>CM077669.1:444107206-445522706 GCA_039707655.1 Elymus sibiricus
ATTAGGAGAGAGATGTCAGATATGTGTCTACAAGAAGAAACTAAAGCTAGACAAATATCTAGAGATAGAGATATTAAAGAGGGAGATAGGAACACAACTTATTTTCAGGCAGTAGCTAATCAAAGGAGAAGGAAAACTATGGTCCATTCTCTTCATGGGCCAGAGGGACCTACTTCTGATCACAAAGAGATGCTAGATCTAGCTTCTGGTTATTATAAAAAAAATGTTTGCTAAAGAGGACAGGGAGGATTCTCACTGGAAAATGATTTTTTTCAATGAGCAATCACGTGTGTCTGATGATGATAATGAGATGCTTAAACTTCCCTTTACCGAGGAAGACATTAAAAAAAGATATCTTTGATTCTTATGCAGATGGCCCCCCTAGCCCAGATGGCCTTCCTTTCCTATTTTACCAAAAGTTTTGGAATTTAGTTAAGCAGGACATTTTGAACATGTTCAAAGATTTCCATGAGGGAAAACTGGACATATTCAGGCTCAATTTTGCCATGCTTACCCTTATCCCAAAAGAACCTAATGCTACATTTATGAAGAAATTTAGACCTATCAGCCTTCTTAACTGCACTTTTTAAGTTTTCACTAAAGTCCTCACTAACAGGTTGTCCATGATCATGGACAAACTGATATCTAGCAACCAGTCTGCCTTTATTAAAGGTAGATACATCCTTGAAAGTGTAGTGGTAGCTCATGAAGCTATCCACTCACTTTCAAAGTCGGGGAGTAAAGGGATTGTGCTCAAACTAGACTATGAGAAAGCCTTTGACAAAGTCAATCTAGATTTTTTAGAAGAATTACTTACCAAAAGGGGTTTCAGTACCAAATGGATTGGGTGGATTCATCAGATCACCCATGGTGGGTCCATTGGTGTGAAACTTAACAACCTGAAAAGTAATTTCTTCTCTACTGGCAAAGATCTCAAGCAAGGGGATCCTTTGTCACCCCTTCTATTTAACCTAGTAGTAGATGTTCTAACAAGAATGCTATCAAAAGTTGTTGAGGCCAACTTGATAAAAGGTCTCTGCCATGAAGACTGCCCTGAGAGGTTATTAGCCTCCAGTATGCAGATGATAGCATTATGTTTGTGGATAGTGACCCCACTATGGCCACTAACTTGAAGTGGGTTCTTACTTGCTTTGAGCAGGTTTCAGGAATGAGGATAAACTATGATAAAAGTGAAATGATCCCCATGAACCTGGATGATGTAGAAACTAAATGCCTAGCTGAGATCATGGGATGCCCAATTGGGCAATTCCTAATTAAATACCTAGGCATTCCCCTACATATAGATAAACTGTCCAGGGAAGACCTGCAACCTCTTTTAGATAAAATTCTTAAAAGAATTGTTGGCTGGAGAGGAAAACTTCTCTCCTACAAAGGGAGGCTGACTTTGATCAAAACTTGTCTAGCTAGTATTCCAATCTATTTGTTATCCTTTTTTAAATTTCCAAAATGGGCACTAGATATGATCAATTCCCAAATGGAAAAATGTCTTTGGGATGATTATGAAGGTCGCATAAAACTGCACCTAGCCCACTGGTAGTTAGTATGTATGAAGCAGGAATTTGGGGGGCTGGGGATCCCAAATCTCCATGACCTGAACATTGATACTTCTGATCTGCGTTGGGTTTTCCATGAAGAGGAACGGGTAATTACAGCACAATACGGGTAAGTATTTCCCTCAGTTATGAAACCAAGGTTTATCGAACCAATAGGAATATCAATCAACAATCGTCTTCAGCGGCTGCACACAAAAGAACAAACAACTTGCACCCAACGCGGGCAAGAGGGTTGTCAATCCGCTTGATCTCATTATTTGCAAGGAAGTGAAGTGTGTAGATAATTGTAAATTGCAAAATAAAATAAAAGGTAAATAAAGGCAGCAAGGTATTGTAGTGTTTATGAATATTTAGATGAATAGACCAGGGGCCATAGTTTTCCCTAGCGGCATCTCTCGTGAAAATAAGCATACTGTGGGTAAGCAAATTACTGTTGGGCAATTGATAGAAAAGCGCATAGTTATGCGATATTCACGGCAATGATCTTGTGTATATAGGCATCACGTCCAAGACAAATAGGCCGACTCCTGCCTGCACCTATTACTATTACTCCACTCAAGAGCGCTTCTATGCTTGCCTCTCTACGTATTAAGTTCATGACAAATAGAGTAATGCATGGAGAACGATGACATGATGTAGACAAAGTAAACTCAATTAATATGAATAAACCCCATCGTTTTATCTTAGTGACAACAACACAAAGACGTATCTTGTCCCCTTCTGTCACTAGGATATAGAAACCTGTCAGGTTGAACCCACTACAACGCACCTCTCCCACTGAAGAAATATCAACCTAGTTGGCCAAACTATTTCAATAGATCGGAGAGAATTACGAAGCTATAATGATCATGCAAATAAGAATCATAATATTCAGAGGTGACTCAAATACTTTTCATAAATAATATGAACATAAACCCACAATTCATCGGATCCCAACAAACGCATCGCACAAAAGAATTACATCGGATAGATCAAAGCGAAGATGCGATGATCATTGTATTGAAGATGAAAAGAGAGATAGATAGCAATCTAGGTACTAACTATGGACCCGTAGGTCTGTGATGAACTACTCACACATCATCATGAGGGCAGCAAGGTTCATGAAGAGGCCCTCCGTGATCGATCCCCCCTCAGACAGGGTGATGGAACAGAGACTTGCGGCGGCGGAAAAAAAGTTTAGGGATGCCCTCCAAGGTTTTTGGAATATATGTGAATTTATAGGCCAGAGAACAGGGTCAGGAGGGCCACAAGGGGCACAAGCCATCAGGGCGCGCCCAGATGGCTTGTGCCTCCCTCGTGCGGTCTCTGGTCTTCTCCCGAAGCTTCCAAGACTTCTTTTGATCCTGAAAAAATCATAAAAAAGTTTCGAAGCAATTGGACTTCGTTTGGTACTGTAAACCTGAAAAGTAAAAAACACGCAGAAAACAGGAACTAGCACTGGGCACTGGGTCAATAGGTTAGTGCTAAAAAATAATATAAATTGGTAAATTATTACTTAAAAAGTATCCTAGAATGGTAATATAATAACATGGAACAATAAAAAAATTATAGATACGTTGGAGACGTATCAAGCATCCCCTAGCTTAATTCCTGCTCCTCCTCGAGTAGGTAAATGATAAAAACAGAATTTTTTATGTGACATGCTTCCCAATATGTAATCTTTTGCATGTATTCTCATTGAGAAATGGTGAATTAACAAACATCAACATAGTAATATTTATACGCACAAGCAACAAAATCATCAATCTTTCAAAGTATACGATCCTAAAAGAATGTTTACCGCCATTCATCTTATAGTATTAGCAAGGCATGACTCCGTCTTCACCACATTAATACAAATGTCAAGCACCACGGTGTCCAAGTCAGGCAATTGGATCGTACTTTTTCAAAGTGCACCAACTTTTTATTCTTCACACAATACATGAGCGTGAACCATTGGACATAGCATAGAGTGGAATAGAATATGGTGGTAGATATCAAAGGGGTAAAAGTGGAGAAGATAATCTAACATCAACTAGGCGTATGTAACACCCCCCTGTATTAGCTACAGTGATCACCCCTTGATAATGCCATGTCATCATGATCAACCATGCTTGAGCATCATTTGCATCATATCTTATTTCAAATTCCAATTTAAATTGCAATTCAAATATTAAGTGAAATAAAAGTTGTTCACAGGCAGTAACTAAATTGTTCAAAATGTTGAAAATAATCCATAGGCAATTATAAAAATAGTACCAACATTTATTAAATTGCTTAAGTGACCCCACCAACCTCAAACAGTAGCTAATAATAACAATTTAACACTAGATTATTTAATAGGATTTAAAATGAAATCTTAATTTGCCCAAGCCAATTTTTGGTGGTAGTTAATATTGCACTGTAATATTTGAGCTAAGCCACACATTTATTAAAAATCATTTAGTGGCCGAATGATTTGCAAAACTGAGAGAAAGAAAAGAATTAGAAAAAGAAAAGAAAACGGGGCAGTGGCCTACTGTGCACTTGGGCCGCAAGTGCACAGTAGCCAGCCCAGCCCGTCACCCCGGCCGTCGTCCTCCTCCCGCGCGCTGTCGCGTGCTCCCGTCGACACGCCCGCAGCCGTCGCGCTGTCGCCCATCCGCCGGCGCCCCTGTGCCGATAAGGCCACGCCCGAGCTGCTCGTTCCCTCCCCCGAACCCTAGACCTCTCACTCGCCCCCGCGTGCCTCTCCCTCTCTCGTTCCCCACCTCACCCGAAGCGCCGCCACCATGACCACCGTCTAGCCGCGGCCACACGCCCTCCCGTGCCTCGGAGAGGCGCACACGGGCACCGCCGCGACCACCCCGTCCTCCTCGACCACGACCCCGAGCTCCGGAGCCCCTGCTGCGACCTCCCCGAGCTCTTCATCGCCGCACGGTCGCCGGCGCTTCTCCGGCGAATGCCGCCGCCCTGCTGCTCCTAAGCTCCCACCGGGCCTTCGTGTGCCTCCCCGGTGAGCCTCCCCTCCTTTCCCCTCTCCTAGCGCTGCTCCTAGCCGCCTGTAGCCGCCGATTCGCCTGAGCCCGAAACCCGCCGCCGTGTAGCACGTCGCCGGCGAGGCTCCGACGACCATTTGGTCTCGGGCTCGTGCCCGTTCGCCTCGTCGTGCCGCGTAGATCCTCCCCAGCTATTCCTTTCGCCCGAACGCGCGCCGCAGCTGCGTTCCCATCGCTCGCCCGAAATCTTCGCCACCGGCGAGCTCATACCGCTCAGCTCCGGCCGCCGCAGCCCGCGAGACCGCCGCCATTCGCTCCGGCTCGTCGCCAGCTTTCGAACGTGCCCAACCCCGCTGCAAACGGTGCCCCCTGCGCGATTTCCGGGCACCTCCCGTGCCGCGCCGCCGCGTTTCGCGCTCGCCGGCGTGATTCCGGCGAGTCGCCGGTGGCCGCCGACGTGACCTGACCGCTGGGACCCCCTGTGTCGCTGACATGTGGGTCCCGTTGACCTGTTGACCCGGTCAACGCTGACGTGGCCCCTCCTGTCGCTGACATGCGGGTCCCGCCAGCTAAAACGATTTTTAATAAATAGAAAATGTGTTAATTAATTTAATTAGATAATTAAAACACTAATTGCTCACTGACAGTAGGTCCCACCCCTAATTAACCTAATTTAGTTAAGTTTAAACCCTGATTAGCTTAATGTGAGGCTGACATGTGGGTCCCACTGGACCCACTAGTCAGTTTGACCCTGGTCAGCCCCTGTTGACTGCTGACGTCAGCATTGCATCATGCTGACGTCATCCCAACACTGTTCTGGATAATGTTCTGGATAATTCGAATTAATTGATTAAAATAATTTCAGAAAATTAATAAAACTTTAGAAAATCATATCGTTTAAACCGTAAGTCAGATGAAAATAATTTATATATGTAAAATGATCAGAAAAATATGAAGATTCTAAATATGTGATCAAAACAATTGTCCAACACTCCTAGCTAGCTGAACATGGAAATTTTTGACTGTTTTCGATAGATGAATAGTACACCACTTTTTATTAAATAAATCCAAATAAATTTCTAAATTAACTAGATCATTTAGTTAGGCAGTATAACTCATCTGCATATCATTTTAGGCATGTCATGCATAGTGATTGCACTTTGCCGTGGATTTATTGTTTCTTCTCCCCCCTTCTTTCCGATAGTCTCCGAGACCGACGCTGCCCAGGAGACTGACTACATCCCCGACCCGTCCTTTTCCGCAGAGCAACCAGGCAAGCAAAACCCCTTTGAGCATGCCTATATCACCTATTCTTTCTCCCTCCTGCTTGCATTAGAATTTGCTACTGCATTTGTTTGATCCCAATTCTGATGCATAGCCTATTTTTGTAAGCTGTTATTGATACCTGCCTGTTATCCTAAACTGCTTAGTATAGGTTGGATGGAAAACCATCTGTGGCCCCTCTCCCTTGCTGTAGTTGCTCCGCTTTAGTATCTGTGCCCCGATCGAATGACCGACGGGCTGAGAACAGCACATCACCGCACACCCCCCTAAATTGCCCGACACTGCAGAGCTGGCATCGAGTGCCGAGGGTGATACCTCTTAGCTCACTTCCGATAGTGTCTCTGTGGAATAGCTATACGGACGTGTGTTATCGAGGGTGATTCCTCTTTCATCACTTCCAATAAAGCTGACGTCGTGCAACTCCCCGAGTGGAAGCCATCGAGGGTGATTCCTCCTGGTTCTCCTTGACGGATGACATCGAGTGGAATCCATCGAGGGTGATTCCTCGGACTCCTCCTCGATACTTGGACACACAGTGAATTTGGCCTTTGTTACAGGCAGGTCTACCTCGAGAGGTACCCGCGGGGAAATGTATAGTCAGGCTGGCCTGCTACGTGTCGATCAGCCGAGGCCGGGCATGAACCGGAAAAGTGTGTCCGGCCGGAGTTAATCGAGCGTGTTGGGTAATAGTAGTGCACCCCTGCAGGGAAGTTATCTATTCGAATAGCCGTGTCCACGGTAACAGGACGCTCAGTGTTGTATCCGGATCTATTACTACTTGAACTGGAGACTTGTGATTAATTGGGAGCTCCGGGATCGCTTTCTCGCAGGGAGTCGAGGAAGGATCTCTGGGCTTTGCTTCAACATGCTTGATATTTATAATATGCTAATCTGCTCTCTTCTAATGCTGCAAGACCGCTGAAGATGCTAGTCTTCGATAGGCTAGGCCTTTTCTCTCTATTCTGGCTTTGCTGCTATACAGTCCACAGATACAGCCTTTTTCACTTGATACCAATGCATAATTAGTATAGTTCTGATGTCAGTCTTGCGAGTACTTTGGATGAGTACTCATGGTTGCTTTGCTATCCTTTTCCCCCGTACCCAATTGGTGATACATCAGACGATGGAGCCCAGGAGCAGGAGATCCCCGGAGGTGTCTGCTACGACTTGAAGATCCCCGTCGGCCAGGAGTAGTTTAGGAGGCTCCCAGGCAGGAGGCCTCGCCTCTTTCGTTCAGAGCTGTTGTTTGTTTTCGCCTTCTTAGGCATCTTGTTTAACTTTGTGTCTGTACTCAGATACTTTGGCTTCCGCTGATGCTTGTCTAACTCAAGCTTTTGTATTCGAGCCCTCAAGGCCCCTGGCTTGTAATATAAAGCTTGTATTATTTTATTTGTGTCTGGAGTTGTGTTGTGATATCTTCCCGTGAGTCCCCAGGCTTGATCGTGTGCATTTGCGTGTATGATTAGTGCACGATTAAGTCGGGGCGTCACAAGTTGGTATCAGAGCCGACTGCCTGTAGGTAGCCCCCTTTCCAATTCCTTGGCCGAAGTTGAGTCTAGTCTCCAAAAACTGTTTTACTAACATGGTTGTGTGGCTTACGGGCCCACGTCGCCAATGGGTGGTATTAGGATCTTTTATTCCTCTTCCTTACTCTGGGACTCTGCTCTCTCTCCTATTCGGGTTAAAGTTTTGCTAACTCTAACATTAGGTTCTCGTGATCACATCCATCCGGAGTTCTGAATTATCCCCTCTTTCTTCAAGATGAGGGCCAGGTTCTGCTGCACCATACCACGGACCGCAGGATCCTTTTATCGAGGACACCCTGCGTTGTTCCTTGCAGATTCCTCGCTCCAAAAGTTTTCTCCGACGTTGATATAGCCTTTGCTATGTCTCGTCGTGTAGTTCCTCACCGCGTGCCTGCGCGCCGCCTACCTTGTCTAGCTGCGTGCGTTTCCGAACTCGCGCTGTCCGCTGATATCCAATTATGTGCATAGATCTGTATGTCCTTAATGACTACTAATATGTATCTAATGCACTTCTTGTTCATTTCTCATGTTACGTCATAGATGATCTCTGACACATGCAGTTTGTTCTTGCTAAACTGCCCCTGTTGTTTTGGCAGAATGGCTGACGATCCTCCACCTCCACCCTATATGGCCGCAATAACACAACAGTTTGAGCTGAACCGCCAACAGTTTGAACTAAACCGACTATTCATGGGAAGTCTAGTGGACCGATTAGCCAGCAGCAGTGCTCGTCAGGAGCCTGGTCCGATCTCACTGCAAGAGTTTGTGCGCCTCAACCTGTCTGTTTTCCGCAACTCCACCAATCCTATGGATGCTGATGATTGGCTTCGTGACATCCTGTTTGAAATGGAGTCCGCTAAAGTTGCCCCTGACAGTTACGTCGCCTTTGCGGCATTTCACTTGAAGGGTCCAGCTGCTCAATGGTGGGAAAGCCACAGACGTATGCTGCCTACTGGAACTGTAACCACTTGGCAGGAATTTCAGTCAGCTTTCCGTGCACGACACATTCCTCAAGGTCTGATCGACCAGAAGAAGCAGGAGTTCCGCAAACTCACTCAGGGCAAAATGACTGTAGATGAATATCAGAGGAAATTCCTTGATTTATCCCACTATGCTGAGGATGACGTCTGCACTGACGCTCGCAAGCAGGAGAAATTCCGTGAAGGACTACATCCTGATATCGAGCTCGCACTTGCTGTTCATGAAGCTGCAGACTTTGCAACGCTTGTCAGCAAGTCTTTCCAAATTGAAACTGCTTTGAATAAGTACCAGGAGTCGCTCAAGCGCACCCGTGATGTTGGCTCGTCCTCGGGTCAGCCTGCTCAGAAGCGTCAAGTCTGGATTCCGCACAATGTTTTTCATCGCCCTGCTCCAACGCCAAGGCCGTCTTATGTTGCACCTCGACTGCCTCCACCACCTAGACAACTGAATATTCCCAGTGGACAGCCCAATGCTATGGCTCCTCCCCGTAATGATGGTTTATGCCACAAGTGTGGTCAGCCAGGGCACCGTGCTATAAACTGCCGCCAGAACCAGCCTCAGAGTACACCACATCCTCCTGTTGGTCGTAAGAGGGGCCGTCGAAATTGTCATTCCAGGAACCGTAATAGAAGACCGTCTGCGGTTGTAAATGGCCATGTCAATCATGTCGATGTTGAAAAGGCTCAGAAGGAACCGACTATCGTGATGGGAACCCTCCCTGTTAACTCAGTACCAGCTTCTGTTCTTTTTGATTCAGGAGCGTCACATTCCTTCATATCTGAGGCGTTTGCACGTAAGCAAGACCTATCGTTCGAAAACATGTACCCTCCGCTGGTGGTTAGCTCTCCGGGATCCAGGTGGGATACCTCCATGATAACTCACAACAACCACATTGCAATTGGAGGATTAGTGTTTACTGCTTCACTCATGGCCCTTAAGGTTACTACCATAGATGTCATTCTCGGTATGGATTGGCTGGAAGCACATAATGCTCACATCGACTGTACTGCTAAGAAAGTTCAACTCACACACCCTTCTGGCCAGACAATCCAATACTCAGCCGAGCAGCTTAGAATGCCGAGAGCCAGTTATATGCTCTGAATGCTTTGAATGCTTCACCTCTTGAGGGAATTGAGAACGTTCCAGTCGTTCGTGATTTTCCGGATGTCTTTCCTGAAGAACTTCCTGGAATACCCCCTGTTAGAACTGTCGAGTTCGTCATCGACTTGAAGCCAGGCACTACTCCTATTGCCAAGCGCCCATACAAGATGCCGCCGCATGAACTCCTTGAGCTTAAGGAGGAAATCGACAAGTCACTGAAAAAGGGTTTCATCCGCCCCAGTTCCTCTGCTTGGGGAGCACCTTCTCTCTTTGTCAAGAAGAAGGATGGTACGAACCGTCTGGTCCAAGATTACCGACCTATCAACCAGGCAACAATTCAGAACAAGTATCCGCTTCCCAGGATCAACGATCTGTATGATCAGCTTGCTGGATCCTCGGTATTCTCTAAACTCGACTTAAGATTGGGATACCATCAGATCAGAGTTCGCAAGGAGGATATTCCGAAGACAGCCTTCGTTACTCGCTATGGGTCATATGAATACACTGTCATGTCCTTTGGATTAACTAATGCTCCAGCAACATTCTCTCGACTGATGAACTACATCTTCATGGATTACCTCGACAAATTCATCGTGGTTTATTTGGATGATATCCTTATATATTCGAAGAATGAAGAAGAGCATACTGAACATCTTCGGCTTGTATTGGAGAAGCTGCGTGAACATCAACTGTATGCCAAGTATTCCAAGTGTGAGTTCTGGTTATCTGAAGTGACTTATCTCGGTCACGTGATTTCCAAAGATGGCATTGCTGTTAACC
Organism: Elymus sibiricus; assembly: GCA_039707655.1. Taxonomy (NCBI): domain Eukaryota; kingdom Viridiplantae; phylum Streptophyta; class Magnoliopsida; order Poales; family Poaceae; genus Elymus; species Elymus sibiricus. The sequence goes on from CM077669.1 coordinate 444,117,410, forward strand.
CAGAACGAGTTCAAGCCATTCTTGACTGGACTCCTCCGAAGAACGTCAAGCAAGTCAGAAGTTTTCTTGGCCTTGCAAGTTATTGCCGCCGATTCGTTGAGAACTTCTCGAAGATTGCCAAGCCATTGACTGACCTGCTCCACAAAGGTGTTAAATTTGAATGGACAGAAAAATGTCAAGAAAGCCTTCAGACACTCAAAGATAAGTTGACATCTGCCCCAGTGTTAGCACCCCCGGATTCTCAAAAGGACTTCGAGATTTACCGTGATGCATCTCGTCAAGGATTAGGCTGTGTCCTAATGCAAGAACGCAGAGTAGTTGCTTATGGCTCTCGTCAATTGCGTCCTCACGAGGAAAATTATCCGGTACATGATCTCGAGCTTGCTGCAGTTATTTATGCTCTGAAGCTATGGCGACATTACCTCCTTGGTAATCGTTGCGAGATATACACAGATCATAAGAGTTTGAAGTATTTGTATACTCAGCCAGACTTGAACCTTCGTCAACAAAGATGGCTTGAGACAGTAGCCGATTATGATATGAATATCTCCTACACCCCTGGCAAGGCTAACGTAATGGCCGATGCTTTGAGTCGCAAGGCTTATTGCAACAACCTCATGGTTCAGGAAGCGCAACCTATGCTTTATGAGGAGCTTCGCAAATTGAACCTTCACATTGTTCCTCAGGGTTATCTCAATACCCTGGAGGTTGAGCCAGACCTCGAGCGCAACATCAAGACCAGACAGAATTATGACTCTGAAGTCGAGAAGATCAAGAAATTCCTCTCCAAGGGTAATCCTTCTTTCTACCATGTTGGTGAGGATGGTGCCTTGTTCTTCAAAGGCCGCCTAGTGGTCCCCAGAAGGCATAATCTGGACTCTCGTTCGGATGTTTTGAAGGAAGCGCATGACACGCCCTTGTCTATTCACCCTGGTAGTACCAAAATGTACCAAGACATTCGTCAGCGGTACTGGTGGCCTGATATGAAACATGATATTGCTAAGTATGTTGCTGAGTGTGACGTTTGTCGTCGCATCAAAGCAGAACATCAAAGGCCTGCTGGAACCTTGCAACCACTTGAAATTCCGGAATGGAAATGGGACAAAGTCCAAATGGACTTCATTACTGGTTTTCCCAGATCGCAGAAGGGTCATGATGCTATCTTTGTCGTCATCGACCGTTTCTCCAAGGTTGCTCACTTTCTACCTGTCAAGGAGACTATCACTGCTAGTCAGTTAGCAGACTTATATGTTTCCCGAATTGTGTCACTCCACGGTGTTCCGTTGGAGATCAGTTCAGATCGTGGCAGCCTCTTTACCTCCAGATTTTGGAGCAGTTTCCAGGAAGCTATGGGAACTCATCTGTCCTTCAGCACTGCTTTTCACCCTCAGTCTCAGGGTCAAGTCGAAAGAGTCAATCAAGTGCTTGAAGATATGCTTCGAGCTTGTGTCATCTCATTCGGTAAGAAATGGGAGGAATCTCTTCCGTATGCCGAATTCTCTTACAACAATGGCTATCAAGCTAGTCTGAAGATGGCACCGTTTGAAGTTCTTTATGGACGTAAGTGTCGAACCCCTCTGAATTGGTCAGAAACTGGGGAACGTTCACTCGTCGGACCGGACATTATTCAGCAAGCTGAAGAACAAGTCCGCATTGTCCGTGAACATCTGAAAACTGCCCAGTCTCGTCAGAAGAGTAATTATGACCGAAAGCACAAGGTAATGGTCTATCAGCCTAGTGAGCAAGCTTACCTTCGTGTCACTCCGATGAAGGGCACTCATCGGTTCGGAATCAAGGGCAAGTTAGCTCCTCGCTATATTGGCCCGTTCCGCATTCTCGCTCGTCGAGGAGAAGTGGCATATCAATTGGAATTGCCGCCAAACCTTTCTCAAGTGCATGATGTCTTTCATGTGTCGCAACTTCGTCGCTGTTTTAAGGATAATATCCGAGCTGTGGATCATGAGGTACTTGAATTTCGAGAAGATCTGTCTTATCCAGAATATCCGATCCGCGTTCTAGATCAAACTGGACGTCGGACTCGTCAAAAGTCGATCAAGTTCCTCAAGGTTCAGTGGTCAAATCATTCTGTGGATGAAGCCACTTGGGAACGCGAGGACCGTCTTCGTGAAGAATACCCTGTTTTTTTTCAGTCTTCCTCTTAATTCTCGGGACGAGAATTCTTGTTAGATGAGGAGAATTGTAACACCCCCCTGTATTAGCTACAGTGATCACCCCTTGATAATGCCATGTCATCATGATCAACCATGCTTGAGCATCATTTGCATCATATCTTATTTCAAATTCCAATTTAAATTGCAATTCAAATATTAAGTGAAATTAAAAGTTGTTCACAGGCAGTAACTAAATTGTTCAAAATGTTGAAAATAATCCATAGGCAATTATAAAAATAGTACCAACATTTATTAAATTGCTTAAGTGACCCCACCAACCTCAAACAGTAGCTAATAATAACAATTTAACACTAGATTATTTAATAGGATTTAAAATGAAATCTTAATTTGCCCAAGCCAATTTTTGGTGGTAGTTAATATTGCACTGTAATATTTGAGCTAAGCCACACATTTATTAAAAATCATTTAGTGGCCGAATGATTTGCAAAACTGAGAGAAAGAAAAGAATTAGAAAAAGAAAAGAAAACGGGGCAGTGGCCTACTGTGCACTTGGGCCGCAAGTGCACAGTAGCCAGCCCAGCCCGTCACCCCGGCCGTCGTCCTCCTCCCGCGCGCTGTCGCGCGCTCCCGTCGACACGCCCGCAGCCGTCGCGCTGTCGCCCATCCGCCGGCGCCCCTGTGCCGATAAGGCCACGCCCGAGCTGCTCGTTCCCTCCCCCGAACCCTAGACCCCTCACTCGCCCCCGCGTGCCTCTCCCTCTCTCGTTCCCCACCTCACCCGAAGCGCCGCCACCATGACCACCGTCTAGCCGCGGCCACACGCCCTCCCGTGCCTCGGAGAGGCGCACACGGGCACCGCCGCGACCACCCCGTCCTCCTCGACCACGACCCCGAGCTCCGGAGCCCCTGCTATGACCTCCCCGAGCTCTTCATCGCCGCACGGTCGCCGGCGCTTCTCCGGCGAATGCCGCCGCCCTGCTGCTCCTAAGCTCCCACCGGGCCTTCGTGTGCCTCCCCGGTGAGCCTCCCCTCCTTTCCCCTCTCCTAGCGCTGCTCCTAGCAGCCTGTAGCCGCCGATTCGCCTGAGCCCGAAACCCGCCGCCGTGTAGCACGTCGCCGGCGAGGCTCCGACGACCATTTGGTCTCGGGCTCGTGCCCGTTCGCCTCGTCGTGCCGCGTAGATCCTCCCCAGCTATTCCTTTCGCCCGAACGCGCGCCGCAGCTGCGTTCCCATCGCTCGCCCGAAAGCTTCGCCGCCGGCGAGCTCATACCGCTCGGCTCCGGCCGCCGCAGACCGCGAGACCGCCGCCATTCGCTCCGGCTCGTCGCCAGCTTTCGAACGAGCCCAACCCCGCTGCAAACGGTGCCCCCTGCGCGATTTCCGGGCACCTCCCGTGCCGCGCCGCCGCGTTTCGCGCTCGCCGGCGTGATTCCGGTGAGTCGCCGGTGGCCGCCGACGTGGCCTGACCGCTGGGACCCCCTGTGTCGCTGACATGTGGGTCCCGTTGACCTGTTGACCCGGTCAACGCTGACGTGGCCCCTCCTGTCGCTGACATGCGGGTCCCGCCAGCTAAAACGATTTTTAATAAATAGAAAATGTGTTAATTAATTTAATTAGATAATTAAAACACTAATTGCTCACTAACAGTAGGTCCCACCCCTAATTAACCTAATTTAGTTAAGTTTAAACCCTGATTAGCTTAATGTGAGGCTGACATGTGGGTCCCACTGGACCCACTGGTCAGTTTGACCCTGGTCAGCCCCTGTTGACTGCTGACGTCAGCATTGCATCATGCTGACGTCATCCCAACACTGTTCTGGATAATGTTCTGGATAATTCGAATTAATTGATTAAAATAATTTCAGAAAATTAATAAAACTTTAGAAAATCATATCGTTTAAACCGTAAGTCAGATGAAAATAATTTATATATGTAAAATGATCAGAAAAATATGAAGATTCTAAATATGTGATCAAAACAATTGTCCAACACTCCTAGCTAGCTGAACATGGAACTTTATGACTGTTTTCGATAGATGAATAGTACACCACTTTTTATTAAATAAATCCAAATAAATTTCTAAATTAACTAGATCATTTAGTTAGGCAGTATAACTCATCTGCATATCATTTTAGGCATGTCATGCATAGTGATTGCACTTTGCCGTGGATTTATTGTTTCTTCTCCCCCCTTCTTTCCGATAGTCTCCGAGACCGACGCTGCCCAGGAGACTGACTACATCCCCGACCCGTCCTTTTCCGCAGAGCAACCAGGCAAGCAAAACCCCTTTGAGCATGCCTATATCACCTATTCTTTCTCCCTCCTGCTTGCATTAGAATTTGCTACTGCATTTGTTTGATCCCAATTCTGATGCATAGCCTATTTTTGTAAACTGTTATTGATACCTGCCTGTTATCCTAAACTGCTTAGTATAGGTTGGATGGAAAACCATCTGTGGCCCCTCTCCCTTGCTGTAGTTGCTCCGCTTTAGTATCTGTGCCCCGATCGAATGACCGACGGGCTGAGAACAGCACATCACCGCACACCCCCCTAAATTGCCCGACACTGCAGAGCTGGCATCGAGTGCCGAGGGTGATACCTCTTAGCTCACTTCTGATGGTGTCTCTGTGGAATAGCTATACGGACGTGTGTTATCGAGGGTGATTCCTCTTTCATCACTTCCAATAAAGCTGACGTCGTGCAACTCCCCGAGTGGAAGCCATCGAGGGTGATTCCTCCTGGTTCTCCTTGACGGATGACATCGAGTGGAATCCATCGAGGGTGATTCCTCGGACTCCTCCTCGATACTTGGACACACAGTTACTTTGGCCTTTGTTACATGCGGGTCTACCTCGAGAGGTACCCGCGGGGAAATGTATAGTCAGGCTGGCCTGCTACGTGTCGATCAGCCGAGGCCGGGCATGACCCGGAAAAGTGTGTCCGGCCGGAGTTAATCGAGCGTGTTGGGTAACAGTAGTGCACCCCTGCAGGGAAGTTATCTATTCGAATAGCCGTGTCCACGGTAACAGGACGCTCAGTGTTGTATCCGGATCTATTACTACTTGAACTGGAGACTTGTGATTAATTGGGAGCTCCGGGATTGCTTTCTCGCAGGGAGTCGAGGAAGGATCTCTGGGCTTTGCTTCAACATGCTTGATATTTATAATATGCTAATCTGCTCTCTTCTAATGCTGCAAGAGCGCTGAAGATGCTAGTCTTCGATAGGCTAGGCCTTTTCTCTCTATTCTGGCTTTGCTGCTATACAGTCCACAGATACAGCCTTTTTCACTTGATACCAATGCATAATTAGTATAGTTCTGATGTCAGTCTTGCGAGTACTTTGGATGAGTACTCACGGTTGCTTTGCTATCCTTTTCCCCCGTACCCAATTGGTGATACATCAGACGATGGAGCCCAGGAGCAGGAGATCCCCGGAGGTGTCTGCTACGACTTGAAGATCCCCGTCGGCCAGGAGTAGTTTAGGAGGCTCCCAGGCAGGAGGCCTCGCCTCTTTCGTTCAGAGTTGTTGTTTGTTTTCGCCTTCTTAGGCATCTTGTTTAACTTTGTGTCTGTACTCAGATACTTTGGCTTCCGCTGATGCTTGTCTAACTCAAGCTTTTGTATTCGAGCCCTCGAGGCCCCTGGCTTGTAATATAAAGCTTGTATTATTTTATTTGTGTCTGGAGTTGTGTTGTGATATCTTCCCGTGAGTCCCTAGGCTTGATCGTGTGCATTTGCGTGTATGATTAGTGCACGATTAAGTCGGGGCGTCAATCAACGGGCTACGGAGATTCCCATCGATAGATGCCAGCGTAAGGAGTAGGGATTGGCATGCAAATGATGCACTAGAGCTATAAGTGTATGGAAGCTCAAATGAAACTAAGTGGGGTGTGCATCCAACTTGCTTGCTCATGAAGACCTCGGGCATTTGAGGAAGCCCGTCAACGGAATATGCAAGCCAAGTTTATAATAATGAAAAAGTGATTCCCACTAGCATATGAAAATGATATAACATGAGACTCTCTATATGAAGAACAAGGTGGCACTTTGAGGCACAAGTGTGGTAAAAGATAGTAGCAAAGTCCCTTCTCTCTTTTTCTCTCATTATATTTTTTATGGTGGGCTCATTTGTCCTCCCCCATTTTTTATTTCCTCACTCGGACAATGCTCTAATAATGATGATCATCACAATTTTATTTACTTACAACTCAATATGAAAACTTAGTATGAAGAGCTATGAAGCAATATGACTCGATATGAATGCCTCTGGCATTGTACCAAGATGTGCAATGATCTAGCGTGACATATATCAAAAACATGATGAAAGGTGTCTTTTCCACAAATACTATGTCAGCTCTATATGATCATGCAAAGCAATATGATGATGAACGAACTAGTCATATGACGTGACGGTGGAATTTGCATGGCAATATATCTCGGAATGGCTATGAAAATGCCATAATAGGTAGGTATGGTGGCTGTTTTGAGAAAGATATAATGGGGCTTATGTGTGACAGAGCGTATCATGTCACAGGGTTTGGATGCACCGGCGAAGTTTGCATCGGTCCTCGAGGTGAGAACGGGCAATGCACGGTACCGAAGAGGCTAGCAAAATATGAGGTGGTGATATTGCGTATGTCCATGGTTTCACATTAGTCATGAAGAACTCACATACTTATTGCAAAGTTTTATTAGTTTATCACAAATCAAAGTACTACTCGCATGCCCCGAGGGAGGAGGTTGGGAGGAGTTAACCATCGCGCGCCTCCGACCCGAAACAACACTAGGATTTCAACGAGGAATAGAAATGCTCACACATCCTCACCATGCCTTTTTAATATTTATACAAATGGAAAATTAACACCTATTAATACCGATACTTCTACGAATCAACAATGATGCACTCACACCTTTTTCACATTACCACATCAATATCATTAACCCACAATTTCTCTTATATGTGCTACATGATGGTTTTGATTATCACTCATTGAATACCTATTATTTTTTGACTAGTCTTATGAGCCATGCAAATTTCCGTCACTATTTATTAACTCTCAAACAAATATAAGTGAAGAATGGGAGTGCAATTATTTCTATAAAATCTATACGCCACCGTGCTCAAAAAGATATAAGTGAAGTACTAGAGCAACTGCTAAGCTCAAAAGATATAAGTGAAGCACATAGAGTATTCTAATAAATTATGATGAAGGTGTGTCTCTCTCAAATGGGTGTGTCTAGCAAATGATGATTGTGGCAAACTAAAAATAATAGCAAACAAAATCAAATGACGCTCCAAGCAAAACTCATATCATGTGACGAATAAAAATATAGCTCCAAGTGACATACCGATGGATTGAGACGAAAGAGGGGATGCCTTCCGGGGCATCCCCAAGCTTAGACGCTTGAGTCTCCTTAGAATATTACCTTTGGGTGCCTTGGACATCCCCAAGCTTAGGCTCTTGCTGCTCCTTATTCCTTCGTCCATCGTGATAACACCCAAAACTTGAAAACTTCAATCACACAAAACTCAACAAAACTTCATGAGATCCGTTAGTATAAGCAACATATCAAATACTTTAGGTACTATTATAAGTTGATTCATTTTTCATTATTTCATAATAGGTACTGTATTCTAACTTCTCCATGGCTTATACCCCTCGATACAATCCATAGCATCATCAAAACAAGCAAACCGTGCAAGCAAAAACAAAATCTATCTAAAACAGAACAGTTTGTAAAGATCTGTAAAGAACCTATACTTATGTAACTCTAACAATTCTGAAACATTAGGAAAACCTCAAGAATTTGTATATCAATACTGTGTAAAAAATTCAGATCAAAAAGACGTTCCAGTAAAATCAGAGAAATTCTGCACTGGACGTTAAAGTTTCTGTTTTTGCACCGTATCAATTCTACTCATCTTGTGGGTCATCCCAAAGGCTTTACTTGGAACAAACACTAATTAAAACATAAAAACATAATCACACCAAAACAAAAAGTAAAAAGCAAAAATAAAGATAACTATTGGGTTGCCTCCCAACAAGCGTTATTGTTTTATGCCCCTAGGTAGGCATAATGCATAGTTTTAAGTATTGTCATCTTTGACATTACACCCATAAGTATCTATCATTATTGATTCATAAGGTGGTTTAATTATCTTCCTAGGAAAGTGTTCCATCTCTTTCTTTAATGGGAATTGGAAACTTATGTTTCCCTCTTTCATATCAATAATTGCACCTATAGTTCATAAGAAAGGTCTTCCAAGTAATATTGGACAAGTAGGATTGCAATCAATATCAAGCACAATAAAATCTATAGGCACATAATTCTTATTTGTAATAATAAGAACATCATTTATTATACCTAAAGGTTTTTTAATGGTAGAATCCGCAAGATGCAAGTTTAGGGAACAATCCTGAATATTGGCGAGACCAAGCACATCACAAAGAGTTTTAGGTATAGTTGAAACACTAGAACCAAGTTCACACAAAGCATTGCATTCATATCTATTGATCTTTATTTTGATAGTAGGTTCCCACTCATCATGCAATTTTCTAGGAATAGAAAGTTCAAGCTCAAGTTTCTCATCATAAGCTTTTATCATTGCTTCCACTATATGATTAGTGAAAGCCTTGTTTTGTTCATAAGCATTGGGTGACCTAATAATGGTTTGCAACAAGGAAATACATTATAATAAAGAGAAACTTTCATAATTAAAGTCCTTGTAATCCAATATAGTGGGCACATCACTAGTTAAAGTTTTGACCTCTGCAAACCCACTTTTTCAGTTTTAGCATTAAGCAAGCGGGGCGCTCACTAGCTAAAGTTGACTCATCTCCAGTCCCCTTATCATTTATATTCAGAGAGTTAAACAAAGATTCAATAGGAGAAGTACCAATCATTTTAAGATCTTCATCATGATTCCGGTAAAAACCGTGTGGAAGAGCCTTTTCTAAGAATTCCCGCTTAGCTTTCAACTTAGCGGTCCTCTCCTTACTTTCATTAATAGATATTTGGATAGATTTAATAGCCTCATTAAAATCATGCTTGGGTGGCAAAGTTTTACTTTTGAGGGTTTCTACATCAAGAGCAATTATATCCATGTTTTTAGCCAAAGTATCAATCGTATGCAACTTTTCTTCTACCATAGTATTTAAAATCTTTTGAGAACTAATACATTCTTTAATTGTATTCTCAAGATCAGAGGGTATCCTATTATAATTTGTAAAAGAATTTCCTCAAGAATTACCATAAGAGTTGTCATAATTATTAGAGGAGTTACCGGGATAAGGCCTAGCATTGAAATTTCCTCTATAAGCATTGTTGTTGAAAATTGTTTCGCGAGATAAAGTTCACATCAATAGCATCATTATTTTTCTCAATAAAAGTAGACAAATGAATATCATTAGGATCAACATGAGTATTTTTGCTAGCAACCATATTCATAAGAGCATCCACTTTTTCACTCAAAGTAGCGATTTCTTCAACAGAATTTACCTTCTTACCAGTTGGAGCTCTCTCGGTATGCCATTGGGAATAATTTGTCATGATGTTGTCCAAAAGTTTTGTGGCCTCTCCCAAGGTCACATCCATGAAGGTACCGCATGCAGCAGAATCTAGAAGATTTCTAGACACAAAGTTTAGTCCAGCATAGAAATTTTGGATAATCATCCACAAGTTTAACCCATGAGTAGGACAATTTCTAATCATCAATTTCATTCTCTCCCAAGATTGTGCAACATGTTCTTGATCATGTTGTTTAAAATTCATTATTTGATTTCTAAGGGAGATGATCTTAGCAGGAGGAATATACTTGGCAATAAAAGCATCTTTACACTTATCCCATGTTCCAATACTATTACATGGTAAAGATGAAAACCAAGCCTTAGCTTTTATCTCTTAATGAAAAAGGAAATAATTTTAATTTCACCACATCATTATCCATGTCCTTTTTCTTTTGCATATCACAAAGCTCAACAAAAGTATTGAGATGACAAGCGGGATCCTCATTAGGACTTCCCGAAAATTGATCTTTCATGACAAGATTTAGCAATGCAACATTAATATCAAAAGCATCCGCACTAGTGGCGGGTGGAATAGAAGTACTAATAAAATCATTGTTATTAGTATTTGAAAAGTCACTCAACTTGGTAGTATCTTGAGACATGGTGACCGAACGAGCAAAATAACAAGCAAGACAAGCAAACTAGTAAGCAAAGAAGTAAACTAGTAACAATCAAAGATAAATATTTTTGTATTTTTGTTTTTTATGAAGCAAACTAAATATAACAACAAATAAAAAGAAGAACAAGTGAATGATAGTTTGTGTGAAGTTACTTGATAGTTGGTGATGATATTCCCCGGCAACGGCGCCAGAAATCCTTCCTGAAACTTGTGATCTGTGTTGGGTTTTCCATGAAGAGGAACGGGTAATTCCAGCACAATACGGGTAAGTATTTCTCTCAGTTATGAAACCAAGGTTTATCGAACCAATAGGAATATCAATCAACAACCGTCTTCAGCGGCTGCACACAAAAAAGCAAACAACTTGCACCCAACGCGGGCAAGAGGGTTGCCAATCCCCTTGATCTCGTTATTTGCAAGCAAGTGAAGTGTGAAGATAATTGCAAATTGCAAAATAAAATAAAAGGTAAATAAAGGCAGCAAGGTATTGTAGCGTTTATGAATATATAGATGAATAGACCCGGGGGCCATAGTTTTCCCTAGCGGCATCTCTCGTGAAAATAAGCAGACGATGGGTAAACAAATTACTGTTGGGCAATTGATAGAAAAGCGCATAGTTATGCGATATTCACGACAATGATCATGTGTATATAGGCATCACGTCCAAGACAAATAGGCCGACTCCTGCCTACACCTATTACTATTACTCCACTTCAAGAGCGCTTCTATGCTTGCCTCTCTACGTATTAAGTTCATGACAAACAGAGTAATGCATGGAGAACGATGACATGATGTAGACAAAGTAAACTCAATTAATATGAATAAACCCCATCATTTTATCTTCAATGGTAACAACACAAAGACGTATCTTGTCCCCTTCTGTCACTGGGATATAGAAACCCGTCAGGTTGAACCCACTACAACGCACCTCTCCCACTGAAGAAATATCAATCTAGTTGGCAAAACTATTTCAATAGATCGGAGAGAATTACGAAGCTATAATGATCATGCAAATAAGAATCATAATATTCAGAGGTGACTCAAATACTTTTCATGAATAATCTGAACAAAAACCCAAAATTCACCGGATCCCAACAAACACACCGCACAAAAGAATTACATCAGATAGATCAAAGCGAAGATGCGATGATCATTGTATTGAAGATCAAAAGAGAGAGAGATAGCCATCTAGGTACTAACTACGGACCCGTAGGTCTGTGATGAACTACTCACACATCATCATGAGGTTAGCAAGGTTGATGAAGAGGCCCTCCGTGATTGATCCCCCTTCCGGCAGGGTGCCGGAATGGAGCTCCAGATGGGATCGCAGCGGAACAGGGACTTGCGGCGGCGGAAAAAGAGTTTCGGGATGCCCTCCGGGGTTTTTGAAATATATGTGAATTTATAGGCCAGAGAACGGGGTCAGGAGGGCCACCAGGGGGCACAAGCCATTAGGGCGCGCCGACCCCCCCTGGGCGCACCCAGATAGCTTGTGCCTCCCTCGTGCGGTCTCCGGTCTTCTCCCGAAGCTTTCATGTCTTCTTTTGGTCCAGAAAAAAATCATAAAAAAGTTTCGAAGCAATTGGACTTCGTTTGGTACTGTAAACCTGAAAAGTAAAAAACACGCAGGATCTTAAAATCACTTTTAGAAGGGCTTTTAATGATCAAATGATGCTCAGGTGGTATGAACTAGAGGAAATAGCTAAGAGTATAACCCTGTCTCATGACTGTGATTCCTTGGTGTGGCAATATGAGTCCTCTGGACAGTACTCTTACAGCTCCCTATACACCATCATTAATTTTAGGGGTGTAACTCCTGTGTTTCTTCCTGCAGTATGGAAGATCACAGTTCCCCCTCGAGTACATGTTTTTCTCTGGTTGTTTGTTCTATAATAAACTGATGACTAGGGATAATCTGCTCAAGAGAAATCTTAGGAAACCGGAAGACTGTGTGTTCTGCACTTGTAAAGAAACTGCAAACCACCTCTTTTTTGATTGTGCTATTGCCAAAGAAATCTGGTCCACGATCAGCCAACTGCTTGGTAGATGTCTCGGATCCAATATAGAATCTATTGCTTCCTTATGGGTTGCTGGCAAGCAACTTGATCATGTTAACACTGTGTGCTCTGCGGTTTTATGGGGCATATGGAAGTTTAGGAATAGCATGATCTTTAACGGAGTGCTTTGGATTTCTATTAAACAGATTTGGTGGCACATCTTAAAGCTCGTCAGGAAATGGAAGGTAATCTTCAAGGAGCACATGAAGCCTCACCTGGAAGAGCTTGAAAGCCAGATGATGCAAATGATCAGAAGCCCCCTCGCTCTTGCTTGAAGATAACCGAGGAACCTGCTCCTGTCAAGATGTCTGTGCTGAACGCGACGCCGAGGCCCCAACCGATACCCAGCCCAACCTTCACTCTGGATTTCGGGAGCCAACAATCCCCTGTTTGCACCTGAATGGCGAAGAGAAGAGAAGGAAAAGGTGGAAGATGCAAGCTGGCTGAAGAAAGGGTCTCCTCCGCTGGCTGGAATGCCAGTTTCTTTTTCTAGTTTCGAACCCTCTCTCTAGGGAGAAGATGTAATAAGTAGAAACTTCTTTTCGTTTTAAGTTTGGCGTGCGTTTGGACTGCCGTCTCAGGCTGTTGTGGTACTCGGGTTTGGCTTCTATTTTCTATAAAATGGAGCCAGGGAGCTCCTATCTTTCGTCTAAAAAAATTGGACCTTGTATTTGCAATATCTGAAGCGGTAAAGTGCATGGCGAAGGCCGAGCTCACGGAGCGTCTCATCTTCCAGTTCGACATCGGTATCGATCGAAGGGGGCGGGTGAGGCAGCCGTTCGTAGTAACTGAGGAACTCCTCATCGCTGACATGCTCTCCCAGTCCCAAATCATTCAGCTTTTGGATCAGAAGCTCTGCTTCTTGAACACGTATATTTCCTTCCTTGATACTCCGTGCAATCTCTTCACTAGATCCCGTGCCCATTGTTGGCTTTGCACAGGCCTGACCTCGACGCTGCAATCCGCCGTGTGCTTTCCGGCCAGACGCAGGTATGAGCTAACTGCGGTCGATTTCTTTCCGGTTGGTCGATCGGATCCGTCAGGAGACAGCCTAGCTGACTAGGATTACAAGGGGATACGTACAAAGATTACAAGGGGATATATAGGAGCTAAACCAAACAGTCCGTAGCTGAATAGGATTAGGACTCTTATATTACACGTTATATTGACTATGGGTAAGAAAACAGTGGTGGCCAAGTACCTCCATTTACTACAACACATATGTGTATCCGATCATGTCATACTACTCCGCATCAAAGAGGTTAGCTCTTTCTCCTAAGGAAATACTCCCTCCGTACCGAAATATATGGCACTGGAGTAGCTGATCTACAGTTGCTTCAACGACATATATTTCAGTACAGATTACTAATTCGAAACGTATGGAATACTAAGAAAATCTCCACCTATTAACAATATTTGACTGATATTTTTGCTCCCAGCCTGCATTAAATGATCTATTACAGCATCTTATAGATCACTGCCATTTCTGCACACACAACTACATGTGGGCAGCACAGTGCAAAAGGACAATGGATGGTTCGATTTCATGATCTCATAAACATCGCTTGTTTGACTGACAATTATCTCATAGTTCAGGATCTTCATTACACTGTTGCTTCCAGCGGAGGTAGGATTCCAACAATGCGTGCAATCTCCATCTTCTTCCTGATATACTGCTCATAGGACTTTGGCTTATCAACCTGAAAAGTAGAAGAAACCCACCAGGTAAATGATCTTTCAAAAGCATGCATAATATAGAGGTGAATTCACAAATTACAGTACCAGCTTAATAACTGCCTCTGCAATCAGCTCCTTAGCTTTATCCTCTTTAACCTGAAGGCAAGCAGACCAGATATCACATAAAGGAAAATATTTCAATGGATTACACCTGCATGTTACATACAGAAGACACTACTTACTCCCGGGGGAATGGCTGCCGTGCAGGTATGGAACTGAAGGCAGGAAGATGAAAAGAGATAAGCATGTACACACAAAAGGTATATTAAGTTAAAAGTACAAATGTGCTATTAACCAAAACAGCCGACCTCCCCTTCCATGTCCTCCATGGTATATTCGTGCTCCAGTGCAGCTTTCATTCTAAGTTGGCGTAATGGAAATATGTTCAGCTCATAAACCTCCTTTAGAGCAGCTTTGAAACTCTATTCAAGGCAAAAGGCATGCATTGGTAAGGATATACAGTATTTTTTTGAACAAGAGACCGCCATCAAATAGTTGCCTAATTGAGCAGAAGGCAGGTGTGCAGTGCAGAGTTGACTTAACCATTCCCTGAGTGACCCGCTGCCAAATCTCAAAATAGACATCATCTAACTCCTTAAACCAACGACGGTCATAGGCCATGCTTTGTATACACTCCTGAATCGGAACAATACAACTGTAAGATACAACATAGTATCCATTGTAAGTTACACAGAAATAATGCATGTGAGGGAACCTACATAGTAGCCAAGGTAAGCTAAAGATGCAGTGATCTTGTTAAAGGTAGTAGCAGCGATCTTCATTGCTTGATAAGCTCCCCGGGAAGATATGCAATCCCACTGAGCAACAACAAAGTTATGAGGGCGCTACAAGATATAGATAACAGTGTCATTCAAAGATTTTCGCATGGCCATACTTACCTTATAAGACGGCCGCCGGTAGGCATTAAGATAGACTTCCATCCACTGTTGGCAGAGAAAAAGGAGATTGTTAGTCCAAACAAATTCAAAAGAATGAACAAAGAAAAGAAAATATCCTTAACATGATTTGCGATATATACATCTAGTCGCTTGAATAATTCCTGAGAGTACTTGACATACTCTTCTTCAGTGTCAGGGCTATTAAGGAACATGTGGTATTCACTCCACTTGATGTACTCAGTACCAGCCTACATAAAAAAGCATAGAGACAGAAACCATTGCTTAGAAGAAAAAAAATAGACCGACGGAGAGCGGATATTACATAACCTAAATAACCATATTTTAACTAAAGACTTCAAGCTGCAAACAATATTAGAATTGCCGGATATGATAGAGAATTAAACAACAAGGTGAATGAACATTTTAAAGTTGGCACTATATTAGAATTGGTCAGTTTGGCCAGTTTATAGTTCGATAAAATAATGACTTCAACATTTTATCAGAATATAATATTGCAAACGCTTCGTCTAAGGAAAATGTCACTCAAGCGCAATAAATATAGCTACATGTAATTGGTTTATAATCTGGACCATGATATACTTTTCTGCTTTTTTCAAAGCAAGACCATTAGAGATTATAGCACATCTCGTTATTTTATAACTGATCATAAATCTTGAAATCATATTTTTGGAGACTTAACGTGATTGTAACAGACAGACAGTTGTGCTAATACAATCGACCACAATTACAAATTGCAGGGCTACTCATGCATTAGGAAACAACTCACATAATTTCGAAGGACTAGGCGCTGGTAGTCATTCAGGGAAGCATGCATGCAGTAATCAGGGTGGAAAAACCAATCAATTGTCCAATTTTTCTCTAATTTCCTGAAAAAACCATGCTTCTCCAAAAGCTCTTGATCACAATCATCTTCAGAAATGTCCTTCAGACCAAATGTATCTTCCTTTCCCTCTTTTAACTGCAGACAATGAGATGGCCCATGAGATATAGTTAAATGCAGACAAAAGGTTAAATTATCCAGCACATTTTTGGAAATACAATCCAGCACATGTAGCATAGAACAAGTAAATGCAGCCAACATGATGCATGCTGTGTGATGATAGATAGATAGATAGATAGATAGATAGATAGATAGATAGAACTGTGGATTGAACCTTGTGTTTGTAATATTTGAAGCGGTACAGTGCATGGCGAACCATTTGCTTATAGAGCTCCTCATCTGTCAGTTCAAGAGTAGGATTAATACTCCGAGGCCTGCAAGGTAGCCCATTAAAGTAACCAAGGAACTCATCACTGCTGACATGCTCTCCTATGCCCAAATGATTCAGCTTTTGGATCAAAAGCTCCGCCTCTTGCAGCTCTTCATTTTCTAACTTGACATGTACAACCTCGTTGCCATCAGATTTCTGAAAGTTCTTAGCAGTCTCAGCCTCCTTTACAGGGTGCTCGTGCACCAACTCTCCAGTCAAGCTGGTATCAGCCTCCACCTTTGAGCTCTGCTTCTGCAGCATCCCTCCGCTCAAGCTCATATCAGCATCGTCTTCTGTGCAGTGCTTCTGTGGTATCTCAAGAGTCGAGGCTGTGCGCGCCTTCTTTGCACGGTGCTCGGGGGTAAATTCTTCAGAGACCTGGGCAGTAACGTTAATGGCGACCAAGGCAGCAGATCCTGAACTCGAGGCAGTAGCCTTCTTCTGCGGCATCGCTCCACTCGAGCCTGTGCTCACCGCTTCCTCTATTGGATATACCGTCAGCACCCCACCGCTCGAGGCCGCAGCAGCCACCTCACGCATCATCCCCCCGCTTGAGCCCGCCTCCTCTCCAGAATGGACCATCGGCACCCCTCCGACCAAGGAGGCAGCAGCCACCTCACGCATCATTCCCCCGCTCGAGCCCGCCCCCTCTCCAGAATGGACCATCGGCAACCCTCCGACCAAAGAGGCAGCAGCCTTCTTGTGCATCATCCCCCCGCTCGAGCCCGCCTCCTCTCCAGAATGGACCATCGGTACCCCTCCGACCAAGGAGGCAGCAGCTTTCTTGTCCAGCATCTCCCCGCTCGAGTCCGTCGCCTCCCATCCGGGTGGCACCATCGGCACCCCTCCGCTCGAGGCCGTACCTGCCTTCTTGTGCAGCATCTCCCCGCTCGAGGCCGCCGCCGCCTCTCCGGGATACACCATCGGCACCCCTCCGCTTGAGTCCGCCGCCGCCTCTCCGGGATACACCATCGGCACCCCTCCGCTTGAGTCCGCCGCCGCCTCTCCGGGATGCACCATCGGCACCCCTCCGCTCGAGGTCGTAGCTGCCCTCTTGTGCAGCATCTCCCCGCTTGAGTCCGCTGCCTCCTCTCCGGGATGCACCATCGGCACCCCTCCGCTCGAGGTCGTAGCTGCCTTCTTGTGCAGCATCTCCCCGATCGAGCCCGCCGCCGCCGCCGCCTTCTCGCGACGCGTCCGCGGCATCCCTCGAAACACCTAACCTAATCAGCCAGGAGAGGGGGATTGCGATCGCAGCAGTTCGATGTGGGGATAAATAAGATGGACTACAACGGGCCGGTCAATCATCACGGCCCATTAATATTTTGTACAAATCTTTCCCTGCAGGGCGGGGCGGGAGGGGTGCTCCTATTCAGCGCTCTACCCGTTGCATAAGGAGGAAACGCGCACCCCTGCTCCCACCATCACCACACGCGTCTATCGAAAAGTCTATGTACGAGGGGCACTACTGTTTTTTCAATTAGTTTTTTGTTTTGTTTTATCTTCATGTATTTTTATATATTGCATAAAAATAATTCGGGATTTCATAAAAGTCAAATATTAAAAAAGCATTTTTTCAAAATAAAAATGGCTGATCATTCAAAAAATGTTCGTCAATATGAAAACAATGCTAGTGCATTAAAAAATGTTCATGGATTTCATATAAATCTCCGTGCATTATAAAAATGTTCACCAGTTTGTTAACGTTGATTAATTTTTAAAAAATTGCGAATTTATAAAATGTTCAAAAATTAAGGAAAACATGAATTTTAAAAAATCCTATTGATTTTGAATTTTTCACAAATTTCAAAATTTATTCTCATATTAAAAAACAAAAAAAACAAAGGAATAAAAATTGGCTAAAAACAATATAAAAGAAAAACCGGTTCAGCAAAGGTTCTAGAACCTTCTAAAAACTGGTGGGGTAAATGCGAGAATCGTTTGCCCATACACAGGACTTGGTACATAGGAGGGTACGCGCTAGGTCTCTATACAACAACGTACACACCAGATAGGAGCCGTGGGGCAGGAGGCTGCAATCTTCCGAGCCCCCCTGTTTGACGCCCACAAGGTCAAACAGACAAGCCGACACACACGGCGAGCATAAAATGGGTAGGCACAATAAGTGGCCACTGTAGCAATGAGCACATAAAATAGCTGACTCACTGCAGCAGCCAAGATTTGATGGTTTCGCTCCGTGGTTTTGGTTTTTCTTCTGGGTTTTTTGCTCTATTTATTTTTATATAGTTTTTTGTAATATTTAAGATTTTTCTTATATATGGTTTTTTTAATACACAGAGATTATTTTTAATATACATTGAACATTTTCTAAATACAAATTAAATATTGCAATACGAGTTGAACATTTTCATAATATAGGATGAAAAAATTATAATGCACACATGATTTTCTTTAAAATAAGATGAGAATTTTTATACCAAAATATAGCGTCTGAATAATTTTTTAAGTATACGTTGAACATTTTCTTAAATATATGATGAAATTTTTATAATGCACGATGAACATTCTTGTAATATATGCTGACCACTTCCTTATATACAATGAACATTACTGTAATGCGCGGTGAACTTTCTGTATAAAAGAAAAGAGAGAAGAAAAGAAAAAAAAGAGACAGAAAATGTACAAAAAGTATATAAAAAAATGAAAGGACCAAAACAGGAAAAAACGGAGAAAAACAAACAAAACCGCTGGGAAGCGACCACGGGTATATTTGACGCTCACTGCCTCAAAATAATGCCCAATTTTTTATGTTATGTTCACAGGTTTGAAAAATACTCGGAATAAATGTTCACAATTTTGTAATACTATTCACACTAAAACACCCGCTTGGAAGCTAGCACGGTCCAGGTCTCCAAAGGAGTCAGGGGTATAGCCTGTAACACTCCATGTTATCATCCTAACTAGAATTATTATTACTCCGTCCGATACAAAATAAGCGGTGCAGTTTTGAATTGGGTTTAGTTCAAAATGGTGACACTTTTTATGGAGCGAAAGTAGTATTATTTTTAGCATTATCACTGCAGCATGCCATTATGTCATCATGATTTATATTGAAATGAGGTTGGATTAAACCTTCAATATTATTAAACGACAACTTTAACTAAAATAAAAATTAAGAAAATGAATATATTTTTGTTTTATTTTAAATTGAGCGATTTCACATTGAGAAATCTCTTGAAACCCTACGCTTATAATATTATTAGGAATCTCCCAAAATCATTTCATAATTTTTGGACTATTTTATCACATACTTACAATTCGAACCCAAAAAACAATTCATATGGATTTAATTCTATTTAAACATGGATGGCTTCCAAAAATGCTGAGTATTTATGGGTAGCATTGTTTAAAACGGGCAAAGCTACACCTGATATTTCATCAAATTTGGAGCTCATATGGACAACCAAATATTTAATAAACAACATCTGCTATTTTATTAAAACGGAGTAAATGTACATTGTTCTTTTGGGCTTGGCCCATAGGGCAATCTATAGTGGTGCAACATTATGCGCGCATTATAACGGCCCAACGCCCGCCCCAAGAGCCCATCCATTTGTTTTCTAAAACCTAGCCAACCCATTAGGTTAGCTCACTCGTCCCGACGACCCATTCAGCTTGCTCCTCATATCCAACCCGACCCCAACCTAATCCCTAAGCTAACCCTAGGTCCGCGCGCCTCCAGGAGACGCCATTGAAAGCACATTTGCTCTCTTGGTGGTTTTGGTAATTAATAACAACATATATGTCATTGAACTAATGTTTCCACTGAGCATATTTCAGGAAAAGTTCAATGATGGGTTCGCAAAAGGATTGTGGAGAAACCCCTAGATGCAAGGAAATGGATTGACAAAGCTTCAAGCAAGAGGACTCTACATTTCACTTTGTGAGAAATCACTTTGAGTTCATAGGAAAGCCAATACTATTAAAAGGGGGTAAGGTACTGTTGGTGAACAAGATGCTCCACGTGCACAAGTGATAGTCACCAAAAACACCCACAAACTCTCCCACAAATTCTGTCTAAAGCCATTCATGAAAATCGGTGAAGCCAACATTTTCCACTCGGTTCCACCGATTCCCAAACTCAGACAGAGCCATGCCAAATCCTAGCACATCGGTGCAACCGATCCCACTTCGGTGCCACCGAGTTCAGCTTGCCAACTTTCTGTTACCTCGATTCACAAAATCGGAATTTCCGAGTTTTTGGATCGGCGTCACCGAGATTTGGATTTGGACACCTGATCAGTACCGCCGAGATTTCTATATCGGTCTCACCGAGATTCAAAAGTTGCTACCTTTGGAGCAACTCGGTACCACCGAGTTTTACACTTCATTGTCACCGAGTTGGTCACTTTAGGTGTAACGGTTGGATTTTTGGGGATGCCTATATATACCCCTTCACCACCACCCACTCGAAAGAGAAGCACTCAGAACTATTCCATACTTGCCCCATCCAATTTTCTGAGAGAGAGCCACCTACTCATGTGTTGAGATCAAGCCATTCCACTCTATCCATATGAATCTTGATCTCTAGTCTCCCCAAGTTGCTTTCCACCAAATCAATCTCTTCCACCAAAGCCAAATCTGTGAGAGAGTGATTGTGTGTTGAGGAGTCTATCATCTTGAAGCACAAGAGCAAGGAGTTCATCGACATTACTGAGCCTATTACCTTTTGGAGGGTGGTGCCTCCTAGATTGGTTAGGTGTCGCTTGGGAGCCTCCTACTTCGTGTTGTGGAGTTGAACCAAGAAGTTTGTACGGGCAAGGAGATCGCCTACTTCGTGAAGATCTACCCATAGTGAGGCTAGTCCTTCGTGGACGGAAGCCGTTATGGAATAGTCAAGGTTGCTACTTCGTGGACCCTTATGGGTGGAGCCCTCCGAGGACTTTCGCGACCGTTACCCTCCGTGGGTTGAAGACTCCATAAACGTGGACGTACGATAGCACCACCTATCGGAACCACGGGAAAAATCATCGTGTCTTCAAATTGCGTTTGATCTTCCTCCCTACCCTCTACTTCATATGCTTGTCTTTACTTTCCGCTGCTATACTCTTAGACATGCATGTGTAGGGTGTACTTGAATTGCTATAATTGCTAAAATCTGCCAACACTTAAAATTGGGAAAAGGTAGAATTTTTTATTTGTTCAAGTAGTCTAATCACTCCCCCCCTCTAGACATACTTTCGGTCCTACAAGTGGTATCAGAGCTTTGGTCTCCATTGCATTGGTCTCACAACCTAGGAGAGTATGGCGTCTAGTGAGGGAAATTATCACTGTAGAGGTCCGTACTTTGTTGGCACAAATTTTGCTAGTTGGAAGCACAAAATGAAAATGCATATTATTGGTCATAACCCCGCCGTTTGGGCTGTTGTTCGTGTTGGCTTGCAAGGTGAATTCTTTGGTGATGGAAAGGAACCGGATCGTGAAGCGACCGCGGATGAATTGAAGATGTTGCAATACAACGCTCAAGCATGTGACATTCTCTTCGACTGCCTATGCCCCGAAGAATTCAACAAAATCAGCCGTCTTGAGAATGCAAAAGAGATTTGGGATACTTTGGTTGATATGCATGAAGGTACCGAATCCGTGAGAGAATCCAAATTGGATGTTCTTCAAAGTCAGCTTGACAAGTTCAAGATGAAGGATGGTGAAGGAGTCGCAGAGATGTACTCTAGGCTAGCTCTCATCACCAATGAGATTGCCGGCTTAGGAAGCGAAGAAATGACCGACAAATTCATCATCAAGAAGATACTTCGAGCTTTGGATGAGAGATACGACACCGTGTGCACATTGATCCAAATGATGCCCAACTACAAAGATCTCAAGCCTACGGAAGTCATTGGAAGGATTGTTGCTCATCAAATGACACTCAAGGACAAAGAAGAGCTTCACAACAAGTCTAGCGGTGCTTACAAAGCCACAAGTGATGCTCCCACAACTTCAAGCGACAACCTTGTCACCAATGAAGAGATAAGCCTCATGGTCAAGAAATTCAACAAGTTCTACAAGAATGGAGGCAAAGAACGAAGCTCCAACTCAAGATATGAAGAGAAGCGTTCGTCAAGTCGTGACCGAAACTGCTACAATTGTGGGAAGCCCGGACACTACTCAAATGAGTGCACGGCTCCCTACAAACGAAGAGAAGAATCACCTAGAAGACGAAGCTCAAGAAATGAATCACCTCAAAGAGAGAGAAGGAGTAGAGATGATCGTTATGAACGAAGACCCTCAAGGAGAAGTAGGGACTCGGAGAAGAAGGACAAGTACACCAAGAGCTACTCAAGAAGAAGACATCAAGCTCATGTTGGTGAATGGTTTCCGGCTCCGAATCCGACAACAACTCCGAGAGAAGCTATCACTCCAACTCCGACTATAGTCAAGATGAAGGTGTTGCCGGACTTGCACTAGTGACTACCGACTCCTATGATCTATTTGATTCACCAAATGAAGGGAGTGGAAGTTGCTTCATGGCTAAAGGCCCCAAGGTATCACACCCCGAGTATCTTGATTTCAATAGTGATGAAGATGATTTACTTGGTGATGATGACTTGCTCTTTGATAAAACTAGTGATGTTAGTCAAAATGAACTTGATAATTTTCATGCTAGTCAAGATAAGTCGCTTGATGATGATAAGATGAAAATAGAACAACTAACTAAAGAATTAAACACTCTTAAGTTAGCTCATGAATCTACTCTAGAAGATCATAGAGAGCTTGTAAGGACTCATGAGAAGCTACGCTTCGAGAAGCTCACCTTGGAGCAAGAACATGAGTTTCTTAAAGCTATCAATGACGATCTCCGAAAGAAGACTTCATCTTATCTAGCCAAACGATTATTCTTGTCTACATTCATGCCACAAGTTAAACCTAGACAAATTAGTAACAAAGGCAAGAAAGGTTCTTCAACTAGTAGCAATAAAAATGATAAACCCAATGATATTGCTTCTAGTAGTTCTATTGATCCCACTAACACTTCTCTTAGCCAAGTCACACTTGAGCAAGAAAATGAACTTTTGAAAGGAATTATAGAGAAAGGTATCTACAAGAGTCTTGCCGGGTGTAAGCAATTTGAGGAGATTGTACGCAAGCACGGAGGATACAGGAAGAACCATGGCATTGGCTACTTCAATGCAAATGGAGTTGAATGGGAAGAAGGTCAATACCCCAAGCCCAAGTTTGTTCCTCAAAGGGAGAAGTATGAACATACTCTTCCCAAGGGAACAAACACTCAAGATGACCTTTCACCACAAGACCACAAGCTCAAGGGCAAGGACAAGCTTCACGAGGATATTGACTCATATGAAGATGAATCCCAAGCTTTGGTGGAGTGGGTTCCCAAGTCTACTTCAAGCTCAACTTCTACAAGTGCCACTTCAACACCAAGGATCCCCATCAAGTTGATGTGGGTCCCTAAGAAAAAGAACTAGAGAAGTTCTTGAGGGGTGACTCCGCCAATGAAATTCACTCATATTCATTATTGGCAAGGACTAGTTGCAATCAACTTCAACACTATGCAATAGTTCAAGGAGTCACACATTCCCTCAAAGGTAAGCAAGGGACAAGGTAATCAACAAATCCATGGACATCATCATGTATGCTTTGCACTCCATGTCCATAGATATCCTTGTATTTGTCTCTTGTATGTTGGGACTAACCCATGTAGGTGAGAAGAGTAAGGAAACAACAAGGATGCTCCCAACTCTTGGTGATCTTCATCAACCTTGAGCATCCACCACTAATCACCCACATGAAGTCTTCTACGACAAACCCAAGGTTAGTTTATCCCTCCTATGGGGGGATGTCACATCAAGGGGGAGCTTTACTCTAAGACTTGAGTTAAAGCATCTCTTAGAATGTGACAACATTAAATGCTTTATGTAAAAGTGGTAACCCCACTTGTGCTTAAACGATGAGTATGACCTATGATCAAGTATTCTTACTTGGCTCCTAAGTCAATATACTCATATATAGATGACTCCGTCATCGCCAAAATGCTTGATAGATGCTAGTATGTATGTGCATGTTTGCCATGATTTCATTTGACATCTTATTGTGTGAGCATGTTGGTCTGCATTTATTTATCCATTCGAGGACATCCAATTGTTGATATTTGGACTTTGGTTTTTCTTTTGCCAATTGGATGGACAAGAATGCCTAGGACCACTCTCTAGCTATCTATGCTTTCTCGTCTCATATTCCATTCTTGCTGCATAACAAAATTTGAACTAGTACTTTTCGATCTCTCTGTGTGAGGAGCACTCAGAGTTCCGTATCGACAAAGGACTGACCATTAAAACCTCCCAAGTGCATCTCGGTGGAATCAATACCAAATTCTCGGTATCACTGAATGCCTAGGGTTGATCTGGTTTTCATACTCGGTATCACCGATTCCATCTTCTCGGTTACACCGAGTTTCCCTGTCAGCTGACAGTAGAGAAACTCGGTGACACCGAAAAGTTAGAACCGGTGTCACCGACAGCCACGGGTATATAAAGAGGCGGACCCGACTTTTGAAATTACTTTCTCAAACGTCATACCCTCCAAAAACTCTAGCTACCAAACAAGACCCCTGGTCATCGCCTTCGTCTTCCCGAGCGCCTCCGCCGTTGGAAGTCCACGCCGTCGACGGATTCTCCCCCCCCCCCCCGTCGCCACCGTAGCGAGATCGTCACCGAGTTAGGGTACGATTTCGACCCCTCATGCGCTCCCCTCTCCGAATCTTGCACATTAGGACTTTTCCATCGATAAGACAAAGTTTGAGATCGATCTATCCAGTAAAAATTTCATTATACTAGCGAATGAACAATTTTTTAGGGTTTGCCGTCCGCAACTTGAATCTCGGTAACACCGACGCAAAAGAATCGGCATCACCGATTCCCTTTTTAGGTCAACTGAGAACAACCTCGGTGAAACCGAGTGCCCATTTTTGGTCTCACCGAAAGTGGTGCCAAGTTTCTGTTTAGCAGGTTGTTTGTCTCGGTGGGTCCGAAATTTTTGCATTGGTAGTATCGAAATTCACTTGGCAGAATGCAAATCTTGAGAAATTTTAGTTCAAATCTTTGAGAAAACCTTCTAAAATTTTGTGATGACTCAACCTATCCACTCTTCTATACTCTTTTCACAGGGTCAGAGATGTTAGGTTCTGATGATAGCCAAAATGACTTCAGAGAGAAAAGTGTTGACATGAGCTCAGGCACTAGTCCTGAAGGGAGTTTTGATGATGTTCCTAGCTCACCTGATCTGCCCAAAGCTGCAACTAGGGCAAGAAGAAAGCTCAATTCTGATGAGGAGGATGAGGACTTTATTCCAGAAGAGCTGCCCAAGAAAGACACAACTGTCAAGAGCACTGCTGCTACCACTACTTCCAAGAAGAGTGCTATAAGGAAAGAGTATGCTAGCTCAGGGTCAGTGAGAGCACCAGAGAGTGCTAGGGCAACAATGACTGTTGAGACCTCAAAGAAATCCATGCCCAAGAAGGCAGGAGAGAAGAAGAGCACGAAGAGGATAATTCATGTTGTGGGCAGGCCTACCTCAATGTATGAGGACCCAGCAGAGGCTGCTGCTGAAGAAGAGGAGGAAGAACCAGCTACCAAGGCTCCTCCTAAGAAGAAGAAGAAATTGATGTCTGATGCATGCCTAGCCAAGCAGCTCCCAAGGGCAAGCCAGCTGGATCCAAGAAGCCCACAGTCCCTAAACCAAAGAGGACATCTAGAGAGATTCCAGCTTCTGAGAAGAACAAGGGATCTACCTCCAGAGATGCTGAGGAGGATGCTATGTCTGCTTTGATGAAGCTAAGGCCACACCTTCCAGAGCATAATGCCAGCCACTTGCTAGTTGAGGATATGAAGAAGAGGAAGGACTCAGGTTTGAGAGAGTGGAGAGCTATTGATCCATATTCACAGAGGAGGAAGACTGCTGTGGACTACAGGTTCTATACAAAAGAACAGCAAGACTTCTATGAAACAATTTTGCTTGACAAGAGCCCTGCTGTGAGTGATATGAGGTGTGTGGACTGGAAGTACATCAAGGACAATGAGGATTACTTCCCAAGTGTGCAAGACAACTTTCATTGCATTGGACTTGATAAGTTTGTTGGCAAGGAGTTCATAGCCTGGAATGATGAAATGATCATGCAATTCTACTCCACTGCTCATTTCTATGGAGATGGTAGAATTGTGTGGATGACTGAAGGTGCCAGGTATGAATCCACAATTGATGAGTGGGCTGCCATCTTAGGAGTCCTAGAGGTGGAAGATGGTGACATTGATGTATACTCTGAGCCAAAGGCAAGCCACAATGCCATGAAGAACATGTACAATGAGATTCCTGCTGCACATTTGAAGTCTCACAAGCTAGGATCTATCTATTTCCTCCAGGCTAGTCTTCGCACGATCAACACTATTCTGAGGCATACCTTGTTGCCTAAGTCTGGAGATGAGAAGATGATAAGAGGCTACTCCATCAACATGCTGCTCCATCTAGATCAACATACGAGATTCAGAGTGATGGATTTGATTGTGGAGACTGTAAAGAGGGTTGCTGCTGATCAGAAGCGCTCATGTTGCTATGCACCCTATATTCAGATGCTTATCAACTCCAAGTTGGAGAAGCACATATTGCACTTGACCGACCACATTTGCCACTTTTGCCAGAGCTAGAAGACAACGTTGTGGTGATGAACCCAGATCATCCCACCTCAGCTATAGCACAGGCACAGGCAGAGGCAGCCAGAGACTCTAGTTCTCAGGTGCCAAAGTCTAGGAGTGAGCAGATGGATCTCCTACTTAGCTCCATGCTCAGCATGCAGAAGGACATCGGGAACATTCTGAAGAACCAGGAGAGACTCTCGAGGATTGTTGACACCAACTTCCATATTCTCAACAACAAGGTGGATGAGCTCACAGTGACTGTGAATGAGCTCAAGAAGGAAGTTGATGGCGTGCCCAGTCCCCACACTACTGATGATGATGAGGATAGTCCACCTCTCAGGACAGCCACTCAGTTCAGGACTCAGCCCAGATCTGCTACAGTGCCAGTTCCAGAGTCTAGACCTTCTTCATCAGCTCCTGCCGCAGCTCCTTCAGCTCCTCCAGCACCTCCAGTTGCTACTCCGACTCCGTCCATGACGTCTGCAGAAGTCTTCGCTGATGCTGTTCTCTCGACTCCTTCTTCAGCCATTGGAGGAGATCAGCCCCAGAAGAGCGCTTATATATATACCTTTGAACTTTTTGGTAACTTGTTGCCAAAGGGGGAGAAGATGTATATAGATCTTTAGGCTTCGAGAGAGAGAGAGAGCGTTGCTTTTTATCGCTTTTCAAAAACATTGATAACTTTTGGTTGGTTTGCTTGTGTTAAACTTTGTTGATGTTTGATCATACACTTGATGTGTATTTCTACTATTTCCTATCCTTGTGATGCTTATGAAATGATCATTCACCTTTGCTTGATTGTGTTGTGCTATGATATTCATTCTTATTATTCTCGCACACCACCAAGTTGTATGTGACATGAAAGAGTGCCCCATGTACCAAATCGATTGTGCATTTGCATTCAAACACAAATTCAAAATAATGCACAAATTTAGGGGGAGCTCTTGCTTATCACATACTTCTCAAGGCAACGATTACATTCATTGATTATATCATATGTCGAAGCTTTGATCTATATGTTGTCATCAATTACCAAAAAGGGGGAGATTGAAAGCACATTTGCTCCCTTGGTGGTTTTGGTAATTAATAACAACATATATGTCATTGAACTAATGTTTCCACTAAGCATATTTCAGAAAAGTTCAATGATGGGTTGGCAAAAGGATTGTGGAGAAACCCCTAGATGCAAGGAAATGGATTGGCAAAGCTTCAAGCAAGAGGACTCTACATTTTACTTTGTGAGAAATCACTTTGAGTCCATAGGAAAGCCAATACTATAAAAAGGGGGTAAGGTACTGTTGGTGAACAAGATGCTCCACGTGCACAAGTGATAGTCACCAAAAACACCCACAAACTCTCCCACAAATTCTGTCTAAAGCCATTCATGAAAATCGGTGAAGCCAACATTTTCCACTCGGTTCCACCGATTCCCAAACTCAGACAGAGCCATGCCAAACCCTAGCACATCGGTGCAACTGATCCCACTTTGGTGCCACCGAGTTCAGCTTGCCAACTTTCTGTTACCTCGATTCACAAAATCGGAATTTCCGAGTTTTTGGATCGGCGTCACCGAGATTTGGATTCTGACCGTTGGACACCTGATCGGTACCGCCGAGATTTCTATATCGGTCTCACCGAGATTCAAAAGTTGCTACCTTTGGAGCAACTCGGTACCACCGAGTTTTACACTTCGGTGTCACCGAGTTGGTCACTTTAGGTGTAACGGTTGGATTTTTGGGGATGCCTATATATACCCCTTCACCACCACCCACTCGAAAGAGAAGCACTCAGAACTATTCCATACTTGCCCCATTCAATTTTCTAAGAGAGAGCCACCTACTCATGTGTTGAGATCAAGCCATTCCACTCTATCCATATGAATCTTGATCTCTAGTCTCCCCAAGTTGCTTTTCACCAAATCAATCTCTTCCACTGTAACACCCCCAGTGATTAGCTACAGTAATCTCACATGATAATGCCAAGTCATCATGGTTAACTATGCTTGATCATCATTTGCATCATATCTCATTTCACTTCCAAATTCAAATTGAAATTCAAATGCATGTGAAATATTAAGTTGCTCAAACACTGATGGAAAAATGTTCATTAAATAACAAATAATCCAGAAGCAATTCTAAAATTATAATCAACATTTATGGGATTAGCTAAGTGTATCTAACAGTCTGAAACAGTAACCAAACAGCACCATTTAATGCTTATTCAGTTAAATAAAATTCTAATGAAATCATTTATTTACCAAACCAATTTCTGACAGTGCTAGATATTTCACTGTAATTATTGGGCTAAGTCACATGTTTTACAAAACTTGAGTTGGGGTTGTACATTTTGGGAAAACAGCAACTAAAAAGAAAACAGAAAAGAAAAAGGAGAAAAAGGAAAAGGCCCGCGCTAGCTGGGCCTAAGTCATCCGACCGGCCCAGCCCACCCCGCACCTCCTCCCACCTCCCGCACTGCTCAAACCGCGCCCCGCTGTCGAGCACCCTGCGTGCGCACGCGCCCCGCCCCCCCCTCGCTCCCTGATCGACAACGCGCCCGCGCGCCGCTTCTGGTGGATAAAGGGCATCTCCACGGACAACCCTGGCGTCTCCCTCGCCACTCTCTCCCTCTCTTCCTCGTCTCCCCACCACAACTGAGCGCTGCCATGGACGGCCACGGCTCAACCGCGCGGCCACCGGCTCCCGATCGTCGCTCCGCCGTGTCGGTTCGCTTCGCCACTGTCCGCTACCCCTCCCCGAGCCACTGGGCGGAGCCGGGAGGACCTACTGCGAGCGCTACGAGTTCGCCTCCACTGCACGGGCTCCGGTGATCGCCGCCCCGATTCGCCGCCTCGAGCCATCCCCGAGCTCATTTCCGCACACCTACAGGGCCACAGTAAGCAGCTCTACCTCGCCCCTCTCCTCTCCGCCTCTCGGATGCCCCCTAGTCGCCGCCCCCAACATGCCCGAACGCGCCACCGCGAGGTTCGACGCCGGCGGGTCTCCGGTGAACGTCTGGTCGCGCTCTGCCGTCCATCTTGCTCGCCACGTCGCGTAGAGGCCCGTTGGCCGTTTAGTTTGCTCGTTTGCGCGCCGCTTCACCGATTCTGTTGCACGCCCGAGAGCCCCGCCGCCCGACGTCATCGCCGGCGACCATTCCGTCCACACCAGCCGCTGTGAACCCCACCATCGGATGCGGCGTTGGGCGGCCGATCCAGAGAGCCAAACCCTGCACGAAATGATGCGCCGTAGGGAGAATCCGAGCTCGCCGGAGTTATCGCCGTCGCTCGGGCTCGCCGGAGCAGCTCCGGTGGCCGGCGTCCGACGTGGCGCCGCGGGCCCCACCCCCGTGTCGCTGACACTGGGCCCCGCGGGTCCCCGTTGACCGGGTCAGCCGCTGACTGGGCTGGCCCCGCCACTGACATACGGGCCCCACCCCGTTTAAATGTTTTAAAAAATAGATAAAAATGTTAATTAAAACGTTAATTAATCAATTAGTTAATTAGCTCGTTAATCAGACACTGACACTGGGGCCCACACTCTAATTAAGTTAATTAATTTAAATTAACCTTGCTAATTAGTTACAGTAACTGACATGTGGGTCCCGGGGGCCCCACATGTCAGGTTTGACCTGGCCAGCCGTCTGTTGACTGCTGACGCCATCAATGCATCATGCTGACGTCACCCGCGCACTATTCTGGATAATGTTGATTTAAATAATTAAATAAATATCAGAAATTCAGTAAAACTTTGAAAAATCATATCTTTTAGTCCGTAACTCGGATGAAAATATTTTATACATGAAAGTTGTTCAGAAAAATCCCATGAATCCGAACACGCGGTCTGTTCGTCTGTCACGCGCTTCTATCATAACGAACATGGAACTTTTCCATCGGTTTCATCTGTCCGGTAGTAGCCCGAGACCCGGAAAATATCGTCAGATATTCTTCCGACCCGTCCGCGACGTGTGATACTTCGTTAGTGCATGCCTAGCTCTGCATATTGCCATGTCATGCATCGTGATGCATTTGTCTGCTTTATATTTATTGTTTCTCCTCCCTCTTCTTATCCGGTAGACCTCGAGATTGACGGTGCTGCCGGGTACGACTACACCGCCGAC
Source organism: Elymus sibiricus (assembly GCA_039707655.1). NCBI lineage: Eukaryota > Viridiplantae > Streptophyta > Magnoliopsida > Poales > Poaceae > Elymus > Elymus sibiricus. The sequence continues at coordinate 444,148,477 of CM077669.1, forward strand.
GATCAGGCCTTTGCCGCAGAGCAGCAAGGCAAGCAACCCCCCTTGAGCATTCCGATATCGCCTATTCCTCTCCCTCTTATTCTTGCATTAGAATTTTGCTACTGTATTAGCTAGCTCCTATTCTGATGCATAGCCTGTTTTTGATAAACTGCTACTGTACCTGCAATCATATCAACTGCTTAGTATAGGTTGATCAGTGAACCCCCAGTGACCCCTTAGTCCCAGTGCCCCTGCTTCTTCATCGACGACTCGACGACTCGAAGACTCGGTCAACCGACGACGAGCCAGGCCCCTCACATCACCGCACACCCCTTAGTTGTACGACTCTGCAGAGCTACTATCGAGTACCGAGGGTGACACCTCGTGAAGTACTCATGATGATAACTATGTAGTGCAGCTAGTCGGTCGTGGTTATCGAGGGTGATTCCTCCTTCACCACTCCCGTCGATGACTCTGTCGTGCAACCCCTCAAGTGTGGGACCCTCGAGGGTGATTCCTCTAAGTCCACCTTGACGGTTTCATCGAGCGGGACCCTTTGAGGGTGATTCCTCAGGTTCCGTCTGGATGTTTTATACACACAGTTACTATGACCTGGTTACAGAAACATGTTGGTGATGGGTCGGCCCTGAGGGGTACCCACGGTTTGATGATGATGAGGCGTGGACGGGCAGGAGATGCCCTTGCCACACATCCTCGAGACGGGGCAACGGGACCGCACTTCATGGGTCGCGATTGCCCCGCATTAATAAAATGCTAATGGGTTGGGTATTTGATCTGAGTTGGTCGTTTGACCTTTTACGCACCAAACCTTCACGTGGGAGAAGTTATGGGTACTCAGCGTCGGTGTATCAGCCGAAGCTCTTCGGACGTCAGCAATGGAGCGGCGCGCGCCCGAGTGGCCTGGACGGTACAGCTCTTGGACTAGAGTGTGCTAGGGCTGACCTCGGCCGTGTACGCATCATGCAGGAGCGCAGAGGGCAAGTGGGCCCACGCCCCCTGTGTGCTTAGGATTTAGACCAGCGGGTTGGCCTCTCTGTTGAGCCTAGGTGGGGCGACGACGTGTTGATATCCCGAGGCCGGGAATGACCCAGGAAAGTGTGTCCGGCCGGAGGTGATCATGCGTGTTGGAAATGCGGTGCACCCCTGCAGGGAAGAATTCATCTATTCGAATAGCCGTGTCCACGGTAACACGACGACTTGGAGTTGTACCTTGACCTGATATAACTAAAATTGTGATTTACATTGAAATGAATGTTGGCTCCGAGATTGCTTTCTCGCGGGGAGTCGAGGAAGAATCTCTGGGCGTGGTTACTTAATAAAATTGCTACAATAATATGACTATATATGAGATACCAGTCTACTCTCTTCTAATGCTGCAACATGTTGAAGATGCTAGTCTTCGATAGGACTAGGCCTTCCCCCTATTCTTGCTTTCTGCAGCCAGTCGAGATATACCCCATTCTTTGATAATGATGCATGCTTAGCATTTTTCTGATGTTAGTCTTGCGAGTACTTTGGATGAGTACTCACCGCTGCTTTGCTTCCTCTCTTCCCCTCGATACGATTACCGCGTTCAGATGACGGAGCCCAGGAGATGGAGTACGCCGGAGACAACTACTACACCACCGCTGGAGCCTACTACTACGTGGAGAGTGCCGACGCTCAAGAGTAGTTAGGTTGGCTCCCAGGCAGGAGGCCTCGCCTCTTTCGATCCGCTGCTTATGTTTGTGCTAGCCTTCTTAAGGCAAAACTTGTTTAACTTATGTCTGTACTCAGATATTATTTGCTTCCACTGACTCGTGCTTGTCGATCTTTGTATTCGAGCCCTCGAGGCCCCTGGCTTGTAATATGAAGCTGTATGACTTTAATTTGTGTCTAGTGTTGTGTTGTGATATTAATTAGTGAGTCCCTAATCTTGGTCGTACGCATTGCGTGTATGATTAGCGTACGGTCGAAATTGGGGGCGTCACAAGTTGGTATCAGAGCCGACTGCCTGTAGGTAGCCCCCTTTCCAACTCTTTGGCTGAAGTTGAGTCTAGTCATTGAAAAACTTTACTAACATAGTTGTGTGGCTTACGGGCCCACATCTCAATCAGGTGGTATTAGGATCTTTTATTCCTCGTCTATACTCTGGGTTCTGATCTCTCATCTCTTTCGGGTTAAAGATTTTGCTAACTCTATCTCTAGGTTCTCGTAACTACCTCCTCCCGGAGAGCCCCTCATTTCAGACGATGGCTCGATTTATCAGAAGACTTTGGAGATACTCTCTGATGTTCTCCTGAGAACTTGTGCTCGTCGATTTTGCGATTTCCCTCCATCGCCAACCCCTACGGATAACTCCTCATCCTTACCGAGGATTCGTTCATCCCCAGTTGTTCTTGTCTTTCACAAAAATCTTTGAAACGCTATTCGATCTTCCATAATCCTCAGTAGCCTTTTGCTCTTGACCTTTCTCACCTGCTTGCATTATGGTTAATTCCATATGTCTAGCAATATTAAGTAAATCCTTTGTGGTTTTCATTTGATTTTATTGATTCAACATGTGTGTGAATGCACGCAGTCATCAGTTTTTTATCATAAATTATCCGTCCGGCTCAGACGTCTTGCCAAACATGAGTTGGTTCCCTACAAATCAACCTTGATTGATTGCCCATCTAAGTCCTTTCATCTTACTTGTATTTGATCGGAACATCTGTTTCCAATACACCAATTTGGAAATCTTAATTCCTTTGGTTATTTAAGCATCAAATTATTTGGATGTTCTATGATCTGATGCCTTGCATTCTTTCTCCCTCTGATTGGGTACCGATACTCACATCGGGTCCTTTGTGGACCGCCAGACCCAGTGTTGGGTTATTATCCGATAGCATCTTTCACATTCAAAATTATGGTGATGTTCTTCCCCTGATACATGATGCCATTGGTAAATTGTGCCTTCTCCCTATGATTAGTTGTATCCTATGCTTTTGTCAGTCATGCTCTTTGGTCAAGCATGTGTTAATTACTCTTGAAGCTTGTGATATATGTTCCTAAGATGCCTCGATGGGTTGGACCTATGCCTTCCTTAATTCGTGTGAACCCGACAGTTCTTCACGCGTCTTACTCTCCTAGTGTTTTGCCAGTTAAATTTTCAAAACTACAACTTTATCAAAGGCGAGGAGTAAATGGAAGGTGATGCATTGATGAAGTGGGAGTCGACCTTGAACTTTGTGCTCATGCCCATGGAAGCAATGTTGATATTATCATAGAAGCTTCTCGTAATGATAAATTTCTCTTGGTATAATTTGATCCGGTATCTATGATCTTGTCCTTTACAACCGTGGTTCCGACCATGATTGTTCTTCTTTGATCCCATTTTTAGACCAGTTTAAGCACTTGTCTTTTGCAGATCGATACATCGGTCCAAGCTTTAATTCTGATCTACATCCGAGTTTTACCCCTAGTATCTCGAGGAAATCATGAAGCTACATAGCTTCTTATAAGCTCCTCATCAACTATGATACTTCACTGATACCGATTTTCTTCGTGTTATGAGTTGTTGGACACTCAAGGATACCGATAATTGAATCAAGTACGCATTGCGATTCAACAACTCTTAGTAATCTTCCTTGCTTATGGTTTGGTACTCAATCATGTCGTTCCAAACTGTTAAGCTACATCATCATTGTCATGCTAGAGCTTGACCATGATATCTTTGTCCTTCATCCCCGGAACACAATTCCAACAGTGCGCTAAGCTTACATCGAGTTTTCAACGTCATGTTGGTTGTCCTGATAGGCAATTTCGATTCCGAGCTAGCACTCTAATCTATGGTTCTGACAACCTTTCGCTTCACCATTTCCTTGCTTGATGTTGTCGCTGATCGATTACATATTCAAGAGACTTCTTGACATTTGTGTCGTGATCCTCATCAGCATTCTGGGCTCTTCCAGGATATCAATTAAATTCATGATGAGAGTAGCATCCTTGCCCCTTGGTAACTGGTATTGCCGTTGACGACATCCTTGCCTCCCTTCCAAATGCAGACTTGGTCTTATTTTGGGTGCTCCTTTCGATTAATGTTGAATTATGGATGTTTTTCCTCGGGCTTACCTCAATATATCATCTGGTTTGACCAATGCTATCACCTTGTTCATTCAATCGTGGGAATCCATCTTTGTGGAAATCTCGATAAATTGTTGCTGAGCCCATCAGCCACATCCTCATCTTCTTCGTGGTTCATGATGAACAGTTAAGTTAGTGTTGGAAACCTTTGGAAGCATTATCTTTGTGCCTAGCTCATGAAGAATATGTTTGATAAAATAAGTGTTTTTACATAACTTCACGTGCATTCTGCCGCCGTAAATATGGGAAGTTTTGTTTCGCTTCCTCTGGGATCATCCCAATTCATTCAAGCATGTGCGAAGCGTTCTATGGTTTGTTAGATTTGCTACCTTCACACCTTATTTATGCCTAGCATGTCAAGCCACTGATTGATTTGATCTGGAAAAAAGAAGTTCCTCGTAAGAGCTAATCCAGACTTACACATGGAACTTTGATATCCTCTATGATGGTCCCCAACCAGAACTTGATTGCATTCCATTCTAGAAACTTCCATGTGGGCACGAATGTCTTGACCTTGTGTTCATATGTCTTACAGTCTGGCTAATGATTCAAGGCTTGCTTCTGTCATTCATTCCGAGATTCTTGCAACATCATCTCGTAGATCTATGTTGCATCCTTTTCTTCTCAGGCCTTCTATGTCTGAAGTATCCTGACACCAACCAGATCTGAATCTCGGACAGATATGATGGTTGGAACATTATCAAGAATTATAACTTTGGTCTTTACTACTCGGTAAGGTGATGTTGTAGCTAGCACACCTGGCCGGATGACCTATTGTTATAATGCTTTGTTAAGCAAGGGTTGCCATTCTTCCATGGGGGAATTGTAAGACTTATTTTATAAGTTGTTCCTACTGGACCCTTTGTGTATCCAAACTCCATCCTTTACCCGAAACACCATATCATTGCTATCCCGAAGCATGGATGTGGTATATCGATCATCAAAAGGAATAATGTAAGCTCAATGCTAATTGTTTCTTGATCAATTATTCAAACCCCATTGTATGGGCATGTCATGGATTTTCCTCGCCCCTTTTACCTAAATGGTTATGTACTTGCTATTCTGTCATGTATATCATGCTCTGTTTTTCCTTGGGAAAGTTATACTCCTAAAACTTGAGTATAACCACATTTTCCTTTCCATTGGTCTGTTAATGTGATAGACACATTTTCCTTTCCATTGGTCTGTTAAATGTGATAAACACATTTTCCTTTCCATTGGTCTGTTTAATGTGATGAACACATTTTCCCTTCCATTGGTCTGGTTGATCTAATAATCACATTTTCCTTTCCATTGGTCTGTTTGACATTTCATGAGATTATATGATCTAAGCAGTAATAATTCTCTGCTTAGGTAAACACCTCGGCGAACAAGTCTGTCAGTAAGATCCTGTTACTATTGTTGATAACATTCCGGTAACCGCCGGTGGACGAGAACTTTGCCTATTGGTCCGCCTCGTTTCTATGAGCAGGAAAATGGTTCTATTCATCCCCCGCCCTTGGTACCGACGTTGTTGCCAACATATCTGACCAGCTATCCTCTGACACGTCTTCTTTCATGACCGTGCAAGTTGTCACCGCTCTTCCTGCTCTTAACCACATGGTCGGCCCATAACCCTCAGTTCCACAGGATCGAAACCTGACTCTCCTGTACATCTTTGATTCCAAAGTATCCTTTGCACTTGGCTTCATTTGCAATTACCTAGCCACCGTCCAAGGGATGATCTATTCTAATATCAGACGCGATATCTATTCTCGTTGCTCTGAACTCCCCCCCCCTTTTCTTCATCTGATCAGGCATCGAATGATTGCCTACCCGTTTGAAACTTTTACACCGTCGCATTTTGCTCTTAGTGATTCCTCGAGTCTTTACTTGAGAAATAAATCTTGTGTTCCTCCCTGAGTTTGCCGTCAGATGCCCAGCTTTGTTTAGATTCGTTCTTCTAGAGTTTTCCCTCTAATCTCATTCGTAGGACGATGAAGATCCCGAAGAAAGGATGACGACTTCATCATGATGACCTGAAGCAGAAACATGAATATCTCAACGAAAGGGATCAACTTCTTCGAGAAGAACAACAAAGACAAGAAGACTCGTTAGAATTTCGTAACCAGAACTTTCCCCCTTACTCCCCCACTTAAATCTCGGGACGAGATTTCTTGTAGTGGAGGAGATTTGTAACACCCCCAGTGGTTAGCTACAGTAATCTCACATGATAATGCCAAGTCATCATGGTTAACTATGCTTGATCATCATTTGCATCATATCTCATTTCACTTCCAAATTCAAATTGAAATTCAAATGCATATGAAATATTAAGTTGCTCAAACACTGATGGAAAAATGTTCATTAAATAACAAATAATCCAGAAGCAATTCTAAAATTATAATCAACATTTATGGGATTAGTTAAGTGACTCTAACAGTCTGAAAGAGTAACCAAACAGCACCATTTAATGCTTATTCAGTTAAATAAAATTCTAATGAAATCATTTATTTACCAAACCAATTTGTGACAGTGCTAGATATTTCACTGTAATTATTGGGCTAAGTCACATGTTTTATAAAATTGAGTTGGGGCTGTACATTTTGGGAAAACAGCAACTAAAAAGAAAACAGAAAAGAAAAAGGAGAAAAAGGAAAAGGCCCGCGCTAGCTGGGCCTAAGTCATCCGACCGGCCCAGCCCACCCCGCACCTCCTCCCACCTCCCGCACTGCTCACCGCGCGCCCCGCTATCGAGCACCCTGCGTGCGCACACGCCCCGGCCCCCCCTCGCTCCCTGATCGACAACGCGCTCGCGCGCCGCTTCTGGTGGATAAAGGGCATCTCCACGGACAACCCTGGCGTCTCCCTCGCCACTCTCTCCCTATCTTCCTCGTCTCCCCACCGCAACCGAGCGCCGCCATGGACGGCCACGGCTGAACCGCGCGGCCACCGGCTCCCGATCGTCGCTCCGCCGTGTCGGTTCGCTTCGCCACTGTCCGCTACCCCTCCCCGAGCCATTGGGCGGAGCCGGGAGCACCTACTGCGAGCGCTACGAGTTCGCCTCCACCGCACGGGCTCCGGTGATCGCCGCCCCGATTCGCCGCCTCGAGCCATCCCCGAGCTCATTTCCGCACACCTACAGGGCCACAGTAAGCAGCTCTACCTCGCACCTCTCCTCTCCGCCTCTCGGATGCCCCCTAGTCGCCGCCCCCAACATGCCCGAACGCGCCGCCGCGAGGTTCTACGCCGGCGGGTCTCCGGTGAACGTCTGGTCGCGCTCTGCTGTCCATCTTGCTCGCCACGTCGCGTAGAGGCCCGTTGGCCGTTTAGTTTGCTCGTTTGCGCGCCGCTTCACCGATTCTGTTGCACGCCCGAGAGCCCCGCCGCCCGACGTCATCGCCGGCGACCATTCCGGCCACACCAGCCGCTGTGAACCCCACCATCGGATGCGGCGTTGGGCGGCCGATCCAGAGAGCCAAACCCCGCACGAAATGATGCGCCGTAGGAAGAATCCGAGCTCGCCGGAGTTATCGCCGTCACTCGGGCTCGCCGGAGCAGCTCCGGTGGCCGGCGTCCGACGTGGCGCCGCGGGCCCCACCCCTGTGTCACTGATACTGGGCCCCGCGGGTCCCCGTTGACCGGGTCAGCCGCTTACTGGGCTGGCCCCGCCACTGACATACAGGCCCCACCCCGTTTAAATGTTTTTAAAACTAGATAAAAATGTTAATTAAAACATTAATTAATCAATTAGTTAATTAGCCCGTTAATCAGACACTGACACTGGACCCACACTCTAATTAAGTTAATTAATTTAAATTAACCCTGCTAATTAGTTACAGTCACTGACATGTGGGTCCCGGTGGCCCCACATGTCAGGTTTGACCTGGCCAGCCGTCTGTTGACTGCTGACGCCATCAATGCATCATGCTGACGTCACCCGCGCACTCTTCTGGATAATGTTGATTTAAATAATTAAATAAATTTTAGAAATTCAGTAAAACTTTAAAAAATCATATCTTTTAGTCTGTAACTCGGATGAAAATATTTTATACATGAAAGTTGTTCAGAAAAATCCCACGAATCCGAATACGCGGTCCGTTCGTCTATCACGCGCTTCTATTATAACGAACATGGAATGTTTCCATCGGTTTTATCTGTCCGGTAGTAGCCCGAGACCCGGAAAATATCGTCAGATATTCTTCCGACCCGTCTGCGACGTGTGATACTGCGTTAGTGCATGCCTAGCTCTTCATATTGCCATGTCATGCATCGTGATGCATTTGTCTGCTTTATATTTATTGTTCCTCCCCCCTCTTCTTATCCGGTAGACCTCGAGACTGACGGTGCTGCCGGGTACGACTACACCACCGACGATCAGGCCTTTCCGCAGAGCAGCAAGGCAAGCAACCCCCCTTGAGCATTCCGATATCGCCTATTCCTCTCCCTCTTATTCTTACATTAGCATTTTGCTACTGTATTAGCTAGCTCCTATTCTGATGCATAGCCTATTTTTGATAAACTGCTACTGTACCTGCAATCATATCAACTGCTTAGTATAGGTTGATCAGCGAACCCCCAGTGACCCCTTAGTCCCAGTGCCCCTGCTTCTTCATCGACGACTCGAAGACTCGAAGACTCGGTCAACCGACCGATGAGCCAGGCCCCTCACATGACCGCACACCCCTTAGTTGTACGACTCTGCAGAGCTACTATCGAGTACCGAGGGTGACACCTCGTGAAGTACTCATGATGCTAACTCTGTAGTGCAGCTAGTTGGTCGTGGTTATCGAGGGTGATTCCTCCTTCACCACTCCCGACGATGACTCTGTCGTGCAACCCCTCAAGTGTGGGACCCTCAAGGGTGATTCCTCTAAGTCCACCTTGACGGTTTCATCGAGCGGGACCCTTTGAGGGTGATTCCTCAGGTTCCGTCTGGATGTTTTATACACACAGTTACTATGACCTGGTTACAGAAACATGTTGGTGATGGGTCGGCCCTGAGGGGTACCCACGGTTTGATGATGATGAGGCGTGGACGGGCAGGAGAGGCCCTTGCCACACATCCTCAAGACGGGGCGACGGGACCGCACTTCATGGTTCGCGCTTGCCTCGCATTAATAAAATACTAATGGGTTGGGTATTTGATCTGAGTTGGTCGTTTGACCTTTTACGCACCAAACCTTCACGTGGGAGAAGTTATGGGTACTCAGCGTCGTTGTATCAGCCAAAGCTCTTCGGACGTCAGCAATGGAGCGGCGCGCGCCCGAGTGGCCTGGACGGTACAGCTCTTGGACTAGAGTGTGCTAGGGCTGACCTCGGCCGCGTACGCATCGTGCAGGAGCGCAAAGGGCAAGTGGGCCCACGACCCCTGTGTGCTTAGGATTTAGACCGGCGGGTTGGCCTCTCTGTTGAGCCTAGGTGGGGCGATGACGTGTTGATATCCCGAGGCCGGGCATGACCCTGGAAAGTGTGTCCGGCCAGAGGTGATCAAGCATGTTGGAAATGCGGTGCACCCCTGCAGCGAAGAATTCATCTATTCGAATAGCTGTGTCCACGGTAACAGGACAACTTGGAGTTGTACCTTGACCTGATATAACTAAAATTGTGATTTACATTGAAATGAATGTTGGCTCCGAGATTGCTTTCTCGTAGGGAGTCGAGGAAGAATCTCTGGGCGTGGTTACTTAATAAAATTGCTACAATAATATGACTATATATGAGATACCAGTCTACTCTCTTCTAATGTTGCAAGATGTTGAAGATGCTAGTCTTCGATAGGACTAGGCCTTCCCCCTATTCTTGCTTTCTGCAGCCAGTCCAGATATACCCCATTCTTTGATAATGATGCATGCTTAGCATTTTTTTATGTCAGTCTTGCGAGTACTTTGGATGAGTACTCACCGCTGCTTTGCTTCCTCTCTTCCCCTCGATACGATTACCGCGTTCAGATGACGGAGCCCAGGAGATGGAGTACACCGGAGACGACTACTACACCACCGCTGGAGCCTACTACTACGTGGAGAGTGCCGACGCTCAGGAGTAGTTAGGTTGGCTTCCAGGCAGGAGGCCTCGCCTCTTTCGATCCGCTGCTTATGTTTGTGCTAGCCTTCTTAAGGAAAAACTTGTTTAACTTATGTCTGTACTCATATATTATTTCCTTCCGCTTACTCGTGCTTGTCGAGCTTTGTATTCGAGCCCTCGAGGCCCCTGGCTTGTAATATGAAGCTGTATGACTTTAATTTGTGTCTAGTGTTGTGTTGTGATATTAATTAGTGAGTCCCTAATCTTGGTCGTACGCATTGCGTGTATGATTAGCGTACGGTCGAAATTGGGGGCGTCACATACACCAAAGCCAAATCTGTGAGAGAGTGATTGTGTGTTGAGGAGTCTATCATCTTGAAGCACAAGAGCAAGGAGTTCATCGACAGTACCGAGCCTATTACCTTTTGGAAGGCGGTGCCTCCTAGATTGGTTAGGTGTCGCTTGGGAGCCTCCTACTTCGTGTTGTGGAGTTGAACCAAGAAGTTTGTACGGGCAAGGAGATCGCCTACTTCGTGAAGATCTACCCATAGTTAGGCTAGTCCTTCGTGGACGGAAGCCGTTATGGAATAGTCAAAGTTGCTACTTCATGGACCCTTATGGGTGGAGCCCTCCGTGGACTCTCGCGACCGTTACCCTCTGTGGATTGAAGACTCCATAAACATGGACGTACGATAGCACCACCTATCGGAACCACGGGAAAAGTCATCGTGTCTTCAAATTGCGTTTGATCTTCCTCCCTACCCCCTACTTCATATGCTTGTCTTTACTTTCCGCTGCTATACTCTTAGACATGCATGTGTAGGGTGTACTTGAATTGCTATAATTGTTAAAATCTGCCAACACTTAAAATTGGGAAAAGGTAGAATTTTTTATTTGTTCAAGTAGTCTAATCACCCCCCCTCTAGACATACTTTCGGTCCTACAGCCATGCGTGCCTCGCGACCACAGACCAACTCCGATAAGCCGCGCCGACTAGTGCCCCTCTCCTTCCTCACCCGTTTCTCTCCCCCCTCCTACATGTGCGCCCGGGAGACATGCGCCATCGATGATTGCCACATCTATGGTGCCAGCACCTCTCGATTTCCTCGCTCCCCACCCACCGTCCACCCTCGCGACTTGCAGGCGAAAGTCATTATCACCCCGTTTCGCCGCACGCCTCAACTGCACGATGATACATCTCCAACGTATCTGTAATTTTCATATGTTTCATGCCAGCATTATCATTCATACATGCTTTGGGTAAAAAAAATCATTTTTTAATTATGGTACACCATGTTGCATATCTCAAGAATATATTGGAGTATTGATTATGGACAAGTCTTATTCATCTATAATTATCATGGTTGTTTATTCTCTAGAGGTATAGAAAGATCCATTAAAACCATGAGTCGACGGAAATGCTATATTGGGACACAAAGTTGCATATCCTATTTTTATTGGACCTACCACACATAGTTGGTTGGGGCTCAAAAAATTGATATCTCCAAGGCATCAAACATTTCATCCTAATATTTCAGTTTCGAAGAAATCTAGACACCACTATCATTGGATACATCGATCAGATCCCTACTATGGCGGATCATAGACGAGCTTGTGTTTCTTCTAGGCGTGGTAGTTGATACGTCTCCATACTTTTCGAAATACTTTTGCTCTTTTTTTGGACTCTAATTTGCATGATTTGAATGAAACTAACCTGGACTAATGTTGTTTCAGCATAACTACCTTGGTGTTGTTTTTTGTGCACACATACAAGTTCTTGGAATTGGGCGAAACTTCCTGGATATTTTTTATTAAATATATAAAAAATACTGGTGCAAATATCTATCGGAGGGGGCCATCAACTACCCACTAGGCAGGGGCGCGCCTATGCCCCAGAGCGTTCCCAGCTTCCTTGTGGGGCCCACGGGTGGCCGTCTGACCTAATTCCAGTCCTACATATACTGTCTTCCCAATAGAAAAAATGGAGCGAATGTTTCATTGCGTTTTACGATACGGAGCTGCCGCCACCTCATGTTCTTCATCGGCGGGCCTAATCTGAAGTCCGTTCGGGGATCCCAAGAGGGCAAATCTGTTGGAAATATGCCCTAGAGGCAATTAATAAAGTGTTTATTATTATCATATTTCCCCGTTCATGATAATGGTTTATTATTCATGCTAGAATTGTATTGACCGGAAACTTAATACATGTGTGAATAGATAAACAAATATTGAGTCCCTAGTAAGCCTCTACTAGACTAGCTCGTTGATCAAAAGATGGTCAAGATTTCCTGACCATGGACATGAGTTGTCATTTGATAACGGGATCACATCATTAGGAGAATGATGTGATGGACATGACCCAACCGTTAGCATAGCAAATGATCGTTCAGTTTATTGCTATTGCTTTCACTATGTCAAATACACGTTCCTCTGACCATGAGATCATGCAACTCCCGGATACCGTAGGAATACTTTGGGTGTATCAAACGTCACAACGTTACTGGGTGATTATAAAGGTGCACTACAGGTATCTCCGAAAGTGTTTGTTGAGTTGGCATGGATCGAGATTGGGATTTGTCACTCCGACTATCGGAGAGGTATCTCTGGGCCCTCTCGGTAATACAGCATCACAGAAGCCTTGCAAGCACCGTGACTAAAGAGTTAGTTGCAAGATGATGTATTACGGAACGAGTAAAGAGACTTGCCGGTAACGAGATTGAACTAGGTATTGGATACCGACGATCGAATCTCGGGCAAGTAACATACCGCCAGACAAAGGGAACAACGTATGTTGACATATGAGGTTCACCGATAAAGATCTTTGTGGAATATGTAGGAACCAATATGAGCATCCAGGTTCCGTTGTTGGTTATTGACCGGAGAGTCGTCTCGGTCATGTCTACATCATTCCCGAACCCGTAGGGTCCGCACACTTAAGGTTCGATGACGATTTAGTATTATATGAGTTATGTGATTGGTGGCCGAAGTTTGTTCGGAGTCCCGGATGAGATCACGGACATGACGAGGAGTCTCGAAATGGACGAGAGGTAAAGATTCATATATTGGAAGGCTATATTCGGACGTCGGAAAGGTTCCGAGTGATTCGGATATTTTTCGTAGTACCGGGGAGTTACGGGAATTCACCGGGAGAAGTAATGGGCCTTATTGGGCCATACGGGAAAATGAGAGGTAGGCCACGTGAGGAGGCGCGCGCCCCCCCTTGCCCAAACCGAATTGGACTAGGGGAGGGGGCGCAGCCCCCTCTTTCCTTTCCCTCTCCCTTCCCCCTTTCCTACTCCGTATGGGAGGTGGAATCCTACTAGGACTAAGGAGTCCTAGTAGGACTCCCCACACTTGGCGCACCCCTAGGGGGACGGCCTCCTCCCTCCCTCCTTTATATACGGAGGAGGGGCACCCCTTGGAGACACACAATTGTCCCATAGCCGTGTGCGGTGCCCCGATCTCCGTTTTCCACCTCGGTCATATTTTCGGAGAGCTTAGGCGAAGCCCTGCCGGAATCACTTCACCGTCACCGTCGCCACGCCGTCGTGCTGACGGAACTCATCTACTACCTCGACGTCTTGCTAGATCAAGAAGGCGAGGAACGTCACCGAGCTGCACGTGTGTAGAACTCGGAGGTGCCGTACGTTCGGTACTCGATCGGTGGAGCTCGAAGGATTGTTCGACTACATCAACCGCGTTGTGAGATGCTTCCGCTAACGGTCTACGAGGGTACGTAGAAACACTCTCCCCTCTCGTAGCGATGCATCTCCATGGATAGATCTTGCGTGAGCGTAGGAAATTTTTTGAAATTCATGCTCCGTTCCCCAACAGTGGCATCCAAGCCAGGTCTATGCGTAGATGTGATTTGCACGAGTAGAACACAAGTGAGTTGTGGGCGTGGGTGTATACATATTGCTTGCCGTTACTAGTTGATACTTGATTCGGCGGTATTGTGAGATGAAGCGGCCCGGTACGACATTACGCGTACGCTTACGCGAGACAGGTTTCACCGCTACGTGCACTCATTGCATAAAGGTGACTGGTGGGTGTCTGTCTCTCTCACTTTAGTTGAATCGGTTTCAATGAAGAGGGTTCTTTTAGAAGATCAAAAAGCAATCACTACACCACGTTGTGGTTTTGCATAGGTAAGAACGGTTTTTGCAAACCCGTAGCAGCCACGTAAAACTTGCAACAACAAAGTAGAGGACGTCTAACTTGTTTTTGCAGGGTATGCTGGTGATGTGATATGGTCAAGACATGATGTGATATAAGTTGTTGTATGAGATGATCATGTTTTGTAAAGTTATCAGGCAACCGGCAGGAGCCTTATGGTTGTCTCTTTATTGTATGCAATGCCAACGCTATGTAATTGCTTTACTTTACCGCTATGAGTTAGCAGTAGTAGTAGTAGCAATAGCCGGCGAGACGACCACGACGTTGCGATGGAGATCAAGGTGTCACGACGCTACGATGGAGATCAAGGTGTCAACCCGGTGACGATGGAGATCATGACGGTGCTTTGCTGATGGAGATCAAAGGCACAAGACGTTGATGGCCATATCATGTCACATATATTGAATTGCATGTGATGTTAATCCTTTTATGCATCTTATTTTGCTTAGGACGACGGTAGCATTATAAGATGATCCCTTCACTAAATTTCAAGATAAGTGTTCTCCCCTAGTATGCACCGTTGCGAAGGTTCGATGCTTCTAAGCACCACGTGATGATCGGATGTGATGGATTCTTTCGTTCGCATACAACGGGTGTAAGCCAGTTTTACACACGCAGAATACTTGGGTTAAACTTGACGAGCCTAGCATATACAGATATGGCCTCGGAACACAAGAGACTGAAAGGTCGAACATGAGTCATATAGTAGATATGATCAACATGAAAGATGTTCACCATTGATAACTAATCCACCTCACGTGATGATCGGACGTGGTTTAGTTGATGTGGATCATGTTACACTTAGACAACTTGAGGGATGTTAATCTAAGTGGGAGTTCTTAAGTAATTTGATTAATTGAACTTCAATTATCATGAACATAGTCTAAATAATCTTTGCAATTGTATGTTGTAGATCAATGGCCCGCGCTGTAGTTCCACTGAATTTTAATGCGTTCCTAGAGAAAGCTAAGTTGAAAGATGATGGAAGCAACTATGCGGACTGGGTCCGTAATCTGAGGATCATCCTCATTGCTGCACAGAAGGCTTATGTCCTTGATGCACCACTAGGTGTCGCGCCCCCTCCCTCGTCTATTGACGTTATGAACGCCTGGCAGACACGTGTTGATGACTACTCGATAGTTCAGTGTGCCATGCTTTACGGCTTAGAACCGGGGCTCCAAAGACGTTTTGAGCATCACGGAGCATATGAGACGTTCCAAGAGCTGAAACTTGTATTTCAAGCTCATGCCCGGGTCGAGAGATATGATGTCTCCGACAAGTTCTTTAGCTGTAAGATGGAGGAGAATAGTTCTGTCAGTGAGCATATACTCAAGATGTCTGGGTTGCATAACCGCTTGACTCAGTTGGGAGTTAATCTTCCAGATGATTCGGTTATTGACAGAATTCTCCAATCACTGCCACCAAGCTATAAGGGCTTTGTGATGAACTATAATATGCAAGGAATGGAAAAGTCTATTTCCGAGCTCTTCGCTATGCTCAAAGCTGCGGAGGGAGAAGTCAAGAAGGAGCATCAAGTGTTGATGGTAAAGAAGAGCACTAGTTTCAAGAAGGGCAAGGGAAAGAAGGGGAACTTCAAGAAGAACGGCAAATCAGTTGCTGCTCCCACGAAGAAACCCAAGTCTGGACCCAAACCCGAGACTGAGTGTTTCTACTGCAAGGGGACTGGTCACTGGAAGCGGAACTGCCCCAAGTACTTGGCAGATAAGAAGGATGGCAACGTCAACAAAGGTATATTTGATATACATGTTATTGATGTGTACCTTACCAATGCTCGTAGTAGCACCTGGGTATTTGATACTGGTTCAGTTGCTCATATTTGTAACTCGAAATAGGAGCTACGGAATAAACGAAGATTGGCTAAGGACGAGGTGACGATGCGCGTTGGGAACGGTTCAAGAGTTGAAGTTATCGCCGTCGGCACGCTACCTCTACATTTACCCTCGGGATTAGTGATGAACCTAAATAATTGTTATTTGGTGCCTGCGTTGAGCATGAACATTATATCTGGATCTTGTTTATTGCGAGACGGTTATTCATTTAAATCAGAGAATAAAGGTTGTTCTATTTTGATGAATAATATCTTTTATGGTCATGCACCGCTTGTGAATGGTTTATTCTTGTTGAATCTCGATCGTGGTGATACACACATCCATAATATTGATGCCAAAAGATGCAAAATTGATAATGATAGTACCACATATTTGTGGCACTGCCGCTTAGGTCATATTGGTGTAAAACGCATGAAGAAACTCCATGCAGATGGACTTTTGGAATCACTTGATTATGAATCATTTGAGACGTGTGAACCATGCCTCATGGGCAAGATGACTAAGACTCCGTTCTCCGGAACAATGGAGCGAGCAACAGACTTGTTGGAAATAATACATACCGATGTATGCGGTCCGATGAGTGTTGAGGCACGCGGTGGATATCGTTATGTTCTCACGTTCACAGATGATTTGAGTAGATATGGTTATGTCTACTTAATGAAACATAAGTCTGAAACGTTTGAAAAGTTCAAAGAATTTCAGAGTGAAGTAGAGAACCATCGTAACAAGAAAATAAAGTTCTTACGATCTGATCGTGGAGGAGAATATTTGAGTTACGAGTTTGGCACTCACTTAAGACAATGTGGAATTGTTTCACAGTTAACGCCACCTGGAACACCACAGCGTAATGGTGTGTCCGAACGTCGTAATCGTACTCTATTAGATATGGTGCGTTCTATGATGTCTCTTACCGATTTGCCACTATCATTTTGTGGTTATGCATTAGAGACAGCTGCATTCACTTTAAACAGGGCACCGTCTAAATCCGTTAAGACGACACCATATGAACTGTGGTTTGGTAAGAAACCTAAGCTGTCGTTTCTGAAAGTTTGGGGCTGCGATGCTTATGTCAAAAGGCTTCAGCCTGATAAGCTTCAACCCAAAGCGGATAAGTGCGTCTTCATAGGATACCCAAAAGAAACTGTTGGGTACACCTTCTACCACAGATCCGAAGGCAAAGTTTTCGTTGCTAAGAGTGGATCCTTTCTAGAGAAGGAATTTCTCTCGAAAGAAGTGAGTGGGAGGAAAGTAGAACTTGATGAGGTAATTGTACCTCCTCTGGATAGTAGTACGCCACAGAAAGAAATTTCTGTGACACCAACACAGACCAGAGAAGAAGATAATGATGATGATCATGAAACTTCGGAGCAAGTTGCTACTGAACCTCGAAGGTCAACCAGGACACGTTCCGCACCAGAGTGGTACGGAAATCCAGTCTTGGAGGTTATGTTGTTAGACAACGGTGAACCTTCGAATTATGAAGAAGCTATGGCGAGCCCGGATTCCGAGAAATGGCTTGAGGCCATGAAATCCGAGATAGGATCCATGTATGAGAACAAAGTGTGGACTTTGGTAGACTTGCCCGATGAACGGCGAGCTATTGAAAATAAATGGATCTTTAAGAAGAAGACGGACGCTGATGGTAATATCACCGTCTATAAAGCTCGACTTGTTGCTAAAGGTTATCGACAAGTTCAAGGAGTTGACTACGATGAGACTTTCTCACCCGTAGCGATGCTAAAGTCTGTCAGAATTATGTTAGCAATTGCCGCGTTTTATGATTATGAAATATGGCAAATGGACGTCAAAACAGCATTCCTTAATGGATTCCTTAAGGAAGAATTGTATATGATGCAGCCGGAAGGTTTTGTCGATCCTAAAGGCGCTAACAAAGTATGCAAGCTCCAGCGATCCATCTATGGACTGGTGCAAGCATCTCGGAGCTGGAATACTCGCTTTGATGAAGTGATCAAAGCGTTTGGGTTTATACAAGTTTAGGGAGAAACTTGTATTTACAAGAAAGTGAGTGGGAGCTCTATAGCATTTCTAATAGTATATGTGGATGACATATTGTTGATTGGAAATGATGTAGAATTTCTGGAAAGCATAAAGGGATATTTGAACAAAAGTTTTTCAATGAAGGATCTTGGAGAAGCTGCTTACATATTAGGCATCAAGATCTATAGAGATAGATCAAGACGCCTCATTGGACTTTCACAAAGCACATACCTTGAGAAGATTTTGAAGAAGTTCAAAATGGATCAGTCAAAGAAAGGGTTCTTGCCTGTATTGCAAGGTGTGAGATTGAGTAAGACTCAAAGCCCGACCACGGCAGAAGACAAAGAGAAGATGAGTGTCATCCCCTATGCCTCAGCCATAGGCTCTATTATGTATGCCATGCTGTGTACCAGACCTGATGTGTGCCTCGCTATTAGCTTGGTGGGAAGGTACCAAAGTGATCCAGGAGTAGATCACTGGACAGCGGTCAAGAATATCCTGAAGTACCTGAAAAGGACCAAGGACATGTTTCTCGTTTATGGAGGTGACAAAGAGCTCGTCGTAAAGGGTTACGTCGATGCTAGCTTTGACACAGATCCAGATGACTCTAAGTCACAATCTGGATACGTATTTATTCTTAATGGTGGAGCGGTCAGTTGGTGCAGTTCCAAGCAGAGCGTCGTGGCGGGATCTACATGTGAGGCGGAATACATAGCTGCTTCCGAAGCAGCACATGAAGGAGTCTGGATGAAGGAGTTCATATCCGATCTAGGTGTCATACCTAGTGCATCGGGTCCAGTGACTATCTCATGTGACAACACTGGAGCAATTGCTATAGCAAAGGAGCCCAGGTTTCACAAGAGAACCAAGCATATAAAGCGTCGCTTCAACTCCATTCGGAATTTGATTAAGGATGGAGACATAGAGATTTGCAAAGTACACACGGATCTGAATGTGGCAGACCCGTTGACTAAACCTCTTCCACGAGCAAAACATGATCAGCACCAGAATGCGATGGGTGTTAGATTCATTACAGTGTAATTGACTCTAGTGCAAGTGGGAGACTGTTGGAAATATGCCCTAGAGGCAATTAATAAAGTGTTTATTATTATCATATTTCCCCGTTCATGATAATGGTTTATTATTGATGCTAGAATTGTATTGACCGGAAACTTAATACATGTGTGAATAGATAAACAAATACTGAGTCCCTAGTAAGCCTCTACTAGACTAGCTCGTTGATCAAAAGATGGTCAAGATTTCCTGACCATGGACATGAGTTGTCATTTGATAACGGGATCACATCATTAGGAGAATGATGTGATGGACATGACCCAACCGTTAGCATAGCAAATGATCGTTCAGTTTATTGCTATTGCTTTCACTATGTCAAATACACATTCCTCTGACCATGAGATCATGCAACTCCCGAATACCGTAGGAATACTTTGGGTGTATCAAACGTCACAACGTTACTGGGTGATTATAAAGGTGCACTACAGGTATCTCCGAAAGTGTTTGTTGAGTTGGCATGGATCGAGATTGGGATTTGTCACTCCGACTATCGGAGAGGTATCTCTAGGCCCTCTCGGTAATACAGCATCACAGAAGCCTTGCAAGCACCGTGACTAAAGAGTTAGTTGCAAGATGATGTATTACGGAACGAGTAAAGAGACTTGTCGGTAACGAGATTGAACTAGGTATTGGATACCGACGATAGAATCTCGGGCAAGTAACATACCGCCAGACAAAGGGGACAACGTATGTTGACATATGAGGTTCACCGATAAAGATCTTCGTGGAATATGTAGGAACCAATATGAGCATCCAGGTTCCGCTGTTGGTTATTGACCGGAGAGTCGTCTCGGTCATGTCTACATCATTCCCGAACCCGTAGGGTCCGCACACTTAAGGTTCGATGACGATTTAGTATTATATGAGTTATGTGATTGGTGGCCGAAGTTTGTTCGGAGTCCCGGATGAGATCACGGACATGACGAGGAGTCTCGAAATGGTCAAGAGGTAAAGATTCATATATTGGAAGGCTATATTCGGACGTCGGAAAGGTTCCGAGTGATTCGGATATTTTTCGGAGTACCGGGGAGTTACGGGAATTCACCGTGAGAAGTAATGGGCCTTATTGGGCCATACGGGAAAAGGAGAGGCAGGCCACGTGAGGAGGCGCGCGCCCCCCCTTGCCCAAACCGAATTGGACTAGGGGAGGGGGCGCAGCCCCCTCTTTCCTTTCCCTCTCCCTTCCCCCTTTCCTACTCCGTATGGGAGGTGGAATCCTACTAGGACTAAGGAGTCCTAGTAGGACTCCCCACACTTGGCGCACCCCTAGGGGGGCGGCCTCCTCCCTCCCTCCTTTATATACGGAGGAGGGGTACCCCTTGGAGACACACAATTGTCCCATAGCCGTGTGCGGTGCCCCGATCTCCGTTTTCCACCTCGGTCATATTTTCGGAGAGCTTAGGCGAAGCCCTGCCGGAATCACTTCACCGTCACCGTCGCCACGCCGTCGTGCTGACGGAACTCATCTACTACCTCAACGTCTTGCTGGATCAAGAAGGCGAGGAACGTCACCGAGCTGCACGTGTGTAGAACTCGGAGGTGCCGTACGTTCGGTACTCGATCGGTGGAGCTCGAAGGATTGTTCGACTACATCAACCGCGTTGTGAGACGCTTCCGCTAACGGTCTACGAGGGTACGTAGAAACACTCTCCCCTCTCGTAGCGATGCATCTCCATGGATAGATCTTGCGTGAGCGTAGGATTTTTTTTGAAATTCATGCTCCGTTCCCCAACAAAATCGTCATCGGCGTCATCAACAACCTCATATGCTCCCCATCGGGAGTGAGTAATCTCGTTGTAGGCATACTGGAGATAGATGGAGATGGATGGGATTCGTCATGTAACCGAGTCAATTTGTTAGGGCTTGATCCCTAGTATCCACTATATTCTGACTTTGCTATGCTTAATGCATGTCACTAGGACCCGAGTTGTTGGGAAACATAGTAGAAAACAAAAAAAACGTCCTACGGTCAACCAGAAACATTATGAAGATACAATAACGGTTGGGATAGGGTCGTTACCAATTCCGAGTTGTAGCGGAAGAAGATGAGTTGGTTTAGATTGTTGATGAAGTCCCTCGAACCATAGATGAACGATCCCATGAACCGCCCACAAACGATCCCTCGATCAGAAGACTGAAAGCACGACTTTGCCGTCCAGGGCTGATCGTCGTCGGAGAATTAGAGGAAGGATATTAGAACCACACTGGACTTCTAATTATGAGGATTAGAGGCTCTAGACCTAGCTCTAATTGACCAAATAGGATCAACTAGAACTATAACTAGAGAACTAGAGGAGACTTCAAAAGTTGTGTGTCCAAAAGGATGAAAACCTCTAGTATATATAGATGCGAGAGGGGAGGAGAGACTGCCACCAAGGATGGAAAGTACCTCCTTGTGCGCCGGCCAAGGGGGAGGAGGAGGAGCCTCCCCCCTCCACTCCAATTCGGCCTCCTCACTTGAAAAAGCGGGAGCCTTCCCTATTGGGCCATGGTGGCCTAATACTACTTCGACTATTTGGCCTTTGAAGGCACGTTGATATTAAATTAAATATAAAAGCCTCCTAACTATTTTAACAACCTTTTATTATCAGTTTAATATCTCCGGAAACATTTCCATCTATATATTATTTATTGGTAATACCCGGTACTGCCCGATAGTCTGTGAAACCCTTCCCGTGACCCCGAAACGCTTCCGGATCCTCTTGAAACTTTTTCAAATATTAATGAAACAATTTCATAAATATGTTCTGATTACTCCCGTTCTACTAACACTCAGCAGATCGTGATTACCTTAAGCTTGTGACCCCATGATAATCCCCAAGTGCAAGGAATCATCGTAGCAATTTCCAAAGGTGGAAGTGATAAGTATGGAGTGTCGAACCCACAAGGAGCTAAAGGTAAGATCAATATTCTCTCAAGTCCTATCTGCCACTGATACGACTCTACGTACACCGAACGTTTGCTTCCAACTAGAAACGAGAAATAAAACTACGTTGTGGGTATGAAGAGAATAGCTTTGCATGATATCGGAGAACTAAAATATAAAAATAGGTGCTGTTATCATAAAGTTAGAATATATTACAATATATTACAAATAGCGAGTGTGGAATAATGATGGGTCGGTGTGCGGGATTGTCCTAGGCAATTGTTAACAAGATCGGTAATCATTATTGCAATTTTATATGAGGGAGAGGCATAAGCTAACATACTTTCTCTACTTGGATCATATGCACTTATGATTGGAACTCTAGCAAGCATCCGCAACTACTAAAGATCATTAAGGCAAAACCAAACCATAACATTAAAGCATCAAGTCCCCTTTATCCCATACGCAACAACCTACCTACTCGGGTTTATGCTTCTGTCACTCAAGCAACCCACTATAAGCGAATCATGAACGTATTGCAACACCCTACAGCGGGAATCCTTCACGTGTGCGCGGCACGGAAGGCACCATAGGACAGCACCAAAATAAACATACAACTCAAACCAATCTAGATCATCAATCAACCCAAAGGACAAAAGAAATCTACTCAAAACATCATAGGATGGCAACACATCATTGGATCATAATATGTGGCATAAAGCACCATGTTCAAGTAGGGGATTACAGCGGGGTGCGGGAGAGTGGACCGCTGAAAGGAGATGAGGATGGTGATGAAGAAGGTGATGTTGATGAAGACGATCACCGTGGCGATGGTTCCCCCGGTGGCACTCCGGCGCCACCGAGAGAGAGGGGGAGAGGGTCTCCCCCTTGTGCTTCCTCCTCCATGGCCTCCCCCCTAGGTGGGGAGAGGTTCTCCCTCTAGTCCTTGGCCTCCATGGTGATGATGGCCCCTCCGTCTTCCTCCTCCATGGTCTCCGGTGATGGTGACCCCCTCCGGCAGGGTGCCGGAGAGGGCCTAGATTGATCTTTCATGGCTACAGAGACTTGCGGCGGCGGAACTTCCGATCTAGGTTTCTTTCTGGAGTTTTCTCGATTTATAGGAGTACTTGGCGTCGGAATCAAGTCAGGGGGGTGCTCGAGGGGCCCACAAGCCAGGGGGGCGCGCCCTAGGGGGGGGTGCGCCCCCTAGGCTTGTGGCCTCCTCGGGACTCCTCTCCGGTATCTTTTTGCTCCAGTATTTTTTATATTTTCCAAAAATATTCTCTGTAAATTTTTAGCCCATTCCGAGAACTTTTATTTCTGCACAAAAACAACACCACGGTAGCTCTGCTGAAAACAGCGTCAGTCCGGGTTAGTTCTAATCAAATCATACCAAAATCATATAAAATTATTGTAAACATGGCATGAATACTTCATAAATTATAGATACGTTGGAGACGTATCAGCATCCCCAAGCTTAATTCCTTCTCGTCCTCGAGTAGGTAAATGATAAAAGAAATAATTTATGAAGTGTGAATGCTAGCAAGTGCACAAGTTTGATCAATGATAATTCCAATCACTTTTCTAGCATCAATATAAACCATAAACAGTAGCTCATCTCATAAAACTTCTCATGATCAAGTAACAAGCTATTCACATGTTAAAGTATAGACCAGAAAGTTTCTTGAAAACTAACAAACCATATTCCTGGTCATCGAACAATTGCAATTCATCTTATTTTCAGGAAGGGTCTATGTAAGAGCTTTGATTTAGCAAATTCCACATACTCAACTATCATATAGTCTTCCATGATTATTGACACTCAAAGCATATTTTTAGAACAAATAGCATCCATCGAACACAGAGAAAGATAGGGGCTTAATGTTTCGCCTCCCAACTTATTTATCATATAGATAATTGTCAACAATAATAATTCATGATCAAATATAATTGTGTGGATATATATGTCTAGATCATTCCCCAACACATGACGCTTGCCAAGAGAAAAAGGCGAAATATAGGAAGGGGTGAAGATCACCATGACTCTTGCATAAAGGTAAGTACTAGAAAGTAAAAGATAGGCCCTTCGCAGAGGGAAGCAGAGGTTGTCATGCGCTTTTTGTTTTTGGATGTGCAAAGCCTTAATGTAAAGGAACGTCACGTTGTATTGCCCTTTGTGATAGCAACCTTTATTATGCAGTCCGTCGCTTTTATTTCTTTACCATCACAAATTCGTACAACGCTTATTTTCCCTCACAATAAAAGATCATACATTTTTAGGAGCAATTTTTATTGCTTTTTGCACCGATGACAACTTACTTGAAGGATCTTACTCAATCCATAGGTAGGTATAGTGGACTCTCATGGCAAAACTGGTTTAAGGGTGTTTGGATGCACAAGTAGTATTTCTACTTGGTGCGGAAGTTTTGGCTAGTATGAGGTGGAAGCAAGAACCACATGTTGGAGGATCCATAACAATATAACTTCTATACAAATATACCCAAACATAACTCATTAAGTTGTCTTCCTTGTCCAATTTTAACTAATTTGCTCGAGTTTGAAAATAATTAATGTGCTCACAATCATAGAAGATTTCCAAGATAGTATATTTATATGTGGAATCTCTCTTCCTTCAACATTCTTTCATGAATTGTTCGAGTGACCAATGCGGTGTTTGCTAACTTTCAGTAAATTTTACCACCTATACTTATTATGTGTGAAGTCATTACTCCCCATGGGATAAGTATATGAAGCATATTTAATTTCAGATTTATGATATTCAATTCATTCAACCATTTACTCATAGGATATAAGTGAAGCACGAGAGTGAATGACAAACTACTCCAAAAAGATATAAGTGAAGATCAATGAGTAGCCAACAATTAAATAACTATGTGAGGACTCTCTCATCTAAGAATTTCAGATCCAATGCTTTTATTCAAACAGCAAAACAAAATAAAATGATATTCCAAGAATAGCACGCATCATGTGAACGAATAAAAAGTTAGGCTCAACATAGGCTAACCGATAATTGTTGATGAAGAGAGGTGGGATGCGTAGCATCCCCAAGCTTAGATGCTTGAGACTGATTGAAATATTTACTTGGGGTGCGTTGGGCATCCCCAAGCTTGAGCTTTTGTATCTCGTTCAATCCTCTCATATTATGGTTTCACCTATTCTCAAAAACTTCATCCACACAAAACTCGAAAAGAACTCGTGAGATAGGTTAGTACACATAAGAATAAATCAACACTTCATGTACTGCCAAGACAAGTTGCACAATAATTTTCAAACATCATCTACAGTTTACTATCGTTTCCACTATTTATATCTACCAATATAGGCTATGGAAATTAGAGGATAAGTAGATAACAAAACTATGATAGCAATCTGTCCAAACAGAACAGTCTGTAGCAATTTATGAAAACAGTGTACTTTCGTAACTCAAAAAATTATTAAAATTTAGGATATTCTAAATAATTTATATGACAATACTGTGTAAAAATTTCAGAAACTTTCCACGTTCCAGTAAAATATGAAAATTCAAACACTACAGCAAAAGTTTCTGTTTTTTTTACACAGCACACATCAAACATGCAATGCAAGCATCCTAAGGCAATTCTTGGAACTTTTTATTGAAAAACAAGATTATTAATAACACCTAACAGAAAATAACAAAATATAATGACGATCCAAGCAAAGCACAAATTATGTGACGAATAAAAATATAGCTCCAAGTGAGGTTACCGATAATGTTGAAGACGAAAGAGGGGATGCCTTCCGGGGCATCCCCAAGCTTAGTTGCTTGGATCTTCCTTGAATATTACCTTGGGGTGCCTTGGGCATCCCCAAGCTTAGGGTCTTGCCACTCCTTATTCTCCTCATATTGATATCTCACCCAAAACTTGAAAACTTCAATCACACAAAACTTAACGGAACTTCGTGAGATGGGTTAGTATGATAAAGAGCAAACCATCCACTTAGGTACTGTTAAATACAAGATTCATAATTGTTCCCACATGATACCTACTGTATTCTATCATTCCCATAATTTATACCTCTAAATATAAGCTATGGAAACACTAAAACAAGCAAACCATGCATGCAAAACAGAATCTGTCAAAAACAGAACAGTCTGTGAAGATCGGTAGTGTAACCATACTTCCCTGTCTCTAAAAATTCTGAAAAATTAGGAAAACCTGAAGAATTTGTATATAAATCATGTGTAAAAAATTCAGAAGCTTTTGACTCTCTGGTGAATTTATAAAAATTCTTTACTGGGCACCAAAGTTTCTGTTTTTGCACAGAATCAAGTCAACTATCAACCACATCATCCCTAAGGCATTACTTGGCACTTTATTGAAATAAAAGGCACAAAACATGATTACTACAGTAGCTTAATCATGTTAAAACACAAAAACAGAAAGGGTAAATATTGGGTTGTCTCCCAACAAGCGCTTTTCTTTAATGCCTTTCTAGCTAGGCATGATATTTTAATGATACACTTCCAAGCCCAATTCCGATGGTAATTTTATTCATACTCTAAAAGATACAAGTGAAGTTCATAGAGCATATTCTACAATTAATATAGATTAACCAATATCCAAGCTCAAAATATATAAGTGAAGCACACGAAGCATTCTATAAAGCCATACTCAAAAGAGTTAAGTGAAGCACAAAGAGCATTCTACAAAGCCATACTCAAAAGATTTAAGTGAAGCACAAAGAGCATTCTACAAAGCCATACTCAAAAGATCTAAGTGAAGCGCAAGAAGCATTCTATAACTCAATGAAGGACTATCTCATACTAGAAGGGTGCATAAAAGGAAAAGAAAAACACTAAAGACGCATATCATATGAACAAAACAAAAACCGAGGTATACCGATAATTGTTGAAGAATAAAGATGGGATGCCTTCCGGGGCATCCCCAAGCTTAGATGCTTGAGTCTCCTTGAAATATTTACTTGGGGTGCCTTGGGCATCCCCAAGCTTGAACTCTTGTCTCTCCGTATTCTTCTTATATCGATACCCCCTCGATCTTCGAACACTTCATTCACACAAAACTTAACAAAACCCTCGTGAGATCCGTTAGTATAATGAAGCAAAATACTACTTTAAGTACTGTTGTGAACTCATTCCAAATTCATATTAGCATTATATCTACTGTAGTCCAACTTCACCATGGTTCATACCCCCCGATACTACCCATAGATTCATCAAAATAAGAGAACAATGCATAGAAAACAGAATCTGTCAAAAACAGGACAGTCTGTAGAAATCTGGAAACTTCGTATACTTCTGTAACTCAAAAAATTCTGAAAATTTAGGAAAAATTAAAAATTTTGTATAGAAGTCCTGTGTAAAAATTTCAGAAACTTTTTAAGTTCCAGTAATAAATGTAAATTCATGCACTACAGTCAAAGTTTCTGTTTTTGCACCGCACAAAGCAAACAAGCAATCTAATCATCCTAAAACCAAATCTTGGCACATTATTTTTATAATACAATGGATATATACAAGGGGATAATTATTTTTGAGAAACTTCCATGAAAAATTCTACATTGTTTCCATGAGCATGAACACAAGTGTTCAAGGTCGACCCTCACTTCTCCAATGCACAACCTTCCAATCACTTCTCTTTTTGAAAAACTTCTTAGGCAAAAGAGGCAAGTAATTCTTTTTGTATTTTTCATTATTTAATTTTTTTGTATGTTTCACCCACAACTAAAGAAAGCAAAAAGGGAAAACAAAATCTACTTAGTGAAGAAAGCAAACAAGCAAACACGAGAATATCAACCCCACGCTATTGCTCCCCGGCAACGACGCCAGAAAAGAGCTTGATAATCCCCAAGTGCAAGGAATCATCGTAGCAATTTCCAAAGGTGGAAGTGATAAGTATGGAGTGTCGAACCCATAAGGAGCTAAAGGTAAGATCAATATTCTCTCAAGTCCTATCTGCCACTGATACGACTCTACGTACACCGAACGTTTGCTTCCAACTAGAAACGAGAAATAAAACTACGTTGTGGTTATGAAGAGAATAGCTTTGCATGATATCGGAGAACTAAAATATAAAAATAGGTGCTATTATCATAAAGTTAGAATATATTACAATATATTACAAATAGCGAGTGTGGAATAATGATGGGTTGGTGTGCGGGATTGTCCTAGGCAATTGTTAACAAGATCGGTAATCATTATTGCAATTTTATATGAGGGAGAGGCATAAGCTAACATACTTTCTCTACTTGGATCATATGCACTTATGATTAGAACTCTAGCAAGCATCCGCAACTACTAAAGATCATTAAGGTAAAACCCAACCATAGCATTAAAGCATCAAGTCCCCTTTATCCCATACGCAACAACCTACCTACTCGGGTTTATGCTTCTGTCACTCAAGCAACCCACTGTAAGCAAATCATGAACGTATTGCAACACCCTACAGCGGGAATCCTTCACGTGTGCGCGGCACGGAAGGCACCATAGGACATCACCAAAATAAACATACAACTCAAACCAATCTAGATCATCAATCAACCCAAAGGACAAAAGAAATCTACTCAAAACACCATAGGATGGCAACACATCATTGGATCATAATATGTGGCATAAAGCACCATGTTCAAGTAGGGGATTACAGCGGGGTGCGGGAGAGTGGACCGCTGAAAGGAGATGAGGATGGTGATGAAGAAGGTGATGTTGATGAAGACGATCACCACGACGATGGTTCCCCCGGTGGCACTCCGGCACCACCGGGAGAGAGGGGGAGAGGGTCTCCCCCTTGTGCTTACTCCTCCATGGCCTCCCCCCTAGGTGGGGAGAGGTTCTCCCTCTGGTCCTTGGCCTCCATGGTGATGATGGCCCCTCTGTCTTCCTCCTCCATGGTCTCCGGTGATGGTGAGCCCCTCCGACAGGGTGTCGGAGAGGGCCAAGATTGATCTTTCGTGGCTACAGAGACTTGCGGCGGCGGAACTTCCGATCTAGGTTTCTTTCTAGAGTTTTCTCGATTTATAGGAGTACTTGGCATCGGAATCAAGTCAGGGGGGGTGCTCGAGGGGCCCACAAGCTAGGGGGGCGCGCCCTAGAGGGGGGGCGCCCCCTAGGCTTGTGGCCTCCTCGGGACTCCTCTCCGGTATCTTTTTGCTCCAGTATTTTTTATATTTTCCAAAAATATTCTCCGTAAATTTTCATCCCATTCCGAGAACTTTTATTTCTGCACAAAAACAACACCACGGTAGCTCTGCTGAAAACAGCGTCAGTCCGGGTTAGTTCTAATCAAATCATACCGAAATCATATAAAATTATTGTAAACATGGCATGAATAGTTCATAAATTATAGATACGTTGGAGACGTATCACCCCATAGGTTCGGTAGCTCATAGACATGAACGAAACTGCTTCGTTTAATGACCGATAGCGGAACCGTGGACATCCATATCAATCCCTATGAGCACACGAATGATATTCATGTGAACCTTTGGTAATCATGTGATACTCCCTTTGCTTCATGATACTTTACAAAACACCATAGTGAGGTACACATTGATGCCAAAATCAGGAGATGATAAGATGATCAGGGGGTACTCCATCAACATGCTGCACCATATAGACTCCCACACCAGGATTAGGGTGACGAACTTGATTGTTGAGACAATCAAAAGGACAACTGTTGACCAGAAGAGTTCATGTGGATTTGCTCCATATATTCAGATGCTGATCAATTCCAAAATTGGAAAGAGCAAATACCTACTAGACAGACCACACCTGCCCCTAGGGCCAGATTTTGAGGATAATGTTGTGGTGATGGATCCTAGTCATCCCACTTCATCTACTGCACAGGCTGAGATTGAAGAAGATGCAAGGGCAGAGGCAGCCAGAGCCCCTAGTGCTCCAGTCCTGAAGACAAAGACTGACCAGATGACATACCTTGTCAATGCTATGCAAGGTTTGGAGAAGAACATGAATTAGCTTATTGCAAATCTGAAAAGTGTAGTGAGGATTGTGGAGTCAAAATTCCATGACATGGACATTAAGGTGACTGAGCTGGCTAAGATAGTCAAAGAGCTCAAGCAGGAGGTTGACTCTGTGCCCAAACCTAGCTCCAGTGAGGATGATGAGGAAGAAGATGATAGTCCAATTCTTCCGGCTCATGCATAGTTCAGGACCCAGGTCAGATCAGCTGCAGTGCCCACTTCAAAGCGACCGTCACTGTCTGCACCTGCATCAGCTCCATCTGCTCCATCAGTACCTCTAGCACCTCCAGTTTCTACTCCACCACCTTAGAAGACATCAGATGAAGCATTCGCCGACGCTCTTCTATCGACTCCTTCCACAGCTACAGGAGCTGCTTCATCGTCTCACGGAGGAGATCAAGCCTAGAGTGACGTTTAGCTCTATATATTTTGAACTTTTTGGTAACTTGTTGCCAAAGGGGGAGAAGTGTTATAGATCATAGGGCTTCGAGAGAGCGAGAGTGTTGCTTCTTCTCGTTTTAAAACACTTGTTTATCTTTTGGTGCTCTTAAAACTTGCTGTGTTTGATCATACGCTTTATGGTTGTTGCTACTATTTCCTATCCTTGTGAGATATCTATATGATGATCATTCACCATGTTTTGGTGTTATGTGCATTATATTCCACTCATATCATTTATGCGCACCACCAAGTTGTATGTAACATGGAAGAGTGATCCATGTTCCTAATCGATTGTGCATTTGTATTCAAACGTGAATTCAAAATAGTGCACAAATTTAGGGGGGGGGGGGGCTCTTGCTTATCACACACTTCTCAAAGCGACAATGCTATTCGTTGATTATAATTTTTGTCGAAGCTTTGATCTATATGTTGTCATCAATTACCAAAAAGGGGGAGATTGAAAGCACAACTTCTCCCTTGGTGGTTTTGGTAATCAATAACAACATATATCTCACTCGACTAATGATTCCATCAAGCATATTTCAGGAAAAGTTCAAAGAGATAGATTGGCAAAGGTTTGTGAGGAGACTCCCTAGATTCAAAGGACATCAATTGGTTTCAAGCTTGAAGACTCTACATTTTATCTTTATGTGAGAAATCACAATTGAGCCCATAGGAAAGCCAATACTATTAAAAGGGGATGAGGTAATCATGGTGAACAAATTGCTCAAAATGCTCAAAGTTAGCCACCAAAAGCACCCATCATTTCTCCCACAATTATTCTGTCTCAAAGCCATACATTCAAATTTGGTGCCACCAACTTTATCCATTTCGGTCCTACTGAGTTTTAAGCCAAACACAGCCTAAGCCAAACCCTAGAAAGTCGGTGCAACCAAGTTTGGTTTCGGTGCTACCGAAATCAGTGCCCCCGACCCGGGTATCCTAATTCTTAAAATTGGAATTTCCGAGTTTTAGGAACCGGTGCCGCCGAGTTAAGGAACTGACAAGGCAAACCCAAATCGGACTCACCGAGTTTCTATATATCGGTCTCACCGAGATTCCTAATGTTGCCACATTTTGCACCAGTCGGTGCAACCGAGTTTTGCATCGGTTCCACCGAGTTGGGAAATAATGTTGTAACGGTTGGATTTTCGGAGATGCCTGTATATACCCATCCACCACCCCTCACTCGTAGAGGAAGCACTCAGAATAGACCTACACTTGTCATATCCATTTTCTGAGAGAGAGCCACCTACTCATGTGTTGAGATCAAGATCTTCCACTCCTACCATATGTTGGGGAACGTTGCATGGGAAACAAAAATTTTCCTACGCACACACAAGATCTATCCATGGTGATGAGCATCTACGAGAGGGAGAGTGAATCTACATACCCTTGTAGATCGCTAAGCAGAAGCGTTAAGAAACGCGGTTGACGTAGTCGAATGTCTCCGCGATCCAAATCGCAAGTCGTCCCTCGAACCGATCACGAACTAGTGCCGAACGGACGGCACCTCCGCGTTCAACACACGTACAGCTTGATGACGCCTTCACCTCCTCGATCCAGCGAGCGATGGTGAAGTAGTAGATGAGTTCCGGCAGCACGACGGCGTGGTGATGGTGGTGAGGAACAATCTCTGCAGGGCTTCGCCAAGCGCTACGGAGATTATGACGGAGGAACTAGAGGGTTAGGGTTGCCGCACACGGCTTGGGGAAATCTTGATGTCTTCCGGGTGCTAGCCCTGCCCCTCTATTTATATGTTGAGCCCTGGGGTCGAAACTTGGAGAAAAAGCCTCCTCAAAGTCGGTTTGGCCCGCAAGGCAAGAGTCCTGCTCGGACTCCAGGACCAGACGCCAGGGTCCTCGGCGTCTGGCCCCAGACGCCAGGGTCCCTGGCGTCTGGCCCCTGGCCTCCGCAAAACTTCCTTTTGCACCTTCCTAAAGCCTCGTGGGCTTTACCCCTTGGCCCAAATAAAGTGTTCTCGTACCCAAACATTTCGGGAAACATCCGAAACTCCTTCCGGTGAATTCCGGAACCCTTCCGGAGACCAAACACTATTATCCCATATATCAATCTTTACCTCCGGACTATTCCAGAGCTCCTCGTCATGTCCGGGATCTCATCCGGGACTCCGAACAACTTTCGGTCACCAACATAACAACTCAACTATACTTATATCGTCACGAAACGTTAAGTGTGTAGACCCTGCGGGTTCGAGAACTATGTAGACATGACCGAGACTCCTCTACGATCAATAACCAATAGCGGGACCTGGATGCCCATATTGGCTCCTACATATTCTACGAAGATCTATATCGGTCGAACCGCTATGTCAAGGATTCAGTTAATCCCGTATGCTGTTCCCTTTGTTCTTCGGTATGTTACTTGCCCGAGATTCGATCGTCGGTATCTCTATACCTAGTTCAATCTCGTTACTGGCAAGTCTCTTTACTCGTTCCGTAATACAAGATCCCGTGGCTAACACTTTAGTCACATTGCTTGCAAGGCTTATAGTGATGTTGTATTACCGAGTGGGCCCTGAGATACCTCTCCGTCACACGGAGTAACAAATCCCAGTCTTGATCCATGCCAACCCAACAGACACCCTCGGAGATACCCGTAGAGCACCTTTATAGTCACCCAGTTACGTTGCGACGTTTGATACACACAAGGTATTCCTCCGGTGTCAGTGAGTTGCATGATCTCATGGTCAAAGGAACAGATACTTGACATGCAGAAAACAATAGCAATAAACTGACACGATCATATGCTACGTTTACAGTTTGGGTCTTGTCCATCACATCATTCTCCTAATGATGTGATCCCGTTATCAAATGACATCTCATGTCCATGGCTAGGAAACCTTCACCATCTTTTGATCAACGAGCTAGTCAACTAGAGGCTTACTAGGGACACAGTGTTGTCTATGTACCCACACATGTATTTGAGTTTCCAATCAATACAATTATAGCATGGATAATAAACGATTATCATGAACAAGGAAATATAATAATAACCAATTTATTATTGCCTCTAGGGCATATTTCCAACAGTCTCCCACTTGCACTAGAGTCAATAATCTAGTTCACATCACTATGTGATTTACATTTGTTCTAACACCCAATGAGTTTCGGGGTTCGATCATGCTTTGCATGTGAGAGAGGTCTTTAGTCAACGGGTCTGCAACATTCAGATCCGTGTGTACTTTACAAATCTCTATGTCATACTGTAGACACTGCTACCACACTCCACTTGGAGCTATTCCAAATGGCTGCTCCACTATATGTATCCTGACTGCTACTCAGAGTCGTCCGGATAGGTGTCAAAGCTTGCATCGACGTAACCCTTTACGACGAACTCTTCATCACCTCCATAATCGAGAAATATTTCCTTAGTCCTCTAGTTACTAAGGATAATATTGACCGCTGTCCAGTGATCCACTCCTGGACCACTCTTATACCCCTTGACAGACTCATGGCAAGGCAAACACTAGGTGCGGTACACAGCTTGTCATACTATACAGAGCCTATGGATAAGGCATAGGGGACGACCTTCGTCCTTTCTCTTTCTTCTGCCGTGGTCGAGCTTTGAGTCTCACTCAACTCCACACCTTACAAATCAGGTAAGAATTCTTTCTTTGACTGATCCATTTTGAACTCTTTCAAAATCTTGTCAAGGTATGTACTCATTGAAAGTCTTATCAGGCGTCTTTGATCTATCTCTATAGATCTTGATGCCCAATATTTAAGTAGCTTTATTCCAGGTCTTCCTTTGAAAAACTCCTTTCAAACGACCCTTTATGCTTTCCAGAAATTCTACATCATTTCCGATCAACAATATGTCAACCACATATACTTATCAGAAATTCTATAGTGCTCCCACTCACTTTATTGTAAATACAAGTTTCTCATAAACTTTGTATAGACTCAAAAAACTTTGATCACCTCATCAAAGCGTATATTCCAACTCCGAGATGCTTGCTCCAGTCCATAGAAGGATCGCTGGAGTTTGCATACATTTTAGCATCCTTAGGACTGACAAAACCTTCCGGTTGTATCATATACAACCTTTCCTCACGGATACCGTTAAGGAAACGATGTTTTGACATCCATCTGCCAGATTTCATAATTGAAAAATGCAGCAACTGCTAACATAATTCCAACAGACTTTAGCATCGCTACGGGTGAGAAAGTCTCATCGTAGTCAACTCCTTGAACTTGTGAACAACCCTTTGCCACAAGTCGAGCTTTATAGACGGTGACATTACCGTCCGCGTCCGTCTTCCTTTTAAAGATCCATTTGTTCTGAATGGCGTTTCGCCCTTCAGGTAATACTTCCAAAGCCCATACTTTGTTTTCTTACATGGATCCCATCTCGGATTTCATGGCCTCTAACCATTTCTAGGAATCCGGGCCCATCATCGCTTCTCCATAGCTCGTAGGTTCATCGTTGTCCAACAACATGACCTCTAAGACAGGGTTGCCGTACCACTCAAGAGCAGTACGCGTCTTTGTCGACCTACGAGGTTCGATAGTAGCTTGATCCGAAGCTTCATGATCATCATCATTAACTTCCTCTTCAACTAATCATAGGCTCCACAGAAACAACTTTCTGTGTTGCGCTACTCTCAGGTTGAAGTAAAGGTTCAACAACCTCATCAAGTTCTATCTTCCTCCCACTCAATTCTTTCGAGAGAAACTCTTTCTCGAGAAAGGACCCGTTTTAGCAACAAACACTTTGTGCTTGGATCTGAGATAGAAGGTTTACCCAACTGTTACGTTAGGGTATTCTATGAAGATGCATTTGTCCGCTTTGGGTTCGAGCTCATCAGGTTGAAAACCTTTTCCACATAAGCAGCCCCAAACATTAAGAAATGACAGCTTAGGTTTCTGCCA
This sequence comes from Elymus sibiricus, assembly GCA_039707655.1. NCBI lineage: Eukaryota > Viridiplantae > Streptophyta > Magnoliopsida > Poales > Poaceae > Elymus > Elymus sibiricus. The sequence continues at coordinate 444,183,861 of CM077669.1, forward strand.
AACCAAAATTCATACGGTGTCATCTCAACGGACTTAGATGGTGCCCCTTTTTAAAGTGAATGTAGTTGTCTCTAATGCATAACCCCAAAACGATAGTGGCAAATCGATAAGAGACATCATAGTACGCACCATATCCAATAGAGCACGACTACGACGTTCGGACACACCATCACACTATGGTGTTCCAGGTGGCGTGAGTTGTGAAACAACTTCCACATTGTCTTAAGTTGTATACCAAACTCGTAACTCAGATATTTACCTCTACGATCATATCGTAGATATTTTATCTTCTTGTCACGATGATCTCAAACTTCACTCTGAATTTGTTTGAACTTTTCAAATGTTTCAGACTTGTGTTTCATTAAGTAAATATCCCCATATCTACTCAAATCATTAGTGAAGGTAGGAAAATAATGATATCCACCGCACGCTACAACACTCATTGGACCGAATACATCAACATGTATCATTTCCAATAAGTCACTTGCCCGCTCCATCATACCGGAAAACGGGGTCTTAGTCATCTTGCCCATGAGGCATGGTCCGCATGTCTCAACCGATTCGAAATTGAATGAGTCCAAAGATCCATCAGCATGGAGTTTCTTCATGCGTTTTACACCAATATGACATTTAGCGGCAGTGCCACAAGTATGTGGTACTATCATTATTAACTTTGTATCTTTTGGCATCAATATTATGAACATGTGTATCACTACGATCAAGATTCAATAAACCATTCTCATTGGGTGCATGACCATTGAAGGTATTATTCATGTAAACGGAATAACCATTATTCTCTAACTTGAATGAATAACCGTATTGCAATAAACATGATCTAATCACGTTCATGCTCAACGCAAACACCAAATAACATTTATTTAGGTTCATCACTAATCCCGAAGGTAGAGAGAGCATGCGATGGTGATCACATCAACCTTGGAAACACTTCCAACACTCATCGTCACCTCACCCTTATCTAGTCTCCGTTTATTCCGTAGCTTTTATTTCGAGTTACTAACATTTAGCAACCGAACCGGTATCCAATACCCAGGTGCTACTAGGAGCACTAGTAAGGTACACATCAATATCACGCATATCAAATATACTTCTGTCGACGTGCCAGCCTTCTTATCTACCAAGTATCCAGAGGTGTTCCGCTTCAGCGACCGTTCTCCTCATAATAGAAGCACTTAGTCTCGGGTTTGGGATCAACCTTGGGTTTCTTCACTGGAGCAGCAACTGACTTGCCATCCATGAAGTTTCCCTCCTTGCCCTTGCCCTTCTTAAAACTAGTGGTTTTACTAACCATCAACACTTGATGCTCCTTCTTGATTTCTACCTTCGCGGGGTCAAACATCGCGAATAGCTCAGGGATCATTATTTCCATCTCTGGCCTTTTATAGTTCATCACGAAGCTCTAGTAGCTTAGTGACAGTGACTTGGAGAACTATACCAATCACTATCTTATTTGAAAGATCAACTTCCACTCGATTCAAGCGATTGTAGTACCCAGACAATCTGAGCACATGCTCAACGATTGAGCTATTCTCCATCATCTTGCAGGCAAAGAATCTTGTTGGAGGTCTCATACCTCTCAACACGGGCACGAGCCTGAGATCCCAATTTCAGCTCTTAGAACATCTCATATGTTCCGTGACGTTCAAAACGTTTTGGAGCCTCAATTCTAAGCCGTAATGCATGACGCACTGAACTATCAAGTAGTTATCAGAACGTGCCTGTCAGATGTTCACAACATCTACAGACGACGCTTGAGGGGGTGGCGCACCGAGCGGTGCATTAAGGACATAAGCCTTCTGTGCAGCATTGAGGACAATCCTCAGATCACGGACCCAGTCCGCATTATTGCTACCATCATCTTTCAAATCTATTTCTCTAGGAACATATAAAAATTCAGGGGAGCTACAGCGCGAGCTAGTAATCTACAACATAATTTGCAAAGACATTTTGACTATGTTCATGATAATGAGTTTAGTTAATCATATTACTTAAAACTCCCACTCAAATTGACATCCCTCCGGTCATTCGAGTGTAACATGATCCAAATCCACCAACTCAAGTCCGATCATCACGTGAGTTGAGGTGGTTTCAATGGTGAACATCTTCATGTTGATCATATCTACTATATGACTCATGTTCGACCTTTCGGTCTCTTGTGTTCCGAGGCCATGTCTGTACATGCTAGGCTCGTCAAGTTTAACCCGAGTGTTCCGCACGTGCAACATGGCTTACACCCGTTGTATGTGAATGTAGAGTCTATCACACCCGATCATCACGGCGTGTCTCGAAACGATGAACTTTCGCAACGGTGCACACTCGGGGAGAACACAATTTATCTTGAAATTTAAGTGAGGGATCACCTTATAATGCTACCGTCGTCCTAAGCAAAATAAGATGCATAAAAGGATTAACATCACATGCAAATCATAAGTGACATGATATGGCCATGAACTCGTGCTTTTGATCTCCATCTCCAAAGCACCGGCATGATCTCCATCGTCACCGGCATGACACCATGATCTCCATCATCTTGATCTCCATCAACGTGTCGCCATGAGGTTGTCGCGCCGACTGTTGCTTCCACGACTATTGCTAACTCATAGCGATAAAGTAAAGCAAAACGGCGAAAATAATTAAAGACAACTCTATGGCTCCTGCCAGTTGCCGTACTCATCGACATGCAAGTCGTGATATTCTATACAACACATGATCATCTCATACATCACATATATCTCATCATGTAATTGGCCATATCACATCACAACATACCCTGCAAAAACAAGTTAGACGTCCTCTAATTGTTGTTGAAAATTTTACGTGGCTGCTACGGGTTTGCAAGAACCGTTCTTACCTACGCAAAACCACAACGTGGTGTAGTGATTGCTTTTTGATCTTCTAAAAGAACCCTCTTCATTGAAATCGATTCAACTAAAGTGAGAGAGACAGACACCCGCTAGCCATCTTTATGCAACGAAGTTACATGTCAGTTGAAGGAACCTGTCTCGCGTAAGCGTACGCGTAATGTCGGTCCGGGCCGCTTCATCTCACAATACCGCCGAATCAAGTATCAACTAGTAACGGCAAGCAATATGTATACACCCACGCCCACAACTCGTTTGTGTTCTACTCGAGATCTCATCTACGCATAGACCTAGCTCGGATGCCACTGTTGGGGAACGTTGCATGGGAAACAAAAAATTTCCTACGCACACACAAGATCTATCCATGGTGATGAGCATCTACGAGAGGGAGAGTGAATCTACATACCCTTGTAGATCGCTAAGCGGAAGCGTTAAGAAACGCGGTTGATGTAGTCGAACGTCTCCGCGATCCAAATCGCAAGTCGTCCCTCGAACCGATCACGAACTAGTGCCGAACGGACGGCACCTCCGCGTTCAACACACGTACAGCTTGATGACGCCTTCACCTCCTCGATCCAGCGAGCGATGGTGAAGTAGTAGATGAGTTCCGGCAGCACGACGGCGTGGTGATGGTGGTGAGGAACAATCTCTGCAGGGCTTCGCCAAGCGCTACGGAGATTATGACGGAGGAACTAGAGGGTTAGGGTTGCCGCACACGGCTTGGGGAAATCTTGATGTCTTCCGGGTGCTAGCCCTGCCCCTCTATTTATATGTTGAGCCCTGGGGTCGAAACTTGGAGAAAAAGCCTCCTCAAAGTCGGTTTGGCCCGCAAGGCAAGAGTCCTGCTCGGACTTCAGGACCAGACGCTAGGGTCCTCGGCGTCTGGCCCCAGATGCCAGGGTCCCTGGCGTCTGGCCCCTGGCCTCCGCAAAACTTCCTTTTGCACCTTCCTAAAGCCTCGTGGGCTTTACCCCTTGGCCCAAATAAAGTGTTCTCGTACCCGAACATTTCGGGAAACATCCGAAACTCCTTCCGGTGAATTCCGGAACCCTTCCGGAGACCAAACACTATTATCCCATATATCAATCTTTACCTCCGGACTATTCCAGAGCTCCTCGTCATGTCCGGGATCTCATCCGGGACTCCGAACAACTTTCGGTCACCAACATAACAACTCAACTATACTTATATCGTCACCAAACGTTAAGTGTGTAGACCCTGCGAGTTCGAGAACTATGTAGACATGACCGAGACACCTCTACGATCAATAACCAATAGCGGGACCTGGATGCCCATATTGGCTCCTACATATTCTACGAAGATCTATATCGGTCGAACCTCTATGTCAAGGATTCAGTTAATCCCGTATGCTGTTCCCTTTGTTCTTCGGTATGTTACTTGCCCGAGATTCGATCGTCGGTATCTCTATACCTAGTTCAATCTCGTTACTGGCAAGTCTCTTTACTCGTTCCGTAATACAAGATCCCGTGGCTAACACTTTAGTCACATTGCTTGCAAGGCTTATAGTGATGTTGTATTACCGAGTGGGCCCTGAGATACCTCTCCGTCACACGGAGTAACAAATCCCAGTCTTGATCCATGCCAACCCAACAGACACCCTCGGAGATACCTGTAGAGCACCTTTATAGTCACCCAGTTACGTTGCGACGTTTGATACACACAAGGTATTCCTCCGGTGTCAGTGAGTTGCATGATCTCATGGTCAAAGGAACAGATACTTGACATGCAGAAAACAATAGCAATAAACTGACACGATCATATGCTACGTTTACAGTTTGGGTCTTGTCCATCACATCATTCTCCTAATGATGTGATCTCGTTATCAAATGACATCTCATGTCCATGGCTAGGAAACCTTCACCATCTTTTGATCAACGAGCTAGTCAACTAGAGGCTTACTAGGGACACAGTGTTGTCTATGTACCCACACATGTATTTGAGTTTCCAATCAATACAATTATAGCATGGATAATAAATGATTATCATGAACAAGGAAATATAATAATAACCAATTTATTATTGCCTCTAGGGCATATTTCCAACACCATATGAATCTTTATTTCTAGCCTCCCCAAGTTGCTTTCCACCCAATCAATCTTTCCTACCAAAGCCAAATCTATGAGAGAGTGATTGAGTGTTGAGGATACTATCATTTGAAGCACAAGAGCAAGGAGTTCATCATCTACCGCATCTATTACCTTTTGGAGGGTGGTGCCTCCTAGATTGGTTAGGTGTCGCTTGGGAGACTCCGTCTTCGTGTGTGGATTTGAACCAAGAAAGTTTGTAAGGGCAAGGAGCTCGCCTACTTCGTGAAGATCTACCCCGAGTAAGGCTAGTCCTCCATGGACGTAGGCCATGATGGAATACACAAGGTTGCTACTTCATGGACCCTTCGTGGGTGGAGCCCTTCGTGGACTCGCGCAACCGTTACCCTCCGTGGGTTGAAGTCTCCATTAATGTGGACGTACGATGGCACCACCTATCGGAACCACGGGAAAAATCTTCGTGTCTCCAATTGCGTTCGATCTTCCTTCCCTTCCCTCTACTTATATGTGCATGTGTTTATTTCCGCTTCAATACTCTTAGACATGCATGTGTAGGATGTACTTGACTTGATACAATTGCTAAAATCTGCCAACACTAAAATTGGTAAAAAGGTAGAATTTTTATTTGGTCAAGTAGTCTAATAACCCCCCTATAGACATACTTTGGATCCTATACATGTGCATATGCGTTTTCCTCTAATCGCATATTTCAGAATCATAGCAGTTCTAGCATAGAATATAAACTCTTAATTTTGAATATGAAAATATAATAATACAATAATATTGCCTCTATGACATATTTCTAACAGTCTCCCACTTGCACTAGAGTCAATAATCTAGCCGCATAGTCTATTTAACACCTATGGCCGATATGGTGTTGCTCATGCTTTGCTAGTGGTAGAGCCTTTGTCGTCAGTTTTGACACATTCAAAACCATGTAATATTTGAGTTAGTCATGTCTGATTTATAGGATCTTAATTCCTTTTACTTTGATCAATGGCACTATCATTCATAATGCAATGTCATTGGTTTTATCGCACTTCAGATCACACCAACTATATCAAGACACTTTTTGATTATATCAAGACACTTCTTGATTCAGACTACTTTGAAACATATAACACTTTCAATGTACTTCTTATGCTATAGAATACACAATTTTGTTCATGTTTGAAAATTATTCCAAACAATTATTTTATCATAGCCCAATAATTTATAGCAGTCGTGAAGTTGGCGTTCTTGTACAACAAACTTCTTCATCTCCTCTATAGACTAGATGACCCGTTGCGCCAATGGCGCAAAGGCCGAGTGTAAGCCAATGATTGGAAGAGTGTGCATTAACATATTGTTGTTCGAAAGGCATAGCTTATGATACCATATGCATCAAGCAAGATAGTCATACACACAAGATTGTCATGGTGTGTTTTACATAAGATCGAAAATGGTTGTTTCAAAAGCATACCACACAGTAGTTGAAGTAGCAAATAACCGATAGCTAAATGCACAGGATGGTCTTAGGGGATTACATAAGATCCAAAAGGATGATAAGCACAGAAGTCTTGGTAGGCATTTATACTAAGATTAAGTTATATAACAAGGGACTTTGCAGCTTGCTTATATCGAGTAGATGATCAGGCGCAGTCCCTTGGAAGTGCATTTGAAGGCGAAAGCATATGCTTGCCCTTTGTTCATGTGTGCCTGACGGAAGAAGTTGCTCCAGCCTTTAGTGATGGTGGCCCTTTTGTCAACACCCTTGATAAAGCGGGCTGTGACAGCGGTAGTTCCGTCTCCAGTAGTGATTGGCAGTTCACCATGGTCAGCATCCATGTGTGGGAAAAGGGAACCCGTAGAAAAGGGAACGCTGAAGTACTGAAAATAACAGTTAAGGTTAGTTACTATATCATTTTATACCATGATATTGTATGAAACTGGACAGATTAATTGCAAAGGATTACCATTCTTTTGCCGTCTATTGCAAATTTTTCTGTCATGTGACACACATAGTAGCGATCAGACGTGGTGGTGCTACAGATGATCTTTCGCAGTTTACGCACATTATGGTTGTAGAGCTTAACTGTGTTGCCCCACACAACGTGGCGACTAAACTCATCTAAGTAGTGGATGCAAGGCTCACCTATGTTAAATTGTATAAAGTTATTATCTTTTAGCAGTTGTTCTGAGAGTAGTTGGAACAAGAAGAGTAATGTAGCCCTTACCACGGAGAATGTACTTTCCTGGCTTTAGATGGATTTTCTTGCCTTTGAACTTTTGGATTGAGCTTGCTTTGCATGGGCGATGAATATACTCGTATGGCTTATTGTGCTTGCGACACAGTGGTTCGTCTGTGATGAATAGATAAGGAGATCATGGTAAGAGTTTGCAACAGGAAATAGAGGAGACCATAAACAAACAGAAGACCTATTGAATCTGAAAACACAGCTCATTTAGTTGGATGGTTGATTAGCTTGTGTGTATTAGCGAAAAGGAGAAAAGGCCATTTATCGTGTATCAGTAAGCATTGCTTGTATGTGTAACAACAAAAAACCCAGAGTATTAATGAGTAGCAAACAGAAAACCTACCGGACCTTGAAAGAAGTTTGTTTTATTAGATAGTTGATCCACTTGCATGCATAAGTGATACAAAAAAGACTGATCAAATAGCATGCATTAGTGAAGAAGTAGAAACATTCTTTTCGATGTACAAACAATCATAATTATGTTTTTGAGCATTACCATGGGTAATTTGGCCACCGCTGATATCACTGGCTGTGTCTGCTTCCTCTTGTTTAACTGTTTTTTTTAGAATCACCGGGGGGAGCTCCCCACGTGAATATATTACTCAAAAGGCTATCGAGGCAGCAAGTACAGAATTACATATGCACGACGCAGCATGCAGAGAGGTAGGAACGCCACGAGAAGACGTCCTCCTTGTCACTTATCTCCATGAGACGATGTGACCATAGATCCAAGTCAGAAATAAGGGACCTGAGGGTTATTACAGAACATTGATCAATACTTCTAAACGGCATATCATTACGCGCTGCCCAAATCTTCCATAGTAGTGACATGAGAACCAATGACCATGCTTTATGGGGAAGCTGATGGGGCAGTGGTGTATCCCATAACTCAGAGATGTCGGTGATCTAGGGCAAAATACCAATGCGCTGCCATATCCGGTTAGCGAGTGGACATGTGACGAAGAGGTGCATGGAGTCCTCGGGTAACAGAGCACATCGAGGGCATAAGTCGGTGGAGATGAGATGCTTGTGGGCGAGGTTGACCCTAGTGTTGAGACGGTCTTTGAAGAGGAGCCAAGATTTTTTTTTGATCTTGCGTGGAGCCTTGGAACACCATATGAGAGGGGCAAGGGGATCTTTGTCAGGCCGAGACATGAGAGCTCCGTACGCGTGCTTGGTGGAGAAGTCATAACCTCGAAGTAGGAACCTTTGGTCTTCCTCCGCTGAAGGTAAGAAGTCCTGCAAAATAGCCAAAAGCGAAACAAGCTCTTGTTCTGCCGCAAGGGAGAGACGATTACGGAGGTTAGCATTTATACCGTAACGCAGAATATTAGCCACTTTTACTAGCTCTAGGGTGGAGTGTGAGAAGAGGTGGGGGAAGGTGGTAGCTAGAGGTCTTGGGGTCAACCAAGTGTCGAGCCAAAAGTATGTGTGTGAACCACTGTTTGTTAATACGAAGGAGATTTTCTGGAGGGTGGGGATTTGTTGGGAGATGGTGCGGCAGAGAAAAGAGGTTTGGTGGGAGGAGGAGACTAGTGCATTTGGATGTTGAAGGTCTAACCATTCCAACCAAGGTGTCTGGGAAGAGGATAAAGCCTTAGCTGCGAATTTCATGAGTAGGCAATTGTTTTGAACATGCAGGTTTTTTAGCCCTAAACCACCATACATTTTGGGTGTACACACATTTTTCCATGCAATAAGGCATTGAGCTCCTGAACAAGAATCCTCTCCCGCCCAAAAGAAGGCCCTACGGAGGGAGTCAATGGTTTGGAGGACCTTTTTAGGGATGCGAAAGACCGACATGAAATAGGTAAGGAGGGAATCTAAAACCGCAGAGATGAGGATGAGACGATCTCCTTTGTCTAGCAGTTTGGCACGCCAACCAGCCATTAATTTGCGAGAGCGTTCTACCAAGGGAGCGAAGGCATTGGATGGAGGTTTGGTGGGGGCAAGAGGTAGGCCGAGGTAAGTTTGAGGGAAGGGGGCGCGGGTGCAGCCCATGGCAAGGGCAATGGCAGAGGCCATGGTGTCATCTGTGTGGAGTGTGGCTAGAGTGGTTTTGGAGAAGTTGATGGTCAGGCCTGTAGCTTGAGCAAAGTTGTTTAGGATTACTTTGAGAGCTGCGGCGGCGACAGGGGAGGCGGCAGCAATGATGAGCGTATCATCGGCGTACTGTAGTACGGTAGGAGGTAAGTGAGAGAAGATGGGGTGGTGGAGAGCAACATCTGAGTTCTGGAAAATGGGGTGGTGTACCAATGAGGGAGACGAAAAAATCCCGTAAGATCGCGGCTTTGTGGTGGTGAGAAGTGAAAACAATACCGTCGTGCGTGAGTGAGAAAATTTTGTTCTTCCTCATACGTTGGGAGGCAGACATATGGAAGAATTTTGTGTTTTCCCCTCCATGGATGGCCCGGGAAACTTTAGCACGCCATCTCCAATACGCCATTTTTTCCTGGATTGTGCATTTAAGGATCGAGATGATGATCTTGTGAGTGAGAAGTTCTGATTGGGAGAGAGCCCTAGATTCCTCGGCGTGGTCTAGGGCAGAGATCGCAGTTTTGCAACGTAATTCGCGGAGGGGTGTAGGAACGCGTGAACGTGCCCTTTTTTTGAGGCATGCCCGTGATTTTTTGAACGAGGAAGCAAGGGTGGCTGCCGAGTTGGCCGACGTGGACAGGTTTGAGGTCCAGCATCTCTTGACAATATCATTACATGGGCGTAAATTGGCCCAACCAGGCTCAAATTTGAAGAAGTTAGACCGAGGGATCGTCGTGGTGACGTGGATGAGGAGTGGGACGTGGTCGGAAGTGAAGCATGTGAGCGATGAGAGAGATGTGTTAGGAAAGGCGTCGGCCCAAGCAAGGTTAAAAAAAGCGCAGTCGATCCATTCTAAAGTGGGCGTTGATCTATTGTTTGACCACGTAAATTGACGATCAAGGAGTGGCAGCTCGATGAGAGCTAGGTCGTCTATGGTTTGGTTGAACGCATTGGCCTCAGATTGACGAAAGGCGTTGTTGTTTTTGTCGGAGGGGAAGCGAAGGAGGTTGAAGTCTCCAACAATCAACCATGGAGAATCATCCGGTTGTGAGATAGCTAGGAGTTCATCCAGGAAGGATTGTTTGAGCGCACGTGAAGAGGGAGCGTAGATATTGGTGATTGCCATGTTGTGAGCACATGCCGTCGATTTTAGGACTAGGGTGGAGGAGAAGGTGAGGTGAGAGTACGAGATGACTTGGAGAGATGTTGTGTTGACGGCAGAAATAGTGCCGCCAGCCGTGCCAATGGAGAGCAACGAGAAAACTTGGTCGAGGTGACGTGGTATGAACGATCTTAGCTTGGTATCGGAGTAGGTATCGAGTTTTGATTCTTGCAGGAGGGCAACGTGAGGTTTGATCGCGAGCAATTCAGAGAGAACGTCAGAACACTTAGCATCGTCACCCAGGCCATGTACATTCCATGAGCAGATAGAGATTGCAGCATTACTCATGAGGATGATGCATACACCGACTGGATAATCAAAAGTACAAGAGTTCTACGATAGCAAGCATTACATAACGACGCGAGGATAGTACTTGACCCAAGGACAGCAGACACGAAGATCAAAAGAGCAACGACACACTTAGCGCGTATGATCTAGCAGAGACGGACGTCAGCATCAATCTAGGCCCCGACGCCGAGGGGCAGAGCATGCCTAGGGCGCGGGTCATGGCGCGTCTTCCTCACCGGAGGCAGAGGCCTCGGAGTCAAGGATAGCCGCAACGTGACCGTCATCGGCGCCACAGAGCAACGCAATGGTGGCCAGATCTTCAGCAGAGGCAGGAGGGCCATCAGCAGCGTTGAGGCGAGCATCATGGATGGCGTGATCAATGGCCTTGTCAACGTCCGCAGCAGAGAGGCGAGCGGCCTTAGCCTTGACGACCTTCGAGGCCATGGTGGAGAACTTGGCCTCCTTGTCGGCAAGCCGCGCGCTACGGCGCAGCTTGTCTTTAGAGAAGGAGTGGTCACGAGTTGCCTTGCGGCGCTCCTTGCGTATAGTGCTCTCGTGGGTGTCAAGGTCCTGGAGGGAGAGTGCATTTGCACGTGAAGATTCACCAGCAGAGAAAGTGAAGGTGGCAACGACGGAAGGGTCGAGGACGGGCGGCACGAACGCAGCAAATGCGGACATGTCTGACAGCGCCAGAGAGCCACCACTCGGGGCAGCATCCGACGGGCCGACGGGAGGGGCAGGAGGTGCAACAGGCCCGATCCGGGGGACCGGGCAGATGACAGGTGGGGACACCTCAGACGCAGCAGGTGCATGCACCGCGTCCACAGAGTCCCCAGCAACACCATGCAGGAGGGGGGCGTGCATGTCCTCAGAGCCACCGGAGTCATCGTCAGAGATGATGACAGGTTCACGCACAGAACCAGGTGCTGTGAAAGCAGACGACAGGGCGGATTCGCCCATGCCGCCGCCAGGAGAGGCAGATAGCACATGTGAACTATTGTCAGCGGGGGGTGCGACCTGCCTAGTGCCGCCATAGGTGGGGTCCACATGCCAGCCAGCTCTGACGGCTGAGACCACCGGAGCAATGTGGTCGGGGGAAAGAGGACGTGGGGAGCCGCGCTGGGAAGGCGGCGCAGAGTCACTGTCAGAGGAATCGCCACCGAAGGGGTTGGCACCCTCGCCATGATGCTAGCGAGAGATTTTGACAACTTTGGCTATTTTGATCTCATTGAGAGGGGGGAGCTGGATGACAAGGCCAGGTGGAGCTGGCTTGCCGGCTTGGACAAGGACAAGGGCGCGGACAGAGGTGTAATCTACGCCATGGAGACAGAAGTCATCAACGGCGCAGACGTCACCGAGGAAAGCTAGTGCGAAGCGGATGCCATCGTTGTGCCAGAGTTCGTGTGGGAATTCGGAGACCTCGACTTTCGTGAGGTCGGTGAAGACGGCAATGACACGTTCAGCGTGCTCGACAGGCTCTATAGTGACCACATTGCCTTCAAAGTCAATGGGGCTGCGGCGGACGACGTCATTCCGTGCAGCAGGAGTGTGGAAAGTGAGGCAGGCAACCCCGCGCCAAGATTCACCCATGATGAAGGCTGGGTTGCCGCAAGTGTGTTGAATGGCACGTCGGATGAGGGGTGTAGGGTTTGGGTCGGGGTTCTGGAGGTGAGCGAAAGCGAAGCGATGCGGACAGTGAACTAGGCAGGGTGGTGCGACGACGAGAGGCATGTCGCCGTAGGGTGGTAGCAGACCAGCTTCATGGTCTGGGCGTGGCAGCTCGTCCTCAGATTCAGTTTCAGAGACGTGTGAGTTGGCCCTCGTGAACTGTGATGCGATGAAAACGTCGGAGAGACGATCCCGCAGGGCTTGTGTGTTGAACGGAGGTGAGCTAGTGTGGATGGGTGCGTGGAGTGGAGTGGTGGGAGTGGGAGGAGGGGCGGAGGTGCGAGGTGGTGAGGGTGGAGGCAGGGGAACACCGTTGGGGGCGACAGGCACGCCATGGAGAATGAAAGGAGAAGGGACGCAGACATCGGTGAAGGGCTCTGAAAGGATGATAGGGACGCCGCCGATCATGAGGGTGCGTGGGTCGCGGGGCGCCGCCGACGATGAGCTGCCAGGATCCATGCTGCGAGGGCAGAAAGCTGGGTTAGGGCTTGAGGGAAACACATCGGGGAGCGAAGGGAGAGAGGCCAGATCCGGCGGTACCTGCAGTCGCGGCTGCGGTGGCTGTTCCGCCAACACCGGGCACAGCGGACAGGGTCACGGCAGTCTTCTACGTAGTGGTCTAGGGCGAGGCACCGGAAGCAGCGTCTTCTCTTCTTGGTGGAGGGTAGTGGATGAGAACGAAGATGGAGGGGGAATGGAGGCCGACGAGTTATATATGGAGGGCGGGGCTGCGGATGGCTGTGAGGGCGGGGGGAAGAGAGAAGAGCATCTCGATATGAGGTCGTCGTGGCGCTGTTCGACCGCGCGAGCGGCTTATCTGGTGGCAGTGATGCGTGATCCGTTGCGTGCTGCAGTGCGCGAGGCGACTGGAGCGCGTGGCGTGGTGATCGAGCGCACGGGTTAGGCTGCAGAGCGGGTTTAGGCGCGATGATGGTGGCTAGAAGCTGGTCAGTTGTAGCTGGAGGGGGAGGCACGGTCGAGCGAGAGCGCGACCGCGCGGCGGCGTCGGTTCCCGATGCAGGATTCTCGCGTAGTGCAGTCACAGGGGCGTGCGGGGGGAGGCAGGGGGCGGCGCTGCGTCGTCCGGATTCGGCGAGGGGGGGGGGCAGGTGGGATGTCCAGATTAGGCACAGACAGAGAGACAAAAGGTGATGCCTGGGTTCCCGCGCGAGCATCGCACGCATGCACAGGCCGTCTCTCTGCGTACGGATCTTTTGGGGGATTTGGTTTGTCTGCCGCAGCCGCGCAGCCATCATTGTGCATGGGGTGGGCCAGGGCTTCATGCAGTGCTGACCGGACGTGCAGCGAGCCCGTGAGGGAGGGCGGGGGCGGTACATGGACAGGCGAGCGAGGTTGATCAAAAGGGCCAAGGATGGATTCAGATCGTGGTGACAGAGGGGTGTAAGAATTTTTTTTATAAAGCTCACGAAAACGACTGCAGTGAGCAACGGCTGGTTCTAGCTGGTCAAAAAGAAAAAAGACGAAAACCTACAAAGTAAAGGGACCTATGTTTGAGAATTTGAACTTTGGCTGAGCGGGAGAAGATGCCAGATTTGAAAATGAGCTCATGAACCTTGACTGCATGGAAATCTTGTTTGACCGAAAAACAGTGGTTTAAGGCTGACTCAACCAACATTTCATTAGGCTTAACACTAATTGGCATGAAAGTGACCCAGAAGATATGAGTGTGAGTGGTGTATTGGATATTAGGAGGGAGGTGGCTAGTGGCAGAGGCGGACCACAGAATTTTTTTAAGGTGGGGCGAAGTCTCACTAAGAATATTTTTGATGCGAATCAAAAGAGTCAATACACACTAACAATGCACACTACAAATGAATAACCAAATACAATGAAAATATAGACATATTTCAATCGTAAAACAACCTAAAACTGCTTCCACTACCAAGCTGCTGCCACTTCCAAGCACTTCAAAATATCTTGTCAAACCTACAATTCACAACCAGAGTATTCACGACATTAATACGTCACTACAATCTGCTTGTATTAAAGGCTTCAAGCTGCTGTTAAAAAATGTTGCAAAATTTCAGAAAATTTGAGAAATTACCTTTTCCCCTTTCCTTTGGATTTGCTTTTCCCTTCCCCTTCCTTTGCATCTTCTCGCAATCTGGTCGGAGCTTCGCCTGAAACAAAAAAAAAAACAATTAGCAATTTTGGGGGCAATTGGATGGATTAGAAGTGCCAGATGCAAGAAGAACGATGGATGCAGAGCAGCAGAGGAGTGGATGGATCATGGATGGCTCGTTCACCTTGGGATATTGCTGCTGCCGCTAGGAGTGCCTAGGCCTCGGCTGGAGCAGCCGCTTGCCGCCGCCTGCCCTGCTCTGCCGCGGCTGCCCGCCTGTCCCGCCTGGTCCTGGCGTCCGGCGACCTGACCAGCCGTCGCCGCCGCTGGCTGCCCCTCTGTCGGCTGCCCCGTCGTCGGCTGCCCCGCCTGGTCCTGCGACCTAACCAGCCGCCGCCGCCGCGCTGAGCTGCTTAGGGTAGGGTTCGTGTGGAGACTGGGGAGGGTGGGTTGACTGGTCTGGTCGAGTGCGTCGCTCGCGTCGACGACTGGACGCTCGAACGGCTGCGTTGGCTATTGGCCCATCCCTGGCTTGGCCCATCGGGCAGACCAGCTGAGTATTACTAGGTATAAATTTTTTTTGCACAAAATTAAGGTATGGCACGCGCCATACCCTGCCCACCGGAGAGGTCCGCCAGTGGCTAGTGCGGTTAATATTCAGCATACGGTAAAAAAGCTAATACCAGGCCGAAAACGTCTCACCTTGGGCTGATCCAGAGCTGGTGACGCTGATGGCAGGGATGCAGAGGCGACCACCAGCGGGGAGGACGACGTGGCACCGTACGAAGGAGGCATGACCTCACCGAGCAGCGAGCATCCGACGCCACCCAAGAGCGCCGACAAGGGGAAATAAACAGTCGCTACCCCCTGGTATGTGCCGCTTTCCTAATCAAAAGCGGATCAACATGCCCAATTTGCGGAAATCTCCCATGGAGGCGATGAGCTTGGCAACTGCGGGGTTGGCGTCGGTGAATGAAAAGCATGAGTCACCATCATCAGTGACATTGAAGTGAGGAGAGTGGCCACCGAACAGACGAGCAAGAATTAGGGCCATTGAGTTTGCACAGAGGGCGAACGGGAATTGGATGACACGCGCATACATGCGGCATCCATGGAACTGGGAACATGGGTCGATGGTGACTGGTGATCGGAGCTGCGTCCAGGCCACACCTTCAAAGTGCAGACATAGGTCGTCTGGGATTTGCAGGAGTTGAGCGAGCGACATGCAAGAGGCAGCAGCAGGAGGAGGTGGTGGAAGCAGTGGCAGGGTTCTAGCGAAGGAGAAGGCAAAGTTACGGCGGCGGACCCTAGTTTGTGCTAGGATGATTTCAGCGACCCGCGCGGAAGCCACATGGAAGCGGAAGACAAGAGGAGAGCACATGGCGACGAAGAAATCAGCAGCACACCCTCCAAGGGCAGCCTGAAGTAGAGCAGCAACGATGATGGCGTCAAGGTGGCGGTTGGAGAAGTCGAAGACGATGTAAAGGGGCGTTGCGAGATGCAGTTCCGGTGTTGTAATGGCAAGACGGCAGTAGTAGCTGCAGTCGTCTTCGAACTCAAGCCCCATGGCGTTGCCACAGCCCAGGAAGCAGCGAAGAGCCACTTGACCAGCTTTGACATAGGGGAGATCAAAGAATGGCGATGGAGATGGCGCAACAGAGGGGAGAAGAGCATCCACGGGGCTGGTGGCGAGGGTGAGTTCAAGTGGGGAGGCTGTGGAAGGGTTTGCGGTGGCCGGAGAGAGGGCGGTGGCCGGAAGTGGGGAGGGTGGGGAGGGAGGAGGGGCATCCATCGTCACCCGTCACTGCACCTCGTCCGGGGACCTGGTCAGCTGAGAAAGATTTCGATTCTTTTAGCCTTTCGGGATTTGGATCAGAGAATCCACATCCCAGGTCAGTTTTGTTTAACTGTTGTCATCTGGCAAGAAGTAGTAGAATAATTAAGCTGATTTATCTGGCGGTGGTTTCAGTTGGGATGTTTAATAGCGATGCCTGTGTCTTAATATAGTGAGACTGATTATTATTGGACATAACTTTAGAGGCCATTAGTATGAAATTGCAAGTGTATCAGTACTGGACATAAGATGGTTGTGTATGTACTATATTTTGGAACGAAAATGGTTGCTTCCATATATGTGGCCACGGGAACGCATCGGATAGTGCGACCCTAGGTCAGACACCGCTACCTTGGTAAGTCCAATGACTACAAGGTATCTTTCTCACACAAAAAATATATATGACATGGTACAGGATATTGTGCAGACACGGCACCTAATCACAAGTTCACGATGGATGATTATAATGCATTAACACTGCAACACTTAGTTTTTTATAAGCGAAAGAATGAAAAAATTAGGTCAAATTGTGTAGAAGCGTCTACGAGATCTATATTTTCTTAGTTGAAATAAGTTGATTTGCCTCGTTATTGATTATCTAACAGAAATCCTGGCTTACCTGTATGAATCTAATGCATTTGTTGGAGCTTACCTTGTAAATCTGGCGATTGGAGCGGTCATTCACAAGTGAAGAGGTGGCCTGTTCGTTGGTGAGGCCATGAGCCAGACGCGCCGCTAGCGAATACGTCGGCAGCACGCCGTGATGACGCCCAGCGCTGCTACTGGGCAGCGTCTTCTTGGCCATGGCTCCAGCAGCTGGCCGATGCCAGGACGGCCGCTGTCGATGCGGATGCGGGAGACGGTCCGGTGGCGGATCTGGATGAGGAATCTGTAGCGGCTGAGTTCAATGGGAGCTGCGGTCTCCTTCTAATAAGGGCCATGCGAAGATTTCTATGGGTCGTAGAAATTTTAGAAAGCATTGTATTAAGCAGGATGTACTACGGTCTATTTTACAGGGGGGTTTTCGTTTCTGTAGAGTGTTCTTTTACGTCTTGAAAAAGCAGAACTACATTATCATGCTTGCCAATAAAAAGTGTATTTTTTTGTTGATGTGCAGGTCTGGTACAGAGATGAATTTTTATTTTATTTTACTGTTTTTTTGTTGGCATAAATTATTTTGGTATAGCATAACCAATTAGCTATATGGGTGTTTGTCTATGATAGATAGAAGGGGTGACAAAATGGTGTGTGAAGGAAAGAATTTGATATTACAAAGGAAAATAAGAATGTGATTTTTATAAAGGCGTAAACAAGAGTGCTGGATTGCAAAGGTTAATCTCCATGGAGTTTGTTGCGTGGAAGAAGCCAAAAAAAGGAGTATTTGAAAATTGGCTTTTCCTTTTTACCAATATGCATGCATATTTTTTAAACTTTTATAAATTCCAATCAACTAATTTGATTGCCTGCATGGCTTAAAGAAGGACAAATACATGGGACAAATTTTATGAAGCAAAGTGTTGGTTTATTATACGCAATTTTTTTATTCATGGTATGTCAGTATATATGCTCATGAACTTCAATACATGCACAATACGAATCTGCTATATTCAGAACTGAGACCGTGCTTTACGGTGGATAGATTATTTCCAAAGGAATTTGTTATAGTGTGCGTTCAAGCTAGCGAAGTGAGTATTGTTTGGGTCTGAATTGAATGGAATTTGACCTTTTGTAGATACTTATTGCTGAAGATCCCTTGCAAAACAAGCAGTAATGTAACTGCTCTTAATTTTCTACATATACTGTGATCAGAAGACATGATTATAGGGAAGTTTTAATCAAAGCATTGAAGCGAAAGCACGCATAAAAGGAAAGGTTGTTTCTTTAACCATAGTGTTCTGGAAATAACAGTAGAAGAGAAGTTTTTTATATATACAACAAGTGATGATAAACTGCTCTTGACCATAGAGATAACAACAGAATCTAAAGCCCATAGACTGCATCATACACTACTTTTCACCATAGAGGCAGCAAGGGAAGACTAAAGGCTATACATATTTTGCTCGGAGTACTCCAAAATGGGAAAGATCCTGGTTTGATCGATATGAAACAAAAGGTGGTTTTAGTAACCGCAGAAGCATGCTGGTTAGGACACATTGACTGAAGTTTACCAGAAACTATTTCTTGTTGCCTCCAGCCGCTGCTCAGACTTCACACTAATGTACCGTAGCCTCTGCGTCAGTTTTTCAATGCTTGCAAGTGCTGCTTTCATAAATCCCCTGGTGTTATCCTGCCCTTTCAGGTGCCGAGCAGTCGTTGTGTTTTGTATTTGAGCAGAATATGAGCTCATATACCTGACAGCGTAGTAGCATGCTTTGCGCAGCTTCTTGATTGTCCCATTCGCTGCAAGTAACCATTTGACCAGGTGCTTCACTTGATTTTCTAGCCTCTTGACATGGGTGTAGTGGTAGTCCCTCATTTCTTTGCCATATGCATTTTCCATGTATCTAATAGCCTCGATAGCAGCACTGTCTTCTGCATCTTCATAGCTATCTAAGATTGCACCCGATATAGAACTCGGAACAAGCGAACCATCGAGTAATTGCAAAGAAGGAATGAAAGTAACTGTCACACGATTCTTTCTGCCTGGGCATATCTTGTGTTGGTAAGTTGCAGGTGGCAACTTTAGAGGTTTTAGCATAAGGTCAAATATGTGGGCATAAGGAATCACTATCAGGTAGTCATTATCCTGTAGAGGCAAAGTAAGGGTAAAAAATTTGTTTGACAAAATCATATCTGAATTAACAAATGAGAATTTCAACTGGGCACGGCAATTCGATTGAGGCTCCCTCTAGGATGAATGAACTACAATAGGGGTTTAGAACATTACATTGGGCACAGGCGTTCCTGTCCTTGACGATGTTGATCCTGGGGAACCCTCGTCACAGACGATACCAATGTCGATGTCCTCCATGTCTGAGCTTTTGGATCTGAGATTGAAGAGGGATATTGCAGTGAGGAGAAAGCAAATGAATCACCTCTTTTTGTGACAGGGGTTGATGGATCGCCGGTGAAGCCGCCGGTCGGCTGAGAGAACAACCAGGAGCTTGTCGATTGGGGATTTAGGTCAAAGTGTACTCGCCCAACAGCTATATACGACGTGGAGCCTCAGCAAAATGTGGATGGGCTGGACTTGTATGGGCTTTTAGAACTGCTTGTCATGGGCTTGTTTGTGCGTTTATTACTTCTGATCTTTGTCTACCTTGGATCTGTCTGGGCATATTTATTAGATACGTATATATTGATTAGGTTTTAATCTTTATGATTGACGAATTATAATTGTGGGTTTTTTCCTTGCGAAGCGAAATATGTCAAGAAGGGTAACCATGTCGATCAATGAATTTTTCATATAGAGAGTGATGTGTTTAGAGTAACAAATAAGCTAATTATAGTTCTTGTAGGTAGTGGGCAAGCCTCTTTGGATAGATGTACAACTTTTGATTCTCAGAAGCAAAATACGCACAAGCCCCGAGCAAGTACTTTTGCAGCCTACAAAGGGATTTGAAGTATACCAGGATGCATGCTTAACTTGATTATTTGAAGTATACCAGGATGCATGATTAATTTGATTAAATGCTTTGGAATGATGAAATACTCTGGCTCAAAACTAATTTGTGAGTTTTTCAGTGTTAAAATACAAGAATTGTGTGTATTTGCTAACAGAGTTTCATTTTAATTAATAAATTTTATAAATGTCAGTGAGTAAAGTCTAAGATTTAATAAAAATTTGAGAAGGGTAAGCACGTAAACATAAAGCTAAGAACACTTAACATTGCGGCGGCAGTAATATATATGTCCGGCGGCATGGTTACAATGGGTACAAACAGTTACTGAGGAGACAGGGGACGCTGGAAGAGTAATGGTGATATGTACAAGACTTGAAAGTAGCTTGGTGCAGATCTTAAACAAGGAATTGATCAAAGAGAGCTTTGGTATGTCTTTACGAGCGCAAAGGACTGGCGTTTTTCAAAAGGTAATTGTCACTTGTCCTGGGGCGAAGATAGTGAGGACCAAGGCACCAAGGGTCAAGATAGCAAGCCTCGATACACAAAATAACCTGACGGCAAAAACAGGAAAGATAAAGATAAGCACTTTGTAAAGAGGCTTTTATAGCATCTATGTGTTTCATGATACAGATAACAGAATGGAAAGCATGGGAACGGGAAAAAAAGTAGAAAGAAGAGATTGCAAGAACAGACATACCACTTAGGCATGCTAATTCCAAAGCTTGGTTCAGCTAGCACTGTAATATTTTGGATGGATTAGTCTCTGTATCAGCCGGCGCACCCCTAGGACTACCAAGTATTTAGCAAAAGGATTATTTGGGAAACATGTATTCGTATTTTATATGAACAGGAACAGAAATTCAACAAGACGGAGTAAAGGAACAAAGGCTTCGCAAGTCCAATTAGAATAGGAACAGAAGCTTGTTTGCATGGTGGATTTGTAGTGCCAAATAGTTTATAATTTATATGAGCATTTATGATTTTGATAAGCAATCCATCCGTAAACTAATATAAGAGCGGTTAGATAACTATTTTAGTGATGTAAACGCTCTTATATTAGTTCTCGAAATAGGCTTTCGCCCCGCTTTATAGATAAAGCAACAACCGAAAAAGTACACGGCCGAACGATACAAGATGATGAGGTAGCCCTCTTACAAAGCCGATCCTGAGATATCCGGCACACATAGACGCACGCGACTACGCTACCCGCGACAAGCACCGGGCGAACAAAACTCCACCACGAATGACCTAGCACACCTAAGCTCCACGACAATACCCCCAAGAGGGAGAACGGCACAGAGTGTCGCCACTGTCGAGTCCACACGGACAGAGGTCTTCACCCGGAGCCCTGACATGGGGAGAAGAACCACAACGACGCCTTCAAGAAGGGCACGACACCCACGGGTGTCGCCGTCGTTGGCGCCGAAGCACGGAGCTTTCACTCGGCAACTCACCCGTGTCACCACGAGGCCGCTAGGAGACACGCGGCGATGTCAAACCCCCAGATCCGGATTAGGACACAGCCCCTCCGAAAGAAAGGACACGTCCGAGCTACCCGTCGCATCACCCCCCGTTGCCCACACAACGCGGGAGGAGAGCCACCACCACCGCAATGATGCCCGCCGAAGAGCAACGATGCGGACCGCCATCCGGGGCCGCCGCCCCAGCATCCCTGTCGCAAGATACCACCGGTCGCACACATCACACCACACCCATCCACGGTAGGAAGAGCGACGGCACACCATCAACTCCTAGCCCGGCATCAGTCCTAGAGTCTGGTCAGGCGCCTCCATCGTCGGAGGCACGCAACCTGTGTCCCCAGCCAATACCCGGTGGACTGGGGGGACACAACTTCGAGACTACCGACGGCCGACGGCGAGCCAGCCCGGACCCATGGCTAGGCAAGCTCACACGACGCCATGTCCGTGGACACCGACGGCGATCCGTGCATTGACGCAACGGTATCACGACCACCACCGTCGAGCACCGTACCCACGAGCGGAGCACGAGCACCACCCATGAGCACACCCCAGGCCAGGCCCAACACCTCCTACCCGAAGCCGCAGCTCCAATCCGCCCCGGGCCTCGAACTGGCTCGCCCGAGCACGATCCCTAGATCTGCGTCGTCCCCATCGCGCGTGCGTCCGGCGCCGTCCAACCGGCGCCCGCCCAGCCCCGCGCGCCGTTGACACATCTCCAGGAGCAGGAGGCAGCCACCACCACGCTGCGCTGCCTGCACAGCCCCGGCTGCAGCACTGCCGAAGCCAGCGAGGCACACCCCGCCGCCCCGCCCCTGCCAAGGCCATGGACGGCCCTAGCCAGCAACAGGGCACCACCGCCGCCGGCCCCTGCAGATGCAGAGGGGAACACCGGCCAGAGCCGCCGCAGCCCGCGCCGTCCGCCGGTTGAAGTCGCCCGCCGCTGCCCGGACGCGCTCCGCCACCGCGCAGCCCTTCACGCCACCATCACGTCCCCGTCGGAGAAGCCCGCCGGAGCGCCGCCGCGCCGCGGCACCCCACGCCCGCGCCGCGCCCTGTCACGAGGGGGGCAGCCCGCGCCACCCCGCCACGCGAAGAAGAAGCCAAGCCCCGCCGCCGCCGGCGCCGGTCGGGCTTCGCCCGGCCGCGCCCTTTGGCGGCGGCGAGGGGGAACGGGGGAGGAGGGGGGAGGCTGGCGGCGGAGATCTGGAGCCCTCCCCGACGCCCCGCGGGTGGCGGCGGGGGAGGGGATAGGGTCGGGGGGGGGGGGGGGGGGTCTCTTATATAAGTTTATAGAGGGAGTAGATAGAAGTGGACTATGCTTAATTGTATAGGGAGTTCATACCTCTCTAGCCCAGGCATCTGACCAAATGCAGGAGTATCGGCATTAATATCAGTTAGTTCAGATCCTTGTGATAGGGTTAAGCTAATTACTGCAAAGCATGTAAAATGGAACCAACAAAAAAGATATAGAAGCAAGTAGATCCAATAAAAATACTAACAGTGGTGGAAACAAAGGTTTTCATGAAAGTTGGTATGATCACTTTGTTGTGGTTCTTCTTCTGCCAAACAAGGATACGGGCTTGCGGTAGTCCGTTCTTTTGAAATTCGAAGTCATGGAGAACTGCAAAAGAGGAGATTAAACGTACATGGCTAAGGAAAACAAAGAAAGCGGAGATAAATTACCGGGCACAGTACCAGTGACAACAGGCCCAAATATCTTCCCGTCTTTGATCTTCTACAGATACTCAAGTAGCTTCATGCGATAGATCCGACCAGCGTCAGCAGCCTTATTGATTTGTTGTTGCCCAGGCTTAAGCGTCTTTGTTATGTGAGCCCACTTTGGGTTACATGTGAAGGTGGTGATTATATCAGGTGAGTCGTGGACATGGGAAGCAGCCATTCCATCACGATACCCTTGGGTCATATAACGAGTTCTACCAGCATAGGACAATGGCATTATATTCTTTTGGTTGGCGTCGCCTTCATCAAGCGTACCAGGCGTAACAACATCACCATCAAGATTTATGTTTTCAGACTGCATGTTGTGCTGAAGTTTTCAAAAGAGACCTTTATTGAACAGCAAGAAAATCATGAGGTTCTGGACTTGCAGAGCTAGTAGCATGCAGGAGATAATAGAATAGTAAGAAATCCGTGACAAACAAAGCTACATGGATTTTCTATATGCACAAATAGATGGGGATAAACAAATTTTGTAACCTTTTAAGCAATTGTTGGGCGAAGCATAGGAAAATTCCGAATCATAGTGATATCTAGATTGATCATGCCATCTTTTGACTTAGGAGAAAACAGAGCTCAATATAAGTAGACATCTATGTTTTTTTAGACAGTTGGAGATAAATTAAAGCAAGGTAAATGACAAGTTTTTCAACCTATCTGTTTTAGAACAGGATCTATACAAGCAGGTATCTTGGGTACCTAAGATTATAGGAGTAACCCAACGTACGAGGGCGTTTACGCTAGGCTTGGTGTGCACATATAATGTCGAACGCAGCGAAGATAATCACAGGTATATTCAATTGCATAACAGAAGGATCTGAATCTGAGGTTGCTAAGAATACCTCTTTGGACAGATCAACACGTGCAACAGATCATAGGGGACGTCTTTGAAGGGGAAAGCAGATCGAAGGTTCAAACAAAGAAACAAACGGTTAATTTAGAGAGGCAGAAAGGGGGGAAGAGATCTGGAGCCAGCACGGAGGAAGACAATGAAAGACGGGATGAACTGACCAAAGAAGGGAGGATAGTCTGTCGTCTGGCTTGAGAGAGAGGATAAGGCAGAAGGAAAGAACTGGGCTGTAACGCTCTGATGTCTACTACGCAACTTTATTCTTGTAGACTTTGTTGGGCCTCCAAGCGCAGAGTTTTGTAGGTCAGTAGCAATTTTCCCTCAAGTGGATCACCTAAGGTTTATCAATCCGTGGGAGGTGTAGGATGAAGATGGTCTCTCTCAAACAACCCTGCAATCAAATACAAGAAATCTCTTGTGTCCCCAACACACCCAATACAATGGCAAATTGTATAGGTGCACTAGTTCGACGAAGAGATGGTGATACAAGTGCAATATGGATGGTAGATATAGGGTTTTGTAATCTGAAAATATAAAAACAGCAAGGTAGCTGGTAACAAAAGTGAGCACAAACGATATTGCAATGCTTGAAAACAAGGCCTAGGGTCCGTACTTTCACTAGTGCAATCTCTCAACAATGCTAATATAATTGGATCACATAACCATCCCTCAATGTGCAACGAAGAATCACTCCAAAGTTCTTATCTAGCGGAGAACATAAAAAGAAATTATTTGTAGGGTACGAAACCACCTTAAAGTTATCCTTTCCGATCGATCTATTCAAGAGTTCGTACTAAGATAACGTCAAGTTATCCTTTCCATTCGATCTATCTAAGAGTTCGTACTAGAATAACACCATATGATACGCATCAACCAACTCTAATGTCACCTAGATACTCCAATGTCACCACAAGTATCCATGAGTTAATTATACGATACGCATCAAACAATTTCAGATTCATAATACTCAATCCAACACAAAGAACCTCAAAGAGTACCCCAAGATTTCTATCAGAGAAAGTATGACAAGAACGTGTATTAACCCCTATGCATAGATTACCCCAATGTCACCGCGGGAATCCGCAAGTTGAGTACCAAAACATATATCAAGTGAATCAATAGAACACCCCATTGTCACCACGGGTATCCACATGCAAGACATATATCAAGTGTTCTCAAATCCAATATTCAATCCAACATAACGATATCTCAAAGGGAAAGATTCAATTCATCACAACGTGATAGCAAGGGAATAACATCATGTGATACGACTATATTAACAAAGCCCGTGATACATCAAGATCGTGACATCTCAAGAACATGCGAGAGAGAGAGATTGAACACATAGCTACTGGTACATACCCTCAGCCCCGAGGGTGGACTACTCCCTCCTCGTCATGGCCTCCGCCGGGATGATGAAGATGGCCACCGGAGGTGGATTCCCCTCTCCGGCAGGGTACTGGAAAGTCTCTAGATTGGTTTTTCGTCGATACAGAGAGTTGCGGCGGTGGAGCGGAGAGTCTAGGGTTATTTTTGGGGGTTTCCGAATATTTGGGAATTTATAGGCATCGGAGGCGGTGGAGAGGGGCCCCGAGGAGGGCACAAACCATCAAGGCGCGCCAGGGCCCCCCTGGCGCGCCCTGGTGGGTTGTGGTCTCCACGGCCCACCTCTCCGGCACTTCTTTGGCCCACTGGGTGTCTTCTGGTCCAGAAAAAATCTCCAAAAAGTTTCGTCTCGATTGGACTCCGTTTGGTATTGATTTTCCGCGAAGTAAAAAAAACAAGCAAAAACAGTAACTGGCACTTTGGCACTATGTCAATAGGTTAGTCCCAAAAAATGATATAAAGTTGCTATAAAATGATTGTAAAACATCCAAGAATGATAATATAACAGCATGGAACAAGCAAAAATTATAGATACGTTGGAGACGTATCAGCATCCCCAACTTAATTCCTACTCGTCCTCGAGTAGGTAAATGATAAAAACAGAATTTCTGATGTGGAATGCTGCCTAACATGTTCATCTCATATTTTTTCTTTTGTATAGCATGGACATTTGGACTTGTAATGATTCAAAGCAATAGTCTAGTTTTAACATAATGACTTCATTGCTCAAGCATGTCAACAAGCAACTATGTCTTTCAAAATATTAACACTAAAGAAAGTTATCCTTAGCCCATCATGCTCAATCATTGATCCATTCATGAAACACACTCAAATATTAGCTATGCCCAATGCTCAAGTACGATCATAGTGCCCCCTAGTTGGTGCTTTATAAGAAAAGATGGAGACTCAAAGTAAAAATAGAAATTGCATAAAGTAAATAGATAGGCCCTTCGCAGAGGGAAGTAGGGATTTGTAAAGGTGCCAGAGCTCAAGTTTTAAATTGAGAGAGAGAAAATATTTTGGGTGGCATGCTTTTCCTGTCAACGAAAACGACAAAGTAGCTCACAATACTTTCCATGCTAGATATATCATAGGCGGTTCCCAAACAAAAAATAAAGTTTATTCCTTTTTCCACCAAACTTTCACTTTCCATGGCGGGCCGTATCCACGGTTGCCTTCCATACCAACACTTCCCAAGGAATTTATTATTTGACAACATAAAGTAAATATTTTTTCTTTTTCATTTCGGGAATGGGCATCCCTATTACCGCCGCACTCTCATGCAATGACAAGTGAATAAACACTCATCCTGAGAATAACACATCTAGCATGGAAAAATATTGGACACTCCCCACCGTTTCATGAGCGGTACGAGCACACAAAAGAGAAAATTTATTTTGAAAATTTAGAGATGGAACATACAAATTTGCTTGGAACGGTATGGAAATACCGCATATAGGTAGGTATAGTGGACTCATAAGGTAAAACTTGGTTTGAGGATTTTGGATGCACAAGTAGTATTTCTACTTAGTACAAATGGAGACTAGCAAATAGATTGAGAAGCAACCAAACCAAGAAACGAAAATTCACATAAGCGAGCATTGACCATAAAACTAACACCGAATAATGCACCATAAGTAGGATGTAATTTCATTGCATAACTATTTACTTCCGTACTTGCATAGGGAATCACAAACCTTAACACCAATATTCCTACTAAAGCATAATTACTCACTAACATGACTCACATATTACTATCATCATGTCTCAAAACTATTACAAGGAATCAAGTTTAATTTGTCCAATGATCTTCATGAAAGTTTTTATTATATCCTCCTTGGATATCTATCACTTTGGGACTAGTTTCATGTATTGCCATTGCTTTTTGACAAGCTCAACCAAATTTAAGTGAAGCACAAGAGTAAATGACAAGCTACTCTCAAAAGATATAAGTGAAGATCAATGAGTAGTCAAACAATTAAGTAGCTATGTGAGGACTATCTCTCTAAATAAATATTTTCAGATCTGAGTATTTTATTCAAACAGCAAACTAAACAAAAATAGAACTCTAAGAATAGCACGCATCATGTGAACGAATAAAAATTTAGGCTCAACATAGGCTAACCGATAGTTGACGAAGAGAGGCGGGATGCGTAGCATCCCCAAGCCTAGATGCTTGAGACTTCTTGAAATATTTACTTGGGGTGCCTTGGGCATCCCCAAGCTTGAGCTTTTGTATCTCGTTCAATCCTCTCATATCATGGTTTCACCTATTCTCAAAAACTTCATCCACACAAAACTCAAAAAGAACTCGTGAGATAGGTTAGTACACATAAGAATAAATAAACACTTCATGTACTGCCAAGACAAGTTGCATAATAATTTAAAACATCATCTACTTTTTACTATCATTTCCACAATTTATATCTACCAATATAGGCTATGGAAACTATAGGATAAGCGGATAACAAAACTATGACAGCAATCTGTCCAAACAGAACAGTCTGTAGCAATTTATGAAAACAGTGTACTTATGTAACTCAAACAATTATTAAAATTTAGGACAAGCTAAATAATTTATATGACAACACTGTGTAAAAATTTCAGAAACTTTCCACGTTCCAGTAAAATATGAAAATTCAAACACTACAGCAAAAGTTTCTGTTTTTACACAGCACACATCAAAACATGCAATGCAAGCATCCTAAGACAATTCTTGGAACTTTTTATTGAAAAACAAGATTATAAATAACACGTAACATAAAATAACAAAATATAATGACGATCCAAGCAAAGCACATATTATGCAACGAATAAAAATATAGCTCTAAGTAAGATATACCGATAATGTTGAAGACGAAAGAGGGGATGCCTTCCGGGGCATCCCCAAGCTTAGGCACTTGAGTCTTCCTTGGATATTAACTTGGGGGTGCCTTGGGCATCTCCAAGCTTAGGTTCTTGTCACTCCTTATTCTCCTCATATCGGTGTCTCACCCAAAACTTGAAAACTTCCATCACACAAAACTTAACGGAACTTCGTGAGAAGGGTTAGTGTAATAAAGATAAATCATTCACTTAGGTACTGTCAAGACAAGATTCATAACTGTTCCCACATGATACCTACTGTATTCTATCATTCCCATAATTTATACCACTAAATATAAGCTATGAAAACACTAAAACAAGCAAACTATGCATGCAAAACAGAATCTGTCAAAAACAGAATAGTCTGTGAAGATCTGTAGTATAGACATACTTCCCTCTCTCTAAAATTTATTAAAAATGATGAAAACCAGAAGAATTTGTATATGAAGACTGTGTAAAAAATTCAGATCATTATCACGCTCCAGTAAAAAATTAAAATTCCTGTAGTGGAGTCAAAAGTTTCTGTTTTGGTTCAGCATCAATTCTACTCATCTTGTGAGTCATCCCAAAGGCTTTACTTGGCACTTTATTGGAACAAAAGGCACAAACATGATTACTACAGTATCTTAATCATGTGAACACTCAAAAACAGAAAGTAAAAGTATTGGGTTGTCTCCCAACAAGCGCTTTTCTTTAGAGCCTTTTAGCTAGGCATGATGATTTCAATGATGCTCACATAGGAATAGTATTTGAAACATGCAAAAAAGCATCATGAATCTCATGACAAGTACATTTAAGTATAACCCACTTCCTATGCATAGGGATTTTTTGAGCAAACAATTTATGGGAACAAGAATCAACTAGCATAGGAAGGCAAAACAAGCATAACTTCAAAACTTTGAACACACAGGGAGGAAACTTGATATCATTGCAATTCCTACAAGCATATGTTCCTCCCTCATAATAATTTTCAGTAGTATCATGAAGGAATTTCACAATATAACTATCACATAAAGAATTCTTTTCATGATCTACAAGCATTGAAAATTTATTACTCTCCACATAAGCATATTTCTTCTCATTCATAATAGTGGGAGCATCAAATGAAACTCGAATACTATAAATTGTTTCCACATTAAAAGAGTAATGTTCAGTAAAAGGACATTCAAAATTATGACAATAATTATCACTACTTTTTATAACATAAGTATCATCACAATAATCATCATAAGTAGCAACTTTGTTCTCATCATAGTCAAGTGAAACCTCTTCCGAAATAGTGGAATCATTACTAAATAAAGTCATGACCTCTCCAAATCCACTTTTATCATTATAATAAAATGCAACACCCTCCAAAATAGTGGGATAATAATTATCTAAAGTTGACACTCTTCCACACCCACTTTCATAAATATCACAATCATCATAAATAGGAGGCATGCAATCATCATAACAAATTTGATCATTCAAAGTAGGTGAACTAAAAAGATCATCTTCATTAAACATAACATACCCAAGCTTGGAACAAACATTAATTGCAGCAAATAAATTCTCAAACATGTCATTGTCATCAAACATAGCATCCCCAAGCTTGTGCCTTGGTATATCATAAGCATAATCACTCTCATCATTAATAGTATGAATAGCACCAATAGCATAACAATTATTATCATCATAATTTACGAAGTTGGTGCCAAAAAGATTGTCAAGATTATAAGAAGTATCATTATCTTCCCAATCATAGTCATCACAACAAGCAATAGGCATACCAAAATCATCATCAAGTGTATCATCTTCCACAATTATTTTTGATTCATCCTCGTGAGGCATAACAATAATAGGATCAACATCATTTGGGAGAGATACCTTTTTACCTCTACTCTTTCTTCTTTTCTTCTTCACCACATCATGTGTGGGTTTAATTATTTTCTTCGAGCTTCTTATTGATGAGATTGGTTGAATAGGGAGCTCCTCCTCGTCACCTATTTCATCATGAGAGACAATAGGAGGGAAAGTGGAAATCTTTACCCTTTCATTAGTATTCCTTTTATATTCTATTGGTTTTCCCATCTTTCTATAGTTGGCAATATAAGCATTCTCATTGTAATTTACCATGCAAAACATATATATATATATATATATATATATATATATATATATATATATATATATATATATATATATATATATAAGATTAGTTTCAATGTCGTCCGTGAGAATGAATACTTCAAACCAACTATTTTTATGTGTCAATTCTTCACTCCCCAAAAATAGAGAAAGCTCATCATAAAGTTCAAGGGTGATAAAGTCATTACAATATTTGGCCATGATTTGATCATGAAAAAGTTTGCATTGGAAATTAAGATGACCAACTTTATTGCAAAGTTCACAAGTAATAGGACAAAGAGAACATAATTTTGTAGCAAATTCATCTATCACTTTGAGCAAAAAATTGGTTCTATCATGTTTATGCTTCTTACAAAATCTATCATCCCTATAAGGCACGTCTTCACAGACTTTATGCACTCCACAAAAATTGACATGCTTATAAGAAACATTTTTATCATGACTAGTGCATTCATCATTAGTATTTTGGATATTCATAGAATTCATACTAACAACATTGCAATTATGCTCATCATTCAAGGAATTCTCATTAAGTATTTTCATAGTTTCTTTCTCTACCAATTGAGCACAATTTTCTGAATCCTTATTTTCACGAAAGACATTATAAAGACGAAACAAATGATGCAACCTAAACTCCATTTTTTGTAGTTTTCTTTTATAAAACTAAACTAGTGAAAAACAAGAAACTAAAAGATTTAATTGCAAGATCTAAAGATATATCTTCAAGCACTCACCTCCCCGGCAACGGCGCCAGAAAAGAGCTTGATGTCTACTACGCAACTTTATTCTTGTAGACTTTGTTGGGCCTCCAAGCGCAGAGTTTTGTAGGACAGTAGCAATTTTCCCTCAAGTGGATGACCTAAGGTTTATCAATCCATGGGAGGTATAGGATGAAGATGGTCTCTCTCAAACAACCCTGCAATCAAATACAAGAAATCTCTTGTGTCTCCAACACACCCAATACAATGGCAAATTGTATAGGTGCACTAGTTCGGCGAAGAGATGGTGATACAAGTGCAATATGGATGGTAGATATAGGGTTTTGTAATCTGAAAATATAAAAACAGCAAGGTAGCAGGTAACTGATGACCCACAAGTATAGGGGATCAATCGTAGTCCTTTCGATAAGTAAGAGTGTCGAACCCAACGAGGAGCAGAAGGAAATGACAAGCGGTTTTCAGCAAGGTAATTTCTGCAAGCACTGAAATTGTAGGTAACAGATAGTTTGATAGCAAGATAATTGGTAGCAAGCAAGTAACGGTAACGGTAAACAAGGTGCAGCAAGGTAGCACAATCCTTTTTGAGGCAAAGGACATGCCAGAACAATCACTAGTAATAGGCAAAGTGTTCTTGAGGGTACACGGGAATTTCGTCTAGTCACTTTTATCATGTTGGTTCTATTCGCGTTCGCTACTTTGATAATTTGATATGTGGGTGGACCGGTGCTAAGGTGTTGTTCTTACTTGAACTAACAACCTACTTATGATTAACCCCCTCGCAAGCATCCGCAACTACGAGAAAAGTATTAAGACAAAGTCTAACCATAGCATTAAACATGTGGATCCAAATCAGCCCCTTACGAAGTAGCGCATAAACTAGGGTTTAAGCTTCTGTCACTCTAGCAACCCATCATCTAATAACTACTCCACAATGCATTCCCTTAGGCCCATGAATGGTGAAGTGTCATGTAGTCGACGTTCACATGACACCACTAAGGGAATCACAACATACATATCATCAAAATATCGAACACATATCAAATTCACATGATTACTTGCAACATGACTTCTCCCGTGACCTCAAGAACAAAGGTAACTACTCACAAATAATAAACATGCTCAAGATCAGAGAGGTATTGAATAGCATATTGGATCTAAACATATAATCTTCCACCAAATAAACCATATAGTAATCAACTACGCAAGGTAATCAACACTACTAGTCACCCACAGGTACCAATCTGAGGTTCCGGTACAAAGATTGAACACGAGAGATGAACTAGCGTTTGAGAGTAGATGGTGATGTTGATGAAGATTGGCCTCCCAAATATGAGAGGGGTGTTGGTGATGACAATAGCTTCGATTTCCCCCTCCGGGAGGGAAGTTCCCCCGACGGAATCGCTCCGCCGGAGGGCAAAAGAGCTCCTGCCCAAGTTCCACCTCGAGGTGGCGGCGCTTCGTCCCGAAAGTCCTCCTCTGATTTTTTCTAGGTCAAGGGAGACCTTATACCAGAAGATGGGCACCGGAGGTGGGTCAGGCTGAGCACAACCCATCAGGGCGCGCCCACGGGGGCCTGGCACGCCCTGGTGGGTTGTGCCCACCTGGGGGGCCTCCTCCGGTAGTTTCCAGCTCCAGTATTTTTTATTAAATGTAAAAATAATCTCCGTAAAATTTTAGCTTCATTGGAATTGTGCAGAATAGCTATCTCTGACGTGCTTTTCTTGGGTCCAGAATTCCAGCTGCCGGTATTCTCCCTCCTTGTGTAAACCTTGCATATTATGAGAGAAAGGGTATTAGAATCACTCCCCAAAGCATTATTATTCAACAAAACAAAGTAAATAACAGTAGGAAATCATGATGCAAAATGGACGTATCAGTAACAGAAGTGAACACAAACGATATTGCAATGCTTGAAAACAAGGCCTAGGGTCCGTACTTTCACTAGTGCAATCTCTCAACAATGCTAATATAATTGGATCACATAACCATCCCTCAATGTGCAACAAAGAATCACTCCAAAGTTCTTATCTAGCGGAGAACATAAGAAGAAATTGTTTGTAGGGTACGAAACCACCTTAAAGTTATCCTTTCCGATCGATCTATTCAAGAGTTCGTACTAAGATAACGTCAAGTTATCCTTTCCGTTCGATCTATCTAAGAGTTCGTACTAGAATAACACCATATGATACGCATCAACCAACTCTAATGTCACCTAGATACTCCAATGTCACGACAAGTATCCATGAGTTAATTATATGATACGCATCAAACAATTTCAGATTCATAATACTCAATCCAATACAAAGAACCTCAAAGAGTACCCCAAGACTTCTATCAGAGAAAGTAGGACAAGAACGTGTATCAACCCCTATGCATAGATTACCCCAATGTCACCGCGGGAATCCGCAAGTTGAGTACCAAAACATATATCGAGTGAATCAATAGAACACCCTATTGTCACCACGGGTATCCACACGCAAGACATATATCAAGTGTTCTCAAATCCAATATTCATTCCAACATAACGATATCTCAAAGGGAAAGATTCAATTCATCACAACGTGATAGCATAACATCATGTGATCCAACTATATTAACAAAGCCCGTGATACATCAAGATCGTGACATCTCAAGAACACGAGAGAGAGATTGAACACATAGCTACTGGTACATACCCTCAGCCCCGAGGGTGGACTACTCCCTCCTCGTCATGGCCTCCGCCGGGATGATGAAGATGGCCACCGAAGGTGGATTCCCCTCTCCGGCAGGGTACTGGAACATCTCCAGATTGGTTTTTTGTCGATACAGAGAGTTGTGGCGGCGAAGCGGAGAGTCTAGGGTTATTTTTGGGGGTTTCCAAATATTTGGGAATTTATAGGCATCGGAGGCGGTGGAGAGGGGCCCCGAGGAGGGCACAACCCATCAGGGCGCTCCGGGGCCCCCCTGGCGCGCCCTGGTGGGTTGTGGTCTCCACGGCCCACCTCTCCGGCACTTCTTTGGCCCACTGGGTGTCTTCTGGTCCAGAAAAAATCTCCAAAAAGTTTCGTCGCGATTGGACTCTGTTTGGTATTGATTTTCTGCGAAGTAAAAAAACAAGCAAAAATAGCAACTGGCACTTTGGCACTATGTCAATAGGTTAGTGCCAAAAAATGATATAAAGTTGCTATAAAATTATAGATACGTTGGAGACGTATCACGCTCCTACTTGCAAAAGGCTTTTTGGCCCATGGAATGACGGGCTTATATGAATATTTAAGGTTATATGCATTATTTAATTTTGTTTCTGTGTACATGTAAGCGTTCTCTAGGGGGCTGAAAATTAATCGAGTCTTAAGAAAATAAGTTATTTTGTTTACAAGATTTTTATTAGAATTCGAAAATGTGTTTTGTTGTATGGCAAGCTAGCTTCTAACTTTTTTGGATGGAGAGCAACTATAATATTTTTCTTTAACTATTATCTTTTGAACCGGGAATCAGTCGGATGCATGAAAGTGTAAATAAAATATTCAACCACAATCGAAAGGAAATATGTTTTTTGTGAGAGCGAGCTTATTTGTTGTACGACAAACAGTTTAGTTGGTTTTGTAGTATATATCTATTATTAACCTAATTATTAAGAGCAAAAAGGAATTCAAAATGAATTAAAATCCAAAGCAAGAACATGGGGAATTCATTAGACGGTACATATCTATAATAATATTGTTTT
Source organism: Elymus sibiricus (assembly GCA_039707655.1). Classification (NCBI taxonomy): domain Eukaryota; kingdom Viridiplantae; phylum Streptophyta; class Magnoliopsida; order Poales; family Poaceae; genus Elymus; species Elymus sibiricus. Next base: position 444,218,549 of record CM077669.1, read on the forward strand.
AATCTACTACAAACACGGGTAAGATCATATTTGTGCGATAGGAATTAACACATCATTTGCCTAGCAGGTAATTGAAAGGAAAGCTTAACATGAGTTTGATTAACAAGCCTTATCTCCACTTAGACAGAACACAAAAGTGAGAAGTGCAGGCGTGCCGTAAATAGCAGTCAGTAAGTACAAACCTATATTACACATGGTATCTTACATACCAGTGGGCAACAAACTAATTAACAGGAATGCTTAGATAAAGGGAGTGACATAGTCTATTTAGATATCCTGGAACAGGGAATTATTGAGGTGTAACGGTTGCATGGAACATGCTGGAATTGTGACCCAAATCCTTGGAATAGGTTGTCATTGGTGCGTAATGCTTGCATAATATATCTGTAGAGGCAGTTGTAGACCTTTGAAAGGGGATGGCTCTATCGCTAACCCATCAGGAGCAGCCCAAACTGTTATTATCTCGGGAATATCTCTGTTTTGATGGGTCGAGATGGCACAGTTGTAGAACAGAACATCAGGGGAGTCATCAAGTTGATGGTTGCTGTTCTCTGATATGCAATGAGGGCTAAGAATGTCTTCGATTATAGCCGGGCTGTAGAATTCAGCTGGTAGTCCTGTAATCCTTATATCATTCATTCGAGAAAGGACTGATGATGCCGCACCAAGAGAAGGTGTCCATTTCTGAACCAAGAATTTGCCAACTGGTAGCTGGGTCTCAGTGTTTGCGGCTGATAATGTATGAAATAGAGTTTTATTCATCGGCTCGTTGAAATGTATGAGGTACTTGAACTTGTCAACTTGCTTGGCTATGATCCCTTCCGAGCACTGAACTTGCATTTGTTGGAGACATAGTGTTAACTTATCTTCTGTCGGTGTTTGGTTCTGATCACAAGATGTTAAGAGAAAGGATGACTTTAAGAACTCCATTTGGTCAGCTGGTATATCAACTTCATTTAGGTATGAATGAGAGACCATTCCTCTTTGTAGAGCTTGTAAGAAAGAAGGAATCTTCTTCTCTGATTTAACAAGTGATGGATGTTGACATTCTTATATGCTGGTCTTGTCAACCCCAATACAAAATGTCTCTGTGCTTCGGTGCATACCATCTGGGTGTCTCTCTTTGTCATATTTGCTTGAGACATGAATGGGAATATACCTTGGAAATGGCACAAGGGTTTTAATAGCCCAAGCAGTGCAACTTATTGATCGAAGCTTGCGAAAGTTGAGATTGGCTGGATTAACATCCTCAACAATGCAATGTGGCTGCAGTACACGCTCAATTGCTCTTACTGTCCATAGATGTAATGGCAACCCATAAATTTTTATCTTCAAGTGGCCAGTTGCTATGGCTTTTCTTTCTTCAATCATAAAATCATACAACATTTCTTCATCTGGGATACCAACGTTCTTCACAGCGTAAATAAAGTACTCAGTTTCATCTAGTGTCATCGTCACTCCAGCAGACAGAACTACGCGTGCATAAGCTGTGTAAGGTTGATTTTCTAAATCCAACACCAATTGATCTGGCTTTCCATGTGGAGGATACATATATGGTTGATATGTCAGATGCAGATATTTTGTAATGAGCGGTGGAAGGTCACGATCGTCTGCAGGCAAGCCATCACATCGTGCTATTACATAGTATGTAAACGGCGCTGTGACTTGCCTGGTCTTGTGCTCAACTCTGCTTACAAAACCTTCTGAAGAAGAAATGTCATCTATCATGTATCTTTTTGTTAACATCCAGGTGCTCAATTGATCGGCTGTAGCAAAATTAACCGTGTTAGAAGACTATAATGACAAGCACACACATGCGTTGTCTAAATAGCATCTGTACATCATGAGGACGTTTATATACCTGTAGGCAGATCAAAAGGCCAGCATCTAGTTTTCTCCATAAGAAAAAATTCAGCAAGATTGAACCTACCAGCAAACGGGTTTGTTTTTTAGCTGTTGATAAGCAAACAGAAGTGAGCATCAACAATAAACGACCGTGTGTGCATTGGGTTCGTATTGGAAAAACAGAGCAAATAAACATAGGCATGGTAAAAGTACTGTAAGGAAGAATCTTAGCAAGCAGAAACAAAGGTACAACACACACATATTACACTGGTCTTAGATAGCACAATATATTACATATTCATACACAATGAGAGAGTAGTTTGAGAACGAGACAATTCCTTAGGTAAAGCCATAAACACGGAGCTTCACATTTTATTTAGGGAACCTAGCAGACTAAATATAATAACAAACTGGCTCTTTCTAGAAAGAAGCAAGGCCTGGTGGTGAAGCTATATATAGAAAGCTTCACTTGTTGATCAGCTCAGTAGGCTTTACACAGTGCTTATGGGGATCGCACATAGCGACCGTAGTCATCATCCATGTCCTGATGATAATCTTCATCGGGTTCTTCACCAGAAAGCCCATTGTAGACTGGTTCAGGCACATCGTCCTCTGAGTACATGCCATTTTCCTCTAGTGAGACACGTGCAGCGGCTGTAGTGTTCTGAAGAGCAGCAAGTGCATGTTGAATCTCTAGAATAGCCTGTTTTAGAGTGGAAAGAGGCAGGTAGGTAGCAGGGTCTAAGGCAGCACCAGCAAGACTGTGGATTTTTTCTGATGCGGCATGAACTTCTTCCAGATAATTGGACGCCTCTCTAGTAATTTGTTTGATGGTCTGGTTGCGCCGGTTGATTTCTTTTGTTTTTTCCGACAGTCTATCTGAAAGTCCTGCATAAGCTTGTTTTTCTTGTTGCAGCCGATAGTAGTTATAATCAACAAGAATATTCTTTTCGTTGTTTTCCATGTATTCAATGGCTAGATTAGCTGCATGATCCATTGATGCCTCCCCACTCACACATACAGGGCCAAACAATTTAATTCGGCGCGCCAAAGCACGGTAACGCTCTCTTGTACGCTGAAATTCAATCTGTGACTTATATCCGCCTTGCTCAAGCAGACGCACATGGTAAACCGGTTTTGGGAGCCCAAGTTTCTCAAACATTGCCTCAGCTAAAGATGTTGTGGATAGCTCGACCAACTCCATGAGAGTGGTTTCAAAAGATAGACTCATGGGGGCTGGCACAAGGCATAAATACAGTGCACATTAAGAATAATGAAGATTGAAGCTTCAAAATGGACACGCAGTAGAATCTTATAATGCTTTACTAAGTCCATCATGAAATGGAGCTATAACATCATGAGGTTATGAATAGAGGTAACCAGCGATATTAGTTCAGGAATGGAGTAGTATTCATAGAGACAGAAAACGTTGTTTTTAGAGAGTATAGGTAAAGCATAAGCATTGATTATGTAGCTGTGGCACCCCGGCTCAGAGGAAACCGGAACGCCCCGTATTCCAGCCCAGAGACAAGTCTTCTGGAATACGGCACTGTTGGCATAGAACAAATCAGCTCTTTATTACTATGGAAAAGGTTACAAGGGCACATGGATTACATCGGCACGACGAGACTACGCCTGCCCAGGGTAGCTCTATGCTAACAGCAGAACAACCTGAGGAAGCGGAGTAACTCTCGGCAGCGGAACAACAACGGCGGTGATGGACTCCACTCCGCAGGGACTCTGGCTAGAACGCTTATCCTAGCTCGCGAACTCGGCATCTTCGACAAGCAAGCAAACCTGACCTGCAAACTGGCATGATACGCCAGGTGAGTACTTTGAATGTACTCGCAAGCTCACGACAACAAAACAATGCAGCAAACAATAGCATGGCAATTATCATATTAAATGCATAAGTAGTTTACTTACTGTTACCGATCATCAACTTACTCTTTTCCGGGTTGTCCCACAACCCACTGAATACTCATGATCCGCAAAGTATAAGACAAGTTCTTCCATCATTATTATCCTTATTACAGTTGACCACCTAGTGAGGTCTGGACGGGCTGTCCAATACCGTGGACGCGGCTATTCGAATAGATTTGACACTCTGTAGAGGTTGCGCACTTTACCCACACCATGGAGCACCTGGCCTCGTGATCCCATTCGGGTGGACCAGCGCTGCTCCAACGAAACCTGCCTGACCCGTGACTCCTCTACCGTACCACCGGCATTCATCCTCCCCCGAAGTCCTGCCCTAGGTGGCCCCTGTGTCCTCGTGACACCTGCCACCGTCGTGGCCAAACTAAACTGTCCCAAACGGGGACTTGAGCTCAATAACCAAACTGGGCTCACAAGGTTATCGCCGCCTACCGGGCCAGGGTAGTGCGCACGCATAACCTTCCCTCTTTGGTGGTACCGATAAAAGAACACGAAGCCAGACCAAGTCAAGGCCGTCCCATACCGGCAAATGTGGTTGCACGGATAAGCCCGGACAGGTGACTCAAGATCAACCAAATAGGTTTAGCTTTAGCATCATTTAGCAAGCATGGTTATCTCTCACAATAACTTGAGATGGCAGCAACTATACATTTAAGTAAATTACTATGAATTATTATATAGCAAGTAACCGAAAGTAATTCATTTATAAATGCAAGTGATTCAATTAAATATGTAATGCTATTGAAATGCTTCATGGAATGGGTGTCCCTGCTTGCCTGGGGTGAGGGATCCACCGGGAAGAAGTGCGGAAAGGTCGCGGAAGGAGTTGCCGGAAACAGTTCTCTCTCGGAGGGGCTATTTACGGGCAAGGGCAAAATGGTCATTTCCACTGTGTTAACACACTGTGAAAATAGTACCAACATGACGGGCTCGAAGAGACGAAGACGTGGGCTTTGGAATCACCTCGATCGGAGTTACGGGCAAAAAGATATGGGCCGATGAAACTCAGGGGCTAATCTGTAAAAAGAATATTCACAGACAAGTCCCTGGCGGCTAAAACAGAAAGCGCCTTCGAGCAGAATACGCCTCCTGCACTGGAAAGCGCCTTTCTAACCGGAGTAGATTGAAAATACGCTTTCACCAGATGAAAACCTATTTGGCCGAACTGCGCCTCCACTTAACCTGACGGCGGGCCCGGCCGAGTCAACGCCGTGACACCGACAGGCGGGCCCCGCGCTGACCTTTCTCTCTCTCCCCCCCTCCCCTTCTTCTTCCCCGGCAGGGCGCGACAGAGGAGGGCCGAGGCCGTGCGACGCCGGCGCTGGCCCGGCCAACTCCGGCCGCCTCCGGTGAAGCTCGGACCACCGGAGTTCTAGCCGTGAAGCGTCGCGCCGGGGAGACCTCGCAGGGTCCGCGGGGAAGGGCCGTGAGGCCGGTAGTGGTGGAGGGCAGAGGCGGTCGCCGGCGACGACCGCCGACGCTACGGGCCGTCTCCAGCGGCGCCTCAGCCACCGGCAGACTCGTGGAGGAGAACCGCATCCGACTGAGCACGACGCGGCCGCCGGGGAGCTTCGAAGCGGAGGCGACCGCGCCCGTGGCGGAGGACGGCTTCGACCGCCGGTGGGCTCGTGGCTAGAGGCCACCGGAGGAGGGGGAGGGATGCTGGGGTGGCTCCGGGGTGGAGATGGAGGCCTCAGGTGGTGGTAAGGTGGAAAGGAGGCCGGCCGAGCTCCAATTTTGGAGAGGGTCGCCGGCGGCCATGGTGGCAAGGGGAGACGAGGAGAGCTCTACGAGGCGAATTGAGCGGTCGGGGAGGAAGCTAGGGGGGAGGTGGCGAGGTTGGTGAGCTCGCAGAGTTTCGGGGGAGGCTATATATAGCCGGATGGCGCGGGTGGGCGAGCACGGCCGCGGCGACGCGTGCGCCGCGTGCCGGAGCATCGGGAACCCGCCTGGAAGAGGGGAGAGGCGTCCAGAGGACTCACGGATAGGGAGAGAGAGTTCAGGCGAGGTCGGGAAGGCTCGGGAGCTCGCAGACGACCGGATACGACGGCGACAGCTGCTGCGGGTCACGGGCGCGGCTGCCGCACCGCGTAGGAGGGGACGCGAGAGGGGGAGAGGGGTCCAGGAGAAGGAAGATGACGCGGTGAAGTTCCTAGACATGTCTAGGTGTCGAGGGAGAGGAGGAAACCGACGAGGCCGAGGGCCCCAACTGCCAGAGCGCGCGCACGGCATGCCGGCCGCGTGGTCACCGCGTGAACTAGCGCACGCGCTGTGACCTGGCCTGGCACACCTTGTCCCATGCATCGACCTGACATCCAGGAGGGATCCCATGCCTCTGGTTTAATCTCATCTTCCCTGGAATGGACTTTAATGCTCTGGAAAGGTTCCTGACAGCAGGTGTTTGAAATGAAATGAGAGAGATTGAGCAGGGGATAGACTCTGGTTTTTGGCTGAGGGTGATCACATACTAGGGTGATCATCTCTGCAAATTTGCAGCTCATTTAGATGAAGATAAATAGCACTTGCAGTTCTATGGCCTCTACTGGACATAATTGCAAAGTATGAAGTGGCACTCACATAATTTCTTGGATGGGGCTGAAATTTGGGGGAGACTAGTCATTTAGGCATATGAAGATACTGTATAAATTTCATACCATTTAGATAAACCAAAATGGTACTTCCTTCACACAGCATCCTACTGGACAGAATCTTAAGAAAATTCTAGGGAATTATTGGGTAGATGAAATGAGTCCAAATTTGGTGGAGAGGTATTATATAGCTAGGAGAATGTCCTGGTAAAATTCGAGAAATTATGGAGCAACATAAAATATAGTTGCTTCACAACCCAAAATAATGACCAGAGACAAAGATTTGATGCTGTGCTCACATATTTGAAGGGATGATGCTCAAATTTTGTGGAGAGTCATGATTTGAGCATATGAAGATGCTTGAAAATTTTCAACTCATTTGCATACCCCTAGCTAGCACTTGCTTCACAAAGCTTTCAGTTGATCAGAAACTTTGGAAATTTGCCAGGGAAGATTTACTAGCCAAATGAGGTTGAATTTTGGCATGAGGCAATGATATGGATAGGAAAGAGTGCACAAAAAGTTTGAGAACAAACAAGAAGATATAAAGGGTACTTGCTTCACAACTTGACAGCTAGGGCAGAATCAGAAAAGGAATATTTGTGGAATATTTTTGAACATGGCAAGGAGGGGTTTTGTCATATTTGAGGGAGATATGACCCAAAAAAATTATGAGAATTATTTGGGAATTTTTGGAATGATAGAAATGTGGGTTGCTTCACAACCCAGAGCAAATAGGGTTATTCTTTTAATAGGAAAAAGGAATATTCCCAAGAAAAGATTATTGGGATTAGTTCCAGATGGAAATGACAAGGTCTTGGGATGGTTTAGAGGTTGGCAAGCCACTAGGGAAGAGGAAATCAAGGGTGATCCCTTCAGGTTCCAAGACTACCAAGCCACGGAAAAGCAAAACCGGACCAAAATCAAAAGAAAAAGAAATGGGCAAAATCCAGGGTGTTACAAACCTACCCCCCTTAAAGAAATCTCGTCCTCGAGATTTGGTTTCTCAGGGGTTAAACATAAGTATCCCTGCTTGAGGAACCGTTTCCAACTCGGGTTTCCTTTTGCCTTTGTACAATGCTCCCGCTGGATTTTATCTGACTCACTGCCTGGCTTTGGTGTGGTTTGTTTCACTGGATTCTCATTCTGATAGATCTTACCTCATATATATTACTCTGACTTTAATCCTTTTATGTCTGCTGACTTATCTGGATGCAATGGCTTATCCTGTCTGAAATACCTATCCTTCTCGCAAGTCCGGGAGTTGTTCCTCATGGACGTGTTGTGTTGAAGTCCAATACGGACGGCCGTCCATTGAGTTGTGAATAGATTCTCTCGGTGGACACGAAATCTTTTACTCTTTGCATTGGGTGGCTTCAAATGGCTGTGTGCCCTCCAGACTCAACTGGTGCTGTGAATCCTACCGTTCTCCTGGCGGAATCAGACTCCTAGCAGGGGTTACGGAAACATCTTGGCTAGGTTCACTGCCCTTAGTATCACATCTGTACCAACGACTTGGTGGTAGCCTGTCGTGACCAACGTAAAGGGTACGACCTTATAACGGCATTATCTGCAGACTTGACTGACGGGGGTCCTAACAGGAAGATCTTGTCCCTAGCAGGTTATCTTTTGACTGATTTCCCTGGATGAAGACACATGCTTTGGGGCAGTTATCATCCTTCTGATCATTCCATCTGACGGGCTTGAATATCCCCTTCTGACGATTCTGAGAATGTATAGCTGGCTGAGCGGGTTGACTCGATATGGGGTCCTTGCAAATGGAATAGATCCCGTGGGTGTGTACCCACGGTGATTGGTATCGAACCAGACTGTTTTGAGTATCTGTACCATGTTGATCTTGCAACCATTATCATACCTGTATTGCCAATCTTGCTCCTTCATTATGGTTCTCTTTGCCTGGATCCTTAGCTGAAAGATCTTGGCCTGATGTGTTCTTGATTCTTCAGATGACCATGGGTGCTGCCAGGTACAATATTCCGGCATGCATATTACTTAACAAGTTGTAGCTGTAGGGTAACGACCGTCTGAACCCTTGGATGAAACCGGCAAATAAACCAGTAGCCACCAGAACGGTCTTTACAACTCAGATCTAGGACATTACTGGAGTAACTCAACCCCGACTCAAGACGGCTGAAAAGCAGCTCAGAGCATGAGACGGTGTCGATAAGAAGAAAGTAGCGGTTCCCTAAGATGGCCGAGAAACAGCTCAGAGCATAGGGTCACTGCTACGGAAAGAAATTCAACAGCTGTCCGAGACGGCCGAAAAACAGCTCAGAACATGGGCCAGTTGCTGACAAGAGAAATAAAAGTCGGCATCCACCCCGGACGGCCGAAAACAGCTCAGACACCGGCGTGGTGCCGTTACCAAAGAAAGACGGCAAGGGTTCATCCGTGTCCCATACAGCTTATCCATAGGTTGTTGGTCACCTCACTGAAGTGTATAACTGGCGTTCTTCTTCTTCTTACATAGCTCATGCAATAGTCGGATTCTTACCGGGCTGGCATTATTGTATGATTGACTCATATGGCCTTGGCAGCATGTCCACCATATCTATTGAGTATATGCGGCTGAGCACTTGATTCCTGAAGCAGGCTTGTGTCCTGACTGACTTTTTGCCTTCTGACCAACTGTTGCGGATCTGATCCTTGGAATGCATGGTCATATGCTGCCAACTGTCGGTGGAATAGCTTGTACTGATGTCGATGCGATACCTTGCTGAGGAAACCTGAGTACCTTGCATCTCAAGATGCCCATGTGTCGTGTCGAGGAAGACACGGGAATCCTTGCGTCGTACGCTTCTCTGGTAGCTTGCAGAGAAAGACTGGGTTGCTTACACCTGAAGCTTTCTTTTTGCCATATGCAAGCTAAGTGCATATATATATCCCTTAACGTTTCTGTCGTTAGTTACTTGTTATATGAAGAAAGTTGTTTGACCATTCTTCTTGCTGAGCACTTAGTTCATAGCATATTCTGGCTTGATTCCAGGACATCGCAGGGTTCAAATTGTGCTCATGGCAGACTCAACCGCGTATATGAATCATACCTTTGACTCGAAATGTACTGTTGATCATGCACACATTTTGCCTTCTTGCTGATTCGATGATTACTGCTGTGAAGGTTGCACTGATGTATACTTGATGCTGATAATCAATCCCGCCAGGATATCATTTATTTTCATGCCCGATATTCCCGATATAATGCAGTCTGCTGAAAATCCTATATTGCTGAACTGAGCTTCCAAATGACTGTCTCTCCACTATTTCCTTAAGTCCAGTGTCAGTGAGCAACTTCCATAAGGGGAAATAAGGTAACACCAAGGGCCCAAAGAAAGAAGCAAAAGAAACAACTAAAATAAAAACACACAAAGCAACAAGATCACACACAAGCAATATCATATATTACAGCTATTCACCGCAATAATATGCATGCCTACTTAAGCACACAAATCTCGCAAGAACTCCGGTACTACGGTCTAACATGCTGTGGTGAAAGTGAATCAATGCGTGGAAGGAAGTTGGTGTAAACAAGGCTACACCAAACACAGACTTAACACCGGTTCCATCTGGACGGACACGGTGGCGAGGACGAACTTGGTGATCATGTATCGGAACACAAAGGTCACGACCACATCATCATCAAGCGGACGGAAGAAAACCGTACTCGTCTAGAGAATGGACGGCCGGAAGGGATGGCGATAAAGAGAAGGGCTTGAGGGCATTGCCCTTTTCTGATAAGAAAGATCAGTAAGGGTTGCCAACGCGGCTAGAGGGACGGGCAAGATCCGGGATAGAAACATATCTATCACCGAAACGATAGGGGTGGCTGAAGAGAATGAGTTGGTGAGGTACCGGTGCATCAATCCGACAAGGGATCGACATCACTAAGCACCTTGGCATCACTCCGCTGGGACGGAGATAACACCACACCAAGGAGCCAGAATGCAACTGGAGGGTGTAGGTAGTGAATCGAAACCGATGCCACCTACACTCACCAGATCAACCGTTAGTGATAAGATATCTAGTCTATATGCATGCTATGCACAAGCAAATGCAACAAACAAGTGCAGCACACCAACTGGGTTCTATACTAGCGGTTACTAACGCTCACGCGGTTTAGGGTGTCCAACAGCCAGACCTGCTCTGATACCAACGCTTGTGGCACCCCGGCTCAGAGGAAACCGGAACGCCCCGTATTCCAGCCCAGAGACAAGTCTTCTGGAATACGACACTGTTGGCATAGAACAAATCAGCTCTTTATTACTATGGAAAAGGTTACAAGGGCACATGGATTACATCGGCATGACGAGACTACGCTTGCCCAGGGTAGCTCTATGCTAACAGCGAAACAACCTGAGGAAGTGGAGTAACTCTCGGCAGCGGAACAACAACGGCGGTGATGGACTCCACTCCTCAGGGACTCTGGCTAGAACGCTTATCCTAGCTCGCGAACTCGGCATCTTCGACAAGCAAGCAAACCTGACCTGCAAACTGGCATGATACGCCAGGTGAGTACTTTGAATGTACTCGCAAGCTCACGACAACAAAACAATGCAGCAAACAATAGCATGGCAATTATCATATTAAATGCATAAGTAGTTTACTTACTGTTACCGATCATCCACTTACTCTTTTCCGGGTTGTCCCACAACCCACTGAATACTCATGATCCGCAAAGTATAAGACAAGTTCTTCCATCATTATTATCCTTATTACAGTTGACCACCTAGTGAGGTCTGGACGGGCTGTCCAATACAGTGGACGCGGCTATTCGAATAGATTTGACACTGTAGAGGTTGCGCACTTTACCCACACCATGGAGCACCTGGCCTCGTGATCCCATTCGGGTGGACCAGCGCTGCTCCAACGAAACCTGCCTGACCCGTGACTCCTCTACCGTACCACCGGCATTCATCCTCCCCCGGAGTCCTGCCCTGGGTGGCCACTGTGTCCTCGTGACACCTGCCACCGTCGTGGCCAAACTAAACTGTCCCAAACGGGGACTTGAGCTCAATAACCAAACTGGGCTCACAAGGTTATCGCCGCCTACCGGGCCAGGGTAGCGCGCACGCATAACCTTCCCTCTTTGGTGGTACCGATAAAAGAACACGAAGCCAGACCAAGTCAAGGTCGTCCCATACCGGCAAATGTGGTTGCACGGATAAGCCCGGACAGGTGACTCAAGATCAACCAACTAGGTTTAGCTTTAGCATCATTTAGCAAGCATGGTTATCTCTCACAATAACTTGAGATGGCAGCAACTATACATTTAAGTAAATTACTATGAATTATTATATAGGAAGTAACCGAAAGTAATTCATTTATAAATGCAAGTGATTCAATTAAATATGTAATGCTATTGAAATTCTTCATGGAATGGGTGTCCTGGCTTGCCTGGGGTGAGAGATCCACCGGGAAGAAGTGTGGAAAGGTCGCGGAAGGAGTTGCCGGAAACAGTTCTCTCTCGGAGGGGCTGTTTACGGGCAAGGGAAAAATGGTCATTTCCACTGTGTGAACACACTGTGAAAATAGTACCAACATGACGGGCTCGAAGAGACGAAGACGTGGGCTTTGGAATCACCTCGATCGGAGTTACGGGCAAAAAGATATGGGCCGATGAAACTCAGGGGCTAATCTGTAAAAAGAATATTCACACACAAGTCCCTGGCGGCTAAAACAGAAAGCGCCTTCGAGCAGAATACGCCTCCTGCACTGGAAAGCGCCTTTCTAACCGAAGTAGATTGAAAATACGCTTTCACCAGATGAAAACGTATTTGGCCGAACTGCGCCTCCACTTAACCTGACGGCGGGCCCGACCGAGTCAACGCCGTGACACCGACAGGCGGGCCCCGCGCTGACCTTTCTCTCTCTCCCCCCCTCCCCTTCTTCTTCCCCGACAGGGCGCGACAGAGGAGGGCCGCGCGACGCCGGTGCTGGCCCGGCCATCTCCGGCCGCCTCCGGTGGAGCTCGGACCACCGGAGTGCTCGCCGTGAAGCGTCGCGCCGGGGAGACCTCGCAGGGTCCGCGGGGAAGGGCCGTGAGGCCGGTAGTGGTGGAGGGCAGAGGCGGCCGCCGGCGACGACCGCCGACGCTACGGGCCGTCTCCAGCGACGCCTCGGCCATCGGCAGACTCGTGGAGGAGAACCGCATCCGACTGAGCACTACGCGGCCGCCGGGGAGCTTCGAAGCGGAGGCAACCGCGCCCGCGGCGGAGGACGGCTTCGACCGCCGGTGGGCTCGTGGCTAGAGGCCACCGGAGGAGGGGGAGGGATGCTGGGGTGGCTCCGGGGTGGAGATGGAGGCCTCAGGTGGTGGTAAGGTGGAGAGAAGAGGCCGGCCGAGCTCCAATTTTGGAGAGGGTCGCCGGCGGCCATGGTGACAAGGGGAGACGAGGAGAGCTCTATGAGGCGAATTGAGCGGTCGGGAAGGAAGCTAGGGGGGGAGGTGGCGAGGTTGGTGAGCTCGCAGAGGTTCGGGCGAGCACGGCCGCGGCGACGCGTGCGCCACGCGCCGTAGCTTCGGGAACCCGCCTGGAAGAGGGGAGAGGCGTCCAGAGGACTCACGGAGAGGGAGAGAGAGCTCAGGCGAGGTCGGGAAGGCTCGGGAGCTCGCAGACGACCGGATACGACGGCGACAGCTGCTGCCGGTCAAGGGCGCGGCTGCCGCACCGCGTAGGAGGGGACACGAGAGGGGGAGAGGGGTCCAGGAGAAGGAAGACGACGCGGTGAAGTTCCTAGACATGGCTAGGTGTCAAGGGAGAGGAGGAAACCGACGAGGCCAAGGGCCCCAACTGCCAGAGCGCGCGCACGACATGCCGGCCGCGTGGTCACCGCGTGAACTAGCGCACGCGCTGTGACCTGGCCTGGCACACCTTGTCCCATGCATCGACCTGACATCCAGGAGGGATCCCATGCCTCTGGTTTGATCTCATCTTCCCTGGAATGGACTTTAAGGCTCTAGAAAGCTTCCTGACAGCAGGTGTTTGAAATGAAATGAGAGAGATTGAGCAGGGGATAGACTCTGGTTTTTGGCTGAGGGTGATCACATACTAGGGTGATCATCTCTGCAAATTTGCAGCTCATTTAGATGAAGATAAATAGCACTTGCAGTTCTATGGCCTCTACTGGACATAATTGCAAAGTATGAAGTGGCACTCACATAATTGCTTGGATGGGGCTGAAATTTGGAGGAGACTAGTCATTTAGGCATATGAAGATACTGTATAAATTTCATACCATTTAGATAAACTAAAATGGTACTTCCTTCACACAGCATCCTACTGGACAGAATCTTAAGAAAATTCTAGGGAATTATTGGGTAGATGAAATGAGTCCAAATTTGGTGGAGAGGTATTATATAGCTAGGAGAATGTCCTGGTAAAATTTCAGAAATTATGGAGCAACATAAAATATAGTTGCTTCACAACCCAAAATAATGACCAGAGACAAAGATTTGATGCTGTGCTCACATAGTTGAAGGGATGATGCTCAAATTTTGTGGAGAGTCGTGATTTGAGCATATGAATATGCTTGAAAATTTTCAACTCATTTTCATACCCCTAGCTAGCACTTGCTTCACAAAGCTTTCAGTTGATCAGAAACTTTGGAAATTTGCCAGGGAAGATTTACTAGCCAAATGAGGTTGAATTTTGTCATGAGGCAATGATATGGATAGAAAAGAGTGCACAAAAAGTTTGAGAACAAACAAGAAGATATAAAGGGTACTTGCTTCCCAACTTGACAGCTAGGGTAGAATCAGAAAAGGAATATTTGTGGAATATTTTTGAACATGGCAAGGAGGGGTTTTGTCATATTTGAGGGAGATATGACCCAAACAATTTATGAGAATTATTTGGGAATTTTTGGAATGATAGAAATGTGGGTTGCTTCACAACCCAGAGCAAACAGGGTTATTCCTTTAATAGGAAAAAGGAATATTCCCAAGAAAAGATTATTGGGATTAGTTCCAGATGGAAATGACAAGGTCTTGGGATGGTTTAGAGGTTGGCAAGCCACTAGGGAAGAGGAAATCAAGGGTGATCCCTTCAGGTTCCAAGACTACCAAGCCACGGAAAAGCAAAACCGGACCAAAATCAAAAGAAAAAGAAATGGGCAAAATCCAGGGTGTTACTGTAGCCTCTTAAGATGAAGTTAAATAAGATGAAAGAAAACAAGCTGAACATTCCAGAATTAATAAAGGGCAGTAAATTATATACTCTGCTGCCTTTATGAAAATACATCACTGATAGCTACATGACAGCACAGGAATCATATTTCAAAGTATATAGAAAGGAATCAAACATGTCTTCATGCGCATGAACTAAAGACATAGCTAGATCTGGATCTAGAAACAGAGGAATATACCTTGCGGTCCAGGGCCGTGCTTCTAGAATCTCCTGGCCGGCTTTGTTTAAGACTCAAATAGACTGAACACCTAAGCAACAAAATCATGGGCAGTCAAAGGAAAGTACATCACCGTAGAAGCGTGATAGTAAAGGCAGAATGCTGAGGTTTTGGAAGCATAAAAATGCAATCCGACCCATGATTCAAATATAGTAGCGTGCAATGAAACAAACAAACAAAGCATGAAGTTCCAGTAGCATATGTGGCATAACCGAGAGTGGCATGGTTCGATAGGACATATTACATCATCAGGTCCAGCCAGACTTACATACAGACCATTAAGGCCAAATAGATAGATTCGGACGAACCGATTGTACCATGGTTCAATAGGACACATACTACATAGGGTTATATATAACTATATCAGTAGGGAACAACGACCGGCTCTAACGATGATGATGATGCTCTGATGTTTTTTATAGGATTAGAAGCGATCTTCAGGCAGGACACGGAAGTCATCAGAGCAGTATCCTTTGATGTCAAAGATCTCTTCATCATCAAATGAGGTCCTCGATTCTGGGTCAGACGGTGGATTTCCATCAGTTTGGGTTGACATGACTTCATCTTCATCTGTTGACTGTCCCTGGCCATAGGGATAAACACCAGCCTCCTGGAGGTTAACCATGGCCTCATCAGTGTACTGCTGAAGGTATTCGCTGTTGGCCTCTACATTGAGAAGAACATTGTTAAGCTCCAGGTCATCTGGAGTAGACCCTGGGCTCATTCTGCTACTAACCAAATGCTTAAGGTTGTTGACGATGTTCTGTTCTGTGCCCAGGGATCCATCCCATCCTTTGCTCAGGAGCTTGTTTTTGCCAACACTCTCTTTCAGCTTCTGTTTCAGAGATACGTTGTCTCTTTTCATTGCCTTAAGCTACTGATGCAACAATACATTTGTTTTTTCCACAGTCTTCAGTTGATCATAACTGTAATCTTTTGGAACCACACCCTCGTAAGCATCCATGTACTTAATTGCTACAGCAGCTACATAATCCTGAGCTTCCTCAAGATCCTGGTGCTCTGAGGTAGTCAGGGAAACCTTGACAGCTGAACCCCTGAGCCTGATCATGATTGGGTAGAAAGTAACGGTGACCGGCAAACGGGTGCCCTCTTTTGGGCATGCCGCGTAGGTGGCTCCTGGTAGGCCAACCTTCTCTAGCATAGCATCAAGTAGAACGAGGAAATTAGAACAGAAGCCAATGCCGGGACCTGCCGCAAGCGAGAGAAAATGTCATTGTCACAAAGAGTTGGTTCCAAGTACAGTACCAGCTTCATGTCTGTATGGGTAGGAAGGGGAAGAAAACATGATAGTTTGGTTGTGGTGTGTGTCCTGGTGTGTTGTGGCTATTCGTTGAGAGCTCCGCAAGACGCCCTTATCCTCTCCTTGTCATAAGGAGATAAGACAGGAAGAGTCAACGGCGATATTTACAACACATGGTACTTGATTTGTTCGAGGACCTAAATAGAGGAATTGTCATGACAGTGGCTCAACACAGCTCCGCGTGTGTCGAAGCCCTGGCTTATAAAGTTGCACAAAATAAATCCAGTGCATGTCCAAAAGTGCGCTGAGTTGACGATCTTCAAACCCGATGGCCAGACCGTTGTTGTGGTGCAGCAAAGCTGAGAAGCGCTGTTCAGCAAGACACCCTTTCAGCGGTAGACTTCGCTTGATAAGCAAGCAGAACACATAAGATACCCTGAGAAAGAAGAGGTATCACAATTACTATCATGTTGCAACATACCATCCATCATGGCTGCAGAATAAATGGAACCAAAGGAGTGCTAGTCGTACCGTATGTACATACTTAGATTACTCCATGGAAGAACTACTGCCTCTCTTTTTTTGGTGTGCCAGCCCCCTTGCTGGTATTGTTTGTCCTGAATTTGATCCATTAGTAAAAATAAAAGACATGTTAATAACTGTGTTCTCGGCAAGAAAGCCTAGAGCTATAGAATGTTACAGAAACAACAAGAACATAAAGATTAGACACAGGAATTGGAGAGCAACATAAATAAGCAGAAGACTCGTTGAACCCCAATACATAGAAAACCAATTATATGGCTAATTAGTTTGCATGCACATGCAAGAAAAAAGAAATAAGAGCGCATATAAAACGGTGAAGGTAAAAGGATGTTTTACTAAGCCTCTCATCGACTTGAAAACAACAGTCGTAGAAAGAGAAGTCCGATCAAATTGCATCGAATGCATCGGTGAAGAAGAAAACATACCCAAGATGCATAGAGAAGGTTGTTTTTGATTTCAAAGAAGTAAAGACAGACTGGATTCGTAAATCACATGCCAACATTACTGGATAGGCATCTAACTTGCAATGCATTGGCGAGCAACGAAGCAGGCAAAAGATGAGAATATGTTTTGCGGGCAGGTAATTAATCTGCATGTGTCAGAAAGCTACAGAACAGCCAGCGAGCCTGGCTACGAATCTGCATTTAGTAGCTTCTTAAGAAGTATGATCAAGCAGCAAACGGAACAATCACTGGACCCTAGAACTACATCAGAAAGAACACAAACCAAGCGCACGTACTAAAGCAGGAGCTATTCCATAATCTAACATCACAATTTAGTTTGTTCTATAAAAGGCAGAGTAAGACGCGACTAAATTCAATGCCTTTGTCATACGTGTTGAAGTAGTTGAATGTAACAGGTCATGAGTCTTTACCTCTTGGGCTTAGAGGGGTCAGGAAGGGTGCTCTTTGGATCTTCAGTAGTTGTAGTTTCAGTTTCGTGTCCAACCTGTATAGTTTGGTGCCATCACAGATTATTGTACATGAAGCATGATTTGTGCAGAATAGGAATGATATGTGCATGTTAAGCATAGGTAAGAATATCTGGCATCGGTGTAGGCTCAACAACATTTCCAGCAGTGGCAACTTCTTCAGTATGGGTAGCCACCTTGGTGGCAGAGGCAGATGGTTCAGTGTCCTTAGGCTTAGGGGTCCCAACAAAAAGTTTGCGACGAGCACTTTTTGGGCATGGTGATTTGCTGCTTAAAAAAGAACACCAGTCGTAGGCAAAGAAGAAGAATTTTCAGAATGTATGATAGGACAAAGGAAGTGCCGATACCTGGGTGAACGCAGATATAGGAGTGTTCATCTGCCAAAGAAACAGCACAGGAATTAAACGGCCGAAAGAGAATTTGAAAGAGGAAACCAACAGCATATATACCTCATCAAGAGGTAGCACAACGAGCGTAGATGATCCTGTAGCAAAAGAGGTGGGAATGGGCACCTTCATGCCTGAGCCCTCAGTAGAAGATGATGCTCCAGAGGCGCATGATGCACCGGCAATTGCAAAGGGTACAAGCTCAGGCTTAAAGGTTTCATCAATTCTACCAACTTGGAAGGACAGCCGGGTGCTTGCAGGCTGAAAGCTCTTGGTGGAGATAGAAACGACAAGCCTATACTTGTGGGTAATAAGGCGGGAAATTTCAACAGGCAAACCTACATCGGCACCCCCTATCTGAGCAAGATCAAGTGCGCTTGTAAAACCTGGGTACTTGCGGTAAATCAAAGTCATGAGTGGCTTGCCAACAACACTTTTTGCAGCTCTATCAAAGAACATAAATTCTGCCTCATCTGCGCCATCACTTCCGAAAGTGCATACACAGTACCTGGACACTGCAAGGCTAAGGGACTCAGAAGCAATCCAGTAGACAGAACATAATAGAAACTATTGTGAAAAGGCACTTACGAGGGATCTGCTGCGATAGAAGAACAGCCATAGTCTGAGCAACGGTACTGCCTTCCAGAAGTGTAGGCTGTTTTATGGCATTTCCGGCATGAGAGAAACCACCAGCGGTTGTCAGAGCCCAAGCCTGTGATAGCAACCTTCACCATAAACTGTTTCTTCTGCTTTTAATGATAAACACAAGTGCAGTGAGAAGGATGATAGAAAGAAAAAGGAAAAGCATAAAAGAAGTAAAGAGAGAAGGTACCAGATTGTTAATCGGGTCAAGGGCAAGCAGCTCCCGAACACTCAGTTCAACAGGAGGTTCGCGAACAGGTGCTGGAACAATCGCTTGTTCTCCTCGGATGTGAGCAGTGACAGCAGGAAGCCCTTCTGCAAGGCTGGATGAAAGATGGTCAATCGTAATGCAAGCAAAACAGTTTTACGAACCTCGATGACTGGCAAGCACATAGAAAGAGAAAATACCTATCACGAAAGGCATTCATCTCTGGCAAGTCTTCATCAATGTACCAGCGGCATGCAGAGCTACCACTCAGTCCTTTAATACCTATCGAGACACACAGGTAAGTAAAATGTGCATCAAACTGGCAGACCAAACAATGGGCCAAGCGGGACGTAGATTGAACAATCACCTCGGTATGTTTTTGGTAGTGTTCCTACAAAGATAGAAATGACAGCTCCGGATTCACTTGCAGCACGGACCCCTTCTGCCTCAAACTCATGGGCTCGAGCACCCCAGAGAACAAGGTTGATCTCATTTCCTCTACAACCCAGCAGGAGCAAGTAAACAAAAGGAAAGGGCGGAGGACAAGGAAAACAAAGGAAAAATATACAAGGAACTCACGCTTGATCCTATAGAACTACAGTCCTGGTATCTGAAGGCTCAGCTTGATACTGAGAGTGGACAACAACAATGTCTGTGACCGCAGTAATCCGGCCAATCACATCTGTAAATATCAGAACAAACACAAGATGACTTGATGGAAGACCAAGAGAAAACAGGGCATACATGAGGACAACATGGAATGACTAACCGATAAAGTGAGGAGTGTGCGGGCCTGGCATTGGGATCACCGAAAAGGACATGAGGCTGTAAGTGCAGTATGGGAAATCTTCTTCATCACCCACCGCAGGATCAATAGTACTAAAGCGAGTGAACTGCATCATATATGGGCTGTCAACAGCCCTGTAAGTGGGCTTTGATTGTTTGCACATGAACCTCTTGATTAGGTAAACATTGCCTTCCTGCAAGATATCTTTCAGCCATTCCGATGGCTCAGTAGGAATCCGGCCATACATGTGGGTGCCCTACACATTTGCATTGGAATTTAGGGCCAGAGGCTAAGGTCAGCAGTATGAGCATATGTGCTGCAATACAAAACAAACCTCTTTGTCAAGCATCACAATGTCAGTATGCATAATGTCACCTTCATCAGTCCCACCTCGGTAGTGCCAGATGCGAGACACCAGAACCTTGGCATTCCAGAACAACTCTTTGTCATGGATCTGCGAGAGAAGGTTGAACCTTTGGTTCGACATCTGCAGTATGCAAGTAGAGTCTGAAAAGATGAATAGAAAGAGAGAAAGAAAGATTAAGTCTAAAGATGCTATTCACATGAACTCACTTGATAAGCCGAAAGCTAGAGAACAACCAAAAAAGGGAGCCAGTACGTAAGGACAATATCACACACGATTGCAAAAGTCTTTTAGACGCAGGAAATTGCAGAACCCGGAAGATAGGGCAAAAGAAGCAGTGAACATGTAAAGACTGCAGTTCTATCACAGGAACAACATAGAAACCACAAAAGCATACCTAAGCAAATCCATTGCATATATATTATAGGGCACTACTAATACTGCCTAGCGAATGGAACGGAATATCTCAGGGAACACAATGTTCCTTGTCTGAGAAGCAAGCTCATCATCCTCTCCTTTGATCAAGATCTTTAGTGATTTCTTTGAAGTAACACGCGACACTGCGACATAGAGCTGCCCATGCGTGAACACATGTGTATCCAAGTACAAACCAACATTTGAAAGAGTGTGCCCTTGACTTCTGTTAATAGTCATTGCATAGGACACTCTAACAGGGAATTGCCGACGATGCAAAGTGAAAGGCCATTTAGGATCTTTTGAGGTCAAGCCTATCCTCGGAATTAAAACAACGTCGCCTATGTTTGAACCAGTCATGACAGTCGCCTCAATAATCTTATCAGCAAGCTTTGTGATTATAAGCCTTGTGCCATTACAAAAGCCTGTTGATTGGTTCAGATTTCTCAAAAGCATGATGGGAACGCCTACTTTTAGTACCAACCTATGGTAAGGAAAGTTATTAACCTTAATCCCATTCAAGTACTCGACAGGATAGAAAGCATCTTGATTGCGAACCGCGTCAGATGAATTCCCTATAGTATCACAACTCAGGTACTCTCTCTCACTGGTAGGCACTAAAGACAGAACACGCTCATTAATTTTCTCAGCCAGTTCGTTCGTTGGCATTAGGATTGCTCTTTCTTTTAGATAATCAACATCAGAGTACCTAGTAGGAATTTCTGTGTATACAGCTTGAACAATTGCATCAATTTTATCACCAGCAGCATGTATTAAAAGCTCATCAGGGATAGTTATCCATGACGGCGCCGACTCCCCCTCACGAGCCACAGCAGGTGCCATGCCATCACCCAAACTGAGAACCCACTCAGCAAAGGCAGCCACTTCAGACTAGAGAATTGGATCATTTGTGTGTGCAGTCAAACGCATGTTAATGTTTAGGTGCAAAACATCTACAATATTCCAGAGAGGAGAGTTAGTGATTGCAGCAGCAAGAACCTGCGCTCGAGATCCACCCTCAATGACCGGTAATATTTGCCTAAGGTCTCCACCCAACACAACAACCTTGCTGCCGAAAGGAATTTTAGCTAAGGCAGGATCGTTAGCCGACAGGACATCACGAAATGACCGGTCCAGGGCCTCAAAGCATTTCCGATGGGACATCAATGCCTCATCCCATATAATAAGATCCGCCAATTCAATTAGAGTGGAGAGCATGGTAGACCGCTTAATTTCACAGGTACCATAATCAGGCAAATCAATGGGTATTTTAAATCTAGAGTGCACTGTTCTGCCAGCACGCAAAAGCAAGGCAGCAAGCCCCGAGGACGCAACCGACAGCACCACCCTCTTACTACCTCTAAGATAAGCATCGAGTGCATTCCAAAGGAATGTTTTTCCAGTACCACCATACCCAGAGACAAAGAAGAAACCAGGTTTTCCAGATTGAACACGATCAATTATAGCAGAGTAAGCATGCAGCTGGTCTCTATTCAATCTACTATACATCAGCTCTGCCTTTTTTAGAAGACTAATAACATCAACATCAAGCGCATCAGAACTCCCAATTCATCATCGTATGTGGATTTTAAGGGTAATTTGTGATCTAGGATGCATGCACTAGTCCTAGCAAATATAACAGCCAATTCATCAAGCAGCATGTCTCTTAATGCAACAGGAGGAACAACATATGTGAAATTATTTTTAGACTGCTGAATTCTGTACTGAATATCATCACCTAAGTAAACCTCATATTTTTCAAAGAAGAGAGCTTCATCATTAACAGCACAGTGAAGGATCATAGTAACAAATAACTGGCGCAACTGGTTTCCCATACCCCATTTGACAGCTTCGTCAAAAGCAGTATACCACTCTATGTCATCGCCAAGCAACCCTCTTGCTCCACATGCTTCTCTGAACGTTGAGTATACGATGCCATTGTAAGTCCTGACATTCTCATAGCACGTCGCACCTTTGACAATCATAAGCAGCATTCTAAAATAAAAAAGTTCAGCGGTCGACGGATGCACATAGTATATTCTACCAATTCTATCGCTTCTTGTCCTAGGTTTCCATCTTTTGTCCTCAGCTATCCACGTCAACCCAGTTGGGAAATCACAATAAGTTAAGGACCTAGCAGCAGGGTGAACCCTGTTCGCGACAAACCATTCTGTTAGCATTGTTTTTTGCAGCCATGCATCATTAATCACTGAATTCAGAGTAGCCTGTGTACGAAAGCGTACAATATGCATGTTCAAGAGATGGACAGGCAATCTCTCAACAGACGGTGTTTTGCCGTGTATGTCATAGCCGTAAACCCTCCAGAAAGAATCATAAGCAACTATATAACGACACTCTCTATACTCTTTAATCTCATCTACATCCTGGTCGCCATCACGCCTAATATTCTCAAACAGGGTTTTTGACTTGTCTGGCCCTTTGGTAACATATTTATATAGGTACTAGATAACATATGTTTTGTTACCCCATTCAACATTAATATGCGCCTGCCACTTTTTTAATATAAGCATGTTATACGGGACCACATGTCTATTATCAAGCCTGACATTATTCTTCATCACGAAACGGCCATTGTCAGGCCGCCTATATAAGGGAAACCCACTCTCATCAATGGAGGTTTCATCCTGAAATGGTTTTGGAATTTTTTTTGAGCAAAAACCTTTTTTCATGCAAGGGCATTTTGGGCCATCAACACCACACGGGCCGTGCATCATGAACTCAGCAACAAGGGCATAGCCCAAAGGATCCTGTACAAGATCAGGGATCTCAGCCGAGATATAAGAATTTATAAGTGCCGGTGTAACAACCCTATCGTCCTCCTTCTTTTGCCAAACAAGGATGTGCACGTCCGGCAACCCCCTCTTCTGAAACTCAATAGTGTGCAGGACTGAAAACAGGAAGAAAAGGTGGGAAAAACCGTAAGAAATAAATAAAAGGAGGAAAAGGGAATTGAAAGAGGCTTGCAAGGGGCAGTACCAGCAACAACGGGACCAAAGGCATTCCCTTTTTTAATCCGATGAAGATACTGCGCAAGTTTCATGTGGTACACCCTAATAGCAATGTCAGCCCTATTCGTCGTTGTTTGCCTAGGCTCAACAGAATCAAGGATTTCTTCCCACTTTGGGTTACACGTGAAAGTTGTGAAGACATCCGGCGACCCATGAACCCGCGAGATAGCAATAGCATCTTGAAAATTTTCATACATGTACCGGCGACCACCTGTGTAAGTCGACGACATAATATTCTTTTTCCCAACCTCTGACCCACCAACCATACCCTGTCCTACCGCGTCGACAACACCCTGAAGATTTTTAGCCCGTATTTCATCGTTAAACAACAAAATAAAATTGAGCCGGCATTCGTCAATGCAAGCTCGGAAATCAACAGCAGCCTGTGATGACAACAGGCCACAACATAGGTATGGATTATGCTGTTCTGGTTTATAATGCGAGCAGAAGCAATAAAAGTTTTGCATGGTCACTTTAACCCACTTGTTGGGGTCATCAGTATCAGAATCAATGTAGCGCACACCGAGCTAAAAGCCACATTCACCATACGGGAACAACAAAGGGTATTGCAAAGGCATGTAAGCAGTATCTAAAGAGGAAATACGATGAAGACGATCTGCTTTAGTGCGTATTATTAGGTCTCTGCATGGCGCCTCCAACGTAAACTCACCGTAAACCAAAGCTGCTAGCTCATCAGTTGCAGGCAAGTTAAATTGTGCGCTATCATTTTCACCAGGAGCTATAAGCCTTATTGAAATCACCTCATGGCTATTATTTTTCAGTATCTCACTGGCCATACATAATTTTTTGACCAAAGAATTATTCTCATCAAGCATCTGCATAAGACCCTTCACAATCTCCTTATCTAACCCAGGGCCAGTTTCATCCTGTTGGTTTAAGGCTTGGATTCTATTGCTAACCTCATTTTCTCTGTCATGTATGTATAACTCTGCATATTTGGGAGAATCACCCTCATTTGGAAGAAGCGAACCTATACGATGACAAACCTGGCCATTAATTTTAAAATTTTTTGGACCTCCACCATCGTTTACAGACCGGTCAATTTTTGCCCCCATGGATGTAAAAGCAAACAGGTAATTGTATTGGCGTATTTGCTTAATAAACTTTAGGCTGCAGGGCGGGCCTTTATAATCAAGCAGGGCTGCTAAGAATGGATGTGGTTTTTCAAAGGGTTTAACGAAGACCTTCCCAGCCTTACAACAGTTGTTGTAGACCACTCGTCTTTTGGTGATAGCAGATTGTGACTTAACTCTCTCGCGCCACCAAAAGCTGGCGTGGCAGCGGTTGCATCGGTAGTCTGGGCCTCCATAGTATGACCTTTTTGGATAAAAAGCTGTAGGGGAATCGTATCTAATAAGGACAGATGACACCGGGAAGACAGGAAGCAGCATGGCTGACAACAACACACAGGCATACCTTTAAGTATGTCAACTTCGTCAGGAGAAAAACCAACCCAATCAGGATGCAGAGGCGACGCAAGGGTATGCTCTGTGCAAACCATAAGAAGAAGATACTAACATGCCAGATAATAAGAAGGAAGAAACCTATGAACAACCAAGGGTAAAACGAACTGACCACCCTAGTCATGAGCGCGTAGCCTTTTCAACAAGAACTTGCACCTCTTATGATTCAGCGCAGTCTCAGTAGAAGAAAGGAAAGGAAAGAAGCCATCTCCTATGGATATAGAAAAGAAAGAGCATGCTAAGGAAACAATGGCTGGCTATTAACACCTGTCCAATAGAACTCACAGGAGGACAAGGGGAACAGAACGTACGCTTCCTCTTCTGAACAAGGGGAATGGCAGGGCCGGCCGGGACAACAGGCAAAGCAGCAGCAGCACGAGCAGCCCTGCGTGGGACAATTGCACGTCCCGAAGCGGTAGCTCTCCCCAAAGGACCAGGAGATCGCGCAGGAACAGCACGACGCGGAGCCATACCGCGAGCAAAGGAACTAAGAGCACAAGAAAATACATAGCATGGTGCTGCAACAAAACAGAAAACAAACACCCAGGAAATCTTGAAACTGGCCTGACGTAAACTAAACAAGAGAGGCACAGTTTACAAACCATAAAAGACAACACCATCAGCAAGGTAACAAGGCACGACAAGACAAATCAAATTGATGAACTGAACCCAAGAATAGCGAGTACAACATTATCATCAATTAAATAGGATAATGGAACAATAACAATACCCCGCACTGACTAAATAGAGCACACAGATGCTAGAAGCCTTGAATACAGCAACGCTAGATTTGGAGACGGCTGTGCCGGGGCACGTAACACTCTTCTGGATGGGTTTGTGGTGGATGAGTGTGTGCAAGCGAGAATCCTCTCCAAATAAGTTGCATAGCGGACAGCTGATGCAGCAACAGCAACCGCAGCGTTTCCACAATTCCTATAGACAACAACACACTCATAGTTGTAATCTCTAACTACAAACCCATACAATCCCTGCAAAAACCTAATTGCCTGAAAAGCTGCCCGCTCGTACGCCTCCGCAGAACCCAGACACGCAGGACTCCAAAAGAAAACTCTCCGTGGCATCGCCAGTACACCATTCCCAGGAACCTCAACCTCTACCCCAGCAAGAACATCACCATTCCCATCGACCTCACACAGATAGGAGGAAGCTCATAATGGGCGATCACAGTTTCTAGAATCGGCCGAACAAAAGGCACTACAGCAGGCATCCTGGACATGCAAAGTAATGATAGAATTATAAGCAGAAAAGAACATCCGAGAGTAAACAGTTAAGGCAGCCATAAGGAACAATGAACAACAAGTAATAGTAAACGAAAACACGAAACCACACAACACACGTAACATACATGATTAGAACCAACCATGAGACTAAATTTTAAAGGAGTTCAGCAAAGGAAAAGGCAGTGAAGGAGGTGGAACCTTGGCAAGACGAAAGACAGGGCGTAGGGCGTCACGTGAACTGAACCACAGCAGAAACTTGGCGAACCGGGAGCGAGAAAATCAGCCTCTCAGTCAGCCAAACGTCACAAAGGAAGACCTGCAGCACCTGGAAAAGAAAACAAACATAAGCAAACACGTACAAGCCCATGGGCTCGCCTCTCACCGAGCAGCCCTTCGCAATATCTCTATTCTTCAGAAACAAATACACGAATGAAGACAGACATAGTAGACCCTAGACCAAACAAACAGGAAGAAGAAAGAGAAAGAAGGATGACAACCGCATCACACACATGCCTAACAAGAGCAGACAAAAATTTAATTAACAACAACAACCTTCAGTCAAAGAGGCAGAAGTAACAGGAGCAGACAAAAATTTAATGAACAACAACAAGCTCCAGTCAAAGAGGCAGAAGTATTAAACCAGATGCACAAGAGCATTAAAGCGTAGATAACCGAGGAACAAACACAAACAGAAATCACCTGCAGCAGACCCTATGGACACGCGAACCTAGACATAACCATAACAGATGCGAAGGCAAGAACACAACTAAAGCAGACTTAAACTAAACAAAGCTAATCCCTAGGTCTATGAACCACAACAACCAAAGCATAGAAACATATGTAAAATCATCTCGTAAAAGCATCACATGACAGATCTAACATGATAGACACTCATGCATGGCTCGGAAAACAAAAGAACGATCTCAGACCGGAGAAAACCTAGCCACGCATTTCATCGAACAGATGACAAGCAGGGAAGAACCTCACCTCACCTCACAAAGAAGGAACAAGGAAACACACATACAGACAACAGAGCAGACGCAGCAGCCCTGCAAACAAGAAGAAAGGAGAGGGGGCAGAGAAGAACAAGTCAGCACAGATCAATGTGTACAACGAGAGCAGCAGGAATCGACCAAATAAAGCAAGAAACCCACCCTAGCCAAACGCAACAGCAGTAGCGTGAGGGGCCATGGCGAAACAAGCCGACGACGGGTAAGCAGGCAACGAGCAAGTCGCTGGTGATCGATGACCAACGACGACGAGCGACAATGGCGACTGGATGGTGGATGAGAGCAAGACGAGGAGGCGCAGGCATGGGGGAATTGGGCTGAGAGGCGAGGCACAGAGGCAGAGAAGAGAAGAAGGAAACCACGCACCCGGTCAAAAACGCCTCTCGCACGCGCTGTAACCTGTATAGAAGCCCGCACACCCACGAGACCGACAGATGGGGCCAGCCGCGTCTGAAGCGGGGCCGCCGCCGCTGGGTGCAAACAAGGACGGTAAAAAATGCCCTGAAAACCCAGGATCGACTGGCCCCAGCCCACGAGCGACCCGCCCCTGATATTCATCGACGGTAAGAGCCTGGCCCACGAGCATCGCCTGGCCCACTCATCAGTTGTTCCTGGCCCGATCACGCGGCGTACAAAACAACGAGCGGCCGGATCTTTACCAGCGCGAAGAAAAGTACGATGACAACTGCCAGCGAGGTGAATCGAGCGTGCGGGATCGTTTTGAAACCGCGATGGCGCTGGAATGGCGGGTACTCTAGGAGGGTTTATATGTTCGATGAGGAACAAGTCCTTTGTCCTTCTGAGATACTTAATTATATTAACAATTACCTAGTGAGCTAATCCAAGATCACTTTGGTATTTGCTACTAACACTTTAGTATATAAGAAACATTTGGCCAAATACATACCATAGCTTTCATGATGGATTCAATTATTGAAACATATTGAATTCCACTCATCTACTCATGCTTATCAATTGTCTTAGACATTGGTTACTTCTAAGCATCATGCTATATGACATTGTGACAAAACACATTCTCCATTTTAAACCTTTTTAAAACGTTGTCAATGTATTTATTTTGGCTAAGTACAATCAGTCATCTTGATTTATCTTCTTTAGATCTTTATGATCAATAAGTTGCTTTGCCTTAGACTTTTAGTGAAAACTTCTTCAAAAAAAATATTCGTGTCAGTAACTTTATATTATTTCCAATCAATAATATTTCACTTTCATATGAGATTAGAAATGTGATAGAGCTCTCACTAAAGTTTGTGTATACACATTTTTCTTCATCATTTTAACAATATTAAAATCTTTAGCCATTTCATTAAAATGTTGATTCCAGCTCCTTGATGCTTGCTTCAAACATTTTGAAGTTTGCACACCCTTATGGTATTCTCAGTTTTGACAAAACTTTCCGGTTGTATCATCCATACATCCTATCCATTTACAAGACTAGTTTTGACATCCATCTGTTTTATATCTTGTATAGGATCAACTAAGTTCCAAAACTTAATTGTCTTATATGAACTCCATTTTGGAGTTTACAACTTTGAGTCATTCCTTTGAGTTGGGCGCCGCCATCGCTTCCTTGCAGTGCATAGGTTTATCTTCTTCTAACACTGGTGCAAGCGACTCCTATACAAATGGTTTCTACCCCATTTCTGCGACGTAGTTTTAAACTGTCGCCTTGCTTGTGTGTGCGATAGAGGGGCCATCCCACACGACACAAATAAATCATCGGCGATGCATCATCCGGTCACATGCGTAGGGCAAAAATAGCTCCTGTGCGTCGGGTGAGCCATCACAAACAATTATATTGTAGAAGTCATGTGAGATGTCATTTGCATCCCACACAGTGAATACCAAAGGTACGTTTCCGTTCGTATGGTACATCACACATAATTTTTTGCATAACATTATCTGTGATAGGGGTGACCATCGCAGATGATATTTATAATTTTATCATTTGCGTTATTCAATACATCACGCACGGTGCATGGAAGAAGCTGTATGGCATAGGGTTGTTAATCACACATGCTTTTTTATTTGGGCACGCATACAGTTGTCAGGCGGAAGTCGTTTATGATTGTTCACTAATCCAACACACCAACTTTTTAGAAATTATGTGCGTTGGTTGAGGTCATCGCCCACGGTGTTGTCTGAAAAACCGTCTGTAATAGAAAAAACCCAATAAGTAGGTTAATTGCCCTATTATTGATAATCCATTTAGTACTTAGATTGACATTTCATATCAAACACACAATATATTTCATATACGTATTACTTCAATCAGGATTTCATAATGAAAATACATCAGAATACAACATCATATAACTTCAGCACTCAGTTACACCGTATAGACATACATAGCTACCCAATTACACAACAGAACCAAATTTCACGTGCAACATCTCTATCTAATATTTACCTACTAATAAAGGAAGCAGTGCTTCTGCCCGTACGTCATCGAAATTACCCCTAAAGTTGCAAAATATTACCCACCAATGCCTTCTATAACTGATAAAAACGTATCATATAGAAAAATCTCGGACTGGGCCGGTCGATCTAGTAGGAATCTTGTATACTACGCTCTGTGCGCTAGGAGCACACACAACGCATCTGTTTGGGTCGGCTCATGTATGAACGACCTGTTTCTTAAATTTCGTTTTTCTTTTCCTCCAGTGTTTTTTTCTACTTTAAATAATTTATGAATTTTAAAAAGTTTCAAAAAATAAAAAAAATAGGATTTTGAAATAAATTGTTTAATAATTCATAAATGTTTGTGGATTCAGAAAATGCTTGCGATTTTTAAAAAAACTATTCACATATTTAAGAAATGTTCACGGATGATTAAACAAATGTTTGGGAAATCAAAAAACATTCATGATTTTTTAAAAAGTTCAAGTATTAAAAAATGTTAAATACATTACACAATTTTTGCCAATTAAAAAAATATTCATGAATTGATTTTTTATTCAGAAACTGTATGTGAATTAACAAATAGTTTATTGATTCATAAAATGTTAGATGATTCAAAAAAGATCATGCATTTAAAAAATGCCATCAATTTCAAAAATTGATCCACCAATTTCGAGGAAAATCTTCGTCGACTCTAGACATGTTCGCCGATTCAAGAACAATGTTTAAAAAATTCAAAATTTTAAAAAATAATATTTCAAATAGCCTAAAATGTTAATGAATTTAAGAAATATTCCTGATTTTAGAAAATGTTCGTGAAAAAATGTTCATGACTTTAAAAAATTGTTCACAATTTCACGAAAATGAAAGTGATATTATATCTCGGTGATGCAGCAAAATGTAGTCATGGCCATTGAAGATTATGATTTTTTTCTCCCGTTGCAACGCACGGGCCGTTTTGCTATTTCTAATATTAAAGGATGAATCGTTTCTCCACTTTATTTTGTCCATCAAAAGGTGTTTTTGTACGTCCTTTTATTTTTCCGTTTGTACGTTATCTTTTTTTTCGTTCGTCATTTTTGCGTTGCAGAAAGAAAATCGGCCCGTCAATCAAAAATAACCATGGTTCTAAGGAGTCGGATCATGCATTTAAAAAAAGTCATCAATTTTAAAAATTGTTCCACCAATTTCGAGGAAAATGTTCGTCGACTCTAGACATGTTCGCCGATTCAGGAACAATGTTTAAAAAAATATTCAAATTTTAAAAAATAATATTTCAAATAGTCTAAAATGTTCATGAATTCAACAAATATTCCTGATTTTAGAAAATGTTTGTGAAAGAAATGTTCATGACTTTCAAATATTGTTCATGATTTCACGAAAATGAAAGTGATAATATCCCGGTGATGCGGCAAAATGTGGTCATGGTCATTGGAGATTATGATTTTTTTCTCCCGTTGCAACGCACGGGCCGTTTTGCTATTCTAATATTAAAGGAAGGATCATTTCTTCACTTTATTTTGTCAATCAAAAGGTGTTTTCGTACGTCCTTTTATTTTTCCGTTTGTACGTTATCTTTTTTTGTCCGTTATTTTTGGTTGTAGAAATAAAATCAGCCCGTAAATCAAAAATAATTGTGCTTCTAAGGAGTCGGATCATGCATTTAAAAAAAATTCATCAATTTTAAAAATTGTTCCACCAATTTCGAGGAAAATGTTTGTCGACTCTAGACATGTTCACTGATTCAAGAACAATGTTTAAAAAATATTCACATATAAAAATATATATTTCAAATAGTCTAAAATGTTCATGAATTCAAGAAATATTCTTGATTTTAGAAAATGTTCGTGAAAAAAATGTTCATGACTTTCAAAAATTGTTGACGATTTCATGAAAATGAAAGTGATAGTATATCTCAATGATGCAGCAAAATGTGGTCATGGCCATTTTAGATTATGATTTTTTTCTCCGGTTGGGCCGTTTTGCTATTCTTCTAATCTTTTTTCTATATCTACTATTAAAAGAAATAGGTATTCTTAGTCCGTCATTACTAATTTACAAAAAAATCCCTGTGTTTTATATAATAAACCCGCACTCCATGAATAATTGACTTCAGTCGGGGAAATAACACGTTTCGCGCGTTCTATTGGGCCTTGGGTTGCAGAATTGGGTATTGGGCTGAAGAAGAAGAGAACGCACAAACGGCTGACCTTGCCCTTGAAAGAAAAACGCATTGCCGCACACGGACGCAAGGCCTACAACACCGCCGCCACGCGCTGCGGTCTTCTTCTCTGGCTTCTCTTCAGCGCTGCCACGCTGCCCCCGCCGCTGCCCTATTATGCCACCCATCCAGGGCCGGTCCTGAGATTTCAGGGGCCCGGGGCGAAATATAACCAGGGGCCTTTATGTATCCAAAATTACAATCATTATGTGCATGTTTAGATATTTTTAAACACTAATTGCTCTTATTTTTTTTATCATGGAGTGCAAAACCAGCTTGTCGACCTAGTTCCAAGATCTAATTATATATTATTATATTAACTGTTACTCACTTTTGCTAAGATTTTGACAAGGAAGTTTCATGCATTGTATATTTCATAGTTTGACAAACAAAAAGTAATTTGAACTGGTGGCGTGCAAGTAGAATAACTTTATAATTTATAACATTAAAAATTAATTTTTCCACCTAACCATATTGAATCGACCATGAATCCTTCAATTAATTTCAACTTGACTATCATCATTAATCCATGGATTCTAGACATCATCTACCTCGTGTTTCATCGATCTCCAACACAACCAGATTAGTTAGTCAGAAAGATTGCCCTAAAAAAAATTAGTCAGAAGGACAACTACGACCTACGCTTCTCCGCTATTTCACTAGATCTCCTAATTCTAGCACTAACTAGTCACATATCAATCTAGCTAGCTCCGTTGGATGATGCATCAGGAAGATTCTAATATGATCACTGTAGTTCAAAACTGCCTGCCAAGGCCGGTGGTGTTGTTACTCCTGTCCATGGCGATGAACATGATCGTCCATTGGAGGAGAAAGCATCGGGGGAGACCTCCGCGGGAGGAGGCTGTGTCAGCGTTGTCGGCGGCGGTGCCCTCGGGCTTGCGGGACTTGAGGAGTCATGCATATGTGGCTAGGTCGATCGCTCATGTCGTCATGCACGGACCTACGTGAGGGAAACGCAAGTTCCACCGATCTAGCGAATCCTTGATTTACTTTCCCAGGTTTTTTTTGAGGAACAACCTCGCGCTCTTTATTCATCCAAGCAACATTCATAGGTACAAGAGTTGGTTCATGAGGATTGCCTAACCACACATGTCTACCTATTTGTAAATCACATGCAAAGTTGGCGAGGTTGTGAGTTTCAAAATTGAAGTTTCTACGTTCATGTATGAATGAAATAGAAATAAAACTACTACGACGACTTATGATTTCATGTACGATTGCAGCGTGGGGGCCTCCCGTTCCCGTGTTGATATCATTCACCACTCCTTGGCAATCCAACGCCACCGTGATCTGTTGGATACCCAAGTCATCTGCTAGAGCAAATGCTTCCCGGCACGCATATGTTTCTAATATCAAAGGGTCCCTGATACCCTGATAGACCACCGCGGAGGAACCCAGGTACAAACCAGTATCGTCCCGGCAAACTGCTGCGACCGCTCCTCCATGACGGTTTCTCGCCGGCGCTCCATCCACATTAATTTTCATAACACCCACTGGAGGTGGAAGCCATCGTTGTGGTTGTACCGGAGAGGCCACTGGCGCCGTTGGTTGCTCTTGCGTTTGTGAGAGATGCCCAAGCTCATCAATAAAATTGTTTACAAACGAAGTTGTTTGCTGTGGGTTCCGGAATATGTCCTCATAGATTGCTTTTCGGTGATCATACCATATGGACCAAAGTGTCACAGTCATCCTGGTGAATGCGGAGTGATCTAACGTATCATGAAGATCGAACAACCAGTTTTTTGCGTTGGGTTCCAGGTTTTCTGCCATCCGGGAAACAAGAACTTCCTCATTTAGCGCCCATACGCTTCTGGCCATCGTGCAAGACAGAAGGGCATGCCTCCATGAGTCTTGGCTGCCACATAGTGGGCAAACATCCACTGTCGACATATGTTGGTTGTGTAATAAATCTGTGGTGGGTAGCGAGTGGCGGGCTAGCCTCCATAGAAAAACTTTGATCTTTTTTTTTTCGAAACGGAAACTTTGATCTTTGAAGGTACCTTAATAGACCACAGCGGGTCCAAGACTTCGCCTCCCGGTTGTCACCCGATGACCGGCTCCTTCCTTCCAGCCATTCTTCCCTCTCCAACTTCGTCTTGAGCAAGAATTTGTACGCTGAGCTGCACATGAATCTGATTTTTTTTCAAAAGTACTACCTATTTTGTACCAAATTCGAAAAGCATATGTCGAAATTGAAAAAAATCAAAAATAGCACCCCGTCGACCTCTGGTGGGCCGAAGAGGGGCCTGTCGGCCGTCGGGAGGCCGAAGAGGGCCCGTCGGCCCACGGGTGGCCGAAGAGCCTGCTGTCGGCCCACGGGTGGCCGAAGAGGGCCCGTCGGCCTCCAGGAGGCCGAAGAGCCCCTGGATAAGGCCGACCGCCCGGGACCTTCTTCCTCCTCTCGTTCGTTCATCCTCTCTCTCTCGTTTTCTCAACCGAATTTGCCCCCCCTCCGATCTCCTCCATCCTCCACCCATTTTCCTATTCAATCCGCTGAAACAATAGATCATACCCATCTCCACCGGCCTACGGTCTCATTTTGTGCCATGGGGTAGTTTTTTGTTCGTTTGGAGGAGCCATGGTGGGGTGGTGGAGGTGTGGATGGTGAGGAGGTGGTGTGGTGGAGAGGAAGAAGAAGGTGGAGAGGAAGAAGAAGGGGACACACGCGTCGAAGGTATACCGATTTTTTTTAGTTTAGGTTAGTTTTTTTATTGTACGTAAAATTAGTTTATGTAGTGTAGTCATTTTAGTGTACGTGTTGGTAGTGTAAGTTTATTTAGTTTACTTAGTGTAGTCATTTTTAGTGTACGTTTATTTAGTGTACGTAGGTTTATTTTTGTGTAGGTTTATTTAGTGTACGTTTATTTAGTGTACGTAGGTTTATTTTAGTGTAGGTTTATTTAGTGTAGGTTCTTTTTAGTGTAGGTTTATTTAGTGTACGTAGGTTTATTTTAGTGTAGGTTTATTTTAGTATAAATTTGTTCGTTGCGAATAATGAGAAGCTGGTAATGTCTGACAGGTGAAAATGTCTGAATCCGTAAATTTGACTGTTTATTACGGCCCTGGTAATGTTCGATATAATGAGTTGGGGGTTGATCTTAGCGAGTTTAAAAAAGGCATCATGACACTTTCAGACCCGGACAGACTGGACATTAGGCAGTTGAAGCACTGGTTGACTACTAGTTTTGGGCTGGATCCTGAAGTCTGTTCCGTCAGTATTCATGCATTGTGGACCAAATCCTGTAAAAATGTCAAGTGGGAGTTGATGCCGATAGATAGGAGCCAGCATTGGTTGTCCCTGTTAAGTCGTTCCAGAGACCGAAGAATCCACCCATATGCCCTAGTGCAACCAGTGGCGAAGGAGGAGAATTTCGTACAAGTCAACGTGGGGTATGAACCAGGCCAGGGTAGTCAAGTGGCTAACGAGATTTATGTATCCGGGTCACAGCCACCGGATGTGGATGCTAGCCAAGCCGAGAAAGAGTCAGATTATGTGCCACACAATGTTAGTGGTCATGATACTGGGAAGAGTATTCAGTCGATAGTATTAGCTAGCTCTGGTGATGCTGATGGGGATGAGGAAGGCGATGAAATGCAGAGGGTGATGGAGGAAGAGGACGAGGATGGGTTTGCGGAGGATCTGGATTCTGAAAATTCCGAGGATGAAGTGGAGGTGCCGATTCCTTCTGCATGGGATCAGGACATATCCGCCGGCATTAATGTCAACGATGGCCATGAGACTCCATGGCAATATAATGTGAACCAAGTCCAGATCAGGGCTATGTTTGACACAAAGAAAAAATTGAAGTATGCGATGATAAAGTGGGCTATGTCTACGCAGAGGGTTTTCCGGACACACATATCGAGTCCAACAAAATATACCGTAAAGTGTGTTGAAACAGGTTGTCCTGCGAAGGTGCACGGGCACGTGCCGAAGTATAACATCCACTGGGTTGTCACTAATGTGGTCCCACATAATTGTGTGAGGAAAAACCTGTTGGTTCGTCATCCAAACCTGACTTCAACTCTCATAGCGCAACTCATGTATACTGAGATAGTTGAGAAGAAAGATATGGAAGCAAAACATATCCAGAAAGCAGTGAAGGTCAGATGGAATTATGACATTCCATATGGGAAGGCTTGGAGGGCTAAGCAGAAGGCTATGGAGGAAAGGTTTGGGACGTTCTTCGACTCATATGATAATGTTGTCCGTCTCCTTGACATACTGAAGGAGAGGAATCCCGGCACTTATGTTAACATACAACACACGAGGTTGGAGATTATACCAGATCACAAGGTGTTGAAACGAGTATTCTTCTCTTTCGCTATATGCATCGAAGCTTTCCGGCATTGTCCTCCTGTGATGTTTGTGGATGGTACATTCCTGACTGGTCAGTACAAAGGGCAAATCTTGACTGCTATTGGTGTGGACGGGAACAACCAAATCATCCCACTAGCCATGTCATTTGTGGAGGGTGAGAACTTTCCGAGCTGGGTATGGTTCTTCCGGCAAGTTAAAATTGCGATCGTGAAGGACCGACCAAACGTGTGTGTCATTCATGACAGACATCCTGGTATATTGAAGGCCGTGAAGACACTAAGTAATCCAACAGCTGACGAGCCAACACCTTGGAAGGACTTGCAAAGCCGGTGGTGCATGCGCCATCTGGGTGCAAATTTTTTTTCTCACAGTTCAAGAACAAACGGTTGATGAACTTGTTCAAAAAGTTATGCAAGCAGAACCAGCAGCGCAAATACGAATTTATTTGGTCAAAACTTGATGAGTTTACTAAGAAGCAGGTCCTTGCTAGGAAGAAAATGGAAAAAGACCAGGTTAAATTAACAGCACTCATCGCGGAGCTAGAGGAGCCAGTAGGTCTTTGTGACTTGCCAGCAATTGACCCTCCTAATACGAAGAGAAAGAAGGGCAGGGCAATAAAGAATTTTTCTGAGTGGATAGAGAAAGAGCCTCCAGTGAATTGGTCTTTGCTGCATGACACCCATGGAGCTAGGTATGGCCACATGACAACCAATCTTGCAGAGGTGTATAACTTTGTACTCAGAGGGAATAGAGCATTGCCACTAACAGCTATTGTGGAGGGTGTATTCCATGGCACTTTGAGATATTTCAGAGAAAGGCACGAGTTAGCAAAGAAGCATATTGCAGTTAATCAGAACACACCTTATTGTAGCCGTGTCATGGAGTACATGGCTCAGAAGATAAAGAAAGCAAAAAAGCACACTGTCACACTCATAGGTAATCAGGAAAGGAGGTATGAGGTTCAGCTTCTTACTGATGGTTTTGGTTCTGCAAATGAGGTGAAGACGCATGAGGTTAAAATTGGAACGGAATTTTATCCAACTTGTGAGTGTACATGCAACAAACCGTAGTTGTTGCACCTGCCTTGCTCACATGTGTTGGCTGCCTGTGGCCAGATTGAGTTGGACGCTATCTCCTTCGTGTCTCCGTACTATTCAAAAGAGGCAGTACTCAATGTCTGGACAGGTGAGATGACAGGGTTTAGAGTCGTCGGCAATTTCAACAAGGTAAACGATGGTGAGAGAGTATACATCCCGGATCCTGGACTTCGGCGAACTAGCAGGGGCAGACGTAAGGTAAAGCGCATCCGAAACGATATGGACCAATCTGAAGCTGGTGGAGCAACCAGACAATGTTTGCTCTGCGCGGCTTATGGGCATAGGATGAAATATTGCCCCGACCTGAACAAAGACGGTGCTTCCACATCGACGAGTGCTTCCACATCGACGATTGCGACAACAGTAGCAAGAGGTGGTCGTGGCAGTCGTGGTGGACGTGGCAGTCGAGGCCGAAGGGGCGGACGAGGAATAAATAACTCAGAAGCTACATAATGTGTCGGCCTACGTTTTAATTTGTAATATGTCTGCACTATGTTTTAATGTGTACTATGTCGGACTATGTTTTTATTTGTAATATGCAAACACCTCTATTTTATTTTGTAATAAGTGTGGACTATGTTTTAACGTGTAATATGATGGACTATGTTTTATTCTGTAATATGTGTGGACTATGTTGTAATTGCAGATATGGCTTCGTATCCGTTGCTTAAAGGTAATATCGATAGAGGGCACCGAGGCGCACTTATGGAATCGGGCACGAACTTAGACGTGTTGATCACTCGCACCCCAAAGTCTAACTAGATGATACATCCTTCATGGGTTGATAGGTATGTGTCGGTATAATGACTTACTATGTTTGACATCCTTTTGATAGCCGCTAACTGTATGCTACATTCTATTTACTTTGTAGGTTAAGTTGGGCTGGACTTCTACCCTTGGCACGGCTGGTTGAGGGTACATTGGATGAGTGGGTTGATCATCCGGAATTGGATGAGGCAGGTGAACCAATGCAGTTACACAAGAGGCAAGTTACACGTTTCTCTTACGACAGGTCACTCCTTACCTGCTTAGTAGATAGATGGAGACCAGAGACACATACGTTTCACTTTCCCTGGGGAGAGATGGCGCCTACTTTACAGGATGTGTCTTACTTGTTGGGATTACCTCTGGCCGGTGCTGCCATAGGTCCTTTAGAGCCAGAACCTGGTTGGCTAGCATCGATGCAGGCCCGTTTTCTGGCTGCGGTGCCAACTACTACGGTGCTAGGCAATGATCGTCACGGGCCTCTTTTTAGGTGGTTAAGCCAGTTTCAGATTGTCTCCTTAGGATATCCCAATGTTCAGTTGTCAGAGGCACAGATTGACCGATCCCTAGAGGCATATATTATGTGGTTGTTCGGCAAGACGATGTTCACGGAGAACCACGTGACCACTGTCGATGCACGACTCATCGGTATTGCACGAGAGATAGCTGACGCACGTTGCCCAGGGGACATTGTGCAGAGGAGTTTTGGTTCTGCTATCTTAGCGGCTACGTACAGAGGCCTGTGCAAAGCTTGCTAGTTGAAGTCTAGAAAATCAGGTCTTGTTGGATGTCCACTATTGTTGCAGCTCTGGTCATATGAGAGATTCCCTATTGGTCGACCCTATGTCAGCGTTGAAAAATCTTTTGGTTATGAGGACATGGCTGGGACTTACGTGCCTTCTATCGGCGACTTGCCTACTATGGGATCAGTTTGGACACGGAGAGAGGTATTTTCATAATTTGTAACAATATGAATTACTAATGTTTATTTCTCTCTATTCAATAGTATTACTAATGTTTGTTGTCAAATACAGAGACAGTTTGCGCATAGCCAGGTGAGGGGCTGCTACCCCTCCTTCACGGCGCAGTTTGATAGTTTGCACGAGGATCAAGTTATCTGGGAGCCATACTCCGATCGTGCTATTTCCTCCAGATGTGCAGATGGGATTTCTGAATTGTGCACTAGAGATCGGCATTATTGGATGACCAAGGCCAAGTTGGTGTTCGACGTGACGGTTGAGGAGATGGCTCTTCATAGGGTGATGAGACAGTTCGGTCTATGCCAAGAGCCTGACATTCCTGTTATTCCACACTTACCAGATCACGTGCACAAGTAAGTAATACTACTTTAGTTCTCATGACTGCATTCAGAATATAACTAATCATGTAACGTGCATTTCAATCTCAGGTACAGTCGAGTAGGAGGAAACAAGTCCCAGGCTTCTTGGCTTCGCGACATTAGCCCTTACGTCGACGAATGGACTACTGCGCCGGCAAATATCTGGGATGAAGTTCGGGCCTTTGACTGGGACAAGTTCGGGTTGTATCTGCAGCGTTACCGGCATAGCACGAGGATCTACTTGGTTCCATCATCAGCTCCTGATCATATCGAAGCCCCTCTCACCAGCGATCTGTTCCCAACTGCCTCAGTTGTGGGAACCAGACACCACGCGGTATGTGCTATGGTTCTTACATGTTAAGTTTTTCCTTAACCTGAACATATACAATTGGTTAACTCTCCGTGTACAGGGTGACTTGACATGCGAGGTGCTAGAGGAGGTTTCCTCTTTAATGCAACGCTTTGAGAGGGAAGATAATATCCCAC
This sequence comes from Elymus sibiricus, assembly GCA_039707655.1. Classification (NCBI taxonomy): domain Eukaryota; kingdom Viridiplantae; phylum Streptophyta; class Magnoliopsida; order Poales; family Poaceae; genus Elymus; species Elymus sibiricus. The sequence continues at coordinate 444,258,312 of CM077669.1, forward strand.
CGCGAGAGCACATCTCATGGTTGAGGGGTCTTCATGCAAAGGTACGCGGGATTTACGCAGCTGTTACATGTAGACGACCTTCGGATGTTGCTATTCCTCGTCCAGCACATCGTCCGCCACGCCCCTCTCTGCAGCGTTCAGAACCTCGAACCTCTGTGCACCGTTCAGAACCTCGACCCTCTGTGCAGCGTTCGGAACCTTGACCTACAGGGAGCTCTTCCTGGCAGCAGACACCTCCTTCACAACCAGGGAGCTCTTCCTGGCAGCAGACACCTCCCTCACAACCAGGGAGCTCTTCCTGGCAGCAGACACCTCCTTCACAACCAGAGAGCTATTTCTACCAGCAGCCACCTCCTTCACAACCCGGGGGCTCTTCCTGGCTTAATCAGATGGACCTAGGTAACACTACTTTGTACATTCTTTTATACATTGTAGGCTCGTAAATCTATTTTACATGTTTTACTTTACCGCAGTCGGCAGCCAGTCGCAACCGTTCATGACTTCAGTCCAGTCACCGATGTTTACTGGTCCTGGTTCGTTCTTAGACGGCGACGGCGATGACGATGACCGAGCTGCAAACACCTATGATTTCTCGGAGACAGTTCTTGCCACTCCACCACCATGGACGCAGGAGACACAGACACAGACAGACGAGGCGGTCTATGGTCGTGGTCATCGTGAGACTCGTCCAGCGCGTGAGCGCTTATTGCCTTCCGGTCCTCGTCCGAGGAAGCCCAAGATTCGTCGCCGTCCGCAGCAGTGATATGGTTATCTATGTATGAGACATGACTATCTAATTATGTATGAGACATATGTCTATTTTATGTATGGGACAAATTACTATGTACTTATGTATGAGACATATTCATGTTTTATTTCAGTGGCCAATTGGTTTAGAGAGATAACACTTGTACTGCGAACTAAATGCATCCAACTGAAATTAAACATTACCACTGAATTAAACATTACAACTGAATTAAACAGTACAACTGAATTAAACACTACAACTGAAATTAAACACTACTACATAAAACAGTACTACATGAATGCATCATCCTCCTCCTCCGTCGATGCAGATCTCTTGCCCTTTGTCGAAGTAGAACTCTTGCCCTTCGACGATGCGGTAGTCTTGACCTTGGTGCTCGGCATGAAGATGTCCTCTTCGTCCTCCGTCGATGCAGATCTCTTGCCCTTCGTCGATGTAGAGCTCTTGCCCTTCGACGATGCGGTAGTCTTGACCTTGGTGCTCGGCATGAAGAGGTCGTCTTCGTCCTCACTGTCTGCTGACCATAAATCTGAATTATTTACAGCAAGCCTGAGGTAAGATTCACTCCTATGCAGTTGCTTCTGCCATCTGCCATGAAACCTGAGAAGTTCTTTCCGTATCTCCTCAAATGTCCTGGGAGGCCACCCACTCCTAGCTAATGAGTGAGCCAACTCATTCATTATGGTGTCACTACTGATGAGTTCCTCCCATGGAACTACTCTATCATCCATCTTGAAATTGGTGGCTAGACGGAGAAGACGATCGGACATACCAGAGTGAAAACTACGATCAAAAGGATAATGAGGATGAGACATCTCCACGAAAGGATGGTGGGAGCGAAAGGCATGAGAGAAAGGGGGGACATAAGGGCCTGCTCACCCACCTTACTGCGGATGTGGTTATATACGTTCACAAGAGAAGATGGCGGGAGAGAATGGCGGGAGAGAATGGCGGGAAAGAAAATGGCGGGAGAGAATGGCGGGAAAGAAAATGGCGGGAAAGTTGCTGCAATGCGAACGTTAGGATACAATAACATAAATCTACTGAGAAAATAAGATACATAAAAATTAACATGTTCAAATTAAGATACAACTTGCTGCGAATTTTAAGATACAACTTGCTGCAATGCGAACGTTAGGATACAATAACATAAATCTACTGAGTCCAACGGGGATATTTTCCTTTTCCATCACCAGCTTCTTCTGCTGCCTTGGCTGCACGAGCCCTTTCTTTCTTTATCTGCCTCTCAGCCTCACGGGCCTCCTGTCGCTGTCGTTGAACCTCCGCCAGTCGAAGTCCCTCTTCTCGGTTTTTCTTCTTCATCTCATCAAGAAAAGCCCTCTGCTTCACACAGTACTCTTGCCACTTGAGGGAGTCCTGGACTAAGGGGTCCTCGGGAGGCCGGCCTATGTCTAATGGGCCGGACTGTATGGGCCACTTGCCGAACACTAGAAGAATAGAAGACCTCATCTCCAAGAAGGAAGCTTCGGGAATCGTGGATTGTTCTCCACGTTTGGAATAGCGAATAGGCATGTTTACCCCTTCGACGTGTAACCGACCATGTGTAAACCCTAGGGACCCCGGCGTCTATATAAGCCGGAAGGTTTTAGGATGTAAAGGGAGAGAACTCATCTAGGGTTTTAGTCATACGATCTCGTGGTAGATCAACTCTGTAATCTCCATACACTCAATATAATCAAGCAGGACGTAGGGTATTACCTCCATAGGAGGGCCCGAACCTGGGTAAAACCTTGTCCCCTTTGTCTCCTGTTACCATCGATCCAAGTATCACAGTTCGGGACCCCCTACCCGAGATCCGCCGGTTTTGACACCGACATTGGTGCTTTCATTGAGAGTTCCGCTGTGATCGTCAGAAGGTATCGATGGCTCGCCTTGTCATTAACAGCGAGATCTGTGCCCGGGGAATCCTCGCCTCGGATCAGATCCGCGCGAGTGGTGACGCCACGTCACGCTCTTGCCTTATCGGCCATCCGTGCCAGATCGGAAACTTTCCCCCCGACCAAAGGATCAGGTTCGGAACCCTTGAGTTCTCAACTGATGCTCGGGGAGAACTTGTGCTGATGGAACCTTTCACCCCTACGGCGAAGCCCGCAGGTCCCGACGCCTCGGCGCCGGGGACATCGGACCTCGTTTCCGGAGAAGGAATTGCTATCTCCGGACCGTCCGGGCCACCCGATCCGGTCTTCACCACCGGATCTATCATGGTTGAGCGGAATCCGAGAACGCTCTCGCGCGACTCTGGAACCGCGACGCCGCATATCGACCCTACTCGCTTTAGCGACACGCATCCCACCATCGCCTTGTTTCTCAACGAGTTGTTCGATCGTATGGAGACTATGCAGATGGCCGATGACCAGATCCCGGTCTATGACTGGCTCGGGCTTAAACCCGACGATAGGGAAATTCACATCCCCACGGTCACCCACCTTGTCGCCACCGTCGAGTGTCCGGCTGGGGGCTCAATCTCCCAGCTGTCGGAATTAAAAATGATTTATACTCCAGTCTCTGATCAGTGAGACCCTGCTGACAACCCGGACTCTGACGTTCGCCCCAGAAGCAGTCCGGTATCGGCCCCTGACCTATCACACAGTTCGGAATCCGTGATTCCGAACTCCAACCGTGGTGTGGAGTCAAATTCTCTCCCACCCACCTCCCAAGCCGATGGCTCGAGCATCGCACAGGAGCCCAAGTTTTCGGACCTACCGGACATTGTACATTTACCAGGGGAGTTGGTCCATCATTACTGGGCTCGACTTCTGCTCGCCAGAAACAAAATACGAGGCTTCAGTGATCAAGAAGTAATGGCAACCTTCAAACGTAACTGCCATGACAAGGGAATCCTCAATGCCCTGGCGCGGCGACGCATTATTGACTTTGCCAAACTTTCAAATTTGGCACAGAAGTATTGCGCCATGGAAAGTGCTTGGCACGCTGAGCGGCTATTTTCGGAACCCATCCCTACCGAATACCCTAGAGGAGATCGGCACAAGAGGATACCTCCAAACAGGCCAGCCAAACCCGAGCCCGCCAAAAAGAGGTACAGGCCCCTTCCAGGGGTCAGTACTGTCCTAGATGATTTGCTGGACAAACCCTGCCCTATACACTCTGTATTGTTGAACACAGCTCCAACTCACAGCCTCAGAACTTGTTGGGTCGTCAGGCAGATTGCAAAAAGTGGCGAAGCCATTCTCGAGGCATCGCCATCTAATCGGCACTCTGCAACGCCATCGGAATATAATGCCGAAGTACTGACGATCTACGAAACATTCCCATCAAGGAACAGGAGGAAAAGAGCTCTTAAAGAACTCGAACAAGTATATCACGTGGCAGCAACGAGTGCATGGGCAGACATACCCATCACCTTCGGAGATGTCGACCGACCAGCCATTCTTCCCGGTCATTCACCGGCCGCACTAGTCCTGAACCCCATTATTGATGGCTTCAGGTTACACAAGGTGCTAATGGACGGCGGCAGTGGTTTAAATCTAATCTACGAGGATACTTTGCAACAAATGCAGTTCGACCGATCTCGCATCGAACATAGCAACACAACTTTCCGGGGGATAATCCCGGGGAAGGAGGCGCGCTGTTCAGGATGTGTCACCCTGGATGTAGTGTTCGGCACACCCGACAACTACCGATCTGAAGAACTTCTCTTCCACATCGTGCCCTTCCCAAGTGGCTATCACGCCCTACTGGGACGTGACGCCTTCACAAGATTCCAGGCTATACCACATTACGGGTATATGAAACTTAAGATGCCAGGACCTAACGGAGTAATCACAGCTACTAGTGACCCGAATATAGCCCTGCGTGCCGAGAACAAAACGGCGGCGCTTGCCCTCGAGGCTCTAGCCGAGACCTTTGCTGCAGAGGAGTTGACCACACTCCGGTCAACGGTAGACAAAGATGATGTGATCCTCAGCAAGAGGCCTAAATCTACATACTTTAAGCCGGCAAAGGAAATCATTAAATTTCAGGTACACCCGACGGACACAAATAAAACAGCGTCCATCGGAGCTCAGCTCGATCCTAAAGTGGACGAAGCACTACGAGCCTTCTTACAAGAAAACTGGGACATCTTTGCCTGGCACCCTTCAGATATGCCCGGCATCCCACGGCGGCTGGCAGAACATAGTCTGAACATCATCGCAGGCTTTAAGCCCGTAAAACAGACTCTGCGCCGCTTCTCCGAGCCCAAACGACAAGCTATGGGTGAAGAACTCACTAAATTGCTAGAGGCCGGATTCATTCGGGACATTAAGCACCCCGAATGGTTGGCAAACCTGGTAATGGTACCAAAGAAAGATAGATCCTGGCGGCTATGCGTCGACTTTAAAGACCTCAACAAGGCCTGCCCCAAGGACCCTTTCCCTCTACCACGAATAGACCAGATTATCGACGCCACAGCCGGACACGACTCGCTGTGTTTCCTCGATGCTTATTCCGGATACCATCAGATTAAAATGAAGGAATCCGATCAGGCGGCAACCGCATTCATCACCCCGTACGGGCCTTTTTGCTTCAACACAATGCCTTTCGGGCTAAAAAATGCTGGGGCTACATACCAGCGAATGATCCAGACCTGCCTCGAAAAACAGGTTGGAAAAACAGTTGAGGCGTACGTGGACGACGTGGTCATTAAAACCAAACACGTTAGCAATCTGATCGACGACTTAAGGCAAACCTTTGCTAACCTACGCGAATACGATATTCGGCTCAATCCGGAGAAGTGTGTATTCGGCGTTCCCGCGGGCAAATTGCTCGGATTCATCGTTTCCCATAGAGGAACAGAAGCGAATCCGGCAAAGATCCACGCTTTATCCGAACTTGCTGTTCCCACAGAGCTAAAGCATGTCCAGAGATTGGCGGGCTGCGTGGCGGCATTAAGCCGCTTCATCTCCCGCCTCGGTGAAAAAGCTTTGCCACTGTATAAGTTGCTGAAACGGACCAAGAATTTTGAATGGACCGATGAAGCAAAGGCTGCGTTAGAAGAAATCAAGACACTCCTGGCAAGTAACCCTATACTCACAGCACCAGGCGCTGGTGAGCCCATGTTATTATACATATCGGCCACCAACCAAGTCGTTAGCGCGGTGCTCGTTGTCGAGCGAGAAGAGAAGGGACACAAATTCCATATACAGAAGCCGGTATATTATGTGTCAGAAGTACTAACGCAATGCAAGTCCCGATACCCGCACTATCAGAAGATAGCCTATACAGTTTTCATGGCCTCACGGAAACTACGACACTACTTCCAAGAGTGTTCGGTCACGGTGGCATCCGAAGTCCCCTTGAATGATATAATCAATAACAGGGACGCCACCGGCCGTATAGCCAAATGGGCGATCAAGCTCCTCCCTTTCGAGATTACCTACAAACCACGCCGAGCTATTAAATCTCAGGTATTGGCAGATTTCCTCGCCGAATGGACAGAAGCCGAACTCCCCCGAGAATATAGTACATACTCCCATTGGACGATGTACTTTGATGGATCCAAAACTTTGGCCGGACTGGGGGCTGGAGTCGTTCTCACATCCCCCACAGGTGATAACGTCCGATACGTATTGCAGATCATGTATGCCGACTCCAACAATGCAGCCGAATACGAAGCCCTCCTGCACGGTCTTCGGATGGCAGCCTCAATGGGCATAAAGCGGCTGGAAGTACGAGGCGATTCCAACCTGGCCATCTCTCAAGTCAACGGCGAGTTCGATGCTAAGAATCCAAAGATGGCGGCATATAGAAATGCCGTCCTCAAGATATCCGCACGGTTCGAGGGGCTGGAATTCCACCACGTCGCTAGAGACGACAACCAAGCTGCCGATGTATTGGCTCGCTTAGGAGCCAAACGTGATCCTGTCCCACCAAACACCTTTTTGGAACGACTCTTTAAGCCATCCGTGGTTTGGCTAGATCAGGAGGACGCCGATCCATCCAGTGCAGACAAGGTTGTTCCCCCTGTAAACGAACCAGACGACCAAATCATAGGCGGCTCTGTCATGGACGCGACACCCTCGGCTCACGAAGTCATGGCAGTAATCGCGCCATGGACCGAGCCTTTCCTCGCTTACCTCCTTCGCAAAGAGCTTCCTGACGATCAGACGGAGGCACGGCGCATAGTTCGGCGCTCCAAAGCCTTTAAGGTACATGAAGGAGAGTTGTACAAGAAGAGCACCACTGGAGTACTACAGCGGTGCATTTCCGAGGAAGAAGGGCGGCAGCTATTAGCCGAAGTCCATGCAGGGATGGGCGGTCATCACGCCGCAGCAAGAGCCTTGGTAAGCAAGGCCTTCCGGGCTGGGTTCTTTTGGCCCACAGCTCGAGCGGACGCCCAGTCACTTGTCAAATATTGCGTGGGGTGTCAACTTTTCGCAAACTAAAGTCACATGCCCCCAACAGCTCTTCGGACTATTCCGATCACCTGGCCCTTCGCGGTCTGGGGGCTGGACATGGTCGGACCACTTAAAGGGGGGACCAAGAAAAATAAATACTTGCTGGTCATGGTCGACAAATTTACCAAATGGATAGAGGCCAAACCTGTTAAATCAGCCAAATCCGGACCAGTAATCGACTTTATATCCGGTGTGTACACCGTTATGGTGTCCCGCATAGTATAATAACTGATAACGGAGCCAATTTCACGGCCCAGGAGGTCAAAGACTGGTGCGCAAAGATGGGCATCAAGCTCGATTACGCATCGGTTTATCACCCACAGACTAATGGACAAGTCGAACGAGCAAACGGCCTCATAATGGGCGGCATCAAGCCACGTTTGGTCTGGTCTCTTGAAGAGTCCGATTGTCAGTGGGTAGAGGAGCTCGACTCCGTTCTATGGGGCTTGCGCACCACCCCGAACAGATCAACGGGATACACACCGTTTTTCATGGTCTACGGGGCTGAAGCGGTCCTTCCGTGTGATATCATTCACGACGCACCAAGAGTGCGCATGTACGAAGAAAGAGAAGCCGAGTTAGATCGGCAGGACGACTTGGACGCCTTGGAAGAGGAGCGTGATATAGCTCGGGTCTGTTCTACTTTTTACCAGCAGCAGGCCCGGCGTTACCAGAGCAGGGAGGTCAGGGCACAAGCATACAACGTGGGCGAACTAGTCTTACGACTACCGGAGAAGCAAAAGCATAAACTCAAACCCAAATGGGAAGGCCCCTTCATCATTGACGAGGTACTCACAGGAGGAGCTTACCGTCTTCGGAACCTGCAGGACAATCGCCTTGAACCAAACCCATGAAACGCAGCTCGTCTTCGGCGCTTCTACGGTTAGACCGATGTTGTCACACTTTTTACATTTCTTTTTTCTTTCTTTTCATTATTATTTCTTCTCCTTCCCACCGTTCTTTCTGGTAGGATTTATTTCTTTTCCTCCCCAACTCTATGTTCGGCTCAATCGATATTGTACTAATAATTTTTTGGCCTACACCTTTAAGTGCTATATCCGAACATAGTACCCGGGGGCTTCCTTTCCGAAGCCAGTGCTTTTGTGTTATCAGCACCTGTATACATTTATTGTGTACGCATATTTTCCTTGTCGTTTGATACGCCATCTTATGCATCAATTCGAACTAAGAATTTGCCAAGCTGGGTTGCCTTGCTCCTGTGCTTACCCTCTACGTTCCCGATTGTTCGGCTAGAGGGTAAAGGGAGCACCTCTGCGATTGCTACGACCGGGTAATCCGGATACGTACCTCAGACGGGTGAAGCCAAAAGCTAGCTATCTTAAGTAGACAATTGATCGGCTACGACAGATTTAATTCTGGCCATTCATGACCATTATTCGGGTTTTTCCCTTTACACACGCCCTTGGCCGCATACTAACAATATCCGGTTTTTCTCCTACGATTTGCGTAGTACCCCTGAAGAAAGGTATCGATAGAGTTACTATTTTCTTCAGAAGATGTTTCTTACGCTTAGCAGTAATATAACATATCTCCCTGTGTGCTTTCTGTCTATTCGTACCACATGGCCGGATTGCCTGGTTCCCCGAACACAGTTCCCTCCCCTTCGGGTGATAACTTACAAGGAACACTCCCGAGCTCTTAGCACGGGAGGTTAAAGCCGATGGCCGGTTAAGACAAAGTTCACAACACAAACGGAGCAATTTTTTGATCGTCAAGTACATAGCTACATATGATCATACATCTGGCTGCCGATCGAGATTATCAATTATGGTGTCCAGAGAGCAGTCTTGTTGAGAGAGACGGGCGGCCGGCATCACCTGGTCGTATACCAGGTGGAGCGGCACTTCTTGTCCATCTGCCCCCACTGGTCCAACCTGAGCCATACGCTCGGGGTCAAGTCCAGTATAGCGGGTCTTGATCATCGCCCACGCCTCTCGTGCTCCCTCTCGGCAAGCCGATGTCTTCCACAGCTCGAACATAGCTCGGGCTCCCTTGAAGCGATCAAGTACCTCGGTCATCCTCTCTGGAGGTTGCTCGCCAGGCCATAATGCCTTCGCCATGCTTTTCATGGCCTTCCGCGCCCACTCATGAAGGGCGGATAGCTCCTTCAGCAGATTCCCCTGATAGGATACGATTTCCTCTTCGGGTCGCTCGGACAACAGACCTGCATATACGTCACGGCATGCGTGTCACATTTCACTTATAAGAGTTACTTTCCGGTTTTAAAATCGCTCTTACCGAACATGCCTCTCTGCAAATTCTGGTTTTCCCCCTGAGCCTGAGCTAATTGAGCGTTTAAGTTTTCGATTTGTTCGGCTTGTTGTTTGTTCTCCTCCTTCAGGCGGTTCTTCTCGTCAAGATGATGTTTTAAAACGCGATGGCCAGCTTCCAGCTGTGACTCGGCATATTGCTGAGATTCTCGGGCTACATCCAAATCTTTTTGTAATTGCCCTATTGATTCAGCTGCTACATAGTACCCTTGCGTAAGCATGGGGATATACTAAAGATCGGCAGAATATATACACTCACCGTGCGCCTCCCGAGTAAATTTCTTTACTTGCTCCAGTTCGGTTTTCAAAGATTCAACCTGTGTCTGGCTGGTTTCCAGATCCTTGGCAAGCTGCTTGCACTGCTGCTTAGAGGCCTGCATTGCCAGTCAATTAATACGGGGATCCTTAATTCGGTCGTACCGACCAAATTAAGGCTCGGGGGCTACTGAGTTTACACAAGTGTTCGGACTTTAACAAACAACCACTTACCTGCAGGCCGGACGCTATCAACTTAACAACCTCCCCGAACCCAGCTCGGGCGGCCCCGAGGTATGCATCCGTTGTGCGCAGCGCGCCGAACTCTTGTTCGGAAAAGGCCAGATGACGCAAGGCTTCGCGTCGCCGCCGATGATGCATGGCGCTCCCGACCTCCGATTTGGTGACTGATAGGGCGTCACCAGATTCGGCTGGGTCGGGATGGACGGTGGGGGCTCCTGTAGTAGGGTCGGCATGGGGGGAGGGCCTAGAGTCTTGAGCACCGCCGGGCGTCCTGGCAACATCTTCGGCGGGTGACGGCCGAACCCTTTGCCTGAACGTTTTGGCAAGATGGTCTCTTGTCAGACCTCATCAAATCGTGGTATTAAATCAACAGGTTCAACGAAATACCTTTGGGATGAACTCGTGGGAGCACTCGCCTCTGTGGCCGGCTCGTTTACCGGGTCCTGATTGTTTTCCAATCCAGGTGCCGCCGCTGCTGCCGGTGTGTGTCGCGTGGATCTACGGCGCTTGGGCGTAGGAGCTGGTGTGTTGGGGTTAGCAGAGGACACTTGCCTCTTGCGGGAAGTTTTCTTCTTCTGGCTTGTCGCAGGAGAAGGAAAGGACCCAGGGTAATCGGCAATGATAGCCACCTTGGTGCCATCAAGGCCCTCTTGGTAGAGAACCCCGTCCTCGAGTTCAATGGACAGATCTGGGTCTTCATGATAACCCGGATCATCGTCATGGGAATAGTCTTCGGGCTGAGGGGCCGGACAATGTACTGTCTCGATGAAGCTCCTCCATTCCTGTTCACATGAACATAAAAGACTTCGGTCAAAAAAAGGATAAATTAAGAATTCGAATTGTGGTCACGGGATTGAAAGGCTCACCCATTCGATGGGATTATGGCTTGAGTATCCCTCTTTGGTCGACCGCCGAATGAAATCTTCTTGCTCCCCTTTGTATAGGTCGGCAAGTACGGCGGCTAATGCCGTTTGATCGGCAGGACCCTGTCTTCGGGAACATGTGGTATCGCTCGTCCCGTTGTATTGCCACAAGGGGTGTACCCTCTGTTGAAGGGGTTGGACGCACCGGGAGATGGCGGCGGCCATGACGTCTATCATGGTCAGCTTATGATGGGCCAGTATTCTTACACGCGCCGCTAAGCGCTGCACCTCAACGCTGTCTTCTTGGGACGAGCTCTTCGGGCGCCAGTTGTACCTCTTCCTCAAGGGGGCATCAAAGTATTCGGACAGACCCTTCCGAGATGGATCGAATAAAGGGACGTCCTCGATATAGAACCATTCCGAAGTCCATAGTTCGGATTCCTTCGGCGTCCCCACGGGGTATCCTGTCCCCGCTATGCGGCATACTTCGGCTCCGCCGACCTCGAAGATTGTCTTATCCCGGGTATGAGGGACAAGGCAAAAATATTTCCTCCATAACTCAAAGTGCGCCTCGCAACCCAGGAACATCTCGCAGAGGACGACGAAACCCGAGATGTGCAGAATAGACCCTGGAGTAAGGTGGTGGAGCTGGATCCCATAAAACACCAGTAGCCCTCTCAAGAACGGATGAATGGGAAACCCGAGTCCTCGCAAGAGGAATGGCACAAAGCACACATTATCCCCTTTATGCGGATGGGGGAAATTCTCTGCGAAGACCTCGCTGTAGAATGACGTCAAGCCGACGCGGACGACTGTCAGATCCGAGGAAGGGAGGTACCCTTGGGTCTCGAGGTCGTGGAGTCGAAGGAGCGATACGGAGCAGCTGATCCAGTCCCCGGGACGGGATCCGTAAGGATCCGAGGAAGAACCAGGGACGCTCGCCATCTTTGGTGAAGACCTTTCGCTAGAGATTTTTTCCGGTGGGGAAGAAGAGGTTGTGGCTTGGACCACGACTTAGTTTGTTTAAATGGGTGGGGCCTCATTTGTGTTAAGGGTAGTTTCGTACAAAGCTACTGGGCAGCTCGTCTCCCCACGACGTGCGGAGCCCAAGAAACACTGTTGACTCTTTGACGTTTGGCCTTCGGGGCCGAGCTATTCGTGATATACGGACGATCTATGATCGGGAAAGATTACACGTCGATGGAGGCCGAACTATAGCCCGGCCGATCATAATTTGGAAAAGGTGGAACTCGCCTCGCAAGCCGAAGACTCTGATCACTCGAAGCAGCTGGAGCCTGGACCCTTGGCGTTGGAGGCTAGTTCGGGGGCTACTGAGGGAGTCCTGGACTAAGGGGTCCTCGGGAGGCCGGCCTATGTCTAATGGGCCGGACTGTATGGGCCACTTGCCGAACACTAGAAGAATAGAAGACCTCATCTCCAAGAAGGAAGCTTTGGGAATCGTGGATTGTTCTCCACGTTTGGAATAGCGAATAGGCATGTTTACCCCTTCGACGTGTAACCGACCATGTGTAAACCCTAGGGACCTCGGCGTCTATATAAGCCGGAAGGTTTTAGGATGTAAAGGGAGAGAACTCATCTAGGGTTTTAGTCATACGATCTCGTGGTAGATCAACTCTGTAATCTCCATACACTCAATATAATCAAGCAGGACGTAGGGTATTACCTCCATAGGAGGGCCCGAACCTGGGTAAAACCTTGTCCCCTTTGTCTCCTGTTACCATCGATCCAAGTATCACAGTTCGGGACCCCCTACCCGAGATCCGCCGGTTTTGACACCGACACCACTCTCTCTCCTACTCTGCTTTCTCCTCTGCTGCCGCCTTCGCGCGGCGCTCTTCCGCGTCCAAACTTGCCCATGCACGACGACCTCTTTCACGAATATCGGTCACCACCCAGTCCGGTTTTTTCGTGTCAATCCAACGATACTACATGCACAGAGGCGGAGGAGACTACAACAAAAATAGAAATAGAAATATCAAATCAACAATAATATCAACAACGTGTTTATTCTTGGTGACTGAAACATACCGAAGTCCTGATGTACGGTGAAGTAGCAACGGGTGGATCTTCCTCATAATTGGCGCACATGAAAAACTTCATGCCCAACCAATCTGAAAAATCCGTCACCTCCTTCACCTTGTAGAGATCGCCACACCAACAACGAAGTACTTCCACCCCCCGAGGCAAAGTCGCACTCTTCATTTTCGTAGGCCTAATGCTTTGATCCGAGCAAGGCAAACTCATAATGACTACCGCGTTGGTGTTTTGAAGTGCGGCTGGACGATGGAGAAGAGAGTGAGAAAGAGCAAGCAGTGTGGGCAGAAGCAAAGAGAAGAGCGTGAGAGAGCAGGCAACGGCATCTCGTATATAAAGATGAGGAGCACTGTGTTGTCGGTAGAAGAAAATAAAACACGCGCGTCCGCCGCAGAAACAGCACTGCACTGCAGACAGCAGGAATCAGACAAAGCAGACAAAGCAGACACCCGTGCGCTCGGCTGAATCTTTGCCTAAAAATCAGCGCCGTTTGCATAAAAATCATCGCCGTCATCATAACAAATCAGCGCGGTGCGATTCTGCCAATCACTACAGTCTGCCGTGGAAATCAGCGCATTTTGCTGCAGTGTGGGCATCGGAATCAGCGTCTGCGCATGGGAAAAAGCAAGGGAAAAGCGAGCTGTGCGTCCGGCCGAGGGAGAAGCCGTCGGTGACTCGCAATTTTTGATACATTTAAGTGGAAAAAAACTTCAGTACACAGTTGGAAAAAAACTCCAGTACAAAAAATTACACCAACACTACACCATGTTGTACTTCACAGTCTATAAGTACGATCACTGCGGCAGAGGGCTGAAAACAACAGCAAGCTCCTGATCACGCTCTTTGAAGGTTATGAGCACCAAATTGTTTACTTCAATAGACGATGCCCAAAGAAAATTACCGAAACCTTCCTTGTTCAACACCATTCTACCACCCAAGCCAATAAAGTAGGAACAAGGAATGCTCACAGATATATCATCATCTTCAGAATCCAAAGTAATTTCAAGAGTTAAAGAACCAGTCCTAGTAATTGACAAAAAATCCTTCAAACTCCTCGCAACCATGGTCGGAATAACCTGACAAAAAACATCAAGTTATATGATGTTTAGCTAACAAATTTAAAACAGTATAGTACAGCAAAGAACAAATAAATAAACAGTAGCCAAAAACAAAGCTCACCATATGTTGACCATTAACATTCATGGAATCAATCCTATGAACAAAAGGAGTACACAATATGTAGTTGTCATCAAAGAACTGTCGCGACATGACATACATTTGGTGATAATTCAGACTGAAGACACCACGACTATAAAAACAACTGTCAACAAGTTCCCTTTGAGTTTCACTCAGATCCTCAAGAGCTACAAAAAAATGATTTCACAAATTGAGCAGAACAGCAAAACGTATAAGCTGAAACAAAACTTTAAATCACTCAAAAAAAAAACTTACCAACACAGGGTAAAGGGAACAACATAACACCATCCCGATGAAAATCAACACCAATCATAGTTCCATAGTGCTCAAGCCTAACAGTCATCATGTCACGATGACGGAGACCATAATCATTCACAAGTTCCTCCCAGGAAGGACCATGGAATTTACTGCTCACCCGACCTTGTCTAAACAGAACATGGTATAAGTTACCCTCACTGTTGTGAAGAGCAAGATCAATATCTGTGTCACCCCTCCGAATAGCTAAAGCTCTGCACTCCTCAATGTACCGAGCAAGATGTGATCTAACACCGCACGGAACATACTACAACAAGAATGGAAGCAAACATCATAATCATATAAACAAAGGCATTCGAATACATTCCAACCAAAACAATATCAACCAAATGCCACAATCAGAGAAACAAGATATAGAATCTTACAACACGCCTTGAACATCGACGATCCAGCACCACAGTGAATACAGATGCACCAGAATCAAAGGAAGAACAAGGGCCACCTGGAGCTCGACAAAATGGGCAAGCCATTTACCTACAAACAAACGGTGACCAATAAGAACTGAATCCACAACCGAGTTGAAAGTTGACATTTGATTGAGTTGGAAGCAAAAAAAAATACCGTAGGTCTGTGGAGAGAGCCCTGATCTATTGTTTACGCGGGTTCGATACGAAAATGGGTGGACGAGCGAAGAGATCGGCGCGGGGGTGCAAGCACCAGAGAGCAACGGGAGTGGGAGGTGGAGCTGGGGAGCCTGGAGGACGGGGGAGGGTGAAAGGAGTGGTCAGAGGAGAAAGAAAGGAGTGGTCGGCCTTATCCAGGGGCCCATCGGCCTTCTGGAGGCCGACAGGCAGCTCTTCGGCCAACAAGAGGCCGACAGGCCACTCTTCGGCCTGCAAGAGCCCGACGGACCTCTCTTCGGCCTGGGGGTGGCCGACGGGCCCATCTTCGGCCTGCCAGTGGCCGACGGGCTCTCTTCGGCCCACCAGAGGCCGACGGGGTACTATTTTTGATTTTTTCCAATTTGTGCATGCGGTTTTCGAATTTGGTACAAAATTGGTCGTACTTTTGAAAAAAAAATCCATGAATCTCCCAGGTAATGTTCGCTGGATGCTACGTGTACAACTCTAGTGCATAAAAATTAGCCCAGAATAGTTTTTCTCATGGGCCTGATATAGAGAGCACACATACATGGGGGCACCTCTATTTCGGGGGCCCGGGGCGGCCGCCCCTACCCCCGCTCAGGGTCGGGCCTGCTCGTGCATCATACTCAGCTACACATAATGACTACGTCCTACCATGTGTGCCATACACATAGCTTAGTCACCTGATCAAAAAGTTTCAAAAGCTAGAAGGAGTTGACTGGTTCAACGAGAAGGCAAGGACACCACGCGGCGGCTGCTCGCCCCCCCCCCACACACACACACCCAACGCCATAGTTGGAGCCTGCAGGAGGGGTGGGATGGAACAGGGAGGAACAGGAAGAAGCGCAAGGTACCACTGTTACGGCGGGGCGGTCGGAGGACACGACGATGTGGCCGCCGGGACATTCTTCCTGCCATGGTCCTCCAAGAACGACGAGGAGATGCGAGACGGTGGTGGCGGCGATGGATAGCCGTAGGAAGGAAGAATGCAGAACGGGAAGGGAGATAAGTTTGTGAGTACATTTTTAGTACCAGAGAGTAAACCTGTTCATGGACAACCCGGCCCTTCGGCCCGAACCCGAAGCCCGACATTCGGGCCGGGCTCGGGCTTTACTTTCTCGCCCGAAGCCTGGCCCGAAAGCCCGAAAAAAGCCCAAAATAGCCACATATATATTATTGAAAATATAGGTATAATAAACTGATATAATATCCCGAATATGATTAATTTAATTAAAAAATGTCACTGTTCATGTGCTTCGGGTCGGGCCGGTCCGGGCTCGGGCTTGGGATTTTTCCTTTGGGTTTTGCCAAGCCCGGCCCGAACCCGACCCGGCCCGAAGAATGATCAGGTTTACGAGAGAGTGCCTCTGTGTGTGTAGATCAAGTTCTTCTGCTTGGGCCAAGCCCAAACAGTGCGGAAAACTAATATTACAAATGAAATATAATTATATTTAAAAAAACATCTTCATAAAAATGATCGCATTTAAAAAATACTTAAAATTATCAAAAAAATGTTCTTGAAACTTAAAAAAACACCTTTTCAAAATAAATAAATATTCATGTTTTTTCTAAATAACAAAATATATAATCGATTGAAAGGCTATTCCATATACCACAACTTTTTCATCAGGTGAAAGTGCGGACCTGAAGTAGGTACCGACAAACAACATTATGATGGCTTGTTCAGAACTTTATTTCTGACGTTTCCCGAAATTGGATATAAGAAGTGTTGTGCAATTGGACCTGAAGTGAAAGTGCGGACCTGAAGTAGGTTACTAACTTTTTTTCGTCCGTTGTAACGCACGGGCATTTATAAAAGTCTAAGACCTATGGAAAATAGCAACATATTTATTCGATTCTGAGCTCGGGCTTAGCTGAACCCAAACTCAGCACCGCTGGATCCATGTGGATGTGTGCCGTCTGCTGTAATACTACCGGGTATAGTGGATGTATTCTAACGAGAGCGGCGATAGCACATACGAGCTCGCGTGCTCCCGGTTGGTGGACCAATAGTAGAGCGTGCACATGCATGTGATATTAAATTGATCCTGGAAATACGGGTTGGGTTTAAAAGTGTAGATAGTTCATATACGGGACTTGGCCGGTACAGCGGGGTTACGGTGTGACGGGAATTCACGAACCGTTCCATTAGGACAGGATGGTTGGATTGCATGTACCATCCGATTTGAATAGCTCTCTCCCTCACTCACCTCCCACCCCGTCGTCCCACAAACAACACACACACCAATGACACGGGCAGAGCATCGCCGGGTCCGTCTCTCTTGCTCGATCGCACCTACCGGCCGCCTCACAGCATCTCCAACAGGCGCGTTATCATAGCTGCGCGTTGGAAATAACTGTCTTTTTACGCACACGGAGCTGAAATGGGCGCTCCAGCAACACACACACACACACACACACACCAAGATTTTTCTTTCGAAGATTGTCATTGATAGCTTTAAGAAACTCATGCTCTTGCTCTAAATTTAGCTTCTCGAAGCATAGCTTCTCATGAATTCTTAGAAGCTCTCTATGACCGCGCAGGTTCCCACGCACAAAACCGTCCTACGGCTCTAGCTTCCCACCCGGCTCGATGAAATCCCCTAATCCCCAATGCTTGCCGGCCTGCTATATAAAACCTCACGGCCGGCGACTCCACATTACCTTCATCCCCTCCCTCCCCGTAGCTTGTCTAGTTTGCTTCTCCCCCAATCGCCAATGGCACCGGCCGTTCTTCGTCGCCCAGCCACTCTGCCAGAGGACAGCTCCAGCTGGGAGGCTTCACCGTGTCGGCGTGGCAGTCCTCTGAAGCGTGTAGTGCACGTGGCGTCCCTGGTGGGTGTGCGCACGCCACCAACTACACGCTCCACCACCGCTGCCAGAAGGCAGCTGCTGCCGGTGGCCGCCAACACGCAGGCAGCCGCCAGGGCCGGCACCCGACCGTCGTCCGTCTTTGCCACGACAGGCGGCGGGGTCAGCACCCGCTCCGCCACCAAGGCCCGAATGCGGGAGATGGAGGCCGCCAAAGGCTCGCCGCCGGGCTTCTGCATCGCAACCCTTGCGCGCTACATCTACTTCCTAGAGAAGGAGGTGGAGCGCCAGGTCGCGCACGCGAAGAAGCTCACCGATGCCGTGGCCGCAGGAGAAGCCGCAGTAGCGGCGCGGAATGCGGAGATCTTTGCCGAGTCCCGTCGCTTCGAGGAGGGGCGTCTTGAGCGCCGGAGGGCAGCACTGGCAGGCAACGGACACGACTCCACCAACTCGTCGGCAGGCTCCTCCTCCACTTGCTCTTACTGAGCGCGCTAGATTCTGCTGGAAGTGGTACAAAGCCCCTCCGTAGTACTAGTATTTAGGGGCTATTTTGTTCAGTTCATCTAACTATAGATATGGTTGATCTGTACCACGTACTTTAAATTAGCTAGCATATATAGTTGAACTAGCTATTTCAGTACATGGTTGGCAACAATTGGGGAAAAGTTTGTTCGGTTCCGCTGTCAAGTTGAACTGTATTGTACAAAGACCAGTGCTTAATGTATAAATGAAATCCATGTTTGCTGAATTTCAGTTGCAAAATTACACCCTAATTGTGATTTTGTTCCTGTGAAACTTGACAAATGCCAGTGCTACAATGTTGACAAATGCCAATGTTACTAGATCGACATATGCCAATGTTTCCGATTTGACACATGGCAATTTACCCAATATGATAGATGCAAATCTTCCCGTATTGTCTGTACTAGGCACACGGGTCATATTAGAGAAACGTTTGCGATGACGCATTGCACCAATCCTTTGCGCCAATATTTTCACTTGGCTTACGGGCGAAGGGAAAGATAGCTATCGATCGCATACGGGTATTCAACCTGAACCGTTTGTGATGAGTGTTTATTCAAAGAAAACAATGATGGTTTTTTGTTTGCTATGTGAATTCAGAGATAAATACTTAGTTCATCAAACCATATATTTCATTTAGTCAAGCTTTGACTTTACATTTATACAACCGAGATACAATATAAAGAAAACTAGTTGCGGCGGCAGCGGCGTCCTGCGGCGGCGTTCTCGTGCTCCGGGGCACAATGGTACAGATCTTCAAACGAGACCAGAATGTTATGGACTTCACAATCAAAGAGCCGGTCGTCGCGCGATCGACGGGCGTGGGGCCGGGGGGTGGCGACTAGTGGCGCTACGAGGAAGCTGTCGACGGTGGCGTCCCAATCCGCTGAGGGGCCCGTGACGGGTGCAGGCGCGTGCACGGGGTCGGGCGCCGTGGGTGCGGGCACGCGCACTGGTACCAGCGTGGAGTGTGCAGGGGTGCGCACGAGCACGGGCGTAGGAGGAGGCGCTGGCGCTTGCACGTACACGAGCTCGCGTAGGTCCGCGGGAACCTCCATGACGCCTGCGGTTTCCAGTGTTCCGATGATGCTCGGCGACCAGCCCGTCAATGCCACGGGGATGGTTGCTGGCGCGGGTGTGGGGATGGTTGCTGGCGAGTGCGCCGGGGCAACATTCGCTGCGGCATGCAACTCTTCCAGGGCCATGTCCATGGCGTCACATTCGTCTTTATGTTCTATCTCTTCCGGCTCGGTGTCAACTTCACCAAACCGGAAGAGTAGTGGCATATAATCCTTGTGTACCATGGCATAGGTCGCCGTGGAGGTCTGAATGATGGAGGGGAATGGGAAGCATAGATGTAGAGAGGATTGTGAGTGAGTGGGCAGTAAAGCCGCCTATTAAACAGCGGCGCGGGCGCCATTGATGGACATGTTGGAAGCGAGGAGGGCAGATATGGAGGTCAAAGGGCTCGCTTCCCGGTGAGCCTGCGACGTACAGCCCGCACGCCTCCCGGTGAGCCTGCGCAGCGGAGGCCAGCTCGCATGCCTCCTGTCAACTCAAGCAGCTGCTCGCACGACACCTCCTAAGCCCTAGCCAATAAAAGGGTGCGATGCTTGGCAGCACGTAAGGGCAGTAGAACGCCCACGGTTTGAAAATAATGCAACTGTTTGCGTGGAAACGTGACAGTTCTTTGTTCCAAAAAGCTTTTGTTCGCTATTAATGTGTCCGCCTTTTCCCAAAGTGGACACAAAAAATACCACAAGATATTTGTGCTATATCATGACGCCATGCCCAATTTCTTGAATTTTGTGTAAGTTCTAGATTTACTATAATTTAACGTAATATTCTCAATGTTGGCTCTAAAAGAAAATATATATTAAAAAACGAGTCTCAAATAGGAAAACAAAATGCTATGACGCCTTTATGTGCCATGTTCATGACACCATGTCAAGTTTCATGAATCTTCTGACGAGTTTTTGATATACATGATTTAAAAACCGAGTTTCTCAATGTTTATCTCGCCGAGCCAAGACCCCGAGATGTTTGAAATTCATTCCCATATCTTGTATGGGACCTAAAGATGCATGCACACTAATATGGTTTTCAAACCATTTTGATGCACCGGACCTTGTGTTAGTAGTTCAAATTTGAATTATGCATATTAAATAATATGCATATAAAAGTCAATTAATTAATATATAAAAAGTCCAAACGAACCATGTATAATTTCATATTTTGGCACACCACTCATTTTGGTATATGTTTCCTCTAGAAATATATAGTTCAAGACGAGAAGATGCAGCGGATGTCGATTCGCCCACATAAGGTGACGCGTTCCATATCGAAACCACAAAAGCTTCCCGTGAGAAGCTCAGGTTTGTGAGAGGCTTGTGCCAAAACTTGTCCCAAATTGGATATTATTTTACCTGGGCACATATGAGCCATGCATGTCATGACACCATGCCAAGTTTCATGAATTTTCTAACGAGTTTTTGATTTCTACATGATTTAAAACTTGAGTTTCTCAATGTTTGTATGACCGAGCCAAGACCGCGAGATGTTTGAAATTCATTCCCATATCTTGCATATGGGATCCTAAAGATGCATGTATACTTATATGATTTTCAACCCATTTTGACGCACCGGACCTTATGATTGTAGTTCAAATTTGAATTATGCACGTTAAATAATGCATATAAAAGTCAATTAGTGTATAAAAAGGCCAAACGAACCATGTATAATTTCATATTTTGGAACGACACTCATTTTGGTATATGTTGCCTCTAGAAATATATAGTTCAAGATGAGAAGATGCAGCGGATGTCGATTCGCCCACATAAGATGACGCGTTCCATATCGAAACCACAAAAGCTTCCCGTGAGAAGCTCAGGTTTCTAATATAAGGGGCTTGTGCTAAAACTTGTCCCAAATCAGGCATTTTTTCACCAGGGCACATATGAGCCATGTCATGACACCATGCCAAGTTTCATGAAATTATGACGAGTTTTTCATTTATACATGAATGTAAAACAAAGCTTCTCAATGTATGTGGCCGAGCCAAGGCCCCGAGATGTTTGAAATCCATTCCCATATCTTGCATGGGGCCCAAAGTAGCCATGGACACTTATATGATTTTTCAATCCATTTTGATGCACCAGACCTTGTGATTTTAGTTCAAATTTTAATTATCCACATTAAATGCCTAGAGAACTCAATTAACGTATGAAAATGCAAAAAGAACCCTGAATAATTCCATATTTTAGCAAGACACTCTTATTGGTCTGTGTTACCTCTAACAAAAGTTGAAGGCGAGAAGATGAGAAGATGTCATTTTGCCCACGTATGGTGATGTGTTCCTTATCGGAACCACAAAGCTTGCAGTGAGAAGCTCTGGTTTGTAAGGGACTTGTGCCTAAAATTGTCCCAAGTTGGACAATTTTTTTCAATGGCACATATGTGCCATGTCATGACAACATGGCAAATTTTTTAGAATTTCTGACGTGTTTTGGATTTACAGTAATTTAAAAACCAAGTTTCTCAAAGTTTGTGGCCGAGCCAAGACCCCGATATGTTTGAAATTCATTCCCATTTCTTGCCCGTGACCTAAAGATGAAGCCATGGACACTAATATGATTTTTCATCCCATTTTGATGCACCGGACATTGGGATGATAGTTTAAATTTGAATTATACACATTAAATGTCTAGAAAACTCAATTAATGTATAAAAATGCCAAACCGACCCTGAATAATTCCATATTTTAGCATGACACAACTATTGGTCAGTGTTCACTGTAGATAAATCTTATTTTGATCCAAACACCATCCTTTGTCGAAGTAACCTCATTTTTTGTTTTAAAAACATTTTTAAAATCATGTCTTTCACAAACAGTTCAAGTCATGAATCGTGTGTGATCCAGTACAAAATATCTTGGGCCAATCCTCATAATGCATGGCTTAGGACGGAAGCTTCGTCGGCTACAGTACACCGTCGGCCAGTTTACCACACGTACTCCTCAGACCATTTTACTTTTCAATCGTCACCGGTGAAAGATGGGGACGTGGATCCCCGTCGTGAGGGCAACTTCGGCAACCCACTCCGGCCCGAGCGTGGCCGCATCAGCCATGAGCACGCTCTCAACATGCTTGAATGCGGCCGCTACCTCCGACAGGGCGGCTGTAGCAACCGAAAGGGCAGCTGCTGCAGCTGAGAGGGCGGCAGCAACAACCGCGACGGGGATAGCAAATGGCGAGAACGACACATCAGCTGTCAGTTTCTAGGCGGTCGTCGTAGCCCTGATGGCGAACGCCCAGTCCCATCTCGAGGCCGCCCACGCCCATCTCGTGTCGATCACTGCACAAATCACATCTGCCTTCTCCGACACCGGTCGACAACCCACGCCCGATGAGTTGGTAATCGCTGAGTGTGCTCGAGCAGGCGTCCGTTCGTCGGTGGCCTCCCTAGCCAAGACTGTGGCCGTCCATGCCCGGAGCAAGGTTGCCCACGCCCAGCTCATGGCGGCCTTATCCAAAGAGATGGTGGACGAAGACTGCGAGGTGCTGGAGTATGTGGCGATGGATCCCATGGATCTCCTTACCCCGGAGATCGTCGAGCGGGAGCTGGTCATCGAGGAGGCGGCCGAGATCGACGAATGCCAGGCGGAATATTAGTCTCTGTCTAGAGCGATGGTCTTTTGTTAGAGTAATGTTTAGGTCAAATAACTAATGTTTATTAGTTGCTCGATTAAGTAAGTGCGGGCAGTGCTGTAGGCTCTTTTGTGTAGTACTCAAATTTGCAAGTGTTGTTAAATTAAGCAATGACGTCGATGACCAATGTAACGAGGGAAATTCAGACCAAAATTTGTCGCCGTATCCCCATTTTCTCTTCCAAATGAAAATGAAATGGAAGTACCGTGCGCAATGTAGTATCCGATATCTTACGCCAGAAGCTTGAAGACCAAAATTTCCACATTTAGTCTCGTCACACACGGGATCAACTATAGGATTCGTTTGTTTTGTTGAATATCTCACACAGTTATGGTATAGGGACTGTGTCCGATGTGACTATGCTGGCTACTTTTTCGCCGCACCGAACGAAATTTTGGGCTGCCACGCAAATATCTACCTCCCCCGCCCCTCTTACCAACCAAAAGCGACATCCCCCCACTTCCCCCTTCCTTTCCTAAGTTCAAACCTGCGCTGCTTGCTTGCAGCGCCGCCTCCTCGCCGGTGACGCTCCTTCTTGCTGCTCGCCCTCCTCCATCTAGTCAGGTAATCCACACCTTCCCCATACCCCTCCCCCTCCACCCCCTCCTCCTCCATTCCACATGCCCCGACAACTCATTGTGTTTTCTCGAGGGCTCCGTTGTTGCCTTCGACGACGACTATGAGTTGTTTTCTCAGCATGCCCGTGCTTTCCTCAACTCCAGAGCCGACAGGTTGGTGCCCGGACAGGCTGAGGCCACTCACCACTATGAGGAGGGCACCCACGATGTGGAGGCCTCGCCCTCGTCCAAGCCCATCGTTATCGATATCTCCAACGACAAGGAATATCTTGTTTTTAAGCTTAATTACTAATGACCTGTGTTCAGCTAGCTACGCTTGTTAAGCATGTTTGCTTTACGTTTTGCATGTGCTGCTCCTGCCTTTCCTTAAGAAATTCTAGTGAAATATGCAATGTAATGCTACTATGTGATACGTCTCCAACGTATCTACAATTTTTGCTTATTCCATGCTGTTATATTATCATTCTTGGATGTTTTACAATCATTTTATAACAACTTTATATAATTTTTTGGGACTAACCTATTGACATAGTGCCAAATGCCAGTTGCTGTTTTTGTTTGTTTTTTACTTCACAGAATATCAGTACCAAACGGAGTCCAATCGCGATGAAACTTTTTGGAGATTTTTTCTGAACCAGAAGACACCCAGTGGGCCAAAGAAGAGCCAGGAAAGTGAGCAGTGGAGAGCACAACCCACCAGGGCGCGCCAGGGGGGCCCCGACGCGCCCTGATGGGTTGTGCCCTCCACGGGACCCCTCTGCACCGCCTCTGATGCCTATAAATTCCCAAATATTCCCAAAACCCAAGGGGAGTCGACGAAACACAATTCCAACCTCCGCAAGTTCCAGAACAGCGAGATCCAATCTAAACACCATCACGGAGGGGTTCATCTTCCTCATAGGTGCCTCTCCGATGATGCGTGAGTAGTCCACCATAGACCTACGGGTCCGTAGGCAGTAGCTAGATGGCTTCTCTCTCTCTTATGATTCTCAATACAATGGTCTCTTGGAGATCTATTTGATGTAAACTTTTGCGGTGTGTTTGTTGGGATCCGATGAATTTTGAGTTCATGATCAGTTTCTATCCATGAATATTATTTGAGTCTTCTTTGATCTCTTATATGCATGATTACTTATAGCCTCGTATTTCGTCTCAGAATCTTTGGTTTAGTTAGGCCGACTAGATCAATTTTTCTTGCCATGGGAAGAGGTGCTTTGTGATGGGTTCGATCTTGCGGTGTTCTTTCCCAGTGACAGAAGGGGCAGCAAGACACGCATGTATCGTTGCTATTAAGGATAACAAGATGGGGTCTATTCCTACATGAATAGATCTTGTCTACATCATGTCATCGTTCTTATTGCATTACTCCATTTTTTCATGAACTTAATACACTAGATGCATGCTGGATAGCGGTCGATGTGTGGAGTAATAGAGGTAGATGCAGGCATGAGTCGGTCTATCTATCTTGGACGTGATGCCTATATAATGATCATCGTCTTGGATATCGTCATGACTATTCGATTTTCTATCAATTGCCCAATAGTAATTTGTTCACCCACCGTGCGCTATACTCATGAGAGAAGCCACTAGTGAACCCTACGGCCCCCGAGTCTACTTTTCCAACATATTGCTTTCCGATCTACTTTTTTGAAATCTTTGTTTTCAGATCTACAAAACCAAAAACCCAAAAACATATTGCTGCATATTTACTCTTTTTATTTGTGCTCTTGAGAGATCTCTCTCTCCTACCTATCACTACCTAATCTATCTTACTACTGTAGAGAGATTGACAACCTCTCTTTCGCGTCGGGTTGCAAGTATTTGTTGTTTGTGTGCAGGTGCTGCTTATTGGGTGGTGGTGATCCTCCTACTGGTTCGATAACCTTGGTTTCATAACTGAGGGAAATACTTACCATCGCTGTGCTACATCATCCCTTCCTCTTTGGGGAAATACCGATGCAGTCTCAAGCCACGTCAAAGGAATTTCTGGCGCCATTGCCGGGGAGGAAGCGGTCTCTTCTACGTGCCTATCGTAGGCACCGAGGGGACTCCATCATCATCTACCAGGTTCCTAATCACAAATATCGTCTCCTTGCAATTACATTATTTGCCATTTGCCTCTCGTTTTCCTCTCCCCCACTTCACCAATTTGCCATTTTATTCGCCCTCTTTTTCGTTTGCCCTTTTTCTCGTCAGATCTCTTGCCTAGTCATTATGGCTAGTTCTTCCTTTGTTGCGTGTACTCCCGATAATGAGGTTCTTAATTTTAAGCAAAAGGGGAGGGGAGAACCTAAATGATGCTTGGTATAGGATATGCAATGCTCATAATAGATCTATCCATAAGCAATCTATCATTGTTCTTCTTCGTAGCTTTTATGTGGGCATCACCACTTGGTATAGATTTGTCATTGATACGATTACCGGTGGGAATTTCTTGATGTGTCCTTCTTTAGATGCTTTTAATGCCATGGGAAGATTAGTGGGATCAGCACCTATCATGATCAATGAAACGACTTTAACTCTCGAACATGTTATGGAGAGATTAGATGCTATTGAAAAGAAAATGATCACTAAAGGACATCTTGATGATCTAGATAAAAATATGCATAATCTTGCTAATAAAATTGGGTCTAAGGCGGGAGAGGCTCTTAAATTGCTTAAGGAAAAAGAAACCGTGGTCAACGAAAGGGTAGAAGAGAGCCCTTACCGGATCGATAAGATAGAAGAGATTTTTAGTAATTTGGGTTCAGCTTTTTCTTCTATCAAAACTATGGAAAAAACTCCCGTGAAGATTGGCAAGACCACACAATTCACTAAGAACAAAGTTGCTATACCTAGTAGTCACAAGGGGGGTCTTAAAATGATTAGTATTCATCCCGAATTTGTTGAAATCATAAGAGACCCTATTTATAAGAATGAAGTTTTTGGTTTTCTTCCTAGGAGTGTTGTCATAAAAAATATGCATGCTAAATCCTTGAAGAAATCTAGTTGTGTGATTGAAGAATTGAAAATGAAAGATGACAATACTTGAATCTATGCGTTATGCCTAGCTAGGGGCGTAAAACGATAGCGCTTGTTGGGAGGCAACCCAATGAATCAATAATTTTTTGCTTTTTTCCTTTCTGTTTTTGAGTGTTGACACAATTATGCATCTGTTATGATTGTGTTTTTATGGTTTATTTAGTGTTTGTGCCAAGTAAAGCCTTTAGGATGATTCATATGATGAGTAGAAGCGATGCTGAATCTGAAACAGAAACTTTGCGTCCAGTATATGAATTTTCGTTTTTTCTCTGAAACGTGATCTTGAGCTGAAATTTTAACACAGTGTTGCTATACAAATTCCTTACGTTGTCCTAATTTTTCAGAATTTTTCGAGTTACAGAAGTATGGGTAGAGTACAGATTACTACAGACTGTTCTGTTTAAGACAGATTCTGTTTTTCGTTGCATTGTGTGCTTGTTTTGATGAATCTATGGGTTATATTGAAGGGTATAAGCCATGTTAAAGTTAAAATACAGTAGGTATAATGCAATAATAAAATATGAATGGGTTTGCAACAGTACCTAAAGTAGTGATTTGCTTTATTATACTAACGGATCTCACGAAGATTTTGTTGAGTTTTGTGTGATTGAAGTTTTCAAGTTTTGGGTGAGATCACGATGGATGAAGGAATAAGGAGTGATAAAAAGCCTAAGCTTGGGGATGCTACCGCACCCCCAAGATATATCCAAAGAGTAACAAGCAACTAAGCTTGGGGATGCCCCCGAGTGGCATCCCCTCTTTCTTCTAACGACCATCGGTATTTTACTTGGAGCTATATTTTTATTCGTCACATATCATGAGTTTTGCTTGGAGTGTCTTGTATCTTTGCTTGCTTTGTTTGTTAGTTTGTCACTTGTATCCTTGCTGGACACACCTATTTGAGAAAGCCAAAATCATGCTATGATTTGTTAGAATTGCTCTATGTGCTTCACTTAAACTTTTTGAGCTATAGAATTTCTCTAGTGCTTCACTTATATCTTTTTGAGCACGGTGTGCTTGGAAATTTTTGTAGAAATACTCTCATGCTTCACTTAGATTAATTTGAGAGTAGGTAAAATTTTGAAGAAATCTTCTCATGCTTCACTTATACCTTTTTGAGAGATGAAATCTTTATGCTCATGTGCTTCACTTAAAATTGTTTGAGCTTACCAAAAAGCAATGGCAATATATGAAACTAGTCCCAAAGTGATAGATATCCAAGGAGGATATAATAAAAACTTCCATGAAGATCATTGGGCAAATTAAACTTGATTCCTTGTAATAGTTTTGAAACATGATGATAGTAATATGTGAGTCATGTTAGTGAGTAATTATGCTTAGTAGGAATACTGGTGTTAAGGTTTGTGATTCCCTATGCATGCACGAAAGTCAATAGTTATGCAATTGTGACACCCCGGTTTTTGGCAACTTTTTCTTTTCGAAATCTTTTTGGTTTTATTTGCATTTTGGTTGGTTTTTCCGTCAACTATGGACTTACGAATCCTTGAATTTTTTCCTAAGTAACCCCAAAGCTCTCATCACCTTGTCTAAATCTTGCGAACACCATGTCATACACCTTCTGGACCACAATCCATTTTTCTAATACTTTCCAATAATTCTTTTATTCCTTTGGGAATTATGTCATCACTATGGGTTGTGAAGCAACCTATAGTTTGGATGATCAATAAAATCCCAAACTCTTGTCACACCTTCTTATCATCATATAATCCCATAATCTTCAAAAATATTCCATTGTCCAATACAAAATTTTGGCCAGAATAATCATTTTCTTTCTGGTCAGAATTGGTCAATTGTGAAGCAACCCCTATTTTCCTAACTCAGAAAATTCCCAATAAATTTCCTGAGATATTAGGGATCCTATCTAGCCACAATATCCAAAAATATCACTTTTGCCAGTACAAATTTTGAGCAACAAGGCTCTGCCAAGTTACTGCATTTCTTAAACCCTTGTGAAGGAAGTACCAGCTAGGAGCAGCCAGCTGCCATGAAATTTTTATGGCATCCTTTCTACCACAAATGACTCCACCATGCCAAATTTCAGCTCCATCCGATCTACCATATGAGTGCCACAAGCAGTTTAGTTTCTGGACCAGTATGACTATTTGTACATGAACCCCATTCAAAACTTTTCCAAACTCTCTCAAATTTGGCCAGTCTATAGTCCTTCCAACCTAAATCACTCCAGACATTTCCATTGGCTCCATCTCTAGCTCACCTCTCCTCTAGATCTCTCTCAATTTTGCTGTCAGAACTGTAGCTGAAGCTACACTTCACAGCAGAGTGAACCTAGCCAAACCAAGCATGCAGAGGCACTAGATGACCAATGGAGAAAACCCCAGACATGGTGCGCTGGACAGGGGAGGCCTCCAGACACCACTGGCCATGGTGAGCACGGCATTGGCATGCAATGCACGCGCTCGACACCGCGCCCGCGTCTGAAGTGATACGTCCCTGCTGCCCCGCGTGGCCTAGCCTTGTCCTCGCGCGCCGACGTCTTCCCCTCCTCCCACCTGGCCGTTCTGGATCCATCTCCTCACCGGAAACCTCCCCGGCGGCCGCCACGCACTCGGGCACTGTGGCGCCCGTGCGGCCACAGTGGCTCTGGCGCTCGTCTTCTTCCTCCACTAGCCTCCACCGCGCCATTACTCCTCCCCGCCCTCTCCCGTCTCGTCGCCCCACAAGCGGCCAGCCAGCGTGGCGTCCTGGCACCGGCGACGTGTCCCGCACCTCGCCGCTTCTGGAGAGCTTGCCCGCGCTCACCTCCGGCCTATAAAAGGCCATGCCCGGCCCTCCAGAGCTCATCACCACTCCTCACCACCTCCCAATCGCCTCCCCGAGCAGCGAGCCACGGCCGAGAGGCCCTCTGGCCTCGAACCTCGCCGGAGATCTGCCGCCACCAGAGCCCAGTCGCCTCGCCGTTCCACTCCTCCCCGGCCTCCACTGACGCCACCCTCAAGCTCAGCTCATTCCCCTGATCACGCCGACCTCCTGCCCGACCGAATCATCGCCAGAATCGCCGTCTCCGTCGACACCCGAACGCCGCCGCCGCCGGAGAAGAAGGGGTCGACGTCGTCCGACCACCTCTTGCTGAACTGCGGGTACGTACGGGTTCACCACGGTGAGCTCGTCCCATCCCCACTCTCTCCCGACCTCGCCGCCGCCTGTAACGCCGGCGACGATCGCCGGAGCTCCGCCTCTCTCTGTTCCCTCTCTTCCTTCTGTTTAAATCCAACCACGGGGCCCGCTCGTCAGCGGCTCAGCCGCGCGTGCGTGAAGCGGTAAGTGGAGACGCCTCTCCACTTTACGCTTTCGACGTGGCCCCTGTCAGGTTTTCTGTTTTTAATTTAAATCCCAGTTTTGACCAATACCTTTGACCAGAAATATCTCTTTAACCATAAGTCCAAAACGACTGATTCTTTTTGCAGTTGGTTGGTATTGATCTGCTCTAATTTCTGGTAAAATTTGGTGTTTTTCTCTCACTCACAGAATTTCTGGTGATTAAAACAGTGTTATGTGATATTTTAAATTGTTGTTTAAAAATATTTTTAGAGGGAAACTTTGGTAACTTTGAAGACCAGGAGTTCTTGGGCAACCCAACAGAGCAAGGCAAGCCAGGACATCCATCTTTTGAAGCATTTCAATAGCATTGCATATTTCAATGCATTATGTTCATTTATTTGCTATATAATAATTCATAGCAATTTAATTTAAATGCTTAGTTGCTGCCATTTTAAGTTATTGTGATAAACCACATGCTTGCTTAATGAAACTTAGTCGGTTGATCTGGAGTCACCTGTCCGGGCTTATCCGTGCAACCACATTTGCCGGTATGGGACGGCCTTGACTTGGTCTGGCTCCGTGCTCTTTCACCGGTACCTCCAGACAGGGAGGGTTATGCATGCGTGCTGCCCTGATCAGGTAGACGACGGTAACCCTATGAGCCCAGTTGAGTATTGTGCCGGCGTCCCCGTTTGGGACAGTTTAGTTTGGCCACGACAGTGGTAGGTGTCACGAGGTGACACAGGGGCCACCCAAGGCAGGACTCCGGGGGAGGATGAATGCCGGTGGTACGATGGGAGAGTCACGGGTCAGGTGGGTTTCGTTGGAGCAACGCTGGTCCATCCGAATGGGATCACGAGGCCAGGTGCTTCATGGTGTGGGTAAAGTGCGCAACCTCTGCAGAGTGAAAAATCTATTCGAATAGCCGCGTCCATGGTATTGGACAGTCCGTCCAGGCCTCACTAGGTGGTCAACCGTAACAGTGATAATAATGATGGAAGAACTCGTCTTGTGTTCGGAAGTACTCCATGGCTTATGAGTATTCCGAGGGTTGTGGGACAACCCGAAAGAGAGTAAGTTGATAACTGATGACAGTAAGTGAATCACTTAAGAATTTAACATGTTGATTGCCATGCTATTGTTTGCTGCATTACTTGGTTGTCGTGAGCTTGCGAGTACATTCAAAGTACTCACCTGGCGTATCATGCCAGATGCAGGAGAAGCCGAGGACGGAGGTCCCGATGGTTCGTGCTACGCTAACTAGGCTGTGTCCCAGCAGTGTCCCTGTGGATGGAGTTTCCGCTATGTTCCGCTACGCCATAGAGTTTCCCTAGTAGTTTCGAGGCCCGCTATGTTTCATAAATAATGTAGATATTGACATAGCACCAGGTGTGCCTTTGGCCTCGCTATCGATGTAAAATATGAGCTTGTACCCGAAGTTTATCAATAAAGTTCAGTTTTGTTCTGTTCCAAGTTGTTGTGTGTTTCCAGAAGACATGATCTCTGGGTTGGAAACACTGGTAATCCGGTTCGCTGAGCCGGGGTGCCACAGCAATGAAGTTACATCCTACTTGTGGTGCATTATTCGGTGTTAGTTATGTTCAATGCTCACTTATGTGAATTTTCGTTTCTTGGTTTGGTTGCTTCCCAATCTATTTGCCAGCCTCCATTTGTACTAAGTAGAGATACTACTTGTGCATCCAAAATCCTTAAACCAAGTTTTGCCTTATGAGTCCACCATACCTACCTATATGCGGTATTTCCATGCCGTTCCAAGCAAATTTGTATGTGCCATCTCTAAATTTTCAAATTAAATTTTCTCTTTTGTGTGCCCGTACCGCTCATGAAACGGTGGGGAGTGTCCAATATTTTTCCATGCTAGATGTGTTATTCTCAAGATGAGTGTTTATTCACTTGTCATTGCACGCGATTGCGGCGGTAATAGGGATGCCCATTCCCGAAATGAAAAAGAAAAAATATTTACTTTATGTTGTCAAATAATAAATTCCTTGAAAAGTGTTGGTATGGAAGGCAACCGTGGATACGGCCCGCCATGGAAAGTGAAAGTTTGGTGGAAAAAGGAATAAACTTTATTTTCTATTTGGGAACCGCCTATGATATATATCTAGCATGGAAAGTATTGTGAGCTACTTTGTCGTTTTCGTTGACAGGAAAAGCATGCCACACAAAATATTTTTTCTCTCTCAATTTAAACCTTGAGCTCTGGCACCTCTACAAATCCCTACTTCCCTCTGCGAAGGGCCTATCTATTTACTTTATGCAATTTTTATTTTTTGCTTTGAGTCTCCATCTTCTCTTGTAAGCACCAACTAGGGGGCACTATGATCGTACTTGAGCATTGGGCATAGCTAATATTTGAGTGTGTTTCATGAATGGATCAATGATTGAGCATGATGGGCTAGGGATAACTTTCTTTAGTGTTGATATTTTGAAAGACATGGTTGCTTGTTGACATGCTTGAGTATTGAAGTCATTATGTTAAAACTAGACTATTGCTTTGAATCATTTACAAGTCCAAATGTCCATGCTATACAAAAGAAAAGAATATGATGAACATGTTAGGCAGCATTCCACATCAAAAATTCTATTTTTATCATTTACCTACTCGAGGACGAGTAGGAATTAAGCTTGGGGATGCTGATACGTCTCCAATGTATCTATAATTTTTGCTTGTTCCATGCTGTTATATTATCATTCTTGGATGTTTTACAATCATTTTATAATAACTTTATATCATTTTTTGGGACTAACCTATTGACATAGTGCCAAAGTGCCAGTTGTTGTTTTTGCTTGTTTTTTACTTCACAAAATATCAGTACCAAACGGAGTCCAATCGTGACAAAACTTTTTGGAGATTTTTTCTGGACCAGAAGACATCCAGTGGGCCAAAGAAGAGCCAGGAATGTGGGCTGTGGAGAGCACAACCCACCAAGGCGCGCCCTGATGGGTTGTTCCCTCCACGGGGCCCCTGTGCACCGCCTCTGATGCCTATAAATTCCCAAATATTCCCAAAACCCAAGGGGAGTCGACGAAACACAATTCCAGCCGTCACAAGTTCCAGAACCGCGAGATCCAATCTAAACACCATCACGGAGGGGTTCATCTTCCTCATAGGTGCCTCTCCGATGATGCGTGAGTAGTCCACCATAGACCTACGGGTCTGTAGGCAGTAGCTAGATGGCTTCTTCTCTCTCTGTTATGATTCTCAATACAATGGTCTCTTGGAGATCTATTTGATGTAAACTTTTGCGGTGTGTTTGTTGGGATCCGATGAATTTTGAGTTCATGATCAGTTTCTATCCATGAATATTATTTGAGTCTTCTTTGATCTCTTATATGCATGATTACTTATAGCCTCGTATTTCTTCTCCGAATCTTTGGTTTAGTTAGGCCGACTAGATCGATTTTTCTTGCCATGGGAGGAGGTGCTTTGTGATGGGTTCAATCTTGCGGTGTTCTTTCCCAGTGACAGAAGGGGCAGCAAGACACACATGTATCGTTGCTATTAAGGATAACAAGATGGGGTCTATTCCTACATGAATAGATCTTGTCTACATCATGTCATCGTTCTTATTGCATTACTCCGTTTTCCATGAACTTAATACACTAGATGCATGCTGGATAGCGGTCGATGTGTGGAGTAATAGAGGTAGATGCAGGCATGAGTCAGTCTATCTATCTTGGACGTGATGCCTATATAATGATCATCGCCTTGGATATCGTCATGACTATTCGATTTTCTATCAATTGCCCAACAGTAATTTGTTTACCCACCGTGCGCTATACTCATGAGAGAAGCCACTAGTGAACCCTACGGCCCCCGGGTCTACTTTTCCAACATATTGCTTTCCGATCTACTTTTTTGAAATCTTTGTTTTCAGATCTACAAAACCAAAAACCCAAAAACATATTGCTGCATATTTACTCTTTTTATTTGTGTTCTTGAGAGATCTCTCTCTCCTACCTATCACTACCTAATCTATCTTATTATCGTAGAGAGATTGACAACCTCTCTTTCACGTCGGGTTGCAAGTATTTGTTGTTTGTGTGCAGGTGCTGCTTATTGGGTGGTGGTGATCCTCCTACTGGTTCGATAACCTTGGTTTCATAACTGAGGGAAATACTTACCTTCGCTGTGCTGCATCATCCCTTCCTCTTTGGAGAAATACCGACACAGTCTCAAGCCACGTCACTATGCAATCTGACCTTCTAGTATATTCTATTGTGCAATGTGATG
Organism: Elymus sibiricus; assembly: GCA_039707655.1. Taxonomy (NCBI): domain Eukaryota; kingdom Viridiplantae; phylum Streptophyta; class Magnoliopsida; order Poales; family Poaceae; genus Elymus; species Elymus sibiricus. The sequence continues at coordinate 444,292,493 of CM077669.1, forward strand.
CTCAGTTAACTGTTTGGTTCATTTGTTTTGGTGATCATGTGCAATGTGATGTTTGATTATTGTTGGTACAATTTTGTATTGTTATGCATGTGAAACATACAATTGCTATATTTCATAGTTCTTAGCACGCTTGGCTTTTCCATGTGGCTTGAATTAATATGTTGGATCTGCAATGCGTTTATTTTTCATTAACACATTTTACTGATAGCACGCCAAATCTCACTTAAATCCTGATCAATATCTATCTTAAATGCGTTACAGGGGGAACAATGGGAGACACTGAAGTTTATCATCGAGGTTTGCACTTTCATGATCCTTTGGCTAATAGCACATTATTGTGCAATTGCAGGAACCATTCTAATATTTAGGTTTCTAATAATAATTTGGTCTTGCACATGTAGGTCCTGCTGTAAGAGGTTTAGACCCACTGTTCGACCCATTTTGCATGTGGGGAAATGACGTGTTGATGAATATCAGTCAAATCAAGAAACTCAGAAAGATTGTTAAGATAAAGAAACTTGCGATGAAAAACAACAAGCTGCTTGTCTACACAATGAACAAGACATCAGTGAACTATAGGATGGTACTATCGCTTTTACCTTGTCTTTTTTCCCTTTGTGACATTACAATTTTATGAAACGCAATTTATGCATATCTTTGTTTCCAGTCCTTTCCAAAGCAGTTCACCGATGAGTACGTCTCAAACCACCTATATGGTCAAGAGGCGAGGAAGGTATTCATACAGCACCCACGGTATAATCTTGAAGTCTTCCTCAAGAGAATGAAGGATGGGCGGGCAACCATCCACATGCACTGGCATAAAGTTGCAAGGACCTTCGACATCAGCGAAGGCTCAATATTTTCCTTCCGCTTCAACAGTTTTCTAGATGAGATTCATCTGTCTATTTACCATATATGATGCTATTTTCCAAAGGTTTTACATGTTGCATGTGAAACTCGGTCCTATCGTGTAATTGGGCAGCTAGGTAGTATATGCCTATATGATGTTGTACTCTGATGTATTTCAATTATGAAATCCTGGTTGCCGTAATACGAAATGAAATATATTGTGTGCTTGATATGAAGTGTCAATTTGTTTACTAGCTAGATTATAAATAATAGAGCAATTAGCCTGATTATTGGGGTTTCATATTGCAGACGGTTTGTCATAGAACACCGTGAGCGATGACCTCACCAAACCCACACGGTTTCTGGAAATTTAGCGTGTTGGGTCAGTGAAAAATCACACACGACTTTCGGACGAAAACTGTGTGCGTTACAACACACATTCGCAAACATTTTCACATAAAACGTGTGTGTGATGGACAACCCTATGCCAAACAGTTTCTTCTAGGCACCGTGCGTGATGGCCACCCCTAACATAGACGATGTTATGCAGAAAATTGTTGGTGATGTAGAATACTGATACGTCTCTGTCGTATCTATAATTTTTGATTGTTTCATGCCAATATTATACAACTTTCACATACTTTTGGCAACAATTTATATGATTTATTGGACTAACCTATTGATCCAGTGCCCAGTGCCAGTTCCTATTTTTGTGTGTTTTTTGTTTCGCAGAAATTCCATATCAAACAAAGTCCAAACGCGATAAAAATTTACGGAGATTGTTTTGGAATATTTGTGAATTTTGAGAAGTGGAATCAACGCAAACGGAGGCCCACATCCCCCACAAGACACCAGGGCGCGCCCCAGGGCCCAGGCGCGCCGTGGTGGGTTGTGGTCACCTCGTAAGTCGGTTGGATCTCTCCTTTGAGCGCAAGGAAGCTAATTTTTGGAAAAAAATTATGTTAAAATCTCAGCGCAATCGGAGTTATGGATCTCCAGGAATATAAGAAACGGTTTTCGGCCAGAAAATAGGAACACGAAACAGAAGAGAACAGAGAGGGAGATCCAATCTAGGTGGGTCTCCTGCCCCTCCGCCGCCATGGCGGCCATGGACTAGAGGGGGGACTCTCCTCCCATCTAGGGGGAGTCCAAGGAAGAAGAAGAAGGAGGGGGGCTCTCTCCCCCTCTCTCCCGGTGGTGCCGGAACGCCGCCGGGGCAATCATCGTGACGGCGATCTACACCAACAACTTCGCCGCCGTAAACACCAACTCTCTCCCCCTCTATGCAGCGGTGTAACACCTCTCTTCCCCGCTGTAATCTCTACTTAAACATGGTGCTCAACTCCATATATTATTTACCAATGATATTTGGCTATCCTATGATGTTTGAGTAGATCTCTTTTGTCCTATGGGTTAATTGTGGTATGATGTTATGGATGTGAGTTGTATGTTGATATGGTGTTGTCCTATGGTGCCATCCGTGTCGCGCAAACATGAGGGATCCTGCTATAGGGTGTTGCAATATGTTCATGATTTGCCTATGGTGGGTTGCGTGAGTGACAGAAGCACAAACCCGAGTAGGTGGGTTGTTGCGTATGGGAGTAAAGGGGACTTGATACTTAATGCTATGGTTGGGTTTTACCTTAATGGACTTTGGTAGTTGCGGATGCTTGCTAGAGTTCCAATCATAAGTGCATATGATCCAAGTACGGAAAGTGTGTTAGCGTATGCCTCTCCCTCATTGTATATAACAAGTATCTATCATATTATATTCAATTGCCTAGGGACAATCTTTCTCTTGCGTTACACAAAAAGCTTTCTACTAAGTTATTTACTTTTATTGTTCTTTTATTAAAAAAGCACCTAACTTTTATTTCCACGTTCTTTATTATCTTGCAAAGTACTTCTAGTTTTATTCCTGCAAAGTAGTTTCATACTTGTTCTAGGTAAAGCAAGCATTAGCGTGCGTAGAGTTGTATCGATGGTCGATAGAACTTGAGGAAATATTTGTTCTACCTTTAGCTCCTCATTGGGTTCAACACTCTTACTTATCGAAAAAGGCTACAAATGACCCCCTACACTTGTGGGTTATCAAGACCTTTTTCTGGCGCCGTTGCCGGGGAGCAATAACGCTGGGTGAATATTCTCGTGTGTGCTTGTTTGCTTTATCACTAAGTAATTTTTATTTTCTATTATTAGTTGTTTTATATCTTTAGTTATGGATATGGAGCACGAAACACCAAAAAAAATAGTGGTACTTGCTACTCATGGAGATGGGGAACCTCCTAAAACCCTCGATGCTCGTTATGTGGGACACATTAATTACTCCTTTGATAATCCTGAGAAATCATCATTAAACTTTATAATGGGAGACACGTTGGATCAACGTGAGTACTTTAGGGATTATTGCTTGTCTCAAAAAGGGGAACACTTATGGGATCAAATTAGAATATTGCAATGGTTTGCTTGGGATGCATGCTTGAGATGTGACTTTACTTGTTGCTCTAAGATAGAGGCTCCACACCTTCCCTTTCAATGTAAATTTAATGATAATGAAACCTTGGCTTCTTATGCTAAAGATATTTATGATTACTATGATGTGGAACGAATAGAAGACTTTGTTGCTTTTAAAGGTGCTTATGAAATTGCTTCTTTGCTTGAAAAGTATGATGATGATGTTCCTTACGAATCTGAAAATTTATCCATACTTCAATATTTCTATGAGAATTATGATTGCAATGCTGATATTATTGAATTTATTGAAAGAATGACAGCTACCTTGGAAGAGACTAATATTTTGCAGGAATCTATGGAAGAAGAAATTGCTAAAACTGTGAGCTCATTAGATGAAAAAGATGAGGAGGAGAGCGAAGAACAAAAGGAGGAAGAGCGGATTAGCTACCCGTGCCCACCTTCTAATGAGAGTAACTCTTCAAATCATACATTGTTTAATTTCCCTTCGCACATACCGAAGGATGAATGCTACGATCCCTTGGATTCGTTTGAAATATCCCTTTTTGATGAACTTGATGCTTGCTATGCTTGTGGCCAAGATGACAATATGAATTATGCTTATGAAGATGAACTTGCTATAGTTCCTTATGTTAAGCATGAAATTGTTGCCATTGCACTCACACATGATAGTCCTATTATCTTTTTGAATTCTCCCAACTACACTATATCGGAGAAGTTTGCTTTTATTAAGGATTATATTGATGGGTTGCGTTTTGCTACTACACATGATGATTTTGATGAATATAATATGCATGTGCTTCCTGCTCCTACTTGCAATTATTATGAGAGAGGAACCAAATCTTCACCTCTCTATGTTTCCAATACTATAAAATTGCAAGAAACTGCTTATACTATGCATTGGCCTTTACTTAATGTGCATGAATTGTTCTTGTATGACATGCCGATGCATAGGAAGAGAGTTAGACTTTGTTGTCACATGATATATATCACTTTGTGCTCACTACTAAATTACAAATCATTGTTAATTAAAACTGGCTTTGATATACCTTGGGATCCGGGTGGATCCATTACTTGAGCACTTTATGCCTAGCTTAATGGCTTTAAAGAAAGCGCTGCAAAGGAGACAACCCGGAAGTTTTAGAGAGTAATTTTATTCTTTTGTGTGCTTTTATAAAGTTTTCAAAAAAATATAGAGGGGAACCTAAAACTTCACAAAAAGAAAGGTGAAAGTGAGAGAGATGATGAGCATCGTTGAAGTGGGGGCTAGCCTTGAACTTTGTTCATGCCCATGGAAACTTTGTGAATCTTGAACCACAGAAACGTTTCAACAAAAATAATTATCCCCTGGTACAAATCCATTGTATTATAAAAATAATGTACCAAGATTTGCCTTTAGGATGATTAGATTGCTTGTTGGTATGTGTGGTGTAAAAACAGAAACTTTGGCTGTAGTGCGTTAATTTACATTTTTTACTGGAACGACAAAAGTTTCTCAAATTTTTACACAGTATTGCTATAAAAAAATATTTTGTCCTCATTTTTCAGTATTTTTGGAGTTACAGAAGTATGGTCAAAGTTCAGATTACTACAGACTGTCCTGTTTAAGATAGATTCTGTTTTTGATGCATTGTTTTGCTTGTTTTGATGAAACTATCGATTTTATCGGTGGTATAAGCCATTGAAAAGTTATACCACAGCAGGGATAATGCAAATATAAAATATGAATGGGTTTGCAACAGTACTTAAAGTAGGAATTTGCTTTATTATACTAACGGATCTCACCAGTCTTCTGTTAAGTTTTGTGTGGATGAAGTGTTCGAACAACGAGGAGGTCTCGATATGAGGAGAAGGAGGAGAGGCAAGAGTTAAAGCTTGGTGATGCCCAAGACACCCCAAGTAAATATCCAAGGATACTCAAGCGTCTAAGCTTGGGGATGCCCCGGAAGGCATCCCATCTTTCTTCAACAAGTATCGGTATGTTTTCATTTTTGTTTCGTTCATGTGATATGTGTAAATCTTGGAGCGTCTTTTGTGTTTAGTTTTCACTTTTATTTTATGCACCATGCTGGTATGAGATAGTCCATGGTTGATTTATAGAATGCTCATTGCACTTCACTTATATCTTTTGAGCATGGCTTTATAGAATGCTTCATGTGCTTCACTTATATCATTTGAAGTTTGGATTGCCTGTTTCTCTTCACATAGAAAACCGTTATTCGTAGAATGCTCTTTTGCTTCACATATATTTATTAGAGCATGGTCTTTTGCAGAAATAATTAAACTCTCTTGCTTCACTTATATCTATTTAGAGAGTCAACAGGAATTGGTCATTCACATGGTTAGTCATAAAATCCTACATAAAACTTAGGGATCACTGAATATGATATGTTTGATTCCTTGCAATAGTTTTGCGATATAGAGATGATAATATGTGGGAGGTACTAGTGGATGATCGTGTTTAGTAAGATATTAGTGTTAAGGTTTGTGATTCCCGAAGCATGCACGTATAGTCTCCCGTTATGCTAGGAAGTTGGAGCACAATTTATTCTTGATTGTCTATCTTTGTGTGAAGGTCGGGGGGCGATGGTTAACTCCTACCAACCTCCCCCCTAGGAGCATGCATAGTAATACTTTGCTTCGAGGGCTAATAAACTTTTGCAATAAGTATGTGAGTTCTTTATGACTAATGTGAGTCCATGGATTATACACACTCTTACCTTTCCGCAATTTGCTAGCCTCTACGGTACCGTGCATTGCCCTTTCTCACCGCAAGAGTCGGTGCAAACTTCGCCGGTGCATCCAAACCCCGTGATATGATACGCTCTATCACACATAAGCCTTATTATATCTTCCTCAAAGCAGCCACCATACCTACCTATTATGGCATTTCCATAGCCATTCCGAGATATATTGCCATGCAACTTCCACCGCTTCCGTTTTGATGACTTGAGCATTCATTGTCATATTACTTTACATGATCGTAAGATAGCTAGCATGATGTTTCCATGGCTTGTCCATTTTTTGATATCTTTGCTACGCTAGATCATTGCATTCATATAGAGTAATACTTTGTTCTACTATCATTGTAATATTGAGTTGTAAGTAAATAGAAGTGTGATGATCATCATTATTCAATATTAGAGCATGTCCCAGTGAGGAAAGGATGATGGAAACTATGATTCCCCCAAAAGTCAGGATGAGGCTCCGGACAAGAAAAAGGAAAAAAATAGAAAAAAGGGGGAAAAGAAAAAACAGGAAAAAAAAGGAAAAAAAAGAGAAAGAAAGAAAAAAATGATTAGAGACAAAGAGAGAAGGGGCATGCTAATTCCACACTTGTGCTTCAAAGTAGCACCTTGTTTTTCATATAGAGAGTCTCCTATGTTGTCACTTTCATATACTAGTGGTAATTTTTCATTATAGAGTTAGATGCACACCCACTTAGTTTTCATATTGAGCTTTCATACACTTATAGCTCTTAGTGCATCCGTTGCATGGCAATCCCTACTCCTCGAATTGATATCTATTGATGGGCATCTCCATAGCCCGTTGATACGCTGAGTTGATGCGAGACTTTCTTCTCCACTTTTACCCCTTTGAAACCTACCACCATATTCTATTCCACCCATAGTGCTATATCCATGGCTTGCGCTCATGTATTGCGTGAGATTTGAAAATGCTGAAGCGCGTTAAAAAGTATGAACCAATTGCTTGGCTGACACCGGGGTAGTACATGATTTATACTTTGTGTTAAGAAGACAGAGCATGACAAGGCTATATGATTTTGTAGGGATAGCGTTCTTTAGCCTTGATATTTTGAAAGACATGATTGTTTGTTGGGATGCCTAAGTATTAATGTCTTTATGTCAAAACTAGACTATTGCTTTGAATCACTTGTGTCTTAATATTCATGCCATGATTAGATCAAGATTATGCTAGGTAGCATTCCAAATCAAAAATTATCTTTTTATCATTTACCTACTCGAGGACAAGCAGGAATTAAGCTTGGGGATACTGATAGGTCTCCGTCGTATCTATAATTTTTTATTGTTTCATGCCAATATTATACAACTTTCACATACTTTTGGCAACAATTTATATGACTTATTGGACTAACCTATTGATCCAGTGCCCAGTGTCAGTTCCTGTTTTTTGTGTGTTTTTTTCACAGAAATTCCATATCAAACGAAGTCCAAACGCGATAAAAATTTATGGAGATTTTTTTGGAATATTTGTGAATTTTGAGAAGTGGAATCAACGCAAACGGAGGCCCACAGCCCCCACAAGACACCAGGGCGCGCCCCAGGGCCCATGCGCGCCGTGGTGGGTTGTGGTCACCTCGTAAGTTGGTTGGAGCTCTCCTTCAGGCGCAAGGAATCTAATTTTTGGAAAAAAATCATGTTAAAATCTCAGTGCAATCAGAGTTACGAATCTCTGGGAATATAAGAAACGGTTTTCGACCAGAAAATAGGAACGCAAAACAGAAGAGAACAGAGAGGGAGATCTTATCTAGGAGGGGCTCCTACCCCTCCGCCGCCATGGTGGCCTTGGACCAGAGGGGGAACTCTCCTCCCATCTAGGGGGAGGCCAAGGAATAAGAAGATGGAGGGGGTTCTCCCCCTCTCTCCCGGTGGCGCCGGAACGCCGCCGGGGCAATCATCGTGACGACAATCTACACCAACAACTTCGCCGCCGTCAACACCAACTCTCTCCCCCTCTATGCAGCGGTGTAACACCTCTCTTCCCCGCTGTAATCTCTAATTAAACATGGTGCTCAACTCCATATATTATTTACCAATGATATTTGGCTATCCTATGATGTTTGAGTAGATCTCTTTTGTCCTATGGGTTAATTGTGGTATGATGTTATGGATGTGAGTTGTATGTTGATATGGTGCTGTCCTATGGTGCCCTCCATGTCGCGCAAACGTGAGGGATCCCGCTGTAGGGTGTTGCAATATGTTCATGATTTGCCTATGGTGGGTTGCGTGGGTGACAGAAGCACAAACCCGAGTAGGTGGGTTGTTGCGTATGGGAGTAAAGGGGACTTGATACTTAATGCTATGGTTGGGTTTTACCTTAATGAACTTTGGTAGTTGTGGATGCTTGCTAGAGTTCCAATCATAAGTGCATATGATCCAAGTACGGAAAGTGTGTTAGCGTATGCCTCTCCCTCATTGCATATAACAAGTATCTATCATATTATATTCAATTGCCTAGGGACAATCTTTCTCTTGCGTTACAGAAAAAGCTTTCTACTAAGTTATTTAGTTTTATTGTTCTTTTATTAAAAAATCACCTAATTTTTATTTCCACGTTCTTTATTATCTTGCAAAGTACTTCTAGTTTTATTCCCTCAAAGTAGTTTCATACTTGTTCTAGGTAAAGCAAGCATTAGCGTGCGTAGAGTTGTATCGGTGGTCGATAGAACTTGAGGGAATATTTGTTCTACCTTTAGCTCCTCATTGGGTTCGACTCTCTTACTTATCGAAAAAGGCTACAAACGATCCCCTACACTTGTGGGTTATCAAATACGAACGGAAACGTATGTCTGGGATTCACTGTGTGGGATGCTAAGCACATCTCACAAGACTTCCCCAATATATCTGTTTGTGATGGCCCTTCCAATCGTACACGACATATTTTTGCTCATCGTGTGTGACTGGGCGCAGCCATCGCCGACGTTTTTTTTGTGTCGTGTGGGATAGGCCCCCCTATCGCCCACACATGCAAGGCGACGGTTTGAGACTATGTCACGGAAAGGGGTTAAAAACCGTTTGTATAGCAGGCGCCTGCACTAGTGTAGTAAGTCATCCTCATCACTATTGAAGTCAATGTATTCGGGGTGTGATACCCTGGGGCCTTTAGCCATGAAGCAACTTCCAGTTCCTTCATTTGGTGAATCGAAAATGTCATAGGAACTGGAGGATAGGAGTGCTAATCTGGCAACACCTTCATCTTGACTATAGTCGGAGTTGGAGTGGTAGCTTCTCTCGGATTGATTGTCGGAATCAGATCCGGAAACCCATTCACCAACATGAGCTTGATGTCTTCTTCTTGTGTAGCTCTTGGTGTACTTGTCCTTCTTCTCCGATTCCTTGCTTATCCTGGAGGGTCTTCGTTCATAGCGATCTTCTCTACTCCTTCTCTCTCTCTATGAGGTGACTCATCTCTTGATCTTCTTCTTCTAGGTGGCTCTTCTATTCTTTTGTGGGGCGCCGTGCACTCATTGGAGTAGTGTTCGGGCCTTCCACAATTGTAATAATTTCGGTCATGACTAGAGGAACGCTTCTCTTCATATCTTGAGTTGGAGCTTCTCTCTTTGCCTCTACTCTTGTAGAATTTGTTGAACTTCTTGACCATGATACTTATCTCTTCATTGGTAACAAGGTTGTCACTTGAAGTAGCGGGAGTATCACTTGTAGCTTTGTATGTGATGACCCACAAGTATAGGGGATCAATCGTAGTCCTTTCGATAAGTAAGAGTGTCGAACCCAACAAGGAGCAGAAGGAAATGACAAGCGGTTTTCAGCAAGGTAATTTCTGCAAGCACTGAAATTGTAGGTAACATATAGTTTGATAGCAAGGTAATTGGTAACGAGCAAGTAACGGTAACGGTAAATAAGGTGCAGCAAGGTAACCCAATTCTTTTGTGGCAAAGGACAGGCCAGAACAATCTTTAGTAATAGGCAAAGTGTTCTTGAGGGTACACGGGAATTTCGTCTAGTCACTTTTATCATGTTGGTTTGATTCGTGTTCGCTACTTTGATAATTTGATATGTGGGTGGACCGGTGCTTGGGTGCTGTTCTTACTTGAACAACCTCCCACTTATGATTAACCCCCTCACAAGCATCCGCAACTACGAGAAAAGTATTAAGATAAAATCTAACCATAGCATTAAACGTTTGGATCCAAATCAGCCCCTTACGAAGTAGCACATAAACTAGGGTTTAAGCTTTTGTCACTCTAGCAACCCATCATCTAATAACTACTCCACAATGCATTCCCTGAGGCCAATGAATGGTGAAGTGTCATGTAGTCGACGTTCACATGACACCACTAAGGGAATCGCAACATACATACCATCAAAATACCGAACACATATCAAATTCACATGATTACTTGCAACATGACTTCTCCCGTGACCTCAAGAACAAAGGTAACTACTCACAAATAATATTCATGCTCAAGATCAGAGGGGTATTGAATAGCATAATGGATCTGAACATATAATCTTCCACCAAATAAACCATATAGTAATCAACTACGCAAGGTAATCAACACTACTAGTCACCCACATGTACCAATCTGAGGTTCCGGTACAAAGATTGAACACAAGAGATGAACTAGGGTTTGAGAGGAGATGGTGCTATTGAAGATGTTGATGAAGATTGGCCTCCCAAAGATGAGAGGGGTGTTGGTGATGACGATGGCTTCGATTTCCCCCTCCGGGAGGGAAGTTCCCCCGGCGGAATCGCTCCGCCGGAGGGCAAAAGGGCTCCTGCCCAAGTTCCGCCTCGAGGCTGCGGCGCTTCGTCCCGAAAGTCCTCCTCCTATTTTTTCTAGGTCAAATGTGACTATATACCAGAAGATGGGCACCGGAGGTGGGCCGAGGAGGCCACAACCCATCAGGGGGCGCCCAGGGGGGGCTGGCACGCCCTGGTGGGTTGTGCCCACCAGGTTTGCCCCCTCCGGTATTTTTCTGCTGTAGTATTTTTTATTTAATCCAAAAATAATATCCGTAAAATTTCAGCTTCATTGGAGTTGTGCAAAATAGGTATCTCTGATGTGCTTTTTTCAGGTCAAGAATTCCAGCTGCCGGTATTCTCCCTCTTTGTGTAAACCTTGCATATTATGAGAGAAAAGGCATTAGAATCACTCCTTAAAGCATTATTATTCGACAAAACATAATGAATAACGGTAGGAAATCATGATGCAAAATGGACGTATCAACTCCCCCAAGCTTAGACCTCGCTTGTCCTCAAGCGAAAGCCGATATTGAAAAGCATGTCCACATGGTTTGAGAGAGAGGTGTCGATAAAAACAAAATACGAACATACAAGCATCATGCTTATTATTATAACAGCAACAAACTCTAACATAAAACTTATTCAATATATTTCATCATATAACTTCTCATGCACAAGTAACAATTCATCACAACATAGAAGTATGAAGCATAAACCTTATTGAAAAGCAACAAACTATGTTCTCAGTCAACTTCGCAACTACAATTCATCATATTTTTAGGAAGGGTCTCATGTCGGAGCCTTTTGGCAAGTCCAGATACTCAACCATCATTTAGTCTTCTATGATTGCTAACACTCACGACATACCCATGAACAAAAAGTTTCAACCAGACACATAGGAAGATAGGGGCTTATAGTTTCGCCTCCCAACGTATTCACCTCAAGGGTGATGCCAACAATAATAACTCATGCCCACTCATATCCAACTAGATATATGTGCCTAGATCTTTCCTCACCACATGATGCTTGCAAAAGGAAAAAGTAAAAAGGAATAGGGAAGAATACGTTGACTCTTGCATAAAATTAAATACATAAAAGTAAAAGATAGTCCCTTCGCAGAGGGAAGCAGAGGTTGTCATGCGCTTATTGGTTTGTATGCCCAATCCCTTAATGTAAAAGAACGTCATGCTATATTGCCCCCTATGATAGCAACCTTTATTACGCAGTCTGTCGCTTTTATTACTTTGCCATCATAAGTTCGTATAGCGCTCAATTTTCTCTTACACTAATTGATCAAACACTTTCAGTAGCAATTTTTATTGCCTTATTGCACCGATGACAACTTACTTGAAGGATCTTTCTCGATCCATAGGTAGGTATGGTGGACACTCAAATAATGAATTTGGGTTTGGGTTTTTGGATGCACAAGTAGTATCTCTACTTAGTGCAGAATTTTTGGCTAGCAAAGATATTGAGCAAGCACCACATGTTGAAGGATCTATGACAATATAACTTCTATGTGGATATGAACAAGCATAAATCATTACGTTGTCTTCCTTGTCCAACGTCAACAATTTTGACATATAATATTTGATGGGGGCTCACAATCATAAAAGATGTCCAAGATAGTGTATTTGCATGTGAATCTTCTCTACCCTTATTAATTCTTTCATGAATTGCATCATTGACCAATGCTATGTTTGTCAATCTCCAATAAATTTTACTACTTATACTTTTCCTTATGTGATGTCATTACTCACCATAATATTAGCATATGATTCTTTTCATTTATTTATCTTTTCTTTATTTTGATTGCAACAAGAAAGTAGAGAGGCAAAAATTCAAACTAACTTTATTATATAACTCTCGCTCGATTACATAGATAGATAGGCCACGAAACTAACACACGAAAACAAATCATGCTAAACTTTTATTCAACTAAAGTAAAGGGAAACTAAAGATCGAACTAAAATAGGTAAAGGTGAATAAAAGTGGTGGTGATACGATACCGTGGCACCTCCCCCAAGCTTGGCTCAAGCCAATGGGAGTGCCCATACCCATGTGCTCAAGTCTCCTTTGGTGGTGATAATGAAGCAGGTGGTGGTGAAGAAGGCTTGTCCTCCAGCTTCCAGGCCAAGGGCTCCCCATCAAAAGTTGACGCAAGAGTCCCCTGAGTCCTGCAACTGGCAGCTAAACTCATACCTTTAAATCTTGCTTCATATTCGAAGACTTGGTTTTGAAGATCATAAACTTGGCTCTGCAGAAAATTAATTTGCTCGTTGAGGGTGGAGATGATGTCCTTCACAGACCGGCCATCCACCATCTGATCATGGGTGAATTCCGTGATCATGGAGTGATTGGCACTAAGTCCACGCTCCACCATCTTCTGGCACTTGAAGATTTCCTGTTCCACCGCCTCGAGCCTAGCCTCCACGCTTCCGGTCTTCTTGGGTCCCTGAACATCGCGGATGTGGAGCACCCCCTCACGCATCTCAATGGCTTGAGGGTGCTTCATCACCTCCGGCAAGTACGGGTTGATGACCTTCTCGAAGAACTTGTCCTTGGAGGAGCTTGGTGGAGCCATGGAGATCTAGATCCGACGAGAAAATAGCAAGAAACAAGAACAGAGGATTTTTCTGCGATGCGGTCGTCAAAACAGTCGGGGGTATATATAGAGAATTTTTATTCTTGGAAAACAAGCATATGGAAGGAAAACGGAGTCGGGAAGGTGTCCAAGGGGGGCACAACCCACCAGGGCGCGCCCAGGGGTGCCAGGCGCGCCCTGGTGTATCGTGCTCATCTCGATCACCTTCCGTTTTATTTTTTATTTCCAAAATTTTCTAATATTCCAAAACTGACAAAAAATATGTTTGCGGATTTTTTGGAGTTCGTTTACTTACCGTATCACGTACCTCCTATTTTTTCAGAATTCTGGAGTATTCCGGAAGGTTTCTTTTATGTGTTCCTTCGGTGTCATGGTTTGGATAACATTGCTTTCAACGTTAATAGGCGTACCTAAGATATAATGCTTAATTCTTTGTTCATTGACCACCTTCGGGTTAGTACCTTTGGCGTTATTAATCTTGATAGATCTAGAACGATACACCTCTTCGATAATATAAGGACCTTCCCATTTGGAGAGAAGCTTACCTGCAAAAAATCTTAAACGAGAGTTGAACAAAAGAACATAGTATCCTATTTTGAATTCCTGCTTTTGGATTCTTTTGTCATGCCATCTTTTTAATTTTTCTTTGAATAATTTGGCATTTTCATAGGCTTGGGTTCTCCATTCATCTAGTGAGCTAATATCAAATAGCCTCTTCTCACCAGCAAGTTTGAAATCATAGTTAAGTTCTTTAATTGCCCAAAATGCTTTGTGTTCTAATTCTAGAGGCAAATGACAAGCTTTTCCATACACCATTTTGTATGGAGACATACCCATAGGATTTTTATAAGTTGTTCTATAGGCCTAAAGTGCATCATCTAATTTATTAGACCAGTTCTTACGAGACCTATTGACAGTTTTTGTAGTATTAATTTTATTTCTCTATTGCTAAGTTCAACTTGACCGCTAGATTGAGGATGATAGGGTGGCACAATTCTATGGTTAACATCATATTTAGCAAGCATCTTACGGAAAGCACCATGAATAAAATGTGAACCACCATCAGTCATTAAATATCTAGGGACTCCAAACCTCGGGAAGATAACCTCTTTAAGCATTTTAATGGAGGCGTGGTGATCAGCACTACTATTTGGAATAGCTTCTAACCACTTAGTGACGTAATCAACAGCAACCAAAATATGAGAGTACCCGTTAGAGGAAGGAAAAGGCCCCATATAATCAAAACCTCAAACATCATATGGCTCAACAACAAGTGAATAATTCATAGGCATTTCCCGACGCTTACCGATATTACCTATTCTTTGACATTCACCACAAGATAAGATAAACTTACGGGCATCCTTGAAGAGAGTAGGCCAATAAAAACCAGATTGCAATACCTTATGAGCAGTTCTATCTCCCGCATGATGTCCTCCATAAGCTTCGGAATGACATTTCCGTAGGATTTGTTCATGTTCATGCTCAGGTACACAACATCTAATAATACCATCTACTCCTTCTTTATAAAGATGTGGGTCATCCCAAAAGTAATGTCTCGAGCCATAGAAGAATTTTTTCTTTTGTTGGTGTGAAGCTAGGTGGTATATATTTAGCGACAATGTAATTAGCATAATCAGCATACCAAGGGGTGTTTTGTGAAACACTTATTGCAGCTAACTGTTCGTCAAGGAAACTATCATCAATAGGTAGTGGGTCATCAAGAATATTTTCTAACCTAGACAAGTTATCAGCTACGGGGTTCTCAGCTCCTTTTCTATCAACGATATGTAAGTCAAATTCTTGAAGCAAGATAACCCACCTAATGAGTCTAGATTTAGCATATTTCTTTTCCATAAGATATTTTATAGCAGCATGATCGGTGTGAACAATAACTTTGGAATCAACGATATAGGATCTAAATTTATCACAGGCAAACACAACTGCTAAGAATTCTTTTTCAGTAGTAGCATAATTTCGTTGAGCACTATCTAGAGTTTTACTAGCATAATGGATAGCATTCAACTTCTTATCAACTCTTTGTCCTAGAACAGCACCAACAGCATAATCACTAGCATCACACATAATTTCAAAAGGCAAGTTCCAATCAGGTGGTTGAACGATAGGTGCAGAGAATAAGGCTTTCTTGAGTGTTTCAAAGGCTTCCACACAATCATCATCAAAAACAAAAGGAATATCCTTTTGCAAAAGATTAGTAAGAGGCCTAGAAATTTTAGAGAAGTCTTTAATGAACCTCCTATAAAAACCAGCATGACCAAGGAAACTTCGAATACCTTTAATATCTTTAGGACATGGCATTTTCTCAATTGCATCAACTTTAGCTTTATCCACCTCAATACCTCGTTCAGATATTTTATGCCCCAAGGCAATGCCTTCATTAACCATAAAGTGGCACTTCTCCCAATTCAAGACGAGATTAGTTTGTTCACATCTCTGCAAAACTCGATCAAGGTTGCTTAAGCAATCATCAAAAGAAGTTCCGTAAACGGAAAAATCATCCATGAAAACCTCCACAATCTTTTCACAAAAATCAGAGAATATAGCAGTCATACATCTTTGAAAGGTAGCAGGTGCATTGCATAAACCAAAAGGCATACGTCTATAAGCATAAGTTCCAAAAGGGCAAGTAAAGGTGGTTTTCTCTTGATCAGATTGTGACACAGGTATTTGAGAGAAACCAGAATATCCATCTAGGAAGCAAATGTGTGTGTGCTTAGATAATCTTTCTAGCTTTTGATCAATGAAAGGCAGAGGGTAATGATCTTTCCTAGTAGCTTTATTTGATTTTCTAAAATCAATTACCATTCTATAGCCAGTAACAATTCTTTATGGGATGAGTTCATTCTTATCATTGGGAACAATGGTAATACCTCCTTTCTTAGGGACACAATGAACGAGACTTACCCATCTACTATCAGCTATGGGATAGATTATACCTGCTTCCAGAAGCTTTAATATTTCAGTTCTTACCACTTCCTTCATCTTAGGATTCAATCGCCGTTGATGATCAACAACGGGTTTAGCATCAGGTTCCATATTAATCTTGTGCTGACATAGAGTGGGACTAATGCCCTTAAGATCATCAAGAGTATATCCAATAGTAGCCCCGTGCTTCCTTAGAACTTTTAATAATCTTTCTTCTTCATGTTCTGAAAGGTTAGCACTAATAATAACATGATATATCTTTTTCTCGTCAAGATAAGCATACTTCAAAGTGTCAGGCAATTGCTTTAATTCAAACACAGGATCACCTTTAGGTGGAGGAGGACCTCCAAGAATTTCAATAGGAAAATTGTGTTTTAGGAGAGGTTGTTGTTCAAAGAAACTTTGATCTATTTCGTTTCTTTCACGCAAGTGCATATCATTTTCATGGTCAAGCAAATATTGTTCTAATGGATCGGTGGGAGGCACAACAATAGAAGCAAGACCAATTATTTCATCCTTACTAGATAACGCTTTATCATGAGGTTGTCTACTAAACTTGGAAAAATTAAACTCATGAGACACACTACCAAAACTGACACCGACAGTTTGTTTTTCACAATCTATCTTAGCATTGACGGTGCTCAAGAAAGGTCTACCAAAGATAATGGGACAAAAGTCGTCTTGTGGGGAACCAAGGACTAGAAAATCAATAGGGTATTTTACTTTCCCACACAAGACCTCAACATCTCTAACAATCCCAAGTGGTGTGATAGTGTCTCTATTGGCAAGTTTAATAGTAACATCAATGTCTTCTATTTCAGCAGGTACTATTTCATCCATAATTTCTAGGTATAAGGTAAAAGGGATAGCACTCACACTAGAACCCAAATCACATAAACCATGATAGCAATGATCTCCTATTTTGACTGAGACAACAGGCATGCCTTCTATGGGTCTATGTTTATCTTTTTCATCGGGTTTAGCATTTCTAGCAGCTTCATCACAAAACTAGATAACATGCCCATCAATATTTTCTACCAAGAGATCTTTAACCATAGCAACACTAGGTTCTACTTTAATTTGCTCAGGGGGCTTAGGTGCTCTTATATTACTCTTACGAACCACAGTTGATACCTTAGCATGTTCCTTTATCCTAACAGGGAAAGGTGGTTTTTCAATATAAGCGGTAGGCACAATTGGATAAACATTGTAAAAGATGGTTTCTTCTTTAGCTATGACCGGTTCTTTAATTTCTTCTTTAATAGGGGGGTGATATTGAAACCACTTCTCCTTAGGGAGACCAACGTGAGTAGCAAATGCTTCGCGGAAAGAGGCTACAATCTCAGAGTCAAGTCCATATTTAGTGCTAAACTTGTGAAAAGTATCGGTATTCATAAAAGATTTAACACAATCAAACTCAAGCTTTATACCTGACTCATTACCTTCGTCGAGTTCCCAATCTTCAAAGTTGCGTTTAATTCTTTCTAAAAGATCCCACTTGAATTCAATAGTCTTCTTCATATAAGAACCAACACAAGAAGTATCGAGCATGGATTGATCATTATGAGAAAGCCGAGCATAAAAATTCTGAATGATAACTTCTCTCGGAATGTCATGATTGGGGCATGAATATAAAATTGACTTAAGCCTCCCCCAAGCTAGAGCGATGCTTTCTCCTTCACGAGGCCAAAAATTATATATATAATTCCGATCACGATGAACTAGATGCATGGGATAAAACTTTTGGTGGAATTCCAATTGCAAACGATTCCAGTTCCATGATCCAAGATCACCACATAGCCTATACCATGTCAATGCTTTTCCCTTCAAAGATAAAGGGAAAACCTTCTTTTTTAACTTCATCTCCGGGTAGACCTGCAAGCTTAAATAATCCACAAATTTCGTTCACATACAATAGGTGCATATCAGGATGTTCAGTTCCATCTCCTGCATAAGGTTTAGCAAGCAGTTGTTCTACCATACCCGAAGGAATTTCATAACCAATATTTTCAGTAGGTGCAGTAGGTTGAGGGGCAACTAATTGTGGTTCCGGTCGAGGTGAAGATACCCCGAACAAATCCCTCAAAGGATTGTTTTCCATAGTAGCAAGTAGCAATAAATTTCAGCACGTAGTATAAGTTTTTCCTTACCGATTTCCACTTACCAAGAGCGCTTCACTCCCCGGCAACGGTGCCAGAAAAGAGTCTTGATGACCCACAAGTATAGGGGATCAATCGTAGTCCTTTCGATAAGTAAGAGTGTCGAACCCAACGAGGAGAAGAAGGAAATGACAAGCGGTTTTCAGCAAGGTAATTTCTGCAAGCACTGAAATTGTAGGTAACAGATAGTTTGATAGCAAGGTAATTGGTAACGAGCAAGTAACGGTAACGGTAAATAAGGTGCAGCAAGGTATCCCAATCCTTTTGTGGCAAAGGACGGGCCAGAATAATCTCTAGTAATAGGCAAAGTGTTCTTGAGGGTACACGGGAATTTCATCTAGTCACTTTTATCATGTTGGTTTGATTCGTGTTCGCTACTTTGATAATTTGATATGTGGGTGGACCAGTGCTTGGGTGCTGTTCTTACTTGAACAACCTCCCACTTATGATTAACCCCCTCGCAAGCATCCGCAACTACGAGAAAAGTATTAAGATAAAATCTAACCATAGCATTAAACATTTGAATCCAAATCAGCCCCTTACGAAGTAGCGCATAAACTAGGGTTTAAGCTTCTGTCACTCTAGCAACCCATCATCTAATAACTACTCCACAATGCATTCCCTTAGGCCCATGAATGGTGAAGTGTCATGTAGTCGACGTTCACATGACACCACTAAGGGAATCACAACATACATACCTTCAAAATATCGAACTCATATCAAATTCACATGATTACTTGCAACATGACTTCTCCCGTGACCTCAAGAACAAAGGTAGCTACTCACAAATAATATTCATGCTCAAATCAGAGGGGTATTGAATAGCATAATGGATCTGAACATATAATCTTCCACCAAATAAACCATATAGTAATCAACTACGCAAGGTAATCAACACTACTAGTCACCCACAGGTACCAATCTGAGCTTCCGGTACAAAGATTGAACACAAGAGATGAACTAGGGTTTGAGAGGATATGGTGCTGTTGAAGATGTTGATGAAGATTGGCCTCCCAAAGATGAGAGGGGTGTTGGTGATGACGATGGCTTCGATTTCCCCCTTCGAGAGGGAAGTTCCCCCGGTGGAATCGCTCCGCCGGAGGGCAAAAGTGCTCCTGCCCAAGTTCCGCCTCGAGGCGGCGGCGCTTCGTCCCGAAAGTACTCCTCCTATTTTTTCTAGGTAAAATGTGACTATATACCAGAAGATGGGCACAGGAGGTGGGCCGAGGAGGCCACAACCCATCAGGGCGCGCCCTTGTGGGTTGTGCCCACCAGGTTTGCCCCCTCCGGTATTTTTCTGCTCCAGTATTTTTTATTTAATCCAAAAATAATATCCTTAAATTTCATCTTCATTGGAGTTGTGCAGAATAGGTATCTCTGATGTGCTTTTTTTAGGTCCAGAATTCCAGCTACCGGTATTCTCCCTCTTTGTGTAAACCTTGCATATTATGAGAGAAAAGGCATTAGAATCACTCCTTAAAGCACTATTATTCAACAAAACATAATAAATAATAGTAGGAAATCATGATGCAAAATGGACGTATCAGTATGCACCGCTTGACTTGGTGGGAAGCTCTTCTTTGTCTTTGAGTGACATTTCATGAGCAACAATCCTTCCAATGACTTCCGTAGGCTTGAGATCTTTGTAGTTTGGCATCATTTGGATCAATGTGCACACGGTGTCATACTTTCCATCCAAGGATCTAAGGATCTTCTTGATGATGAATTTGTCAGTCATCTCTTTACTTCCTAAGCCGTCAATCTCATTTGTGATGAGAGCAAGCCTAGAGTACATTTTCGCAACTTCTTCACCATCTTTCATCTTGAACTTGTCAAGTTGACTTTGTAGCACATCCAACTTAGATTCCCTGATGGAGTCGGTACCTTCGTGCATGTCAACAAAAGTATCCCAAATTTTCTTTGCATTCTTAAGACGGCTTATCTTGTTGAACTCTTGGGGGCATAAGCAGTTGAATAGAATGTCGCATGCTTGAGCGTTGTATTGCAACAACTTCAATTCTTCCGCGGTCGCTTCCTGATCTGGTTCCTTTCCATCACCAAAGAATTCACCTTGCAATCCAACACGGACAACAGCCCATACGGCGGGGTTATGACCAAGAATATGCATTTTCATTTTGTGCTTCCAACTAGCAAAGTTTGTACCATCAAAATATGGATCTCTACGATGATAATTTCCCTCACTAGACGCCATACTCTCCTAGGTTGTGAAACTAATGCACTGGAGACCAAAGCTCTGATACCACTTGTAGGATCCGAAGTATGTCTAGTGGGGGGTGATTAGACTACTTGACCAAATTAAAAACCTAGCATTTTCCCAATTTAAGATGTTGGCAAGTTTTAGCAATTGTAACAAGTCAAGTACACCCTACACATGCAAGTCTAAGAGTATAGCAGCTTAAAGTAAAGACATGCACATGAAAGTAGAGGGAAGAGATAGGAGGATCAAACACAATAGGAGACATGAAGATTTTTCCCGTGGTTCCGATAGGTGGTGCTATCGTACGTCCACGCTGATGGAGACTTCAACCCACGGAGGCTAAAGGTCGGGACTGAGCTCGGGCTTAGCTGAACCCAAACTCAACACCACCGGATCCCATGTGGATGTGAGCCATCCACTGTAATACTACCTGGTATAGTGGATGTATTCTAACGAGAGCAGCGATAGCACACACGAGCTCGCGTGCTCCTGGTTGGCGGACCAATAGTAGAACGTGCACATGCAGGTGATATTAAATTGATCCTGGAAATACGGGCTGGGTTTAAAAGTGTAGATAGTTCATATACGGGACTTGGCCGATACAACGGGGTTACGGGCGTGACGGGAATTTCCGAACCGTTCCATTAGGACAGAATGGTTGGACTGCATGTACCATCCGATTTGTATATCTCTCCATCACTCACCTCCCACCCCGTCGTTCCATAAACAACACACACACCAAGGACACAGGGGGTGGCATCACCAGGGCCGTCTCGCTTCCTCGATCGCACCTGCCGGCCGCCTCAGAGCATCTCCAACAGGCGCGTTATCTTAGCCGCACGCTGAAAAAACTGTCTTTTTACGCGCGCGGAGCGGAAACGGACGCTCCAGCAGGCGCACTAAAATCGCGTGCGCGGTAAACCTTGTTCAGCGTGCGGAGGAAAACGACATCGGGCGCTGCTTATTTCGTGTGTCCGCTCCCACGCGCTGGACAACGACGATTCGCGCGCGAGCGACCAACCGTCAGATCTAAGACCTCCGCGCGGTGGAGCCGCCGCCCGCAAGCTTCCCCATTTGCTCCGGCGACCCGTCGGTGCTTCCCCCGCCTATCCCCGCACGCCGCCGTTGCTTCCTCCACCTCATCTCATCGCCGCCGCCCCTCGAGCGCACCATTTTTCCGACGAACAGCGCCCGCCCGGCGGCGCTTCCGCCGCCTACCCCCGTGTGCAGCCGTTGCTTACTCCACCTCCGCCCCTTGCCGTCGTCCCTCGAGCGCTTCATTCTTCCGACGGACAGCGCCCGACGGCCGTTCGCAGTTTGGTGCCCACAAGGTCTCCGACAAAACGCTTGCAAGGTATGTATTGCTTCAACTTAATATTTTCTAAATAAATTTGGTGCATGTTGTTTGTAGTTTTAAACTAGTTTAAATTCAATATTTGTAGGATCCGAAGTATGTCTAGAGGGGTGGTGGTGATTAGACTACTTGACCAAATTAAAAACTTAGCCTTTTCCCAATTTAAGATGTTGGCAAGTTTTAGCAATTGTAACAAGTCAAGCACACCCTACACATGCAAGTCTAAGAGTATAGAAGTGGAAAGTAAAGACATGCACATGAAAGTAGAGGGAAGGGATAGAATGATCAAATGCAATTGGAGACACGAAGATTTTTCCCGTGGTTCCGATAGGTGGTGCTATCGTACGTTCACGCTGATTGAGACTTGAACCAACGGAGGGTAGCGGTCGCGAGAGTCCACGGAGGGCTCCACCCGTAAGGGTCCACAAAGTAGCAACCTCGTCTATTCCATCACGGCTTACGTCCACGAAGGACTAGCCTCACTATGGGTAGATCTTCAAGAAGTAGGCGATCTCCTTGCCCATACAAACTTCTTGGTTCAACTCCACACACGAAGACGGAGGCTCCCAAGCGACACCTAACCAATCTAGGAGACACCACTCTTCCAAAGGTAATAGATGTGGTAACAATGATGAACTCCTTGCTCTTGTGCTTCAAAAGAGAGTCTCCTCAACACACATTCACTCTCTCATAGATTTGGCTTGGTAGAAGAGGTTGATTGGGTGGAAAGCAACTTGGGGAGGCTAGAAATCAAGATTCATATGGATTGAGTGGAAGATCTTGATCTCAACACATGAGTAGGTGGCTCGCTCTCAGAAAAATGGATGGGGCAAGTGTAGGTATGTTCTGAGTGCTTCCTCTCCGAGTGAGAGGTAGGTGGAGGGGTATATGTAGGCATATCCAAAAATCCAACCGTTACAACATTATTGCCCGACTCGGTGAAACCGAACCAAAAACTCGGTTGCACTGACTAGTGCAAAATGTGGCAACTTTTGGCGTTTTGGGGAGACCGATATATAAATCTCGGTGTGACCGAATTGGCTGACCTAGGCAGTTTCCAAATCTCGGTGAGACCAATTTCCAAAACTCGAAAATTTTGATTCTTGGAAATGTGTTACCCGAAAGTTGGTCACTAGTTTCGGTTTCACCGAAAGTGAAAGTTGGTGTCACCGAGACCTTTGGGTTTACCTTAGGATCTGTCTAGGGTAAAACTCGGTAGGGCCAAATATGAAAACTTTGTGGCACCGATTTTGAGTGGTAGGGTTTAGACAGAGAATTTTGTTGGAGAATTTCATGTGTATTTTTGGTGGCTAACTCTAAGCACTTGAGCAACCAGATCATCATAGATACCTCATCCCCTTTTAATAGTATTGGCCTTCCTATGGGATCAAGAGTGATTTATCACAAAATGCAAAATGTAGAGTCTTGAAGCTTGTTGCCAATATATGTTCCTTGCATCTAGGGGATCTCCTCACAATCTTTTTGCCAATCCATTCATTGAACTTTTCCTGAAATATACTTGGTGGAATCATTAGTCCAATGAAATATATGTTGTTATTAATTACCAAAAGCACCTAGGGAGAAGTTGTGCTTTCAATACTGTAGATGAGTTCGTCCTATGATTCTTCTGACGAAGAATTTGATATCCAAGAGGAGGAAGACGTCGCAATAATCCTAGCTATGCACATCAATAAAAAGCCGAAGCACGATGGTTCGGTTATGGGTCATCAGAAATTGTGGAGGGATAAGATCGATGCCCACAACAGATTGATGATGAACTATTTTGAGGAGGATGCCATATACCACGAGTCCTACTTTCGGCGCCATTTTAGGATGAGCATCGAGTTGTTCAAATGCATTCCAGAGAAACTGGCAAGCCATGATCGGTTTTTTCAACAAAGGAGGATTGCCGCCGGATAACTCGGGCATAGCACATTTCAAAAGGTGACCGGCGCTTTGCGTATGTTGGCATACAGTATTCCGACGGATCTCGTTGATGACCACTTGGCCATGGGTGTGAGTCAAGCCATCACGTGTGTCAAGCGCTTCGCAGTCGGAATTGTGCAAGTGTTTGGTCGAGAATATTTGAGAGCTCCCAATGCTAAAGACACCACAAGACTTTTGGAGATGAACAAAGCTCGCGGGTTCGCAGGTATGCTTGGATCGGTAGATTGCATGCACCGGAGTTGGAAGAACTGTCCTAAGGCATGTCATGGACAATTCCACGAGCAGAAAAAGGGTTCCACTATAATCCTTGAAGCGGTGGCCGGTCAGGAGACTTGGATTTGGCATGCTTTTTTTGGAATGCCTGGATCTTTGAATGACATCAACGTTCTTAATCGGTCACCACTCATGAATAAGACTGCAAATGGTGACACTACACCGATGGAGTTTGTAGCAAATAGCCATACATACAACTATGGCTACTATCTTGCGGATGGCATCTACCCAAGGTGGCAAACATTTGTGAAGCCGTTGACAGCACCGCAAGGTAAGAAAAATCTTGATTTCCACAATGCTCAGTCGGGGGCTAGGAAAGATGTGGAGAGAGCTTTTGGGATTTTGCAATTCCAATTTGCTATATTGAGAGGACCGGCTAGATTTTGGGATCAAAAGATCCTTTGGTACATCATGAACGCTTGTGTGATCATGCATAACATGATCATTGAGAATGAACGTGGGCAAGATTTAGACTATTCTCAGTATGAGTTGTTGGGACGTTCTGTGTGAGTGCGGAGAAGGGCTGCAAGGGTGGCTCGATTTATTGCCTCCTATCATGCCATTCGACGTGTCAAAACGCATGATGATCTTCAAAAGGATCTAATCGAGGAGTGGTGGGCATGGCATGGGCGACAAAATTAGTTTGATGCTGTATGTTTGATGTTTTATTGTATTGGAAGATAAACTATTTGTTTGAGTTGTAATAATAATTGAGCTATTTATTATTGATTTATTTTTGTGTGTTTGATCTTCTTGGTTCTGTTTTGAGAATGATATACGTTGTTTGTGCTGGGCGCACGCTGTAAATTTAGTGCGCCTGATGAAGCTATAGCGCCGCGCTGCATTTTGCAGCGCCTGTTGGAGCAAGCGCCCTGCAGTGCGCAAAAAAGGCTATTTTGATGTTGTATAATGTTTTTAGCACACCGCGCGGTTACGCGCGTGTTGGAGATGCTCTCACCCGCGTAGAAGCGGAAGTGGGCGGAGCAGGAGGAGAAACATGTGGCGACCGACGACCTTCGTGTGCTAGACCGCCGACCGGCAAACGACTGTTGTTGGGGATCGAGCGCCGCCTCCGGATTGTACGACGCATGGATGAAGCACTTGGATGACCCACCCGAGTTTTCCGACTATGAGCTCGCCCTCCATACCGAGATGGACCGGCTCAGCCTCCTCACCGGCGTGCCCAAGCTCTTCCCCGACCTCATCCCACTCACCCTCGCCTAGTTCCTCTCCAGGAGGGTTGTCCTGCCGCCTCCCAACAACCATTCGAGTGGCAACGGATTTGGAGCTCCATGGAACAAGCTAATCGGCGAATGCGGCATTTTTTCTTCTCCTCTCCTCCCCATTCTCATCATTTTCTTACTGTCCATTGCAATCAGAAGCATAGTAGTACTGTCAAAATGGGAGCATACTATCATTTTTCTCTATTTAGGTTTAGTCTGGTTCAGTTAGGTTTAGGTTCACCTTACCGGCATGCCAACATGGGGGTCTGACAAGAAGATGGCATCTGAAGCGTTGTAGTAGTGTGTAGGCTACGTTTAATTTTTGAAAATTCTTTCAATACAAAAAAATAATCCAAAAGGGTTTCTATTTAATGATGAAATTAAAATGGATAAATAGAAAAGGTTTTTTGGATTTCTTAAAAATTTCCAGAATGAAAGTCTTTATGCTCTTATTAATAAGAGTTACTAACCTTATGATTTTGCATAACATAGGTGGAAGTTGTAAGTCCTATTGTAAGAATACTCCACTTTTCATCATTTTCTGATCTGTATCTACCTTCTCCATTTTCTGAAAATGTCTTGTAGTGGTCTGTGACATTCGTGAGTGATTTTTTCTCTATATAACATGACAGGTTTGAAATAATTTATATGGGCCACACAAAAAATTCCGAATATCATGTTTCCCATCACGTCGCAAATTTTAGGAAAAAAATGTAAGTATGACACAATAATTTTACGAATTCTGTTTTCTAAATCATGACAAATTCTTGAAAGAAAATTGTAGTTATCCCATGGCAATTCTCGAAATTTATTTTGTTTTCTAAACATGGCAACTGTTAAAACAAATAATATATGACCATGGCACCTTAACATATGTCGCCATGTTAACATGGGAAATGCAGGTATTCTTTTTTATACCGGACCATGGCAAATGCAGTTATTCTTTTTTGAATCGGACCATGGCAAATGCAAAAAAAATGTACTTATAACTGTAGCTACAATGGCAAATTATCTTTTTATTTTTTAACCATGGCATTTTTTAATAGATACATTGGGAATTACTGAACATGTGGCAAATTTCTCTTTTGTAGCATGGAAAATTCCTAAAATTTTCATGTTTATAGAGAAAAAATTCCTAATTTTTTTTGTCATGCTCCCATGACAAAATCCTAAATTTGCCATCTTTTTTAAAAGAACAAGATTATTTAAATTGGCCATGATGTGCATTGTTTTTAAGAGTATGATGGCATGTATTTGCGTACACATCATGCTACACAATTGCTATGCTTCGTTTTTTCTCAACATCATGGCAAGAAGTGTCGTGGTAAATTTCACACACATTTGTCATTTTTTCCATGTTGTGCTCTTTTATCTTTGACTACTTCTGATGTTTTATTCACCTCCAACTATGTACATGACATGACATTTTACTTGGTTTTTAGCTATATTTTTTACATGGCAAAATTCTATGTTTTCTTTTTCATGGTCAGTTCAAGTTTTGTACTACATCTATATAACAATCATGGCAAACTTCAATATGTTTATGCCATGGCACCTTACATCTATATAGTTACCATGGCAAAATATCAAGATCATTTTGCCATGCTAGCTTAAGTTTTGTATTACATATAGACATGTCATGGGAAAACATTGAAAGATGTTTCTGTCATGTCATCTTAATTTGTGATATTTGTTCATTACATGAAAATTTACTTGCTTTCTAGCTATAAATTAGCCATGACAAAACTTTTTGTTGTTTTGCCGTGGGCAGTTTAAGGTTTATACAACATTTCAATTTTAGTTATGACAATGGCAAAATTATTATATTGACCATGGTATTCTTACTTGTGGCTACCATCACAAATTTTTTTGGAAAATAGAACGTCAAATTTATTATACAAAATCTATGAATTTTTCCATGTCATTAATTGCCATCGTTTTAGAAAACATAGAGAAGTGAATTTGTCATGACATGAAAAGGATAAGAGCAGAATTTGAAGTTGCCTTGGTCCACTATCTAGTTTTGCCCGCAAAGTCGTACAAAAAATATATTTGTCATGATGTAGAAATAGTAGGGGTATTTCAAGAGTTGCCATGCGATTATAGAGGAAAATAAAATTCAGGTATTCCCATGCGGGCATTGCAGAAATTGTCGTGTGAACACTACAAAAAATTATGAATGTGTGCGCTTTTAGTGAAATAGCAAAAAGTAATTTTGAAATTTGCCGTGTGAGTATTAGAAAATTTGTCTTTATAATTTTTGCCATTCTTCTTTAGGAATCGAAATGCTTCCTATTAGTGCATAACATTTCGGCGATCAACTTCAAACACTGTCCAAGAGAAGCCAATGGCGTAGACCATTTTCTTGCTAGGAGATGCTATGATTCTAAAGTTTGTGAGGACCGGGTAGATGTAACGCCTGCTTTTGTTTTACCTCTTGTACTCCATGATGTTACTTTAGCCCAAATTGAATAAATTGCCATGAGGCGTTCCCATTACAAAAATGGTCTAAACTTGCCATTATAAGTACAATGGCCTCCTCGGTCGTATGGGTCGTGCTAGAGAGTCCCGTCATACATTAAAAATTGTATAACGTTTATGGCACCTTCTTGTGTATATAGCGTGAAAATTTTATTTTTTTAATAAAGAATGGCAATTTTTATTATCTAGATTATCTATAGTAGGTGTGTCGGCGTAGAATAGCTCCGGTGTTTGCACTCACGTCCCCATGCTATTGATCTCTGCCTCGATGCCTAAGGCCTTGTACCATGCAAGGTGCTTAGGAGATGTACTTACAGAAATAAATTAGTTTTTCTTTAGAAACCGGTGTTTATTTATGAAGGATAGATGCTCGGTTAGGCAGCTTTCCTATAGAAATAAGCATTTGTGTTTAAGGAAAACTCGGTTTATTTTGCTAAGCATATCCCTAAGAGCATCTACATCCGGATACACCAAATCTGACCCTCAAGTGCATCCACGTACAGTGACCGACCACACGTTAAATTTTCATTTCCACAATCGGGTACCTCATTTAAAAAACCTCAAATTCATAGAACCACATCCATAGTAAACTATCTCTATGATGCAATACAAAGCGTTCGGCTATTACATCAACACAAGCCATCAGAAACTAAAAAATTGCCATGTTCTACCTGTTGGGGAACGTTGCATGGGAAACAAAAAAATTCATACGATCACCCAAGATCTATCTATGAAGATGCATAGCTACGAGAGGGAGAGTGTGTCTACATACCCTTATAGACCGTTAAGCGGAAGCGTATATAATGCGGTTGATGTAGTCGTACGTGTCTTCACGATCCGTCCTGATCAAGCACCGAACGGACGACACCTCCGCATTCAGCACACGTGCAGCTCGATGACGTCTCTGCCTCCTCGATCCAGCGAGCGAGGGCGGAGTAGTAGATGGGATCTCCGACAGCACAACGGCGTGGTGGTGGAGCTACTTCTGAAGGACTTCGCCAAGCGCTGCTAAACGAGGACGAAGGAGAAACGGGTGAGAGGGAGGGATGCCGCCAGGGCGTGGAGAAGAGGTGCGCAACAGCCCTCCCACCCCTCCTCTATTTATAGGGGAAGGGGGGCTCCGGCCCTCAACCCCTCGTCCAAGGAGGGGGTGGCGGCCTAGGGGGTGGAGTAGCCCCCAAATTGGGGGCCACCCCCTCTAGGGTTCCCTCCCCACCAACCCTACCTAGGCGCCTTGGGCCTTGGGAGGAGGGGGTGCCCAGCCCACCAGGGGCTGGTGCACCTCCCCTCTTAGCCCATGAGGCCTCCGGGGCTGGTGGACCCCTTCCGATGGACCCCCAAAACCCTTTTGGCACTCCCGGTACACTACCGGTAATGCCCGAAATCCTTCCGGTGACCAAAACGGAACTTCCCATCTATAAACCTTTACCTCCGGACCATTCAGGAGCTCCTCGTCACGCCCGGGATCTCATCCAGGACTCCGAACAACATTCGTTCACCAACATACATATCCCGATACTACTCAATCGTCATCAAACATTAAGCGTCACTAATGCAAAAAATCCTAGCTATGGCGTGGCAAAAATGGCCTTGCTAGCGTGGACACCCGATGCCACCAATATGGCGTCACTGTTTAAAAATACTGCTGGCGTTGGAGACGACGCCAGCAGTATTTGACATGTTTATGGCGTGCCACGTGGCCAACGCCAGTAGTAATATACGTCAGTAGTGGCATTGCATGTT
Organism: Elymus sibiricus; assembly: GCA_039707655.1. Classification (NCBI taxonomy): domain Eukaryota; kingdom Viridiplantae; phylum Streptophyta; class Magnoliopsida; order Poales; family Poaceae; genus Elymus; species Elymus sibiricus. Next base: position 444,322,230 of record CM077669.1, read on the forward strand.
AGTGCAACACCAACAATTTCATTTTTAGATTTATACCAAATCTGTACAACTGCGCGATCCAACCAAAATGACAGCATAATCAAAGTTTAGAATAGCAATTAAACAGTACAATGCAAATACCAGAATCTAAGTTCAACAATATCTATTTATTCAAAAAAGTATCAAAAATAGGCAAATAACACAAGTACACAAGTTCAACTAAACAAGAGCTGGTAAGATAATGAGATATGCCATGCATGCATGCGTACTAGTTAGCTAACTCGACATTTCGACGGACGGAGTCAGGATCATAGTCTGGAGTAAGTGACCATCATCATCGCTGCCAGCAGGCCTGTAGTAGACCATGATCTCGTCACGATCATAGTCAAGGTAGAACGTGTGGCCCCCCTTTGGTATACTTTTGTCCCAATAATTTTTATATATTCCATAAAAAATCCCTGTGAAGTTTCAGGTCATTTGGAGTCCAACAAATTTTCAGCCATTTTCTTGGTTTTCAGGTCCCGATTCCAGTTTCTAGTAAAATTTCCCTCTTTGTGATGTACCTTGCAGAGGGAGTCTGGGACTAAGGGGTCCTCGGGCCGTTGATTCATCCCTTGTGGGCCGTACAGAGGCAGTCAAGTTATCAAGCCATCCCGTGCTCGAAAGGAGGAGTCCCGAAGACTTGGTGTGTCCTCCAAGAAAGGATGGGCGTATCTATGCCCGGATGGAAACCGACCATTTGTAACCCCAGGGACCCCTGGTGTCTATATAAACCAGGGGTCTTAGTTCGTAGAAGGGAAACTCAATTCATTAGGGTTTAACTCATGCGATCTCGAGGTAGATCTACTCTGTAAACCTTCATACTCAGCAATATAATCAAGCAGGACGTAGGGTTTTACCTCCTCACGAGGGCCCGAACCTGGGTAAACATCGTCTCCTTTGTCCACTGTTACCATCATTTCTAGATTCACAGTTCGGGACCCCCTACCCGAGATTGGCTGGTTTTGACACCGACATTGGTGCTTTCATTGAGAGTTCCGCTGCGAATCACCAAAGGATCGATGGCTCGTTTAATCATTGACAGGGAGATCTGTAACAAGGACGCCTTCGTTCCTGGACAGATCCTCGCTTTCGGAAGCGTCATGCTTCAAGCCGATCCCACTGGCCTTCTTGGCCAGATTGGGAGCTTTGCCCCTGGCTCGGAAGTCAAGTTCAGGAACCTAGAGTTCATCTTCGACTCCCGGGGAGATCTTGTTTTGTTAGAGACCTCGACTCTTCTTAAAAGACACACTGCCCCCGACGCCTTAACGTCGGAGGAAGTAAATCTCGCCGCTGGGATGGCCTCGGCCCCCAGCCCGGTCTTAACACCCATCTTGATCGACGCGTCTGTGCCAACCGCGGCCGCACACTCCCCGGGAATACCATCAAGTAGCCCCGAGAGGACAACGCCGCTGACCGACCTCAGACGCGGCTTCGGTGCCGATCTAATCGGAGCCTCACTACCAGACCAGCTACTCGGTCGGATCCAAGCCTTACGCATGGCCAACCGCCAAACATCGGTGTACAACCAGATCGGGCTGAGGCCCGACAATAGGGAAATTCATGTCCCTCCGGTAACGCATCTAGTCGCCACCATCGAGTGCCCGGCTGAGCACACATCCCACCAACCGGCAAAGTTGAAAACGGTGTATATTCCGATCTCTGATCACTCGAGATCCGAACTCGCTCCGGACACCGAGACCCCGCACGCCCCAGCACATAACCTAGGGCCCGCAAGGCAAAGCACTATCGGTGCCACGTCCCCTATCAATGCGGTGTCGAGCCCTCAAGCGGCCAATCGCCTATCAATGCGGTGTCGAGCCCTCAAGCGGCTAATCAGCTCTCGCAAAACACGTGGCGACACACCGGGAGGCAAGTTATGCTCAGTTGACACCCGCCCTGCAGCGTGTCAAGACCATAAGCAACGACCGGCCAAGCGGTGGCAAGAGCTTGCCGGGGATGTACCCCCGAGCGCTACCTAGGCTTGTAATCATGGTATTTTGTCCTAAAAGCCAGAGTTAGGTATGATAGCTCTGCTAAGCTATCCAATCGATAGTAATGACTGTTTTGCCATTGTGGTAACCCCTTGCACTATAAAAGGAGGCCCAAGGCTACCTAGCTCAGGATTCGGACCCCCGAACATTTGTACTCGCCTAGCAGCTCTTCCCCCGAAGGCAACCCTTGCCGGGACAGAGCGCGAGGCACCACTTGTGTTCTTCCATCAAATCCACCAAAAAGCAGGAGTAGGGTTTTACGCTTAGCAGCGGCCCGAACCTGGGTAAAATGCTTGTGTCCTGATCGTCGCATCGTCTCATGCTCTCCGCTCTTCGTGCAACGTGACCCCCCTTGCCGAACCACAAGGGGCCTCCGGGTCCCATAGGTGATCGTGATCATCTGTGCCCCGACAGTAGGTTGCAAAGAGTGGAGAGGCCATCCTCACGGCCTCGCCCCCAGGCAGACGTTCGATAACACCACCAGAAACTCACCCCAAGGTCCTAACGATCTATCAGACGTTCTCCCCTAAAGTTCAGAGGAAGAGATCTCTTCGAGAGCTCGATCAGATACACCAGGTGGAATCAAGGAAATCATGGGCAGATATACTGATAACTTTCGGTGAAAATGACCAACCGATGACCCACACAGAGCGGGCACCGGCCGCCCTGGTCCTCAACCCAATAATAGATGGCTTTCGGTTGGACAAGGTTCTAACGGATGGCGGTAGCGGTCTAAACCTCATTTACGAGGGAACTTTGGACAAAATGCAGTTCGATAGGTCTCGAATCGAGCGAAGCAGCACAACCTTTTGAGGAATCATCCCCGGAAGAGAGGCACACTACACGGGGCGAGTAACCCTTGACGTAGTGTTCGGTACTCCTGATAACTACAGAATAGAGGAATTACTTTTTCATATCGTACCCTTTCACAGCGGTTATCATGCCCTTTTAGGGCGTGACGCCTTCACAAGGTTTCAGGCCATACCTCACTACGGTTACATGAAACTTAAAATGCCGGGACCCAACGGTGTGATCACGGTTACAAGCGACCCAGATAGAGCGCTTCGAGCCGAGAAAAAAATAGCGTCGCTTGCCCTCGATGCACTAGCTGAGACGCTGGCCACTGAGGAACTGACTACGCTCCGCTCTATTGTAGATAAGGACGATCTGATCCTCGGCAAAAGGCCAAAGTCTACATCATTCAAACCTGCAGATGAAATCATAAAATTTTAGGTGCACCCAATGGACCCTAATAAAACGGCGTCCATCGGAGCTCAGCTGGACCCTGCGGTCGCCGAAGCACTACACACGTTCTTATGTGAAAACTGGGACATATCCGCTTGGCACCCATCAGATATGCCTGGAATACCCCGAAGGTTAGCCGAACATAGTCTGAACATAATTGCAGGCTCTAAGCCGGTTAAACAGACTCTACGTCGATTTTCCGAACCCAAGCGTCAAGCTATGGGCAAAGAACTCGCCAAACTACTCGAAGCCGGATTCATCAGAGAGATCAAATACCCTGAATGGCTGGCAAACCTGGTCATGGTACAAAAGAAAGACAAATCCTGGCGGCTCTGTGTCGACTTCAAAGACCTTAACAAAGCCTGCCCTAAAGATCCTTTCCCTTTACCCCGCATTGACCAGATAATTGACGCCACTACCGGACATGACTCACTCTACTTTCTTGACGCCTACTCCGGATATCATCAGATAAAAATGAAGGAGTCTGATCAAGCCGCAACCGCCTTCATCATCCCCTACGGGCCATTCTACTTCAATACAATACCTTTCGGGCTAAAAACACAGGCGCCATGTACCAGCGCATGATTCAAACATGCCTGGAAAAACAAATCGGCAAAACAATCGAGGTGTACGTCGACGACGTGGTCATCAAGACCAAACACGTCAGCCAGCTGGTGGACGACCTAGGCCGAACATTCGCCAGCCTACGGGAGTATGATATACGGCTGAACCCGGACAAGTGTGTCTTCGGCGTCCCCTCCAGCAAATTGCTCGGATTCATAGTCTCCCACTGGGGCATTGAAGCTAATCCGGCCAAGATCAGAGCTTTGTCACAATTAGTGGTCCCCACGGAGCTAAAACACGTCCAAAGACTGGCAAGCTGCATGGCGGCGTTAAGCCGCTTCATCTCGGGACTCGGTGAAAAAGCTCTGCCCCTTTACAAGCTATTGAAACAAACCAAGAACTTTGAATGGACCGATGAAGCCGCAGCTGCACTAGAGGAAATCAAGACGCTGCTAGCCATCAACCCCATACTGACAGCACCCGGTACGGGCGAACCGATGTTGCTATACATCACGGCCACCAACCAGGTCGTCAGTGCAGCACTCGTGGTAGAACGTGAGGACAAGGGCCATAAACACCGGGTACAGAAACCGGTATATTACGTATCAGAAGTACTTACTCCGTGCAAGACCAGATACCCGCATTATCAGAAGATATCCTACACAGTGTTCATGGCTTCACGAATGTTCGCCCCCCTGCATGCCAGACAGCCCTGGCGAGTAGCACACGGCATCAAGAACGCGGCGACGCTCCTCTTGGTTCTACCAGGAGTCGAGCGACGTCACGATCCGCCTCTTTCGCCATGCCGGGCACCGCAGAGGAAGCCATGGCACGAGTCCAGATGCTGCTCAACTTTATGCCAACGGCTGATAAGATGGATGAATGGAGAGTCACCATTCAGAGTTTAGTTTCTTTCGTTAAAACCAACAAGCCACAGCATGCAGAGCCGTCGCGGCGTACGCGAACAGCAGCAGCAGCCCGGGCCGGCGAGCACGTCGAAGGGGCCACCCCAACGGTGCAATCCCCACCGCGATAACAGGCCCAGAGGCAGCCGCAGCAAGCTTCACATGCCGATGAGCACGACGAGGCGTCCATAGTCTCGTCTGGCCCGCGCGACCGCCAAGATCAACGTCGTGTCCTTGAAGACCGGCGGAAAGAAGACGCTTGCATCACCATCGAGCGACGCCTAGAAGCGCGCCGTCAATCCGACGGGCGCAACGGTCCAGACGTCGGCGACCCGCGCCCAGTGCTGGCGGGTACCTTCCCTACGAGGTTGGTTGCCCTGCCTTCACTAGCGAGCTGCAACGGGTCCGCTGGCCGTCGACCCGAGCTTTCAAACCTGAGCTGCCTGAGAAATACGACGGGAAGCTGAACCCGACAGAGTTCTTGGGCATATACACGATAGTTGTTCAAGCTGCAGGAGGAAGAGATGAAAAGGTGCTCGCCAATTATTTCCCTTTGGCGCTTAAGCCGAACGTGAGATCGTGGCTGATGCATCTGCCGGAAAATTCAATTTCGTCATGGGCTGATCTATGCAACGAGTTCGTCGGCGCCTTCACCGGTGGTCATCAAGAACCAGGCCAGCCCAGCGATCTCCAAGTCCTTCCACGGAAGGAGGGAGAAACCTTGAGGAAGTATATCCAGAGATTCAGCCGAGTGCACCGCAACATCCCAAAGATACATCCCGCAGCGGTGATTGCCGCGTTCCATTCGAACGTGCACAACAGGAGGATGCGAGCCAAGATGAATGTCAAGCTCCCCAAGACTGTTAATGAGCTTTACACCTTGGCAGATAAATGTGCTCGAGCTAAAGAAGGAAGGCGGCTTCCCAGGGAGGAGGCGCGCGTCGAAGTGGACTCCGATGACGACGACGACGCCCTCGACCCGAAGGGAAGAAGCAGCAAGCGCAACAAGAAGCGTAAGGGAAAAGCAGTTTTGACTGTCGAGAGCTCCAGAGACCTCAGTTTTGGCTATCGATGTGTTTGCCTGGCAACCATCTGACATCCCCGGTGTTCCCAGGGAGGTAATTGAGCACCACCTTGCTGTCTGTCCTCACGCCCGGCCCGTCAAGCAAAAGGTTAGGAAACAAGCCCTGGAGCGGCAGCAGTTCATTGCCGAGGAAATCAAGAAGCTTGAAGCAGCTGGTTTGGTCTGAGGGGTGCTGCATCCAACTTGGCTGGCAAACCCGGTGGTGGTACGTAAGGCAAATGGGAAATGGAGGCTTTGCATAGACTTCACTGACTTGAACAAAGCTTGCCCGAAGGACCCTTTCCCCTTGCCGCGCATAGATCAGATTGTTGATTCCACCTCCGGATGTGACCTGCTCTCCTTTTTGGATGCCTACTCCGGATAGCACCAGATATTTATGACTAAAGAAGATGAGGAAAAGACCGCATTCATAACTCCCTGTGGCACGTACTGTTTTGTGCGTATGCCCTTCGGGTTAAAGAGTGCTGGTTCAACCTTCACCAGAGCTGTTCAGATTGGTTTTGGACCTCAGCTTCACAGAAATGTGGAAGCCTACATGGATGACATTGTGGTCAAGACAAAGGATGAAGCCACTCTCATACAAGACCTGGAAGAAACTTTTGCGAACTTACGCAAGATCAACCTGAAGCTCAACCCTGAAAAGTGCGTGTTCGGTGTCCCATCCGGTAACTGCTTGGGTTCTTTGTATCTTAGCGAGGAATATAAGCCAATCCCGACAAGATCAAGGCGATTGAACAGATACAGGCACCCAAGACAATCAAGGATATCATACGCTTGACTGGATGTGTTGCCGCGTTGAGTAGGTTCATCTCCAAGTCTGCTGAGCATGCCTTGCTGTTCTTCAAGATCTTGAAGAAGGCCGGCCCGATGAAGTGGACCCCGGAGGCAGATGTGGCGCTGCAAGACCCGAAGAATTACCTATCCTCTGCTCCCACCTTGGTCGCTCCTAAACTACAAGAGCCGTTACTGCTATATTTGGCAGCAACGAATCAAGTGGTTAGTGCAGCACTAGTGGCGTAGCGGGAAGTGGATGAAGATTCAGCAGCTGCTGCTGATGTTACCGGGAACGAGAAAGAAGCATTCGTGGCAGGACTCGATACAGATCAAGGGGGGCCTCAGCAAATGATCAACAGCGGATCCAAGGAGGTGGCAAAGAAGAAAATGGTGCGGCGGCCCGTGTACTTTGTCAGTTCCCTGCTACAGGGGGCTAGATCAAGATACTCTGGGGTACAAAAGCTAATCTTCGGCCTCGTCATGGCCTCGAGGAAGCTGCGCCACTATTTCCAAGCCCATGAGATAACAGTTGTTACCCGTTTCCCATTGCAACGCATACTGAGGAACCCCGAAGCCACTGGCAGGATAGTTGAGTGGGCATTAGAATTGTCAAGTTTCGGATTGAAGTATGAGAGCACTTCCACCATTCAAAGCAGGGCGTTGGCGGAGTTTATTGCAGAATGGACACCCATGCCAGATGATGAAACTCCGGAGACAATCCTCCCCGGCAAAGAAGCACACAAAGATTGGATCATGTACTTTGACGGTGCTTTCTCACTCCAGGGCGCTGGAGCAGGCGTGCTCCTCATTGCCCCTACCGGAGAGCACCTCAAGTACGTCATCCAAATGCACTTTCCCCGAGAGGAAGCCACCAACAATATCGCTGAGTACGAGGGCTCCTTGCCGGACTTAGAATCGCGGTGGAGTTGGGGATAAAGAGGTTGATCGTCCGAGGAGATTCTCAGCTTGTGGTGAAGCAAGTCAACAAGGATTACCAGAGCCCGCTGATGGAAGCATACGTGGAAGAAGTGAGGAAATTGGAGGAGCATTTTGATGGACTGCAAACAGAGCACGTGCCATGAGCAGAAAACTGCATTGCTGACCATCTATCGAAGTGCGCTGTGCAGAAGCTTCCTGTGGAACCAGGGACTTTCATTCTCCGCCTGCGCGCCTCGGTCCCCGGCAGGCTCCGGGGACGTGGCTGGCGCGCTTTGGGCCCCTCCTGGGCTATGACATTGGTCTTGCCGACGTTTGCTTAGCCTTCTGTAGGTCATTGCTATCGGGGTCTAGGTCTTGAATGCTTGCTTGGTGGTGTGGTAGCTTTTCCCGGCGGGCTCAGGTCATGAAGACCGGAGGCTTATTGTCCATGCACAAGTCAGGGGAAACGAACACCCCTATTTGTGTACCCCGACATCATTGTTCTCCAAGCATTACTCTATTTTACTTAATACTCTAGATGCATGATGGATAGCAGTCGATGGGTGGAGTAATAGTAATAGGTGCAGGCAGGAGTCGGCCTATTTGCTTATGGACGTGATGCCTATATACACATGATCATTGCCATGAAAATCGCATAACTATCCGCTTTTCTATCAATTGTCAAACAGTAATTTGTTTACCCATCGTATGTTACCTACATGAGAGATGCCGCTAGGGAAAACTATGGCCCCCGGGTCTATTCACTTATATATTTACAAAAGCTATTGTTACCTTGCTGTTATTATTTGTCTTTTATTTTATTTTGCAATTTACAATTATCAATAATTATCTACACAACTCATTTGCTTGCAAATAACGAGATCAAGGCGATTGACAACCCTCTTGCCCGCGTTGGGTGCAAGTTATTTGCTCTTTTGTGTGTAGTCACTGAAGACAGTTGAGGATTGATATTCCTATTGGTTCGATAAACTTTGGTTTCATAAATGAGGGAAATACTTATCCGTATTGTGCTGCAATTACCCGTTCCTCTTCACGAAAAACCCAACACAGATCACAAGTATCAGGAAGGATTTCTGGCACCGTTGCCGGGGAATATCATCACCAACTATCAAGTAGCTTCGCACAAATCATCATTCACTTGTTCTTCTTTTTATTTGCTGTTATATTTAGTTTGTCTCATAAAAAACAAAAATACAAAAATATTTATCTTTGCTTGTTGTTATTTTGCATGTTGCTTGTTACTATGTCTAGTTCTTCTTGTATTCGCGTTGCTCCCGATAATGAAGTGTTCGATTTTAAACAAAGGGGAGGACAAAATTTAAAAGATGCTTGGTATAGTATTTGCAATGCTCAAAATAATTCAACTCGTAAGCAATCCACTACTACCTTGCTTTGCAATTTTTATGCGGGTGTGACAACTTGGTATAGATTTGTTCTTGACACCATTACCGGTGGTAATTTCCTAATGTGTCACACTTTGGAACACTTGTAGAGCTAACATACCACCTAGGAACAAGATAATTTACAATATCAATTCTAAGTGGCAATACCTCAAATGTACACATTTTACTAGGCTTGTAATATGCACATAGCATATTACTCCCCCATAATGTGATAACCCACAAAATTAACAAGTGGCAAATGAAATACAACAAGAGATAATTAATGGACCGTTTAGAATTTGAATTTCTCATGAGAAGACGTACCAGATAGAAGCTAGATAATCTTGTAATATCAATACTAGGTGGTATTCCTCATGTACACACATTTGTAGGATCGTGAAGTGCACAAAGCACATCACTCCCCCAAAATGGGGTAATCCATTAACTCCCCACAAGATCCAACTAAGATAAGATAAGATACAAAAAGGCTCAACACAATACGCACACGTACATGATGTGCAAACCAACATACCCATACTTGATTACTCAAGATAAGTCAGCTGGAGGCACACCATATACGAACACATGCAAGGTACAAACCCACAACATGCAAAGGGGCAAGTAACTATCAATGTATTCAATTTACGTACAAGTTACCGCAAGGAGGAACATTGGATATAAAATAGACACATGATAATCCAAATGACTTGGATTGAGAAAATGAAAGTGATGAAGATCATTTAATTCTTCATGAGGTAGCTGATGACCCACAAGTATAGGGGATCAATCGTAGTCCTTTCGATAAGTAAGAGTGTCGAACCCAACGAGGAGCAGATGGAAATGATAAACAGTTTTGAGCAAGGTATTCTCTGCAAGTGTTGTAAGTAACGATAGTAGATAGTTTTACAGCAAGATAAATCGTAACAAGTGAGAAGTAACAATAGTAACAAAGGTGCAGCAAGGTAGCCCAATCCTTTTTATAGCAAAGGACAGACCTGAAAGTACTCTTATATTAAGCAAGCGCTCTCGAGGACACATGGGAATTATGTCTAGTCATGTTCATCATGTTGAGTTGATTCACGTTCGCTACTTTGATAATTTAATATGTGGGTGGACCGGTGCTAAGGTGCTGTTCTTACTTGAACTAACAACCTAATTATGATTACCCCCTCTCGCAAGCATCCGCAACTACGAAAGAAGAATTAAGATAAATCTAACAATAGCATGAAACATGTGGATCCAAATCAGCCCCTTATGAAGCAATGCATAAACTGGGGTTTAAGCTTCTGTCACTCTAGCAACCCATCATATACTTGTTACTCCACAATGATTCCCGTTAGGCCCATAACATGGTGAAGTGTCACGTAGTCGACGTTCACATGACACCACTAAGATAAGTAACAACATACATATCATCAAAATATCGAACGAATACCAACTTCACATGATTATTTATAACAAGACTTCTCCCATGTCCTCAGGAACAATAGTAACTACTCACACCTCATCAACATGTTCAAGATCAGAGGTGCAATAATAATAATTAAGGATCTGAACATAATTTCTTCCACCAAGTAATCCAACAAGCATCAACTACAAGATGTAATCAACACAACTAGTAACCCACAGGTACCAATCTGAGGTTTTGCGACAAAGATTGAATACAAGAGATGAACTAGGGTTGGAGATGAGATGGTGTTGGTGAAGATGTTGATGAGGATTGGTCCTCCCACGAAGGAGGAAGCGTTGGTGATGACGATGGCTTTGATCTCCCCCTCCCGGAGAAGAATTTCCCCGGCAGAATCTGATTGCCGGAGTGCAAAAGGGCATCTGCCCAGGTTTCCGCCTGAAGATGGCGGAGCTTCATCCCGAAAGGTTGCTTATGATTTTTTCTAGGGTAAAACACACCATATAGGAGAAGAGGGGCCTCTAGAGGCCAGTCAGGGCCCCACAAACCATCGGGGCGCGGCCTGGGGGGGTCGTGCTCTGTTGGCTTGTGCCTGGCTGGTGGCCCCCCTCTGGTATATTTTTGGACCATAAATTCACATATATTCAATAAAAAATCCTTGTGAAGTTTCAGGTGATTTGGAGTCTGGTGATTTTTCTGCCTTTTTCTCGGTTTTCCGGTCCAGAATTCCACTTTCTAGATAATTCCTTCTTTGTGATGTACCTTGCATATTTAGAGAGAAAGGGCATGAGAATTTTATGATAATAGGGAATAATGGACAAGAATAACGTAAATATGAATAAGAAATCATGATGCAAAATGGGCGTATCAACCCCCCAAGCTTAGACCTCGCTTGTACTCAAGCGAAAGCCGAACTCGAGAGTAATGACCACATAATTTGAGAAAGAGGTGTCGATAAAAATAGAATACGGACATGGGAGCATCATGAATATCATTATAGCAGCAAGCATTTCATCATATAACTTCTCATAAGCAAGTAAAGATTTATTCACAATTATCGAAGTATGAAGCATAAACCTTATTGACAACCAACAAACGGTGCCTTCAGTCATGGTGACAATCACAATTCATCATATTCAAGAGAAGATTCTATATAAGAGCTTTCATTGTAGCAAACCCACATACTCAACTATCATTTATTCATCTATGATTGTTGACACTCATTGCATATTTTTGGAGCTAATGTTTTTGCCGGACACATAGGAAGATAGGGGCTTCATTTGCCACCCGACTCATTTACCTCAAGGATAATGTCAACGATAATGAATCATGATTTCTTACATTCAACTGGATATATGTACCTGGATCTTTGCTCAACATGTGATGCTTGCCACTAAGAGAGTTTATAAATTAAAAGAAGGGAAGATATTGATGACTCTTGAGTAAAAGCAAGAACTTTATGAAAGTAAAAGATATGCCCTTCACAGAGGGAAGCAGAGGTTGTCATGCGCTTTTATTTGATTAGATGTGCAATCTCTTAATGCAAAGGAACTTCACTTTATATTGCCCCTTGTGATAGCGAACTTTATTATGCACTCCATCGCTTTTATTTCTTCACCATCACAAGATCATAAAAAACTTATTTTCCTTTTCAATAAAAGATCATACATGATTAAAGGCAATTTTTATTGCTTATGCACCGATGACAACTTACTTGAAGGATCTTATTCAATCCATAGATAGGTAAGGTGGACTCTTACAAAAAGAAGCTGGGTTCAAGGGGTTATGGATGCACAAGTGGTATCTCTACTTGGTGAGGAAATTTTGGCTAGCAAAAGATATAGAGGAAGCATCACATGTTAAAGGATCCATGTCTATATAACTTCTATGAAAATGTAAGCAATCATGACCTTTAGGTTGTCTTCCATGTTCAACTTCAACACTTGATCATTATTTAATATTTGGTGAGGGTTCGTAATCATAGATGATGTGCAAGATAGTATATTTGTATGTGGATCTTCTCTTCTCTATCATAATCTTGCATAGATTATAACAATGACTAAGGCTATGTTTGTTCTATTCCCAACAATTTTCATAGCTCATACTTTCTTTTTATGTGAAGTCGTTACTTCCCATGGGATAAGCATACGCTCTTTACTATTCTTTTTGTTGTCATGCTATGATGATTGGTGCAAGAGAGTAAAGCAGACGAACTCAACTACTCTTTATTATATAACTCTCACACTCGATTACAAGGATAGGTAGATCTCAAAGCAAAATCCTAAGCAAAGCAAATCTGAAACTTTATTTCTGTAATCCACGAAATAACTAAAGATCAAACTAAAATAAAAGATGATGGTGAAAAGTGATGGTGATACGATACCGGGGCACCTCCCCAAGCTTGGAACAAGCTAGGGGTTGTTCTCATACCCATGTACTCAAGTGTTCTTCGGTGATGGTGGTGGTGTTGGAGTAGTGGTGCCCTTCTTCTCCAGCTTGCGCCTGAGGATGAAGTTTTCCACCCTTAAATCATTGTTTTCTTGTTCGAGCTTCAAAACCCTTTTGCATAAATTTGCCTTGCTTTCCTGTAGAAAAGGAGACGGATAAATTGGATCTTAGACTTGTTTACTCCATTGGCGAGGCTTGACTTCTTGAACTCCACATGCATATCTCCAGGTTGAGGAAGCGGATCTTCATCTTCATCCGAACTAGCGTCTGGACCGGCATCTTCCGTCTCCTCCAGGTCAGAATCTCCCTCCTGTTCTGTGGACCATAAGTAGGGGTAGATGTCCCTAAAGATCTTTGGGTCCGCCATATAGTTAGACACATAGCTCTCTCCATCCGAATCTTGAGACGACATATTCTCAGTTCTGCCAGAAAAACAGCTCGAAACAAGAACAGAGGAGAAACTCGCGATGCGGTGGTCAAAACATACGGGAGTATATACAATGATTTTTTGTAGGTCAGAATATGTGTTCGGGAAGAAATCGGAGTCGGGGAGGCACACGAGGGCCGCACAAGCCATCTGGGCGCAGCCTTGGGGGGCGTGCCATGTTGGCTTGTGCCTCCCTTGTGGGTTGATACGTCCATTTTGCATCATGCTTTTTTATTAATATTTATTGCATTACGGTCTGTTATCACACATTATGGTACAATACTTATGCCTTTTCTCTCTTATTTTACAAGGTTTACATGAAGAGGGAGAATGCCGGCAGCCGGAATTCTGGACTGGAAAAGGAGCAAATATGAGAGACCTATTCTACACAACTCCAAAAGTCCTAAAAAGTTACGGAGAATTATTTTGGAATATATAAAAAATATTGGCCGAAAGAAATACCAGAGGGGAACCACCAGGAGGCCACAAGCCTGGGGGCGCGCCCTACCCCCCAGGGCGCGCCCCTGTGGCTTGTGGGCCCCCTGGCAGCCCTCCGGTGCCCATCTTCTGCTATATGGAGGGTTTTGACCTGGAAAAAATCATAAGAGAGCTTTTGGGACGACGCGCCGCCGTCTCGTGGCGGAACCTGGGCAGAAGCAATCTAGGGCTCCGGCGGAGCTGTTCTACCGGGGAAACTTCCCTCCCAGAGGGGGAAATCAAAGCCATCGTCATCACCAACGATCCTCTTGTCGAGAGGGGGTCAATCTCCATCAACATCTTCACCAGCACCATCTCCTCTCCAAACCCTAGTTCATCTCTTGTATCCGATCTTTGTCTCAAAACCTCAGATTGGTACCTGTGGGTTGCTAGTAGTGTTGATTACTCCTTGTAGTTGATGCTAGTTGGTTTACTTGGTGGAAGATCATATGTTCAGATCCTTAATGATAATTAATACTCCTCTGATTATGAACATGAATATGCTTTGTGAGTAGTTACGTTTGTTCCTAAGGACATGGGATAAGTCTTGTTATAAGTAATCATGTGAATTTGGTATTCGTTCGATATTTTGATGAGATGTATGTTGTCTCTCCTCTAGTGGTGTTATGTGAACATCGACTACATGACACTTCACCATTATTTGGGCCTAGGGGAAGGCATTGGGAAGTAATAAGTAGATGATGGGTTGCTAGAGTGACAGAAGCTTAAACCCAAGTTTATGCATTGCTTCGTAAGGGGCTGATTTGGATCCATATGTTTCATGCTATGGTTAGATTTATCTTAATTCTTCTTTCGTAGTTGCGGATGCTTGCGAGAGAGGTTAATCATAAGTGGGAGGCTTGTCCAAGTAAGGGCAGCACCCAAGCACCGGTCCACCCACATATCAAATTATCAAAGTAACGAACGCGAATCATATGAGCATGATGAAAACTAGCTTGACAGAAATTCCCATGTGTCCTCGGGAGCGCTTTGATGGTGAGCCTATGCCTTGGAAGACGGAGGACAAGCCTCCAACCTCATCAACAACTCTAACATCACCACCTCCAAAGAAAGACAACTAAACACATGGGTACGGGCACTCCCCTTGGCTTGTGCCAAGCTTGGGGGAGGTACCCCGGTATCGTATCACCATCACATCTTTTACCTTTATCGTTTTTCTTAGTTCGATCCTTTTGGTTATATCTTGATCTAGTAGAATAAAGTTTTTAGTGTGATCTAGCTTTGAGTTTTGCTTTATGTTCCCCCTATGTAATCGAGTCCGAGAGTTATATAATAAAAAGTAGTTTTGAGTTGAGGGCTTTGCTTGCTTGCTATGATCTTGAGAAAAAGAACTAAAAATAAGAATAGAATAAAATCAAAGAATATATATGATGATCTTATGGGGAGTGATGACTTCACATATAAGAAGTATGTCGATTGAAATTTGTTGTGAGTTGACAAACATAGCGATTGGTCATTGTTGCAATTAAAAGGAAGTCATAAAGAAAGAGAGGTTCACATATAAATATATTATCTTGGACATCTTTTATGATTGTGAGCACTCATTAAAATATTATATGCTAAGAAGTTGATGTTGGACAAGGAAGACAACATAATTGGTTATGTTTGCTTATTTCCGAATAGAAGTTATATGGTTATAGATCCTTTAACATGTGACGCTTGCTTCCACCCCATATCAGCCAAAACTTCCGCACCAAGTACAGATACTACTTGTGCATCCAAACACCCTCAACCCAGTTTTGCCATGAGAGTCCACCATACCTACCTATGGATTGAGTAAGATCCTTCAAGTAAGTTGTCATCGGTGCAAGCAATAAAAATTGCTCTCTAAATATGTATGATCTATTGGTGTGAGGAAAATAAACTTTATATGAACCTGTGATATGGAAGAAATAAAAGCGACAGACTGCATAATAAAGTTCTTTATCACAAGCGGCAATATAAAGTGACATTCTTTTGCATTAAGAGATTGTTCATCCAACTATAAAAGCGCATGACAACCTCTGCTTCCCTCTGCGAAGGGCCTATCTGTTACTTTTACTCTCTAGTACTTACCTTTATGCAAGAGTCATGGTGATCTTCACCACTTCCTATATTTCGCATTTCTCTCTTGGCAAGCGTCATGTGTTGGGGAATGATCCAGACACATATATCCACTCAGATGTGGGTGATCATGAGTTATTTCTGTTGACATTACCCTTGAGGTAAATAGTTGGGAGGCAAAACTATAAGCCCCTATCTTTCTATGTGTCCAATTGAAACTTTGACCTCATAAGTACCGCGTGAGTGTTAGCAATTATGAAAGACTAAAAGATGATTGAGTATGTGGATTTGCTTTACAAGCTCTTATATTGACTCTTTCCGATGTTATGATAAATTGCAATTGCTTCAATGACTGAGATCATAGTTTGTTGGTTCTCAATGGAGTTCTTGATTCATACTTTACCTTGTGAATGAATTGTTACTCTAGTATAAGAAATTATATATCGATAAGTATTGATGTTCTTAAGATGATCATGATGCTCTCATGTCCGTATTTTATTTTATCGACACCTCTATCTCTAAACATGTGGACATATGTATCGATCTCGGCTTTCACTTGAGGACAAGCGAGGTCTAGGCTTGGGGGAGTTGATACGTCCATTTTGCATCATGCTTTTATATTGATATTTATTGCATTATGGGCTGTTATCACACATTATGGTACAATACTTATGCCTTTTCTCTCTTATTTTACAAGGTTTACATGAAGAGGGAGAATGCCGGCAGCCGGAATTCTGGACTGGAAAAGGAGCAAATATGAGAGACCTATTCTGCACAACTCCAAAAGTCCTAAAAAGTTACGGAGAATTATTTTGGAATATGTAAAAAATATTGGGCGAAAGAAATACCAGAGGGGACCCACCAGGAGGCCACAAGCCTAGGGGCACGCCCTACCGCCCAGGGCGCGCCCCTGTGGCTTGTGGGCCCCCTGACAGCCCTCCGGTGCCCATCTTCTGCTATATGGAGGGTTTTGACCTGGAAAAAATCATAAGAGAGCTTTCGGGATGAAGCGCCGCCGTCTCGAGGCGGAACCTGGGCAGAAGCAATCTAGGGCTCCGGCGGAGCTGTTCTGCCGGGGAAACTTCCCTTCCGGAGGGGGAAATCGAAGCCATCGTCATCACCAACGATCCTCTTGTCGAGAGGGGGTCAATCTCCATCAACATCTTCACCAGCACCATCTCCTCTCCAAACCCTAGTTCATCTCTTGTATCCGATCTTTGTCTCAAAACCTCAGATTGGTACATGTGGGTTGCTAGTAGTGTTGATTACTCCTTGTAGTTGATGCTAGTTGGTTTACTTGGTGGAAGATCATATGTTTAGATCCTTAATGATAATTAATAGTCCTCTGATTATGAACATGAATATGCTTTGTGAGTAGTTACGTTTGTCCCTGAGGACATGGGATATGTTTTGTTATAAGTAATCATGTGAATTTGGTATTCGTTCGATATTTTGATGAGATGTATGTTGTCTCTCCTCTAGTGGTGTTATGTGAACGTCGACTACATGACACTTCACCATTATTTGGGCCTAGGGGAAGGCATTGGGAAGTAATAAGTAGATGATGGGTTGCTAGAGTGACAGAAGCTTAAACCCTAGTTTATGCGTTGCTTCGTAAGGGGCTGATTTGGATCCATATGTTTCATGCTATGGTTAGATTTATCTTAATTCTTCTTTCGTAGTTGCGGATGCTTGCGAGAAAGGTTAATCATAAGTGGGAGGCTTGTCCAAGTAAGGTCAGCACCCAAGCACCGGTCCACCCACATATCAAATTATCAAAGTAACGAACGCGAATCATATGAGCATGATGAAAACTAGCTAGACAGAAATTCCCATGTGTCCTTGGGAGCGCTTTGCTTTATATAAGAGTTTGTCCAGGCTTGTCCTTTGCTACAAAAAGGATTGGGCCACCTTGCTGCACCTTTGCTACATTTATTACTTGCTACCCGTTACGAATTATCTTATCACAAAACTATTTGGTACCGATAATTTCAGTGCTTGCAGAGAATACCTTACTGAAAACCGCTTGTCATTTCCTTCTGCTCCTCGTTGGGTTCGACACTCTTACTTATCGAAAGGACTACGATAGATCCCCTATACTTATGGGTCATCAAGACTCTTTTCTGGCGCCGTTGCCGGGGAGTGAAACGCCTTTGGTGAGTGGAATTTGGTAAGGAAAAATTTATATAGTGTGCTGAAATTTACTGTCACTTGTTACTATGGAAAATAATCCTTTGAGGGGCTTGTTCGGGGTATCTTCACCTCGACCGGAATCACAAAGAGTTGCTCCTCAACCTACTGAACCTATTGAAAATATTTATTATGAAATTCCTTCGGGTATGATAGAGAAACTGCTAGCTAATCCTTATGCAGGAGATGGAACACTACATCCTGATTTGCACCTGATCTATGTGGATGAAGTTTGTGGATTATTTAAGCTTGCAGGTTTGCCAGAGGATGATGTCAAGAAGAAGGTCTTCCCTTTATCTTTGAAGGAGAAGGCATTGACATGGTATAGGCTATGTGATGATATTGGATCATGGAACTACAACCGATTGAAATTGGAATTTCATCAGAAGTTTTATCATATGCATCTGGTTCATCGTGATCGGAATTATATTTATAATTTTTGGCCTCGTGAAGGAGAAATTATCGCTCAAGCTTGGGGGAGGCTTAAGTCAATGTTATATTCATGCCCCAATCATGAGGTCTCAAGAGAAATTATTATTCATAATTTTTATGCTCGGCTTTCTCGTAATGATCAATCCATGCTCGATACTTCTTGTACTGGTTCCTTTATGAAGAAAGATATTGAATTCAAATGGGATTTATTGGAAAGAATTAAACGCAACTCTGAAGATTGGGAACTCGACGAAGGTAAGGAGTCAGGTATAAACCTTAAGTTTGATTGTGTTAAATCCTTTTTAGACACCGATGCTTTTCGTGAATTTAGCACTCAATATGGACTTGACTCTGAGATAGTAGTTTCTTTCTGTGAATCGTTTGCTACTCATGTTGATCTCCCTAAGGAGAAGTGGTTTAAATATCATCCTCCCATTGAAGTGAAAGTAGTTGAACCTATTAAAGTTGAAGAAGAAACTATTACTTATAATGTTGATCCTGTTATGCCTACTGCTTATATTGAGAAACAACCTTTCCCTGTTAGAATAAAGGAACATGATAAAGCTTCAACGGTGGTTTGTAAGAGTTATACTAGAACACCTACACCCCCTGAACAAATTAAAGTTGAACCTACTATTGCCATGGTCCAAGATCTCTTGGTCGATAATATAGATGGGCATGTTATTCATTTCTGTGATGAAGCTGCTAGAATTGCTAGACCTGATACTAAAGATAAACATAGACCTATAGTTGGCATGCCTGTTGTTTCTGTTAAAATAGGAGATCATTGTTATCATGGCTTATGTGATGTGGGTGCTAGTGTGAGTGCAATTCCCTTTACCTTATATCAAGAAATTATGAATGATATTGCACCAGCTGAATTAGAAGAAATTGATGTTACCATTAAGCTTGCTAATAGAGATACTATAGCACCAGTTGGGATTGTTAGAGATGTTGAAGTCTTGTGTGGGAAAATAAAATATCCTACTGATTTTCTTGTTCTTGGTTCCCCGCAAGATGATTTTTGTCCCATTATATTTGGTAGGCCTTTCTTGAATACTGTTAATGCTAAGATAGATTGTGAGAAAGAAATTGTTACTGTAAGTTTTGGGGATGTGTCCCATGAGTTTAATTTCTCTAAATTTCGTAGACAACCCCATGATAAAGAATTGCCTAGTAAGGATGAAATTATTGGTCTTGCTTCTATTGATGTGCCTCCTACTGATCCCTTAGAACAATATTTGCTAGACCATGAAAACAATATGCAAGGAATGAAATAGATAAGATTTTCTTTGATCAGCATCCTATTTTGAAACACAACTTGCTTGTTGAAATACTTGGGGATCCTCCTCCACCCAAGGGTGATGCCGTGTTTGAGCTTAAACAATTACCGGATACTCTGAAATATGCCTATCTTGATGAAAAGAAGATATATCCTGTTATTATTAGTGCTAACCTTTTAGAGCATGAAGAAAAGAGATTATTGAAAACTCTGAAGAAGCACCGTGCTGCTATTGGATATACTCTTGATGATCTTAAGGGCATTAGTCCCACTCTATGTCAGCATAAAATTAATATGGAGCCTGATGCTAAACCAGTTGTTGATCACCAACGACGGTTAAATCCTAAAATGAAAGAAGTGGTAAAAATGAAATATTAAAGCTTCTGGAGGCAGGTATAATTTATCCTATTGCTGATAATAGATGGGTTAGTCCCGTTCATTGTGTCCCTAAGAAGGGAGGTATTACCGTTGTTCCTAATGATAAAAATGAATTGATCCCGCAAAGAATTGTTACAGGATATAGAATGGTAATTGATTTTCGGAAATTAAATAAAGCTACTAGGAAAGACCATTACCCTTTACCTTTTATTGATCAAATGCTAGAAAGACTATCCAAACACACACACTTTTGCTTTTTAGATGGTTATTCTGGTTTTTCTCAAATACCTGTGTCAAAAGAGGACCAAGAGAAGACCACTTTTACTTGTCCTTTCGGTACCTTTGCTTATAGACGTATGCCTTTTGGTTTATGCAATGCACCTGCTACCTTTCAAAGATGTATGACTGCTATATTCTCTGACTTTTGTGAAAAGATTGTTGAGGTTTTCATGGATGATTTCTCCGTTTACGGAACTTCTTTTGATGATTGCTTGAGCAACCTTGATCGAGTTTTGCAGAGATGTGAAGAAACTAATCTTGTCTTCAATTGGGAGAAGTGCCACTTTATGGTTAATGAGGGCATTGTCTTGGGACACAAAATCTCCGAAAGAGGTATTGAGGTGGATAAAGCTAAAGTTGATGCTATTGAAAAAATGCCGTGTCCCACGGATATCAAAGGTATAAGAAGTTTCCTTGGTCATGCTGGTTTCTATAGGAGATTTATTAAAGACTTCTCTAAAATTTCTAGGCCACTCACTAATCTCTTGCAAAAAGATGTTCCATTCGTTTTTGATGATGATTGTGTAGAAGCATTTGAAATTCTTAAGAAAACCTTGATTTCTGCACCTGTTGTTCAACCACATGATTATAACCTACCCTTTGAAATTATGTGTGATGCTAGTGATTATGCCGTTGGTGCTGTTCTAGGACAAAGAGTTGATAAGAAATTAAATGTTATCCATTATGCTAGTAAAACTCTAGACAGTGCTCAAAGAAACTATGCTACCACTGAAAAGGAATTTTTAGCAGTTGTGTTTGCTTGTGATAAGTTCAGACCTTATATTGTTGATTCCAAAGTAACTGTTCACACTGATCATGCTGCTATTAAATATCTTATGGAAAAGAAAGATGCTAAACCTAGACTTATTAGATGGGTTCTTCTGCTACAAGAATTTGATTTGCATATTATCGATAGAAAGGGTGCTGAGAACCCCGTAGCAGACAACTTGTCTAGGTTAGAAAATGTTCTTGATGACCCACTACCTATTGATGATAGCTTTCCTGATGAACAATTAGCTATCATAAATGCTTCATGTAATGCTCCATGGTATGCTGATTATGCTAATTACATTGTTGCTAAATTTATACCACCTAGTTTCACATACCAACAAAAGAAAAAGTTCTTCTATGATTTAAGACATTACTTTTGGGATGATCCACACCTTTATAAAGAAGGAGTAGATGGTGTTATTAGACATTGTGTACCTGAGCATGAACAGGAACAGATCCTATGCAAGTGTCACTGCGAGGCCTATGGGGGACACCATGCTGGAGATAGAACTGCACACAAGGTATTACAATCTGGTTTTTATTGGCCTACTCTCTTTAAGGATGCTCGTAAGTTTGTCTTGTCTTGTGATGAATGTCAGAGAATTGGTAATATTAGTAGACGTTAGGAAATGCCTATGAATTACTCTCTTGTTATTGAACCATTTGATGTTTGGGGTTTTGATTATATGGGACCTTTTCCACAATCTAACGGGTATACTCATATTCTAGTTGCTGTTGATTATGTTACTAAGTGGGTAGAAGCTATTCCAACTAGTAGCGCTGATCATAACACTTCTATTAAAATGCTTAAAGAAGTTATTTTCCCTAGATTTGGAGTCCCTAGATATTTAATGACTGATGGTGGTTCACACTTTATTCATGGTGCTTTTCGTAAATTGCTTGCTAAGTATGATGTTAATCATAGAATTGCATCTCCATATCATCCTCAGTCTAGTGGTCAAGTAGAATTAAGCAATAGAGAAATTAAATTGATCTTGCAAAAGACTGTTAATAGATCTAGAAAGAATTGGTCTAAGAAACTTGATGATGCATTATGGGCTTATAGAACTGCTTACAAAAACCCTATGGGTATGTCTCCGTATAAAATGGTTTATGGTAAAGCATGTCACTTACCTCTTGAACTAGAACATAAAGCTTATTGGGCAATTAAAGAGCTCAACTATGATTTCAAACTTGCTGGTGAGAAGAGGTTATTTGACATTAGCTCACTTGATGAATGGAGAACCCAGGCCTATGAGAATGCCAAGTTGTTTAAAGAAAAGGTTAAGAGATGGCATGATAAAAGGATACAAAAGCGTGAATTCAATGTAGGTGACCATGTCTTGCTATACAATTCTCGTTTAAGATTTTTTGCAGGAAAACTTCTCTCTAAATGGGAAGGGCCTTACATTGTCGAGGAAGTATATCGTTCCGGTGCCATCAAGATCAACAACGCCGAAGGCACTAACCCAAAGGTGGTAAACGGGCAAAGAATCAAACATTATATCTCAGGTACTCCCATAAATGTTGAAACCAATATTATCAATACCATAACTCCGGAGGAGTACATTAGGGAGACCTACCGGAACGTTTCAGATTCCGAAAAGGAATAGGTATGTGGTACGGTAAGCAAACCGACTCCAAAACTTTTCCAATAGCAATATTTCTCCGTTTTGGAATATTTAATAAATTAGGAAAATTTAAAGTAGTCCGAAAAGTGCACGAGGAGGCGACAAGCCAGGGGGACGTGCCCTACCCCCCAGGGCGCGCCCCTGTGGCTTGTGGCCACCCCGTGTACCATCCAGACTCCGTTTTCTTGTGTTATACTCCTTTAGGTCGGTAAAAATTCATTATATAATCTCCCAAAGGTTTTGACCTTCGTATCACAACAATATCTCCTGTTTTTGTTTCGAGTTGTTTCCCGGACAGATTTAGATCACCATGACGTCCCCAAGTGCTTCGAAGGACAAGTTCTTCGAGAAGGTCATCAACCCTTAACTTGCGGAGGTGCTGCGACACCCTCAAACCATTGAGATGAGTGAGGGGGTGCTGCACATCCGTGATGTTGAGGGGCCAAAGAAGACCGGAAGCGTGGAGACAAGGCTCGAAGCAATGGAGCAGCAAGTCTTCAAGTGCCAAGGGATGGTGGAACGTGGACTCAATGCCAATCACATGATGATCGCGGAGTTTACCCATAAGCACAAGCTGGACGCCAAGGACATCGGGGAGGACATCTTCAAGCTTTACGAGAAAATCGAGCATCTCCAAGCCCAGATCTATGACCTGCAAAACCAAAACTCTGAGTTTGAATACAGATTTAAGAAAATGAGTTTGGCTGCAGATTTGAGGATCCTGGAGACTCGTTCATCTTTTTACGATGGTGAGCCTATACCTTGGAAGACGGAGGACAAGCCTCCAACCTCATCAACAACTCCAACATCACCACCTCCGAAGAAAGACAACTAAACACATGGGTACGGGCACTCCCATTGGCTTGTGCCAAGCTTGGGGGAGGTACCCCGGTATCGTATCACCATCACATCTTTTACTTTTATCGTTTTTCTTAGTTCGATCCTTTTGGTTATATCTTGATCTAGTAGAATAAAGTTTTTAGTGTGATCTAGCTTTGAGTTTTGCTTTATGTTCCCCCTATGTAATCGAGTCCGAGAGTTATATAATAAAAAGTAGTTTTGAGTTGAGGGCTTTGCTTGCTTGCTATGATCTTGAGAAAAATAAATAAAACTAAGAATAGAATAAAAGCAAAGAGTATATATGATGATCTTATGGGGAGTGATGACTTCACATATAAGAAGTATGTCGATTGAAATTTGTTGTGAGTTGACAAACATAGCGATTGGTCATTGTTGCAATTAAAAGGAAGTCATAAAGAAAGAGAGGTTCACATATAAATATATTATCTTGGACATCTTTTATGATTGTGAGCACTCATTAAAATATTATATGCTAAGAAGTTGATGTTGGACAAGGAAGACAACATAATGGGTTATGTTTGCTTATTTCCGAATAGAAGTTATATGGTTATAGATCCTTTAACATGTGACGCTTGCTTCCACCCCATATCAGCCAAAACTTCCGCACCAAGTAGAGATACTACTTGTGCATCCAAACACCCTCAACCCAGTTTTGCCATGAGAGTCCACCATACCTACCTATGGATTGAGTAAGATCCTTCAAGTGAGTTGTCATCGGTGCAAGCAATAAAAATTGCTCTCTAAATATGTATGATCTATTAGTGTGAGGAAAATAAACTTTATACGAACCTGTGATATGGAAGAAATAAAAGCGACAGACTGCATAATAAAGTTCTTTATCACAAGCGGCAATATAAAGTGACGTTCTTTTGCATTAAGAGATTGTGCATCCAACTATAAAAGCGCATGACAACCTCTGCTTCCCTCTGCGAAGGGCCTATCTGTTACTTTTACTCTCTAGTACTTACCTTTATGCAAGAGTCATGGTGATCTTCACCACTTCCTATATTTTGCCTTTCTCTCTTGGCAAGCGTCGTGTGTTGGGGAATGATCAAGACACATATATCCACTCGGATGTGGGTGATCATGAGTTATTTCTGTTGACATTACCCTTGAGGTAAATAGTTGGGAGGCAAAACTATAAGCCCCTATCTTTCTCTGTGCCCAATTGAAGCTTTGACCTCATAAGTACCGCGTGAGTCTTAGCAATTATGAAAGACTAAAAGATGATTGAGTATGTGGATTTGCTTTACAAGCTCTTATATTGACTCTTTCCGATGTTATGATAAATTGCAATTGCTTCAATGACTAAGATCATAGTTTGTTGGTTCTCAATGGAGTTCTTGATTCATACTTTACCTTGTGAATGAATTGTTACTCTAGTATAAGAAATTATATATCAATAAGTATTGTTGTTCTTAAGATGATCATGATGCTCTCATGTCCGTATTTTATTTTATCGACACCTCTATCTCTAAACATGTGGACATATTTATCGATCTCGGCTTTCGCTTGAGGACAAGCGAGGTCTAAGCTTGGGGGAGTTGATATGTCCATTTTGCATCATGCTTTTATATTGATATTTATTGCATTATGGGCTGTTATCATACATTATGGTACAATACTTATGCCTTTTCTCTCTTATTTTACAAGGTTTACATGAAGAGGGAGAATGTCGGCAGCCGGAATTCTGGACTGGAAAAGGAGCACATATGAGAGACCTATTCTTCACAACTCCAAAAGTCCTGAAAAGTTACGGAGAATTATTTTGGAATATGTAAAAAATATTGGGCGAAAGAAATACCAGAGAGGACCCACCAGGAGGCCACAAGCCTGGGGGCGCGCCCTACCGCCCAGGGCGTGCCCCTGTGGCTTGTGGGCCCCCTGGCAGCCCTCCGGTGCCCATCTTCTGCTATATGGAGGGTTTTGACCTGGAAAAAATCATAAGAGAGCTTTCGGGACGAAGCGCCGCCGTCTCGAGGCGGAACCTAGGCAGAAGCAATCTAGGGCTCCGGCGGAGCTGTTCTGCCGGGGAAACTTCCCTCCTGGAGTGGGAAATCGAACCCATCGTCATCACCAACGATCCTCTTGTCGAGAGGGGGTCAATCTCCATCAACATCTTCACCAGCACCATCTCCTCTCCAAACCCTAGTTCATCTCTTGTATCCGATCTTTGTCTCAAAACCTCAGATTGGTACATGTGGGTTGCTAGTAGTGTTGATTACTCCTTGTAGTTGATGCTAGTTGGTTTACTTGGTGGAAGATCATATGTTCAGATCCTTAATGATAATTAATAGTCCTCTGATTATGAACATGAATATGCTTTGTGAGTAGTTACGTTTGTTCCTGAGGACATGGGATAAGTTTTGTTATAAGTAATCATGTGAATTTGGTATTCGTTCGATATTTTGATGAGATGTATGTTGTCTCTCCTCTAGTGGTGTTATGTGAACGTCGACTACATGACACTTCACCATTATTTGGGCCTAGGGGAAGGCATTGGGAAGTAATAAGTAGTTGATGGGTTGCTAGAGTGACAGAACCTTAAACCCTAGTTTATGCGTTGCTTCTTAAGGGGCTGATTTGGATCCATATGTTTCATGCTATGGTTAGATTTATCTTAATTCTTCTTTCGTAGTTGCGGATGCTTGCGAGAGAGGTTAATCATAAGTGGGAGGCTTGTCCAAGTAAGGGCAGCACCCAAGCACCGGTCCACCCACATATCAAATTATCAAAGTAACGAACGCGAATCATATGAGCATGATGAAAACTAGCTTGACAGAAATTCCCATGTGTCCTTGGGAGCGCTTTGCTTTATATAAGAGTTTGTCCAGAATTGTCCTTTGCTACAAAAAGGATTGGGCCACCTTGCTGCACATTTTCTACATTTATTACTTGCTACCCGTTACGAATTATCTTATCACAAAACTATCTGTTACCGATAATTTCAGTGCTTGCAGAGAATACCTTACTGAAAACCGCTTGTCATTTCCTTCTGCTCCTCGTTGGGTTCGACACTCTTACTTATCGAAAGGACTACGATAGATCCCCTATACTTGTGGGTCATCAAGACTCTTTTCTGGCGCCGTTGCCGGGGAGTGAAGCGCCTGTGGTGAGTGGAATTTGGTAAGGAAAATTTTATATAGTGTGCTGAAATTTACTGTCACTTGTTACTATGGAAAATAATCCTTTGAGGGGCTTGTTCGGGGTATCTTCACCTCGACCGGAAGCACAAAGAGTTGCTCCTCAACCTACTGAACCTACTGAAAATATTTATTATGAAATTCCTTCGGGTATGATAGAGAAACTGCTAGCTAATCCTTATGCAGGAGATGGAACACTACATCCTGATTTGCACCTGATCTATGTGGATGAAGTTTGTGGATTATTTAAGCTTGCAGGTTTGCCCGAGGATGATGTCAAGAAGAAGGTCTTCCCTTTATCTTTGAAGGAGAAGGCATTGACATGGTATAGGCTATGTGATGATATTGGATCATGGAACTACAACCGATTGAAATTGGAATTTCATCAGAAGTTTTATCCTATGCATCTGGTTCATCGTGATTGGAATTATATTTATAATTTTTGGCCTCGTGAAGGAGAAAGTATCGCTCAAGCTTGGGGGAGGCTTAAGTCAATGTTATATTCATGCCCTAATCATGAGCTCTCAAGAGAAATTATTATTCAGAATTTTTATGCTCGGCTTTCTCGTAATGATCAATCCATGCTCGATACTTCTTGTACTGGTTCCTTTATGAAGAAAGATATTGAATTCAAATGGGATTTATTGGAAAGAATTAAACGCAACTCTGAAGATTGGGAACTCGACGAAGGTAAGGAGTCAGGTATAAACCTTAAGTTTGATTGTGTTAAATCCTTTATAGACACCGATGCTTTTCGTGAATTTAGCACTAAATATGGACTTGACTCTGAGATAGTAGCTTCTTTCTGTGAATCGTTTGCTACTCATGTTGATCTCCCTAAGGAGAAGTGGTTTAAATATCATCCTCCCATTGAAGTGAAAGTAGTTGAACCTATTAAAGTTGAAGAAGAAACTATTACTTATAATGTTGATCCTGTTATTCCTACTGCTTATATTGAGAAACAACCTTTCCCTGTTAGAATAAAGGAACATGCTAAAGCTTCAACTGTGGTTCGTAAGAGTTATACTAGAACACCTACACCCCCTGAACAAATTAAAGTTGAACCTAGTATTGCCATGGTCAAAGATCTCTTGGTCGATAATATAGATGGGCATGTTATTCATTTCTGTGATGAAGCTGCTAGAATTGCTAGACCTGATACTAAAGATAAACATAGACCTATAGTTGGCATGCCTGTTGTTTCTGTTAAAATAGGAGATCATTGTTATCATGGCTTATGTGATGTGGGTGCTAGTGTGAGTGCAATTCCCTTTACCTTATATCAAGAAATTATGAATGATATTGAACCAGCTGAATTAGAAGAAATTGATGTTACCATTAAGCTTGCTAATAGAGATACTATAGCACCAGTTGGGATTGTTAGAGATGTTGAAATCTTGTGTGGGAAAATAAAATATCCTACTGATTTTCTTGTTCTTGGTTCCCCGCAAGATGATTTTTGTCCCATTATATTTGGTAGGCCTTTCTTGAATACTGTTAATGCTAAGATAGATTGTGAGAAAGAAACTGTTACTGTAAGTTTTGGGGATGTGTCCCATGAGTTTAATTTCTCTAAATTTCGTAGACAACCCCATGATAAAGAATTGCCTAGTAAGGATGAAATTATTGGTCTTGCTTCAATTGCTGTGCCTCCTATTGATCCCTTAGAACAATATTTGCTAGACCATGAAAACAATATGCAAGGAATGAAATAGATAAGATTTTCTTTGATCAGCATCCTATTTTGAAACACAACTTGCCTGTTGAAATACTTGGGGATCCTCCTCCACCCAAGGGTGATCCCGTGTTTGAGCTTAAACAATTACCGGATACTCTGAAATATGCCTATCTTGATGAAAAGAAGATATATCCTGTTATTATTAGTGCTAACCTTTTAGAGCATGAAGAAAAGAGATTATTGAAAACTCTGAAGAAGCACCGTGCTGCTATTGGATATACTCTTGATGATCTTAAGGGCATTAGTCCCACTCTATGTCAGCATAAAATTAATATGGAGCCTGATGCTAAACCAGTTGTTGATCACCAACGACGGTTAAATCCTAAAATGAAAGAAGTGGTAAAAATGAAATATTAAAGCTTCTGGAGGCAGGTATAATTTATCCTATTGCTGATAATAGATGGGTTAGTCCCGTTCATTGTGTCCCTAAGAAGGGAGGTATTACCGTTGTTCCTAATGATAAAAATGAATTGATCCCGCAAAGAATTGTTACAGGATATAGAATGGTAATTGATTTTCGGAAATTAAATAAAGCTACTAGGAAAGACCATTACCCTTTACCTTTTATTGATCAAATGCTAGAAAGACTATCCAAACACACACACTTTTGCTTTTTAGATGGTTATTCTGGTTTTTCTCAAATACCTGTGTCAAAAGAGGACCAAGAGAAGACCACTTTTACTTGTCCTTTCGGTACCTTTGCTTATAGACGTATGCCTTTTGGTTTATGCAATGCACCTGCTACCTTTCAAAGATGTATGACTGCTATATTCTCTGACTTTTGTGAAAAGATTGTTGAGGTTTTCATGGATGATTTCTCCGTTTACGGAACTTCTTTTGATGATTGCTTGAGCAACCTTGATCGAGTTTTGCAGAGATGTGAAGAAACTAATCTTGTCTTCAATTGGGAGAAGTGCCACTTTATGGTTAATGAGGGCATTGTCTTGGGACACAAAATCTCCGAAAGAGGTATTGAGGTGGATAAAGCTAAAGTTGATGCTATTGAAAAAATGCCGTGTCCCATGGATATCAAAGGTATAAGAAGTTTCCTTGGTCATGTTGGTTTCTATAGGAGATTTATTAAAGACTTCTCTAAAATTTCTAGGCCTCTCACTAATCTCTTGCAAAAAGATGTTCCATTCGTTTTTGATGATGATTGTGTAGAAGCATTTGAAATTCTTAAGAAAGGCTTGATTTCTGCACCTATTGTTCAACCACCTGATTGGAACCTACCCTTTGAAATTATGTGTGATGCTAGTGATTATGCCGTTGGTGCTGTTCTAGGACAAAGAGTTGATAAGAAATTAAATGTTATCCATTATGCTAGTAAAACTCTAGATAGTGCTCAAAGAAACTATGCTACCACTGAAAAGGAATTTTTAGCAGTTGTGTTTGCTTGTGATAAGTTCAGACCTTATATTGTTGATTCCAAAGTAACTGTTCACACTGATCATGCTGCTATTAAATATCTTATGGAAAAGAAAGATGCTAAACCTAGACTTATTAGATGGGTTCTTCTGCTACAAGAATTTGATTTGCATATTATTGGTAGAAAGGGTGCTGAGAACCCCGTAGCAGACAACTTGTCTAGGTTAGAAAATGTTCTTGATAACCCACTACCTATTGATGATAGCTTTCCTGATGAACAATTAGCTGTCATAAATGCTTCACGTAATGCTCCATGGTATGCTGATTATGCTAATTACATTGTTGCTAAATTTATACCACCTAGTTTCACATACCAACAAAAGAAAAAGTTCTTCTATGATTTAAGACATTGCTTTTGGGATGATCCACACCTTTATAAAGAAGGAGTAGATGGTGTTATTAGACGTTGTGTACCTGAGCATGAACAGGAATAGATCCTACACAAGTGTCACTCCGAGGCCTACGGAGGACACCACCATCAGTCATTAAGTATCTAGGGACATCGAACCTCGGAAAAATAATTTCCTTAAGCATTTTAATAGAGGTCCTATGATCAGCACTACTAGTTGGAATAGCCTCTACCCACTTAGTAACATAATCAATAACAACTAAAATATGAGTACACCCATTTGAGGAAGGAAAAGGTCCCATAAAGTCAAAACCCCAAACAGCGAACGGTTCAATGGCAAGTGAATAATTCATAGGCATTTCCTGACGTTTACAATGTTACCAACTCTTTGACATTCATTACATGAAAGGACATACTTACGAGCATCTTTGAAAAGAGTAGGTCAATAAAAACCAGATTGTAATACCTTGTGTGCAGTTCTGTCACCAGCATGGTGTCCTCCGTAAGGCTCAGAATGACACTTCCTTAAGATCTGTTCATGTTCATGCTCAGGTATACAACGTCTAATAACACCATCTACTCCTTCTTTATAAAGATGTGGGTCATCCCAAAAGTAATGTCGTAAATCATAGAAGAATTTTTTGTTTTGTTGATAGGTGAAACTAGGTGGAATATATTTAGCGACAATATAATTAGCATAACCAGCATACCAAGGAGTACTACGTGAAGTATTTATAGTAGCAAGTTGTTCATCGGGAAAATTATCATCAATAGGCA
This sequence comes from Elymus sibiricus, assembly GCA_039707655.1. Classification (NCBI taxonomy): domain Eukaryota; kingdom Viridiplantae; phylum Streptophyta; class Magnoliopsida; order Poales; family Poaceae; genus Elymus; species Elymus sibiricus. The sequence continues at coordinate 444,353,218 of CM077669.1, forward strand.
GTGGGTCATCAAGAACATTTTCCATTCTAGACAAATTATCTGCTACGGGGTTTTCAGCTCCCTTTCTATCAACAATATGCAAATCAAATTCTTGAAGCAAAAGCACCCACCGAATAAGTCTAGGCTTAGCATCTTTCTTTTCTATAAGGTATTTAATAGCAGCATGATCCGTGTGAATAGTTACTTTGGAATCAACAATATAAGGTCTAAACTTGTCACATGCAAAGACAACTACTAAAAATTCCTTTTCGGTGGTGGCATAATTCCTTTGAGCAGCATCTAGGGTTTTACTAGCATAATGGATAACTTTCAATTTATTGTCTACTCTTTGCCCTAGAATAGCACCAACAGCATAATCACTAGCATCACACATAATTTCAAATGGTAGGTTCCAATCAGGTGGTTGAACAATGGGTGCGGAAATCAAAGATTCCTTAAGTATTTCAAAAGCTTCTACACAATGATCATCAAAAACAAAAGGAATATCTTTTTGAAGAAGATTAGTTAATGGCCTAGAAATCTTTGAGAAATCTTTAATGAAACACCTATAGAAACCAGCATGACCAAGGAAACTTCTTATACCTTTGATATCTTTGGGGCATGGCATCTTCTCAATTGCGTCAACTTTAGCTTTGTCCACTTCAATACCCCGTTCAAAAAATTTATGCCCAAGCACCATACCTTCATTCACCATAAAATGGCACTTCTCCCAATTCAAAAAAAGATTAGTTTCTTCACATGTCTGCAAAATACGATCAAGGTTGCTCAAGCAATCATCAAAAGAAGTTCCGTAAATGGAAAAATCATCCATGAAAACCTAAAAAATCTTTTCACAAAAATCAGAGAATATAGCAGTCATACATATTTGAAAGGTAGCAGGTGCATTGCATAAACCAAAAGGCATACGTCTATAAACATACGTTCCAAAAGGGCAAGTAAAAGTAGTTTTCTCTTGATCCTCTTTTGACACAGGTATTTGAGAAAAAACAGAATATCCATCAAGAAAGCAAAAGTGTGTATGCTTAGATAATATTTCTAGCATTTGATCGATAAAAGGTAAAGGGTAATGATCTTTCCTAGTAGCTTTGTTTAATTTCCTGAAATCAATCACCATCCTATAACCAGTTACTATTCTTTGTGGGATAAGTTCATTTTTATCATTAGGAACAACAGTTATACCTCCTTTCTTAGGAACACAATGAACAAGACTTACCCATCTACTATCAGCAATAGGATAAATTATACCTGCCTCCAGAAGCTTTAATATTTCAGTTCTTACCACTTCCTTCATCTTAGGGTTTAAGCGGCGTTGATGATCAATGACAGGTTTAGCATCCTGTTCCATATTAATCTTGTGCTGGCATAGAGTGGGACTAATGCCTTTAAGATCATCGAGAGTATATCCAATAGCAGCCCGGTGCTTCTTCAAAGTTTTAAGTAATCTCTTTTCTTCATGCTCTGAAAGGTTAGCACTGATAATAATAGGATATATCTTCTTTTCATCAAGGTAAGCATATTTCAAAGTATCGGGTAAAGTCTTTAACTCAAACACGGGATCTCCCTTGGGTGGAGGGGGTCCCCTAATATATCAACCGGTAAGTTGTGTTTAAGAATAGGCGTTTGTTTTAGAAATATGTCATCTATTTCATTTCTCTCATTCATATGCATATCATTTTCATGGTCTAGTAGATATTGTTCTAACGGATCGGTAGGAGGTACGACAATAGAAGCAAGACCAATAATCTCATCTTTGCTTGGTAATTCTTTCTCATGTGGTTGTTTACTAAACTTAGAGAAATTAAATTCATGAGACACATCGCCAAAGCTTACTTTAACCTTCTCAGTAACACAATTAATCTCAGCATCAACGGTATTCAAGAAAGGTCTACCAAATATAATGGGACAAAAGTTATCTTGTTCTGAACCAGGTACTAGAAAATCAGTGGGGTACTTGACCTTTCCACACAAAACTTCTACATCTCTAACAATCCCAAGTGGTGTAATAGTGTCTCTGTTTGCAAATTTAATAGTAACATCAATGTCCTCAAGCTCAGATGGTGCTATGTCATTCATAATTTCTTGATATAAGGTAAAAGGTATAGCGCTAACACTAGCACCAATATCACACAAGCCGTGATAACAATGATCTCCAATTTTAACTGAAACCACAGGCATGCCAACAATTGGTTTATTTCTATCTAGTTCATCCTACTTACATCTAATAGGTTTTACAATTCTAGTAGTTTCGTCGCAGAAATAGATAACCTGTCCATCAATGTTATCAACTAGAAGATCTTTGACCATAGCAATTTTAGGCTCAACCACAGTTGTAGCTTTAGCGTGTTCCTTAATTCTAACAGGGAAAGGTGGTTTCTCAATGTAAGCAGTAGGAACAATTGGATCAACATGGCTAACAATTATTTCTGCCTTCTCAATTTTAATAGGTTTCTCTACTTGCTTTTCAATGGGTGGATGGTATTTAAACCACTTCTCCTTAGGGAGATCAACATGAGTAGCAAATGATTCACAGAAGGAAGCTACTATCTCTGAGTCAAGGCCATATTTATTACTCAGCTTATAGCAAGCATCAGTTTCCATAAAAGATTTAACACAATCGAACTTAAGCGTTATACCTGACTCTTTACCTTTGTCGAGTTCCCAATCTTTGGAGTTGCGTTTGATCCTTTCTAGAAGATCCCATTTGAATTCAATAGTCCTATTCATGAAGGAACCAATAGAAGAAGAATCGAGTAGTACTTGATCATCATGAGAAAGTTGAGCATAATTTTTTTCCATAATAGTATTTCTTGAGATCTCATGGTTGGGGCAGGTGTGCATCATAGATTTAAGCCTCCCCCAAGCTTGAGCGATACTTTCTCCTTCTCAAGGCCAGCAATTATAAATAAAGTTCCGATCACCATGAACTAGATGCATAGGATAGAATTTATGATGAAATTCCAACTTCAAGCGATTCCAGTCCCATAATCCAATGTCGCCCAATAGCATGTACCATATTTATGCCTTTCCCTCCAAAGATAAAGGGAAGACTTTCTTCTTAACTTTGTCTCCAGACAACCCTGCAAGCTGAAATAATCCACAAATTTCATTAACAAATATCAAGTGATAATCAGGATGAGTCATTCCATCATATGGGTATGGTACGAGTTTTTCAAGCATAACCGAAGGAATCTCATAATAAATATTTTTATTATGTTAAGGAACAATTTCCTCATCTTTAGTTCGGGGCGAAGATGCCCCTGACGTGGCTTGAGACTGCATCGGTATTTCCCCAAAGAGGAAGTGATGATGCAGCACAGCGACGGTAGTATTTCCCTCAGTTATGAAACCAAGGTATCGAACCAGTAGGAGGATAACGCAACACTATGTAAACAACACCTGCACACAAAGAACAAATACTTGCAACCTGACGCGAAAGAGAGGTTGTCAATCTCTCCACGGTAAAAATATAGATTAGATTGTAATAGATTGGATAGATAGATCTCGCAAGAACACAAATTAAAGAGGCAAATAAAAAGTGCAGCAAGGTATTTTGGGGTTTTTGGAATAATAGATCTGAAAACAAAAGCGGCAAAAAGATAGATCGGAAAGCAATATGTGGGGAACCCGGGGGCCGTAGGTTTCACTAGTGGCTTCTCTCATGAGTATAGCACACGATGGGTGAACAAATTACTGTTGGGCAATTGATAGAAGATCAAATAATCATCACGATATCCATGGCAATGATCATTATATAGGCATCACGTCCAAGATTAGTAGACCGAAACGATTCTGCATCTACTACTATTACTCCACACATCGACCGCTATCCAGCATGCTTCTAGTGTATTAAGTTCATGGAAAAATGGAGTAATGCAATAGGAACGGTGACAAGATGTAGACGAGATCTATTCATGTAGGAATAGACCCCATCTTGTTATCCTTAATAGCAACGATACATGCGCGCCTCGCTGTCCCTTCTGTCACTTGGAGAGGACACCGCAAGATCGAACCCATCGCAAAGCACCTCTTCCCATGGCAAGAAAAATCGATCTAGTTGGCCTAACTAAACCAAAGATTCGAAGAAGAAATACGAGGCTATAAGTAATCATGCATATAAGAGATCAAAGAAGACTCAAATAATATTCATGGATAGAAACTGATCAAGAACTCAAAATTCATCGGATCCCAACAAACACACCGCAAAAAGTCATTACATCAAATAGATCTCCAAGAGACCATTGTATTGAGAATCAAAAGAGAGAGAGAAAGCCATCTAGCTACTGCCTACGGACCCGTAGGTCTATGGTGCCTACTCACGCATCATCGGAGAGGCACCAATAAGGATGATGAACCCCTCCGTGATGGTGTTAGATTGGATCTCGCGGTTTTGGAACTTGCGGTGGCTGGATGTATTTTTTGTCGACTCCTCTAGTGTTTCTGGAATATTTGGGTATTTATAGTGCTCAGAGGCGGTGGAGAAGGTTCCCGAGGCGGCCACAACCCACCAGGGCGCGCCCGGGTCCCCTGGTGCGCCCTGGTGTCTTGTGGGCATCCTGGGCTCCCTCCTGGTTACTTCTTTGGCCCACTGGCCTTCTTCTGGTCCGAAAAAATTTCCAAAAAGTTTCATCGCGATTGGACTCCGTTTGGTACTGATATTCTGTGAAGTGAAAACAAGCAAAAACAGCAACTGGCACTTGGCACTAAGTCAATAGGTTAGTCCCAAAAAATGATATAAAGTTGCTATAAAATGATTGTAAAACATCCAAGAATGATAATATAACAGCATGGAACAAGCAAAAATTATAGATACGTTGGAGACGTATCAGCCCCGAACAAGCCACTCACAGGGTGACCGTTCATAGCAACAAGCAACAGTAAATTTCAGCACGTATAGAAAATGTTTCCTTACCAATTGTACTTACCAAAGGCGCTTCACTCCCCGGCAACGGCGCCAGAAAAGAGTCTTGATGACCCACAAGTATAGGGGATCAATCGTAGTCCTTTCGATAAGTAAGAGTGTCGAACCCAACGAGGAGCAGAAGGAAATGATAAGCGGTTTTCAGCAAGGTATTCTCTGCAAGTGCTGTAAGTAACGATAGTAGATAGGTTTGTATCAAGATAAATCATAACAAGTGACAAGTAACAATAGTAACAAAGGTGCAGCAAGGTATCCCAATCCTTTTTATAGCAAACGATAGGCTTGAAAGTACTCTTATATTAAGCAAGCGCTCCTGAGGACACATGGGAATTATGTCTAGTCATGTTCATCATGTTGAGTTGATTCGCGTTCGCTACTTTGATAATGTGATATGTGGGTGGACCGGTTCTAAGGTGTTGTTATTACTTGAACTAACAACCTACTTATGATTACCCCCTCTCGCAATAATCTGCAACTACGAAAGAAGAATTAATATAAATCTAACCATAGCAAGAAAGCCCCCTTATGAAGCAATGCATAAACTGGGGTTTAAGCTTCTGTCACTCTAGCAACCCATAATCTACTTGTTACTCCACAATGACTTCCCTTAGGCCCATAACATGGTGAAGTGTCATGTAGTCGACGTTCACATGACACCACTAAGAGAAGTAACAACATACATATCATCAAAATATCGAACGAATACCAACTTCACATGATTACTTATAACAAGACTTCTCCCATGTCCACAGGAACAATAGTAACTACTCACACCTCATCAACATGTTCAATATCAGAGGTGCAATAATAATAATTAAGGATCTGACCATAATTTCTTCCACCAAGTAATCCAACAAGCATCAACTACAAGATGTAATCAACACAACTAGTAACCCACGGGTACCAATCTGAGGTTTTGAGACAAAGATTGAATACAAGAGATGAACTAGGGTTGGAGATGAGATGGTGTTGGTGAGATGTTGATGAGGATTGGTCCTCCCACGAAGGAGGAAGCATTGGTGATGACGATGGCTTTGATCTCCCCCTCCCGGAGAGGAATTTCCCCGGCGGAATGTGACTGCCGGAGTGCAAAAGGGCCTCTGCCCAGGTTTCCGCCTCAAGACGGTGGCGCTTCATCCCGAAAGGTTGCTTATGATTTTTTCTAGGGTAAAACACCCATATAGGAGAAGAGGGGCCTCGGGAGGCCAGCCAGGGCCCCACAAGCCATCAGGGAGTGGCCTGGGGGGAGCGCCCTGTTTGCTTGTGTCTGGCTGGTGGGCCCCCTCTGGTATATTTTTGGCCCATAAATTCACATATATTCAATAAAAATTCCTTGTGAAGTTTCAGGTCATTTGGAGTCTGGTGATTTTTCTGCCTTTTTCTCGGTTTTCCGTTCCAGAATTCCAGTTTCCAGATAATTCCCTCTTTATGATGTACCTTGTGTCGGTGTCAAAACCGGCGGATCTCGGGTAGGGGTCCCGAGCTGTGAGACTAGAATCGATGGTAATAGGAGATGAGGGAGACGATGTTTACCCAGGTTCGGGCCCTCCTATGGAGGTAATACCCTACGTCCTGCTGGATTATATTGATGGTATAAGGGTTACAGAGTTGATCTACCTCGAGATCGTATGACTAAAACCCTAGATGAGTTCTGTTGGCCTACAACCTAAAACCCTCCGGCTTATATAGACGCCGAGGGTACCTAGGGTTTACACATGGTCGGTTACACGTCGAAGGGATAAACATGCCTATTCACTACTCCAAACGTGGAGGATACGCCACGATTCCCGAAGCTTCTTTCCTGGAGACAGGGTCTTCGATCAATCCAGTGCTCGGCAAGCGGCCCATATAGTCCGGCCCATAAGAAATAGGTCGGCCTCCCGAGGACCCCTTAATCCAGGACTCCCTCAGTAGCCCCCGAACTAGCCTCCAACGCCAAGGGTCCTAGCTCCAGTTGCTTCGTATGATCAGAGTCTTTGGCTTGCGAGGCGAGTTCCTTTTTCCAAATAGCGATCGGCCGAGTTCAGTTCGGCCTCCGACGACGTGTAGTTTTTCCCGATCATGGATCGTCCGAGAACCATGAATAGCTCGGCCCTGAAGGCCAAACGTCAAGGGGTAAATAGTGCTCATTGACAACCTTTCTGACGAAAGGTCACGGCCCACCACGACCGCTAAACCAGTCGCAAAAACTCGATTCGCGGCTCGAGGCCGTTTTCATCAGCACGATCCATCAATGCGCAGATCGTGCTCCGTTTCACACGGGATATGTTTAATCACACGCGTATAACGGCACGCACGTCTTGGGAAGCGGAGGGATTCACGGTGCAGTGAAGGGAGGCTAACCGGCGACAAGCCCAATAAAAGGGAAAGAAAACCCCAAGGCTTATCCATGCTCCCCATTCGCACCCCTGCTTCCCCAATCTCCTTAGCCTCCAGAGCCCAGATCTAGGTTTTCCACTCTCCCCCCCCCCCCCGAGTTCAGCCATGGCCGGCTCAGGCTCCAATGGCAAGTGGGAGGCTTCCACGGTCACAGACCAGGACATCCGGGACCTCAAGGATGCCGGATACCTCCCCGCCAACATCTTCCACCGCGCCGCGGAGGAGGGCCAGGTGATCCCCACCCCCAAACCAAGCGAGAGGGTGGCTTTCCTTCCTCATTTCATCCGAGGATTGAGCTTCCCGCTCCACCCCTTTGTTAGGGGCCTCATGTTCTTCTACGGACTTGACTTCCACGACCTCCCGCCGAACTCTTTTATGCACATATCGGCCTTTATTATCGTCTACGAGGCTTTCTTGCGGGTCGAGCCACACTTCGGACTGTGGCTCAAGATATTCAACATCAAGCCGAAGTGTGTCGCGGGCGAACACGCAGACTGTGGCGGGGCGGTCATCAGCAAGCTTCCCCGCAAGGTATAACATAGTTTTATTTGATCGGCTTCATTTCCCTGAAGAAAATCTAAGTACTTTCCGATCACTTCCGCAGGAATGGTTGAGCAAGGCTACGGGCATCAAATGCCCAGCTCCACAGCCCGAAGACCCTAGGTCCCAGCTGCTGTCGGAGATGCTCCTCGTGGCGCCTTACAAGGCGCCAGAGAAGAAGGAGCAGAAGAAGAAGCCAGGCCGAGCAGGCCTGCGCATCAGGGACCAGCCGAGGGCTGTGTCCGAGGAAACCCATGCCTCCTCGAATCAAGAGGAGGAGCACGAGGGTGAAGGGGGAGGCGATTCCCCACTCGCAGGAAAGAGGGCGGCGTCATCGAACGCCTCAGAGGATGTACCTCCTCCTGCCCTGAAGAAAGCGCGTCGGACACAGGTAGTTCTGTCCGACGACAGTTCGGACTCGGATACCAAGTCCGAGGACTTCGAGAGGGTTCCGCGAAGGAACCTCAGGGTCAAGCCCCCATCTCGAAGGTAAAGATCCGAAGACTTCCCGAGCTGTTAGTACTAAGTTTTAAATGTCATTAACATGTGAGCGCCTATTGACTTGCAGCCCACCACGTGTTCTCCCCACCGATCAAGTCTCAGACGGGGAGACCCCGCCCGCCGAGCTAGCGGAGAGCAGGAACGCGTCGCACCCCTCCCCTCCGGGCACCACGAAGGATGCAGCGGAGGTGTCATCCCAACAGGCTCCTTTGGAGCCGGACACCAGAGGTGGAGGCGACGACGTCATGGCCGAGGCTAACACCTCGGCCGCCGAGGACCGGGGGGACAAGCCCCTCCCGGATACTGAGGAGACCGGACAAGGGGATGTCCAGTCCCTTCCGAGGTCGTCTCCGGAGCGCACCATGCCTCCGGAGGCACCGGTTCAATCCCCGGTTGGAGATCGGGTCAACCGATCCCCACCGGCGCCACCGACCAATGGGTGGCCGGCTATGGGGGAGGCTCTGTCAAGCGCCTCCATCACCGAGGAGCACCGCACCCTTATGGGTGCGGTATTGCAGAGCATTCAGTCTGTAGACAGCGGACTGAAGGAGGCCTTCAATGGTCTCCTGACGGGCTTTCAGGTGAGCCACGTAATGCTCTGTTTGTGAAATATTAATTTCTCCGAGTTATCATTATATACATGGCAGCCCCCGAGCCCTAGGTGAGTTTGGAAAAGCTTACCTGGGGGTCAATCACAGATCATTATCCGAACTATGTATAGGACAATATTTGTTCGGAACGTTCTAACAGCCCTTAAGAGGACCGAACATAGGATCATGTTTATGATAGTTCGGAAGTTTTGAACCCATGTAACTTGATATGGTTTTGTTTTTTATAGGATTCGTCGACGGCGGTGGCTGCTAATGCTGCCGAGCTGGACGAGCTAAATTCGAAGCTTAAGGGCTCCGAAGACGAGCTTGACGCTTTGAACAAGAGATTCGACGAGGCACAAGGTAAGCTGGATTAGAATATCCGAATTCTTCATTACCGTACTGTGAACGCAGTATTTTTTTGATATGTTTTAATGCTTACGCAGCCTCGGCAAAGGAGATTGAGAAGCTCAAGGCCGAGCTTGAGAAGGCAAAGCAGGAGGCTGCGGTTGAGAGGGCGGCGGCCAAAGAAGCGGCTACCGCGCTCTCCGCCTTGAGAGCCACCAGCGACAAGCATGAGGCTCGGGTGGAGGAAATCCAATAGGAGCACAAGGACGCCGGCCAAAAGTGCAAGGACCTTGAGCGGAAAGGCAAGGAGCAGGCCACCGAGCTATCCACCCTGAAAACCGATCTCCAAAAGGAGCGGGTGGATAGGCAGTCCTTTGAAGAGCAAGTCAGCCAGGCCAAGGCTATCATGGATGGTAAGCCGTTTTTATTGCAGTGTGTCTTCGGGGATAGTAAGTTCAAATTGCTTACCCAAGTATGGCGTTCCTCAAGCGCCTGCTCGGACCTCCAGAAGAGCATAGCGGACGCGAATCAGTTCTATGCCTCGCGGGGAGAGGGAGATGAAGCTCGGCTGCTTTGGGCGCAATTTGAAGCCCCCGAGCGCTCTCCTCTTCTCGTTGAGCAGCTGAAGCAGCTGATGGAGCTACACCGGATGGTGGAGCCAGCCATGAAGGATCTCTGCATCCGGCTATGGCCCAACGAGCCAATGTCGGGCAGCTACTTCGGCCTGGTGCAGAAGCTGAGCGACGCCTCGCCCCGGATCGACGCGCTAAGGCGGTCCTCCTATATCGAGGGAGCTCGGATGACCTTTGCGAAGGCCAAAGTGCACTGGCCAGGGATGGATCCGATCAAGATAGCCACCGCCCCTCCGCCTCCTGGAAAGGAGCATAGGTGCCCCGAGCTATACTTCTCCGGCGTAATGGAGGGTGCTCGGGCAATAGAGTCGCAGTGTTCAAGAGAGAACATTTATGAGTAAAGCGTTGTAATATGTCCGAAGACTTTTTAACGCGTTTATATTTAAGATGCATGGTTTATCATGTCTTTCGTGCTTTGCATCCTTTATAACTCCTGTGTGGCCGTTTAAAACTGAAAGCTGCGAGTCGTTGGCTTCAGCCCCCATGTAGATACTACGCGGGGTGTCTCTGCCAACACACTGTGACCCTTAGCCGAGCTATCGGTACTCGAAGGCGGTAGTGTGGGGCGGACCAGGCAATCGGACCATAATGCTTTATTGCTTTCACTTAGCCGTAGGGGCGCGAGAAAGGAGTGCGGGGGGCTAATGACTAGCCCCCAGTTGTTTGTGATGTTCGGATGAACCGTGGCCAAAGCCGGTATCACATGGTTTGTACTAATACCAAACCCATCGTATGACACGGAATAACCTCTGACGAGATTTAGTTTAAGCTCGGAATCGTAGACCGGTTCTCGCATACCATGACAGTCAGTTTTCGGCTTTCTCCGCTGAGGTGCTTGACCAGGCTAGCCGGAAGCACAATCGCAGCGGTTCTCCCTTTGCCCTTTTAGCTGAACGAGCGGAACATAAAGGGGCAAGCACAGGAGCCGGGCAACCCAACTATTGACCCAAGACATAGTTCAGAACCAATGCATATAAAGCAGAATTCCAAGACGCCGAACGCAAAATCAGTTTGTGTTTAGGGCGATTTTTTAGTTCGAGCCCCCGGTCTATTAACCGGTTGCATCGTAAAGTATACCAAACAGGTTCACAAGAAGAGAGGGAAAATAGAGAGTGCGCCAAAAACAGCGAAGTGATCATGCATGATACATCTGTATTTTACTCAACAACTCTTATTATTCAAATTGCCGATACAACTGTTTACAGGTATTAAAAATGGAATATAAACCTTACAGGAGGGGTTGTACCAAGGGTCTTTGATAGGTGACCTGACGTCCTCGATGTGCCCCGTCGCTTGTCCGCTCCTGCATCTCCCAAGGAGTTGTATACCGCGATGGGTGTGATGTTCGGCGAGCGGACTTTGGAGAAAAATCTTGAGAAGTCGTCGAAGTGTGAATGAGCTTTACGCCATAGCAGGTACTTTATGGTACCTGTAGTATGTCCGAAGACGTTTTGATGGTGGTAGTTCGGTCCAGCCGAACACTCACCCTTTAATAGTTTTTTCCCCACCGCTGCCCATGGAATTTTGAGCGCGAAGTTGTGCCTCCTCGACACGTACTTTGCCGGTTCTAGGGCCGTGCGATGGGGGGCGAGTCCCTATTTATGGGGAGAAGAAGGTTCTGGTACTTCGGGTTGAGACCGAGCTCGCTTCCCAGCCTTGGGTGCCTTTACGGCAGATGTCGGCGCTTGCCGATCATCGGTGTAATGGAATTCGGCCGCCAAGGCCAACGCATGTTCCTCAGTTCGGAGGGAACGCTCTGTGTTGCCATTGACAGTAATGACCCCCTTGGGGCCAGGCATCTTGAGCTTGAGGTATGCGTAGTGTGGGACGGCGTTAAAGCGAGCGAACGTTGTACGGCCGAGCAGGGCGTGATAGCCGCTGCGGAAAGGTACGATGTCGAAGATCAAGTCCTTGCTTCGAAAGTTATCGGGCGAGCCGAACACTACTTCCAGGCTTACAGAGCCCGTGCACCAGGCTTCGACGCCTGGTATCACTCCTTTAAAGGTAGTGTTGCTGGGTTCGATCCTTGACGGATCTATGCCCATCTTTTTCACCATGTCTGAGTAAATCAGATTGAGGCTACTTCCTCCGTCCATTAGGACTTTGGTGAGGTGATACCCGTCTATGATGGGGTCTAGGACGAGGGCGGCCGAACCCCCATGACGGATACTGGTCGGGTGGTCACGTCGATCGAAGGTGATCGGGTATGCCGACCATGGGTTATACTTCGGGGCTACAGGCTCTACAGCGTAGACATCCCGAAGGGCGCGCTTCCTCTCCTTTTTGGGTATATGAGTGGCGTATATCATATTTACAGTTTTTACCTCTGGAGGGAATTTCTTTTGTCCGCCACCGATCGGACCATGGGGTTCATCCTCGTCCTCGCTGCGCGGGCTCTTGCCTTGGTCCTCGGATGCGAGCTTGCCGGCCTGTTTGAAGACCCAACAGTTACGGTTGGTGTGGTTGGCAGGCTTCTCTTGAGTGCCGTGGATCTGGCAAGGCCTCTCCAGGATCTTCTCCAGTGGGGTGGGTCCGTCGCGATTGCCTTTAGGAGGCTTCTTCCGCTGTCCAGGCCGGGAGTTGCGGAAGCCGGCGTTAACAGCCGTGTCATTGGCATCACTATTATTGTGCCGGCGCTTATTCTTGTTGCGCTTTGATTTCCCATTTCCATCCCGAGCTTCGGAGGTTCCGGGGTCTTCGGGGTTGTGGCTACGTCTTGCGAGCCAGTTATCCTCGCCTGCGCAAAAGCGAGTCATGAGTGATGTAAGGGCGGACATTGTCCTTGGTTTATCCTGGCCGAGCTGATGAGCCAGCCACCCATCCCGAATATTGTGCCTAAAAGAGGCTATTGCTTCGGCATCCGGGCAGTCAACGATCTGGTTTTTCTTGGTCAAGAACCGATTCCAGAATAGCCACGCGGATTCTCCTGGCTTCTGGACGACGTTGCTTAGGTCGGAGGAGTCCGGCGACCGAACATAAGTGCCCTGGAAGTTAGATCAGAATGCGTCTTCTAGATCTTCCCAGCATCCAATGGAGTTTTCGGGGAGGCTATTTAACCAGTGCCGAGCTGGCCCCCTAAGCTTCAGGGGTAGGTATTTGATGGCGTGGAGGTCATCTCCTCGCGCCATGTGGATGTGGAGGAGGAAATCCTCGATCCATACGGTTGGGTCAGTTGTCCCATCGTATTGTTCTATGTTTACGGGTTTAAACCCCTCCGAGAACTGATGCTGCATCACCTCATCCGTGAAGCACAGTGGGTGGGCAGCGCCTCGGACCCGGGCTATGTCGTGCCGGTGATCGGCGTCTGCCCTAGTCCGGTTCCATTCCAGATCTTTATTGTTGCGGTTGAGCCAAGGCCGGTACCCTTCCCGTCTATCGGGTGAGTATCCTCTGGATCCGTAGATGGATCGCATACGACCTGCTCTATGGTCTAGGTCGTGTCGCAGGTCGAACCTGTCATCAGGCTCTAGTGTCTCTTTTCCCCGTCTACGGGGTATCGTCGGCCTATAGCCGGTGACGTCAGCCGTCCTGTCTCGTCCGCGAGGAGGGCGGTCTGGCTTGTCGTATGGGGTATGTTTGGGAGACGGCGTATCAGTGAGCTCGTCATCGAATTGTGCCAGCAACCTTCTGCGTGGATAGCTCTTAGGTTGGTCCGATAGACCGGTACCATACCCTTCCTCAGCTGAAAGGACTCTCGTCCATTGATCGTTGAGGTTGTCTTGTTCGGCCTTAAGCTACCGTTCTTTTGCTTTCAGGCTGCGGGCCGTGGCTATAAGCTGTTGTCGGAACAGTTCCTGATCTTCAGGATTGTCGGGGATGGCGAAGTCATCGGCTTCCGGGATGTCCTCCTCCTCGACAGGGGGGAGGTAATTGTCGTCCTCGGAATCATTTGGATCGTCGGGGTTGCGCTGGTCCTCCGGCCTCTCCTGACCCTCCAACGGGTGTTCGGGGTTATCGGGATCGCCGAGGTCTTCCGGGGTGTCTCCGTCCCCGGTGCCGTCGATAGCTTTTCTTCCCTTTTTTCCTTTTGACCGTTTATGCGGCTTTCGGCGTCGTGACGGCGCTTCATCCCATTTGTCGCCATCGTTTTTCGGAGTGTCCACCATGTAGACGTCGTATGTGGAGATGGCAGTCCACCGCCCGGTGTTAACGGGGGTGAGGGCGCGATCCTCCTCATCCATGTATTCTGCCTCCTCAGAGGCGTAGTCCAACATGTCGGTTAAATCCTCGACAGTGGCTACTAAGTGGGTGGTGGGTGGGACAAAAAATTCGTCCTGACCCGTCTTACGCCCGATCCAAGCACAGATCGGGGTTGGGTCGTCGGCAATCTTCATCGACGAGATCCGATCTAGGGCCTCGTTGAGTATCCAGAACTCGATCGGATCGGCCTGCTCAGAGCTTCCGGAGTTAACCTCCGATGCGTCCGCACAGGGGGAGTGTTCGGCAAGAACAGGTGTTCGGACATCTGGCACTATGACCGAATCCGGACTGAAAGTTGGGTCCTCGCCGGGGTAGATCCCGTGGGCGGGACTGAAAGATGGATCTGAGGTTAAAGCCTCAGAGTCTTCGGGCATGGCAGGCGAGGCCGCGAGCCCGGTTAGTGACAGGTCGCCCTGAGAGTCTACGGAGAACTCCAGGTTCCCGAATCTGATCTCTTGATCAGGGGCGAAACTTCCAACACGGCCTAGATGGCCGGTCGAGTCGGCGTGCAGCACAATGCTGCCGAGAGCGAAGATTTGTCCGAGGACGAAAGTGCCCGTATTGCGGACCTCTTCGTTGATGACAAGGCGAGCCATCGATTCCTTTGACGATCACAGCGGAACTCTCAATGAAAGCACCAATGTCGGTGTCAAAACCGGTGGATCTTGGGTAGGGGGTCCCGAGCTATGAGACTAGAATCGATGGTAACAGGAGATGAGGGAGACGATGTTTACCCAGGTTCGGGCCCTCCTATGGAGGTAATACCCTACGTCCTGCTGGATTATATTGATGGTATAAGGGTTACAGAGTTGATCTACCTCGAGATCGTATGAGTAAAACCCTAGATGAGTTATGTTGGCCTACAACCTAAAACCCTCCGGCTTATATAGACGCCGAGGGTACCTAGGGTTTACACATGGTCGGTTACACGTCGAAGGGATAAACATGCCTATTCACTACTCCAAACGTGGAGGATACGCCACAATTCCCGAAGCTTCTTTCCTGGAGACAGGGTCTTCGATCAATCCAGTGCTCGGCAAGTGGCCCATATAGTCCGGCCCATAAGAAATAGGTCGGCCTCCCGAGGACCCCTTAATCCAGGACTCCCTCACCTTGCATATTCAGAGAGAAAGGGCATAAGAATTGTATGATAATAGGGAATAATGTACAAGAATAACGTAAATGTGAATAAGAAATCATGATGCAAAATGGGCGTATCGGTAGCCAAGTCTCCAATACCCTCCACCAACACCTATTGATCAAGTTTGAGTTTGTTGGTCCCCAACCAAGTTGGATCCTAAGAGGTTAGCCACAATAGGATTGGCTACCCAAATGGTTCTTTTCTTGACACCACTTTGAGTACCAACAAACTTGGCAAACACATTGCCAACTTTATCCTTCCCAAGAGAATAGATATCATCAATAATAATGGGGTTGGATACTTTACCATTCGTGCATGAAGAAGCAAAGTGACCCTTCTCACGACATAAGTAGCAACATTTACCCTTTACTTTCTTCTCAATTGATTTCTCAACTTGAGGAGCATTGACTTTGGTCTTCTTGGGAAGAGGCTTTACTTCAACTTGAGGTTGAGCATGAGATTGAACTTGTGGCCGCTTCCCTTGTTGCTTGTCACTATGGGGCTTCTTCTTCAATGGGCGAGATCTAACATGGTGCCCTTCTATCTTGCACTTGAAGCAAATAATCTTGGCCGAATTCTTGAGTTGTTCTTGGCCCTTCTTTTTCTTGCTCTTGGACTTCTTCCTATTATTGGAATTGAATCCAAGTCCACCTTTTTCATTAGGAGATTTTTCCACACTCAAGATATTGTTGAGTGTGGACATCCCTTCATGACTCTTTTCCAAGTCTTTCTTCAAAGAAGTGACTTGGGCCTTGAGCTCTTTGATTTCCTCTACATGGTTAGTATCAACAAAAGTACTAGAGGAAGTATAAGCTTCATCGTTAGAGCAACAAGGCAAGGAAAGTAATTCATCACAAGATGTACCAATGTTATGCATAGGTTAATTACGAGGACTAGCACATGGCAATATAGCATTTTGACTAGAAGTAATGGTAATGTCCACATGAGGCTCACTTGATGTTACCTTGGTAGTACTAGCCTCATGAGCTATCTTTAGCACATTATGTGATACTAGAAGATCACCATGAGAGCTAGAAAGCTTTTCATGACTTTCTACCAATTTCCCATATTCTCTAGATATCAACTCAAGTTGAGCCCTTAGCTCAACATTCTACTTCTATATGGATGCTTGATGTGGCTTGAGACTGCATCGGTATTTCCCCAAAGAGGAAGGGATGATGCACCACAGCGACGGTAAGTTTTCCCTCAGTTATGAAACCAAGGTATTGAACCAGTAGGAGGATCACCACCACCTAATAAGCAGCACCTGCACACAAATAACAAATACTTGCAACCCGAGGCGTAAGAGAGGTTGTCAATCTCTCTACGGTAAAAAGATAGATTAGGTAATGATAGATAGGAGAGATAGATTAGGTAATGATAGATAGGAGAGATAGATCTCTCAAGAACACAAAATAAAAAGGGAAAATAAAAAGTGCAGCAATATATTTTTGGGTTTTTGGTATAGTAGATCTAAAAACAAAGAGGCAGAAAGATAGATCGGAAAGCAATATGTTGAAAGAGTAGACCCGGGGGCCGTAGGTTTCACTAGTGGCTTCTCTCATGAGTATAGCACACGGTGGGTGAACAAATTACTGTTGGGCAATTGATAGAAGATCAAATAATCATGACGATATCCAAGGCGATGATCATTGTATAGGCATCACGTCCAAGATAAGTAGACCGACTCCTGCCTGCATATACCACTATTACTCCACACATCGACCGCTATCCAGCATGCATCTAGTGTATTAAGTTCATGGAGAAACGGAGTAACGCAATAAGAACGATGACATGATGCACACAAGATCTATTCATGTAGGAATAGACCCCATCTTGTTATCCTTAATGGCAATGATACATGGGTGCCTTGCTGCCCCTTCCGTCACTGGGAAAGGACACCGCAAGATCGAACCCATCACAAAGCACCTCTTCCCATGGCAAGAACAATCGATCTAGTTGGCCTAACTAAACCAAAGATTCGAAGAAGAAATACGAGGCTATAAGTAATCATGCATATAAGAGATCAAAGAAGACTCAAATAATATTCATGGATAAAAATTGATCACGAACTCAAAATTCATCGAATACCAACAAACACGGCGCAAAAGTTTTACATCAAATAGATCTCCAAGAGACCATTGTATTGAGAATCAAAAGAGAGAGAGAGAGGAAGCCATCTAGCTACTGCCTACGGACCCATAGGTCTATGGTGGACTACTCATGCATCATCGGAGAGGCACCTATGAAGAAGATGAACCCCTCCATGATGGTGTTAGATTGGATCTTGAGGCTCTGGAACTTGCGGTGGCTGGATGTGTTTTTTGTTGACTCCCCTAGGGTTTTCTAAATATTTGGGTATTTATAGGCATCAGAGGCGGTGGAGGGGGGGCCCGTGGAGGGCACAACCCATTAGGGCGCGTCGGGGGGCCCCTGGCGCGCCTTGGTGGATTGTGGCCTCCACAGCCCACCTCTCTGGCACTTCTTTCGCCCACTGGGTGTCTTCTGGTCCAAAAAAGTTTCGTCGCGATTGGACTCCATTTGGTACTGATATTCTGCGAAGTAAAAAACAAGCAAAAAACAGCAACTGGCACTTTGGCACTATGGCAATAGGTTAGTCCCAAAAAAAGATATAAAGCTGCTATAAAGTGATTGTAAAACATCCAAGAATGATAATATAATAGCATGGAACAAGCAAAAAATTATAGATACATTGGAGACGTATCAGCATCCCCAATCTTAATTCCTACTCGTCCTCGAGTAGGTAAATGATAAAAACAGAATTTGGATGTGGAATGCTGCCTAACATGTTCATCTCATATTCTTTTCTTTGTAGCATGGACATTTGGACTTTTAGATGATTCAAAGCAATAGTCTAGTTTTAACATAGTGACTTCAATACTCAAGCATGCCAACAAGCAACCATGTCTTTCAAAATATCAACAGTAAAGAAAGTTATCCCTAGCCCATCATGCTCAATAATTGATCCATTCATGAAACACACTCAAATATTAGCTATACCCAATGCTCTAGTACGATCATAGTGCCCCCTAGTTGGTGCTTTATAAAAGAAGATGGAGACTCAAAGTGAAAATAAAAATTGCATAAAGTAAATAGATAGGCCCTTCGCAAAGGGAAGTAGGGATTTGTAGAGGTGCCAGAGCTCAAAGTTTTAAACTGAGAGAGAAAAAATATTTTGGGTGGCATGCCTTTCCTGTCAACGAAAACGACAAAGTAGCTCACAATACTTTCCATGCTAGATATATCATAGGCGGTTCCCAAACAGAAAATAATGTTTATTCCTTTTTCCACCATTCTTTCACATTCCATGGCGGGCCGTATGCACGGTTGCCTTCCATACCAACACTTTCCAAGGAATTTATTATTTGACAACATAAAGTAAATATTTTTTCATTTTCATTTCGGGAATGGGCATCCCTATTACCGCCGCACTCTAGTGCAATGACAAGTGAATAAACACTCATCTTGAGAATAACACATCTAGCATGGAAAAATATTGGACAGTCCCCACCGTTTCATGAGTGATACGAGCACCCAAAAGAGAAGTTTATTTTGAAAATTAGAGATGGCACATACAAATTTGGTTGGAACGGCATGGAAATACCGCATATAGGTAGGTATGGTGGACTCATAAGGCAAAACTTGGTTTAAGGATTTTGGATGCACAAGTAGTATTTCTACTTGGTACAAATGGAGGCTAGCAAATAGATTGAGAAGCAACCAAACCAAGAAACCAAAATTCACATAAGCGAGCATTGAGCATAACTAACACCGAATAATGCACCATAAGTAGGATGTAACTTCATTGCATAACTATTGACTTTCGTACTTGCATAGTGTCGGTGTCAAAACCGGCGGATCTCAGGTAGGGGGTCCCGAGCTGTGAGACTAGAATCGATGGTAACAGGACATGAGGGAGACGATGTTTACCCAGGTTCGGGCCCTCCTATGGAGGTAATACCCTACGTCCTGCTGGATTATATTGATGGTATAAGGGTTACAGAGTTGATCTACCTCGAGATCGTATGACTAAAACCCTAGATGAGTTTTGTTGGCCTACAACCTAAAACCCTCCGGCTTATATAGACGCCGAGGGTACCTAGGGTTTACACATGGTCGGTTACACGTCGAAGGGATAAACATGCCTATTCACTACTCCAAACGTGGAGGATACGCCACGATTCCCGAAGCTTCTTTCCTGGAGACAGGGTCTTTGATCAATCCAGTGCTCGGCAAGCGGCCCATATAGTCCGGCCCATAAGAAATAGGTCGGCCTCCCGAGGATCCCTTAATCCAGGACTCCCTCACATAGGGAATCACAAACCTTAACACCAATATTCCTACTAAAGCATAATTACTCACTAAAATGACTCACATATTACTATCATCATGTTTCAAAACTATTACAAAGAATCAAGTTTAATTTTTCCAATGATCTTCATGAAAGTTTTTATTATATCCTCCTTGCATATCTATCACTTTGGGACTAGTTTCATATATTGCCATTGCTTTTTGACAAGCTCAAACAAATTTAAGTGAAGCACATGAGCATAAAGATTTCATCTCTCAAAAAGGTATAAGTGAAGCATGAGAGGATTTCTTCAAAATTTACTAACTCTCAAGTTAATCTAAGTGAAGCGTGAGAGTATTTCTACAAAAAATTCCAAGCACACCATGCTCAAATAGATATAAGTGAAGCACTAGAGCAATTCTATAGCTCAAAAAGTTTAAGTGAAGCATAGACATCAATTCTAACAAATCATAGCATAATTTTGGCTCTCACAAATAGGTGTGTCCAGCAAGGATAAAAGTGACAAACTAACAAGCAAAGGCTCAAATGATACAAGACGTTCCAAGCAAAACTCATGATATGTGATGAATAAAAATATAGCTCCAAGTATAATACTGATGGGCGTTAGAAGAAAGAGGGGATGCCACTCGGGGGCATCCCCAAGCTTAGTTGCTTGTTTCTCTTTGGATATATCTTGGGGGTGTTGTAGCATACCCAAGATTAGGCTCTTTTCACTCCGTATTCCTTCATCCATCGTGATCTCACCCAAAACTTGAAACCTTCAATCACACAAAACTCAACAAAATCGTCGTGAGATCCGTTAGTATAATAAAGCAAATAACTGCTTTAGGTACTATTGCAAACCCATTCATATTTTGTTATTGCATTATACCTACTGTATTTTAACTTTAACATGGCTCATACCCTTCAATACAACCCATAGATTCATCAAAACAAACACACAATGCAACAAAAATAGAATCTGTCTTAAACAGAACAGTCTGTAGTAATCTGTACTCTAACCATACTTCTGTAACTCTAAAAATTCTGAAAAATTAGGACAACTTAAAGAATTTGTATAGAAACACTTTTTGAAAATTTCAGCTCAAGATCACGTTCCGGTAAAAAATGAAAATTCAAATACTGGACGCAAAGTTTCAATTTCAGATTCAGCATCGCTTCTACTCATCTTATGAATCATCCTAAAGGCTCTACTTGGCACAAACATTAAATAAACCATAAAACATAATCATAACAGAGGCATAATTGTGTCAACACACAAAAACATAAAGGAAAAAAGCAAAAATAAATTTATTCGTTGGGTTGCCTCCCAATAAGCGATATCGTTTTACGCCCCTAGCTAGGCATAATGCATAGTTTCAAGTATTATCATCTTTGGTTTTGGATCCATAGGATGCTCTCATGATTGATTCATATGGTGGCTTAATTCTTGTTCTAGGGAAGTGTTCCATACCCTTTCTTAGAGGAAATTGAAAACGAATATTGCCTTCTTTCATATCAATCACGGCACCTATAGTGCGTAAAAATGATCTACCAAGTATAATGGGACAAGACGGATTGCAAACAATATCAAGCACAATAAAGTCTATGGGCACATAGTTCCTATTTGCATGAATAAGAACATCATTAATTCTGCACAAAGGTTTTTTAATAGTAGAATCCGCCAAGTGCAAATTAAGAGAACATTCTTCAATATTGGTGAGACCAAGCACATCACATAAAGATTTCGGAATCGTGGAAACACTAGCACCCAAATCACATAAAGCAAAGCAATCATAATTTTTTATCTTTACTTTAATAGTAGGTTCCCACTCATCATGTAATTTTCTAGGAATAGAAATCTTCAACTCCAACTTTTCATCAAAAGATTTCATCATGGCATCAACGATATGTTTAGTAAAAGCTTTATTTTGCTCATAAGCATGGGGTGAATTCAACATGGATTGCAGCAAAGAAATACATTCAATCAAAGAGAAACTATCATAATTAAAGTCTTTGCAATCCAAAATAGTGGGCACATCACTAGTTAAAGTTTTGACCTCTTCAAACCCACTTTTATCAAATTTTTCATCAAGATTTTCACCCTCCAAATTATTGGGACGCCTTCTAGCTAAAGCTGAATCTACTTCAGTACATTTATCATCAATATTAATATTACTAAACAAGGAATCAATAGAAGAAACACCAATCACTTTAAGATCTTCATCATTTTTATAAAGGCAATCACTAGAAAATGATTTTTCTAAGATTTCTCTTTTAGCTCTAAGCATGGCGGTTCTTTTCTTACTTTCGTCCATAGAGACATATAAAGCTTTAATTGATTCATCAGTCTTAGGCACAAAAGCTTTCAACTTGAGATTTTCAACATCATGAGAAATTCTATCAATGCTTCTAGACATATCATCAATCTTATTCAACTTTTCTTCTATCGTAGTATTGAAAGCCTTTTGCGCATTGATAAATTCTTTAATATTACTCTCAAGATCAGAGGTGTTCCTATTATTATTGTAAGAGGAATTACCATAATTATTAGAGGAATTTCCAGGAAAAGGCCTAGGATTAAAATTACATCTATAAGCATTGTTATTGAAATTGTTTCGCAAGACAAAGTTCACATCTACGGAATCACTATTTTGCTCAATCAAAGTAGACAAAGGCACATCATTAAGATCAATAGGAGCATTTTTACTAGCAACCAATTTCATCAAAGCATCAATCTTATCACTCAAAGTACTAATTTCTTCAACCGGATTAACTTTTTTACTAGTAGGTGCTCTTTCGGTATGCCATTGTGAATAATTTGCCATGATATTATCTAGCAATTTAGTAGCTTCACCCAAAGTAATTGCCATAAAAGTACCACCCGCGGCAGAATCTAAAAGATTTCTAGAGACAAAATTCAGTCCCGCATTAAAAAATTGTATGATCATCCAAAGATTTAAACCATGAGTAGGACAATTTCTTAGCATCAATTTCATTCTTTCCCAAGATTGTGCAACATGTTCATACTCAAGTTGCTTAAAATTCATGATTTGTGTCCTAAGGGAAATAATTTTTGTGGGCGGAAAATACTTAGTGATAAAAGCATCCTTGCACTTATTCCAAGAATCGATACTATTGCGAGGCAAAGAAGAAAACCAATTTTTTGCATGATCCCGCAAGGAAAAAGGAAACAATTTCAACTTCACAATATCATTGTCCACATCTTTTTTCTTTTGCATATCACACAATTCTACGAACGTGTTTAGATGGGACGCGGCATCCTCATTAGGATTACCGGCAAATTGATCTTTCATGACAAGATTCAACAAAGCGGCATTAATATCACAAGACTCCGATCTAGTGGTGGGAGGAGCAATCGGAGTACTAATAAAATCATTGTTATTAGTATTGGAAAAATCACACAACTTGGTGTTTTCTTGAGTCATCGTGACTACACAAACAAGATTGCAAGCAAGCAAGAGATCTGACGAGAAAAAGGCAAAGAAAAAAAAGGGCGAATAAAATGGCAAATTGGTGAAGTGGGGAGAGGAAAACGAGAGGCAAATGGCAAATAATGTAATTGCAAGGAGATGAGATTTGTGATTAGGAACCTGGTAGATGATGATGGTGTCTCCTCGGCGCCTGAGATTGGCACGTGGAAGAGACCGCTTCCTCCCCGGCAACGGCACCAGAAAACTCCTTTGATGCGGCTTGAGACTGTGTCGGTATTTCCCCAAAGAGGAAGGGATGATGCAGCACAGGGATGGTAAGTTTTCCCTTAGTTATGAAACCAAGGTATCGAACCAGTAGGAGGATCACCACCACCTAATAACCAGCACCTGCACACAAATAACAAATACTTGCAACCCGACGCGTAAGAGAGGTTGTCAATCTCTCTATGGTAAAAAGATAGATTATGTAATGATGGATAGGAGAGATAAATCTCTCAAGAACACAAAATAAAAAGGGCAAATAAAAAGTGCAGCAATATATTTTTGGGTTTTTGGTATAGTAGACCTGAAAACAAAGAGGCAGAAAGATAGATCGGAAAGCAATATGTTGCAAAAGTAGACCCGGGGGTCGTAGGTTTCACTAGTGGCTTCTCTCATGAGTATAGCACACAGTGGGTGAACAAATTACTGTTGGGAAATTGATAGAAGATCAAATAATCATGACGATATCCAAGGCGATGATCATTATATAGGCATCACATCCAAGATTAGTAAACCGACTCCTGCCTGCATCTACCACTATTACTCCACACATCGACCGCTATCCAGCATGCATCTAGTGTATTAAGTTCATGGAGAAACAGAGTAACGTAATAAGAACGATGACATGATGTAGACAAGATCTATTCATTTAGGAATAGACCCCATCTTGTTATCCTTAATGGCAACGATACATGCGTGCCTTGCTGCCCCTTCTGTCACTGGGAAAGGACACCGCAAGATCGAACCCATCACAAAGCACCTCTTCCCATGGCAAGAAAAATCGATCTAGTTGGCCTAACTAAGCCAAAGATTCGAAGAAGAAATACGAGACTATAAGTAATCATACATATAAGAGATCAAAGAAGACTCAAATAATATTCATGGATAGAAACTGATCATGAACTCAAAATTCATCAGATCCCAACAAACACACCGCAAAAGTTTACATCAAATAGATCTCCAAGAGACCATTGTATTGAGAATCAAAAGAGAGAGAGGAAGCCATCTAGCTACTGCCTACGGACCCGTAGGTCTATGGTGGACTACTCACGCATCATCGGAGAGGCACCTATGAAGAAGATGAACCCCTCCGTGATGGTGTTAGATTGGATCTTGAGGCTCTGGAACTTGCGGCGGCTGGATGTGTTTTTCGTCGACTCCCCTAGGGTTTTCTGAATATTTGGGTATTTATAGGCGTCAGAGGCGGTGGAGGGGGGCCCGTGGAGGGCACAACCCATCAGGGCTCGCCGGGGGGCCCCTGGTGGGTTGTGGCCTCCACAGCCCACCTCTCTGGCACTTCTTTGGCCCACTGGGTGTCTTCTGGTCCAAAAAAAATCTCCAAAAAGTTTCGTCGCGATTGGACTCCGTTTGGTACTGATATTCTGCGAAGTAAAAAAACAAGCAAAAACAGCACCTGGCACTTTGGCACTATGTCAATAGGTTAGTCCCAAAAAATGATATAAAGTTGCTATAAAGTGATTGTAAAACATCCAAGAATGATAATATAACAACAAGGAACAAGCAAAAATTATAGATACGTTGGAGACGTATCAATGCTTCACAAGAAATAGAGTTAGTAGCACAAGCATCATCTTTAACAACAAGAGGAGAAGGCAACTTGGCAAGCTCTTTTACATAAGACGCTTCAAGTTGAGCATGAGACTTGGTGAGTTCAATGAGCGAACTCTTAATGACCCTCGAGCCATTTTTGAGGTGCTCAAAGTCCTCAAGGAGTTTAGCATGTGCAACTTCAAGCTTATCATTTTTAGTTCCAAAATCATTAGCCACCTCGAGAGCTCTATCATGGGATTCCTTTAATCTAGATAATTCTAGAGCAAAGGTCTCCTAGAGAGATTCCTTGGTGGTTTGTTCATTTTCAAGAGCTTGAGATAGCTCCGCAATCTCATTAGCGTAATCACGCTCATGACCTTCCATTTTATCAATGGTGGCCTCATGCTCCTCGAGATGAGCTTCCAACTCCTCAATATATTTCTTGCCCTCAATGGCAATAGACATGATTTCCATGAAGTTGGAACGAGCAAGTTTATTCTTATGAAGAGCTTTAAAAATCATTTCTCCCTTAATTTTTAAGGAAGCAATATTATCATCCCCTTCATCAATAAGCTCATCCTCATTATTATCAACATCATCATCATGAGAAATATTGGGGTTCAAAGTAGGAGATACCTTTGAAGCCTTAGCCATAAGACAAAAGTGAGAAACAATAGATGATGATGTAGGATCCATTGAAGCTCCATTTAAGACCACATCTTGTTCCATGGAGTGTTTTGTTTCCTCTACATTGTTAGCACAACAACTCGAGGAAAACGATGCATTTTTATCATGGAAAAAAGACATAGCAAGCATATCCTCATGAGATTTAGACAAACAATTTCTACATGATATGCATGGACTATCAACACAAGCATGTGAAACATTTAGAGTGCTTGAAGTGTTAAAGTCCAAATATGAAGCATTGCAACAAGATAGTGATGAAGGATCATCAACAATAAGCCCACTATCATCATTGCAATGATCAACACTACTCACCATATCATTACCTTGTGGCAATCCACATGTAGGTGAAGTAGAAGAAGTTGAGAAGACAACATGACCGGAGGTGGAGGGAGAACAATCATCCCCATAAATCTTGGACAACCCATATTTATCTCGAAGCTTTGTCCACAACTCATGAGCATCCCGGAACGGCATGAGTTGAAATATAACTACATTGCTCAAAGCATCAAAAAGCACATTAGAAGCTTGAGCATTGAGATAAGAGTTTTTCTCATCCTCTAATGATAGGTTTTGAGAATCCTTTGGAGGAGAAAAACCCATATCTATAATTCGCTCTAAATTTGGGTCCATGACCCTAAAGATATTAAGCATGCGAATTACCCAAACATCAAAATTTGTGCCATCGAAACTGAGAGTGTCAGAGAATCCTAAACCCCTAGTCGACATCCTTACTCTCTAGGCGGTAAGGCCTAATAATGAGAGACCTGACTCTGATACCAATTAAAAGGACGTGGATGTCACCTAGAGGGGGTGAATAGGCGCTTTAAAATAATTACGGTTTAGGCTTGAACAAATGTGCAATAAAACTAGCGTTTAGTATGTCAAGCACAAAACCTAAAGCAACTAGGCTCACCTATGTGCACCAACAACTTATGCTAAGCAAGATAAATAACTAAGTGATAGCAAGATATATAACAAGAAACAATATGGCTATCACAAAGTAAAGTGCATAAGTAAAGGGCTCAGGTAAGAGATAACCGAGGTACGTGAAGACGATGATGTATCCCGAAGTTCACACCCTTGCGGATGCTAATCTCCGTTTGAAGCGGTGTGGAGGCACAATGCTCCCCAAGAAGCCACTGGGGCCACTGTAATCTCCTCATGCCCTTGCACAATGCAAGATGTCGCGATTCCACTAAGGGACCCTTGAGGGCGGTCACCGAACCCGTACAAACAAGGTTGGGGCAAACTCCACAACTTAATTGGAAACTCCCAACAACACCACGAAACTTCACCACAATGGATTGTGGCTCCGAGATGATCTCAAATGCTCAGGGAAATCTCCACAACCTAATTGGAGACCCCGACGCTTGCCCGGAGCTTTACACCACAATGATTGAGCTCCGAGGCACCACCAACCGTCGAGGGCGCCAAAGCACCCAAGAGGAACAAGCTCTATCGTGTTCAAACACCCAAGAGTAATAAGATTCTCAACTTCTCACTTCCACGTATCACTGTGAAGAACTCAAACCGATGCAACTAATGCAATGGCAAGAACACACGAAGTGGTCAAGTCCCTCACTCCCAAATCCCACCACAACAACAAAATCTATGGAGGAATATGAGAGGAAGAACAACAAGCTCACAAAGAACTCCAAGATCTAGATCCAAGGGGTTGCCCTCACATAGAGGAGAAAGTGATTGGTGGAAATGTGGATCTAGATCTCCTCTCTCTTTTCCCTCAAGAACTAGCAAGAATCATTGGAGGGATTGAGAGTTAGCAAGCTCGAAGAAGGTCAACAATGGGGGGCAAACACGAGCTCAAAGGATAAGAACCATTAGGGAAGAAGACCCCCTTTTATAGTGGGAAAAAATCCAATCGTTACCCCCTCAGCCCGCACATGGCGTGGCTTGAAACTGCGTCGGTATTTCCCCAAAGAGGAAGGGATGATGCAACACATCGATGGTAAGTATTTCCCTCAGTTATGAAACCAAGGTTATCGAACCAGTAGGAGAACCATGCAACACTATGTAAACGGTACCTGCACACAAAGAACAAATACTTGCAACCCGACGCGAAAGAGAGGTTGTCAATCTCTCCAAGGTAAAAAGATAGATTAGATTGTAGTAGATTGGGTAGATAGATAGCACAAGAACAGAAAATAAAAGAGGCAAATAAAGAGTGCAGCAAGGTATTTTTGGGTTTTTGGAATAATAGATCTGAAAACAAAAAGCGGCAAAAGATAGATCAGAAAGCAATATGTTGGAAAAGTAGACCCGGGGGCCGTAGGTTTCACTAGTGGCTTCTCTCATGAGTATAACACACGTGGGTAAACAAATTACTGTTGGGCAATTGATAGAAGATCAAATAATCATGACGATATCCAAGGCGATGATCATTATATAGGCATCACGTCCAAGATTAGTAGACCGAAACGATTCTGCATCTCCTACTATTACGCCACACATCGACCGCTATCCAGCATGCATCTAGTGTATTAAGTTCATGGAAAAACGGAGTAATGCAATAAGAACGGTGACATGATGTAGACAAGATCTATTCATGTAGGAATAGACCCCATCCTGTTATCCTTAATAGCAACGATACATGTGTGCCTCGCTGCCCCTTCTGTCATTGGGAGAGGACACCGCAAGATCGAACCCATCACAAAGCACCTCTTCCCATGGCAAGAAAAATCGATCTAGTTGGCCTAACTAAACCAAAGATTCGAAGAAGAAATAAGAGGCTATAAGTAATCATGCATATAAGAGATCAAAGAAGACTCAAATAATATTCATGGATAGAAACTGATCATGAACTCAAAATTCATCGGATCCCAACAAACACGCCGCAACAAGTCATTACATCAAATAGATCTCCAAGAGGCCATTATATTGAGAATCAAAAGAGAGAGAGAAAGCCATCTAGCTGCTGCCTACGGGCCTGTAGGTCTATGGTGGACTACTCACGCATCATCGGAGAGGCACCAATGAGGATGATGAACCCCTCCGTGATGGTGTTAGATTGGATCTCACGGTTCTGGAACTTGTGGCGGCTGGAAGTATTTTTCGTCGACTCCTCTAGGGTTTCTGGAATATTTGGGTATTTATAGAGCTCAGAGACGGTGGAGGGGGTTCCCGAGGCGGCCACAACCCACCAGGGTGCGCCCGGGGACTCTGGCGCGCCCTGGTATCTTGTGGGCCACCTGGGCTCCCTCCTGGTTACTTCTTTGGCCCACTGGCTTCCTTCCGGTCCAAAAAAAATCTCCAAAAAGTTTCATCGCAATTGGACTCCGTTTGGTACTGATATTATGCGAAGTAAAAAAACAAGCAAAAAACAGCAACTGGCACTTGGCACTATGTCAATAGGTTAGTCCCAAAAAATGATATAAAGTTGCTATAAAATGATTGTAAAACATCCAAGAATGATAATATAACAGCATGGAACAATCAAAAATTATAGATACGTTGGAGACGTATCAGCATCCCCAAGCTTAATTCCTACTCGTCCTCGAGTAGGTAAATGATAAAAACAGAATTTTTGTTGTGGAATGCTGCCTAACATGTTCGTCACATATTCTTTTCTTTTGTAGCATGGACATTTGAACTTTAAATGGTTCAGAGCAATAGTCTAGTTTTGACATAAAGACTTTAATACTCAAGCATGCCAACAAGCAACCATGTCTTTCAAAATATCAACACTAAAGAAAGTTATCCCTAGCCCATCATGCTCAATCATTGATCCATTCATGAAACACACTCAAATATTAACTACACCCAATGCACAAGTATGATCATAGTGCCCCCTGGTTGGTGATTTATAAGAGAAGATGGAGACTCAAATAAAAGTAAAAATTGCATAAAGTAAATAAATAGGCCCTTCGCAGAGGGAAGTAGGGATTTGTAGAGGTGCCAGAGCTCAAAGCTTAAATTGAGATAGAAAAATATTTTGGGTGGCATGCCTTTCCTGTCAACGAAAATGACAAAGTAGTTCTCAATACTTTCCATGCTAGATACATCATAGGTGGTTCCCAAACATAAAGTAAAGTTTATTCCTTTTTCGACCATTCTTTCACAATCCATGGCTAGTCGTATCCACGGTTGCCTTCCATACCAACACTTTCCAAGGAATTTATTATTTGACAACATAAAGTAAATTTCTTTTTCATTTCGGGACCGGTCATCCCTATTACCGCCGTACTCTCGTGCAATGACAAGTGAATAAACACTCATCTTGAGAATAACACATCTAGCATGGCAAAATATTGGACACCCCCTACCGTTTCATGAGCGATACGAGGACACAAAAAGGAAATTCATTTTGAAAATTAGATATGTCACATACAAATTTGCTTAGAACGGCATGAAAATACCGCATTTAGGTAGGTATGGTGGACTCATAAGGCAAAACTGGATTTAAGGATTTTGGATGCACAAGTAGTATTTCTACTTAGTACAAGTGGAGGCTAGCAAATAGATTGAGAAGCAACCAACCAAGAAACGAAAATTCACATAAATGGGCATTAAGCATAACTAACACCGAATAATGCACCATAAGTATGATGTAATTTCATCACACAACTATTGACTTTCGTGCTTGCATAGGGAATCACAAACCTTAACACCAATATTCTTACTAAAGCATAATTACATACCAACATGACTCACATATTACTATCATCATGTCTCAAAACTATTACAAGGAATCAAGTTTAATTTGTCCAATGATCTTCATGAAAGTTTTTATTATATCCCTCTTGAATATCTATCACTTTGGGACTAGTTTCATATATTGACATTGCTTTTGACAAGCTCAAATAAATTTAAGTGAAGAACATCAGGATAAAAATTTCATCTCTCAAATTAATATAAGTGAAGCATGAGAGAATTTATTCAAAAGTCACTAACTCTCAAATTAATCTTAGTGAAGCATGAGAGTATTTCTACAAAAATTTAAAGCACACCGTGCTCAAAAATATATAAGTGAAGCACTAGAGCAATTCCATAGCTCAAAAAATTTAAGTGAAGCACATAGAGCAATTCTAACAAATCATAGCATAATTTTGGCTCTCTCAAATAGGTGTGTCAAGCAAGGATACTTGTGACAAACTAAAAAGAAAATCAAGCAAAGACTCAAATAATACAAGATGCTTCAAGCAAAACTCATGATATGTGACGAATAAAAATATAGCTCCAAGTAAAATACCGATGGTCGTTAGAAGAAAGAGGGGATGCCACTCGGGGCATCCCCAAGCTTAGTTGCTTGTTTCTCCTTGGATATTATCTTGGGGGTGTTGTAGCATACGCAAGCTTAGGATCTTTTCACTCCTTATTCCTTCATCCATCATGATCTCATCCAAAACTTGAAAACTTCAATCACACAAAACTCAACAAAACCTTCGTGAGATCCGTTAGTATAATAAAGAAAATCGCCACTCTAAGTACTGTCGCAAACCCATTCATATTTTATTATTGCATTATACCTACTGTATTTTAACTTTACCATGGCTTATACCCTTCAATACAAACCATAGATTCGTCAAAACAAGCACACAATGCAACGAAAACAGAATATGTCAAAAACAGAACAGTCTGTAGTAATATGTACTCTAACCATACTTCTGCAACTCTAAAAATTCTGAAAAATTAGGACAACATAAATAATTTGTATATAAATACTATGTTAAAATTTCAGCTCATTACCACGCTCCAGTAAAAAATGAAAATTCACGCACTGGAGTCAAAGTTTCTGTTTCAGATTCAGCATTGTTTCTACTCATCTTATGAATCGTCCTAAAGGCTTTACTTGGCACAAACACTAAATAAAACATAAAAAACACAATCATAACAGTATCATAAAAGTGTCAACACTCAAAAACAGAAAGAAAAATGTGAAAATAAATGTATTCATTGGGTTGCCTCCCAACAAGCGCTATCGTTTTACGCCCCTAGCTAGGCATAAAGCATAGATTCAAGTATTGTCATCTTTAGTTGTTGCTCCATAGGATGCTCTCATGATTGATTCATATGGTGACTTAATTATTGTTCTAGAGAAGTGTTCCATACCCTTTCTTAGTGGAAATTTAAATTTAATATTACCTTCTATCATATCAATCACGGCGCCTATAGTGCGTAAAAACGGTCTACCAAGTATAATGGGACAAGACGGATTGCAATCAATATCAAAAACAATAAAATCTATGGGTACATAGTTCCTATTTGCATGAATAAGAACATCATTAATTCTTCCCAAAGGCTTTTTAATAGTAGAATCTGCCAAGTGCAAACTAAGAGAACATTCTTCAATATTGGTAAGACCAAGCACATCACATAGAGACTTCGGAATGGTGGAAACACTAGCACCCAAATCACATAAAGCAAAGCACTCATAATTTTTAATATTGAACTTAATGGTAGGTTCCCACTCATCATGTAATTTTCTAGGAATTGAAATCTCTAACTCCAACTTTTCTTCAAAAGATTTCATCATGGCATCAACTATATGTTTAGTAAAAGCTTTATTTTGTTCATAAGCATGGGGTGAATTTAACATGGATTGCAGCAAGGAAATACATTCAATCAAAAAGAAACTATCAAAATTAAAATCTTTGTAATCCAAAATAGTGGGCACATCACTAGTTAAAGTTTTGACCTCTTCAAACCCACTTTCATCAATTTTTTCATCAAGATTTTCACCCTCCAAATCATTGCGACGGCTTCTAGCTAAAGTTGACTCTACTTCAGTCCCTTTATCATCAATTTTAATATTACTAAACAAGTAATCAATAGAAGAAACACCAATCACTTTAAGATCTTCATCATTTTTCTAAAAGCAATCACTAGAAAACGCTTTTTCTAAAAAATCTCTTTTAGCTCTAAGCATAGCGGTTCTTTTCTTACTTTCATCCATAGAAACATATAAAGCTTTAATTGATTCATAAATCTTAGGTGCAAAATCTTTCAACTTGAGATTTTCTACATCATGGGAAATTCTATCAATGTTTCTAGACATATCATCAATCTTATTCAACTTTTCTTCTATCGTGGTATTGAAAACTTTTTGAGCATTGATAAATTCTTTATGTTACTCTCAAGATCAGAGGATTTCCTATTATTATTGTAAGAATAATTACCATCGGAATTACCATAATTATTAGAGGAATTTCCAGAAAAAGGCCTAGGATTAAAATTACCTCTATAAGCATTGTTATTAAAATTGTTTGGCGAGACGAAGTTCACATCAACGAAATCACTATTTTGCTCAATCAAAATAGACAAAGGCACATCATTAAGATCAATAGGAGCATTTTTACGAGCAACCAACTTCATAAGAGCATCAACTTTTGCACTCAAAGTATTAATTTCTTCAACCGAGTTGACTTTTTTACTAGTAGGTGCTCTTTCAGTATGCCATTGTGAATAATTTGCCATAATATTATCTAGCAATTAAGTAGCTTCACCCAAAGTAATTTCCATAAAAGTACCACCCGCGGCAGAATCTAAAAGATTTCTAGAGACAAAATTCAATCCCGCATAAAAAAATTGTATGATCATCCAAAGATTTAAACCATGAGTAGGACAATTTCTTAGCATCAATTTCATTCTTTCCCAAGATTGTGCAACATGTTCATGCTCAAGTTGCTTAAAATTCATGATTTGAGTTCTAAGGGAAATAATTTTCGCGGGCGGAAAATACTTAGTAATAAAGGCATCCTTGCACTTATTCCAAGAATCGATACTATTGCGAGGCAAGGAAGAAAACCAAATTTTTGCACGATCCCGCAAGGAGAAAGGAAATAATTTCAAATTCACTATATCATTGTCCACATCTTTTTTCTTTTGCATATCACACAATTCTATGAATGTGTTTAGATGGGACGCGACATCCTCATTAGGAGTACCGGAAAATTGATCTTTCATGACAAGATTCAACAAAGCGGCATTAATATCACAAGACTCCGCACTAGTGGTGGGAGGAGCAATCGGAGTACTAATAAAATCATTATTATTAGTATTGGAAAAATCACACAATTTGGTATTTTCTTGAGTCATCGTGACTACGCAAACAAGATTGCAAGCAAGCAAGAGATCTGACGAGAAAAAGGCGAACGAAAAAGAGGGCGAATAAAACGGCAAATTTTTGATGTGAGGGAGAGGAAAACGAGAGGCAAAGGGCAAATAATGTAATTTGCAAGGAGATGAGATTTGTTATTAGGAACCTGATAAATGTTGATGATGTCTCCCTGATACGTCTCCGTCGTATCTACTTTTCCTCACACTTTTGACCTTGTTTTGGACTCTAATTTGCATGATTTGAATGAAACTAACCCGGACTAACGCTGTTTTCAGCAAAACTACCATGGTGTTATTTTTTGTGCAGAAATAAAAGTTCTCGGAATTGGACGAAACTTTTTGGAGATTTATTTTGGAATAAATAAAAAATACTGGAGTCAACAACCACCGGAGGGGGGCCAGAGGCTGGCCAGCATACACCAGGGCGCGCCAGCCCCCCCAGGCGCCCTGGTGTATGCTGGCTACCCGGTCCGGCTGGCTCCCCGTCTGGCTGGCTACCCGGTCCGGCTGGTTACCCGGTCCGGCTGGCTACCCGGTCCGGCTGGCTCCCCGTCGGGCTGGCTACCCGGTCCGGCTGGTTACCCAGTCCGGCTGGCTACCCGGTCCGGCTGGCTCCCCGTCTGGCTGGCTACCCGGTCCGGCTGGCTACCCGGTCTGGCTGGCTCCCCGGTGCGGCTGGCTACCCGGTCCGGCTAGCTCCCCGTCTGGCTGGCTACCCGGCCCGGCTGGCTCCAAAGTTGGCCGGCTCCAAAGTTGGCCAGCTCCTAGGCTGGCCGGCTCCTAGGCTGGCCGGCTCCCCGGTCGGCCGGCTGATCCAGCTGGCTCCCTGTCCGGCTCCCCGACTGGCTCCCCGTCTGGCTCCTCCAGTTGGCCGGCTCCATGGTTGGCCGGCTGCTCCAGCTGGCTCCCCGTCCGGCTCCCCGGCTGGCTCCTCCAGCTGGCCGGCTACGAGAAGTCAACCACAACGTCCCGTCGGACACGACGTGAGGACACTGTAGCCTGCGTCATGCGTCACTTCGCTGCACCCCCAATAGTGGTGCACT
The DNA here is from genome assembly GCA_039707655.1 of Elymus sibiricus. NCBI lineage: Eukaryota > Viridiplantae > Streptophyta > Magnoliopsida > Poales > Poaceae > Elymus > Elymus sibiricus. Next base: position 444,387,849 of record CM077669.1, read on the forward strand.
GTAGCCTGCATCACTTGTCATCTCCAATAGTGTTTAGTTGGCCATGCGGGCCATCCCTTGTCCCCTGGGCCTCCCTTTATAAGAGGCACTAGGGGAAGCCTCCAAAGAGATTCACGCACACACACCTGAGGCCAAGCTCTCTCTCATTCTCTCATCCCCAAGCTCACACGTACACATATGAGGCAAGAAGCCTCATGGCTCTCCTCTCCCATACAGCTCCAGGAGCAACTCTATACTACAATACACCTCATATACAGACATGCAGGAGTAGGGGTATTATCTCTCCAGAGAGCCCCGAACCTGGGTAAACCACCATGTGCTATTGCCCTATCTCGTCCCGGATCTCCACTGCAGCCTTGCACTCACCTCTTAAGCCATCCCATGGCATCTGCCGTCCCGGGGCACCCCCTGTGAGAAAACAACGACAGTTGGCGCCCACCGTGGGGCAAGCTGCTGCTGGAACCGTGGTCGGGGCGGTACCCTCTGCGACATCGCCACCGCAACGTCGCCGTCGCCTCTCCGGCGGCGCTCGGGAGCTCGACATCCACTCGCGCGATGTCCCCGCGCGTGCCTCATCGGCGGCTCGCGACCATGACAGCCGTTGTCGCGTCCTCTGCTGTTGCCACCGCGCCGCTCCTGGCCGTCGCGCTCGCACCAGCACCGACCGCGTCCTAGCAGCTGCTGCGGCTGCCGCACAGGCAGGTTCCCGGACTGCTCCGACGCGCGCACAGGCTCGCCGCCACCGGCAGGACGCTGCTCGCGCTGCTCTACGTCCTCCTCCCATTGCCGCGCCTCCGTGTGGCGTCGCGTGTGCGCGGCGGCAGTTCAAGGCCAACGAGCAGCCCGACTACTACCGCACCAACGAGCAGCTCTGTGCTCAGCTGCACCTGCAATGCCTCCGCCGCGGCAGAACCCCTGCGCCTCCTCCATGGCCTTCAGGCTCGCGGCCCCGGCCTCCCGCGGCCCCGCCTCGCGCCTGCACCTGCGCTTTTCCTGGGAGCCGAGCCTCCCGGACGGGCTCCTTCTGTGAGTCCTCCTCTCCGCCCCAGGCCGGCAGGCGGTCGCCACCATCGCGTCGGCCTCACCTCTCCCTCCGCATGTGCCTCGCCTCCTCCCCGCTCGCCGCTTGCGGCCCCCGCGACGCGGCGCCGCCCGCTCTGCTGCGTCGCTGACCGCGACCCGTCCGCGCGTCGGCGCACTCGCTCCGCCACGGGCCGGCTAGCGCCTTCCGCTCCAGCCTCCAGCCCCCGCCAGGCGCCCGCATCGCACCAGCGTCGCCCGCGCCGGCTCCTCTGCTCCGCCTGTCCTTGCGCGCCCCTAGCCGGCTTGTTCGCCCACGCTTCTGCACGCGCTACGCCGGCCGCCTCGCTCGCGCGGCCGTGCCCCGGTGGCTCCCCACGCCTGCTCCGCCTGCCCCGCCCAGTGCCGCCAGCTCCCTCAGCATCCACCTCGGCTCACGCGGCCGCGCTCGTCCCCGCTCCAGCCTCCACGCCTCCACTCGTGCCGGCTCGGTCCCGCCACTCCTGCTGCATCTTCGGCCGCGCCTGCATCCCTGCGCTGCACCGGCCCGCTGCGGCGCGCTCCTCGCCCGGCTCGGCGCACCCTCGCGCGCCCGGACCCGGGTCCGGCTACGCTCCGGCTCGCGCGTGCCTCCTCCCCATCGCCCGCGCCGGCTCCTCCGCGCCGTCTCGCCCCGCGCGCCCCACTCCGGCCTCCCGCTTCGTCTGCGCGCCGCGCCGGCTGCCGCTCCCCGCCGTCTTCGCCCGCGCCTGCGTCACCCTCCGCGACATCCGGCTCCTCTTGCCCCGCGCACCCTCGGCCGGCTGCGTGATACGTCTCCAACGTATCTATAATTTTTTATTGTTCCATGCTATTATATTATCTGTTTTGGATGTTTTATATGCATTAATATGCTATTTTATATTATTTTTGGGACTAACCTATTAATCTAGAGCCTAGTGCCAGTTTCTGTTTTTTCCATGTTTTTGAGTATTGCAGATAAGGAATATTAAACGGAGTCCAAACGGAATAAAATCTTCGGAATGATTTTTCTTGAACCAGAAGCAACCTAGCAAACTTGGAGATGAAGGCAGGAGACCTGCCGTGGCGTCACAAGCCACTAGGGCGCGCCCTAGGGGGGGCGCCCTCCTAGCTTGTGGGCCCACGGCAGCCCTCCTAACCCTATTCTCCGGCCTATAAATTCCCAAATATTCCCTGGATACCAAAAAGGAGCCACGAAAATACTTTTCCGCCGCCAGGAGCCTCTGTTCCCGTGAGATCCCATCTGGGGACCTTTTCCGGTAATCTGCCGGAGGGGGATTCGATCACGGAGGGCATCTACATCAACTCCATTGCCCCTCCGATGATGCGTGAGTAGTCCACCACAGACCTTCGGGTCCATAGCTAGTAGCTAGATGGCTTCTTCTCTCTCTTTGTTCTTCAATACCATGTTCTTCATGATCTTCATGGAGATCTATCCGATGTAATACTCTTTTGCGGTGTGTTTGTCGAGATCCGATGAATTGTGGGTTTATGATCAGATTATCTATGAATATTATTTGAGTCTTTTATGAATTCTTATATGCATGATTTCATATCTTTGCAAGTCTCTTCGAGTTATTGGTTTGGTTTGGCCAACTAGATTGGTAATTCTTGCAATGGGAGAAGTGCTTAGTTTTGGGTTCAATCTTGCGGTGTCCTCACCCAGTGACATAGTAGGGGTAGCGAGGCACGTATTGTATTGTTGCCATCGAGGATAAAAAGATGGGGTTTTCATCATATTGCTTGAGTTTCTCCCTCTACATCATGTCATCTTACCTAATGCGTTACTCTGTTCTTCATGAACTTAATACTCTAGATGCAGGCAGGAGTCGGTCGATGTGTGGAGTAATAGTAGTAGATGCAGAATCATTTCGGTCTACTTGACACGGACATGATGCCTATATGCATAATCATTGCCTTGGATATCGTCATAACTATGCGCTTTTCTATCAATTGCTCGACAGTAATTTGTTCACCCACCGTAATATTTGCCTTCATGAGAGAAGCCTCTAGTGAAACCTATGGCCCCCGGGTCTATTTTCCATCTTATATTTTCAGATCTATTTACTTGTGTTTTTACTTTCCGCAATCTTTTCCATCTATCTCTATCAGATCTCATCCTTGCAAGTAACCGTGAAGGGATTGACAACCCCTTTATAGCGTTGGGTGCAAGTGTTTGATTCTTTGTGTAGGTACATCTATTGGGGACTTGCTTGTATCTCCTACTAGATTGATACCTTGGTTCTAAACAACTGAGGGAAATACTTATCTACTTTGCTGCATCACCCCTTCCTCTTCAAGGGGAAACCAACGCATGCTCAAGAAGTAGCAAGAAGGATTTCTCGCGTCGTTGCCGGAGAGATCCACATCAAGCCTACTAAGTACCCATCACAAACTCATCTCTTGCATTTACATTAGTTGCCATTTGCCTCTCGTTTTCCTCTCCCCCCACTTCTAAAACGATTTTCGAAAAGATTTGCCTTTTTATTCGCCATCTTTTTCGTTTGCCCTTCTTCTCGTCAGATCTCTTGTTTGCTTGACACCATGAGTGATTTCGGTATGGCAGAAACGGATGACGGCAGGACTCCTAAAATTGGACGTCCCGACAATCTTGATTCTAAAACTTTCGTTTTGGGGCAAGGGAACGTTATAGGAAAAGAAACTATTCAAGAGTTTTTTAATTGCGTTGGGAATTTGACTCTCGATGATACCTCTATCCTAAAAAGAACTAAATCTTATGCGGAAGCTATCTCAGCGTTGGTTCTAAAACTTGAAAATAGATTTATTCGTACCCATCCTACCTTGCAAAGATTCTTTTATGAGCTACCCGTTATTAAGAATCCTAAGGCTAAGAAGTTGGCCACCCTTGTTCTCATGCATGAATTTGATCATATAATACGGGAAGCTAGGGAGATCTTTGACTTTTATGGTATGAGCCGTAAAAAACCAGTAATAGGAGAAATCCTTTACAATAGTGACAACATGATGAGATATTTGCTTGGAAATAATCAAATCTTTGATGATAATCTCAAAAAGGAAGTCCCCGTTTTAGACATGATCCAACATGTTTTCAACGATGTGAACCAACAATATTCGTGGATCGTGGCCGGTAATCAAAGGGGTTACGTAGAGGGACAACTTGATAATGCTAAGGTTGCTATGGATGATGTGTTTCAAGTTCTATTTGCAAAACCTCTTGACAAAAATTCTACAACCAGAACCAAAGAGGACAATACCTAGATCTATTGTGTTTTGCCTAGCTAGGGGCGTTAAACAATAGCGCTTGTTGGGAGGCAACCCAATTTTATTTTTGCTTTCTGTTTTTTGTTTCTGTTTTGGTGTGTTTTGCACATTATTACTTCTGTAGTAATTGTGTTTTTATGTTTTTATTAGTGTTTGAGCCAAGTAAGACCTTTGGGATGGTCTACGGTGTTTGTTGATTTGATTTTGCTGAAAAACAGAAACTTTTGCGCTCAGTCCAGGAATTTAATAAATTCACTGGAACGTGCTTTTGATCTGAAATTTTTACACAAGATTGATACACAAATTGCCCTGGTTTTCCTAATTTTTCAAAAAATTGGAGTTACAGAAGTATTCGAAGTCTACAGATTGCTACAGACTGTTCTGTTTTTGACAGATTCTGTTTTCTTTGTGTTGTTTGCTTATTTTGATGAATCTATGGGTTGTATCGGGGGGTATGAACCATGGAGAAGTTAGAATACAGTAGGTATTACACAAATATAAATAAAGAGTGAGTTCACAACAGTACCTAAAGTGGTGATTTATTTTTCTTATACTAACGGATCTCACGAGTTTTCTGTTGAGTTTTGTGTTGTGAAGTTTTCAAGTTTTGGGTAAAGATTTGATGGACTATGGAATAAGGAGTGGCAAGAGCCTAAGCTTGGGGATGCCCAAGGCACCCCAAGCCATATTCAAGGATACCAAAGAGCCTAAGCTTGGGGATGCCCCGGAAGGCATCCCCTATTTCGTCTTCAATCCATCGGTAAATTTACTTGAGGCTATATTTTTATTCACCACATGATATGTGTTTTGCTTGGAGCGTCTTGTATGATTTGAGTCTTTGCTTTTTAGTTTGCCACAATCATCCTTGCTGCACACATATTTTTGAGAAGGACACGCTGAATCGTGAATTTATTAGAATACTCTTTGTGCTTCACTTATATCTTTTGAGCTAGGCGATTTTGCTCTAGTGCTTCACTTATATCTTTTTAGAGCACGGTGGTGTTATGTTTTATAGAAATAATTGAACTCTCGTACCTCACTTATATTATTTTGAGAATCTCTAAACAGCATGGTAATTGGATTAGGTTATGAATTTGGTCCTAATATAATAGGCATCCAAGAGGGATATAATAAAAACTTTCATATTAAGTGCATTGAATATGATGAGAAGTTCGATTCCGTGCATATAGTTTTGAGATGTAGAGATGGTAATATTAAGAGTTATGTTAGTAAGTAATTGTGGATTAGTAGAAATACTTGTGTTAAGGTTTGTGATTCCCGTAGCATGCACGTATGGTGAACCGTTATGTAACGAAGTCGGAGCATGATTTGTTTAATGATTGTCATCCTTTGTGTGATGGGTCGGGAGCGCGCGATGGTTTACTCCTACCAACCTCTCCCCTAGGGGCATGCATGTAACACTTTGCTTCGATGACTAATAGACTTTTGCAATAAGTATGTGAGTTCTTTATGACTAATGTGAGTCCATGGATTATACGCACTCTCACCCTTCCACCTTTGCTAGCCTCTCTAGTACCGCGCAACTTTCGCCGGTGCATTAAACCCACCTTCCTCAAAACAGCCACCATATATTTCCCTCAAAACAGCCACCATACCTACCTATTATGGCATTTCCATAGCCATTCCGAGATATATTGCCATGCAACTTCCACCGTTCCGTTTATTATGACACGCACCATCATTGTCATATTGCTTTGCATGATCGTAAGACAGCTAGCATGATGTTTTTATGGCTTGTCCGTTTTTTGATGTCATTTGCTATGCTAGATCATTGCACATCCCGGTACACCGCCGGAGGCATTCATATAGAGTCATATGTTGTTCTAAGTTTCGAGTTGTAAGTAAATAAAAGTGTGATGGTCATTATTATTAGAGCATTGTCCCATGAGAGGAAAGGATGATGGAAGCTATGATTCCCTCACTAGATGGGATGAGTCTCCGGACTTTACAAAAAATAAAAGAGGCCAGCGAAGCCCAAATAAAAAAAAGAGGCCAAAGATGCCCACCAAAAAGAAAAAAAATGAATGAGAGAAAAGAGAGAAGGGACAATGCTACTATCCTTTTCCACACTTGTGCTTCGAGTAGCACCATGTTCTTCATGATAGAGAGTCTCCTATTTTGTCACTTTCATATACTAGTGGGAATCTTTCATTATATAACTTGGCTTGTATATTCCAATGATGGGCTTCCTCAAAAGTGCCCTAGGTATTCGTGAGCAAGCGAGTTGGATGCACGCCCACTTAGTTTCCTTTTGAGCTTTCATACACTTATAGCTCTAGTGCATCTGTTGCATGGCAATCCCTACTCACTCACATTGATATCTATTGATGGGCATCTCCATAGCCCGTTGATATGCCTAGTTGATGTGAGACTATCTTCTCCTTTTCCCTTGCACCTCCACCACATTCTATTCAACCCATAGTGCTATATCCATGGCTCACGCTCATGTATTGCGTGAGAGTTGAAAAGGTTTGAGAACATAAAAGGGGTGAAACAATTGCTTGACTTGTCATCGGGGGTGTGCATGATTTAGATACTTTGTGTGGGGAAGATGGAGCATAGCCAGACTATATGATATTGTAGGGATAACTTTCTTTAGCCATGGTATTTTGAAAAGATATGATTGCTTGTTAGTATGCTTTAAGTATTATTGTTTTTATGTCAATATTAAGCTATTGTATTGAATTTTACGGATCTGAATATTCATGCCACAATAAAGAATATTACATGGATAAATATGTTGGGTAGCATTCCACATCAAAAATTCTGTTTTTATCATTTACCTACTCGAGGACGAGCAGGAATTAAGCCTGGGGATGCTTGATACGTCTCCAACGTATCTATAATTTTTTATTGTTCCATGCTATTATATTATCTGTTTTGGATGTTTTATATGCATTAATATGCTATTTTATATTATTTTTGGAACTAACCTATTAATCTAGAGCCTAGTGCCAGTTTCTGTTTTTTCCATGTTTTTGAGTATTGCAGATAAGGAATATTAAACGGAGTCCAAACGGAATAAAATCTTCGGAATGATTTTTCTTGGACCAGAAGCAACCCAGCAAACTTGGAGATGAAGGCAGGAGACCTGCCGTGGCGTCACAAGCCACTAGGGCGCGCCCTAGGGGGGGCGCCCTCCTAGCTTGTGGGCCCACGGCAGCCCTCCTAACCCTATTCTTCGGCCTATAAATTCCCAAATATTCCCTGGATACCAAAAAGGAGCCACGAAAATACTTTTCCGCCGCCCGGAGCCTCTGTTCCCGTGAGATCCCATCTGGGGACCTTTTCCGGTAATCTGCCGGAGGGGGATTCGATCACGGAGGGCATCTACATCAACTCCATTGCCCCTTCGATGATGCGTGAGTAGTCCACCACAGACCTTCGGGTCCATAGCTAGTAGCTAGATGGCTTCTTCTCTCTCTTTGTTCTTCAATACCATGTTCTTCATGATCTTCATGGAGATCTATCCGATGTAATACTCTTTTGCGGTGTGTTTGTCGAGATCCGATGAATTGTGGGTTTATGATCAGATTATCTATGAATATTATTTGAGTCTTTTATGAATTCTTATATGCATGATTTCATATCTTTGCAAGTCTCTTCGAGTTATTGGTTTGGTTTGGCCAACTAGATTGGTAATTCTTGCAATGGGAGAAGTGCTTAGTTTTGGGTTCAATCTTGCGGTGTCCTCACCCAGTGACATAGTAGGGGTAGCGAGGCACGTATTGTATTGTTGCCATCGAGGATAAAAAGATGGGGTTTTCATCATATTGCTTGAGTTTATCACTCTACATCATGTCATCTTACCTAATGTGTTACTCTGTTCTCCATGAACTTAATACTCTTGATGCAGGCAGGAGTCGGTCGATGTGTGGAGTAATAGTAGTAGATGCAGAATCGTTTCGGTCTACTTGACATGGACGTGATGCCTATATGCATAATCATTGCCTTGGATATCGTCATAACTATGCGCTTTTCTATCAATTGCTCGACAGTAATTTGTTCACCCACTGTAATATTTGCCTTCATGAGAGAAGCCTCTAGTGAAACCTATGGCCCCCGGGTCTATTTTCCATCTTATATTTTCAGATCTATTTACTTGTGTTTTTACTTTCCGCAATCTTTTCCATCTATCTCTATCAGATCTCATCCTTGCAAGTAACCGTGAAGGGATTGACAACCCCTTTATAGCGTTGGGTGCAAGTGTTTGATTCTTTGTGTAGGTACATCTATTGGGGACTTGCTTGTATCTCCTACTAGATTGATACCTTGGTTCTCAACAACTGAGGGAAATACTTATCTACTTTGCTGCATCACCCTTTCCTCTTCAAGGGAAAACCAACGCATGCTCAAGAAGTAGCACCGCGCCCCCGCTCTGGCTAGCGGCCCGCTGGCTGGCCGCCTTCGGCCCCGCCGCCCTGCGTCCGGCTCCGCCTCCGGCATCCCGCCTTGCCCCTACGGCACCCCCAGCTCCCGCACTGCTCCCATGTGGCCAGCTGCTACCCAGCCGGCTGGAAAGAAGCTATGGGCCGGCCCAAAAAAAAACCATACGCCCGTCTGCCCACGCCAGCTGGTCCGCCCGCCCGCGTCGTCATCCGGCCGGTTGGCCGTTCGGCCGGCGGGCCGGCTGGCCCGCCTGCGTCACCGCCCGGCCGGCTTCCCGGCCGGCCACCTGCTTCGACGCTGGCCGGTCGGGCCCCGTCGGCCGGTACCTCCATCAACCACCCCGGAGGCTACACCCAGCGGGTGACACCCAGCGGGCGCGCCCGGCGCACCCCGCTGGTAAAAAACCGCGCCGGCTGCAGGCTGGCAGCCGGCTATCTCCGACAACACCCGCCTCGCCTATGCGAAAAGCAATGTGAGCTCCTGATCCCCCACCCTTGTGCCACGCACAAACAGCGAATACCCCTCCGCCGGCTGGGAGGCAATCTCCGCATTTATTTTAGCAACTTTACTGTTCGCCCCGACGCTAGCTAGTCTCGGCCCGGGGCCGGCCGCTTGGCCCGATACGTTCGTTCCCGCAAGACGAATTAGTAGCTTGTATGGTACCAAGGCCCACTCTTTGTCTCAGCTACAGATCGCACCGCGATTGTTCGGCTAGCGAGAGCACAAACTGGAGGTCACCCCACGCGAAAAACGTCCCGGGAGAAAACGGCTTGGGCAACCCGGTCCTTTCACTTACGAGTATCTGCTCGGTCGAGTCTGCTCCCAGAGTCCGAGTACTGTATGCTCCACTCCGCAGCCCACTCTTCGCCTCAGCTACAGACCAGCTCCCGGCTGTCCGGCTAGCAAGAGCAAAAGCCAAAGAGTGGAGAGAACATGAAAAAGATTGAAGGGAGCTCGGGCAAAAACCGAGCCGACGCCCTCCGCGTAAACTTGCACTACCAAAATCAAATGCTTGATATATCTGTGCTGACTAAACCTTGTTTTCTGCACGATCATTCCCATGAGGAACCTCCTCGCCCGGAGGCTCGGAGGCTACTCCCGGCAGGGCCCCGCGCCCATCAGCCGGCGGACCCCGCGTCCGCGCCCGGCAGCGCCTCGCGCTCGACAGCCGGCGGACCCTGCGTCCGCCCTCGGCAGGGCTCCACACCCATCAATCGGCGGACCCCGCGTCCGCGCCCCGCAGCACCTCGCGCTCGACAGCCGGCGGACCCCGCGTCCGCCCTCGGCAGGGCTCCACGCCCATCAGCTGGCGGACCCCGCGTCCGCGCCCGGCAGCGCCTCGCGCTCGACAGCCGGCGAATCCCGCGTCCGCCCTCGGCGGGGCTCCACGCCCATCAGCCGGCGGACCCCGCGTCCGCGCCTGGCAGCACCTCGCGCTCGACAGCCGGCGGATCCCGCGTCCGCCCCCGGCTGGGCTCCGCGCTCATCAGCCAGCGGCCCCTGCGTCCGCCCCCGGCTGGGCTCCGCGCTCATCAGCCAGCGGACCCCGCGTCCGTGCCCGACATCCCAGACGCCACCGTCTGCTTCTGCAACAACAAAGAGCCTCCGCCCGACTCTTCGAGTCGCCCGGAGGCTCAGAGGCTACACCCAGCGGGTGCGCTGGCGCGCCCCCGCTGGAAACAGCCAGCCGGTGGACTCCGCGTCCACGCCCGGCCGGGCTCCGTGCCCATCAGTCGGCAGACCCCGCGTCCACGCCCGACAACCTCGACGCCACCGGCCGCTCAAGCGACACCAAAGACCCTCCGCCCGACTCCTCGAGTCGCCCGGAGGCTACACCCAGCTGGTGCGCTGGCGCGCCCCCGCTGGAAGCAAGCCACGCCGTCCCCGGCCCGCAATCAACCGTCATCAACAACTTCTGCAACAACAACGACAACGGCAAAAACCCTCCACCCGACTCCTCAAGTCGCCCAGAGGCTCGGAGGCTACTGTCGGGGGGATTACCCCCGGGTAGGCTCACGGAGGCGACTCAACATTTTAAAACATCGGGGCGGCCCGCGCCCCCCGGTCTGGCTACCCGGTCCGACTGGCTCCCCGTCTGGCTGGCTACCCGGTCCGGCTGGCTACCCGGCCCGGCTGGCTACCCGGCCCGGCTGGCTACCCGGTCCGGGTGGCTCCCCGTCGGGCTGGCTATCCGGTCCGGCTGGCTACCCGGTCCGGCTGGCTACCCGGTCCGGCTGGCTCCCCGTCTGGCTGGCTACCCCGTCCGGCTGGCTACCCGGCCCGGCTGGCTACCCGGTCCGGCTGGCTCCCTGTCTGGCTGGCTACCCGGTCCAGCTGGCTACCCGGTCCGGCTGGCTCCCCGTCTGGCTGGCTACCCGGTCCGGCTGGCTACCCGGTCCGGCTGGCTCCCCGTCTGGCTGGCTACCCGGCCCGGCTGGCTCCAAAGTTGGCCGGCTCCTAGGCTGGCCGGCTCCTAGGCTGGCCGGCTCCCCGGTTGGCCGGCTGCTCTAGCTGGCTCCCCGTCCGGCTCCTCGACTAGCTCCCCGTCCGGCTCCTTCAGTTGGCCGGCTCCATGGTTGGCCGGCTGCTCCAGCTGGCTCCCCATCCGGCTCCCCGGCTGGCTCCCCATCGGGCTCCTCCAGCTGGTCGGCTACGAGAAGTCAACCACAACGTCCCGTCGGACACGACGTGAGGAAACTGTAGCCTGCGTCATGCGTCACTTCGCTGCACCCCCAATAGTGGTGCACTGTAGCCTGCATCACTTGTCATCTCCAATAGTGTTTAGTTGGCCATGCGGGCCACCCCTTGTCCCTTGGGCCTCCCTTTATAAGAGGCACCAGGGGAAGCCTCCAAAGAGATTCACGCACACACACCTGAGGCCAAGCTCTCTCTCATTCTCTCATCCCCAAGCTCACACGTACACATATGAGGCAAGAAGCCTCATGGCTCTCCTCTCCCATACAGCTCCAGGAGCAACTCTGTACTACAATACACCTCATATACAGACATGCAGGAGTAGGGGTATTATCTCTCCGGAGAGCCCCGAACCTGGGTAAACCACCGTGTGCTGTTGCCCTATCCCGTCCCGGATCTCCACTGCAGCCTTGCTCTCACCTCTTAAGCCATCCCATGGCATCTGCCGTCCCGGGGCACCCCCTGTGAGAAAACGATGACAACTCCCCTTGTGTCAAATCTCTAAATTTGGGTTGAATACTCTACCCTCGAAAACTATTGTGATCCCCTATACTTGTGGGTTATCACTCCCCGGCAACGGTGCCAGAAATTCCTTTGACGTGGCTTGAGACTGCGTCGGTATTTCCCCAAAGAGGAAGGGATGATGCAGCACAGCGACGGTAAGTATTTCCCTCAGTTATGAAACCAAGGTTATCGAACCAGTAGGAGAACCACGCAACACTATGTAAACGGTACCTGCACACAAAGAACAAATACTTGCAACCCGACGCGAAAGAGAGGTTGTCAATCTCTCCACGGTAAAAAGATAGATTAGATTGTAGTAGATTGGATAGATAGATCGCAGAAGAACACAAAATAAAAGAGGCAAATAAAAAGTGCAGCAAGGTATTTTTGGGTTTTTGGAATAATAGATCTGAAAACAAAAAGCGGCAAAAGATAGATCGGAAAGCAATTAGTTGGAAAAGTAGACCCGGGGGCCGTAGGTTTCACTAGTGGCTTCTCTCATGAGTATAGCACACGGTGGGTAAACAAATTACCGTTGGGCAATTGATAGAAGATCAAATAATCATGACGATATCCAAGGCAATGATCATTATATAGGCATCACGTCCAAGATTAGTAGACCGAAACGATTCTGCATCTACTACTATTACTCCACACATCGACCGCTATCCAGCATGCATCTAGTGTATTAAGTTCATGGAAAAACGGAGTAATGCAATAAGAACGGTGAGATGATGTAGACAAGATCTATTCATGTAAGAATAGACCCCATATTGTTATCCTTAATAGCAACGATACATGCGTGCCTCGCTGCCCCTTCTGTCACTGGGAGAGGACACCGCAAGATCGAACCCATCATAAAGCACCTCTTCACATGGCAAGAAAAATCGATCTAGTTGGCCTAACTAAACCAAAGATTCGAAGAAGAAATATGATGCTATAAGTAATCATGCATATAAGAGATCAAACAAGACTCAAATAATATTCATGGATAGAAACTGATCATGAACTCAAAATTCATCGGATCCCAACAAACACACCGCAAAAAGTCATTACATCAAATAGATCTCCAAGATACCATTGTATTGAGAATCAAAAGAGAGAGAGAGAAAGCCATCTAGCTACTGCCTACTGACCCATAGGTCTATGGCGGACTACTCACGCATCATCAGAGAGGCACCAATGAGGATGATGAACCCCTTCGTGATGGTGTTGGATTGGATCTGGCGGTTCTGGAACTTGCGGCGGCTGGAGGTATTTTTCGTTGACTCCTCTAGGGTTTCTAGAATATTTGGGTATTTATAGAGCTCAGAGGCGGTGGAGGGGTTCCCGAGGCGGCCACAACCCACAAGGGCGCGCCCGGGGCCTCTGGTGCGCCCTGGTGTCTTGTGGGCCGCCTGGGCTCCCTCCTGGTTACTTCTTTGGCCCACTGGCTTCCTTTTGGTCCAAAAAAATCTCCAAAAAGTTTCCTCGCGATTGGACTCCGCTTGGTACTGATATTCTGCGAAGTAAAAAACAAGCAAAAAACAGCAACTGGCACTTGGCACTATGTCAATAGGTTAGTCCCAAAAAATGATATAAAGTTGCTATAAAATGATTGTAAAACATCCAAGAATGATAATATAACAGCATGGAACAATAAAAAATTATAGATACGTATCAGCACACAAGCGGTACTACCGCTCCGGAGAGCGGTACTACCTCTTATAAGCGGTACTAGACAGCGGTACTACTGCTTATAAGCGGTACTACCTCTCCGGAGAGCGGTACTACCTCTTATAATCGGTACTAGACAGCGGTATTACTGCCCGAGCACTGAAACTGCCACAACTTTTGCGTACGGGCTCCGAATTGAGCAAACTCAAGCTTGTTGGATAGAGGACGACAAGAGCTATCCAACAACTATATAAAAATCATAGAAGAGGCAATATAAAAATGCCAATGATATAGAGAGGTGAAACCTCTATGGATGAAGAACCGGTAAAAACTCCAACATCGAAAACATCATAGAAGATGCATATGGACTCTGTTTTCGATGAACTTGAGCTTGTCATGAAGATGACCTTAAGCTCTAAAACACAAAGAGAAACACCAAACAAGAACCAGGAAAGATGATGCAAGGATGCAAATGGATTGAGCTCTCAACGAACGATATGATCAAGCTACTCACTTGAGATCCCCCCTTGATAGTACGGTCATCGATCCTATAACCCGGTCTCCCAACTACCACCATGAGACCAGTAAAATAGAAAACCTATCAAGGGCAAACCTATACCTTGCACATAGTCCACTTGAGCTAGATGATGACGATCTTGACTTCCTCAAGATGGACCACCTTTCTTGATTGTGTTGGCTCGATGAAGACTAGTTGATCGCTCCCCCATACTCCACTATGTGTGAGCCACTCTTTGGCACATCTTCACAAGTCCATTGTCACCACAATGGACGACAAGCTTCAAGCATGATCTCTTCGTGATGCTCCACTTGAGTTTGCACACCGCAATCTTGATGATGATCACCACTTGATGTCATCCTCCATGGGTTGTATGAGATCTTCCTCTTGACGCAAGCCCATGGAAACATACCTAACCTCGCATAGAACTCTCACGTAGACCATGGGTTAGTACACAAAGCTTAATGGACAATGCTTACCATCCCATGGGATCACTTGATCCCTCTTGGTACATCTTGTACGCTTTGTGTGTTGATCAACTTGATTCACTCTTTGACTTAGTCTTGATCAACCTTGTATCTTATCTTCTCTCTTCGTAAAGATGATGTCTTGAAGGTAAACATGAATGTTCACATAATCTTCTTCTTCAAGACATGCTTGCAATAAGCTCAACTCTCACATGAACAATCTTTGGATAAAACCTTGAATACCACCTTGGTCACCATATAAACTCCTTGAAACCAACAGATGGACTTCAAGAAGTGCCTATGGACAAATCCTTCGAATATAACTCAAGGAAATCATTAGTCCATAGGGATTGTTATCAATTACCAAAACCACACATGGAGAAATATGCTCTTACACTATGATCAATCACGGTGGTTGGAGTATCATGGAGTTCAACTATGGCCAATCTGGAATGGAAGGTGATTACACGGGAAAGACAGAAGGTGATTACATGGGAAATACAAAAAACAAAGCGTCTTAAAGGTGACATGGACGGATGGGGTCATGGTGTTGACCGAGAATCGGGCAACAACCTACACATGTATTCATCTCAACAATCATACATTAGGACTAAAATAAGTTTGAACAATCATCCAATAAACTTTCATATGTGAGTAAAATTATAAAAAATTGTAAATGAAGTCTAAAAAATATGTAACTTGGCATAGTGTCATGATATGACCTCACTATGATGTGGTAAAAATTTGAGCAGGTTTCATTTTTTATGTACATCCTTTAGAAATCTGACAACCTCCGAGGAATGATCATGATTTCAAGAGTGAATGCACTACATTGGTGGCAAACTTATGTTTTCCTTTATCATTTGACCTTGAATTTTTTTTCTACAGTTAAGATACACCATAGAATCTTCCATATTAAAATTTGGCACTTTTCGGAGGTCATTTGCTATATTTGAGTCATTAACTACATTTCTAGTCATTTAACGGATACATTCAAATTTGAACTACGAGTACAAAAAACAATATACAAAAATGATTTGAAAAATCATATTTAGGACAGTGAGTATATGTGTATGCCTCATACAAGAAATAAATATAAAATTTAAATATCTATGTGGCAAGAATCAACCGTGAACATGAAGTTATTGATATTTTAATTATAGAAAATGTATATAATGTCTAATAAATATGAAACTTGGCATGGTGTCAATGTAAGACCTCAATAGTAAAAATTTGAGAAGGATTCACAATTTTTTGGATGGTATAAGTGCAAAAATCAAATGACAAGAAAGCACACATATGTGTACCGAATTCTTATTGGTGAAGAGATTGAAGCCTTGGATCGATGACATGGCATAAATCCATCCGTCCACACTCCACAACCAAGAAAAATATCTAGCCTTATCTCTTCACCACGTACTCTATCACATCCACACATATATCTAACTAGCATCAATCCAACCTCCTGTAGAACCACGAACATGACACACACTTCTTCCATGCCATGGCCGGCGAGGCAGACGACGCTTGCTCCATGCTCTGACTAGGAGCAGAACACGACGGGGCGGGGAGTGCTCAGCATCGGGCGGTCGTGCATGAAGCAGGTGCCATGGACGTCATGAGTCTCGTCGTCGGCCGTAGACGAGAGCACGAGCACAAAGTAGTCGTACAACTCCGGGATCTCTATCCGGTGGCACAACTGCTTCAACAAGTTCTGCATCTCGACAGGAAGCGTCATGGAGGTGCAGTTCGGGACCATGTAAGCTAGCTTCCCGTGCATGTCTTTCCAAGAATCCATCCACCAGGCTGGCTTCTAGCTAACTTGTCGGTTAGTACTAATCTAATCTTGTTTTTTGTATGTCTAAGTATGATGTCTCTAACCATCTAATCAATCCTTGATTCTTCTCATCCATCAAGATTCTCCAAAACATCAAACTAATTACAAAATCTCTCTTGTGAATTCCTGAACTTTCTCTTGCAATAATTTTTGATAAACAAATTATGCATAACTAGTGTAAGAACTGATTTCAAGTAGGATACTTGAGTATGTAATGTGAAAAAATCATTAAAAATATAAATAAAATTCAAAAAAATGCATAATTTTTTCATGGTAGATAATTTAGTGCGTGAGGTACGCTCCAAATTTCAGCTCATTTTGACATTTGAAACGCTATCAGCAAAAAAGACAAATTGGGTCAGAACAATACATGAACAGTAAACTTTTTTACAGACTCCAAATTTGTCTTTTTTGCCGAGGGATACTCAGATGTCCAAATGATCTAAAATTCGGAGCGAACCTCACGCACCAAATTTTCTGCCATGCAATTTTTTGGATTTTTTTTGAATTTTTCTAGTATTTGTTTGATTTTTGTATGATCGAAGGTGCAGATGAGCCTGTGCACTGAATCACTGCTCTGTGTAAGGATTTACTTTTTTTTGACCTTGTCACCCTTTTCTCTTGGCTTTTCAGGATGAGATACAATAAGAAATCTGGAAAGGTTTGGGAGTTGATGTCATCGATGAACAATAGACTGATGAAGTTTTACGACGTAATTAGATGTGATTGCTAGTTGTATGTGTTGGTTGTCATGTGGTGTGAGATAGTACGTTTGTACTTTTGTATGTTGTATGAAAAAGCTTGAAAAGAAATCATATAGTGGATTTTGAATGTGCATTTTTGCGTTATGTTTGATTGTCAAAAGATGATCATAGTAATTTGATTACGTCTAGCTGATTTTAGGACTAATTAACATGTCGTTAAGATCACACACTGCACTCAATTTTTTGGATCCAATTGTGTGTTATGATATTTACATCACACACAATTTTATTTTTAATCGTGTGCAATGAATCGCACATTACATATAATTTTCGTGAAATAAACGTGTGTGATGCTAATCCAGATTGCAAACAGTTTTTGTGTTGAACCGTGTGGGATGTAACCCCGGTCACAAACAGTTTTGATAGCGTGTGCGTTGGACCCCCCTATCGCCCACACTAGCAAGGCGACGGTTTGAAACTGCGTCACTGAAAGGTGTTAAAAATCATTTGTATAGCACGTCGCGGCACCAGTGGGAATGCTATAAATATTGGTAGGAAATCATGATGCAAAATGGCCGTATCAGCCATCGCTCCCAACAACCTAGGGAGTCGGTTGTATGCTTCCTCCTAATCACCATACAACATCTTGAATGCAGCTTGCTTCGCCCCATGCCTTCCCGTATTTCACCTTGTAGTGAAAGAGGGCTTACACAAGTTCCTTGACGCTCTTAATGCTCATTGTTGGAAGTGAAGAGATAGAGTTGGAAAGCCTGTAAGCGATGAACTCGGGGGTGAGTTATCTATGGTATTGGGTCACATACTTGCCATCAACCTTCTTTCCTCGGCACATGTGAGTTGCTACACAACTAGATATGTGCCAACCGGGCCCTCTGTTTCATGGTCTTACACGCACAATCCATGGACATCCATCCTCCTCACATTTGACCTAACATCGTTTGACGTCTGAGTGAACCACCTTTGCGGACGATAATGTTTAACTGAGAAGTCGTCGAGCCACATCTTCAATTCCAAGAATGTTTCGAACTTCCACCCGGGAGAAATCCCGTTATTCCCGTTTTCGATATCCTGGTGAGGAGTTGGCCTAACTCCAAGAACTATACAATTACCACCGTCACCACAGATTCATCCACGAGACTAAAATTCTGGAACAATTGTATCTAATGATCCCGCCCTAATACTTCTCGAAAGCCTTAACCTCCTTCGTCGTGAACCCCTCCTCATCGATTTATTCAACGGGACCATCATCGTTGGACTCCGATGCATAGCATCGGGAATACCAAATACGGGATGGAATGGTCCATGTTCTCTTGCATATGATATTTGTCCAAATCACCAATTTTTTTGTCATGGAGATCAACATCATTGTCATTATCTCATACTCACCATTCTTTTCTTCCAATGCTTCATCTTGGTTCTTTGAAATCGGGCTCAATATTTGCCTCACTTGTTGGGTCAAAAGAGGTTCAATCATTTCATCTTGGTTCATGGGTGCAGGACTCCTAGCAACAAATGGGAGGCAAGCCGGTTCAAGTCCAAGTGCAAACTAGCATCAACCTTTTCAGTGGCAAATGACTTAAGAGCCTTGTCTAGAAATTCGGCCACCATCTCCTTCTATGCAACCCAACATTACTCAGAGTTTATACGCATTGTCTTCCAACAGATGTGCATTCCAAACCCCACATTACGCCTTCCCTCCAACTCAACAACATCACTTGGGTCCATCCAATTCAAATCTTTTCTCACTTGTTTCAAGACCTCGACATAGTCTCGAACACCAAGTCAAGCTCATCCGGGTCCGGCTCGATGTTGCCTTTCAAAAAGGCGTCCTTGTCCACATGATGAACATAAACACATGTTCTTGCCACCCCTAAGATAATTAAAACAACACAACGGAACATATATTTCATAAGTACTCATGCGAAGATTAACACAAAATCCTAGGCACATGCAAACTCCTAGCCATAACATAGAAATCGAATAAGAACCCTAACCACGACATAACAAGAACCATAACCCTAACCCGAACATACTAAGAACCCTAACCCCAACAAAATACTTCATATACATCATAGGAGCCACCAATTGCCAATGCAACAAGAATCAACCATGCATATTGGGTCAATTCGAATCTGTAGGGTTTCCAAGATTTGGACATATCCCACCAAACTAGAATATTCCAACGGGTCAAAACCAGGGGGAATGAGGGAAAGTACCTCTACGAACTTGGGGGGGAGTCGAAACCCACAGAGAAAAGCTTCGGATTTGACCGATTTCGAAGAGGGATTCGAGAGGGGGAGATGAACCCTAGCCGCCACTCTCTTCTCTGTTCTTGGAGGAATGGGGAATGGGGAATGAGAAATGGATCGGGTTGGGTCGACCATTAACGCATTACCCCTAACAAGAGCATAGCGACTTTGCCATAGGCGCTACACTGCGTACCGTAGCGCTTGTGACTTAGGTGGTACTTAAATGCGCGTGGGGTCCGCTTGGCTCCGAGGCACCGAGCTGGAAGGCCTTTAACGCATGTTAGACGGGCGCTATCCCAAGTCACATAGCGTCTATGTGTTGGGCGCTAGTCAAAAAAGTTATATGTGTAATGTTCTTTCGCGTAAAGTTTATTATTTGAATTTCTATCGGTCGAGGGTTATTTTTGTTCATTTTGCCATGTGCATTGAGTGTACACAGGCCAGTGTTATAAGCCCGAACCCATCCGCTGTAATTCCTCATTCCCCATTTCGCAATTATTAGTCTAGTCTTTAGAACCCTAGCTATCGTACTCTTCAAGCCGGGGTCTCCTCCCGTGCGATTTATCCCAAAATTTCCCCAACTCAAGCTATTATCTCTGCTGTTCTTCCTTGATTTGAGCATCTCGTGAGTGATCCATCGATCCGGGCCTCACGCGAGAGGCGAGGGGGAACCCTAGCGGCGGGAGGCAGGCGAGCGAGCGAGCGAACGCCGCCTTCAGGCCTCCCACTTCGGCGACGGCGGTGGCTGCGCCTCCTTCAGTTCCTCCTCTGGTGAGTTCCCAACAAATCCCGCAGCGCAGTTTTCCTCTCCCCGTTTTCCTTTCCCCACGAACAGCAGGCGCCCGCGAGAAGTTTCCCACGGTGTGCGCCGGCGAGGACGCGGATCCCTCCCCTCTCCGTCCGCCGCTCCGGCGATGGGAGGGGGGCGGGATCCCGGTTCTCTCCTGGCCTGTACATAGTCGTAGGGATAGGTTTTACTGCTGCGCTGTTGGGGTGGTGGGAGCGGCGCACATCAGAATAAAATTGCATCGGCTCCATTCCCACACCGGCGACGTCCTCGGGGGCGGCGTCTCGGAGTTGTATGCCGTGTCTGCTCGTCGGTCCTTCAGATCGGCGAGATTAGGTTTCGTTGTTGATGTCAGCGAGACGGCGGCTGCGACGTCTTCTTAGGATGTTTGTGTCCTCCTACTCCGTCCCCTTAGATGCGGCGTCCCCTCCGACGTCGTTGAGGAGCATGGTGGCCTTGTTCAGGAGGTGGCTGGTGTTTACTACTCTTGGTGGTGGCGTCAGTGTGTGCAACATGATGGCCTAACTGGTACAAGGGAAGAGGTACGCGGGTGGCGGTTCTGGTGGTCTTCCTCGACGACGTCGACTGGAAGTTCCGGATCTGAGGTCGGGATGGCACGGGGACGACCCCCGGCCGACATGCCACAGCGTTATGTGCCCTGCCGCGTGCGGCGGGCCTGGTCTTCGGTTCATAAAGCCCTCATGGCGATGGTGCCTCCCTGGCTATGGCAACGATGGATGCCTTTCTCTTCTATCTCCGGCGAGCTACTCGACGGTGGTGAAGGTTGGAAATGGTCAGTTTTGGCGTGTGCAAGTAGCCCTTCGTTTTTGTTTGTGTTTTCGTCTTCCTTGGGCTCAATCTTGCAAGTTTTTTCAGGATAGCTGTCCTGTCTTTGTATGTCTCTTTGTTTCCATGTATGTGGATTCCTGTAATCTCACTTTGGTTTAATGGAATGCATGGTTACGTAAAAAAAAAGTTCCTCCTCTGGTAACTAATCTCTTTTATCCCTCTCCGTCATCTCTCCCCCTGTATTACTTCCTGCAAGGTTTAACTTTCCATCGATCTGGGCTTCTTTTTCTGATACAGATCTTGACGCCCGCGCCTCCGTCGTCCGCTCCCCCGTGCTTCCTTCTTCTGCTCTGCCCACATTAGGTTAGTCTGCTGCTCCTCCCCACTCTGGTTATTCAGTTTTTCTGGTACGAGCGGCATTTTGATTTTGCAGTTAGCAGGAGATATAAGTTGGTTTTACTTTTTGCAGTTTTTTTTGTCACAAGTGATGGTCTACAATGGCTCCAAAATCAGGTATTTTATTTCGTTCTTAATTAACCTTCCTCTGTGATAACAATATAGCAGTAGTCATGTTTACCCTTCAAAGTTTTTACAGGCCAGTCCGAAAAAGAGAAGAAAACAAAGGAAGCTAAGGTGCACATATCTTGTTCTTTTCTTACCTAAGCATTCTGTCTGTTTAAGGGATGACCATATTAGTTGGAAAAGCTAGGATCAGATCTTATGGCCGAATATCCATTCTTCTATATAAGAGAGTGTGTACTCATCTAGTTCTATCTACCATTCTATCTTATGATCTGGTATCTTTTTCTAAAACGAATGTGTAATTTTGTAGACTCATGATGTTCAGTGGCGCTTGATGAATGTGCATACGAATCATGAGGAGGAACAAATTAGTGGGGTACTTAACATGCCAGCAGCTATACAGAACTACCAAGGGGTTTGCCCACCTGTCCCTGTCATGATGGATTTACTTGTTGCAGCGGACTTTACAACTCATGCCCTCACCATCATGCGGGACAGCTGTGGTAGTAATATCTTGAATGCAAGACTGGTGTCTAAGGGTAAATCTGGTGTCGTTGTTTGGGTTGAGCCGTATACTGGGAAGCTAAATAATTATTTAAAGTCAAAAAAACTGGGCATCTCAGTATACACGAACTCTCAAGATGAATTCACACTTCCTACTCCCAATTTGCACTCGGCAGTCAGGTATTTTTATGGAAATATTTTGTTATAATTACAGTTAATGCTTTACAAATATGTGAAACTTATGCAGATTTTAATCATAACTGCAGCCATGTTATTAATGGGTTTGAACAGCTAAACAAATCTGGGCACTACCATGGTGGGTTTTCCCTTGACAAGACATACTATGTCATCGATAAGGATTCTGGTGCACTAACGATAAAGTTGTGCAATTTCAGAAGGAAAGGTGTGCTTTTATTCTCTGTGGCAAAGTTTATTATCTGGGGTAGATGTTCTAAGGTTCTGCACCATTTTCTGTGTGGCTAGTAGCGTGCAGTTATTTAAATATATTTACATCTCAACTATTACCTCGATCCAAATATTTGTTCCTTCTTTCCTTCCCAAAGATTTTTGGCCATCTTGTTAAATTTGAATCTGATCTTGCATCCACACCTGCCCAAATTTAGTCGCTGACACATTCAGACACCTCTACATTTGCTTCCACTTCAGTCTCCACCTTGTTAGCATAGAAAAAAGTAGATATTCAATAATAACCAGCCAAGTCAATGGTATTTTAAGTTTGTTATTGCAGTTATGTCCAGAATTTGTCTGTGTTAATCTTATCCTTGCACATGATAGTCATAACAATTAGTAACTTTCTGGCGCATTTATCAATTGCATTTTAGAGGGATCTTTCTTGAAGAATATGGCCGAAGATTGGTACGCTCTTAAGGATGGGCTGGTGGAGATACGCAACATTGCTAGAACACTGATGCAGCAATACCCTCTCCTTGATTGTTGCCAATTAGACGGGCTCATTGACGTGTTAAAAAATATAGCCCCGTAAGTGTATTTTGCTTGAACTTTAATTCACGCTGCTTTATATTGTTGCCAATTAGATATACTTATTAATGTGTTAAGAAACATAGCCATGTAAGTATATTTTTCCTGAACTTCAATTCACGCTGCTTTATATTATAGCCAATTTGATGGGCTTATTGATGTCTTAGTTTTCACTATTATTCACTGAACTTTAAAATCTCTTGTAGGGGTAATGCAAATTCATCCTTTGAACTAATCAAACGCCAACCTTTCTTTTGGGGCAAAGCGGAAAGGAAGGAATTCTTTATTTCTGATATTCCGTTGGCTTTGGCAAATGGGGGCTTCTTTTCGAAAGTGAAAAATGCAAATTTTATCAAGTTGCCATGGGGAACAAAGCTTGATGGACTTCTGGATGTAATGAATAAGTATCGGTCAACCAAGGAGCACAAAGCAGCATATGATACCAATGATAAAGTAGAGTATGTTAAATTCATTAGTGGGCTATACTCCCATGAAGCTGAAATAAAGGTGATTATTTGTATCCATTTGTTTTGTTCTTAGTTTTTACAATGAAATTTGTGCTTGAGATATTTTGTTGGTTGCAGCAAAATCTTCAAGTTGATTCTACCATCCAAGAGCAAGATCCTGGCTTATGCTATAAACTTTATGCACTTATGCCAAATGTCTGAACAACAGGCACTTAATCAAGGTAATTATTTTTGTGGCCTCAAAGTCTCACTAAGAATAGATTGGGTGGTGTGCTTGGTTAATATTGTACTAGTATAGATTCTAGATCTCTGGCTGGTGCAGTGCATCACACAAAAGTATATTTTCTTTCCTGCTACCAAATATAGAAAAAATAAATCTCGTGACGGAGCTCCATTTGTGTTTATTGTTCTGATTTAATCTCATCTTGATTTCTTCTGACAATGAGGATAATTTAAAGCAGTAAAAATTTAACAAAGAATAAAATGGATCCAGCTCCAGGACCTTGGATGGTAGGGAGTGTTAGTACGTCGAGTAGCAGTGGCAGCGGTGCGAGAGAATATGAGAGATTGCAGGAACCTATTGGTTTAAAATACCCCCAATAGTTACTTTACTCAACCTTGATTAGCACTGTCATTAAGAGATTAAATGGTCGGTTACAGAATTAGTAGGGGTCTGACTTTAATTCAGAGCTGTCAGATGGGGAATATATGTGCAGGTGAGATCTTTTGGCTTTCACAAACTGGTGCCTTTTGTATCGGTATAGATATAAATTAATTTTCTTGTCTAGCATGCACCCCTTTGTTTACCAGATGTTTTCCTCACTCCGGATGCATTGTCTAGTTTTTTGTGCATACATGTTATCCTGTTGGCTGTAGTTTAGTAGTTCGTTGATGTAGCTTTGATGCACAGTTTGTTTAGTTACTAGTTTTTGTCCAATATATGCCCAGTCTCTCCAATGCCCATGCCTGTAGTTCTTAGTAAGACTTTCCACATATATTTCTGTCTATGCATAAACCACAACTTCACATGCGGTTAGGATGGTGGGGTAGCTTTGTGGTGGTATGGTTGTGGGTTGCACGGCTTTGTAAGCTGCAAGCGGTCGTAAAGGCATTGGATTCCTATGTTGCATATGAAGGGAAAAGAAAGTAGGCATGGTATCAAAAGAAGTGTTGAACAACCACACAAAAGAAAGTAGGCATGGTATCAAAAGACGTGTTGAACAACCACACACAATTCCTATGTATGCTTTGTATTCCCATTAATGCTTCTATTGATCTTGACATATGCTCCTACTGTTAGTCATGTTCCCTAAGTACGTGCCATGCTTCCTAACACAGTAGCAAATATGTGTTCTAATAGCCTGATAGATTTACAATTATTTACTTTCAGTACCCTTTTACCAACATGGAGGAGGTTGAAACAGAGTGGTTTGAAAAATTGTTTCCCCAGGTATACACTCCTTAAGCCAATGGTTGTGTGCTAAATGACCGCACCTTCTTTGCTATCATGCCCCCATTCTCAGTTATAACTTCGCCGAACTCATTCATTTTATGCTTCACCTATACACTTCTCATGTGCATATTTGACTTCCAGTAAAATATCTGTTTGTTCAATAGGAGCCGTTTTGCTGCCACACATTTCTGTATATGCCCTGAAGCTGTCTATGACATTAATTTTCCAAGTTTTCTTTACATGGTCTCGTTGGACGCCACAAGCTTACAATGCATGCACTGCTAAATTACAATGGTTCAATGTTATTTTGCTACAAATTACTGCTTTAAATTTCCCTCTTGGCATTCTTTGAACTTATGCATGCCCTGTTTTTGAGAAATATTCCTTCATGCGAACTGTTTTTTTTGTTATTTCTACTCATCTTACCTGCAATCAACACATGGTCCAGTTCCAAATTTTTTGTTCTTTGAATTCAATTATTGTGTTCTTCATACAACATGCTTTCAAGCTTCAAAGATATCTCTTTCACTTGAAATATTTATATGCAAGGTCTGAAGCAATTTTTTTTCTTCCTTTTCCAGCTTTGCAGCGCCAGCGCCATATTGAGAATGCACAGAGACCCATTGGATGCCCTACTATCTAGTTCCTTGTTTTCCATTTCTTTGGACAATACTCCATAGTGCAGTCGTGACTCTGTTCTTGCCTTAATATTCCATGCCACTCAATTTGGTCGGCAAATGTGCGTGTTTATTGTCCCAAAAAAGATACGAGCACTTATTAAGCTCTGTTCTCACTGTTTGCTGTATTGTCGCATACACATGGTTGCCAGAATATTTCAACGAGAACACCTTAGAAATCAAAGGTTGGAACATCCACATGCTGCAGTCCTATTTGTGATCTTTGATTGAAGCGTTGCGCAAACGCTGTGCTGCCTCATTAACCTACATTAGACTTTGTTTCGTACTACCAAGAAATTGCTTTGACAACAAGTTCAGATAGCTTCAAATGATTTTAAATTCAACATACTTTGACATCAAAACCCTGAGGCCAACTCCAACGCATGACCCCAAACGAGGATGTTCATTTTATCCGCATTTTGTTTGTTTGGGTTAGGCAAAGGGGAGGATGTTCATTTTATTCGCATTTTGTTTGTTTGGGTTAGGCAAAGGGGTGGCGTCCGGCCTCTTTTGTGGTTGGATTGCCAGTGCGCCTTTTGTCTGGCTGACAGCCAAATGTAGGCATTTTTCTTTAACTTTGAAGAAACATTGCACATAGTACCATAATAATGGACTAGTAAACATGTCCGTGTTCCGTCCCTCCCTCGTGTCCTCTATGTAACCATGTTGATGCTCTTGATCTCCTCGAGCTAGCGTGTGGTGTTAGAGCTTGATGCCTCTCCCTATACCTACTGATAGAGAAGAGTTATAGAGATTATTGGTTCGTGAGCAGCGATGGTATGGACGAGCTCGCCTGCTCCCGGTACGACTACCAATGGGACAACGACGCGTTCGAGCTTAAACTGAATGCGATCGTAGAGAGAGACCGCGGATACGCCCTGTCAAACAGTAGCGTGATATGCCCTGTCAAACAGTAGCGCACAGAGACGACTCCGTGCAACATAACTGTGGGTGGACGGTCCACCGTCAGCTGTTCCGTTGGTACAGGAAGGAGGTAATTGAGCGTGTAAATTGGTCTGACTGCATCGCGTGGGTAAATTCCGTGCGGGTGTTTACTGTTCCCCCGATTGAAATGGCGCGCTCATAAACTTGAGAGAATTCCTTATTTAACATCGTGTCTAATTTTTATGCCCTATTTGACATCGATAAATTATTTCTTTCCTATATAACAACGAGTCTAAAATTTATGTCCTTTATAACACTTTTATCCATTTTAAGCCTAAATGACACCTAGAAAGACTCCTTTACCCCTCATTTGATACGTGACGACTCGTTCGTCCAATCTGATTACTGCCAGGTTTGCTGCGTCTTGGCCAGGATGTGCCCGATGGAACTGTAGCTCCCGCAGCCACATTACGTGCTCCTGGCATAACCTGCGCACGGCATGACCATTGATGGTGTTAACGAGTCATGCCCCTATGGCACCTCCTGCTCTTGCTCATGTTTTCTACAGCGCCATGTGCCCCTTTGCACCAGCCGTTGCAGGTCGGTAGGCATCTGATGAAGCTACCCCAGTGTTGTTGTTATGCAGCCTGCTAAGATGAAGCTCCTTCTCGAATTTTGCTTGATTCATCCGAAATATCCCTGCTAAGACATGTTTCGGCCACCTTGAGGCTTTGAGCAGCAGACGTGTTCATCCCCATTGTCGACTTGATGAAGTCGATTGCTCAAGGACTGATTTTGGCGTCCCTGCCCCGAACATCTCGATTGCCGCATGGCACTCCAAAAATCTTGTGCAAGTCGTCTGGGGTAAACATTATTTCCCGGTTGCTGTCCATCACGATTGTAAGCACGCCGTCAGTGTATGTCGTTTGAGCATGCAGGGCTGACGAGTATGCCCACACACTCATCTTGCCAACCATCCATGTAATCGGCATGCACAGGGCGCCTGAAAGTCGACTTGCTTTGACCATGGCTGCACAACTCGAAAATATTGGTCCCCACCAGTAGCAGTAGCTAAATCTAAAAAAAACAAACAAAAAAAAACCCAGTAGCAGTAGCTAGATGATTTAGTGCAACGGAACTTCATTTCGTAATGATCCATCCAAATCACATCAGCCAAACTATTACGACTTAATCAACGGACGTGGGCGCGCATGACACGTGATCGTCACTCGTCAGGTGGAGAGCCGACTAAAGCGAACGATCCATTCGCTAGGGTAGGTTCGACCGAGAGCACACCTAAGTCCATCCCCCAAACATTCGCTACAGCGGGCTTTCAGCGTGTATTTTATTCAGTTGTTGCTTTATACATAAAGCGAGGCAAAAACTTGTTTCAAGAACGCGACTCAAGCTAGCTAAATTTTTCCGTGGCATATACAATAAATTTGCTGTGGTACAAAACATAAAAAAAACATATGCAAGGTAAAATTGTCACCGTATTTATACGAGAAAACATGGAGAGTTAAAATTTGTCATGGTCCATGGCAAATTTGAAAGAAAATGTTCTAAAGATCATGTACAAAAACTATATAAAAAGCGAACATAAGCACATAACAATTTTGGCATGATTAAAAATAAATAAATAAACACAAACAAGTACTCCCTCCGACCCAAAGTACTCCCTCTGTTCCTAAATATAAGTCTTTTTAGACATTTCAATAGGGGACTACATACGAAGCAAAATGAATGAATCTACACTCTAAAATATGTCTATATACATCCGTATGTAGTCCAATAGTGGAATCTCTAGAAATACTTATATTTAGAAACGGAGGGAGTAGGTGTCATTGTTTTAGTTTAAATGTTGAACTAAAACCACGACACATATTTTGGACTAGATCCATGGCAAAAACTATATAAATGCCTATACAAAACTCATGGCAAACATTAGAAAAGATATTCTCCAATTAATGGCAAAAAAAAGCATGTATGAGTGACACGGCAAATCAACAGATTTTAGATGTCTATATGTAGGAAAAAAGTAGAAAATTTTGTAACTTTGACATGAGAAAAAAAATAAAAAAATGGACTAGTAACATGGAAATTTCAGAGAGAAAAATATGAATGGAATATGTAAGAAATTTGTACGAGACATATCTTTCTAAAATTGCCATGTCACTAAATAAATTTCTTTCTTAAAATTGTTATGTCGCAAAAACAAATCTACATATATATCTTTTAGATGCAACAAAAAAAGTCATCTTAAACATTTTATATACAAGAAGCCTGCAACTGTGAGGGTTTCGTTGTCAACTGACCAATTCTTCATGTATGACGCTGACCCGCAAATATGTTGTGAAATCTGTTCGCGGACAAGGGAGACCACCGCGAACACTGATATGGGAGGCGGCCATTCAAAGCTATCCGCATATGTTCGCTTACCTTTCAAATAAATTTTAACGAAAATGTACAAATTTGATTCAAACACGTACAAATCGGACGATATTCATTTGAGCGAAGATAATTTTTACCTAAAACCGAACGATATTTCGTGCGATGAACTAAAAACTTAAAAACAAACCTAGCCTACCCCATAATTGACAATGACCTCATAGGCCATACCGGGCTGGTCGGCGGCTCCTCCGTCATCGTCCCCGGCAGTCACCTGACGTTCGCGGATGATCCTCTCTGCTTCCTCCTGCGTCGTGCATAGCACGTCCGCGGCCACCGACGACATGGGCGAGGGGAGAGGATGGCGTCGCGCTTGTGCCACCGGCGCCGCTCCCTGTCAGCGTACTCCTGCGCCATTTGGGCACTCTGAGACGACGAATAGCTGCCGCCGCACCGCCGCTGATGCCGCCATCGAGGTAGTGTCGAAAGTGGTCGTGTGCCTTCTCCACAATCGCATTGGGAACGCGCGGTAGCGAGTGGTGCTCCTCCTTCACGCGCCGAGGCAGCGAAGAGATCTGATGCTCGCACTCCTCGTCTGTGGCGGCGTACACCTAGCTCTGCATCGCGACGCAAACTGCTGCTGCGGCGGTTTGTCCTCCTCGTCGCTGAAGGTGATGATGATCTCCTTTTCTTCGATGAGGTGCCGCCCGCCGACGAGGACGACGGCCCCGAAGTTCATATATAAGTTGATGTAAAAAAGCGACGTGGGACTATTAATTAGCAAACAAATATATATTAATATAGACATCATCTAGAACAGTTGGCGCAATTATTTTTCGTCTTGCGGCCCACGACAACAATTGTGGCCCAATACAAGCTGGATTAGATATAGTATAGAAAAACAACCTGTGACAACCTGTGATGAATTATCGCATAGCTGGTTGCTGTAAAGGCTTAAAGTAGTATGTGTAGTTTCGAGTTCGAGTCCGCCTTGGCTCAAATTTTTTTGTGCGTGGGACAACAGACCTTAAAAGCGCCCCACAGTTCTGTGTTTTATTAGTAAAATATATGCTCGATAAAAAGAATAAACAAAAAAAATGCGGTAACATGGTATCGAACCGAGGACTATGGGGTGGACGGGCTCAATTCAAAAATCTCACCAACCAAGATCGATGATGAGTGATGGAATATTTTTGGTAGTTTGCAAAAATACTCAATTAATACGCTCGTTTTCCTCAAAAAAATTATGTTTACCAATGCTTTAATTGCAACGCATGCATGTGTAGCCAATAAATAACCAAGACCTTTTACATGCATGGCTAGTTTTCTCTTAAGCCTTGCATGTGGCAATAATGCACCTCAAAATCAGAACATGTGATGACAAGCAATAGAAATGAGACTTGTAAAATGAAAAAAAAAACGCAAATTTTGAGTTAAGCCCTATAAAACAGAAAGGAGGCAGTAGCAAATTTGCAGCCCGCTGATGAATAAACACAGTAAAGTGCAGCGACCTGTAAAAGAAAAAACGAAACGCTTTTATGACTTATGGGTGGCATAGTGGGTAATTTGTAAAGCACACACGCATACACCCCTACAGGTTGAAATTTGGTTGAAATTAGTTCAAAGCAACATCTTGTCGGGATCCTAAGGCACACAAATCTACCATGTAACACATATATAGCTTTGCGGCCTCACGCACGGTATATAACGGCTGCCACCTTATCTAGGCCAGGATTGTTTGTGTTTTTTTGGCTCACGTATATGATTATGTCGCTAGTATCCATGTGTCAAAGAACACCGGGTCAATATGACTAGTTATAGACCCAAGTGACATAAACGGTACATGAACATGCATACATAACCCAACAATGCACGTGTTGGGCATCAACATGTGTAACAGAGACATAGCAAGCTACACGTGACATTTTTCCATAGGGGCAGACACAAGAGCAAAGAATGATACATGCCAGTCAATCTTATGTGTCCAGAGCAGTAGCAAACTACCAAGGCCCAATGGAAGCACGAAGAGGCATTTACTGTAAGGAAGGCTACCATAGGCATACAACTAGGTGTCAAACCCCACACATACCAATGCATTTCAAAACATACACGCAATATGCACGATATGTGTAGATACACCATGGCATCACAACATAACTCTACGACTCAAAGTATTTATTAAAGGCTCATAGGAATAGTGTAATATTACAAACAAGGGTCACATGACCCAACACACAAAGTCATACAAGCAACAAGCGAAAGCATAACATGTCTGGATACAAACATGAAGAAAAGAAAGAAGGATGAGGAAGCTTGTCTACCTACATGACCCATCATAGGAGCCAGACCTCTGTTTGGGATTCCAAGCTAATCGGTCAACGTCGAACTTCGCGTAGAAACCAGTAGTGAGACTATGGTCTCCTCTGCCAAAATATAAATTAAGTAATCGTGAGTACAAAGATACTCAGCAAGACTTACATCAGAACTATCTACATATGCATCCGTATCAACAAGGGGGTTGTGGAGTTTATTGCATCAAGCCAACTTTAACTCTTGGCTAACCTGTATTACGACTACGAGTGCTTTCTTTAGGTGAGAGAGCGCACACGAGTCCACATAGTCACCACATCAATACACAACTATGCATCCTCTCCCGTCTTCCTACGAGAAGGCCATCCATGACACTCACACTTATCTTGCGCATTTTAGAGTATGTATTTAAATTGTCTATAAACAATGCAAGTTTTCGAGTAGACCATATCTGTGGACGCGGCTATTCAAATAGTTTGATAACCCTGCAGGGGTGTACTTCTCCACACACGCTCTCACCACTTACCACCACATACACGTCATGTACTCGGCAACCTTCAAGCGGAAGCCTGGCGAGGGTGTCGGCCACAGCCGTTAACCACACAAGTCTCTAGTCTAGGTTTATCGTCTATTTGAGAACTGAACCTGCAACGGAAGTCCGTTCAAAGTTTCCATCATGGCCCCAAATGATGTGTGAAGGGTTGCCAATCCCACCTCGTTGAATGTTACCACGCTTGGTACATCGGGCCACAGGTGCATCTACCGCAATGAAGCCCACCCTGTCGGGCAACGCTAAACACGACCCCCAGCACATTCTACAAACACCAGAAACTAGGTGCAACTCCTGGACAGAGATCAAGGCGATTAATAAGTCGAGAGCGGTCATTGGTTTGGAGCCCAATGTGCACTAGTGGAGAAACGGCTAGCCACAACTTATGTTCGTGGCGCGCCGTTTCTAAGCGACGCCAACACTATATTTTTTAGATAGCGCCGGCGTTGGACAAATTTGTACGACTGTGGTACAACCTTAGTGCTAGCGTCACGGTTATATCTCACGACACAGGTAATTGCATATTTTATCTTTTTCTGGTACAGATTGTGTTGGCGTGGCCCATTAGTCCATGCCAGCACTAGTCCATTTTAACAGCCTTCCCAGTCAAAAAAACCTTAGGTCACATTTCACTCGCCTTATTCACCTTCCTCTCCCCGCCCCCTCTCTCTTGCCTGCCGCCGCCGCCACCTCCCGACCCCGCCGCGCGTCGCCGCCAGACCAGCACGGCCGCCGCCACCTCCCAACACTGCCACGCGTCACTGCCGGACCAGCGCGGCCGCCGCCACCTCCGGGCCAGCAGGTGAGATCTACCACTACCCTCACGCATCTTCTTCCCCTCCCCGAGCTTCATTCGATCTTCCGAATCTCCACTGTAGAATTTATTGAGTCATTAGACAAGTTAATTCCAGTGTGATAATTCTTAATGCGACATCATTCAGTAGACAACATGAGTTTATCCCAAGAAAGAGATCTGTTTGGTAGCATGCAGATTTCTCCCACAGACTCTTAAGTAAAACTCTCCATTTTCCTGTGATTCATTCAGATTGAAGGGGAAATTGTGAAATATGCATATAAATACATTTCTTAGAAGCTGAAATCATAAAGTAGGTCCATATCATTTTAAAAGAACTCCTAACTATGAGCTTTAATTGTGTAGTGGCATCTACGGTGTGGGTACAAATTGTCATGATAGATAAAAGTATATGCATTTTGAACATTAACAATTCAACTCTGCCAAACTAAACAATGAGTACAAACCTATGGAATGGATGACAATCTATTCAAAAGAGCACACTTGTAAATTTTACTATAATTCTTAATGCCTAGTAATTCTATCATATGCTAGTAAAACACTTCAAAAATAGGAGCAACTCGAGTACACTTGTAAATTTTATGGAATGTATGACATAATTATGTTCTAGTTGTTTCACGAATAGAAGCAACCAGAGTACACTTGTTCGTTGTTGTTCTCTCTAAGCAACAAGAACCAAATGGATATGCATTTCCTGCTAACAAATCGGAAAGCAAGGGATCAACCTAATGTTTAATTCCACTATGCAATGATTCGTACCACCTTCCATATACTATGCCAGTTTAAATCATGTTAGGATCCACCATGTTAGTCTCAATCTTGTAATGTTTTGGTAGTAGTTGATTTATGATTGCTACTACAAGTTTTAATTTTCTTGTGTACATAATTTAAAACATGACATATGGACAATTCTACAAGCAACAACGAATCGGTGTACGACGTGGACAAGTGGAATAAGTGGCTCTTAGAGCAGTCACAGTGGAACATAAAAAAACAAGAAGAACACAATGTCTATGTGAAGAATGAAAGGGATAGTCTGCTCACAAAGGGTGATAATGCCCTCGTTAAGTCAAAAAATCCGAGGGAGCAGAGGGATAAATTGATGGAGGAGAGGGATAAACTGAAGGAGGAGTAAAAACTACTCAGGGCAGAGAGGACTAAGCTACACACAGAAGTTTCTCACTTCAAAAATGATGGAGAGAGCAATCGGAAGAAGATTCGCCAGCTGAGGATAATCCTTGATGAAGAGTAGTTTGATGACCCACAAGTATAGGGGATCGATCGTAGTCCTTTCGATAAGTAAGAGTGTCGAACCCAACTAGGAGCAGAAGGAAATGATAAGCAGTTTTCAGCAAGGTATTCTCTGCAAGTGTTGTGAGTAACGGTGATAGATAGTTTTGCATCAAGCTAATTCGTAACAAGTGACAAGTAACAAAAGTAGCAAGTGTGCAGCAAGATAGCCCAATCCTTTTTGTAGCAAAGGACATGCCTAAAAGTACTCTTATATGAAGCAAGCGCTCCCGAGGACACATGTGAATTTCTGCCTAGTCATGTTCATCATTTTGAGTTGATTTGCGTTCTTTACTTTGATAATTTGATATGTGGGTGCACCGGCGCTAAGTGCTGTTCTTACTTGAACAAGCAACCCACTTATGATTACCCCTGTCACAAGACTCCGCAACTACGAAAGAAGAATTAAGATAAATCTAACCATAGCATGAAACATGTGGATCCAAATCAGCCCCTTATGAAATAACGCATAAATTAGGGTTTAAGCTTCTGTCACTCTAGAAACCCATCATCTAATTATTACTCCACAATGCCTTCCCTTAGGCCCATAATATGGTGAAGTGTCATGTAGTCGACGTTCACACGGCACCACTAAAAGAAACAACAACATACATATCATCAAAATATCGAACGAATACCAACTTCACATGATTACTTATAACATGACTTCTCCCATGTCCTCTGGAACAAAAGTAACTACTCACAAATCATCACCATGTTCAAGATCAGAGGTATAATAATTATGATTAAGGATCTGAACATATTATCTTCCACCAAGTAAACCAACAAGCATCAACTACAAGACGTAATCAACACTACTAGTAACCCACAGGTACCAATCTGAGGTTTTGAGACAAAGATTGAATACAAGAGATGAACTAGGGTTTGAGATGAGATGGTGCTGGTGAAGATGTTGATGAAGATTGGTCCTCCCACGAAAGAGGAAGCGTTGGTGATGACGATGGCTTTGATTTCCCGCTCCCGGAGGGAACTTTCCCCGGCAGAATCTCTCTGCCGGAGAGCAAAAGGGCCTCCAGACGACGGCGCTTCATCCCGAAAGTATCTTCTTACTTTTTCTAGATCAAAACCCATCTTATAGCAAAAGATGGGGGCCGGAGGACGCCTGTGGGCCTGCCAAGCCATCAGGGCACGCCCAGGGAGGGTGGGCGCGCCCTGTTGGCTTGGCACTAATAGGTGGCCCCCTATGGTATATTTTTGCTCCATAAATTCATATATATTCCACAAAAATTCTTCGTGAAGTTTCAGGTCATTTGGAGTCCATAGAATTTTCAGCCTTTTTCTTGGTTTTCAGTTCCAGAATTCCAGTTTCCGACAATTTTCCTCTTTGTGATGTACCTTGTAAATTAAGATAGAAAAGGCATAAGAATTGTATTATATAGTGGAATAATGACTAATAATAATATAAATATCAATGAGAAATCATGATGCAAAATGGACGTATCATAGTTTAATTATTTCAGTACCTTTTGTGAAGTTTTGAACTCTAAAGTTTATGAGTATGTTTTGTTGATCAGTGCTAAGTTTTAAACTCTTATTAAGTTTATGAGTATGTTTAATTGATCAGTACCTTTTGTGAATTTTAAACTCTTAGTTTCAGAAGTAGTGTTTTTTATTATCCAAAAAAACAAACTGCTGGCGCTGGACAACAACGCACGACAGATGTAGTATTGATGTATAGCTGGCATTGGCCACGTGGATGCCAGCAACATGTAATATACTGTTGGCGTCGATTCCAACGCCACCACTATTGCCTAACACTGGCACCATATTGGTGGCGTTGGGTGTCCACGCCAGCAAGGCCATTTTTGCCACGCCATAGCTAGGCTTTTCTGCACTAGTGGTGTGGTAGTAGCTAGTCTTGGATCACACACACAAAACTCAGTTCTTAAGGACGGTCTCAATGAGACAACCCACCATGTACTCCTACATGGCCTCTCATCGCTACCTTTACCAAATCAGGTTCAAACACTTAGCTCTCACACAGTAGCCCATGAACAACCATTCCAATTCATCACCCAGATGGATCTAACCCGGCACGACTCTAAGCATAGCAAGAAAGCATGGATGAGTAGTCACAACATGGCTCAAGCAGTTCCTAGTCATGCTAATAGGTTTTAACTATTTACTGTGACAAAGACATGTCATGTAGAGGAATGGGTTCAACAACCCAAACATGTAACAGTTGAATCATTATTGTCCTAATGCAGTAAAAGAGAGCAAGAGCAAGAGAGTGGGATTGTATCGGGATGCTCAAGGGTGTTTGCTTGCCTGACACTTCTGAACATAGTAGTGATTTTCATCGGTGTCAACGATCAACATTGGAAATGTCCTCTACCGAGAAGGAATGCCACCGACAAGCAAGATAAGAACACATTCATTGCAATGCACATCCAAATGTATGACATGCCAATTTAAGGTACTGAATTGACCTAATGAAACAACTAACCAAATTAATTGAAGTGGATTTAATGCATATAGCAAAATCCAACTCCAAAACTAGTTATTAAAATGCCCTAATCATAATTTGTCCTATTAAGTAAGATTAACTTGTTATAAGATGCATGAAAATGGCATAAACAGATTCTTTGGATTTTTTTGATCATTTTTCATATATAAATTATTTTCATCTGAGCTATAGATTATTTTCTATGATTTTTAGAAGTTTTATATATTTTGTGGAAGTTCCAAATATTATTGAATTTGAATAAATCCATACAAGGATTTACTGCATCATCAGTGCGTCAACAGTCAACAAAGTCAAACCTGACCAGTGGGACCCATTGGTCGGTGACCCAATAAGTTAACTGTCTTAATTAGTTTTAATTTTGATGCTAACTAAAAAGTGTTAAGGGCAGGGCCCACATGGCAGTGACCGAGGGGCTTATTAACAATAATTGGCACTAAGTGTCTGCCACGTCAGTGTCACCGGAGTAAACTCCGACGACCTCAAAACACGTCGGTGGTTCACCGGGGCGGCGTTGCGAGCGACCATAGGGTAAGTTGAGGGTACATGGGGGTTTCCCTTGCTCACCCGCATCTGATGGGGGTTGCAGGGCTGCCGAGGGTGGTCTAGTTAGCCGTCGATGATGACATGAGCGGCAACCGGAGCGCAGGAAAAACGCGAGCTAGGCTGCAGGGCACAGTAACGCAAGGAGAAGGGCTCTACAACATCATGGAAGGTCCAGGAGCTTGATCGCATGGTCGAACACGAGCTGCTGGTGCTCTAGGCACGATGGCTCCATGGATGGCGGCAACCGAAGCTTGACACAGTGGAAGAACTATCTAGGGGACGGGTTTGAGCAGAGCCAAGAGGGGAAGCGACCAGCGGCTCACCGTGGTTCGATAGAGCATCTCAGTGGCATTGGAGAGGCTCCATAGGTGGTGAATCGATGCCGGTGAGTGTCGGACAGAGGCGATGAAAGTGAGATCCATCCCGTCAACCCAGTGATCTTCTGGACACGTCCGCGGGCATGGAGTCGCAATGCAGCTCGGCGAATCCTCTTGACATGCCTATGTAGGGAATGGACGACGGTGGCTACGAGAACTACGTCGGCGCACTCATGGTCGGCTCGACCATGGGGATAAACAAGAGAGGGAGGCGAGAGGGAGAGTGATGAGAGGTCAGCAAGATGCATATGGCAATGTCGTGTCTATCTGTGGAAAGGATGTGGCGGGGGAGGCAGGCAGGCAGGTGGTGTGGCGGCACGTTCGTGCGCAGGCATCGGCCACACGCCCACATCCTCCTGGCGCGAGGTGGACGACGAGTGGCACATGCCAGTGGTGCTGGGACGGTTCGACTGGACTGCGATGTAAGTTACTATTCCCTTTCTATATTTTTTATGTTTTCTATTTTCTACAATTTGTTTGAATTTATTATTCAAAACAAGCTATTTTTGTTGCTTTTGAAAAATATCGTGGTAGTTGAAAGAATTATTCCAAAGACCCACAAAAAGTTTCAGAATTATTGGAGTCATAAAACTATTTATAGGAATTTATAACATCAATTCAAATACATCATGGGTTAATTCAAAATCCAGAATGTCCTAGAAATATTTGCATCATTTTTGGCAGCGGCTCTCACCTATTTAAAAAATCATGAAGTTTTCTGAAGGGCATTTTGGGTTCATTGAAAAAGATTTTATTTGCACCTAGTTGAATTTCATTTGGTGCTAGGGTTTAACAATCCCCATTTAAAATTCATTTTAAATTTAAACATGACGCATGTATGCTGATGCAACTATTTACAATCAAGTTCTTGGGCTGTGACAACTCACCCCCACTAAAAAAGAATCTCGTCCCGAGATTCCGACGTAGGGTAAGAGGAAAGAGGGGACACGAAACTAACACAATCTTCTTGATTCAAATACCCTTCTCGAAGATGCTGATTCATTGCATCATATTGATCTTGAAGTCTTTGCTTCTGAGAACTTCATCCAACACAAGGACGTAAAGAGAGCGAAACTTTACATGTTTTGATCTTCTCGAAGATCGAGCAATTCATGATCAACTCATGGAATGAGACGTTGATATGTCTTCATCGTATATATAATTTTTGATTGTTTCACGCCAATATTCTACAACTCTCGTATACTTTTGGTAACATTTAACATTACTTTTGGGACTAACTTACTTATCCAGTGCCCAGTGTTAGTTCCTGTTTTATGTGTGTTTTTGTTTCACAGAATATCCATATCAAACGAAGTCCAAACACGCTAAAAATTTATGGAGATTTTTTTGGAATATATGTGAATTTTTGAATGAATAATCAACGCAAGACGATGCCCGAGGGGACCACGAGGTAACAGGGCACGACCAGGGGGGTGGCCGCGCCCTGTTAGCTCGTGGCCACTCCTTAAGTCGGTTGGGTCCCTTCTTTCTCCACAAGAAATCTAATTTCCAGATAAAAATCCCCTCAAAATTTCAGCCTGATCGGAGTTACTGATCTCCAGATATTTAAGAAACGGTGAAGGGCCAGAAAACAGACGCGAAAACAGGAGAGAAACAGAGAGAGAGATCCAATATCGGAGGCTCTTGCCCTCTGGGAGCCATGGAGGCCATGGACCAAAGGAGAAACTCTCCTCCCATCTAGGGAGGAGACCAAGGAGGAAGAAGAAGGAGGGGGGCTCTCTCCCCCTCTCTCCCGGTGGCGCCGGAGCGCCGCCGGGGCAACCATCGTGACAGCGATCTACACCAACAACTTCGCCGCCGTCACCACCAACTCTCTCCCCCTCTATGCAGCAGTGTAAAACCTCTCTTCCCCGCTGTAATCTCTACTTAAACATGGTGCTTAATGCTATATATTATTATCCAATGATGTGTGGCTATCCTATGATGTTTGAGTAGATTTCTTTTGTCCTATGGGTTAATTGTGGTATGATGTTATTGATATGAGTTGTATGTTGATATGATGCTGTCCTTGTTGGAAATATGCCCTAGAGGCAATTAATAAAGTGTTTATTATTATCATATTTCCCCGTTCATGATAATGGTTTATTATTCATGCTGGAATTGTATTGACCGGAAACTTAATACATGTGTGAATAGATAAACAAATACTGAGTCCCTAGTAAGCCTCTACTAGACTAGCTCATTGATCAAAAGATGGTCAAGATTTCCTGACCATGGACATGAGTTGTCATTTGATAATGGGATCACATCATTAGGAGAATGATGTGATGGACTTGACCCAACCGTCAGCATAGCATATGATCGTTCAGTTTAATGCTATTGCTTTCACTATGTCAAATACACGTTCCTCTGACCATGAGATCATGCAACTCCCGGATACCGTAGGAATACTTTGGGTGTATCAAACGTCACAACGTAACTGGGTGATTATAAATGTGCACTACAGGTATCTCCGAAAGTGTTTGTTGAGTTGGCATGGATCAAGATGGGGATTTGTCACTCCGACTATCGGAGAGGTATCTCTGGGCCCTCTCGGTAATACAACATCACAGAAGCCTTGCAAGCACCGTGACTAAAAAGTTAGTTGCAAGATGATGTATTACGGAACGAGTAAAGAGACTTGCCGGTAACGAGATTGAACTAGGTATTGGATACCGACGATCGAATCTCGGGCAAGTAACATACTGCCAGACAAAGGGAACAACATATGTTGACATATGAGGTTCACCGATAAAGATCTTTGTGGAATATGTAGGAACCAATATGAGCATCCAGGTTCCGCTGTTGGTTATTGACCGGAGAGTCGTCTCGATCATGTCTACATCATTCCCGAACCCGTAGGGTCCGCACACTTAAGGTTCGATGACGATTTAGTATTATATGAGTTATGTGATTGGTGGCCGAAGTTTGTTCGGAGTCCTGGATGAGATCACTGACATGACGAGGAGTCTCGAAATGGTCGAGAGGTAAAGATTCATATATTGGAAGGCTATATTCGGACGTCGGAAAGGTTCCGAGTGATTCGGGTATTTTTCGGAGTACCGGGGAGTTACGGGAATTCACCGGGAGAAGTAATGGGCCTTATTGGGCCATGCGGGAAAAGGAGAGGCATGCCACGTGAGGAGGCGCGCGCCCCCCTTGCCCAAACCGAATTGGACTAGGGGAGGGGGCGCAACCCCCTCTTTCCTTTCCCTCTCCCTTCCCCCTTTCCTACTCCGTATGGGAGGTGGAATCCTACTAGGACTAAGGAGTCCTAGTAGGACTCCCCACACTTGGCGCACCCCTAGGGGGCCAGCCTCCTCCCTCTCATCCTTTATATACGGGGGCAAGGGGGCACCCCCAAGGAGACAATTGTTCCAAAGCCGTGTGCGGTGCCCCGATCTCCGTTTTCCACCTCGGTCATATTTTCGGAGAGCTTAGGCGAAGCCCTGCCGGAATCACTTCACCGTCACCGTCGCCACGCCGTCGTGCTGACGGAACTCATCTACTACCTCGACATCTTGCTGGATCAAGAAGGCGAGGAACGTCACCGAGCTGCATGTGTGTAGAACTCGGAGGTGCCGTACGTTCGGTACTCGATCGGTGGAGCTCGAAGGATTGTTCGACTACATCAACCGCGTTGTGAAACGCTTCCGCTAACGGTCTACGAGGGTACGTAGACACACTCTCCCCTCTCGTAGCGATGCATCTCCATGGATAGATCTTGCGTGAGCGTAGGAATTTTTTTGAAATTCATGCTCCGTTCCCCAACAGTGGCATCCGAGCCAGGTCTATGCGTAGATGTGATTTGCACGAGTAGAACACAAACGAGTTGTGGGCGTGGGTGTATACATATTGCTTGCCGTTACTAGTTGATACTTGATTCGGCGGTATTGTGAGATGAAGCGGCCCGGACCGACATTACGCGTACGCTTACGCGAGACAGGTTTCACCGCTACGTGCACTCGTTGCATAAAGGTGACTGGCGGGTGTCTGTCTCTCTCACTTTAGTTGAATTGGTTTCAATGAAGAGGGTTCTTTTAGAAGATCAAAAAGCAATCACTACACCACGTTGTGGTTTTGCGTAGGTAAGAACGGTTCTTGCAAACCCGTAGCAGCCACGTAAAACTTGCAACAACAAAGTAGAGGACGTCTAACTTGTTTTTGCAGGGTATGCTGGTGATGTGATATGGCCAAGACATGATGTGCTATAAGTTATTGTATGAGATGATCATGTTTTGTAAAGTTATCAGGCAACCGGCAGGAGCCTTATGGTTGTCTCTTTATTGTATGCAATGCCAACGCTATGTAATTGCTTTACTTTACCGCTATGAGTTAGCAGCAGTAGTAGTAGTAGTAGCAATAATTGGCGAGACGACCACGACGCTATGATGGAGATCAAGGTGTCACGACGCTACGATGGAGATCAAGGTGTCACGACGCTACGATGGAGATCAAGGTGTCAACCCGGTGACGATGGAGATCATGACGGTGCTTTGCTGATGGAGATCAAAAGCACAAGACGATGATGGCCATATCATGTCACATATATTGAATTGCATGTGATGTTAATCCTTTTATGCATCTTATTTTGCTTAGGACGACGGTAGCATTATAAGATGATCCCTTCACTAAATTTCAAGATAAGTGTTCTCCCCTAGTATGCACCGTTGCGAAGGTTCGACGCTTCTAAGCACCACGTGATGATCGGGTGTGATGGATTCTTTCGTTCGCATACAACGGGTGTAAGCCAGTTTTTCACACGCAGAATACTTGGGTTAAACTTGACGAGCCTAGCATGTACAGACATGGCCTCGGAACACAAGAGACCGAAAGGTCAAACATGAGTCATATAGTAGATATGATCAACATGAAAGATGTTCACCATTGATAACTAATCCACCTCACGTGATGATCGGACGTGGTTTAGTTGATGTGGATCATGTTACACTTAGACAACTTGAGGGATGTTAATCTAAGTGGGAGTTCTTAAGTAATTTGATTAATTGAACTTCAATTATCATGAACATAGTCTAAATAATCTTTGCAAATTGTATGTTGTAGATCAATGGCCCGCGCTGTAGTTCCACTGAATTTTAATGCCTTCCTAGAGAAAGCTAAGTTGAAAGATGATGGAAGCAACTATGCGGACTGGGTCCGTAATCTGAGGATCATCCTCATTGCTGCACAGAAGGCTTATGTCCTTGATGCACCGCTGGGTGCCACGCCCCCTGCAGACTCGACAACAGATGTTATGAACGTCTGGCAGTCGAGAAAAGATGACTACTCGATAGTTCAGTGTGCCATACTTTACGGCTTAGAACCGGGGCTCCAAAGACGTTTTGAGCACCACGGAGCATATGAGATGTTCCAAGAGCTGAAACTTGTTTTTCAAGCCAATGTCCGGATCGAGAGATATGATGTCTCCGATAAGTTCTTTAGCTGTAAGATGGAGGAGAATAGTTCTGTCAGTGAGCATATACTCAAAATGTCTGGGTTGCATAACCGCTTGACTCAGTTGGGAGTTAATCTTCCAGATGATTCGGTTATTGACAGAATTCTCCAATCACTGCCACCAAGCTATAAGGGCTTCGTGATGAACTATAATATGCAAGGAATGAACAAGACGATTTCCGAGCTCTTCGCTATGCTTAAAGCGGCGGAGGTTGAAGTCAAGAAAGAGCATCGCATCAAGTGTTGATGGTCAAGAAAGGCACCAGTTTCAAGAAGGGCAAGGGAAAGAAGGGGAACTTCAAGAAGAACGGCAAATCA
The DNA here is from genome assembly GCA_039707655.1 of Elymus sibiricus. Taxonomy (NCBI): domain Eukaryota; kingdom Viridiplantae; phylum Streptophyta; class Magnoliopsida; order Poales; family Poaceae; genus Elymus; species Elymus sibiricus. The sequence continues at coordinate 444,430,804 of CM077669.1, forward strand.
GTTGCTGCTCCCGGGAAGAAACCCAAGTCTGGTCCCAAACCCGAGACTGAGTGTTTCCACTGCAAGGGGACTGGTCACTGGAAGCGGAACTGCCCCAAGTACCTGGCAGATAAGAAGGCTGGCAACATCAACAAAGGTATATTTGATATACATGTTATTGATGTGTACCTTACCAATGCTCGTAGTAGCACCTGGGCATTTGATACTGGTTCGGTTGCTCATATTTGTAACTCGAAACAGGAGCTACGAAATAAACGAAGATTGGCTAAGGACGAGGTGACGATGCGCGTAGGGAACGGTTCAAGAGTTGAAGTTATCGCCGTCGGCACGCTACCTCTACATCTACCCTCGGGATTAGTGATGAACCTAAATAATTGTTATTTGGTGCCTGCGTTGAGCATGAACATTATATCTGGATCTTGTTTATTGCGAGACGGTTATTCATTTAAATCAGAGAATAAAGGTTGTTCTATTTTGATGAATAATATCTTTTATGGTCATGCACCACTTGTGAATGGTTTATTCTTGTTAAATCTCGATCGTGGTGATACACACATCCATAATATTGATGCCAAAAGACGCAAAATTGATAATGATAGTACCACATATTTGTGGCACTGCCGCTTAGGTCATATTGGTGTAAAACGCATGAAGAAACTCCATGCAGATGGACTTTTGGAATCACTTGATTATGAATCATTTGAGACGTGCGAACCAAGCCTCATGGGCAAGATGACTAAAGACTCCGTTCTCCGGATCAATGGAGCGAGCAACAGACTTGTTGGAAATAATACATACCAATGTATGCGGTCCGATGAGTGTTGAGGCGCGCGGTGGATATCGTTATGTTCTCACGTTCACAGATGATTTGAGTAGATATGGCTATATCTACTTGATGAAGCATAAATCTGAAACATTTGAAAAGTTCAAAGAATTTCAGAGTGAAGTAGAGAACCATCGTAACAAGAAAATAAAGTTCTTACGATCTGATCGTGGAGGAGAATATTTGAGTTATGAATTTGGCAATCACTTAAGACAATGTGGAATTGTTTCACAGCTCACGCCACCTGGAACACCACAGCGTAATGGTGTGTCCGAACGTCGTAATCGTACTCTATTAGATATGGTGCGTTCTATGATGTCTCTTACCGATTTGCCACTATCATTTTGGGGTTATGCATTAGAGACAGCTGCATTCACTTTAAATAGGGCACCGTCTAAATCCGTTGAGACGACACCGTATGAACTGTGGTTTGGAAAGAAACCTAAGCTGTCGTTTCTGAAAGTTTGGGGCTGCGATGCTTATGTCAAAAGGCTTTAGCCTGATAAGCTTGAACCCAAAGTGGATAAGTGCGTCTTCATAGGATACCCAAAAGAAACTGTTGGGTACACCTTCTACCACAGATCCGAAGGCAAAGTTTTCGTTGCTAAGAATGGATCCTTTCTAGAGAAGGAGTTTCTCTCGAAAGAAGTGAGTGGGAGGAAAGTAGAACTTGATGAGGTAATTGTACCTCCTCTGGATAGTAGTATGCCATAGAAAGAAATTTCTGTGACACCAACACAGACAGAGAAGAAGATAATGATGATGATCATGAAACTTCGGAGCAAGTTGCTACTGAACCTCGAAGGTCAACCAGGACACGTTCCGCACCAGAGTGGTACGGAAATCCAGTCTTGGAGGTTATGTTGTTAGACAACGGTGAACCTTCGAATTATGAAGAAGCTATGGCGAGCCCGGATTCCGAGAAATGGCTTGAGGCCATGAAATCCGAGATAGGATCCATGTATGAGAACAAAGTGTGGACTTTGGTAGACTTGCCCGATGAACGGCGAGCTATTGAAAATAAATGGATCTTTAAGAAGAAGACGGACGCTGATGGTAATATCACCGTCTATAAAGCTCGACTTGTTGCTAAAGGTTATCGACAAGTTCAAGGAGTTGACTACGATGAGACTTTCTCACCCGTAGCGATGCTAAAGTCTGTCAGAATTATGTTAGCAATTGCCTCGTTTTATGATTATGAAATCTGGCAAATGGACGTCAAAACGGCATTCCTTAATGGATTCCTTAAGGAAGAATTGTATATGATGCAGCCGGAAGGTTTTGTCGATCCTAAAGGCGCTAACAAAGTATGCAAGCTCCAGCGATCCATCTATGGACTGGTGCAAGCATCTCAGAGCTGGAATACTCGCTTTGATGAAGTGATCAAAGCGTTTGGGTTTATACAAACTTATGGAGAAGCTTGTATTTACAAGAAAGTGAGTGGGAGCTCTGTGGCATTTCTCATATTATATGTAGATGACATATTGTTGATGGGAAATGACATAGAATTTCTGGAAAGCATAAAGGGTTATTTGAACAAAAGTTTTTCGATGAAGGATCTCGGAGAAGCTGCTTACATATTAGGCATCAAGATCTATAGGGATAGATCAAGACGCCTCATTGGACTTTCACAAAGCACATACCTTGACAAGATTTTGAAGAAGTTCAAAATGGATCAGTCAAAGAAAGGGTTCTTGCCTGTATTGCATGGTATGAGATTGAGTAAGACTCAATGCCCAACCACGGCAGAAGATAAAGAGAAGATGAGTGTCATCCCCTATGCTTCAGCCATAGGCTCTATTATGTATGCCATGCTGTGTACCAGACCTGATGTGTGCCTCGCAATAAGCTTGGTGGGGAGGTACCAAAGTGATCCAGGAGTAGATCACTGGACAGCGGTCAAGAATATCCTGAAGTACCTGAAAAGGACCAAGGACATGTTTCTCGTTTATGGAGGTGACAAAGAGCTCGTCGTAAAGGGTTACGTCGATGCTAGTTTTGACACAGATCCAGATGACTCTAAGTCACAATCTGGATACGTATTTATTCTTAATGGTGGAGCGGTCAGTTGGTGCAGTTCCAAGCAGAGCGTCATGGCGGGATCTACATGTGAGGCGGAATACATAGCTGCTTCCGAAGCAGCACATGAAGGAGTCTGGATGAAGGAGTTCATATCCGATCTAGGTGTCATACCTAGTGCATCGGGTCCAATGACTATCTTATGTGACAACACTAGAGCAATTGCTATAGCAAAGGAGCCCAGGTTTCACAAGAGAACCAAGCATATAAAGCATCGCTTCAACTCCATTCGGAATTTGATTAAGGATGGAGACATAGAGATTTGCAAAGTACACACGGATTTGAATGTGGCAGACCCGTTGACTAAACCTCTTCCACGAGCAAAACATGATCAGCACCAGAATGCGATGGGTGTTAGATTCATTAAAATGTAATTGACTCTAGTGCAAGTGGGAGACTGTTGGAAATATGCCCTAGAGGCAATTAATAAAGTGTTTATTATTATCATATTTCCCCGTTCATGATAATGGTTTATTATTCATGCTGGAATTGTATTGACCGGAAACTTAATACATGTGTGAATAGATAAACAAATACTGAGTCCCTAGTAAGCCTCTACTAGACTAGCTCGTTGATCAAAAGATGGTCAAAATTTCCTGACCATGGACATGAGTTGTCATTTGATAATGGGATCACATCATTAGGAGAATGATGTGATGGACTTGACCCAACCGTCAGCATAGCATATGATCGTTCAGTTTAATGCTATTGCTTTCACTATGTCAAATACACGTTCCTCTGACCATGAGATCATGCAACTCCCGGATACCGTAGGAATACTTTGGGTGTATCAAACGTCACAACGTAACTGGGTGATTATAAAGGTGCACTACAGGTATCTCCGAAAGTGTTTGTTGAGTTGGCATGGATCAAGATGGGGATTTGTCACTCCGACTATCGGAGAGGTATCTCTGGGCCCTCTCGGTAATACAGCATCACAGAAGCCTTGCAAGCACCGTGACTAAAGAGTTAGTTGCAAGATGATGTATTACGGAACGAGTAAAGAGACTTGCCGGTAACGAGATTGAACTAGGTATTGGATACCGACGATCGAATCTCGGGCAAGTAACATACTGCCAGACAAAGGGAACAACGTATGTTGACATATGAGGTTCACCGATAAAGATCTTTGTGGAATATGTAGGAACCAATATGAGCATCCAGGTTCCGCTGTTGGTTATTGACCGGAGAGTCGTCTCGATCATGTCTACATCATTCCCGAACCCGTAGGGTCCGCACACTTAAGGTTCGATGACGATTTAGTATTATATATGAGTTATGTGATTAGTGGCCGAAGTTTGTTCGGAGTCCCGGATGAGATCACGGACATGACGAGGAGTCTCGAAATGGTTGAGAGGTAAAGATTCATATATTGGAAGGCTATATTCGGACGTCGGAAAGGTTCCGAGTGATTCGGGTATTTTTCGGAGTACCGGTAAGTTACGGGAATTCACCGGGAGAAGTAATGGGCCTTATTGGGCCATACGGGAAAAGGAGAGGCAGACCACGTGAGGAGACGCGCGCCCCCCCTTGCCCAAACCGAATTGGACTATGGGAGGGGGCGCAGCCCCCTCTTTCCTTTCCCTCTCCCTTCCCCCTTTCCTACTCCGTATGGGAGGTGGAATCCTACTAGGACTAAGGAGTCCTAGTAGGACTCCCCACACTGGCGCACCCTAGGGGGCCAGCCTCCTCCCTCTCATCCTTTATATACGGGGGCAAGGGGGCACCCCCAAGGAGACAATTGTTCCAAAGCCGTGTGCGGTGCCCCGATCTCCGTTTTCCACCTCGGTCATATTTTCGGAGAGCTTAGGCGAAGCCCTGCCGGAATCACTTCACCGTCACCGTCGCCACGCCATCGTGCTGACGGAACTCATCTACTACCTCGACATCTTGCTGGATCAAGAAGGCGAGGAACGTCACCGAGCTGCACATGTGTAGAACTCGGAGGTGCCGTACGTTCGGTACTCGATCAGTGGAGCTCGAAGGATTGTTCGACTACATCAACCGCGTTGTGAAACGCTTCCGCTAACGGTCTACGAGGGTACGTAGGCACACTCTCCCCTCTCGTAGCGATGCATCTCCATGGATAGATCTTGCGTGAGCATAGGAATTTTTTTGAAATTCATGCTCCGTTCCCCAACAGTCCTAAGGTGCCCTCCGTGCCGCGCACACATGAGGGAATCCCACTGGAGGGTTTGCAATATGTTCATGATTCGCTTATAGTGGGTGGCTTGAGTGACAGAAGTTTACACCCGAGTAAGGGGATTGTTTGTGTATGGGAGTAAAGAGGACTTGATGTTTAATGCTATGGTTGGGTTTACCTTAATGATTTATAGTAGTTGCGGATGCTTGCTAGAGGTCCAATCATAAACCCACAATTCATCGGATCCCAACAAACACACTGCAAAGGAGGATTACATCGGATAGATCACCGCGAGAGTCGTGGTGAACATGGTATTGAATATCAAAGGGAGAGATAAAACCATCTAGGTACTATCTATGGACCCATAGGTTTGTGGTGGACTACTCACACATCATCATGGAGGCATCAAGGTTGATGTAGATGGCCTCTGTGACCGATTCCCCCTCCAGAAGGGCACCGAAAAAGGTGTCTAGATGGGATCATGGTGGAACATAGACTTGCAGTGGTGGAAAATTTGTTTCGAGTGGCTCTCTGTTGGTTTCCTGATTTTAGAAATTTATAGAGGTGGAAATAGGTCAAACGGAGCCACGTGGGTCTGATGACCCACAAGTATAGGGGATCAGTCGTAGTCCTTTCGATAAGCAAGAGTGTCGAACCCAACGAGGAGTAGAAGGAAATGACAAGCAGTTTTCAGCAAGGTATTCTCTGCAAGCGCTGTAAATAATGATAGTAGATAGTTTTGTAGCAAGATAAATCGTAACAAGTGACAAGTAACAATAGTAACAAAGGTGCAACAAGATAGCCCAATATTTTTGTAGCAAAGGACAGGCCTAAAAGTACTCTTATATTAAGCAAGCGCTCTCGAGGACACATAGGAATTATGTCTAGTCATGTTCATCATGTTGAGTTGATTCACGTTTGCTTACTTTGATAATTTGATATGTGGGTGGACCGGTGATAAGGTGATGTTCTTACTTGAACTAACAACCTACTTATGATTACCCCCTCTCGCAAGCATCCGTAACTACGAAAGAAGAATTAAGATAAATCTAACCATAACATGGAACATGTGGATCCAAATCAGCCCCTTATGAAGCAACACATAAACTGGGGTTTAAGCTTCTATCACTCTAGCAACCCATCATCTACTTGTTACTCCACAATGACTTCCCTTAGGCCCATAACATGGTGAAGTGTCATGTAGTCGACGTTCACATGACACCACTAAGAGAAGTAACAACATACATATCATCAAAATATCGAACGAATACCAACTTCACATGATTACTTATAACAAGACTAGTCGGGGATATAACCCCGCGGTATAACCGTCCTATTGGGCCGGGTCAATGTAATGGCGGCTCTAGAATTATATTCAAGATGGGCTGTGTCATGAAGATAAGGCGAACAAGGCGGTTGCTGAGTAAGTCGCCGGGCGGCCCAAGCGCATGGAGACGGCGACTCATGGTCCACAGGGTAGAAGGCGCCAGGAGATTCCTTGCTTGAGAGGCAAGGCATGTTAGTGACATGATAGGTTACGAGTTGTAATATGACTCGGACTCTGTTGTAAACCCTAGGGTCTCGACCTGTATATAAAGGCGAGCCCCTAGGGCCGAAAGACTTAAGTTACACACCCTTGAAAGCTAGGTTAGTGATTCCACACCTTTGTAATCGAGATCATCATCAATATAGACACAAAGCAGGACGTAGGCTATTACCTCCATCGAAGGGGCCGAACCTGGGTAAACTCGCCTCCTGTTCCCGTTTAACCCCTTTGAATCGCCACCTAGCGGCGATGCCCTCACACCTAAGTCCTTGCACGAGGACATCTGCCGTGACAAAACCACGATTGTTGGCGCCCACCATGGGGCCCTCGCCCGGTGGAGTTGAGTTCTCGAAGGGAACCTGTCCAGGGTTCGGGAATTTCGTGATTGATCAGATGATCAAGAGCCGCCGTGACAAGATCTACATCGACGATCCAATCTAGGACACCGAGGCCGGTTCAATTGAGCACCGGTTCCGGGTCCCCTTTGGCGAGATCGACTCTACGGTTTCCGAGTCGAACATCTGCACCGACATCGACGAGCCGACTCGATGCGCCCAACCCGGCCGGGATCAATCCGGCCGGCGTCATGTGTTCGTCGGTTTTACCCAGAGAGTTTGCCTCCCGGATGAGCCGGCGGGCAGCGATGACACCCTCATCAACTCAGATGGCGAATCTTCCATGGGAGAAATTGAGTCGATCTGTCCTCTCTACGATGGCAGACTCGGGGGTTCGGTGGAGATTGAAGCCCCCGAGGAATTCCATGAGTCGCCTCGTCAAGTTGCTCTCTACATGGTAGGAACCGAGGCGGCTCAAAATCCGTCCGCAGCTGGAGCGGCGGGTGGCTCTGGCGGGTCTGGCAAGACGCCGGCTCAAGCCATGACAGATTTGATGGCTGAGATGGCGAAGCTCGTGGAGAGTCCCGTCACTACGGAAAATCAAGAAGAGCGCAACACGGAGTTAACCAAATTACGTGACCAGATGACCGAGGTACAGAGGGAAATCGATGCTGAGAACGTCAGGATGGCGGAGCTACATGCTCGTATACATAATGAGTCAGAGCGCCTTAAGGCCGAAGCTTGGCAGTTAGGACTTCAGAGAGATGCATCTGAGGCAGTTTATCAGAGGAGACACCGAAGCCGGCTGCCAACAAACCTCGAGCCGCAACAACTTTTTAATACCTCTCAGCAGACCCCGGGGGCTGGGCAGCCGCTCGGAAATCAACATAACGAGTCGGCTCAGCCATCACCAACTCACTCGCCGCCCCGATGTTTCCAGACGCCACGGGGACACTTTTCCAATCCAGTTGACAATGTGCTAGCAGCAACCCGAAACCTGGAAGCACTACCTATTCATGGAAATACCCCTATTAAGGTTGAAGCCAGGAACGCCATAGAGATGCTAAAAACAGCGGTAGTGCAGCAATCGCAGTATTCTTATATCCGTGATCGGATGCACTCCACCCCATATGCCAGCCGCAGCAAGAGTCGCCATGTGGAGTCTCCGACTGTTTCTAGCAGTGGACGCAGGCAACAGCCTCAAGTTTCCCCGACCCGGCCTGTCCCATCAGGTGCTCAGGTGATTGTTGATGCAGCCAGGGGTGCGCGAAAGGCAGAGGCGGAAGCGGCAGCACATGCGATTCAACAGCTTCATCCCTGATACGTCTCCAACAATTATGAATAGTTTACTTGTTTTAGCGTTCCCATAGCTTATATTCAGTGATATAAATTATGTGAATGGTAGAATACAGTAGGTATCATGTGGTAACAATTATGAATCTTGTATTGACAGTACCTAAGTGAATGATCTTTATTTATTATACTAACCCATCTCACGAAGTTCCGTTAAGTTTTGTGTGATTGAAGTTTTCAATTTTTGGGTGAGACACCGATATGAGGAGAATGAGGAGTGACAAGAACCTAAGCTTGGGGATGCCCAAGGCACCCCCAAGGTAATATCCATGGAAGACTCAAGTGCCTAAGCTTGGGGATGCCCCGGAAGGCATCCCCTCTTTCGTCTCCAACACTATCGGTATATCTTACTTGGAGCTATATTTTTATTCGTCACATAATATGAGTTTTGCTTGGAGCGTCATTTTATTTTGTTTTTCTCTGTTAGGTGTTATTTATAATCTTGTTTTTCAATAAAAAGTTCCAAGAATTGTCTTAGGATGCTTGCATTGCATGTTTTGATGTGTGCTGTGTAAAAACAGAAACTTTTGCTGTAGTGTTTGAATTTTTATATTTTACTGGAACGTGGAAAGTTTCTGAAATTTTTACACAGTGTTGGAATATAAATTATTTAGCATGTCCTAAATTTTCATAATTTTTTGAGTTTCATAAGTACACTGTTTTCATAAATTGCTACAGACTGTTCTGTTTGGACAGATTGCTGTCATAGTTTCGTTATCTACCTATCCTATAGTTTCCATAGCCTATGTTGGTAAATATAAATTGTGGAAATGATAGTAAAAAGTAGATGATGTTTGAAATTATTATGCAACTTGTCTTGGCAGTACATAAAGAGTTGATTTATTATTATGTGTACTAACCTATCTCACGAGTTCTTTTCGAGTTTTGTGTGGATGAAGTTTTTGAGAATAGGTGAAACCATGATATGAGAGGATTGAACGAGATACAAAAGCTCAAGCTTGGGGATGCCCAAGGCACCCCAAGTAAATATTTCAATAAGTCTCAAGCATCTAAGCTTGGGGATGCTACGCATCCCACCTCTCTTCGTCAACTATCGGTTAGCCTATGTTGAGCCTAAATTTTTATTCGTTCACATGATGCGTGCTATTCTTGGAGTTCTATTTTTGTTTAGTTTGCTGTTTGAATAAAATACTCAGATCTGAAAATCTTTATTGAGAGAGAAAGTCCTCACATAGCTACTTAATTGTTTGACTACTCATTGATCTTCACTTATATCTTTTGAGAGTAGCTTGTCATTTGCTCATGTGCTTCACTTAAATTTGTTTGAGCTTGCCAAAAAGCAATGGAAATATATGAAACTAGTCCCAAAGTGATAGATATCCAAGGAAGATATAATAAAAACTTTCATGAAGATCATTGGACAAATTAAACTTGATTCTTTGTAATAGTTTTGAAACATGATGATAGTAATATGTGAGTCATGTTAGTGAGTAATTATGCTTAGTAGGAATATTGGTGTTAAGGTTTGTGATTCCCTATGCATGCACGAAAGTCAATAGTTATGCAATGAAGTTACATCCTACTTGTGGTGCATGATTCGGTGTTAGTTATGTTCAATGCTCACTTATGTGATTTTTCGTTTCTTGGTTTGTTTGCTTCCCAATCTATTTGCTAGCCTTCATTTGTACTAAGTAGAAATACTACTTGTGCATCCAAAATCCTTAAACCAAGTTTTGCCTTATGAGTCCACCATACCTACCTATATGCGGTATTTCCATGCCGTTCCAAGCAACTTTGTATGTGCCATCTCTAAATTTTCAAAATAATTTTTCTCTTTTGTGTGCCTGTACCGCTCATGAAACGGTGGGGAGTATCCAATATTTTTCCATGCTAGTTGTTTTATTCTCAAGACGAGTGTTTATTCACTTTTCATTGCACGAGAGTGCGGCGGTAATAGGGATGCCCATTCCTGAAATAAAAAAGAAAAATAATATTTACTTTATGTTGTCAAATAATAAATTCCTTGGAAAGTGTTGGTATGGAAGGCAACCGTGGATACGGCCCGCCATGGAAAGTGAAAGTTTGGTGAAAAAAGGAATAAACTTTATTTTCTGTTTGGGAACCGCCTATGATATATCTAGCATGGAAAGTATTGTGAGCTACTTTGTCATTTTCGTTGACAGGAAAAGCATGCCACCCAAAATATTTTCCCTCTCTCAATTTAAGCCTTGAGCTCTGGCACCTCTACAAATCCCTACTTCCCTCTGCGAAGGGCCTATCTTTTTTACTTTATGCATTTTTATTTTTTCTTTGAGTCTCCATCTTCTCTTATAAGCACCAACTAGGGGGCACTATGATTGTACTTGAGCATTGGGCATAGTTAATATTTGAGTGTGTTTCATGAATGGATCAATGATTGAGCATGATGGGCTAGGGATAGCTTTCTTTAGTGTTGATATTTTGAAAGACATGGTTGCTTGTTGACATGCTTGAGTATTGAAGTCATTATGTTAAATCTAGACTATTGCTTTGAATCATTATAAGTCCAAATGTCCATGCTATACAAAAGAAAAGAATGTGATGAACATGTTAGGCAGCATTCCACATCAAAAATTCTGTTTTTATCATTTACCTACTCGAGGACGAGTAGGAATTAAGCTTGGGGATGCTGATACGTCTCCAACGTATCTATAATTTTTGCTTGTTCCATGCTGTTATATTATCATTCTTGGATGTTTTACAATCATTTTATTACAACTTTATATCATTTTTTGGGACTAACCTATTGACATAGTGCCAAAGTGCCAGTTGCTATTTTTGCTTGTTTTTTACTTCGCAGAAAATCAGTACCAAATGGAGACAAAACGCTGCGGGGATTTTTGTGGATTTTTTGCGGACCAGAAGAAATAAGATGGGCCAAAGAACACTAGAAGAGGGGGCCCAGGGTGGCCAGCACCCACCAGGGCACGCCAGAGGCCCCCTGGCGCGGCCTGGTGGGGGCTGGGCACCTCGGGCACCCCCTCCACCACCTCCAATGCCTATAAATTCCCAAATATTCGGAAACCCCAAAAAATAACCCTAGACTTCTCGTTCCGCCGCTGCAACTCTCTGTATCGACGAAAAACCAATCTGGAGACGTTCCAGTACCCTGCCGGAGAGGGGAATCCATCTCCGGTGGCCATCTTCATCATCTCGGCGGAGGCCATGACGAGGAGGGAGTAGTCCACCCTCGGGGCTGAGGGTATGTACCAGTAGCTATGTGTTCAATCTCTCTCTCTCGTGTTCTTGAGATGTCACGATCTTGATGTATCACGGGCTTTGTTAATATAGTCGGATCACATGATGTTATTCCCTCTCTATCTTGTTGTGATGAATTGAATCTTTCCCTTTGAGATATCGTTATGTTGGATTGAATATTGGATTTGAGAACACTTGATATATGTCTTGCATGTGGATACCCATAGTGACAATGGGGTATTCTATTGATCCACTTGATGTATGTTTTGGTACTCAACTTGCGGATTCCCGCGGTGACATTGGGGTAATCTATGCATAGGGGTTGATACACGTTCTTGTCCTACTTTCTCCGGTAGAAATCTTGGGGCACTCTTTGAGGTTCTTTGTGTGGATTGAGTATTATGAATCTGAAATTGTTTGATGCGTATCGTATAATTAACTCATGGATACTTGTGGTGACATTGGAGTATCTAGGTGACATTAGAGTTGGTTGATGCGTATCATATGGTGTTATTCTAGTACGAACTCTTAGATAGATCGAACGGAAAGGATAACTTTGTTATCTTAGTACGAACTCTTGAATAGATCGATCGGAAAGGATAACTTTAAGGTGGTTTCGTACCCTACAAACAATTTCTTCTTATGTTCTCCGATAGATAAGAACTTTGGAGTGATTCTTCGTTGCACGTTGAGGGATAGTTATGTGATCCAATTATATTAGCATTGTTGAGAGATTGCACTAGCTAAAGTATGGACCCTAGGCCTTGTTTTCAAGCATTGCAATACCGTTTGTGCTCACTTTTGTTACTTGCTACCTTGCTGTTTTTATATTTTCAGATTACAAAAACCTATATCTACCATCCATATTGCACTTGTATCGCCATCTCTTCGCCGAACTAGGCACCTATACAATTTGCCATTGTATTGGGTTTGTTGGGGACACAAGAGATTTCTTGTATTTGATTGCAGGGTTGTTTGAGAGAGACCATCTTCATCCTACACCTCCCACGGATTGATAAACCTTAGGTCATCCACTTGAGGGAAAATTGCTACTGTCCTACAAAACTCTGCGCTTGGAGGCCCAACAAAGTCTACAAGAATAAAGTTGCGTAGTAGACATCAATCCCCAACCGGAGGCTGTGGGGGCCGGAACAAACAGTAGGACAATTGGGATACCTTGCTTATCCCTGGCTCTCCATGCCGAGCGTATGCCCAAAGACTTCAAGGCGCCTCGCAAGGTGCCAAATTATACAACGGATCTTGAGCCGACGGCTTGGATCGAAAGCTACAAGTTGGCAATGGATATGTTGGATGTCAGTGACGCCGTGTGCACCAAGTACTTGACCATGATGCTGGAAGGACCGGCTCGAACATGGCTAAAGAATCTACCGCCGAATTCCATCAACACTTGGTCAGAGCTTAAGGAGCGCTTCATCAAGAATTTTCAGGGAATGTGCAAGAAGCCAAGCACGATAGTGGACCTTCAGGATTGCGTCCAACGCATGGACGAGTCGGCCCATCATTGGACTCGCCGGGTTGTAGAAATCATACACTCATCAGACATCATTAAGGCAACTCAAGCCGTCCTGATCCTAGAAAAGAACTGCCACTTCCAACCGCTGGTCCAGAAGCTTGGACAGCTCAAGCGAAAGGTGCAGGATATGGGCGACTTAATGGATGCCCTCACGAGATACGCCGAGTTAGACAACACAAAGGATCTCGGCTCAGATGAGGACAAGACTAGCAAAGGAAAGAAATGTGAAGGTGGTAAAGGCCAGCATAATCATGGTGGTAGCCAGGGAACCCAGAATAACAGTGGCAAGCGGAAGTAACCAGATGGCAGATCAGATTTCGTTGCCAATACCAATATTGGCTTCAAAAACCAACGCCGTAATTGTTGCCCTGCAGGGACTTACAACAGGAATAAGCCTCGTAATTACAAGGAGGCACTCAAAGCACTGTGTCCCAAACATAGTACCCAGGATAAGCCGGCTACCCATTCATGGGAAAACTGTTACATCATGCAGGAATTTCGCAACCAAGACTTCCAGAATCATCAAGGGGGCAATGGTGGTGGACACTCGGGTCAACATGGTCCTGGCGGGTCACAGGGCGGCTCAGGAGCTGGTTTTCAACATCGGGCAAATAATGGCAATGGACAGCATCCTGGCCCAGGAAACCAACATAACAACCAAGGCGGTCTCAAGAGTAACCCCAAGCAGTTGAATAGCGGTCAGTACCACTAGTGCCCGAATTCTCAAATAATAATTCATATCGTCTGGAGAATTCACGAGAAGGATCATATACCACCGAGGAGAAAATAACCCTGCCTTGGAGCACTGCTCACCTACGGTCATATTATACTTGGAGCCACCGGCTCCTTTTTCTTTTTGTAACCCCCCCCTGCAAATTACCTTCATAAATGCAAACATGCACGAAGGCATGACAGAACTTGTCAAGAAGTTTTTAAGCTACCCCTATTATAGACTCATCTCAGGAGCCACAAAATATCCATGTTCTGCCAAACACTTGGGGGCTAGAAGCATCGGGCGACTTAAATGGTTTGTTACATATCACTTCTGTGATTCGCTCTCTGCACCGTCTGGATTAACCCCAGGCTGACCTCTCGCCTGAGCCGCCTCTGGGTCATCCTCCACTAGATCTTTTGTTTCTTTGATCTGAAGGTTGTCCACATCCCAGTTGCAATGGGTCAAGGCGTGGAAAACAGCTTCATTATTCAGGATGGAGGACGGGTCAACGCCAGGGCGAAAATGTGCTTACGGCGTTGAGGGGTCAGGTTCACTAACACAAAGGAGGGTCGCTATCGGGGTACACGAATAGGGGTATTCATTTCCCCCTGACTTGTGCACGAATGATGGGCCTCCGAACCGATGGCCTGAGCCTGCCGGGAACAGCTACTGCCTCTTCAACACCAACCCAAGACAAAGAAGCCGCTCTACGTGAGATCAAGGAGCGCATCAAGAAGATAAAGTCAACATCCAAGACAAAGACCCCGGCAGAGGTAGCCTACCCCGGCTAGCAACGCCGGCAAGCCCAATGCAACAGCCCAAGGAGGGCCCGAGCCGCGCTAGCCACGTCCCTGGTGCCTGCCGGGGACCGAGGCACGCGCACCCTCAAGAAGACTCGGCAAGCCATCCCCCGGCAGGCGCGAGCCAAGCAGCCGCCGCTCCGCCGCTTCACCGCTCCACCGCATCACAACGCCAGTCAGTTGTCGATGCGGTGTCGAGCCCTCAGATGGCCAAGTGACTCTCGCTAAGCACATGGCGACGCACCGAAAGACAGATTATGCCCAGTTGACACCCGTCCAAAGGCGTGTCATGACACTGAGCAACAGCCCGCTAAGCGGTGGTAAGAGCTTGCCGGGGATGTGTTGGGGAACGTTGCATGGGAAACAAAATTTTTTCCTACGCACACACAAGATCTATCCATGGTGATGAGAATCTACGAGAAGGGAGAGTGAATCTACATACCCTTGTAGATCGCTAAGCGGAAGCGTTTAAGAAACGCGGTTGATGTAGTCGAACGTCTCCGCGATCCAAATCGCAAGTCGTCCCTCGATCCGATCACGAACTAGCGCCGAACGGACGGCACCTCCGCGTTCAACACACGTACGGCTTGATGACGCCTTCACCTCCTCGATCCAGCGAGCGATGGTGAAGTAGTGGTTGAGTTCCAGCAGCACGACGGCGTGGTGATGGTGGTGAGGAACAATCTCTGCAGGGCTTCACCAAGCACTACGGAGATTATGACGGAGGAACTAGAGGGTTAGGGTTGCCGCACACGGCTTGGGGAAATCTTGATGTATCTCGTGTGCTAGCCCTGCCCCTCTATTTATATGTTGAGCCTTGGGGTCTAAACTTGGAGTAAAAGCCTCCTCCAGGTCGGTTTTGCCCGCACAAGGTCGGTTTGGCCCGCAGGAAAAGAGTCCAACTCGGATCCCTGCCGAACCGTGCACAGCCGCGCACAAGCGGTAGTACCGCTCACAAGCGGTAGTACCGCTTGGGCGGTAGTACCGCTTCACACAAGCGGTAGTACCGCTCGGGCGGTAGTACCGCTTCACACAAGCGGTAGTACCGCTTACGCGGCAGCAAAACTACTTTTGCACTTTCCAATACCTCGTGGGTTTTTATCCCTTGGCCCATATAAAGTGTTCTCGCACCCGAACATTTCGGTAAACATCCGGAACCCCTTCCGGTGAACTCCGGAACTTTTCCGGAGATCAAAACACTATTATCACATATATCAATCTTTACCTCCGGACTATTCCGGAGAACCTCGTCATGTCCGGGATCTTATCCGAGACTCCGAACAACTTTCGGTCACCAACATAATAACTCAATTATACTAATCGTCACCAAACGTTAAGTGTGTAGACCCTGCGGGTTCGAGAACTATGTAGACATGACCGAGACACCTCTACGGCCAATAACCAATAGCGGGACCTGGATGCCCATATTGGCTCCTACATATTCTACGAAGATCTTTTATCGGTCGAACCTCTATGTCAAGGATTCAGTTAATCCCGTATGCTGTTCCCTTTGTTCTTCGGTATGTTACTTGCCCGAGATTCGATCGTCGGTATCACTATACCTAGTTCAATCTCGTTACCGGCAAGTCTCTTTACTCGTTCCGTAATACAAGATCCTGTGGCTAACTCTTTAGTCACTTTGCTTGCAAGGCTCATTGTGATGTTGTATTACCGAGTGGGCCCTGAGATACCTCTCCATCACACGGAGTAACAAATCCCAGTCTTGATCCATGCCAACCCAACAGACACCATCGGAGATACCTGTAGAGCACCTTTATAGTCACCCAGTTACGTTGCGACGTTTGATACACACAAGGTATTCCTCCGGTGTCAGTGAGTTGCATGATCTCATGGTCAAAGGAACAGATACTTGACATGCAGAAAACAATAGCAATAAACTGACACGATCATATGCTACGTTCGTAGTTTGGGTCTTGTCCATCACATCATTCTCCTAATGATGTGATCCCGTTATCAAATGACATCTCATGTCAATGGCTAGGAAACCTTAACCATCTTTGATCAACGAGCTAGTCAACTAGAGGCTTACTAGGGACACAGTGTTTGTCTATGTACCCACACATGTATTTGAGTTTCCAATCAATACAATTATAGCATGGATAATAAACGATTATCATGAACAAGGAAATATAATAATAACCAATTTATTATTGCCTCTAGGGCATATTTCCAACAGTCTCCCACTTGCACTAGAGTCAATAATCTAGTTCACATCACTATGTGATTTACATTGTAATGAATCGAACACCCATGCAGTTCTGGTGTTGTTCATGTTTAGCCCTTGGAAGAGGTTTAGTCATCGGATCTGCAACATTTAGATCCGTGTGTACTTTGCAAATATTTATGTCGTCCTCCTTGATGTAATCGCGGATGGAATTGAAACGTCGCTTTATGTGTCTGGTCCTCTTGTGAAATCTTGGTTCCTTGGCTAAAGCAATGGCACCAGTATTATCACAAAACAGAGTCATTGGGTTAAGTGCACTAGGCACTACTCCAAGATCTATCATGAACTGCTTCATCCAGACACCTTCCTTCGCCGCCTCCGAGGCAGCGATGTACTCCGCTTCGCATGTAGAATCTGCTACCACGCTTTGCTTGGAACTGCACCAGCTAACCGCACCCCCATTAAGAATAAATACGTATCCGGTTTGCGACTTAGAGTCATCCAGATCAGTGTCAAAGCTTGCATCGACGTAACCCTTTACGACGAGCTCTTGATCACCTCCATAAACGAGAAACATGTCCTTAGTCCTTTTCAGGTACTTCAGGATATTCTTGACCGCCGTCCAGTGTTCCATTCCTGGATCACTTTGAAACCTTCCGACCATACTTATGGCAAGGCTGACATCGGGTCTTGTGCACAGCATTGCATACATGATAGAGCCTATGGCCGAAGCATAGGGGATGACACTCATCGTTTCTCTATCTTCTGCAGTCACTGGGCATTGAGTCTTACTCAACTTCACACCTTGCAATACAGGCAAGAACCCCTTCTTGGACTGATCCATTTTGAACTTCTTCAAAACTTTGTCAAGGTATGTGCTTTGTGAAAGTCCTATTAAGCGTCTCGATCTATCTCTATAGATCTTGATGCCTAATATGAAAGCAGCTTCTCCTAGGTCCTTCATTGAAAAACTCTTGTTCAAATATTCCTTTACGCTTTCCAGCATTTCTATATTGTTTCCAATCATCAATATGTCATCCACATATAATATTAGAAACGCTATAGAGCTCCCACTCACTTTCTTGTAAATACAAGCTTCTCCGTAAACTTGTATAAACTCGAACGCTTTGATCACCTCATCAAAACGAAGATTCCAACTCCGAGATGCTTGCACCAGTCCATAAATGGATCGCTGGAGTTTGCAAACTTTGTCAGCATTCTCTGGATCGACAAAACCTTCTGGTTGCATCATATACAACTCTTCCTTAAGGTAACCGTTAAGGAACGCTGTTTTGACATCCATCTGCTAAATTTCATAATCGAAAAAGGCAGCTATTGCTAACATGATTCTGACGGACTTAAGCATCGCTACGGGTGAGAAGGTCTCATCGTAGTCAACTCCTTGAACTTGTGAAAAACCCTTTGCCACAAGTCGAGCTTTATAGACGGTGACATTACCGTCCGCGTCCGTCTTCCTCTTAAAGATCCATTTGTTCTGAATGGCCTTACGCCCTTCAGGTAATACTTCCAAAGTCCATACTTTGTTTTCATACATGGATCCCATCTCGGATTTCATGGCCTCTAACCACTTCTCGGAATCCGGGCCCATCATCGCTTCTCCATAGCTCGTAGGTTCATCGTTGTCTAACAACATGACCTCTAAGACAGGGTTGCCGTACCACTCGGGAGCAGTACGCGTCCTTGTCGACCTACGAGGTTCGATAGTAACTTGATCCAAAGCTTCATGATCATCATCATTAACTTCCTCTTCAGCTAATGTAGGCTCCACAGAAACAACTTTCTGCACTGCGCTACTCTCAGGTTGAAGTAAAGGTTCAACAACCTCATCAAGTTCTATCTTCCTCCCACTCAATTCTTTCGAGAGAAACTCTTTCTCAAGAAATGTTCCGTTTTTAGCGACAAACACTTTGCCTTCGGATCTGAGGTAGAAGGTATACCCAACTGTCTCTTTTGGGTATCCTATGAAGACGCATTTCTCCGCTTTGGGTTCCAGCTTTTCAGGCTGAAGCTTTTTGACATAAGCATCACATCCCCAAACTTTAAGAAACGACAGCTTTGGCTTCTTGCCAAACCAAAGTTCATATGGCGTCGTCTCAACGGATTTCGATGGTGCCCTATTTAAAGTGAATGCAGCTGTCTCTAATGCATAACCCCAAAACGATAGTGGCAAATCGGCAAGAGACATCATAGATCGCACCATATCCAATAAGGTCCGATTACGACGTTCGGACACACCATTACGCTGTGGTGTTCCAGGCGGTGTCAATTGTGAAACAATTCCACACTGTCTTAAGTGACTGCCAAACTCATAACTCAGATATTCTCCTCCTCGATCAGATCGCAGGAATTTAATCTTCTTGTTACGATGATTCTCAACTTCACTCTGAAATTGTTTGAACTTTTCAAATGTTTCAGACTTGTGTTTCATTAAGTAAATATACCCATATCTACTTAAGTCATCAGTGAAGGTGAGAAAATAACGATAACCACCACGCGCCTCAATACTCATCGGACCACACACATCAGTATGTATGATTTCCAATAAGTCACTTGCCCGTTCCATTGTTCCAGAGAACGGCGTTTTAGTCATCTTGCCCATGAGGCATGGCTCACATGTGTCAAGTGATTCAAAATCAAGTGACTCCAAAAGTCCATCAGCATGGAGCTTCCTCATGCGTTTAACGCCAATATGACCTAAACGGCAGTGCCACAAGAAAGTGGTATTATCATTATCAATTCTACATCTTTTGGCATCAATGTTATGAACATGTGTATCATTACTATCGAGATTCAATAAGAATAAACCCCTCACATTGGGTGCATGACCATAAAAGATATTACTCATATAAATAGAACAACCATTATTCTCTGATTTAAATGAGTAACCGTCTCGCAATAAACAAGATCCAGATATAATGTTCATGCTTAACGCAGGCACCAAATAACACTTATTTAGGTTCATCACTAATCCCGACGGTAATCGAAGAGCGAGCGTGCCGACGGCGATCACATCAACCTTGGAACCATTTCCCACGCGCATCGTCACTTCGTCCTTTGCCAGCCTCCGTCTATTCCGCAGTTCCTGTTTTGAGTTGCAAATATGAGCAACCGCACCGGTATCAAATACCCAGGCACTACAACGAGAGTTGGTAAGGTATACATCAATAACATGTATATCATATATACCTTGTTTGATGTTGGCCGCCTTCTTGTCAGCCAAATACTTGGGGCAGTTCCGCTTCCAGTGTCCAGTTCCCTTGTAATGAAAACACACAGTTTCTGGTTTGGGTCCAGCCTTGTGTTTCTTCACTAGAGGAGCAACTGCTTTGCCACTCTTCTTGGAGTTACCCTTCTTACCCTTGCCATTCTTCTTGAAACTAGTGGTTTTATTGACCATCAACACTTGATGCTCCTTCTGAATTTCAGACTCAGCGACTTTCAGCATCGCAAACAGCTCGGCGACTGACTTGTTCATCCCGTGCATGTTATAGTTCAACACGAAGCTCTTGTAGCTAGGTGGCAATGATTGAAGAACTCTGTCAGTGATAGCCTCTTGCGGAAGGGGCATCCCTAACTCAGCCAGACGGGTGGAGTACCCAGACATTCTGAGCACGTGATCACTGATAGACCCGTTCTCCTCCATCTTGCAAGCATAGAATTTGTCGGAGATCTCATATCTCTCGATCCGGGCATTCTTCTGAAAGATAAACTTCAACTCCTGGAACATCTCATATGCTCCATGACGTTCAAAACGTCTTTGAAGTCCCGGTTCTAAGCCATACAACATTGCACATTGAACTATTGAGTAATCATCAGAACGAGCCTGCCAGGCGTTCACAACGTCTAGAGACTCAACTGGAGCGGGTGGATCACCAAGCGGTGCATCAAGGACATAAGCCTTCTGGGAAGCCGTAAGGATAATCCTTAGATTACGGGCCCAGTCCACAAAGTTACTTCCATCATCTTTCAACTTAGCTTTCTCTAGGAACGCATTAAAATTCAGGGGTGCTACTGCGCGAGCCATGATCTACAACATAAATATAGCAAAGACAACATAGACTATTGTTCTAGATAATGAGTTTAGTTAATCATATTATTTAAAAAACTCCCACTCAAATTGACATCCCTCCGGTCATTCGAGTGTAACATGATCCAAATCCACCAACTCAAGTCCGATCATCACGTGAGTTGAGGTGGTTTCAATGGTGAACATCTTCATGTTGATCATATCTACTATATGACTCATGTTCGACCTTTCGGTCTCTTGTGTTCCGAGGCCATGTCTGTACATGCTAGGCTCGTCAAGTTTAACCCGAGTGTTCCGCACGTGCAACATGGCTTACACCCGTTGTATGCGAACGTAGAGTCTATCACACCCGATCATCACGGCGTGTCTCGAAACGACGAACTTTCGCAACGGTGCACACTTGGGGAGAACACAATTTATCTTGAAATTTAAGTGAGGGATCACCTTATAATGCTACCGTCGTCCTAAGCAAAATAAGATGCATAAAAGGATTAACATCACATGCAAATCATAAGTGACATGATATGGCCATGAACTTGTGCTTTTGATCTCCATCTCCAAAGCACCGGCATGATCTCCATCGTCACCGGCATGACACCATGATCTCCATCATCTTGATCTCCATCAACGTGTCGCCATGAGGTTGTCGCGCCGACTGTTGCTTCCACGACTATTGCTAACGTTTAGCGATAAAGTAAAGCATTACATAGCGCTTAATGATTGACACGCAGGTCATACAATAATTAAAGACAACTCTATGGCTCCTGCCAGTTGCCGTACTCATCGACATGCAAGTCGTGATATTCTATACAAAACATGATCATCTCATACATCACATATATCTCATCATGTAATTGGCCATATCACATCACAACATACCCTGCAAAAACAAGTTAGACGTCCTCTAATTGTTGTTGCAAATTTTACGTGGCTGCTACGGGTTTGCAAGAACCGTTCTTACCTACGCAAAACCACAACGTGGTGTAGTGATTGCTTTTTGATCTTCTAAAAGAACCCTCTTCATTGAAATCGATTCAACTAAAGTGAGAGAGACAGACACCCGCTAGCCATCTTTATGCAACGAAGTTACATGTTAGTTGAAGGAACCTGTCTCGCGTAAGTGTACGCGTAATGTCGGTCCGGGCCGCTTCATCTCACAGTACCGCCGAATCAAATATCAACTAGTAACAGCAAGCAATATGTATACACACACGCCCACAACTCGTTTGTGTTCTACTCGAGATCTCATCTACGCATAGACCTAGCTCTGATACCACTGTTGGGGAACGTTGCATGGGAAACAAAAATTTTTCCTACGCACACACAAGATCTATCCATGGTGATGAGCATCTACGAGAAGGGAGAGTGAATCTACATACCCTTGTAGATCGCTAAGCGGAAGCGTTTAAGAAACGCGGTTGATGTAGTCGAACGTCTCCGCGATCCAAATCGCAAGTCGTCCCTCGATCCGATCACGAACTAGCGCCGAACGGACGGCACCTCCGCGTTCAACACACGTACGGCTTGATGACGCCTTCACCTCCTCGATCCAGCGAGCGATGGTGAAGTAGTGGTTGAGTTCCAGCAGCACGACGGCGTGGTGATGGTGGTGAGGAACAATCTCTGCAGGGCTTCACCAAGCACTACGGAGATTATGACGGAGGAACTAGAGGGTTAGGGTTGCCGCACACGGCTTGGGGAAATCTTGATGTATCTCGTGTGCTAGCCCTGCCCCTCTATTTATATGTTGAGCCTTGGGGTCTAAACTTGGAGTAAAAGCCTCCTCCAGGTCGGTTTTGCCCGCACAAGGTCGGTTTGGCCCGCAGGAAAAGAGTCCAACTCGGATCCCTGCCGAACCGTGCACAGCCGCGCACAAGCGGTAGTACCGCTCACAAGCGGTAGTACCGCTTGGGCGGTAGTACCGCTTCACACAAGCGGTAGTACCGCTCGGGCGGTAGTACCGCTTCACACAAGCGGTAGTACCGCTTACGCGGCAGCAAAACTACTTTTGCACTTTCCAATACCTCGTGGGTTTTTATCCCTTGGCCCATATAAAGTGTTCTCGCACCCGAACACTTCGGTAAACATCCGGAACCCCTTCCGGTGAACTCCGGAACTTTTCCGGAGATCAAAACACTATTATCACATATATCAATCTTTACCTCCGGACTATTCCGGAGAACCTCGTCATGTCCGGGATCTTATCCGAGACTCCGAACAACTTTCGGTCACCAACATAATAACTCAATTATACTAATCGTCACCAAACGTTAAGTGTGTAGACCCTGCGGGTTCAAGAACTATGTAGACATGACCGAGACACCTCTACGGCCAATAACCAATAGCGGGACCTGGATGCCCATATTGGCTCCTACATATTCTACGAAGATCTTTTATCGGTCGAACCTCTATGTCAAGGATTCAGTTAATCCCGTATGCTGTTCCCTTTGTTCTTCGGTATGTTACTTGCCCGAGATTCGATCGTCGGTATCACTATACCTAGTTCAATCTCGTTACCGGCAAGTCTCTTTACTCGTTCCGTAATACAAGATCCTGTGGCTAACTCTTTAGTCACTTTGCTTGCAAGGCTCATTGTGATGTTGTATTACCGAGTGGGCCCTGAGATACCTCTCCGTCACACGGAGTAACAAATCCCAGTCTTGATCCATGCCAACCCAACAGACACCATCGGAGATACCTGTAGAGCACCTTTATAGTCACCCAGTTACGTTGCGACGTTTGATACACACAAGGTATTCCTCCGGTGTCAGTGAGTTGCATGATCTCATGGTCAAAGGAACAGATACTTGACATGCAGAAAACAATAGCAATAAACTGACACGATCATATGCTACGTTCGTAGTTTGGGTCTTGTCCATCACATCATTCTCCTAATGATGTGATCCCGTTATCAAATGACATCTCATGTCAATGGCTAGGAAACCTTAACCATCTTTGATCAACGAGCTAGTCAACTAGAGGCTTACTAGGGACACAGTGTTTGTCTATGTACCCACACATGTATTTGAGTTTCCAATCAATACAATTATAGCATGGATAATAAACGATTATCATGAACAAGGAAATATAATAATAACCAATTTATTATTGCCTCTAGGGCATATTTCCAACAGGATGCATCCCCGCGCGCCACCTAGACTAGCAATCATGGTATTTTGTCCTAAATGCCAGAGTTAGGTATGATAGCTCTGTTAGCTATCTAATCACTAGATAATGACTATTTTGCCACTGTGGTTGCCCCTTTCCCTATAAAAGGAGGCCCAAGGCAACCTAGCTCAAGATTCGGACCTTTGGACACTTGTACTAGCATAGCAGCTCACCCGAAGGCAACCCTTGCCGGGTTAGAGCGTTGCATGTACTTTGTGCTCCCTAAGATCAATCCACCAAAGCAGGAGTAGGGTTTTACGCTTCTCAGTGGCCCGAACCTGGGTAAAACACCAATGTATCATCGTCGTGCCGTCCCATGGTCTCTGCTCTTTGTGCAATGTGACCTCCCCTTGCCGAACCACAAAGGGGCCTTTGGTCCCATAGGTGATCGTGCGCATCCGTGCCCCGACATCTTTGGCGCGCCAGGTAGGGGCCGTGCTTCATTTGTGCGAACCTGTGGCCGTGGACATCGCGTTGATCTTCATCACCGTCTTCTTCATCCATGGCTCCCAAGAAGAAGACCAGCGCGACCGCACATCCTTCCACTTCGAAGGCTCCCTCGCACGCAGCTGATGTCTACTACGCAACCATCTTCTTGTAGACTCGTGTTGGGCCTCCAAGCGCAGAGTTTTGTAGGACAGTAGCAAATTTCCCTCAAGTGGATGACCTAAGGTTTATCAATCTCTGGGAGGTGTAGGATGAAGATGGTCTCTCTCAAACAACCCTGCAACCAAATAACAAAGAGTCTCTTGTGTCCCCAACACACCCAATACAATGGTAAGTTGTATAGGTGCACTAGTTCGGCGAAGAGATGGTGATACAAGTGTAATATGGATGGTAGATATAGGTTTTTGTAATCTGAAAATATAAAAACAGAAAGGTAGCAAGTAACAAAAGTGAGCAAAAACGGTATTGCAATGCTTGAAAACAAGGCCTAGGGTTCATACTTTCACTAGTGCAAGTTCTCTCAACAATACTGACATAGTTGAATTATATGTAAATCCCTCACGTGCGACAAAGAGTTCACTCCAAAGTCACAAATAGCGGAGAACAAACGAAGAAATTATTGTAGGGTACGAAACCACCTCAAAGTTATCTTTTCCGATCAATCTTATGAGCTATCCCTATAAATGTCACGAAGCCCTAGAGTTCGTACTAAAATAACACCTTAAGATACACATCAACCAAAACCCTAATGTCACCTAGATACTCCAATGTCACCATGAGTACCCATGTGCTTGATTATACGATATGCATCACACAATTTCAGATTCATCATATTCAATCCAACACAAATAACTTCAAAGAGTGCCCCAAAGTTTCTACCGGAGAGTCAAGACGAAAACATGTGCCAACCCCTATGCATAGACTCCCAAGGTCACAGAACCCGCAAGTTGATCACCAAAACATACATCAAGTGGATCAATAGAACATCCCATTGTCACCACAGATATCCCATCGCAAGACATACATCAAGTGTTCTCAAATCCTTAAAGACTCAATCCGATAAGTAAACTTCAAAGGGAAAACTCAATTCATCACAAGAAGATAGAGAGGGGAAAACTCCATATGATTCGTCTATATCAATAAAGCTCGCGTTACATCAAGATCGTGTCATCTCAAAAACACGAGAGAGAGAGATCAAACACATAGCTACTGGTACATACCCTCAGCCCCGAGGGTGAACTACTCCCTCCTCGTCATGGAGACCGCCGGGATGATGAAGATGGCCTCCGGTGATGGTTTCCCCCTCCGGTGTGGCACCCCGGCTCAGAGAACCGGATTACCAGTGTTTCCAACCCAAAGATCTTGTCTTTTGGAAACACACAACAACTTGGTACAGAACAGAACAGAACTTTTATTGATAGATGTCGGGTACAAGCTCATATTTTACAATGATAGCGAGGCCAAAGGCACCCTTGGTGCTATGACAGTATCCACATTATTTATGGAACATAGCAGGGCCTCAGAACTACTAAGTACTTCTACGGCGTAGCGAAACATAGCGGCAACTCCATCCACAGGGACACTGCTGTGGACACATCCTAGCTAGTATAGCACGAACCATCGGGACCTCCGTCCTCGGCTTCTCCCGCATCTGGCATGACACGCCAGGTGAGTACTTTGAATGTACTCGCAAGCTCACGACAACCAAGTAATGCAGCAAACAATAGCATGGCAATCAACATGTTAAATTCTTAAGCAATTCACTTACTGTACCGGTTACCAACTTACTCTCTTCCGGGTTGTCCCACAACCCTCAGAATACTCATCACCCATCGAGTACTTCCGAACATAAGACGAGTTCTTCCATCATTACTAACACTGCTACGGTTGACCATCTAGTGAGGTCTGGACGGGCTGTCCAATTCCGTGGACGCGGCTATTCGAATAGATTTTTCACTCTGCAGAGGTTGCGCACTTTACCCACACCATGAAGCACCCGGCCTCGTGATCCCCTTCGGGTGGACCAGCGTTGCTTCAACGAAACCTGCCTGATCCGTGACTCTTCCATCGTACCACCGGCATTCATCCTCCCCCGCAGTCCTGCCCTGGGTGGCCCCTGTGTCCTCATGACACCTGCCACCGTCGTGGCCAACTAAACTGTCCCAAACAGGGACGCCGGCACAAAACTCAACTGGCTCACAGGGTTATCGCCGCCTACCTGATCAGGGTAGCATGCGCGCATAACCCTCCCTCTTTGGAGGTACCGATGAAAGAGCACGCGATCAGACCAAGTCAAGGCCGTCCCATACCAGCAAATGTGGTTGCACGGTTAAGCCCGGACAGGTGACTCGAGATCAACCACTATGCTCACTGAGCAAATATAGCGGTTTAACACATTATACAACTAAGCATTTAAATTAAATATTATGAACTATACTATAGCAATTAATTAAACATAATGCATGAAAATATGCAATGCTATTGAATATACTTCATGAAATGGGTATCATGGCTTGCCTTGCTCTGTTGGGTTGTTCAAACACTCCTGGTCTTCAAAATCACCAAAGTTCCCTTCTAAAAATATTTTTAAAATGCAAAGGAAAATGTCACATAATGCATTTTTGTTAACCAGAAATTCTGTGGATAAGGGAAAAATACCAAACTTGGTCAAAAATTAAAGGGGGTCAATACAAACACAATGCAAAAAGAATCAACTGAATTGGATTTGTAGATTAAAAGTTATTCAAGGTCAACGTTTCTGGTCAAAATGAATTAAATAAATGAAAATCAGAAAATACCAGAAAACCTCCAGCGGCCACGTCGAAGGCGTATTCTCTGAATACGCCTCCACTCGTACCGCTTCGGGCGCGGGCTGGAGTCGCTGACAAGTGGGGCCCTGGCTCACCGGCGAGGCTCACCGGCGATAGGGACGACGGCGGGACTAGGAAATGGTCAGGATGGATCGGGCGCTCAACGGCGGTTCTCCCTGTACCCGTAGCTCCTCCGGAGGTGGACGGACGGCGTCACCCCCTTCCTCTCCGGCGGGTGGATGCTTCGGGGGTCATCAGCGGCGAGGACTCCGGCAACAATCCGGTTGGGTAGGGGCTCAGGAGGGACCAGGGAGACCTTCTGATCTCGATGGCGATCTCAGGTGAGGCTGGGACGAGGTGGGGGTGGCTGGCGATAGAGGGGATTCGGGCGGCGGAGCCTTCGCCGGAGCTGAGGGAGACGAGCTCCCGGCTCTTGCTGGGGCGCTCTGGAGGCGATTGGAGGATGGCGAGGAGGGGTGAGGAGCTCGGAGGGGCTGGGCAGGGCCTTTTATAGGCTGGAGGCGAAGGCGGCCGAGCTCTCTGGAACGGCCAGAGCCGTGGCCACGTCGCCGAGGCAAGGACGGCTAGCTGGCTGTCCGGGAGCGGCGACGAGACGGAAGAGGGCAGAGGCATTGAATGGCGAAGTGACGGCTCGCGAGGAAGACGACGACCCGCTCACCCACTTTGGCTGCACGGGCGCCACAGTTCCCGAGCGTGGTGGCGGCCGTCGAGGCGATTTCGGCGAGGAGAAGCTGCGGGAGAGGGCCAGGTGGAAGGAGGGGACGACGTCGACACGCTAGGACAAGGTACGGCTACGCGGTCGTCGGCCTCCGACGAGACCCGAGCCTGTCGGCGCCCAGAGCGCGGTTTTGGCAGGCTGGCTACGCGGTCACCATGTGCATGGGCACACATGGCGCGAGCTGGCCTGCCGGGCCATGTCTGGAGCGTTGTCCTTGCACTCTGGAACCTCCTCGTGGCACTGGCTTGCCCAGTAACCCACTGAGATGAGAGGTATCATCACCAACAGTTTACTATCAGCAACTTGGGGAGGTTCTGGAGAGAAAATAAGATAGAGATAGGGCCAATGGAGATGTCTAGTGCCATCTAGGTTGGAAGGACTACAGACTGGCAAAGTTTGGAGGGGTTTGAAGCAGATTTGAATATAGTTCCTATGTAAACTACCATTCTGGTCCAGAATCTAAATGAGCTTGTGGCACTCACATGGATACTCTTCTGATGATGAAACTTGGCATAGAGGAGATATTTGGAATACAGAATATGCCATAAAAGTTTCAGGATCATAGGGCATCTCTAGCTAGCACATCCTTCACAAAGGTTTGAAATGGGCAGAAACTTGTCAGAGTTTTGCTGCTGAAAAATTGTACTGGACCAGATGATATTTTTTGGATATTGTGGCTAGATAGGATCCCTAGGAGCTTGGGGAATTTATTGAGAATTTTCTGAGATAGGAAAAATGGGGTTGCTTCACAATGGACCAATTCTGGCCAGAGAAGAAATAATTATTCTGGCCATAATTTTACATTGGGCAATGGAATATTTTTAGAGATTATGGAATCATATGATGATGAGAAGGTGTGGAAAAAGTTTGGGAATTTATTGATCATCCAAACTATAGGTTGCTTCACAACCCATGGTGATGACATAATTTCCCAAATAAAGAAAAGGGTTTATTGGAAAAGATTAAATATTAGAGATTGATCCAAGAGAGATGTAGAAAGGTTTTGGCAAGATGAGGAGGGTTTTGGGTTACTTGGGAAAAGATTCAAAGAATCATAGATCCCAATCAACTGAAAAGGTTTGAAAATCAACCCAAATTTGCAAATAAAACCCAAATGATTTTGAAAAGAAAAAGTTGCCAAAATCAGGGTGTCACAAACCTACCCCCCTTAGGATGAATCTCGTCCTCGAGATTCGGTTGCTCAGGGAACAAGTACGGATATGCGGATCTCATGAAATCTTCTCTTTCCCAGGTAGCCTCTTCCTCCGTATGGTGCTCCCATAGCACCTTGTAAAACCTGATCATCTTACTCCTGGTAGTTCTTTCCATTTCATCCAGGATCCTGACAAGCTTCTCTTCGTAAGTCAGGTCTTTAGCCAGCTCTAGCTCACTCATATCCGCTTGCTTGATTGGTGGTGCAATGCACTTTCTTAATTGTGATATATGAAAAACGTCGTGAACTTCAGACAATTCTGGTGGTAGTTCCAACTGGTATGCTACTCTGCCTCTTCTAGCAACCACTGGAAAGGGACCGATATATCTTGGTGCAAGTTTCCCCGGGTATGGAATCTTTTTACTCCCTTCATGGGGGTTACTCGGAGGTAAGCATATTCTCCGGGTTCAAAGATCACTTCCCGGTGCTTTGGGTCATAGTAGCTCTTTTGGCGGGACTTGTCTGATCGAAGACGCTCCTGAATATCCTTGACCCGCTTCTCGGCCTCGTGCATCAAGTCCGTGCCAAAGATACGGCTATCTCCTGTCTGGGACCAATTCAATGGGGTGCGGCACTTCCGCCCATATAACGCCTCGAACGGTGACATCTTCAGACTTGATTGATAGCTGTTGTTATAGGAGAATTCCGCGTAGGGTAGGCTGTCCTCCCATTTGGGTCCATGGGCGAGAGCACAGGACCGAAGCATATCCTCCAGTATTTAGTTCACTCTTTCGGTCTGTCCATCTGTCTGCGGATGGTATGCCGTGCTATGCTTCAGCATGGTTCCCAAAGCTTGATGCAATCGTAGCCAGAATGCTGAGGTGAATAGGGAGCCCCTATCTGAGGTGATAGACTTGGGTACTCCATGAAGGCTGACTATCCGGGACATGTAGAGTTGTGCAAGCTGGTTTGCGTTGAAAGTGGTCTTTATCGGAATAAAATGAGCCACTTTCGTGAGTATATCCATGATGACCCAGATAGCATCATTGCCTCTCGTGGACCTGGGTAGTCCAACGATGAAGTCCATACATATGTCATCCCATTTCCACTGGGGAACCGGTAAAGGTTGCAGTAGCCCAACGGGTTTCTGATGTTCAGCCTTGACTTTGTTGCATATGTCACAGCAGGCGACATAGTATGCTGTATCCCTTCGCATTCCTGGCCACCAAAATGTCTCTCTCAGATCCTGATACATCTTTGTGCCTCCCGAGTGGATAGAGTATGCGGACTCATGCGCTTCCCTGAGTATTTGCTGCCTTAGGTTATTCTGATCGGGCACACATATCCGTTTCTCAAACCATAGAGTGCCCTGATCATCCACGCGGAAGGACTTGGCCTTCCCTTTCGGAATTCGCTCCTTGATCTCTTTTATTCCTTCATCTGACTCTTGGGCCTTCTTAATTTTTTCCATAAGTGTTGGAGTAATCTCTAGGGTATCCGGGGTAATTGGGCCGCATAGCACCATATTGAGCTCAGCGAACTCTTCTTGTAACCTTGGATGGAGACTTCCCATCAGTGCGTTCACGGTGCCCTATTTCCTGCTGAGGGCATCGGTGACCACATTAGCCTTTCCCGGATGATAGTTTATTCCAACATCATAGTCCTTGACTAGTTCAAGCCATCTTTGCTGCCTGAGATTCAGGTCTGGTTGAGTGAAAATATACTTGAGACTCTTATGGTCTGTGTATATTTCACAACGTTGTCCAATGAGGTAATGCCTCCAAATCTTCAGGGCATGAACCACGGCTGCTAATTCCAAATCGTGCGTGGGGTAGTTCTCCTCATGAGGTCATAGCTGTCTGGATGCATACGCTACAACCTTTCCTTCTTGCATCAATACGCAGCCGATTCCTCGTCTGGAAGCATCGCAGTATATGTCAAAGCTCTTGTGTATGTCCGGAAGAACTAAGACAGGGGCTGTGGTTAGCCTTGTCTTCAGCTCCAGGAAGCTGCTGTCACACTCCGTCGTCCAGACGAATCTTTGATTTTCTTGAGCAATTCCGTCAGTGGCTTAGCTATCTTGGAGAAGCCTTCTATGAAACGACGGTAATAGCCTGCCAATCCCAGAAAACTACGAACTTCGGTCACCGAGGCGGGTGTCTTCCAATTTAACACTGCAGTTACCTTGCTGGGGTCGATGACTACTCCTTGTTCTGACAGGATGTGCCCCAGAAATCCCACCTCTTTTAGCCAAAATTCACACTTATTGAACTTGGCATACAGACGGTGGTCTCTTAACCTTTCCAGGACAGCACGAAGGTGTTGTTTGTGCTCTTCTTCATCCTTGGAATATATCAGGATATCATCAATGAACACCACCACAAATTTGTCCAGAAAGTCCATGAAGACTTTGTTCATCATGCTCATGAAGTAGGCTGGAGCATTTGTCAATCCAAATGACATGACTGTAAATTCATACAGACCATATCGGGTGGTGAAAGCCGTCTTAGGTATGTCTTCCTTTCTAATTTTTAGCTGATGATACCCAGTTCGGAGGTCAATCTTAGAGAATACCCGTGCTACGTTCAGCTGATCGAACAAGTCATCAATGCGGGGGAGCGGGTACTTATTCTTGATGGTGACCTCATTCAGCTGGCGATAGTCTACACACATTCGTAGACTTCCATCCTTCTTATTGACAAAGAGTACTGGTGATCCCCATGGCGAGATGCTTGGGCGGATATACCCTTTTTGCAACAATTCATCCAACTGCTTCTTTAGTTCCGCCAGCTCTGGACCTGGCATACGGTAGTATTTCTTGTAAATTGGAGCGGTACCGGGAACCACTTCGATTGCAAACTCCAATTCCCGGTCGGGTGGCATCCCTGGTAGTTCCTCAGGAAATACATCTGGAAATTCACAAACTACCGGAATCAAGTTCATATTCGTGGCGGTAGTTTGGTATGCCATTCCCTTCTTCGACATCATCTTGCTGGCAAGGAATTGGACTGTTTGTCCTGCCGAGTTAACTAGTGTCACTGTCCTGGTGGCACATTTGATGCATACCTGATGGGGTGTCAACCAGTCCATCCCCAATATTACGTCCAATCCCGATGATTCAATGGCAATGAGTGCAGCTGGAAATTTAACTCCATGTATCGAAATTTCCAAATCTCGATATATCAGATTGGTTTTGAGCAGGGAGCCAGGGGATTGTAACACCATGATTTTGTCCAGGAGCGAAGGAGAAAATTTGTGCAAGGTGGCAAAACTCCGCGAAATAAATGAATGGGAAGCTCCAGAATCAAATAAAATTACTGCAGGTATGTCGTTAACAGAAAACATACCAAGGATTACTTCTGGAGCTTCGCAGGCTTCCTCAGCGGAGATATGATGGACGCGTCCTTGGCAGAAGTTGTGACTGGGGCGGCGTCCAATAGTATTGACCTGCGGCTTGACATCGGAGGATGGCTTCCCGTTGTTGGCGGGGCACTGTTTGGAGTAGTGTCCGCTTTGGCCGCAAGTAAAGCAAGTATTATTGCGGCGGCAGTCCTCTAGCACTGGCTGTTTGCCAAAGGTCTTGTTCTGGCTCACTGTCTTATTATTATTGTTGCCATTGCTCCAACGTGGCTTGTATTCAGATGGACCTGGCTGCCAGGTGCGTGGCTTCTGCGCAAACTGCTCACGGTTGTCCTTCTTAGGTTCAAACTTCCGCTTGCGGTCCTCATATCCGGACTTATGCTCTCGTTCGGCTATGAAAGCCTTGTTCACCAAGGTATGGAAGTCCGGAAAGTCCAGCATACAGAGCTGACAACGGAGAGTGTGATTCAGCCCTCCCAGGAACCGGTCTATCTTCCTTTCTTCAGTGGACACGTCATGGGTAGAATACCGTGCCAGATTGTTGAACTTGTTCAGGTACTATGCCACAGACATGTTTCCTTGGGTAAGAGCAATGAACTCCCTTTGCTTCACCTTCATTATGCCGGTAGGGATATGATATTTGCGGAATAACTCCTTGAACTTCTCCCAGGAAATTTCTTCTTCAGAAGGCCACGTTGCCTTTGTATTGTCCCACCATATAGCTGCTGGCCCTTCTATGTAGTGAGTGGCAAAAGGGACCTTATCTGATTCCTCACAGTGAGCTATGTCCAGCTTCTTTTCTATGGTCCTTAGCCAATCATCCGCTTCTATAGGGTCCACAGCTTGACCAAAATTGGGTGGCTTTGTGCGCTGGAAGTCAGACAACTTGGAGTGTGTTCCATGGTTGTTGTGATTCTGGCCCACCATAGCTTGCATACTTTTCAGGAATTTCATAAGATCCTGGTTCCGTTTTTCCTCAAACATACTCATGATCTGATCAGTAGTGGGTGCTTGAGGTGGTGGGGGTGGTAAGTCTTCTGGTGGTTGCCTTGCTTGTCTGGCGGATCGACGGACGGGGGTTCCATTGCCGCCTTGGCTACAACTTCTCTTCATCCTAAATTTGTTCCCATTGCAAAATACCGAATCGATGAGCAACATCCATAAGGGAAACACAGTCATATGACACCAGAAGGAAAATACGCGAAAAAGGCGAATAAAGCAAACCACATAATTATAAAAGATAACCCAACATCATACATGGCAAGCTAGTAGGGGAATATCATGGCTAGACTGCTCATACGGCAGTTGACATATGCAAAGATGTATGCACAACAACTCAAGCCTCCACTCTAGTGGCGCGGGTGGCACGAACACTGACAGACTAAAGACTCCTCGTCATCTGATCCTGAGTCGGAGTCGGAACTGATGATATGGATCTCATCCTCCGGATCAAAGGAAACACGACGACGCTGCTGGGACGGTTCTCCCTCCGGGGTGGAAGGAGCATGATGCCTCAGCATCGGAGCAGCTGGAGTGGTTAGGAGTGAGGCCCACTCTGCCGGGGTCTCACGGCGGCTACCAGACAAAAAGCCTGGTGGCACAGTAGACCTAGAAGGAGCCTCAAACCTGGGTGGAGGTGGAACTGGTGGTGGATATATAGGTGGAAAGATAGGCTGAGGTGGAGGTGGAACTGGAGCCACGGCTGCAAGTGCCCCTAGGACACGAGACATCTCCTCAGCCAAGGATATGATTGTGCGATAACTGGCGTTCAGATAACGAGCCAGAACAGAAGTCGCACGATCACACGCCGGGTCAACTGGTGCGAAAATGACTCGCCCTGTCGTAGGCGACAGGGTGGGATAGTGGAAGAAACCTGGATGAGTCTGCATCTCGACCTCGTGGAAGCGCAAGTCAGTGAGAGCCTCCATCGCAGCAAACTGGATCACCAACTCCGGGGTGGAAGCCGTTCCGCCCTTGGAAGAGCGAGAGTAGCTACCAAGGTCCGAGATCGCGATCAGGAAAGCCTCTGCGTGGTACTCATAGACTGACTCAGCAAGCTGCTCCCGAAACACCTGGAACACTGGATCTTCGCCGTGGGGGTACAGTCGAAGCCAGACGTTCCGGAGCAGTACTGGAAAGGAGGATGGTACAGGCTCAAAATGGTAGTGGTATGGAACTGGTGCCATCTACACTC
The DNA here is from genome assembly GCA_039707655.1 of Elymus sibiricus. Lineage (NCBI taxonomy): Eukaryota > Viridiplantae > Streptophyta > Magnoliopsida > Poales > Poaceae > Elymus > Elymus sibiricus. The sequence continues at coordinate 444,465,434 of CM077669.1, forward strand.
ACAATGCCAACGGTTAGTAAAACAATGAATCATGATGCATGCTATTCAACAATCAAATGCAGCAAGCAAGATGCACACTCAAAGCCCTACACTAACCGTGGTTCTAGCGCAGGTTAACTAGGGTGTCCTACAGTCAGCACGGCTCTAATAGCAAGCTTTGTGGCACCCCGGCTCAGAGAACCGGATTACCGGTGTTTCCAACCCAGAGATCATGTCTTCTGGAAACACACAACAACTTGGTACAGAACAGAACTGAACTTTTATTGATAGATGTCGGGTACAAGCTCATATTTTACAATGATAGCGAGGCCAAAGGCACCCACGGTGTTATGACAGTATCCACATTATTTATGGAACATAGCAGGGCCTCGGAACTACAAAGTACTTCTACGGCGTAGCGGAACATAGCGGCAACTCCATCCACAGGGACACTGCTGTGGACACATCCTAGCTAGTATAGCACGAACCATCGGGACCTCCGTCCTTGGCTTCTCCTGCATCTGACATGACACGCCAGGTGAGTACTTTGAATGTACTTGCAAGCTCACGACAACCAAGTAATGCAGCAAACAATAGCATGGCAATCAACATGTTAAATTCTTAAGCAATTCACTTACTATACTGGTTACCAACTTACTCTCTTCCGGGTTGTCTCACAACCCTCGGAATACTCATCACCCATCGAGTACTTCCGAACATAAGTAGAGTTCTTCCATCATTACTAACACTACAACGGTTGACCATCTAGTGAGGTCTGGACGGGCTGTCCAATTCCGTGGACGCGGCTATTCGAATAGATTTTTCACTCTGCAGAGGTTGCGCACTTTACCCACACCATGAAGCACCCGGCCTCGTGATCCCCTTCGGGTGGACCAGCGTTGCTTCAACGAAACCTGCCTGATCCGTGACTCTTCCATCGTACCACCGGCATTCATCCTCCCCCGCAGTCCTGCCCTGGGTGGCCCCTGTGTCCTCATGACACCTGCCACCGTCGTGGCCAACTAAACTGTCCCAAACAGGGACGCCGGCACAAAACTCAACTGGCTCACAGGGTTATCGCCGCCTACCTGATCAGGGTAGCATGCGCGCATAACCCTCCCTCTTTGGAGGTACCGATGAAAGAGCACGCGATCAGACCAAGTCAAGGCCGTCCCATACCAGCAAATGTGGTTGCACGGTTAAGCCCGGACAGGTGACTCGAGATCAACCACTATGCTCACTGAGCAAATATAGCGGTTTAACACATTATACAACTAAGCATTTAAATTAAATATTATGAACTATACTATAGCAATTAATTAAACATAATGCATGAAAATATGCAATGCTATTGAATATACTTCATGAAATGGGTATCATGGCTTGCCTTGCTCTGTTGGGTTGTTCAAACACTCCTGGTCTTCAAAATCACCAAAGTTCCCTTCTGAAAATATTTTTAAAATGCAAAGGAAAATGTCACATAATGCATTTTTGTTAACCAGAAATTCTGTGGATAAGGGAAAAATACCAAACTTGGTCAGAAATTAAAGGGGGTCAATACAAACACAATGCAAAAAGAATCAACTGAATTGGATTTGTAGATTAAAAGTTATTCAAGGTCAACGTTTCTGGTCAAAATGAATTAAATAAATGAAAATCAGAAAATACCAGAAAACCTCCAGCGGCCACGTCGAAGGCGTATTCTCTGAATACGCCTCCACTCGTACTGCTTCGGGCGCGGGCTGGAGTCGCTGACAAGTGGGGCCCTGGTCTGTTTAAACAGAGGGGGAGGGAGACAGGGAGGAGCGGCGGCTCACCGGCAACGCTCACCGGCGATAGGGACGACGGCGGGACTAGGAAATGGTCGGGATGGATCGGGCGCTCAACGGCGGTTCTCCCTGTACCCGTAGCTCCTCGGAGGTGGACGGACGGCGTCGCCCCCTTCCTCTCCGGTGGGTGGATGCTTCGGGGGTCGTCGGCGGCGACAATTCCGGCAGCAATCCGGTTGGGCAGGAGCTCAGGAGGGACCAGGTAGACCTTCTGATCTCGATGGCGATCTCAGGTGAGGCTGGGACGAGGTGGGGGTGGCTGACGACAGAGGGGATTCGGGCGGCGGAGCCTTCGCCGGAGCTGAGGGAGACGAGCTCCCGGCTCTTGCTGGGGCGCTCTGGAGGCGATTGGAGGATGGCGAGGAGCTCGGAGGGGCTGGGCAGGGCCTTTTATAGGCTGGAGGCGAAGGCGGCCGAGCTCTCTGGAACGGCCGGAGCCGTGGCCACGCCGCCAGGGCAAGGACGGCTAGCTGGCTGTCCGGGAGCGGCGACGAGACGGAAGAGGGCAGAGGCATTGAATGGCGAAGCGACAGCTCGTGAGGAAGACGAGGACCCGCTCACCCACGATGGCCGCACGGGCGCCACAGTTCCCGAGCGTCGTGGCGGCCGCCGAGGGCGATTCCGGCGAGGAGAAGCTATGGGAGAGGGCCAGGTGGAAGGAGGGGACGACGTCAGCATGCTAGGACAAGGTACGGCTACGCGGTCGTCGGCCTCCGACGAGACCCGAGCCTGCCGGCACCCAGAGCACGGTTTTGGCAGGCTGGCTATGCGGTCACCATGTGCATGGGCACACGCGGCGCGAGCTGGCCTACTGGGCCATGTCTGGAGCGTTGTCCTTGCACTCTGGAACCTCCTCGTGGCACTGGCTTGCCCAGTAACCCACTGAGATGAGAGGTATCATCACCAACAGTTTACTGTCAGCAACTTGGGGAGGTTCTGGAGAGAAAATAAGATAGAGATAGGGCCAATGGAGATGTCTAGTGCCATCTAGGTTCGAAGGACTACAGACTGGCAATGTTTAGAGGTGTTTGAAGCAGATTTGAATATAGTTCCTATGTAAACTACCATTCTGGTCCAGAATCTAAATGAGCTTGTGGCACTCACATGGTTGCTCTTCTGATGATGAAACTTGGCATAGAGGAGATATTTGGAATACATAATATGCCATAAAATTTTCAGGATCATAGGGCATCTCTAGCTAGCACCTCCTTCACAAAGGTTTGAAATGGGCAGAAACTTGTCAGAGTTTTGCTGCTGAAAAATTGTACTGGACCAGATGATATTTTTGGATATTGTGGGCGATAGGATCCCTAGGAGCTTGGGGAATTTATTGAGAATTTTCTGAGATAGGAAAAATGGGGTTGCTTCACAATGGACCAATTCTGGCCAGAGAAGAAATAATTATTCTGGCCATAATTTTACATTGGGCAATGGAATATTTTTAGATATTATGGAATCATATGATGATGAGAAGGTGTGGAAAAAGTTTGGGAATTTATTGATCAGCCAAACTATAGGTTGCTTCACAACCCATAGTGATGACATAATTTCCCAAATAAAGAAAAGGGTTTATTGGAAAAGATTAAATATTAGAGATTGATCCAAGAGAGATGTAGAAAGGTTTTGGCAAGATGAGGAGGGTTTTGGGTTACTTGGGAAAAGATTCAAAGAATCATAGATCCCAATCAACTGAAAAGGTTTGAAAATCAACCCAAATTTGCAAATAAAACCCAAATGATTTTGAAAAGAAAAAGTTGCCAAAATCAGGGTGTCACATCCGGCAGGGTGCCGGAACGGGCTCCCGATTGATTTTTCGTGGCTCTGGAGGCTTGCGGCGGCGGAACTCCCGATCTAGGTTTGTTTCTGGGGGTTTCTGTATTTATAAGAATATTCGGCGTCGGAAACAAGTCAAGGTGGGCCACGAGGTGACGACAAGCCAGGGGGGCACGCCCTAGGGGGGGGGGGCGCCCAGGCTTGTGGTGGCCTCGTGGCTCTTCTGGCCAACTCCAACGCTCCCTGGGCTTCTTTTGGTCCATAAAAAATCACCGTAGATTTTTGTTCCGTTTGGGCTCCGTTTGATATTCCTTTTCTGTAAAACTCAAAAACACGGAAAAAACAGAAACTGGCACTGGGCTCTAGGTTAATAGGTTAGTCCCAAAAATAATATAAAGTTGTAGTAAAATGATTGTAAAACATCCAAGAATGATAATATAACAGCATGGAACAAGCAAAAATTATAGATATGTTGTTGACGTATCAGCATCCCCAAGCTTAATTCCTACTCGTCCTCGAGTAGGTAAATGATAAAAACAGAATTTTTGATGGGGAATGCTGCCTAACATGTTCATCATATTCTTTTCTTCTTTGTATAGCATGGACATTTGGACTTGTAAATGATTCAAAGCAATAGTCTAGTTTTAACATAATGACTTCAATACTCAAGCATATCAACAAGCAACCATGTCTTTCAAAATATCAACACTAAAGAGAGTTATCCCTAGCCCATCATGCTCAATCATTGATCCATTCATGAAACACACTCAAATACTAGCTATGCCCAATGCTCAAGTACGATCATAGTGCCCCCTGGTTGGTGCTTATAAGAGAAGATGGAGACTCAAAGCAAAAATAAAAATTGCATAAAGTAAATAGATAGGCCCTGCGCAGAGGGAAGTAGGGATTTGTAGAGGTGCCAGAGCTCAAAGTTTTAACTTGAGAGAGAAAAAATATTTTGGGTGGCATGCTTTTCCTGTCAACGAGAACGAGAAAGTAGCTCACAATACTTTCCATGCTAGATAAATCATAGGCGGTTCCCAAACAGAAAATAAAGTTTTTACTCCCCCTCCACCAATCAATCACACTCCACGGCGAGCTGAATCCACGGGTACCATCCATACAAACAACAATCCTGGGGGAGTTTTGTTTCATTATTTTTTTTGATTTGATTTTTGAGCATGGAACTGGGCATCCCGAATACCAGCCACTTTCTCATGAATGATAGTGAATCAACACATATCGTGAGAATAACCCACCTAGCATGGAAAAATATTGGACACTCCCCACCGTTTCATGAGCGATACGGGCACACAAAAGAGAAAATTTATTTTGAAAATTTAGAGATGGCACATACAAATTTGCTTGGAACGGCATGGAAATACCGCATATAGGTAGGTATGGTGGACTCATAAGGCAAAACTTGGTTTAAGGATTTTGGATGCACAAGTAGTATTTCTACTTACTACAAATGGAGGCTAGCAAATAGATTGGGAAGCAACCAAACCAAGAAACGAAAATCACATAAGTGAGCATTGAGTCATAACTAACACCGAATAATGCACCACAAGTAGGATATAACTTCATTGCATAACTATTGACTTTCGTACTTGCATAGGGAATCACAAACCTTAACACCAATATTCCTACTAAAGCATAATTACTCACTAACATGACTCACATATTACTATCATCATGTTTCAAAACTATTACAAAGAATCAAGTTTAATTTATCCCATGATCTTCATGAAAGTTTTTATTATATCCTCCTTGGATATCTATCACTTTGGGACTAGTTTCATATATTGCCATTGCTTTTTCGGCAAGCTCAAACAAATTTAAATGAAGCACATGAGCATAAAGATTTCATCCCTCAAAAAGGTATAAGTGAAGCATGAGAGGAAATGACAAGCTACTCACAAAAGATATAAGTGAAGATCAATGAGTAGTCAAACAATTAAGGAGCTATGTGAGGACTCTCTATCCCTCAACAGATATTTTCAGATCTGAGTATTTTATTCAACAGCAAGCAAAAGAAAAATAGCACTCCAAGAATAGCACGCATCATGTGAACGAATAAAAATTTAGGCTCAACATAGGCTAACCGATAATTGTTGATGAATAGAGGTGGGATGCATAGCATCCCCAAGCTTAGATGCTTGAGACTTCTTGAAATATTTACTTGGGGTGCCTTGGGCATCCCCAAGCTTGAGCTTTTGTATCTCGTTCAATCCTCTCATATCATGGTTTCACCTATTCTCAAAAACTTCATCCACACAAAACTCGAAAAGAACTCGTGAGATAGGTTAGTACACATAAGAATAAATCAACACTTCATGTACTGCCAAGACAAGTTGCATAATAATTTTCAAACATTAGGTACTGTATGCTATCATTTCCACAATTTATATCTACCAATATAGGCTATGGAAACTATAGGATAAGTAGATAACAAAACTATGACAGCAATCTGTCTAAACAGAACTGTCTGTAGCAATTTATTAAACCAGTGTACTTATGTAACTCAAACAATTATGAAAATTTAGGAAACAATATAAAATTTATATGACAATACTGTGTAAAAATTTCAGAAACTTTCCACGTTCCAGTAAAATATGAAAATTCAAACACTACAGCAAAAGTTTCTATTTTTTACACAGGACGCATCAAACATGCAATGCAAGCATCCTAAGGCAATTCTTGGAACTTTTTATTGAAAAACAAGATTATAAATAACACCTAACAGAGAACAACAAAATAAAATGACACTCCAAGCAAAACTCATATTATGTGACGAATAAAAATATAGCTCCAAGTAAGACATACCGATAGTGTTGAAGATGAAAGAGGGGATGCCTTCTGGGGCATCCCCAAGCTTAGGCGCTTGAGTCTTCCTTGGATATTACCTTGGGGGTGACTTGGGTATCCCCAAGCTTAGGTTCTTGTCACTCCTATTCTCCTCATATCGGTGTCTCACCCAAATCTTGAAAACTTCAATCACACAAAACTTAACGGGACTTCGTGAGATGGGTTAGTATAATAAACAAAGGTCATTCACTTAGGTACTGTCAAGACAAGATTTATAATTGTTCTCACATAATTCCTACTGTATTCTATCATTCCCATAATTTATATCACTGAATATAAGCTATGGGAACACTAAAACAAGCAAACTATGCATGCAAAACAGAATCTGTGAAAAACAGAACAGTCTGTGAAGATCTGTAGTATAACCATACTTACCTATCTCTAAAAATTCTAAAAAATTAGGAAAATCTAGGAAATTTGCATATAAATCATGTGTAAAAAATTCAGATCAAAATAAAGTTCCAGTTAATTTACAAAATTCCTGGACTGGTAGCAAAAGTTTCTGTTTTTGCACAGAATCAAGTCAACTATCATCCACACATTCCCAAAGGCTTTACTTGGCACTTTATTGAAACAAAAGCTATAAAAAATGATTATACAGTAGCTCAATCATGTGGACGCACAAAAACAGAAAGTAAAAGTGTTGGGTTGCCTCCCAACAAGCGCTTTTCTTTAATGCCTTTTAGCTAGGCATGATGATTTCAATGATGCTCATATAAAAATAGTAGTTGAAACATGCAAAAGAGCATCATGAATCTCATGACAAGCATATTTAAGTCTAACCCACTTCCTATGCAAAGGGATTTTGTGAGCAAACAATTTATGGGAGCAAGAATCAACTAGCATAGGAAGGCAAAACAAGCATAACTTCAAAACTTTGAACACATAGAGAGGAAACTTGATATTATTGCAATTCCTACAAGCATATGTTCCTCCCTCATAATAATTTTCAGTAGCATCATGAAGTAATTTCACAATATAACCAGCACATAAAGCATTCTTTTCATGATCTACAAGCATAGAAATTTTACTACTCTCCACACAAGAAAATTTCTTCTCATGACTAATAGTGGGAGCAAACTCAACAAAATAACTATCATAGGACACTTGATTGACATAACCACATTCAATATTAAAATCATGATGAAAAGTTTCATGGTTATCATTATTCTTTATAGCATACATGTCATCATCATAATCATCATAGATAGGAGGCATGCCATCATCATAATAGTTTTGCTCATCAAAACTTGGGGGACAAAAAATATCATCTTCATCAAACATAGCATCCCCAAGCTTGTGGCTTTGCATATCATTAGCATCATGGATATTCAGAGAATTCATACTAACAACATTGCAATCATGCTCATCACTCAAAGATTTAGTGCCTAACACTTGAGCACAATTTTCTTTTCCATCATTTTCACGAAAGACATTAAAAAGATGAAGCATATGAGGCAACCTCAATTCCATTTTTTTGTAGTTTTCTTTTATAAAACCAAACTAGTGAAAAACAAGAAACTAAAAGATTCAATTGCAAGATCTAAAGATATACCTTCAAGCACTCACCTCCCCGGCAACCTTCTTCTTGTAGACTCGTGTTGGGCCTCCAAGCGCAGAGTTTTGTAGGACAGTAGCAAATTCCCCTCAAGTGGATGACCTAAGGTTTATCAATCCATGGGAGGTGTAGGATGAAGATGGTCTCTCTCAAACAACCCTGCAACCAAATAACAAAGAGTCTCTTGTGTCCCCAACACACCCAATACAATGGTAAGTTGTATAGGTGCACTAGTTCGGCGAAGAGATGGTGATACAAGTGTAATATGGATGGTAGATATAGGTTTTTGTAATCTGAAAATATAAAAACAGCAAGGTAGCAAGTAACAAAAGTGAGCAAAAACGGTATTGCAATGCTTGAAAACAAGGCCTAGGGTTCATACTTTCACTAGTGCAAGTTCTCTCAACAATACTGACATAGTTGAATCATATGTAAATCCCTCACGTGCGACAAAGAGTTCACTCCAAAGTCACAAATAGCGGAGAACAAACGAAGAAATTATTGTAGGGTACGAAACCACCTCAAAGTTATCTTTTCCGATCAATCTTATGAGCTATCCCTATAAGTGTCACGAACAGCCCTAGAGTTCGTACTAAAATAACACCTTAAGATACACATCAACCAAAACCCTAATGTCACCTAGATACTCCAATGTCACCACGAGTACCCATGGGCTTGATTATACGATATGCATCACACAATTTCAGATTCATCATATTCATTCCAACACAAATAACTTCAAAGAGTGCCCCAAAGTTTCTACCGGAGAGTCAAGACGAAAACATGTGCCAACCCCTATGCATAGATTCCCAAGGTCACGGAACCCGCAAGTTGATCACCAAAACATACATCAAGTGGATCAATAGAACATCCCATTGTCACCACAGATATCCCATCGCAAGACATACATCAAGTGTTCTCAAATCCTTAACGACTCAATCCGATAAGTAAACTTCAAAGGGAAAACTCAATTCATCACAAGAAGATAGAGAGGGGAAAACTCCATATGATTCATCTATATCAATAAAGCTCGCGATACATCAAGATCGTGTCATCTCAAGAACACGAGAGAGAGAGATCAAACACATAGCTACTGGTACATACCCTCAGCCCCGAGGGTGAACTACTCCCTCCTCATCATGGAGACCGCCGGGATGATGAAGATGGCCTCCGGTGATGGTTTCCCCCTCCGGCAGGGTGCCGGAACGGGCTTCCGATTGTTTTTTCGTGGCTCTGGAGGCTTGCAGCGGCGGAACTCCCGATCTAGGTTTGTTTTTGGGGATTTCTTTATTTATAAGAATTTTCGGCGTCGGAAACAAGTCAAGGTGGGCCACGAGGTGACGACAAGCCAGGGGGGCGCGCCCTAGGGGGGGGGGAGCCCCCCAGGCTTGTGGTGGCCTTGTGGCTCTTCTGGCCCAACTCCAACGCCCCCTGGGCTTCTTCTGGTCCATAAAAAATCACCATAGATTTTTGTTCCGTTTGGGCTCCATTTGATATTCCTTTTCTGTAAAACTCAAAAACACGGAAAAAACAGAAACTAGCACTGGGCTCTAGGTTAATAGGTTAGTCCCAAAAATAATATAAAGTTGTATTAAAATGATTGTAAAACATCCAAGAATGATAATATAATAGCATGGAACAAGCAAAAATTATAGATACGTTGGAGACGTATCAGCAGCCGCGGGCGCCACGGGCACAGTGGCGGCGGCGAATGAGGTGGGCATCGAGGGCGACGCGACTAGCATAGGTGGCGCCACCGTCACGTCCCCCATGGCCGAAACTGGAGCAAGGAGCGTCGGAAGGAAACGAGCCCGCCTGACCCCAGGGAGGTGTGGCTTAATCCGATAGGCCAAGAAAAGAAAGAGGTACTTGTCTATACCCCTCTCCCCTCTCCTTCCCCGCCTGTGGTCATTTCTGCATGACGGCGGTGCCACCGGTGTCGATAAGCTCGCATGTGGTTCGGTCCTGCATTTGTTCCGCCAAGGATAAATCCCGAGCCAAATGCTAGAGCGAATCCACCGGTTGGCGCCCCCGGCAAGCGAACCACGGCAAGGTCCCGTCCGCCTATACGCCCATCGCATAGGTCGCCGCGGGACCGTTGGGCGCGAAGGAAAGGAGGGAGGGCTCGTCCATTCATGTTTTCTCCTCCATTCCCATTGTGAACGCTTACGTTAACCCGACAGGCTCATGCCGGGGATTGAATTCATAGCTGACAGGCCCCCAAGTTTCTCCATTTGCCCCTTTTCGTTTTTCCTCTATCTCAGGACAAAAGGTGGGTGCAAATGCATATATTCACCAGGAAACGCAAAGAGGAAGATCGGCCATAAATGGAAGAAGGAACAATGGGCGTGAATAGACACACGCCAAGACGGGAGGAGGGTCATGACAAAAGCTAAGCTGACATGATTATCAACTTCCATTAGAACTCACATTTGCATGTCCCCTCGTCAACCAAAGGTTTCGTATGATAAATCTTGCGTGTGATGGAACCTTACCATGTTTGTTTGCGCCCATGTTTTGTTTCGGGCCAGCTCAACGAAACATGCGGCAGCATCAAACACCGCCAAGGGAAATCTCACCGGCAGCGTGTCCTTGCCAGCAGAATGCTAAGGACCTGTTCCTCAGAGCAATCGCGACAACACATTGTTGGCGGGTAACTAGAACGCGCAAGGAAAACAGCCATACGAATGCTAGTAGGGAAGCGAAGGGGATAACATATGTTTGCATAAAAACATCACTTCAGCAAGCATTAAAACAAAGAAAGTACATGCCCTAATACGAGATACCTATTGTGTCTTAAGTACAGGACAACATGACAACAAGGAAAGCTCAAAGTTAACCCCGGTGGCTCCCCTAGGTCCTTGGGACTGCGAGGACCCTGTTAGCAAGGGGACCGACCTTCTTCACGGTAGCAGAGGTGTCGATGCCCGACGGCAACTACTTGAAACCGTCGGAGAGGTCGAGCTCCGGATGGAAGAAGGTGAGGTTGCTCAGGACCAGGAAGAGGGCGTCACGTGCCAGCTTCCGGGATTCGTTGGCGAAGCAGACAGCCCTGTCGTCCTCGTGCGTCTTCAACCCCTCGATCAGACCTTCGAAGAAGAGTGTCAGCTTGACGCTTGGAACCTCGTGTTTGCCGACGGAGAAGGCCCAACTCTTCATGTCCATATTTGCAATCTGGGCAGTGAGGCGCTCGGCGATGTCAGTCATACTCCTGATCCAGAGGTCGCGCTGTTGAATTTGGTTCTCCAGCTTGTCCTCTACTTCTCTCTGGAGGGTCTTTGTGTTGTTCAAATCTATCAGCAGCAGTTTCTCGTGGACCCCGGCAGACTCAAGGTCTTTCTCCAAAGAAGCAAGCCTGTATTTCATATCAGAGATGGTGTCGTTGGCGGTGTCGAGATCTTGGCTCTTGGAGGAAAGCTGCTATTGCGCCTCTTCCAGAGTGGCTTCCACCTTTCGTGCTTCCTCCTTGAGGGCCCCGATCTCCTTGGTACTCCCGGCAAGGTCATCCGTCAGCTAGTTCAGTTGAACCTCGAGATTGGCCTTGGCGGTAGATGCAGCAACAAGCTTGACGGGGTTATTACCCCTGGGTATGCCAAGGGGAGGTAGTTCCGGCTCCTCTCCGACGCTAAACTATACGGCCGGCTGGTCCGTGGCCGGCTGGCCCGCCGCCGGCTGGTCCGCGACCGGCAGTAGGGGGCCGGCTGGTCCACGGCCGGCTGTGTGAGAGCCGGCCATCTGGCCCCCGGCCCGGCACGCCTGGCCACTGCGCGACTAGCTCGACCGCTGACCTCCGGGCGGGCAGGTACCCGTCCCTTCCTACTGCGGCCGGGTACGCTGACAAGACGCGACCCCCACGACGAACTCCGATGTGGCTACAGCGGACGCTGACGCACGGACGCGCGTGGCTACAGTCCGGCAGACTGTACCACTGACTGAGCACTGATTGAGACCCGGCGGAGCCATAGTACCTCTGCACCACCGTCCACTCCGTTACCTGCCCCGGCGTGGCTACAACGTCGCCGGGCGTGCCGCTGACTTCGGCCGGCTGGCGCAAGACGACGCCGGGCAGGGCGGCCCGTGCCGTGGCAGGTGGGCGCGGGCCAATAGGAGAGCCGGGTGGCGGGCCCCAGCCGGCGATGGGACCGCGCAGCCGGCGGGCCCTACGGGCGATGAGACAACCCAACCGGCGGGCCCCCTGGCCAGCTGGAGAGGCTGCCAGCCGGGTCCCCCCTTGTAATATCTTAGGAATATTGTACACCGGGGGGTTGGCCTATAAACCCCCCCGGAGCCCCCATGCATCGGGCAAGGGAGACACGCACGGAGGCATTCGCCCCCCTCTCACACTCACACACAGCAGAGGAAGAGGAGCCGGCAACTCCTTCTTCCACCTCTAGATATACAGCTCAAGGAGCACCATTGTAACACCTATCCCCATCCAACTAGACCAGCAGGACTAGGGGTATTACCTCCCACGGAGGACCCTGAACTTGGGTACATCGTGTGTCCATCACCGCGTGTGCCTAATCCCGCTCCCGGAGCCCGTTGGCGTCGTTCGGCCCCAACCACTCTCGATAAGCCACCCCATGGCATCTGTCGTGAGAAAACGACAACAGTTGGCGCCCACCGTGGGGCCGAACGCGGCGTCGGCCGGAGTCACGCTCCGGGTGGGACCCTTCACCACCTCCCTCGGCCGCCCCGCGTCCGGGCGGAACTGCATGCTCGTGGGGCTTGCTCCGGCAGGTCCTGCGGGCGACGCGGCCGGCCTCTCCGATGAGCGCCTCGGCCGCGACCTCGCGCTCGACGTCGCACGCTAGCCGAGCGTCTCGGTAAGCTGAGCCTCGCCGACGCGCCAGTTGCCGACGAGTACCCTAGCCAGGTGCTCGACTGCCTTGACCCGCCCTCGTCCGTAGGCGCGCTCGCCCTGGGCGAGGCCGGCAACTCCCGCGTCCGCGCGGGGGTAATGGCCACCGGCTCATCCACGACCTCCGGCCGCGCCAGGGCGGAGGCGGACGCGGCCGCCACGGCCGCTCGCGCCGGCACCTCTGACCCCCTCGGCGCCGCGCTTCGGGGCCTCAGCACCCCCGTCGCGCCGACGACGAACCCAGCTACGGCTACGGCCGAGCTGGAGGCTGCTCGCCGGCTGCTGTTCGACGAGGCAACCAGGCTTGCCGCCACCAAGCGTCGGATGGCGTCCGGGCAGCGCGAGCATAACTGCGCCTACGGCCTCACCCCCGCCGGCAACGAGCCTAGCCGGCGCGGTGACGTCCGCAACCGCGGCCGTGTGGTCGCGGAAATCCTCGGCGGCCGCCTGCCCGTCTACGACACCCCCGCGGCTAACCTGCGGGCTACCAAGGTAGCCTACGAGGACCTGGCTACTTTGGTGGGCGAGGAGCGCGCCGCACGCGAGCGACACATCAAGGATCTTATTGACACCACCAACGCGCAACAAGCCGGCCTCACCCCCGGTGGAGCCGTTTCCGAGGTCCCCCGTCCCGAGGGCGTGGGCACTGGGGCTGCTGACCGTCAGCCGGCCCAGCATTCCAGTTCCCCTCACCCCTCCGGCCGGCAGGCCGAGGGAAGCAACGTTCGACGTTCCCAGCTGCGCGGGAACGAGCAGCCGACCGTGAATAGCCGACGCAGCAACAACCCGGCTGGCAGCAACCACCGCGACGAGGCGCCGACTGGCGGCAGCCGACGCAGCCGGGATCATACCCTGCCTCCGCGGCGGTAGCGTGCCCGCTCTCCTGCCCCGACTGTTTGCCCCGAGCTCGCCGCTCGGCTCGGCCCGCGCGTCCTGCGGAGCGAGAACGACGCGCGGACCCGCATCGAGCGGCTGGCGTAGTCAGCCCTCCTCGAGGAGGAGGGCTCGATCGGCCCTGCGTGTTTCGGCCCCCGAATTCGCAATGAGCCATTTCTGGCCGGCTTCACTCTCCCACGCGACACCCCAAAGTATAGCGGCTCCGCCAAGCCGAAGGACTGGCTGGTTGACTACACCACCGCGGTCGGCATCGCTAGGGGGAACAAGCGCGTGGCCGTGCGCTACGCCCCCCTAATGCTAACCGGCTCGGCCCGGACCTGGCTTAACAGCCTGTCGGCCGGCAGCGTCAACACCTGGACGGACTTCGAGGAAGCATTCGTCCGCAACTTCACCGGCACCTACAAACGGCCGGGCCGGCCCCGCGAGCTGGCCATGTGCGTCCAGGGGCCGGAGGAACCCCTCCGAGACTACCTCACGCGCTGGACCGAGCTTCGCAACTCCTGCGAGGGGGTGCACAAGGTACAAGCCATCCAGTACTTCATCGAGGGTTGCCGCGACGGCACTCACCTCAAGCACAAACTTTTGTGCTCCGAGCCGGTCACCCTGGCGGACCTAATGGCCAAGGCAGACAAATACGCCACGGCCGACTCCGCAATGCGTATGAAAGTCGCCCCGCCAGCCAAACTGACTCCGCCGCCCGCCGCGCCGCGGGCGGCCGCCGATAACCGGCAGCAGCAGAACAACAAACGCAAGTCCGACCAGCCGGACCCCCGCTACGGGAGCCGGCAGGTCGCCACCATTGAAGAAGAGCAACCGGCTGCCCAGGCCCCCAGCCAGCGTCAGCGCACCGGCAAGGCCGCCTGGCAGCCCAAGCTTACCTTCGAGCAAATGCTCGACCAACCCTGCAAGCACCACTCTGGGGCCAAGCCGGCCACCCACACGCTCCGGCAGTGCAGCTTCTCCCAGCGGCTGGCCCGAGGCGAGGGCCTTCTGGCTCCTCCGCCTCCGGCTCCCCGCGAGCCAGCTCCGGCCCAGGCCCCGCCGCCTGCTCCGGCCCCGGCAGCCAATGACGGACGCCTCCACGACCAGTTCCCTCGCCAGGACGGGTCCTACGTTGTCTTCACCAGCGAAGCCACCGACAAGCACAGCGTGCGCCAGCGCCGACACGAGGTGAACGCCACCGCACCCTCGGTCCCCCAGTTCATGCACTGGTCCGAGAAGCCGGTCACCTGGAGCCGGGCGGACCACCCAGCCATGATGCCAAACCCGGGCAGCCACGCCCTAGTCCTCGACCCAACCATTGTCTCCGAGAGGCGCACCTGCCGTTTCTCGCGGGTGTTGGTCGACGGAGGTAGCAACATCAACATCCTCTATCGCGACACGATGATCAAGCTGGGGCTCAAGGAGATAGACCTGCGAACGAGCCATACGGTCTTCCACGGCATCGTGCCGGGAAAGTCCTGCACCCCCATCGGCAAGATCGAGCTCGACTTCCTCTTCGGCGACCAGAGCCATTTCCGCCGCGAACCAATATGGTTCGAGGTGGTGGACCTCGACAGTCCCTACCACGCGTTGCTTGGCAGGCCGGCCCTCGTCAAGTTCATGGCGGTCCCCCATTACGCTTACGTCAAGCTCAAGATGCCAGGCCTCAAGGGCATCATCACCATCACCGGCAACTACAAGATGTCGATTGAGTGCGCTCGTGACGGCAGCCGGCTGGCCGAGGCCCTGGAGATAGCGGAGGAGAAGCGGCAGCTCGACCGGCTCGTGGCCCACGCCTCCAACGTGCCGGCCGTGCCGGCTCCCCCGTCTCAGACAACCGGCGAAGCATCGTTCCAGCCGTCCAAAGACACCAGGCAGTTGCCGCTCGACCCGGCCAACCCCAAGCAGTGCGTCACCATCGGCGCCAACCTCAGCAGCAAATAGGAAGGCGAGCTCGTCGACTTCCTCCGTGAGAATCGGGACATCTTTGCATGGTCTCCAAAAGACATGCCGGGTGTTCCGAGGAAGTTCACCGAGCACAAACTTCATGTGCGGCCGGATGCAAAGCCGGTCAAGCAACCCCTGCGCCGTTTCTCCGAGGAGAAGCGGCGTACCATAGGAGAAGAGATCGCCCGGCTGCTCGCAGCCGGCTTCATCATGGAGGTGTTCCACCCGGACTGGCTGGCCAACCCAGTCCTGGTGCTGAAGAAAAACAAGACATGGCGCATGTGTATCGACTACACGAGCCTGAACAAGGCATGTCCCAAAGACCCGTTCGCCCTGCCGCGGATCGACCAAGTCATCGACTCCACAGCCGGCTGCGACCTGCTGTCTTTCCTGGACGCCTACTCAGGCTACCACCAGATCAAACTGGACCCGGCCGACCGGCTGAAGACCTCCTTCATCACCCCTTTCGGGGCCTACTGCTACATCACCATGTCCTTCGGCCTGAAGAATGCGGGCGCCACTTTCCAGCGCTGCATGCAGAAGTGCCTCCTGTCGCAGATCGGCAGGAACGTCCACGTCTACGTAGACAACATCGTCGTCAAGACCCAGAAGCATTTCAGCCTCCTCGACGATCTCCGGGAGACCTTCGCCAACCTGCGCGAATACAAGATCAAGCTAAACCCGGAGAAGTGCGTGTTAGGCGTGCCAGCCAGCCAGCTCCTGGGTTTCTTCGTGTCCGCCCGCGGCATCGAAGCTAACCCAGAGAAGATCAGGGCCATCGAGCGCATGTACAAACCGGCCAAGCTCGTCGACATTCAGAAGTTTGCCGGCTGCCTTGCCTCTCTCAGCCGGTTCATCAGCCGGCTGGGCGAGAAGGCACTGCCTCTTTAGCAGCTCATGAGGAAGTCGCCTAAGTTCGAGTGGAATGACCAGGCGGACGCGGCGTTCCGCGACCTCAAGCACGCGCTCTCCAGCGCCCCCATCCTGGCGGCGCCGGCTGAGAAGGAGCCGATGCTCGCGTACATCGCAGCCACCACCCGCATGGTCAGCGTCGTGTTGGTGGTGGAGCGGCCAGAATAGGGCAAAGCGCTGCCGGTCCAGCGCCCCGTCTATTACCTCAGCGAGGTCCTTTCCGCCTCCAAGCAGAACTACCCCCACTACTAGATAATGTGCTACGGCATATACTTCGCCGCCCAGAAGGTCAAGCAGTACTTCCAGGAGCACACCATCACCGTGGTGAGCACGGCCCCGCTCGGCGAGATCATGAGCGGCCGGGACGCCACCGGCCGGATCGCCAAGTGGGCCATCGCCCTCGCTGACCACGAGATCCGGTACGAGCCGCGCACCGCCATCAAATCACAGACCATGGCGGATTTCCTCGTCGACTGGGCTGAGACCCAGTTCGTGCCGCCTCCCCCGGACTCCACGCATTGGCGCATGCATTTCGACGGCTCGAAAATGCGAACCGGCTTGGGAGCCGGCATCGTCCGGTCGTCCCCTAAGGGGGACCAGCTCAAGTACACGCTCCAGATCCTCTTCACTGCCTCCAACAATGTCGCCGAGTACGAGGCGCTCATCCACGGCCTCCGGCTCGCCAAGGAGATCGGAATCCAGCGCATCATCTGCTTTGGCGACTCCGACCTCGTGGTGCAGCAGGTCTCTGGCGAATGGGACGCCATGGACGCCAACATGGCCAGCTATCGGTTCCTCGTCCAGCAGCTCACCGGCTCCTTCGAGGGCTGTGAGTTCCACCACGTCCCCCAAGCGGACAATGAGGCGGCCGATACGTTGGCAAAAATCGGCTCCACCCGGCAGACCATCCCAGCCGGCGTCTCTCTCGAACGGCTGCTCAAGCCTTCTATCAAGCCTTCTATCAAGCCTTCTCCCGAATCGGAGTCTATCTTCGTACCAGCTGCTCCGGTAGCTCCGCCGGCGCTGCCGGCTCCGGCTGACCTGCCGGCACCATCGGCCCCAGCGACAACAGCGGCGCCAACGTCGCCGGTTCCGGCTGCCCCCGGCACCCCCGCGACGGCTGGCTTCGACCCTACGACCCTCCTAATGGAAATCACCGCTGTCCCCGTCCCGGGGACTGGCGAGCCAGTCCCGGGGGCTGGCGAGGTGGTCCCGGGGACTGGCGAGCCGGTCCCGGGGACTGACGGGCCGGTCCCGGGGACTGACGGGCCGGCTCCGGCTGCCCCCGGCATCCCACTCGAGCTCGAGCCGGCCCCCGTCTCGGCCCCCTCGTGGGCGCAGCCCATCCTGGCTTTCCTCCTGCGCGGCGAACTCCCCCCCCCTGACGAAGACAAGGCCCGGCAGATCCAACATCGCACCCCAGCTTACAGCATCATCAACCGCGAGCTAGTACATCGCAGCACCACCGGCGTGTTCCAACGCTGCGTCGAGCCGGAAAAGGGACAAGAAATCCTCCTCGACATCCATCAGGGCGAGTGCGGACACCACGCCGCCTCTAGAACCTTGGTGGCCAAGGCCTTCCGCCACGGTTTTTACTGGCCGACGGCTTTGGAAGAGGCCAAGCGACTGGTCGACAAGTGCGAGGGGTGTCAATGCTTCAGCACGCAGAGCCACCTGCCGACCACGGCCCACCAGACCATTCCCCTTTCGTGGCCCTTTGCCGTCTGGGGGCTAGACATGGTAGGACCCTTCAAGACCGCCCGAGGCGGCATGACACATCTGCTGGTAGCTGTCGACAAATTCACCAAGTGGATCGAGGCCAGACCCATCAGGAAACTGGATGGCCCTACGGCCGTCCGGTTCATCAAGGATGTCACGGTCCGCTACGGCATTCCCCACATCATCATCACCGACAACGGCACGAATTTCGCCAAAGGCGCGATGACGCACTTCTGCTCCCAGGAGGGCATCCGGCTCGACCTCGCGTCGGTGGCCCACCCACAGTCGAACGGCCAGGCAGAAAGGGCAAACGGCCTGATCCTGTCTGGCCTCAAGCCTCGGCTCGTGGCCCCCCTCGTGCGGTCAGCCGGCTGCTAGTTCGACGAGCTGCCGGCTGTCCTCTGGAGCCTCAGGACCACTCCTAACCGGTCGACCGGCTACACCCCTTTCTTTCTCGTTTACGGATCCGAGGCGATCATCCCCATGGACGTCGAGTTCGATTCGCCTCGGGTCGCCCTGTACACGGATAAGGACGCGAAGGAAGCAAGAGAAGACGGCGTCGACCTACTCGAAGAGGCACATGAGCTGGCCCTGAGCCGGACGGCCATCTACCAGCAGAAGCTCCAGCACTACCACATCAAGCGGATCCGGCCCCTCTCCTTCCACGAGGGGGACTTGGTGCTCAGACGGATCCAGCGAACTACCGGCCAGCACAAGCTGTCCTCCTCATGGGAGGGCCCGTTCATCGTCAGCAAAGCGTTGCACAACAACGCCTACTACCTGATAGATGCCCAGAAGTCGCAGAAGCGCAAAAGAGATGCCTCCGGCGAGGAAACAGAATGCCCATGGAACGCAGCACTCCTTCGACCGTTCTACTGTTAAGAAAAAACCCATGTATGTATGTATCTTCCCTTATGAATGCAACGGGGGCCCCAAGCCGGCACTTGGGGCACGCCCTCTTTTCATTTCCTTCAAAGGCTCTTCATCCTCTTAAGTAGGGCTCCCTGGTCCGGCTCCCTGGCCCGGGGGCTCGCCGGCTCTTCTCTAAAGCAGACAAGTAGCATGGGCAAGCAACCTTTTCCTACCCTCCCTACCCAGTCCCATACCAGCCCCCGGCTGTCTGGCTGGCGGAACCACGGAGTAGAAAAGCACTTACCACACGAATGCCTCCTAAAAGAGTGGCAGCCGGGCAGGCCCACCCCGGCCGTATTCCCTAAAAAAAACCCGCCTCTGCTGGCCCGCCCCAACCCTAGCCGGACGACTCTAAGGACCGCGCGTTTTTCCTAAGGACGAAGCCCCGTCCCAGTCCCAGACCGGCCCCCGGCTGGCTGACAGGCGGGGCGGAAGCCGGAAGGAACCCGTGCGAGAAATATGAGTCGGAAGGCAAAGGGGCAAGGGAGGAGCCGGCACGCAAATGCTTTAAACATCAAACAGAGTCATAAACAAAAGGCCGCCGGCCAAGGGTTCATTACAATACACCCCCAGTGGGTGGAAATGCGTCTTCTTAAATAAACGAGTTTGTTGGCAAAAGAAAAAGGAACGAAGCACACAGGTTCGCTCATACCGCCGGGGCGTCGCCGGCCGGCTCAACAGTTCGCCCAGGGGAAGCCACAGCCTTCGGATCTGCCTCCGTGGTCTCCGTGGCCTCGGTGTCGCTGCCGGTGCTGGTATCGGTGCTCTCGTCAGCAACCTCGTCGTCCTCGGGGCCCTGAGGATTGCCAAAGGAGTCTTCGACAACCGGCTCGCCGTCTTCACCCAACGCCGGCAGGAGAACGTCCGGGTCGACATACGAGGCCAGCTCGTTGGCCCGGCGGACGAGGGTATCCTCGCGGGCGAGCCACTCCGCCTCGGGGACCTTGCGCATCATGGCCAGCCGGTCCAGGTTGACGCCGGTGTACCACGACGTATCGAACCGGAGAGCCATCTGCGCCCCGGCCCGAGCCGCCGACTCCTTCCAGACACCGAGCCGGGCCACCACGTTCTCCAGCCACAGCGCCACGCGGCCCTCCGGGGCTCCATGACCCGGCCAGAGGGCCACAATCACCTCCTTGCCGGCCGTGAGGAGCCGGTCCATGCAGCGCCGAACGTGAAGCAGCCGGTTCTCGATGGCCAGCGCAAGCTCCGGCACGTCCCAGCCGGCGTGCTCCTCGATCTCCTGCCCACGCCGCCGCAGGCACTCCCGATGCTCCGCCACAGCCTGCTCAGCGCGGCGCTGGGTCTCCGGGAACCGGTCTGGGGAGAGAGGAGAAACAACGAATAAGACGAAAGCAGGTCGAAAGCAGTCGGCGAAGGAAGAAAAGATTCAAACAAAGCTTACTCTGGAAAGTCTCGTCCATCTGTAGGACCGAAAGTATGTCTAGAGGGGGGGGGGGGGTGATTAGACTACTTGACCAAATAAAAGTTTTGCCTTTTCCCAAATTTTAGAGTTGGCAGTTTTAGCATTTCATGGCAAGTCAAGTACACCCTACACATGCATGTCTAAGAGTATAGCAGCGGAAAGTAACAACAAGCATGTATAGAAGGGATAGGGTAGAAGGATCAAACGCAGTTGTAGACACGATGATTTTTTCCGTGGTTCCGATAGGTGGTGCTATCGTACATCCACGTTTATGGAGTCTTCAACCCACGGAGGGTAACGGTCGCGGGAGTCCACGGAGGGCTCCACCAATAAGGGTCCACGAAGTAGCAACCTTGACTATTCCATAACGGCTTCCGTCCACGAAGGACTAGCCTCACTATGGGTAGATCATCACGAAGTAGGCGATCTCCTTGGCCTTACAAACTTCTTGGTTCACTCCACAACACGAAGTAGGAGGCTCCCAAGCGACACCTAACCAATCTAGGAGGCACCACCCTCCAAAAGGTAATAGGCTCGGTAAAGATGATGAACTCCTTGCTCTTGTGCTTCAAGATGATAGACTCCTCAACACACAATCACTCTCTCACAGATTTGGCTTGGTAGAAGAGATGGGATTGGTGGAAAGCAACTTGGGGAGGCTAGAAATCAAGATCCATATGGTTGGAGTGGAAGATCTTGACCTCAACACAAGACTAGGTGGTTCTCTCTCAGAAAACTGGATGGGGCAAGTATGGAATAGTTCTGAGTGCTTTTTTTTCGAGTAGGTGGTGGTGAAGGGGTATATATAGGCATCCCCAAAAATCCAACCGTTACACACAAAATGACCAACTCGGTGACACCGATGTGTTAATCTCGGTGGTACCGAAGTGACCAAAAGGTGGCAACTTTTGAATCTCGGTGAGACCGATATAGGAAACTCGGTTGCACCGATAAGGTGACCAACGGTCAGATTGACAATCTCGGTGACGCCGATCCAACAATCTCGGTTGCACCGATATTGTGAATTTGCATAACAGAGAGTTGGCAACCCAAACTCGGTGGCACCGGTATGGAATCGGTTGCACCGAAGTGGCTAGGGTTTGGCTGAGTCTGTCTGAGGTGAGAATCGGTGGCACCGAAATGGAAAAGTTGGTTGCACCGATTTTGAGTGTTAGGCTATGACAGACTTTGGTGGGAGAGCTTGTGGGTGTTTTTGGTGACTATCACTTGTGCACGTTTGAGCATATTGTTCACCAACAAAACCTTACCCCCTTTTAATAGTATTGACTTTCCTATGGACTCAAAGTGATTTCTCACAAATATGAAATGTAGAGTCCTCTTGCTTGAATCTTGGCCAAACTATTTCCTTGCATCTTGGGGTATTCCACAATCTCCTTTTGCCAATCCTATCATTGAACATTTCCTGAAATATACTTGGTAGAAACATTAGTTCAATGACTTATATGTTGTTATGAATTACCAAAACCACCAAGGGAGCAAATGTGCTTTCACCATCTCGAGGGCGAATTGGAGGCCCGCGCTCTTCTCCCTCTCCAGCGCCTCCTCCGCATCAACAAGGGCAACCCCGCGCGTCTCGAGCTCCCCCTTGAGGCGATCCACCTCAACCTGAAGAACGGCGGCCCGCTGGGTGGCGTCGGCCGCTTGCTTGGCGGCGTCCTCCCGGGTCGCCACCTCCCGCTGCAGCTCCGCGGTCAGGCGCTCCCGCTCCGACGTGGCCGTCTGGAGCTCCTGCCCCAGCCGGCCCCGCTCCGACGTAGCCGTCTGGAGCTCCTGCCCCAGCCGGTCCCGCTCGGAGGCCAGCTCATCCCTTTTCTGCCGGATCGGGTCCAGCTCCTCTGCATAAAAAACCAAGCATAAGCCGCTCGAAAGGAGAAGACCCGGACCGGCTGCCGCGCAGCCGGCCCGACTCTCGGGGGCTACACCCAGTGGGTGCGCTCGCGCGCCCCCACTTTAATAGGCGTACCTTGCGCTCTCTTCAACTCCTCTTGGACCCGGTAGTAACCAGTCTTGCCGCGGTTGTGGATGCGGACTGCCTCATTGAAAAGCACCTGCCGCCTGGCGTTCTCAGCCTGCCCGCGCCACGAGACAAAAGTGAGACAAGCAAGAAAGGGTTAAATCCGGCCCGGCTGCCACGCAGCCACGCAACCGGCCTGAATCTCGGGGGCTACACCCAGTGGGTGCGCTCGCGCGCCCCCACTGATGATTCAACACAGGACGGAAGAGTCTTACCTCCACCGCCACCTCCACGCGCCGAAAGTTGCTCTCGGCAGCCTCCGCAAACCGGGCCAGCCCCTCACGGCAGTACGCCATGATGCGGCTGGGCTCCCCAGGCACGAGGGCCGGGGCGCCGGCTGGCGGGCCCGGAGCGGCCGTGACGAGGGCCGGCGCCTCCCAGTCTCGGATCACGTCCAGCATGGTCCGCGCCAACCGGCTTGACCCGCCGCTCGACCCGGCGTCCACAACAGCAGCAGCCGGTGGAGGGCTGGCGGTGACCACCAAGGCACGGGAGCCGGCCTCGGGCCCCTCCACGGCCGGCACCACCTGCCGGACCGGCTCGACTGCCGGCAGGGCCGGCTCCCTCCTCCCATCGGCGGGTGCCTTCGGCGCCGCCTCCGGCGCGGCCGGGGCATCGGGCTCACCGCCCGCGGCCGGCTCGGTGGCGGGAGGGGTCGCCACCGCCTCCCCCCGCTGCTCCGTTTCCGCGGCCGGCACGGAGGTCGCTCCTGCCGGCCGGATCACTTCCGTCGTGGGTGGAGCCCCGGACGTCTCCACGACCGGCTCTTGCGGCTCGATCGACGAGGGCCTTGACCTCCGCGTCGACTCTGCAGCGGAGTCCGTCACACGCTCCGGGTCGGCAGACCGCCTCCGCCTCGCGCCGCTCGAGGCCCCCGAGCGCGCAGGCGCGCCCTTCGCCCCCGCCTTCGCGGCCAGCACCTCCGTGAGCCTGCAGGGTGGCGGCGTCTGCCGGGCCGGCAGTCGACTCTATATCATGGAGCTCGATGGCGTCGCTAGGGCAGACAAAGAAACAGGGTCTCAGGCGCTCGCCGGCTCGCAAAACTAGGAAACCAGTAAAAGTCCGGAAAAAAGTACTTACCCGGCGACAACGGGCAGGACCCGCCTGGCCCGGGCCGGCGGCTTCACGGCGGCCGCTCGCGCTCTGTTGCGAGCCGGCAGCTGGGTCGACGGCTGCCCCGCGGCCGGCCTCTTCTCCCGGAGGGAAGCCTTGGCCGTCTGACCACGAGCCGGCCGCTCCTCGCTCCGTCCATGTGTCTCCCGCCGAGCTGCGGGGGGTGGCGCATCCAGGATCCGAACATCATCATCGTCAGTCCAATCTTTGATGGAGGGTCCGGAGGGGAACTCACCAGCCGCTCTGGACCCGCCGGCTCCCGGGTCTCCCATCGCGACGACCGCCTCAACCTCTCCCGAGGAATCGGCCCCCTCTTCGACGCCCCCCGGCTCGAAGTCCTTCGGGTCGGACTCGGCGCGCTCCGCCTGGAAAACCTGGGGGTGCGGGCCGTCCGGCGTGTTCTGTCGCACGGAGTGCTGCGGTCAGCACGGAATGTGAGCTGGGGGGGCCGGCTGAAGAGTCAAAGAGGGGAGAAGATTACCGCGGCAGGGCGTACCAGGGGCGCCGGGTCGTGCCGGCTGTACGGCAGCTTGCCGAATCTCCAAGACCCCGGCTTCAGCTTGAAATTGGCGATGGCATTCACCCGCTTCGCCACCTGGGACGGCGACTGGTCGAAGGTGGACAGCCGGCAGGGGTCCCGCCGGCCCGACATGTCGTAGATCCGGTGCGGCCTCTGCTGCAGAGGCAGCACCCGGCGGTCGATGAAGGCGGCCACCAGATCGGCCGCAACCAGCCCCTCGCCGGCTTTCATGGTCTTGAGCCGGTCCAGCTCCGCGGTGACTTCCGCAAACGGCCTGTCGCCCGTCCAGTTGATCCCGGAGGATGGGGCGTTGACGAAGGCCGGCAGCCGAATGTAGTCTCGCGCCGGGTTGACGTTCTTCACATAGAAGAACGTCCGGTGCCACCCCTTGACGGATTCGACGAGTTTGATGCGGGGGAACAAAGGGCCCCAGACGCATATCACCGCACCCCCGCAGGCGTACGGCTCGACCTCGTTCCTCAGGCCCTTGAGGTAGAAGAGCTTCCTCCACAACTCCACGAAGGGGAGGAGGCCGAGGTAGCCCTCGCAGAGCGTCACGAAGCTCGAGAGCTGGAGGACGGAGTTGGGGCCGAGGTGGTGCGGCTGAAGATCGAATGTATCCATGAAGTAGCGACAGAATTGGCTCACCGGCAATCCAAAGCCGCGCGAGAAATGCTAGGCGAAAACCACGAACTCCCCCTCCTGGGGTTCGGGCGCCACCTCGCCGCCCGGCGGACGGGCGGCGACGTGGTCCTCTGACGGCAGCATCCGGGCGCGGCGGAGGCGCGCGATGTCCTCTTCGGTGATGAACGACCCGTCCCAGCTACCGGAGGGTCTGTCAGCCATCTCCGCGGCAACCGAGCGCGAGGAAGAAGGTGGGCAGCGCGGCGACACAAACCGAGGCGACGAGCGGCGCGAGAGAAAGAAGACGAAGGGAGACATAGGCGAAAGGGGCGCGTGAGCTGCCTCCGCCCCTCCCCCTCCCCTTATAAACACGGGGCGGCACCCGGGGGACGTGGGGATTAACTGCGCCCACTCCCCCGGGAAACCCGCGGGACGTGGGCATCGTGCGCAGTGGTCGCTGGCCTCCCGGCGCAGAGTATCCCGGCCTGCGGCCCGAGGCCTACCAGGCTAGGCCCGTGGCCTATCAGACTAGGCCCGGGAGGGCGTCCCGTCGGGCCAGAGGCGCAGGACCCACGGCATCATTACGCCCCACGTGGCGCGCTGCGGACCGGCACGAGGCCCGAAGCGGCGCGACGGGTCCCGAGGCGTCGGAGGCGGCGGCCGGGGCGGCCGCCCGGCCGGCCCGGCACGACCGGCGAGCGTGGCCGGATGAAGCCGCCGGTTGCCACTCGTCAGGCGGACGCGGGCCCCCGCCGGCTTCGGGGACTATTGACGGGGTTATTACCCCTGGGTATGTCAAGGGGAGGTAGTTCCGGCTCCTCTCCGACGCTAAACTATACGGCCGGCTGGCCCACGGCCGGCTGGCCCACGGCCGGCTGGTCCGTGGCCGGCTGGCCCGCCGCCGGCTGGTCCACGACCGGCAGTAGGGGGCCGGCTGGCCCCCTGACCGGCTGGTCCACGGCCGGCTGTGTGAGAGCCGGCCATCTGGCCCCCGGCCCGGCACGCCTGGCCACTACGCGACTAGCTCGACCGCTGACCTCCGGGCGGGCAGGTACCCGTCCCTTCCTACTGCGGCCGGGTATGCTGACAAGACGCGACCCCCACGACGAACTCCGATGTGGCTACAGCGAACGCTGACGCACGGACGCGCGTGGCTACAGTCCGGCAGACCGTACCACTGACTGAGCACTGATTGAGACCCGGCGGAGCCACAGTACCTCTGCACCACCGTCCACTCCGTTACCTGCCCCGGCGTGGCTACAGCGTCACCGGGCGTGCCGCTGACATCGGCCGGCTGGCGCAAGACGACGCCGGGCAGGGCGGCCCATGCCGTGGCAGGTGGGCGCGGGCCAATAGGAGAGCCGGCTGGCGGGCCCCAGCCGGCGATGGGACCGCGCAGCCGGCGGGCCCTACGGGCGACGAGACAACCCAACCGGCGGGCCCCCTGGCCAGCTGGAGAGGCTGCCAGCCGGGTCCCCCCTTGTAATATCTTAGGAATATTGTACACCGGGGGGTTGGCCTATAAAACCCCCCGGAGCCCCCATGCATCGGGCAAGGGAGACACGCACGGAGGCATTCGCCCCCCTCTCACACTCACACACAGCAGAGGAAGAGGAGCCGGCATCTCCTTCTTCCACCTCCAGATATATAGCTCAAGGAGCACCATTGTAACACCTATCCCCATCCAACTAGACCAGCAGGACTAGGGGTATTACCTCCCACGGAGGGCCCTGAACCTGGGTACATCGTGTGTCCATCACGGCGTGTGCCTAATCCGGCTCCCGGAGCCCGTCGGCGTCCTTCGGCCCCAACCACTCTCGATAAGCCACCCCATGGCATCTGTCGTGAGAAAATGACAACAAAGCTCGTCAGCCACTTTCTTCAGTTGAGCTGCAGACTCCAGGGAAAGTGCGTCAAGAGTGGTCTTGTGGCTGTCCTCTAGCTCCTTGGTACGCTGCTGAACACGGCCTCCAACTCCTCATCCCTGCCACGGAGAGTAGCCTTGAGGGCCCCTTTCCGGGAGGAACTGCTCGTCTCTTTGGTGTCCAGAAGCACTTCACGCTCCACCAGTCGAGCCTCCCTGGCAGCAACGTCCTCTTTGGCCATGGATAGCGTCTCATGCTGCCTCTTAAGAGAATGGACCTGCCGGTTGTACCACTCCCGCAGCTCGTTCCCTTTGTTCCTCAGCTGCTGGTCTACGAGCTCAGCTGAGTCACGCTGCTCCGTGACCGCTTGCCATTTGACGCTATACCTGCTCTGCACGTCCTTGAGCCCTGCTGCCATGGATTCTAGGAAGGCCAAATCTTTGGCACCATCAGCGGAATCGTCAGCTTCTTCGATCCCTTGAGACAGTGGCGCCAGTATCCTACCAATTTCCTCGTCGAGGTCTGCGCCCGCTGAGAAGGGTGAGCCAGGAGTTGTGGGACCCAGCTGAGTAGTGACCAGCGCCAGATGGCTCTGGGAAGATCGCAAGGCTGATGCCAGAGGATAGCTTGACGAGGAGGGCCCCATGGACCGGAGAGGAGTCTTCTCCTCAACGACTGTCTCTGAGCCAGGTGCGCTGCCGGGGGCTGGTTCCACCTTTTCTGAAGATTTCCGAGCCTCCCCGGCAACCTGCCCGTGCCCCTCCGCGGCAGCAATCTTCATCGCCTCCTCAACAACATCCTTCCCGATGCCAGCCACTTCTTCCAGCAACTCAGGCTCTTCAAGTAGCGGAGCTGCAGACAAAGGCAATGAGCAGAAAAATGAAGAGTCAGAAATCAACAGAGCTCGCGGAAAGAGGGAACATGGGGGAGTGAAGATACAAACAAGTGAGATACCCGGCAGGGGTTGTTCAGGAGGGACGTCCCCTCCCCGGCAACATCAGTTGCCAACATGCTATCCGTCACCATCTCTTCTGTGGAGACCTCAGTACGAGCAAACCCCTCGGTGGAGGCCCTTGCCGGCGACTCCTCCCCACCGATGGGAAGGTCCTCTTCCTCATCCCCGCCAGCGGCCAAAGCCTGCCCTGGAGTTCCGTGAAGAGGGCTGGGCCGGGGGCTAGGTGAGGAATCTCTTTCCATGCCTCTTGCCGGGCTCGTGCCTGCCGTGGAACCCGGCTTAGCCGCGGACTTGACCCGTTTGGGTTGACGCGCAAGGGTCTCCTCATCCCTGTCAGAACTGGACTTTCAAGATCAGCCAAGAAATCAAGGACAGAAAGCATTTGACAAAGATCATCATTGAGTAACCCACTCTGAGGCGATGAGCATGGAGCCTAGCTCGTATGACATAGGCAGCGGGCTTGACCTGCCCCTCTTCAAGGTTGGAGGAGCGGAGCTTGGCGGAGGGACCGGGACCTCCGGCAGGGGCGAGCTTGGCGGAGAAATTGGGCTTGTCGAGGGACTGGGGGTCCACCCCCAGAGTGATCCGTCGCTTGTCGGAAGGAGGCTTGGCCTGAGAAAGGCGTGAGGATTGGTGGCATGCTGCTTCATGCTTGCCCCTCTAGTGGTCATCTTCTTCACCTTCTGGGCGCCCTGCAAAGACGTGGGGGCCATCGCCTCACGGTTGACGCGCTCACGGAGGCGGCGCCCTGGCTCTGGTGCTTGAGGACCCCTTTCAAGCACTCCATCATCCGTCTCCGGCTCCTTCGCCTCCTCCGTCTTGCTCCCCTCTTGGGTTCCTATCGTCGTGGTTTGGGAAGCCCCGGCCCCGGCAGACTCAAACCCGACAGCCTCCTCCAAAGCGTGCTTTTCGCTCCCCTCCTCCTCAGAGGAATCATATCCCTCGGACTCCTCCTCCTCTTCTTCGGAGCCCATGTTCTTGGCAGCCTTGGCCTTCTTGTCTTCGTCAATCCGAGCGGCGATGAACGCCTCCTCTGCCCTGGTAGTTGGCAGGATCAGTTTGTCCTCCGCCATGGAAGCTCTGTCTTCTAGGCGAGAGACCCAGTCCATCTCATCGTCCAGGGTAGGAAGCTTCCAATCGGATTTGACCCCGGAGGCATTGCAGTCTGGCATCCATTGCAGAATCTGGCTCCGGGCTGAATTTAGGTGCAGAGGGATGACGCTTGCCGGCAAATGGAACGGCCCGAGGCGGCCGAACAGCTGCTCGCACAACCAGCCGTGGCCGTAAACAGTCAGGTTGTTGGTGGGGCCTGGGTACAGCCGCATCCTGTCGGCAGCCTCGTTAAACTCCCATGCAAATCTATCCCTTTTCTGCAGTGGCGCAATGCGGCGCCGGAGGAAGTCGGCCCCCACATGCTCGATGGTCAACCTAGCAGCTTTCAGACGGGTGATCCTGTTTAGCGCCAGGCAGAGCCTGTCATCGGTGAGGCCCGGCTTGCTCGAGTCGTTGCCGCGCGTGACACATCCAGTCCACGCCAAGCAGAACTCGGGGGCTTCTTCATCCTTAATCCAACACTAGTCGCCCCTCCACTCTTCCCACTTCCCGCGCTGCTGGCCAGGGAGGTATTCCCAGTCTTCCTTCTTTCCCCGGGGGATCCAGCTTATGTTCCCCGAGCGGTGGGATTTGTCTTCAATCCGAGGAACGAAGAAATGCCGGAACAAATCCACATTGGGGGCGACTCCGACGAAATTCTCGCACAAGTGGGCAAAAATCGCCATGCACGCCATTGCATTGGGCGTGAAATCCAGAAGATGAAATCCATACACCGCCATCATGGCGTAGAAGAAATCAGAGAAAGGGGGGAAAGGCCACTGAAAAAATACACGCAGAAGAAGCGGTATGAATCTGATGGTGTCTTCTCCTTGGGGCTGTTCGGCAAAACTACGGGTGCTCCATGACCGTTCGTCGCCCTCCCCCACATGTATGCATACCTTGCGATCAAGGCATTTCCATCCAAGTTCAATGGAGAGAAAACCACATCTCTCCGTCGCAATCTCTCTAGCTCTTCTGCTTTTCTCTTCCTCTCATCGGCCGCTGGGGCCGCCGACGCGGCCGACTGCTTCCCCTTCACAGCGCTCGTCTTCTTCCCCATCTCTTGGGCACTCAAGAGCAGTGGAGGGGCTATCAGCGCTTGGAGGGCGAGTGGCGGCGGCAAAAGCGGTTTCTTGGCTCGAGGAGGAAGATGAAAGAAGGAGAAACGAACGCGAATGAGTAGTGCCCCTGCACGTTCCCTTCTTTATTTAGGAAACCACACGGGGGCTGGCTCTTCGCTATCTTTTCGGAGAAATGCCATTTCAAATTGGCAACGGCTACTGTTCGACGACCCCATGACCTGCGGTAATTACGTGGAGTGGACGTATGCTTAACGAGTAATCATAACCAAGCACTTAAGGGCAGCACTTCCTCGACGCGTGTCCGTGCACTGTTTGGGGCCTAACCCAACATGCCAAACGACACGTATGACTCAGGCCCAGGGCTTCTGTCGGGGTACACGAACAGGGGTATTCATTTCCCACTGACTTGTGCATGGACGATGGGCCTCCGAACCGATGGCCTGAGCCTGCCGAGAACAGCTACTGCCTCTTCAACACCAACCCAAGACAAAGAAGCCGCTCTACGTGAGATCAAGGAGCGCATCAAGAAGATAAACTCAACATCCTAGACCAAGACCCCGACAGAGGCAGCCTACCCTGGCTAGCAACGCCGACAAGACCAATGCAACAGCCCAAGGCGGGCCTGAGCCGCGCCAGCCACGTCCCCGGTGCCTCCTGGGGACCGAGGCACGTGCACCCTCAAGAAGACCCGGCAAGCCGTCACCCGGCAGGCGCGAGCCAAGCAGCCGCCACTCCACCGCATCACAAAGCCAGTCAGTTGTCGATGCGGTGTCGAGCCCTCAGATGGCCAAGTGACTCTCGCTAAGCACGTGGCGACGCACCGGAAGACAGATTATGCCTAGTTGACACCCGTCCAAAGGTGTGTCAAGACACTGAGCAACAGCCTGCTAAGCGGTGGTAAGAGCTTGCTGGGGATGGATCCCCGCTCGCCACCTAGACTAGCAATCATGGTATTTTGTCCTAAATACCAGAGTTAGGTATGATAGCCCTGTTAGCTATCTAATCACTAGATAATTACTATTTTGCCACTGTGGTTGCCCCTTGCCCTATAAAAGGAGGCCAAGGCAACCTAGCTCAAGATTCGGACCTTTGGACACTTGTAATAGCGTAGCAACTCACCCTAAGGCAACCCTTGTCTGGTTAGAGCGCTGCGTGTGCTTCGTGTTCCTTAAGATCAATCCACCAAAGTAGGAGTAGGTTTTTATGCTTCTCAGCGGCCCGAACCTGTGTAAAACACCAGCATATCATCGTCGTGCTGTCCCATGGTCTCTGCTCTTTGAGCCACGTGACCTCCCCTAGCCGAACCATAAAGGGGACTTTGGTCCCATAGGTGATCGTGCGCGTCCGTGCCCCGACAGTGGCCGAACTCGCGAGTTATTCGCATCATAAGCCGCCTGATAACTCTCCAGCTCCATTTCAGCGACAAGTTGTGTGGCCAGCACTCGAGATGTCTTGACACATTTAAGATAGTCAGCATCACCGAAAGTTGAGCCATCATCCTTGAGCTCAGGAAACCCTTTGGCCATTTCTGCCGGATCAAGCTCCTCAGAATAGGCAAAAGCCCGGCTCAAAGAAGATGTTGCACCGGCGCGGGCAGCTGATCTTTTCAACTCTTCAACTTGTTTGGGGATTGTTGAGAGAAACCTCAGCACATCCTTGATGAGCTTCACCGGCTCTTTGTTCCCCATAACCGCCTTGATGGAGATATAGCTTCCAGCATAGAGTTGCTCGGTCAATGTATATACAACCTTCAGCATAAGCAAGCTGTTATCTTGGAGGTTGCATGTTCGTGGGCCTACAAAATAATTTAAACGTGTGAATCGCCAGACGGCTTATCTACGAACATAGGTATTTTTGCAAGTTACTACAAGATACTTACCAAATATAGCCTGGGTCATATGGGAAATGTGCCGCTTTAACCCGGATAGCTCTTCCGTGATGGGTTTCAACTGGCCCTCAGCATTTTCTGCGCGCTCCAACAAGGCGGCTTTCTCAGCTTCAAAGGATTTATTTTGCTTTTCAAGGCGTGCCTTGGTTTTCTCCAATTCCTCGAAAGCAAGGAGAAGTTTCTCCTCAACAGCAGCTCAGGTGTTTTGCCCTACTTCCAGATCTTTCTTCAAACCGTACACACTTGACTCGGCTTCTTGTAGAGCTTTCTGCATAATAAGAGCCATGATATTCAACGGTCATAAGCTGATAGCAGGATGCATCATCATATGACAAAGGAAAATTATAACAAGTCTCAAACAGATTGCAAAACAATATATTTGACACTTGGGTGCTAATGCATGTCAGTTTTTCCAAAGCAAGGATGTGGAGAAGACCCGACTCATCTCAAGAAGATGAGCCGGCCCTTGGGGGCTACAGATTGAATTCTTCTTAATTATTATCAAGACCCAACTCATCTCAAGAAAATGAGAGCCGACCCTTGGGGGCTACAGGTCGAATTCTTCATAATTATTAAGACCCGACTCATCTCAAGAAGATGAGCCGACCCTTGGGGCTACATGTTGAATTATTCTTAATTATTATCAATACCCGACTCATCTCAAGAAGATGAGCCAGCCCTTGGAGGCTATATAAGGATATATGGAGTACACAACAAAGAGGAACATACCACATATTTGTTTTTCATCATGCTGACGAGGCCGACTTCCATCTCCCGGCTCGTAGCAAGACGGTCCAAGTAACCAGCATGTAGTTCTTCAGCACTCATGTTCTCATAACTTGGAAGCTCCAACTTGGCTTTTCCCTTCTCAGGCAGTACTGCTTCATATTTAGCAACAAGTTTTGTCAGCACTTTGGAGACCTCAGGAATGGTATAACTCGACCCAGTAATGACGACCTCCTCGTTTTTATCGCAAGGATCATCTTCAGTTGTCTTTGGAGGATTGGGCGGGTTAAGATTGGCTGCAGGGCCAACTTCAGTGTCCATAACATCAGTGCTTGCTGGCTCAGGTTGAAGGGGTAAATTAGTTTGGGCCTCCTGATGATCTTCAGGCTGATCTGCATGAACTTCAGGGGTTAACAAATCAGGGTTTCCCGGTTTAGGGGCCTCAGGATCAGTGGATGGCTCGCCAACTTTTCTCTTCTTGGCCTTGGCTTGAGCCCTACAAAACAAGAAGATAGAATAAAGAATATGCAAGCATAAGGGTTCACAAAGGCAAGCGTATAATAAAAGAGAATTTACCCAGGATTGATGACAAGGGGTGGTAGTTTGGAGGCGGTTGAGTCGCTTGACGAAGGTGGTGACTCCTGATAAATGGAATCAAAATGATTAAAAGGTTGCCAATTTAAACCAACTTCGAAAGAAAGAGTTGGACTGAAGGTACCTCAGTTGGTCACTTACGGGCGACTGGTTTATTGGGTAAACTGTCTGTAAGATCACCATTACCACTCCGAGTTTGGCGCCTCGATTTATGCTGAGTTTTCTTCAAAACAAAATTGGGATCAAAATAAGCATCTGGATGAGAGAAGCTTACTTTCCGAATGACCCGCCTTGTTCTTGTTGGAAGCAAGGATTCTGAGCCAGAGGAAATGGAAATTACCTCAACATCTTCAGTCCGGTTTGTCTCGACATTTCCCTAAGAGAGAAAAAAGGGGGCATCATCTTGATTCAATAAAATATGGTTAAAGGAAATTGATTTCTACCTCCGATTGAACATCGGCTGCTGCTGATTCGCCCATAAGTGACGGCTTTTCTACGACCGCCTTATCTTTCTTTGAACTTCGAAGGGCCTTAGGCTTTTTGGCTGCGGTTTTCACTCGCTTCTTGCCCCAAAATGAAGACTTAGCCTGCAAAATTGATGATCAAAATTAATAGGTAAGGATTTGGAATTTAAAAGAAGAAAACATTCATACAAGTCAGACATAGAGTTACCAAAGATTCTTACTGGAGGAGCCAGGTTAAGAGCATAAAAGGCCTTCAATCTGTCTTTGTTGCAAGCGGCTAGACTTTCACCCAATAGCTTCTTCACAATCCGATTTATTTCATCGGCATCCAAAGTTATATTGTTATATCTTTGGGCGTCGTCTAAGTCGCCAGAATAAGCGCACATTAGACTGTCACGGCGGCTTAGAGGTAAAATACTCCAGGATACCTAGCCCGGGTCAAATCAATTCCAGTTAACCCATTGGCTGTTAAGGCCCTCAACCTTGGATATATAGGGGCATGTTGAGCATGTTCTTCCAGAGGAGCCCAGCCAGGAAGTTCGAGGTTGTTGGAATCGGGGCTCCACAGATCCAAGAAGGTTCAAACACTGGGGTGCACTCGCTGTCCTACCCTACTCTACTTCGCAACCATGCGACGACTCTCCGGCGGCTTGAGCTAAGGAAGATGAACAAGGACACACATAGTTTACCCAGGTTCGGGCCACCTTGCGGTGTAAAACCTTACTCCTTCTTGGTAGATTGCTTGAGGTGGAAGACGAGTACAAGGCGTGTTCTTGCCAACCAAAAAGGTCTATCTCTCTTGTCTACGGTGGCTGGTTCCTCCCTTATATCGGCCCCGGTCCTCTTCCCCCAAAAATATCTGGCGGGAAGGGTTGCCACAATGGCCATTTTGAAAGGGGACAGGGTTGCAGCTTATCCTGACAAAAGGTGGTCTTCACCTGCTAAAGTTCCTCGCCGTGACGCGCTCGTGGGCTCGGGGGTGACATCCGTCCTGCCGAGCCCTCGGTCTTGGTCTTCTTGCACGGAAGAGGAAACCTTTGGGGGATGCTTTGGGAATGTGACACCCTGATTTTGGCAACTTTTTCTTTACAAAATCTTTTTGGGTTTTATTTGCAATTTGGTTGATTTTCAAACCTTTTCAGTTGAAATGGACCTATGGTTCTTTGAATCTTTTCTCAAGTAACCCAAAACCCTCATCACCTTGCCACACATCTCCTGGATCAATTCCCAATATTTAATCTTTTTCAATAATTCATTTTCTTCCTTTGGGAAAATATGACACCACCATGGGCTGTGAAGCAACCCATAGCTCTGATGATCAGAAAATTCCCAAACTTTTGTCACACCTTCTTATCATCATATGATCCCATAATCTTCAAAAATATTCCATTGCCCAATGTAAAATTTTGGCCAGAATAATTATTTCTCCTCTGGCCAGAATTGGTCCATTGTGAAGCAACTCCCATTTTCCTAGCTCAGAAAATTCCCAATAAATTCCCTGAGATACTAGGGATCCTATCTAGCCACAATATCCAAAAATATCATCTTGTCCAGTACAAATTTTCAGCAGCAAAACTCTGACAAGTTTCTGCCTATTTCAAAACTCTGTGAAGGAAGTACTGGCTAGAGATGCACATTTGCTCTGAAAATTTTATGACATTTGTGCACTACCAAATAACTTCACTCCACCAAGTTTCATCATCAGGAGACCATCTATGTGAGTGCCACAAGCAGATCAAGCTTCTGGACCAGAATTGTAGTTTACAAAGGAACTGCATTCAAATCTTTTTCAAATCTTCTCAAACTTGGCCAGTATGGAGTCCTTCCAAATAGATTACACTAGACTTCTCCTCTAGCTTCATCTCCATCTCATCTCTCCTCCAGAACCTCACCAAGTTGCTGACAGAAAACTGTTGGTGACGCTACCCTTCATCTCAGTGGGTCTCTGGGCCAGCTAGTGCCACGAGAGGGTTCTAGGGTGCACGGACTACGCACCCAACATGGCCCGGCAGGCCATCTCGCACTGCGTGTGCCTGTGCACACGGTGACCACGTAGCCAGCCTTCCAAAACCGCGCTCTGGGCACCGGCAGGCTCGGGTCTCGTCGGAGGCCGACGACCGCGTAGCCGTACGGTGTCCGCTTGCGCCGACAAGCTCCCCTCCGTCCACCTGGCCGCCCAAGACCCTTCCCCTCGCCGGAGAAGCCCTCGTCGGCCGCCACCGCAGTGCCGCACTATGGCACCCATGTGGCCACAGTGGCTGGGCCGCCGTCGTCTTCCTCCGCGTGCGGCCACTGCGCGCATTAACTTCTCTGCTCTCCTCCATCACTTCACTCCACGCCGCGATGGCCAGCTCGCCGTCCTTGCTCCAGTGGCATGGCCGAGCCTCGCCGCTTCGGGAGAGCTCGCCCGCGCTCGCCTCCGGCCTATAAAAGGCCCTGCCCAGCTCCTCCTCTCCTCACCACCCCACCTCACCATCTCTGAATCGCCCCCATAGCGCCCCAGCAAGAGCCGGGAGCTC
The DNA here is from genome assembly GCA_039707655.1 of Elymus sibiricus. Classification (NCBI taxonomy): domain Eukaryota; kingdom Viridiplantae; phylum Streptophyta; class Magnoliopsida; order Poales; family Poaceae; genus Elymus; species Elymus sibiricus. The sequence continues at coordinate 444,501,574 of CM077669.1, forward strand.
GTCTCCCTCAACTCTGGCGAAGGCTCCACCGCCCGATCCCCTCCTGTCGCCAGCCATCTCCACCCCATCCCAGCCTCACCTGAGCCCTACATCGAGATCAGCAGGTCTCACTGGTCCCCCTCGAGCTCTTGGCCGACCGGATTGTCGCCGGAATCCTCATCTCCATCGACACCCGAGCGCCGCCGCCGCCGGAGAAGAAGGGGACGACGTCGTTCGACCACCTCTAGGCAAACCACGGGTACGTGCGTGCTCGCTGTCGTGCGCCCGTTCCATCCCCGTAGTCGCCGGACCCCGCCGCCGTCTCTATCGCCGGCGACCATCGCCGGAGTACCGCGGTTCTCTGCTCCCTCTCTTTCCTTTTTAAACCCAGCCGCGGGACCCCACCTGTCAGCGGCTCAGGCCCGCGCCGAAAGCGGTATAAGTGGAGGCGCCCCTCCACTTTACGTCTTCGATGTGGCCCTCTGTGGGTTTTTCTATTTTCAGTTTAAATCCAATTTTAAACAGGTTTGACCAGTAACTTTGACCTTGAATAACTTTTTATTTATAAGTCCAATTCAGTTGATTCTTTTTGCATTGTGTTGGTATTGAACCCCTTTAATTTCTGACAGATTTTGGTATTTTTCTCTTACTCACAGAATTTCTGGTAAACATAAATGTGTTATGTGATATTTTCCTTTGCCATTTTCAAATAATTTCAGAAGGAGATCCTTGTGGTTTTGGAGACTAGGAGTTTGTGAATCACCCAACAGAACAAGGCAAGCCAGGATACCCATTTCATGAAGCATTTCAATAGCATTGCATATTTTAATGCATTATGTTTATTTATTTGCTATAGGATAATTCATAGTAATTAATTTAAATGCTTAGTGCCTATTGTGATAAACCACTATATTTGCTAAATGATATTAGTGGTTGATCTTGAGTCACCTGTCCGGGCATATCCGTGCAACCACATTTGCCGGTATGGGACGGCCTTGACTTGGTCTGGCTCCGTGCTCTTTCACCGGTACCTCCAGACAAGGAGGGTTATGCATGCTTGCTACCCTGATCATGTAGGCGGCGATAACCCTGTGAGCCAGTTGAGTTTTGTGCCGGCGTCCCCGTTTGGGACAGTTCAGTTTGGCCACGACGGTGGCAGGTGTCATGAGGTGACACAGGGGCCACCCAGGGCAGGACTCCGGGGGAGGATGAATGCCGGTGGTACGATGGGAGAGTCATGGGTCAAGCAGGTTTCGTTGGAGCAACGCTGGTCCACCCGAATGGGATCACGAGGCCAGGTGCTCCATGGTGTGGGTAAAGTGCGCAACCTCTGCAGAGTGAAAAATCTATTCGAATAGCCGCGTCCACGGTGTTGGACAGCCCATCCAGACCTCAGTAGGTGGTCAACCGTAATAATGTCAATAATGATGGAAGAACTCGTCTTATGATCGGAAGTACTCGATGGTTTACGAGTATTCCGAGGGTTGTGGGACAACCCGGAAGAGAGTAAGTTGATAACCGGTAACAGTAAGTGAAATACTTAAGTATTTAACATGTTGATTGCCCTGCTATTGTTTGCTGCATTACTTGGTTGTCATGAGCTTGCGAGTACATTCAAAGTACTCACCTGGCGTATCATGCCAGATGCAGGAGAAGCCGAGAACGGAGGCCCCGATGGTTCGTGCTACGCTAACTAGGCTGTGTCCTCAGCAGTGTCCCTGTGGATGGAGTTTTCGCTAGTTTCCGCTACGCCATAGAATTACCTAGTAGTACCTGCTATGTTTCATAAATAATGTAGATACTATCATAGCACCGAGTGTGCCTTTGGCTTCGCTATCATTGTAAAATATGAGCTTGTACCCGAAATCTATCAATAAAGTCAGTTCAGTTCTGTTCCAAGTTGTTGTGTGTTTCCAGAGGACATGATCTCTCGGCTGGAAACATTGGTAATCTGGTTCTCTAAGCCGGGGTGCCACAACGCTTGGTATCAGAGCCGTGCTGGCTGTAGGACACCCTAGTTAACCCGTGCTAGAATCACGATTAGTGTAGGGCTTTGAGTGTGCATCTTGCTTGCTGCATTTGATTGTTGCATAGCATGCATCCCGATTCATTGTTTTTCTAACCGTTGGCATTGTGAGTGTAGATGGCACCAGTTCATACCACTACCATCATGAGCCTGCACCGTTCACTTTTCCTGTACTGCTCCGTAACGTCTGGCTTCGGCTGTACCCCAATGGCGAAGACCCAGTGTACCAGGTGTTTCGGGAGCAGCTCGCTGAGTCAGTGTACGAGTATCACGCAGAGGCTTTCCTGACCACGAGTTCGGAGATTGGCAGCTACTCTCGCTCCTCCAAGGGTGGAACGGCTTCTACTCCGGAGCTGGTGATCCAGTTTGCTACGATGGAGGCTCTCACTGACTTGTGCTTCCACGAGGTCGAGATGCAGACTCATCCAGGTTTCTTGCACTACCCCACCCTGTCACCTGCGACAGGGCGAGTCATTTTTGCTCCGATTGACCCGGCGAGTGATTGTGCGACTGGTGTTCTATCCCGTTATCTGAACGCCAGTTATCGTATGATCAATGCCTTGGCTGAGGAACTGTCTCGTGTCCAGGCGGCACTTGCAGCCGCGACTGCAGTACCACCTCCACCTCAGCCTACATTCCCGCCTATATATCCACCACCAGTTCCACCCCTTCCAGCTCTACTAAGCCACCAGGCTTTTCGTCTGGTAGCCGTCGTGAGACCCCGACAGAGTGGGCCTCACTCCTAGCCACTCCAGCTGCTCCGATGCTGAGGCGTCGTGCTTCTTCTTCCTCGGAAGGGGAACCATCCCAGCAGCGTCGTCATGTTTCCTTTGATCCAGAGGATGAAATCCATATCATCAGTTCTGATGACGAGGAGTCTTCAGTTTGTCAGTGTTCGTGCCACCCGCGCCACTAGAGTGGAGGCTTGAACTGTAGTGCATGCAACTTTGCATATGTCAACTGCCATATAAGCAGTCTAGCCATGATATCCCCCTACTAGCTTGCCATGTATGATGTTGGGTTATCTTGTATAATTATGTTGTTTGCTTTATTCGCCTTTTTCGTGCATTTTTCTTTCTGGTGTCATATTCCTGTGTTTCCCTTATGGATGTTGCTCATCGATTCGGTATTTTGCAATGGGAACAAATTTAGGATGAAGAGAAGTTGTAGCCAAGGCGGCGATGTAACCCCCGTTCGTCGATCCGCCAGACAAGCAGGACAACCACCAGAAGACTTACAACCTCCACCACCTCAAGCACCGACCACTGATCAGATCATGAGGATGTTTGAAGAGAAAAGAAACCAGGAACTCATGGAATTTTTGAAAAGTATGCAAGCTATGGTGGGCCAGAATAACAACCACAATGGAACACACTCTAAGTTGTCTGACTTTCAGCGCACCAAGCCACCCAATTTTGGTCAAGCTGTGGACCCTATAGAAGCAGATGATTGGCTAAGGACCATGGAAAAGAAGCTAGACATAGCCCGCTGTCAAGAATCAGATAAGGTTCCTTTTGCCACTCACTACCTAGAAGGGCCAGCAGCTATATGGTGGGACAACACAAAGGCAACGTGGCCTTCTGGAGAAGATATTTCTTGGGAAAAGTTCAAGGAGCTATTCCGCAAGTATCATATCCCTACGGGCATAATGAAAGTGAAGCAAAGGGAGTTCCTTGCTCTTACACAAGGAAATATGTCTGTGGCGGAGTATCTGAACAAGTTCAACAATCTGGCACGATACTCTACCCATGACGTGTCCACCGAAGAAAGGAAGATTGACTGGTTTCTGGGAGGACTGAATCACACTCTTCGTTGTCAGCTCTGTATGCTGGACTTTCCGGACTTCTAGACTTTGGTGAACAAGGCTTTCATAGCCGAACGAGAGCATAATACCGGATATGATGACCGCAAGCGGAAGTTTGAACCCAAGAAGGACAACCGTGAGCAGTTTGCGCAGAAGCCACGCACCTGGCAGCCGGGCCCATCTAAATACAAGCCCACGTGGTGCAATGGCAACAACAACAATAAGATGGGTAGCCAGAATAAGACCTTCGGCAAACAACCAGTGCTAGAGGACTGCCGCCGCAATAACACCTGCTTTACCTGCGGCCAAAGCGGACACTACTCTAAGTAGTGCCCCACCAACAACGGGAAGCCATCCTCCGACGTCAAGCCGCAGGTCAACACTATTGGACGTCGCCCCAATCATAACTTCTGCCACGGACGCGTCCATCATATCCCCGCTGAGGAAGCCTGCGAAGCTCCAGAAGTGGTCCTTGGTATGTTTTCTGTTAACGACATACCTGCAGTAATTTTATTTGATTCTGGGGCTTCCTATTCGTTTATTTCGCGGAGTTTTGCCACCTTGCACAAATTTTCTCCTTCGCTTTTGGATAAAATCATGGTGGTACAATCCCCTGACTCCCTGCTCAGAACAAATCTGATATATAGAGATCTGGAAATTTCGATCTATGGAGTTAAATTTCCAGCTGCACTCATTGCCATTGAATCTTCGGGATTGGATGTAATACTGGGGATGGACTGGTTGACACCACATCAGGTGTGCATCAACTGTGCCACCAGGATAGTTACACTAGTTAACCCGACAGGACAAATAGTTCAATTCCTTGCCAGCAAGATGATGTCAAGAAAGGGGATGGCATACCACACTACCGGTACGGATATGAACTTGATTCCGATAGTTTGCGAATTTCCGAATGTATTTCCCGAGGAACTACCAGGGATGCCACCCGACCGGGAATTGGAGTTTGCAATTGAGGTGATTCCCGGTACTGCTCCAATTTACAAGAAATACTACCGTATGCCAGGACCAGAGCTGGCAGAGCTAAAGAAGCAGTTGGATGAATTGTTACAAAAAAGGTATATTCGCCCAAGCATCTCGCCATGGGGATCACCCGTACTGTTTGTCAAGAAGAAGGATGGGAGTCTACGAATGTGCGTAGACTATCGCCAGCTGAATGAGGTCACCATCAAGAATAAGTACCCGCTCTCTCGCATCGATGATTTGTTCGACCACCTGAACGGAGCATGGGTATTCTCCAAGATTGACCTCCGCACTGGGTATCATCAGCTAAAAATCAGAAAAGAGGATATACCCAAAACAGCTTTCACCACCCGATATGGTCTGTATGAGTTTATGGTCATGTCATTTGGATTGACGAATGCTCCAGCTTATTTCATGAGCATGATGAATAAGGTCTTCATGAACTCCCTAAAGGCGGAAACAGAGGGCTCTATCTGCAGATACGCCTTGCAAAGTACTTGGAATTGACAGAGATTGGATATAGAATTGGGGCCAAGGTCTTGAGGATGAAGATGGAAAAAGTGTAAAACGTCTCGAAAGAATTTTGACCCGGGGGGAGAGAAGCCTATGAGAAGATGGTCCAAAAATATTACCACTTCTCCCTTGCCAGGTTTTGGAATTTCTTCTCCAAGAGCAACCCGCCAGCCGATTACTTCCTTATATGGCATAATACCCTGATCTTGATAATCTTGAAGTATAGATTCGGAAACTAGGGACAAGGCGCCCAGTTGCAGACGTTGGATTTCGACATAATGAGTTGCCTGGATAAAATAAAAAGGGGGCAGCTTAAGCAAATGGTTCAAAATAAGATGACCCTATTATTTACAATGGATAAGCTGCCTTTTGAGGAGCCGGAGCCTTAACACAACAGTTTATCACATGGCGGATTACAACTATTGAGCCGACAGAAATAAGGGTGACTTACGCTAAAACCAAAGACCTCTAAATTTTGCTAAGTGTGGAACAAACAAGTTTCTACCAAGTTGCCTATAATTGCGGATCTACGAATGGTTCGGAAAGGAAAATATTCGCTAAAGCTAGCAACAAGGCATGGGAGCAACGATGGTCTAATGTTCAGAACCTTAAGGAGGATTTGAAGACGTTATGCGAGAAATGAATCTGCCATTTAAACCGCTCTATTTCTATGATAAAGCTCGTGGAATATATACATGAACAAGTAATGGCGATAAACAAAGAAGGAACTACCAGAGTATTCAGGAACTTCGACGAAATACTGTGGATCCGGAAAAGAAGAACAATTTACCTAAAGGAGGCTGAGAGCAGCGGAGACGGTCGGCTGGATCTCTATGAAGATGGGGCGTCGCTGCAGTCCCGAAAGTGGTCACCGGCGACAGACGAGTGGCGGCACTGACACGACAAAACCTTCAGGCACGAGGAACAAGAAGCGAGAAGGGCGAGGTAAAAGTGAAAGAAGGGATCCTCCAGTGAATATTTAAAAGGGGAAACCCGAAGGGACAACCGGCGGGCACGAAAATCAAGGAGACGCAGGAAATTTTGGAAACCAAAGATACCTCGATTTTTGGGATATACGGATACACTTAGATTCGCTGTGATGTCATCATTGACTTCCTGGATTTCTGGCGGGTGACGTCACTAAACGGACGACACAAGAAAAATGACAAGTCTGGAGATATTGCAAGCTGGCACTTCAAGATCCATGAAGAACACTGATGCAGGCAGATGATAAGCCGCTGAGAGAAAATAAGGGAAATTGACATGTATGAATTCAAATCAATCTGGGGCCTAATGTCGGGGATATAACCCCACGGTATAACCCGTCCTATTGGGCCGGGTCAATGTAATGGCGGCTCTGGAATTATATTCAAGATGGGCCGTGTCGTGAAGATAAGGCGAACAAGGTGGTTGCTGAGTAAGTCGCCGGGTGGCCTAAGCTCATGGAGACGGCGACTCATGGCCCACAGGGCAGAAGGCGCAAGGAGATTCCTTGCTTGACAGGCAAGGCATGTTAGAGACATGATAGGTTACGAGTTGTAATATGACCCAGACTCTGTTGTAAACCCTAGGGTCTCGACCTGTATATAAAGGCGAGCCCCTAAGGCCGAAAGACGTAAGTTACACACCCTTGAAAGCTAGGTTAGCGATTCCGCATCTTTGGAATCGAGATCATCATTAATATAGACACAAAGCAGGACGTAGGCTATTACCTCCATCGGAGGGGCCGAACCTGGGTAAACTCGCCTCCCATTCCCGTTTAACCCCTTTGAGTCGCCACCTAGCGGCGATGGCCTCACACGTAAGTTCTTGCACGAGGACATCTTCCGTGACAAAACCATGACAAGACTTCTCCCATGTCCTCACGAACAATAGTAACTACTCATAGCTCATCAACATGTTCAAGATCAGAGGTGCAATAGTTTTGAGAGAAAGATTGAATACAAGAGATGAACTAGGGTTGGAGATGAGATGGTGCTGGTGAAGATGTTGATGAAGATTGGTCCTCCCACGAAGGAGGAAGCGTTGGTGATGACGATGGCTTTGATCTCCTCCTCCCGGAGAGGAATTTCCCGGGCAGAATCTAACTGCCGGAGTGCAAAAGGGCCTCTGCCCAGGTTTCCACCTCAAGACGGCGGCGCTTCATCCCGAAAGGTTGCTTATGATTTTTTCTAGGGTAAAACACACCATATAGGAGAAGAGGGGCGTCGGGAGGCCAACCAGGGGCCCACAAGCCATCAGGGCGTGGCCTGGGGGGAGGGGGCGCCCTGTTGGCTTGTGCCTGGCTGGTGGCCCCCCTCTAGTATATTTTTGGTCCAGAAATTCACATATATTTAGTAAAAATGCCTCGTGAAGTTTCAGGTCATTTGGAGTCCGGTGATTTTTCTGCATTTTTCTCGGTTTTCCGGTCCAGAATTCCAGTTTCCACATAGTTCCCTCTTTGTGATGTACCTTGCATATGAAGAGAGAAAGAGCATAAGAATTGTATGATAATAGGGAATAATGGAAAAGATTAACGTAAATATGAATGAGAAATCATGATGAAAAATGGACGTATCAACTCCCCCAAACTTAGACCTCGCTTGTCCTCAAGCGAAAGCTGAACTCGAGAGTAATGACGACATAATTTGAGAGAGAGGTGTCGATAAAAACAAAATACGGACATTGTCATGGTTTTTTCACGACAGATGTCCTCGTGCAAGGACTTAGGTGTGAGGCCATCGCTGCTAGGTGGCGACTCAAAGGGGTTAATCGGGAACAGGAGGCGAGTTTACCCAGGTTCGGCCCCTCCAATGGAGGTAATAGCCTACGTCCTGCTTTGTGTCTATATTGATGATGACCTCGATTACAAGGGTGCAAAATCGCTAACGTAGCTTTCGAGGGTGTGTAACTTAAGTCTTTCGGTCCTAGGGGCTCGCCTTTATATACAGGTCGAGACCCTAGGGTTTACAACAGAGTCCGAGTCATATTACAACTTGTAACCTATCATGTCTCTAACACGCCTTGCCCCTCAAGCAAGGAATCTTCTGGCGTCTTCTGCCCCGTGGGCCATGAGTCGCCGTTGAGGGAGTCCTGGAGTAAGGGGTCCTCGGGAGGCCGACCTATTTCTTATGGGCCGGACTATATGGGCCGCTTGCCGAGCACTGGATTGATCGAAGACCCTGTCTCCAGGAAAGAAGCTTCGGGAATCGTGGTGTATCCTCCACGTTTGGAGTAGTGAATAGGCATGTTTATCCCTTCTACGTGTAACCGACCATGTGTAAACCCTAGGTACCCTCGGCGTCTATATAAGCCGGATGGTTTTAGGTTGTAGGCCAACAGAACTCATCTAGGGTTTTAGTCATACGATCTCGAGGTAGATCAACTCTGTAACCCTTATACCATCAATATAATCCAGCATGACGTAGGGTATTACCTCCATAAGAGGGCCCGAACCTGGGTAAACATCGTCTCCCTCATCTCCTGTTACCATCGATTCTAGTCTCACAACTCGGGACCCCCTACCCGAGATCCGCCGGTTTTGACACCGACATTGGTGCTTTCATTGAGAGTTCCACTGTGATCGTGAAAGGAATCGATGGCTCACCTTGTCATCAACGAAGAGGTCTGCAATACGGGCACTTTCGTCCCCGGACAGATCTTCGCTTTCGGCAGCATTGTGCTGCATGCCGACCCGACCGGCCATCTAGGCCGTGTTGGAAGTTTCGCCCCTGATCAAGAGACCAGATTCGGGAACCTGGAGTTCTCCATAGACTCTCGGGGTGACCTGTCACTAACCGGGCTCGCGGCCTCACCTTCCATGCCCGAAGACTCTGAGGCTTTAACCACAGATCCATCTTTCAGTCCCGCCCACGGGATCTACCCCGGCGAGGACCCAACTTTCAGTCCGGATTCGGTCATAGTGCCAGATGTCCGGACACCTATTCTTGCCGAACACTCCCCCTGCGCGGACGCATCGGAGGTTAACTCCGGAAGCTCTGAGCAGGCCGATCCGATCGAGCTCTCGATACTCAACGAGGCCCTAGATCGGATCTCGTCAATGAAGATTGCCGACGACCCAACCCCGATTTGTGCTCGGATTGGGCGTAAGACGGGTCAGGACGAATTTTTTGTCCGACCCACCACCCACTTAGTAGCCACTGTCGAGGATTTAACCGACATGTTGGACTATGCCTCTGAGGAGGCAGACTACATGGATGAGGAGGATCACGTCCTCACCCCCGTTAACACCGGACGGTGGACTGCCACCTCCACTTACGACGTCTACATGGTGGACACTCCGAAGAACGACGGTGACAAGTCGGATGAAGCACCGTCAAGACGCCAAAAGCCGCATAAACGGTCAAAAGGGAAAAAGGGAAGAAGAGCTATCGATGGCACCGGGGACGGAGACACCCCGGAAGACCCCGGCAATCCCGAAGTCCCCGAACACCCGTTAGAGGGTCAGGAGAGGCCGGAAGACCGGCGCAACCCCGACGATCTACATGATTCCGAGGACGACAATTACCTCCCCCCTGTCGAGGAGGAGGACATCCCGGAAGCCGATGACTTCGCCATCCCTGATAATCTTGAGGATCAGGAGCTGTTTAGGCAACAACTTATAGCCACGGCTCGCAGCCTGAAAGCAAAATAACGGCAGCTTAAAGCCGAGCAAGACGACCTCAACGATCGATGGACGAGAGTCCTCTCAGCTGAGGAAGGATATGGTACCGGTCTATCGGACCAACCTAAAAGCTACCCACGCAGAAGGCTGCTGCCACAATTCGATGACGAGCTCACTGATACGCCGTCCCCTAAACACACACCATACGACAAGCCAGACCGCCCTCCTCGAGGACGAGACAGGACGGCTGACAACACCGGCTATAGGCCGACGATACCCCGTAGACGGGGAAAGGAGCCGCTAGAGCCCGATGACAGGTTCGGCCTGCGACACGACCTGGACGACAGAGCAGGTCGTACGCGATCCATCTACGGATCCAGAGGATACTCACCCGATAGACGGGAAGGGTACCGACCTTGGCTCGACCGCAACCATAACGGACGGGAACAAAACCGGGCTAGGACATACACCGATCACCGGCGCGTCATAGCTCGGGTTAGAGGCGCTACCCACCCACTATGCTTCACGGACGAGGTAATGTAGCATCAGTTCCCGAAGGGGTTTAAACCTGTAAACATAGAACAATACGATGGGACAACTGACCCAATCGTATGGATCGAGGATTTCCTCCTCCACATCCACATGGCACGAGGAGATGACCTGCACGCCATCAAGTACCTACCCCTGAAGCTCAAGGGGCCAGCTCGGCACTGGTTAAATAGCCTCCCCGAAAACTGTATTGGGTGCTGGGAGGACCTAGAGGATGCATTCCGATCTAACTTCCAGGGCATTTATGTTCGGCCGCCGGACTCCTCCGACCTAAGCAACGTCGTCCAGAAGCCTGGAGAGTCCGCGCGGCTATTCTGGAATCGGTTCTTGACCAAGAAAAACCAGATCGTCGACTGCCCGGACGCCGAAGCAATAGCCTCTTTTCGGCACACTATTCGGGATGAGTGGCTGGCCCGTCAGCTCGGCCAGGATAAACCAAGGACAATGTCCGCCCTTACATCACTCATGACTCGCTTTTGCGCGGGCGAGGATAACTGGCTACCAAGACGCAGCCACAACCCCGAAGACCCCGGAACCTCCGAAGTTCGGGATGGAAACGGGAAACCAAAGCGCAACAAGAATAAGCGCCGGCACAACAATAGCGATGCCGATGACACGGCAGTTAACGCCGGCTTCTGCAACTCCTATCCTGGGTAGCGAAAGAAGCCTCCTAAAGGCAATCGCGACGGACCCACCCCGCTGGACAAGATCATGGAGAGGCCTTGCCAGATCCATGGCACTCAAGAGAAGCCCGCCAACCACACCAACCGTAACTGTTGGGTATTCAAATAGGCCGGCAAGCTCGCATCCGAGGACCAAGGCAAGAGCCCACGCAGCGAGGACGAGGATGAGCCCCGCGGTCCGATCAGTGGCGGACAAAAGAAATTCCCTCCAGAGGTAAAAACTGTAAATATAATATACGCCACTCATATACCCACAAAAGAGAGGAAGCGCGCCCTTCGGAATGTTTACGCCGTAGAGCCTGTAGCCCCGAATTATAACCCATGGTCGGCATACCCGATCACCTTCGATCGACGTGACCACCCGACCAGTATCCGTCATGGGGGTTCGGCCGCCCTCGTCCTAGACCCCATCATAGACGGGTATCACCTCACTAAAGTCCTAATGGATGGAGGAAGTAGCCTCAATCTGATTTACTCAAACACGGTGAAAAAGATGGGCATAGATCCGTCAAGGATAAAACCCAGCAACACTACCTTTAAAGGAGTGATCCCAGGCGTTGAAGCCCGGTGCACGGGCTCTGTAAGCCTGGAAGTAGTGTTCGGCTCGCCCGATAACTTTCGAAGCGAGGACTTGATCTTCGATATCGTACCTTTCCGCAGCGGCTATCACGCCCTGCTCGGCCGTACAGCATTCGCTCGCTTTAATGTTGTACCACACTACGCATACCTCAAGCTCAAAATGCCCGGCCCCAAGGGGGTCATTACTATCAATGGCAACATAGAGCGCTCCCTCCGAACTGAGGAACATACGTTGGCCCTGGCGGCCGAATTCCATTACACCGATGATCGACAAGCGCTGACATCTGCCGTAAAGGCACCCAAGGCTGGGAAGCGAGCTCGGCCTCAACCCGAAGTACCAGAACCTTCTTCTCCCCATAAATAGGGACTCGCCCCCCATCGCACGACCCTAGAATCGGCAAAGTACGTGCCGAGGAGGCACAACTTCGCGCTCAAAATTCCATGGGCAGCGGTGGGAAAAAATTATTAAATGGTAAGTGTTCGGCTGGACCTAACTACCACCTTCAAAACGTCTTCGGACATACTACAGGTACCATAAAGTACCTGCTAAGGCGTAAAGCTCATTCACACTTTGGCGACTTCTCAAGATTTTTCTCCAAAATCCTCTCGCCGAACAGCACACCCATAGAGGTATACAACTCCTTGGGAGACGCAGGAGCGGACAAGCGACAGGGCACATCGAGGACGTCAGGTCACCTATCAAAGACCCTTGGTACAACCCCTCCTGTAAGGTTTATATTTCATTTTTAATACCTGTAAACAGTTGTATCGGCAATTTGAATAATAAGAGTCGTTGAGTAAAATACAGATGTATCATGCATGATCACTTCGCTGTTTTTTGGCGCACTCTCTATTTTCCCTCTCTTCTTGCGAACCTGTTTGATATACTAAACGATGCAACTGGCTAATAGACCGGGGGCTCGAACTAAAGAAAATCGCCTTAAGCACAACTGATTTTTGCGTTCAGCGTCTTGGAATTCCGCTTTATATGCATTGGTTCCAAACTATGTCTTGGGTCAATAGTTGGGTTGCCCGGTTCCTGTGCTTGCCCCTTTATGTTCCGCTCGTTCGGCTAAAAGGGCAAAGGGAGAACCGCTGCGATTGTGCTTCCGGCTAGCCTGGTCATGCACCTCAGCGGAGAAAGCCGAAAACTGTCTGTCATGGTATGCGAGAACCGGTCTGCGAATCCGAGCTTAACTAAATCTCGTCAGAGGTTATTCCGTGTCATATGATGGGTTTGGTATTAGTACAAACCATGTGATATAGGCTTTGGCCACGGCTCACCCGAACATCACAAACACCTGGGGGCTAGTCATCAGCCCCCCGCACTCCTTTCTCGCGCCCCTACGGCTAAGTGAAAGCAATAAAGCATTATGGTCCGATTGCCTTGTCCGCCCCACACTACCGCCTTCGGGTACCGATAGCTCGGCTAAGGGCTCGGTTTTTTCACGGCAGATGTCCTCGTGCAAGGACTTAGGTGTGAGGCCATCGCTGCTAGGTGGCGACTCAAAGGGGTTAATCGGGAACAGGAGGCGAGTTTACCCAGGTTCGGCCCCTCCAATGGAGGTAATAGCCTACGTCCTGCTTTGTGTCTATATTGATGATGACCTCGATTACAAGGGTGCAAAATCGCTAACGTAGCTTTCGAGGGTGTGTAACTTAAGTCTTTCGGTCCTAGGGGCCCGCCTTTATATACAGGTCGAGACCCTAGGGTTTACAACAGAGTCCGAGTCATATTACAACTTGTAACCTATCATGTCTCTAACACGCCTTGCCCCTCAAGCAAGGAATCTTCTGGCGTCTTCTGCCCCGTGGGCCATGAGTCGCCGTTGAGGGAGTTCTGGATTAAGGGGTCCTCGGGAGGCCGACCTATTTCTTATGGGCCGGACTATATGGGCCGCTTGCCGAGCATTGGATTGATCGAAGACCGTGTCTCCAGGAAAGAAGCTTCAGGAATCATGGTGTATCCTCCATGTTTGGAGTAGTGAATAGGCATGTTTATCCCTTCGACGTGTAACCGACCATGTGTAAACCCTAGGTACCCTCGGCGTCTATATAAGCCGAAGGGTTTTATGTTGTAGGCCAATAGAACTCATCTAGGGTTTTAGTCATACGATCTCGAGGTAGATCAACTCTGTAACCCTTATACCATCAATATAATCCAGCAGGACGTAGGGTATTACCTCCATAGGAGGGCCCGAACCTGGGTAAACATCGTCTCCCTCATCTCCTGTTACCATCGATTCTAGTCTCACAGCTCGGGACCCCCTACCCGAGATCCGCCGGTTTTGACACCGACAGCCGTCTCCACACGCTTGGGCCGCCCGGTGACTTACTCAACAACCACCTTGTTCGCCTTATCTTCACGACACGGCCCATCTTGAATATAATTCTAGAGCCATCATTATATTGAACCGGCCCAGTTGGACGGGTTATATCGCGGGGTTATATCCCCGACATTAGGCCCCAGATTGATTTGAATTCATTCATGTCAATTTCCCTTGCTTTCTTTTGGCGGCTTACCATCTGCCTGCATCTGTGTTCTTCATAGACCTCGAAGTCCCGGCTTGTAATATCTCCAGACTTGTTAGTTTTCCAGCGCCTTGTCTGCCAGTGACGTCATCCTCGCTGACCGTTGCCCTTCGGAGTCATCATAACGAATCTTTTGAAAACTGCGCCAAATCTGGGCCGATTCGAAAATCGAGGCGTACCCCTAGCCACAAATTTACCGCAGCCGTTTCGTTTTCCATAGTTCCGTTCTGTTTTCCATCCTTATAAATACGTCCACTGAGCCCCTGTGATAACTTTCCCGTCATCTTCTTCCTCTCGCTCCTTCTTCGGCCGAACACCACCAGAGCTTTGGAGGTATCATCAGGGTCTCCAGCTCCGTCGTCAACGCCATCGAGTCTTCTCGCAGCCGTCGGAGCAAGCACGGTCATCTCCATTTTCATCTCAACAAAATCTGGTATGAATCCCTTCCATTTAGGGTTTGATCCTTCCGGTGTTCATACCATGTTCGTCGCGTTCGTCTGAGATGCAGTTTGTAGATCCACGCACTCATTATTCCTTGATATTGCATAGCTTTAGTATGGTCTTCGCCTTGTTTTCCTTATAAGTAGATCTAAAATGAGCCACCGAGGGTATTCTTTGAACACTGTAGTTTCGGTCTTTCCGTCAGCTAGAACGCATATTTCATTGTTTTTCCTCACTTAGTTAGATACATCTGAAAGAGAATCTTCGTAGAAATCTATTTGTGAGCAAATCCTCTTGCTAAGTTATGTGAAGATATGTCTTTGATCTCCCTTGATTTTGTAGGCTGAAAATAGCAAATTATTATAGGCGGCTTATGATACGCACCGGCTCATTTTTCTTGTCGCTCTTGTAGTTGCTCTATAACCCGCCATGGCTCCTAAGAACTCCAAAGTCTGTAACTGGGCCAAGACCAAAGAATCCAAGCTTACCTTAGATAATCTTGTGGACCAAGGTTTCTTGCCGGCTCGAAAAGACATAGAATGGCGGGCTCCCAAAGAAGAGCCGTATCCATAGCCGTGGCAAGGAGAAGTCGTTGTTTTTATTGACCATCTGCGTAGAGGCTTCCGACCCCCGGGCTCAAAGTTTTTTAGAGACCTTTTGCACTTCTTTAACCTCAGGCCTCAAGACATCGGTCCAAATTCCATGACCAACATTTGTCAATTCCAAGTGTTATGCGAGGTATATCTTTAGGTTGAGCCGTCTGCGACCCTTTTTAGGGAATTTTTCTATCTCAACCATCAGACTGAGGTGAAGAATGGTGCTGCCTGTGAACTTGGCGGAGTTTCTATTCAAAAGAGAAAGAACACCGCCTTTCCTGAATCAAAGCTGGCAAGTCATCCGAAAGGATGGAACAAGAACTGGTTCTACTGCAAGAATACTGCGCCCAAGGGAGAAAATCCTCTGCCGGGTTTTAGACTGGAAAGGCTCAGTAGTAAAGTGGAATTTTCGGGTTGGCCAACAGATGAAGAGAGGGCTCCATTAGCACCTCTTCATACAAAATTGAGAGCTCTGACCGTGCATGGCTTAACCGCGATTGATTTGATTCGTTGCTGGCTAAAATGGTGAATCCAGACTGTCAGCGTAAGGGACGGCTTGATGTGTGATTACTCAGGCGCCTCATCTGATCCTCAGTGCTTCTCTCATGAAAGTCTGACTGATGACGCCCTTAATAAAGAAATGAAGAGGTTCTTTTCCGACTCAAAGGAGCAATGCAGTGTTATCATCTTGGGTTTGTTCTATCTGCTTAATCCGCCGCCTCCGGTACTAATCACTTTTACTCTGTTTTTTGTCAATTTTACTTTGACCCGTCGTTCTTACCACATGCTTTATATGCTACAGGAGAACTCTATCTTTTGGAACGTCAAACCTCAAGCCCCTATTTCCTCGTCGGGTAGAAAAGATAACCCGACCCCTGTGTCATCATCTAGGGAGGAATCTGAGGTAGAACTTGATTCTCTTGGCCGCCTGTTTATTGAGCTTGCTGACGCGCCTTCTTATCAGGGTGACTCGGAATCTAGCCAAGCCAGCGAAATTGAGGTAACTCCAATCTCCTCCAGTTCTTCAGAAATGTTTGTTCCCAGAAAGTCAAGACAAGTCGTCCGGAAGGTTAAGTTGACACATCCCGATGCTCACTTGGCTCCCGATTTTCTTTTGAAGAAAGCACAGTTTGCTGGCTCGTCAAAATGCAAGACCCAGAGTGAATCGGGCGACTTAGACCCAGTTTGTCTCATGCACCGCCGGCTCGCAAACCACGTCTCGAGGTGCCTCATAGTACAACCAATTCTCGACCTAGAGCCGGTTTGTTTAAACAACCTCTTAGTCCTTCGAATTCACTTTATCAGTCTTCCCCTCCATCTTCGGGCGACTCAACTGCAACGCAGCTTCCCACTTACAACGTCAACCACAGGTAAGCTCCTGAACTTGCACTGTTGACTTATGTCATTTTAAACCTTGAGCTATATTTTCCTTAGCATAATTTTTTATTTTTGCAATCGTAGGGCCAAGGCTACTTCGTCGAAGTGGACTGGCGGGTCATCTTCTGGTACTGCAAACCAAAACATTTTAAACCCCCTGCCGGTGAAAACAACCACAGGAACTGACCCCTTTGTAGAGAAGGAAACATACATGAGGGCTAAGGCGGCAATCGACATTGAGACGCCCAGGCCGAATGAGCCGATCTTTATGGATATACCACCTGAGGCCCACGGCATGTTGGATGACCCATCTGCATGTTTGCCAAGCCCGATTCGTCCTTCTAGCCCGGCCATTCATTTGGATGATCCTATGGTGACAGCAGAACCAAGTCTTCGAGATGTTATTATTGTTAAGGAGGGTTTCCAAGTTCCAATTGTTTCCACTTCCTTGGCTAAAATTGTGGCTAAGGATGAGCTGGTAGACTTGAGCAAAGGGAAAGCCAAACTGGAGATTCCAGAGTTGTCTGCACCTTGTACTGAAGATTTACACCAGCAATACTTGACCCGGCTGTCTGAGAGTCGGGAAATTGAAATCAGCATGATAAATGCTATGAAGGAGAAGTATGAGGTAAGATTCTTGTTTTACCACTATCTTTATACTGTCATTAGCCTCCAAGGACCAGCTTATTATGGTAAGCTGGTTCCATAAAATAAATATGACCTATAGCTGTAGCCCCCAAGGACCGGCTCATCATCTTGAGATGAGTCGGGTCTTGTTAATACTTGTGAAGAATTCGACCTGTAGCCCCCAAGGGCCGGCTCATCTTCTTGAGATGAGTCGGGTCTTTTAATAAGCTGGAAGAAATCGACCTATAGCCCCCAAGGGCCGGCTCATCTTCTTGAGATGAATCGGGTCTTTCCATGCTAAGATTTTAAGAAAAAACTGGCATGCATTAGCCCCCAAGTGTCAAGGATATTGCTTGCAATCTGCTTGGGACTTTGATAATATAAAAAAGAAGTAATTCGTCATAGGGTGGCTTGAAGCTGTTGTAGAAATATTTGCTGATACTTCTTGTATATCTGTCAGGAGTTTGTAGGGGATGCTGAGTCGGTTGTTGTGAAACTGCAGAAACGGCTCAAGGAAGAGAGGAAACTGAAAGCTGATGCTGAGCTCATGGCAGCTCGTTTTGAGGATTCTGCACGACAGGCTAATGAACGCCTGGAACAAGCCGTAAAGTTGTTTGAGGCAGAAAAGGCCACCCTCTTAAAACACGCTGAAAAGGCGGAAGGGAAACTTGGTCTGTTGAAGGAAAAATATTCCACTCTTGTGAAACAGATAAACGAGATGTTGACAGCAATCTTCGGTATGTACTTTGTATCTCTTTTGTAATTAACCAGCTTACGATTGTATGGCGGCTCATTGTCTCTCTTTTGCTCTATTGAAGGACGAAAAAACCATAATCTTGTAGAGTTGCCTATTGTGAAATTGAAGGCCATTTTCACATATGTGGAGCAACTGTTCACAGGATCTGTTTACTCCATTATGTCGGTAAAGAATTTAAAACACCCGCCTAGAAGCATCAAGGACATGTTGAAGCAGCTCTCCACCATGCCACAATGGGTCACCGAAACCCGGAAAGCAGCGGCTCGAGGAGGAGCAAATATGGCTCTTGTTCGAGCGAAGGCATATTTACCTGAATTGGATGTGGAGTTCTTAAAAGGCGGCTTTCCTGAGTTCAAACTCGATGGCTCCACGTTCACTCATTCAGACTATGCTAAGTGCGTCACAGAGACTCGGCCACTGGCGACTCTTATAGCTGAAGAGATTGACCTCTCGAAATACCATCCTGCATACACCAACGATAATGAGCGCATTAATGCGCCCAAAGATGAGCCGTCCGAGTTGGTGCCTCCCCGTCGTAAGAGACCTTTTGCTCCTGATGTTGACGCATCATCTCTTGTTGAGGGAACGTCCAATTTTGAATCTTTGAACTCAATTCGGTGGCAACAGATGGGCCAGCAGGTTGACGAGGATGATGAGCCGGTGGATTCAGATCTAGAGGTGGCTGATGAGGAGAAGGCATGAAGGCAGCTCCGGAGATAAATGAGTCGCCAAACTGAGCTAGCCTCCAAGTGTTTGGGGAAAACTTGAGTACTGTGTGGCTCCTTTATGGACCTGTAATAGGGATAGTCTTAAAACTTCTTTGAAATGCTTGGTCGTGACATCGTGCACGTGTGCACCTTTGTTGGTGCAGAACTCCAATCTTTTGAGCTGTTTGCTGAGATAGGATTTATGCTGCTTGTTTGCTTATCTTTGAATATCTCTATTGTTGTGCTCAATGAGTCGCTTGACTGGTCATAATAGGACCGTGGTTTGTTAACCCGGACGCTCATATATGAGCCGATAATAGGGACAATGTTGTTCCTGAAAATTCATAATGTGATAAAAAATATATTTATATAAGTACTGTTAATAAGCCGACTCAATGAGACTCGGCAAAAAGAGACTCGCTTTCGAGGATCAAGTCTTGCTTCAATGAAGCGGGTATGATAACCCATGGTTTATCCTAGCTTTCTGTATGCCGGCTCTCGTGTGACTCAAGCCGGTGTTTTAACCTTGAGAAGTTCAGGGTCCAAAAAAAGGATTGACTTGCAAGAGTACATGGGGTCACCTGATCGGAGTCGCATCAAGCATACAAGCAGGTTTAACCATATATTGTGGCGTTTTTGCCTAGTCAAGAGGGTGAGAAAGCTAAACTCGATGAGTTGGAAGCCCCCAAGTGACCTATGTTGCAAAAAATAAAGACTCATTCTCAATTTGTAGACTAAAACGACAGAGACCCCGAGTTTCGAGGGTGCCGACTTTATTATATTTGAACATAAAGAAGTATGTATATAATCTGCAGGGGGGATTACAAAAGGGAGCCGGTGGCTCTTTAAGTATAATAAGGCCGCAGGTGAGCAATGTTCCAGGGCTAGGTTGTCTCCTCCCTGTATGATCCTTCTTGTAAGTCCACCAGATAATATGAACCGTTATTGAGGTTTCTGTTGATGACGAAAGGACCCTCCCAAGGTGGGGAAAGTTTGTGCATCCCTGTCTGATCTTGAATCAGACGTAGCACTAAGTCGCCTTCTTGAAAAGTACAATTTCAGACTCTATGACTGTGATAGCGACATAGGTCTTGCTGATATATAGCAGATCTGGCTGTTGCTAAGTCACGTTCTTCTTCCAAGGCATCCAGGGAGTCTTGACGTGCTAGCTCATTGTCTGCCTCAACGTAGGAAGTCACTCGAGGCGAGTCATGGCGAATATCACTTGGTAGAACCGTCTTGGCTCCATAAACCAGGAAGAAAGGTGTGTATCCAGTGGATCTATTTGGAGTGGTACGAATACTCCAAAGTATTATAGGGAGCTCTTCAACCCAACAACCTGGACTATGCTCAAGTGGCAGCATAAGCCGGGGTTTGATCCCTCTGAGGATGTCCTGATTAGCTCTTTCGGCTTGTCCATTGGACTGCGGATGTGCAACTGCTGCCAGGTCAAACCGGATGTGCTCTCATTGACAAAACTATTCCATGGCTCCATTGGACAAATTGGTACCGTTATCAGTGATAATGCTATGAGGGTAGCCAAAACGGAAAATCAACTTTTTCAAAAACTTGACCGCAGTTTCCGCATCGCAACTACTAACTGGCTCTGCTTCGACCCACTTGGTGAACTTATCAACCGCCACCAAGAGGTGGGTATTCTTGTCAGAAGACGGCTTGAACGGGCCAACCATGTCAAGCCCCCAAACCGCAAATGGCCAAGTAATTGGCATCATACGCAACTCCTGAGCCGGCACATGAGCCTGTCGACCAAACTTTTGACACCCATCGCATTTGCACACAATTTCTTCTGCATCTGCGTGAGCCGTCAGCCAATAAAACCCATGTCGAAAAGCTTTTGCCACCAGGGATCGTGAGCCGGCATGGTGTCCATAGTCGCCGGCATGGATTTCATTGAGAATCTCCTGGCCTTCCTCAGGGGAAACACAGCATTGGGACACGCCAGTGCTGCTTCGCCGATGTAAATCGCCATTGACGTTAGTCATTCATTTGGACCGCTGAATTATCTATCAAGCGATGATTTCCTCAGCTGGGAGCTCGTCTTGAGTCAGATAAGCCAGATATGGAATAGTCCAGTCAGGAGTAGCGTGGAGAGCCGCCACTAAGTGTGCCTCTGGGTCAGGAATAGCTGTGTCCTCCTCAGATGGCAACTTGATCGAAGGGTTATGAAGGACATCTAAAAAGACATTGGGGGGAACCGTCTTCCTGTGTGAGCCAAGTCGTGAAAAGGCGTCTGCCGCCTCGTTAAGTTGGCGATCTATATGATCGACTTGATAGCCTTGAAAATGACCCGCCACATCAGAGACTGCCCACCGGTAAGCCGCGATTAGGGGGTCCTTAGAATCCCAAGTCCCTGAAACCTGCTGAGCCACCAAATCTGAGTCGCCCAAACACCTGACCTGGCTCAGATTCATCTCCTTAGCTATTCTAAGTCTGTTTAGAAGGGCCTCGTATTCAGCTGCATTGTTAGTACAAGGGAACATGAGCCGTAGAACATAACAAAATTTATCACCTCGTGGAGAAGACAATATAACTCCAGCCCCCGAGCCCTCCCACTGTCTAGATCCATCAAAGTGTATAGTCCAGTACGTGTTATCTGGCCTATGTGATGGAATATGCAGCTCTGTCCAATCATTGATGAAATCCACCAGTGCTTGGGACTTGATGGCGGTTCTAGGAACATACTTTAGATGGTGATCACCAAGTTCAATAGCCCACTTAGCAATCCGACTAGTGGCCTCCCGGTTTTGTATGATATCGCCAAGGGGTGCCGAACTGACCACAATGATTGGGTGCTCCTGGAAATAGTGCTTCAACTTCCGGCTTGCTATAAAGACTCCGAAGACCAACTTTTGCCAATGCGGGTACCGCTGCTTGGACAGGGTTAAGACTTCGCTGACGAAGTACACTGGGCGTTGAACCGGATATTCCTTCCCTTCCTCTTTCCGCTCAACGACAACTGCCATGCTCACCACTTTAGAATTGGTAGCAATGTACAGGAGCATTGGCTCTTTGTCACTAGGAGCAGCTAAAATAGGCGGGTTAACAAACTGTTGTTTCAGCACTTCAAAAGCTTCATTAGCAGCGCCAGTCCACTTAAAATCGCCTGTCTTTTTCAACAACTGATAAAAAGGAATAGCTTTTTCTCCCAGGCGGCTTATGAATCTGCTTAAGGCCACAATACGACCCGCCAGACGCTGAACCTGGTTTATATTTGCCGGCTCAGCCAGCGAAGTTACTGCCTTGATCTTGTTTGGGTTAGCTTCGATGCCTCGCTCAGAAACTAGGAATCCCAATAGCTTGCCAGCAGGAACACCAAAAACACACTTTGCCAGGTTAAGTTTCATCTGGTATACTCGAAGATTATCAAATGTCTCCTTGATGTCCTCTAAGAGCGTTTCCTTCTTCTGAGATTTCACCACGATATCGTCGACATAAGCATGAACATTGCGCCCAATCTGTGGATGGAGGCAATTCTGGACGCAGCGCTGATAAGTCGCCCCTGCACTCTTAAGCCCAAAAGGCATAGAAACATAGCAGAAGGCACCAAAAGGAGTGATGAAAGTCATCTTCTCTTGATCCTCAATAGCCATCTTGATCTGGTGATAGCCGGACTATGCATCTAGGAAGCATAAACGCTCACAACCCGCCGTTGAGTCAATGATCTGATCGATACGTGGGAGTGCAAAAGTATCCTTCGGACAGGCTTTGTTGACATCTGTGCAGTCGACACACATGTGCCAAGTGCCGTTCTTTTTCAGAACAAGCACCGGGTTAGCCAACCATTCAGGATGGAAAACTTCAATGATAAACCCGGCAGCTAGGAGCCGGGCTACTTCTTCCCTGATGGCCTTGCGTCTCTCCTTGTTGAAAAGACAAAGGTATTGGCGTACTGGTTTCATCTTTGGATCCACATTAAGGTGGTGCTCAGCGAGTTCTCTCGAGACTCCAGGCATGTCAGAAGGTTTCCATGCAAAGATGTCTCGATTCTCACGGATGAACTCAATGAGCGCGCTTTCCTATTTGGGATCCAAGCCGGTCCCAATAGTGAACTACTTGGACGAATTGCCTGGCGTGAAATCGATCTGCTTGGTATCTTCAGCCGGCTTAAACTTGAGTGAGGGTTCTGACTTAGTAATGGGCTTCTTGAGGGGGCTCATATCAGCCGGGTCAATGTTGGTTGTATAGAACTTCAACTCTTCAGCCGCGCAAGCAGACTCGGCGTAGGCCGCATCCCCTTCCTCGCACTCCTAAGCTATCTTCCGGCTTCCGTCCACGGCAATCGTGGCCTTCGGTCCAGGCATCTTGAGCTTGAGATAGATATAACAAGGCCGGGCCATGAAACAAGCATAAGCCGGTCGCCCAAAGAGGGCGTGATAAGGGCTCTTTATCTTGACTACCTCAAACATCAGAGGCTCGCATCTGAAATTGTACTCATCGCCAAAAGCAACGTCAAGCTTGATCCGCCCGATTGGATAAGCCGACTTTCCAGGAACAATCCTGTGAAACACCGTCGTTGAGGGGAGCAGCCTGCTCTCAGGTAGGTTCATCCGGCGAAAAGTTTCATAGTAAAGATGTTTATGCTACTGCCTCCATCCATAAGGACCTTGGACAAAGTGTAACCGCCAACTTGAGGTGCCACCACCAAAGCTAAGCCGCTAGGGTTGTCAACTTGAGGGGGATGGACCTCCCTGCTCCAGGTAATTGGGTGTTCAGACCAGTTGAGATACCTGGGCACTGCCGGCTCAGCCATGTTGACAACTCTGGTCTTGACCTTACTGTCTCGCTTGCAAGTACTGGTGGTGAAAACATGGTACTGGCTGCTATTTAGCTGCTTGGGCTTACTTTGGGAAACATCTTGGTCACTATGCTGCTGATTGCCTCGGTCAAAAGGTTGTCCACCACCGTTGCTTCCCTGCTGACAAAATTCGGCTCCTGAGCCGCCCAATGGCAAGCCGGAGCAGCCTAGTGCTCCAGCCATAGGCGGAGCTTGGGCCGCCGCGGTTCCTGCTGCGTAGACAGCGACTTGGCGGGGACACTCATGACCCTCCTCGAGGATCTTGGTCTCGCGACTCCGGTCGGGTTGATGCCGGCCGGGCTGGGCATGCCGAGCCGGCTCGACGATGTTGGTGCAGATGTCCGACTCGGGCACCGACGCGCCAATCCGGCCGATGAAAACGTGGATCTTGCCGAAGGGGACTCGGTACCCGTACTCGATTGAGTCGGCCTCGGGGCCCTAGCCTGAATCGTCGATGTAGATCTTGCCGCGGCGGCTCTTGGTCATGCGACCCGCCACGTAGCTTCCAAACCCTGGAAGGGCTCCCTTTGAGAACTCAACTCCACCAGGCGAGGGCCCCACGGTGGGCGCCAACTATTGTGGTTTTGTCACGGCAGATGTCCTCGTGCAAGGACTTAGGCGTGAGGCCATCGCTGCTAGGTGGCGACTCAAAGGGGTTAAACAGGAACAGGAGGCGAGTTTACCCAGGTTTAGCCCCTCCAATGGAGGTAATAGCCTACGTCCTGCTTTGTGTCTATATTGATGATGATCTCGATTACAAGGGTGCGGAATCGCTAACCTAGCTTTCGAGGGTGTGTAAATTAAGTCTTTCGGTCCTAGGGGCTCACCTTTATATACAGGTCGAGACCCTAGGGTTTACAACAGAGTCCGAGTCATATTACAACTCGTAACCTATCATGTCTCTAACATGCCTTGCCCCTCAAGCAAGGAATCTTATGGCGTCATCTGCCCTGTGGGCCGTGAGTCACCATCTCCACGCGCTTGGGCCGCCCGGCGACTTACTCAACAACCGCCTTGTTCGCCTTATCTTCACGACACGGCCCATCTTGAATATAATTCCAGAGCCGCCATTATATTGACCCGACCTAGTAGGGCGGGTTATATTGCGGGGTTATATCCCCGACAGACATGGCAGCATCATGAATATCATTATAGCAGCAAGCATTTCATCATATAGCTTCTCATAGACAAGTAGAGATCTAGTCACAATTATCGAAGTATGAAGCATGAACCTTATTGACAACCAACAAACGGTGTCTTTAGTCATGGTGATAATCACAATTCATCATATTCAAGAGAAGAGTCTATATAAGAGCTTTCATTACAGCAAACCCACATACTCAACTATCATTTAGTCATCTATGACTGTTGACACTCATTGCATATTTTTGGAGCTAATGTTTTTGTCGGACACATAGGAAGATAGGGGCATCATTTGCCACCCAACTCATTTACCTCAAGGATAATGTCAACAATAATGAATCATGGTTTCTTACATTCAACTTGATATATATACTTGGATCTTTCCTCAACATGTGATGCTTGCCACTAAGAGAGTTTATAAATTAAAAGAAGGGAAGATATTAATGACTCTTGTGTAAAACTAAGAACTTTATGACAGTAAAAGATAGGCCCTTCGCAGAGGGAAGCAGAGGTTGTCATGCGCTTTTATTTGATTAAATGTGCAATCTCTTAATGCAAAGGAACTTCACTTTATATTTCCCCTTGTGATAGTGAACTTTATTATGCACTCTGTCGCTTTTATTTCTTCACCATCACAAGATCGTACAAAGCTTATTTTTCTTTTCAATAAAAGATCATACATGATTAAATGCAATTTTTATTACTTATGCACCGATAACAACTTACTTGAAGGATCTTATTCAATCCATAGGTAGGTAAGGTAGACTCTTACAGAAAGAAACTGGGTTCAAGGGGTTATGGATGCGCAAGTAGTATCTCTACTTGGTGCGGAAATTTTGGCTAGCAAAAGGCCTAAAGGAAACATCACATGTTAAAGGATCCATGGCTATATAATTTCTATGTCAATGTAAACAATCATAACCATTACGTTGTCTTCCATGTCCAACTTCAACACTCGATCATTATTTAATATTGGTGAGGGTTCGCAATCATAGATGATGTCCAAGGTAGTGTATTTGTATGTGAATCTTCTCTTCTCTATCATAATCTTGCATAGATTATAACAATGACTAAGGCTATGTTTGTTCTATTCCCAACAATTTTCATAGCTCATACTTTCTTTTTATGTTAAGTCATTACTTCCCATGGGATAAGCATATGATCTTTACTATTCTTTTTATTGCCATGCTATGATGATTGGTGCAAGATAGTAGAGCACACAGACTCAGCTAATCTTTATTATATAACTCTCACACTCGATTACAAGGATAGGTAGGTCGCAAAGCAAAATCCTAAGCAAAGCAAATCTGAAACTTTATCTCTCTAATCCATGAAATAACTAAGGATCAAAATAAAATAAAAGATGATGGTGAAACGATACCGGGGCGCCTCCCCCAAGCTTGGGACAAGCTAGGGGTTGTGCCCATACCCATGTACTCAAGTGTTCTTCGGTGATGGTGGTGGTGTGTGGAAATCCTCCATCTTCCAAGGCATAGGTTCCCCATCATGGAAATAAACTCTTGTCTCCGGAATCCTGAAATCAGCAGCGAGGCTCATCCTTTTAAACCTAGATTCATACTCACAGTTCTGGTTTTGGATTTCATAGATTTGATCTTGAAGGTGCTCGATCCGCTCTTGAAGCTTGAAGAGAGCTTCTCCCGCACTCCTTGTGTCAATCTTGTTTTCACGGATGAAGTCCGTGATCATAGAGTGATTAGCATTCTGACCACGTTCAACCATCCCTTGGCACTTGAAGATCTCCTGCTCCACTTCTGCAAGCCTGGCCTTGCCACTTCCCTCCTTCTTGGCACCTTGGACATCTCGGATGTGGAGCAGCCCCTCACGCATCTCAATGGCTTGAGGGTGCTTCATCACCTCCGGCAAGTAGGGGTTGATGACCTTCTCGAAGAACTTATCTTTAGATGAACTTGGGGAAGTCATGGCACTCCATATTTGTCAGAAAACAGCTTGAAACAAGAACATAGGAGAAACTCGCGACGCGGTGGTCAAAACATACAGGAGTATGTATAATTATTTTTTCTAGGTCATAATACGTGTTTGGGAAGAAATCGGAGTCGGGGGGCACACGAGGGCCGCACAATCCATCAGGGCGCGTCCCAGGGGGCCACGCCCTGTTGGCTTGTGCCTCCCTCATGGGTCCCCCTAACTCCGTTTTATTTTTGGAATTTCTCAAAAATACTAAAACCAATAGAAATTATTATTTTGGAATTTTTGGAGTCGGTTTACTTACCGTACCACATACCTACCTCTTTTTCAGGTTTCTGGAGTGTTCCGGAAGGCCTCCAGTATGTGTTCTTCCGGTGTGATCACTTGGATGACATTAGTCTCTTCATTAATGGGTGTACCCGAAATATAATGCTTGATCCTTTGCCCATTCACCACTCTCGGGTTTTTTTCCTTCGAAGTTATTAATTTTTATAGCACCGGAGCGGTAGACCTCTTCGACAATGTATGGACCTTCCCATTTGGATAAGAGTTTTCCTGCAAAAAATGTGAAACGAGAATTGTACAAAAGCACAGGGTCTCCTACATTGAATTCCCAATTTTGAATCCTTTTGTCATGCTATCTTTTAACTTTTTCTTTAAACAACTTAGCATTTTCATAGGCTTGTGTCCTCCATTCATCAAATGAGCTAACGTCAAATAACCTCTTTTCACCGGCAAGTTTAAAATCATAATTCAGTTCCTTAATTGCCCAATAAACCTTATGTTCTAGTTCAATAGGCAAATGACAAGATTTTCCATACACCATTTTATATGGGGACATCCCCATGGGGTTCTTATAAGCAGTTCTATAAGCCCAAAGAGCATCGTCTAATTTCTTAGACCAATTCTTTCTAGATCTATTGACAGTCTTTTGCAGGATTAATTTTAGTTCTCGATTGCTCAATTCAACTTGGCCACTAGACTGAGGATGATATGGTGATGCAATTCTATGGTTAACATCATATTTAGCTAGAAGTTTACGGAAAGCGCCATGAATAAAATGTGAACCACCATCAGTCATTAAGTATCTAGGGACTCCAAACCTCGAAAAAATAATTTCCTTAAGCATTTTAATAGAGGTGTTATGATCAGCACTACTAGTTGGAATAGCCTCTACCCACTTAGTAACGTAATCAACAACAACTAAAATATGAGTATACCCATTTGAGGAAGGAAAAGGTCCCATAAAGTCAAAACCCCAAACATCGAATGGCTCAATGGCAAGTGAATAATTCATAGGCATTTCCCGACGTTTACCAATGTTACCAACTCTTTGACATTCATTGCATGAAATGACATACTTATGAGCATCTTTGAAAAAAGTAGTCCAATAAAAACCAGATTGCAGTACCTTGTGTGCAGTTTTGTCGCCAGCATGGTGTCCTCCGTAAGGCTATGAATGACACTTCCTTAAAATATGTTCTTGTTCATGCTCAGGTATACAACGTCTAATAACACCATCCAGTACTTCTTTATAAAGATGTGGGTCATCCCAAAAGTAATGTCATAAATCATAAAAGATTTTTTTTCTTTTGTTGATTGGTGAAACTAGGTGGAATATATTTAGCAACAATAAAATTGGCATAATCAGCATACCAAGGAGTACTAAGTGAAGTATTTATAGAAGCAAGTGATACGTCTCCAACTTATCGATAATTTATGAAGTATTCATGCCATATTCACCTATGTTCACAATACTTTTATATGGTTTTGATGCATTTTATATGATTTATTTAGAACTAACCCAGACTGACGCTGTTTTCAGCAGAATTACCGTGGTG
Organism: Elymus sibiricus; assembly: GCA_039707655.1. NCBI lineage: Eukaryota > Viridiplantae > Streptophyta > Magnoliopsida > Poales > Poaceae > Elymus > Elymus sibiricus. Next base: position 444,530,075 of record CM077669.1, read on the forward strand.
TTGTTTTTGTGAAGAAAATGAAAGTTCTCGGAATCGCCCAAAACTTTTTTGTGATTTTTTCTGGAGTAAATAAGCAACATTTGAGCGAAGACCTGTCGGAGGGGGTGTGCCAGTGGGCCACCACGACAGGCCGCGCCCCCTAGTGACGTGGTCAGATATGTGGTGGAGCCCACGTGGCTCCCTTTGGCTTGATTCCAACGCTGAAAAATCTCATAAATACCAGAAACCCCAGAAATAAAGAGAGACTCCTCGTTCCGCCACCGCAACTCTCTGTATCGACAGAAAACCAATCTGGAGGCGTTCCAGTACCCTGCCGGAGAGGATATATCATCTCCTGTGGCCATCTTCATCATCCCGGCGGAGGCCATGACGAGGAGGGAGTAGTCCACCCTCAGGGCTGATGGTTTGTACCTGTAGCTATGTGTTCAATCTCTCTCTCTCTCTCTCGTGTTCTTGAGATGACACAATCTTGATGTATCACAGGCTTTGTTAATATAGTCGGATCGTACGATGTTATTCCCTTGCTACCTTGTTGTGATGAATTGAATCTTTACCTTTGAGATCTCGTTATGTTGGATTGAATATTATGGTTTGCGAACACTTGATGTATGTCTTGCGTGGGATACCCGTAGTGACATTGGGGTATTCTATTGATTCACTTGATATATGTTGAGGCATCAACTTGCGAGTTCCGGTGACCTAGGGGATCTATGCATAGGGGTTGATTGCACGTTTTCATACCACGTTCTCTGATAGAAATCTTGGGGTGCTCCTTGAAGTTCTTTGTTTTGGATTGAATATGATAGATCTGAAATTGTTTGATGCATGTCAAATAATTTACCCATGGATACTTGAGGTGATATTGGAGTATCTAGGTGACATTAGGGTTGATTGATATGTATCATTGGTGTTATTCTAGTAGGAACTCTAGGGCTGTTTGTGACACTTATATGAATAGCCCAATAGATTGATTGAAAAGAATAACTTTGAGGTGGTTTTACTACCTACACCAATTTCATCTTATTGTTCTCCGTTAGATAGGAACTTTGGAGTGATTCTTTGTTGCACGTTGAGGGATGATCATATGATTCAACTATGTTAGCATTGTTGGGCGATTGCACTAGCGAAAGTATGAACCCTAGGCCTTATTTCCAAGCATTTATACACCGTTTTGCTCGTTGTTTTACACTTGCTACCTTGCTGTTTTTATATTTTCAGATTACAAAAACCAATATCAATCATCCATATTGCACTTGTATCACCATCTCTTCGCCGAACTAGTGCACCTATACAATTTGCCATTGTATTGGGTGTGTTGGGGACACAAGACATTTCTTGTATTTGATTGCAGGGTTATTTGAGAGAGACCATATTCATCCTACACCTCCCACAGATTGATAAACCTTAGGTCATCCACATGAGGGAAAATTGCTACTGTCCTACAAAACTCTGCGCTTGGAGGCCCAACACGAGTCTACAAGAATAAAGTTACGTAGTAGACATCAAGCTCTTTTCTGGCGCCGTTACCGGGCAGGTGAGTGCTTGAAGGTATATCTTTAGATCTTGTAATTAAATCTTTTTGTTTCTTGTTTTTCACTAGTTTGGTTTTATAAAAGAAAACTACAAAATAAATATAAATGGATCCTCACCAACTTGCTAATCTTTTCAAAAGACCCGATTATGTTGGAACAATTGCTAGTGAGAGTTCACTAGATTATCTTTATGAGGTCTTGCCTGAAAATCATGAATCTAAAAATTGTGAAATTTATAAAGTGATTCATGATAGTTCCTTGAATGAAAAGCATGATAGCAATAAGGCTAGTATGAATTCTTTGAATATCCATGATGCTAATGATATGCAAAGCCACAAGCTTGGGGATTCTATGTTTGATGAAGATGATATTTTTAGTCCCCCAAGTTTTGATGAGCAAATTTATTATGATGATGGCATGCCTCCTATCTATGATGATTATGATGATGACATGTATGCTATAAGGAATAATTATAACTATGAAACTTGTCATCATGATTTTAATATTCAATATGGTTATGCCAATCAAGTGTCTCATGATAGCTATTTTGTTGAGTTTGCTCCCACCACAATGAATGAGAAGAAAATTGCTTATGTGGAGAGTAATAAATTTTCTATGCTTGTAGATCATGAAAAGGATGCTTTTATGTGATAGTTATATTGTTGAATTCCTTCATGATGCTACTGAAAATTATTATGAGGGAGGAACATATGCTTGTAGGAATTGCAATAACATCAAGTTTCCTCCCTATGTGTTGAAAATCTTGAAGTTATGCTTGTTTTGCATTCCTATGCTAGTTGATTATTGTTCCCATAAATTGTTTGCTCACAAAATCCCTATGCATAGGAATTGGGTTACACTTAAATGTGCTTGTCATGATATTCATGATGCTCTCTTGCATGTTTCAATTACTATTCCTATGTGAGCACCATTCATCCCTAGCTAAAAGGCATTAAAGAAAAGCACTTGTTGGGAGACAACCCAACACTTTTACTTTCTGTTTTTGTGTGCTCACATGATTAAGCTACTGTAGTAATCATGTTTTGTGCTTTTATTTCAATAATGTGCCAAGTAAAGCCTTTGGGATAGTATGGATACTTGTCGATTTGATTCTGTGCAAAAACAGAAACTTTTGCCTGTAGTAAAGAATTTCTCTGATTTTACTGGAGCTTAAAAAAGTTATGAAATTATTACACAGAATTTATATGCAAATTATATAAGTTTTCCTAATTTTTCAGAATTTTTAGGGACAGGGAACTATGGCGATACTACAGATCTTCACAGACTGGTCTGTTTTTGACAGATTCTGTTTTGCATGCATAGTTTGCTTGTTTTAGTGTTACCATAGCTTATATTCAGTGATATAAATTATATTAATGGTAGAATACAGTAGGTATTATGTTATAACAATTATTAATCTTGTCTTGACAGTACCTAAGTGAATGATCTTTATTTATTAAACTAATCCCTCTCACGAAGTTCCGTTAAGTTTTGTGTGATTGAAGTTTTCAAGTTTTGGGTGAGACACCAATATGAGAAGAATAAGGAGTGAAAAGAACCTAAGATTGGGGATGCCCCAGGCACCCCAAAGGTAATATCCAAGGAAGACTCAAGCGTCTAAGCTTGGGGATGCCCCGGAAGGCATCCCCTCTTTCGTCTTCAACACTATTGGTATATCTTACTTGGAGCTATATTTTTATTCATCACATAATATGAGTTTTGCTTGGAGCATCATTTTATTTCGTTTTTATCTGTTAGATTTTATTTATAATATTTTTTTTCATTAAAAAGTTCCAAGAATTTCCTTTAGGATGCTTGAATTGCATGTTTGATGTGTGCTGTGTAAAAACAGAAACTTTTTCTGTAGTTTTTGAATTTTCATATTTTACTGGAACGTGGAAAGTTTCTGAAATTTTTACAAAATATTTTCATATAAATTTTTAGCATGCCCTAAATTTTCATATTTTTTAGAGATACAGAAGTGCACTTTCTAAATTAATTGCTACAGACTGTCCTGTTTAGACAGATTGTTGTCATAGTTTTGTTATCTACTTCTCTGATGGTTTTCATGACTTATATTGGTAAATATAAATTGTGTAAATGATAGTATACAGTAGATAATGTTTGGAATTTATTATGCAAATTGTCTTGGCAGTACATGAAGTGTTGATTTATTCTTATGTGTACTAAGCTACCTCACGAGTTCTTTTCGAGTTTTGTGTGGATGAAGTTTTTGAGAATAGGTGAAACCATGATATGAGAGGATTGAAAGAGATACAAAAGCTCAAGCTTGGGGATTCCCAAGGCAACCTAAGTAAATATTTCAATAAGTCCCAAGAATCTAAGCTTGGGGATGCTACGCATCCCACCTCTCTTCATCAACAATTATCAGTTAGCCTATGTTGAGCCTAAATTTTTATTTGTCCACATGATATGTGCTATTCTTGGAGTTCTATTTTTATTTCGCTTTCTGTTTAAATAAAATAATCAGATCTGAAAATATTTATTGAGAGAGAGAGAGAGAGAGAGCCTTCACATAGCCACTTGATTGTTTACCTACTCATTGATCTTCACTTATATCTTTTGAGAGTAGTTTGAGGTTTACTCATGTGCTTCACTTATATCCGAAGAGTAAATTGTGAATGAATTGAATATCATAAATATGAAATTATCAATGTGCTTTATGCTTAGTAGTAGCTTCACATCTGGTTTATAAGGTAAAATCTATTGAAGTTTGACAATCATCAAATTGGCCATACAAGAAATTCATGAATGATTAGTATAAGAGAACTTTCACATACAAATATATTATCTTGGACATCTTTTATGATTGTGAATACCCATCAATTATTTTCAAACTTGATCAAATAGTTTAAGTTGAACAAGGAAGACAACGTAATGGTTATGTTTGGGTATATTTGCATAGCAGTTATATTGTTATGGATCCTCCAACATGTTGTGCTTGTTTAGAACCTTTTGCTAGCCAACACTTCGTACTAAGTAGAGATACTACCTGTGCATCCAAATCCTTGAGCCAAGTTTCTTCCATAAGAGTCCACCATACCTACCTATATATGGCATTTCACTGCCATTCCAAGTAAATTTGCATGTGCCACCTCTAGACATTCAAATAAACATCTATTTTGTGTGCTCGTACCGCTCATGGAGCGATGGGGCGGTCATTATCTTCCATGCTAAGCGATTTATTCTCAAGATGAGTGTTTATTCACTTGTCATTGCACAAGAGAGGCCGGTAAAAATGATTCCCAGTCCTGCATAACACAAAAATAAATAAACAAAAACTCCCCCTAGAAAGTTGATTGTTTGGAGGGCAACCGTGGATTCGGCCAGCCATGGAATGTGTTTGAATGGTGGAGGGGGAGTAAAAATTTAAATTCTGTTTGGGAACCGCCAATAATGTGATTAGGATGGAAGATATTGAATACTCTATTGTGACGTTGACAGGAAAGGCATACCATTCAAAATTACATATTCATCTCTGTTTTAAACAATGAGCTCTGGCACATATGCAAATCCCTGCTTCCCTCTGCGAAGGGACAATCTATTTACTTTCATGTTACTTACTTTCATGTTGAGTCAACTTCTTATTCCAACCTCATTCTATTAGTTGGCAAGCACCATCTGGTGGGGAAAGACCCAAACATATATATCCACTCAAATATATTTGATCATGATTCATTATTGTTGACAATTATCTTTATGATAAGTGTGTTGGGAGGCGAAACATCAAGCCCCTATCTTTCTCTGTGTTCGATGGATGTTGTTTGTTCTAAAAATATGCCTTGAGTATTAGCAATCATAAAAGACTATATGATAATTGAATATGTGGAGCTCTTACTTAGACTTGATGATGTATTGAAATTGTTTGGTGACCAAGAACATAGTTTGTTAAGTTTCAATAGAATGCATTGTTTGAACCATGACATGTGAACTGATTTCTACTCTATCATGATGATTTTTATGAGAAAAATTTGCTGGTTATGATGCTATAAAAGTGGCTGAAATTATCAATGATCAAAACTATTCACTAAGCTAGCATTCACACTTCATAATTTTTTTTTATCATTTACCTACTCGAGGACGAGCAGGAATTAAGCTTGGGGATGTTGATACGTCTCCAACGTATCGATATTTTATGAAGTATTCATGCCATATTCACCTATGTTTACAATACTTTTATATGGTTTTGATGCACTTTATATGATTTATTTAGAACTAACCCGGACTGACGCTGTTTTCAGCAGAATTACCGTGGTGTTATTTTTGTGCAGAAAATGAAAGTTCTCGGAATCGCCTGAAACTTTTTTGTGATTTTTTCTGGAGGAAATAAGCAACATTGGATCGAAGACCTGCCAGAGGGGGTGTGCCAGTGGGCCACCGCGCAACAGGATGCGCCGCCCCCTAGTGGCGCGGTCAGATATGTGGTGGGGCCCACGTGGCTCCGTTTGGCGTGATTCCAGCACTGAAAAATCCCATAAATACCAGAAAACCTAGAAATAAAGAGAGACTCCTCGTTCCGCCGCCGTAACTCTCTATATCGACGAAAAACCAATCTGGAGGCGTTCCAGTACCCTACCGAAGAGGGTAGATCATCTTTGGTGGCCATCTTCATCATCCCGGCAAAGGCCATGACGAGGAGGGAGTAGTCCACCCTCGGTGCGGACGGTTTGTACCAGTAGCTTTGTGTTCAATCTCTCTCTCTCTCGTGTTCTTGAGATGACACGATGTTGATGTATCATGGGGTTTGTTAATATAGTCAGATCATATGATGTTATTCCCTTGCTACCTTGTTGTGATGAATTGAATCTTTACCTTTGAGATCTCGTTATGTTGGATTGAATATTATGGTTTGAGAACACTTGATGTACGTCTTGTGTGGGATACCCATAGTGACATTGCGGTATTCTATTGATTCACTTGATATATGTTGAGGCATCAACTTGCGGATTCCGGTGACCTAGGGGTTCTATACATAGGGGTTGATTGCACGTTTTCATACCACGTTCTCCGATAGAAATCTTGGGGTGCTCCTTGAAGTGATAGATCGGAAATTGTTTGATGCCTGTCGCATAATTTACCCACGGATACTTGAGGTGACATTGGAGTATGTAGGTGACATTAAGGTTGATTGGTATGCAATGTTGAGAATATCGCTTATCGTTAGCGTCTCGGTCAGCTGGTGATTAGAGATTAATCAGAAATCGGACGATTAATCGATTTTATCGGTTGATTGTTAATCGGCCATTTTTTGCAAATCCTAGGTTCCCAACAGTAAAATATGCTATATTCAACACCAAAACAATATTGGACAGAAGTGTTACCTTGATTCCTAGCCTTTCAATCCTCATATAATTATAAACAAAATAGTACAATAGTACATATTGTGTAACAAGTCCATAAAACAAAAATAAACATAGTTTTTGGCAAACATAGTGCTATGAATAGGCCCGATTTATCGGTAGATTCCCGATAAATCGCTTGTCATAGCGATAAATTGGCCAAAACGATAAACGATGAAGATAAGGCATAATCTTATCGGTCACCCCAAGAGTAGCGATAAATCGAACGATAAATCGCTGAATCGGAAGATTTTTTGAACAGTGTTGATATGTATCATTGGTGTTATTCTAGTAGGAACTCTAGGGTTGTTTGTGACACTTATAGGAATAGCCCAATAGATTGATCGGAAATAATAACATTGAGGTGGTTCCACTACCTACACCAATTTCATCTTATTGTTCTCCGCTAGATAGGAACTTTGGAGTGATTCTTTGTTGCACGTTGAGGGATGATCATATGATTCAATTATGCTTGCATTGTTGGGAGATTGCACTAGCGAAAGTATGAACCCTAGGCCTTATTTCCAAGCATTTATAAACCGTTTTGCTCGCTGTTTTACACTTGCTACCTTGCTGTTTTTATATTTTCAAATTACAAAAACCTATATCAATCATCCATATTGCACTTGTATCACCATCTCTTCGCCGAACTAGTGCACCTATACAATTTGCCATTGTATTGGGTGTGTTGGGGACACAAGAGATTTCTTGTATTTGATTGCAGGGTTGTTTGAGAGAGACCATATTCATCCTACACCTCCCACGGATTGATAAACCTTAGGTCATCCACTTGAGGGAAAATTGCTACTGTCCTACAAAACTCTGCGCTTGGAGGCCCAACACGAGTCTACAAGAATAAAGTTGCGTAGTAGACATCAACAAGTTGTTCATCAGGAAAATTATCATCAATGGGTAGTGGGTCATCAAGAACATTTTCCATTCTAGTCAAGTTATCTGCTACAGGGTTTTCACCTCCCTTTCTATCAACGATATGCAAATGAAACTCTTGAAGCAAAAGCACCCACCTAATAAGTCTTGGCTTATCATCTTTCTTTTCCATAAGGTATTTAATAGCAAAATGATCACTGTGAATAGTCACTTTAGAATCAACGATATAAGGTCTAAAGTTATCACATGCAAAGACAACTGCTAAAAATTCCTTTTCAGTAGTGGCATAATTTATTTGGGCAGTATCTAGAGTTTTACTAGCATAATGGATAACATTCAATTTCTTGTCTACTCTTTGCCCTAGAATAGCACCAACAACATAATCACTAGCATCACACATAATTTCAAAAGGCAAGTTCCAATTAGGTGGTTGAACAATGGGCGCAGAAATCAAATCTTTCTTAAGTATTTCAAAAGCTTCTACACAATCATCATCAAAAACAAAAGGAATATCTTTTTGAAGAAGATTAGTTAACGGTCTAGAAATCTTTGATGAAATGCCTATAGAAACCAGCATGACCAAGGAAACTTCTTATACCTTTGATATCTTTTGGGCACGACATTTTCTCAATTGCATCAACTTTAGCTCTGTCCACTTCAATACCTCGTTCAGAAATTTTATGCCCAAGCACTATGCCTTCATTCACCATAAAACGATACTTCTCCCAATTCAAGACGTTTCTTCACATCTCCGCAAAACTCGATCAAGATTGCTCAAGCAATCATCAAAAGAAGTTCCGTAAACGGAAAAATCATCCATGAAAACCTCAACAATCTTTTCACAAAAACAGAGAATATAGCAGTCATACATCTTTGAAAAGTAGCAGGTGCATTGCATAAACCAAAAGGCATATGTCTATAAGCATACGTTCCAAAAGGGCAAGTAAAAGTAGTTTTCTCTTGATCATCTTTTGACACAGGTATTTGAGAAAAGCCATAACATCCATCAAGAAAACAAAAGTGTGTGTGCTTAGATAATCTTTCTAGCATTTGATCGATAAAAGGTAAAGGGTAGTGATCTTTCCTAGTAGCTTTGTTTAATTTCCTAAAATCAATCACCATCCTATAACCAGTTACTATTATTTGTGCGATAAGTTCATTTTTCTCATTAGGAACAACAGTTATACCTCCTTTCTTAGGAACACAATGAACATGACTTACCCATCTACTATCAGCAATAGGATAAATTATACCTGCTTCCAGAAGCTTTAGTATTTCAGTTCTTACCACTTCCTTCATCTTAGGATTTAAGCGGCGTTGATGATCAACACCAGGTTTAGCATCGGGTTCCATAATCTTGTGCTGGCATAGAGTGGGACTAATGCCCTTAAGATCATCTAGAGTATATCCAATAGCAGCCCGGTGCTTCTTTAGAGTTTTAAGTAATCTCTTTTCGTCATGCTTTGAAAGGATAGCATTGATAATAATAGGATATATCTTCTTTTCATCAAGGTAAGCATATTTCAAAGTATCGGGTAAAGCATTTAACTCAAACACGGGATCTCCCTTGGGTGGAGGGGGATCCCCTAAAATATCAACCGGTAAGTTGTGTTTAAGAATAGGCGCTTGTTCAAGAAACATGTCATCTATTTAATTTCTCTCATTCATATGCATATCATTTTCATGGTCTAGTACATACTGTTCTAACGGATCGGTAGGAGGTACGATAATAGAAGCAAGACCAATGATCTCATCTTTGCTTGGTAATTCTTTCTCAGGTGGTTGTTTACCAAACTTGGAGAAATTAAATTCATGAGACACATCGCCAAAGCTTACTTTAACCTTCTCAGTAGCACAATTAATTTTAGCATTAACAGTATTCAAGAAAGGTCTACCAAATATAATGGGACAAAAGTTATCTTGTTCTGAACCAAGTACTAGAAAATCAGTGGGGTACTTGACTTTTCACACAAGACCTCAACATCTCTAACAATCCCAAGTGGTGTAATAGTGTCTCTATTTGCAAGTTTAATAGTAACATCAATGTCCTCAAGCTTAGATGGTCCTATGTCATTCACAATTTCTTGATATAAAGTAAAAGGTATAGCCCTAACACTAGCACCAATATCACACAAGCCGTGATAACAATGATCTCCAATTTTAACTGAAACTATAGGCATGCCAACAACTGGTTTATTTTTATCTAGTTCACCTTGCGCATTTCTAGCAGGTTTTGCAATTCTAGGAGCTTCACCACAGAAGTAAATAATTTGACCATCAATGTTATCAACTAGCAGATCTTTAACCATAGCAACTTTAGGCTCAACATTTATTTGTTCAGGAGGTGTAGGTGTCCTAGCATGACTTTTATTAACCACAGTTGTAGCTTTAGCGTGTTCTTTGATTCTAACAGGGAAAGGTGGCTTCCCAATGTAAGCAGTAGGAGCAATTGGATCAACACGGCTAACAATTATTTCTTCCTTCTCAATTTCGATAGGTTTATCTAATTGCTTTTCATTGGGTGAATGGTATTTAAACCACTTATCCTTAGGGAGATCAACATGAGTAGAAAATGATTCACAAAAAGAAGCTACTATCTCACAGTCGAGGCCATGTTTATTACTCAACTTATAGCAAGCATCAGTTTCTATAAAAGATTTAACACAATCGAACTTAAGCTTTATACCTGACTCTTTACCTTTGTCGAGTTCCCAATCTTCAGAGCTGCGTTTAATTCTTTCTAGAAGATCCCATTTGAATTCAATAGTCCTATTCATGAAGGAACCAGTAGAAGAAGAATCGAGTAGTACTTGATCATCATGAGAAAGACGAGCATATTTTTTTGCATAATAGTGTTTCTTGAGATCTCATGGTTGGGGCAGGTGTGCATCATAGATTTAAGCCTCCCCCAAGCTTGAGCGGTACTTTCTCCTTCACGAGGCCAGCATTTATAAATAAAGTTCTGGTGGAAATCGGGCTCCGCAGACCCACGAAGGTTCGAACTCTGGGGCGTGTGTGTCAGAAATCGGGCTCCGTAGACCCAAGAAGGTTCAAACTCTGGGGCGTGTGTGAAGATCCTACCCAGCTCAAGCCACAAGCTCGCCACCCCACAGCCATGCTTTGCCGAATGCGTGCCGCGAGCAAGAAGAAGGACACAGAGATTTACCCAGGTTCGGGCCACCTTGCGGTGTAAAACCCTACTCCTGCTTTGGTGGATTGGCCTCGCGAGGAGGTTTGGGGATGAACTAGTACAGTGGTTGAGTGACCTCGCGAGGGCTCTCAGGTGAAGGTGGTTCTATCTATCCCTCTCTACGGTGGAGGCTGATGCCTATTTATAGCGGCCTCGGTCCTCTTCCCTCATCGCACAGAGGGGAAGGGATCCCACAATGGCCAAATTTGAAAGGGGACAAGGAGTACATCTTATCCTGACTAAAGGTGGTCTTCGCCTGCAAAGCTTCTGGGCATGACGGAGAGGTGGGCTCGGCGATGACATCCGTCCTGTCGAGCTCGCGGTCTCGGTCTTGTTGCACCGGAATGGAAACCTTTGGGGGACTCCTTGGGAACCCGCATTCGTCCTTGCCTCCTTAGCACAAAAGAGGAAACTGTCTCCTCTGCCCCCGCTGGCGCCCGCCTGGCCTTGGTCGTCATGGCTCACGTCATCCCAGCCTCATGAGGCCGGGCACTGCATAGGAATCTCCGCTCCTCGGGAGGCATCTTGGGGAGGCGCTCCTCTGGAAGTCTTGGTGCTGTTCTCCTCGCGAGGCCAGGGTCCTCACGAGGGTCTTGTCTTGGGAGGTTGCTGCCAGGCCGTACTGGGCCGTCGAGGTGGGCCAGGCACTGGGCCACAGGCAGGCAGGTCTGGGTACCCTCGTTCCCAGAACGCCGACAGTAGCCCCTGGGCCCAAGGTGTGCCGGTCCTGGCTTCGAGGCGAAGGCACGGAGCGAGGGATGAAACACTGTGGGCCCCCGACAGCCCGCAGGCCAGGCTCGACGCGTGGTAGGACACGGACGCCTGCGCTCCCAGGTCGCCTCGGCAACTGCCCAGGCTGACAAAAAGCCTGACACCCGCTGCCGAGCCATCATTGCTCTTCTCCCTCGCGCCTTTGCTTCCTTGCTCAGATCCCCTTTCCTTTGCGTGAACCTCCTCCAGATCTCGGCACTGCGCCGTCCTTCCTCTTGCTCTCACAATCCTTAAGGATTCTTCAGATGGCTCACAGAATCCACCATCGCCAAGGAGGGGGACCTCGACCCGGCGCTCCCGTTGACAGCGGGCGACACCAATGAGTGGGGGCAGACCCTGACCTGGTGTGGCTCTGCGGAGTAGCGTACCTTGGCGGGGACAGTCTACCCCTTCTTCCTTCACAGCATCTTCTCCAGGCTCATCCCGCCTTTCTCGAGGTTCTTTTCCGTCATCCTTGAGCATTATGGGATCCAGGCCCTCCACCTTCAGCCTAACTCCATCCTTACCCTGTCTATCTTCGCCTTCTACTGCGAGCCCTTCGTAGGCGTGAGGCCCTCAGTGGCCCTCTTCCGCCACTACTTCAGCTTGCGGCTCCACGACGGTGCACAACGGTCGGTGTGCGCCTCCTTCATCGCGGTCCAGAGCGGGAATATGCTCCTGAAGCCCGGGAAGAAGGTGGAAGGCTTCAGGCACCGCTGGGTCTTCTTGGATGCCCGGGGCCTTGACCCACGCATGGAGCTCCCGACGGAGCTGCCCGAGAAGACCCTCGCGTGGGGCTCCGCGAAGCTCACTGATCCCCGGGTGAAGCCCGTCTTGAAGCGGATATCTCAGGACATGGAGGCCAAGCAACTGACTGGGGCGATGATAGTGAAGGAGTTCCTGACGCAGCGCCTGGCGCCGCTCCAGTCGCACTCGAAGCCCATGTGGTAGTATGAGGGCGCAAGGGACACCAACAGGCCTCGGTCCGCCATCCTGATAGGCGAGGAGCTGGGTAGGACCGTGGCTACCCTGCTCCACAGCGATACTGGGGACCTCCCCGAGGCCTACGCCCAGCTGTACCGCCGTGATGACAGGGAGGAGTTGGTTGCCGCCTTGCCCTCCTTTGACGAGCGGGGGCTTACGCCGCCCGAGCGCCCGAATTCCCCGGTGCCGGTGTCCTCCGGCGATGCCAGCGGCGAGGGAGACTCGGGGAAGACTGAGGATGATGGTCTGGAAGAGGTCTTTCCCCCGTCAGAGAGCGTGCTCCTCTGCGATCTCGAAGACGACAATGACGCCGATGAGCCCCTAGCCGTGGACTCCCTGCGCTTCGCCAGGGTCCTCAGGAGGCCAAGGCCTTCCCTCCAGGCCACACAGGCGTCCGGCCGGGCGACAACGAAGAAACGCGCGGCCGCGCCTCCTCCGGCGGACTCCCCATGCTCTGGCAAGGCGACTGGGACGCTGGTCTCGTCCTCGTCCGAGCCACAGGCGAAAGACGGGGCGACCGCCGCTGAGGCAGACGTGGCCTCTTTGGCCGCGGCCCTTCAGGGCGATCCCGCCACCTCTCCAGGCGTCAGCGCCACGCCGAAGAAGGGCGGGCGCGTCCAGACCATCGCCAACGTGGAGAGGAAGAGGAAGTGGGTCGCGCGCGAGGAGTAATTAACCTGCCTTGCCTTTGGTCGATTGTAGATTGTGCGCATACTCATGGCCCCTTCTCCTCTCGATGACCAGGAGCGACGACGTGCCGAAGAAGAAGAATGCGAGCACCGAGCCGAAGGAGCCCCCTGTCCGGAGGGCGTCGTCAGCCTCTAGCCGCGGACGCGGCGGGGGCGTAAGCGCATCACGCCAACTCAGCATGGCCCTTGGGCGCCCTGACGACACCGCACCTAGGCACGCGGGTGTGACGCCTACCCCTGGCGTCCTGCCGATGCCGCTCAAGAGGCCGAGCGCCGGGAGTGTATGAGCTCATGAGGCGGCATTCCTTGTCGTGGCCGTGGCAACACCGACGCCAGTGGAGGGGGCAACCTCCCGCCCCCTCCAGGCGGAACCCGCTCCTAAGGGTGCAGTGCCGCGGCCTCTGGAGGAGCCAGCCCCCGTGGGCTAGCAGGCCGTGAAGTCGTCCGCCCTTGTCGGGCAGGAGGGGGACCTGGAGCCTTCAACGCCCCAAGTCTGCCACACCGCTGCCCCCTTGGACGCAGCGCCCGCCGACACGCTGGTGCTAGCTCCTGGTCAGGCCCTTGCGCCTGCGTACCGCTACGCTCTGATCAGGTCCGGTGCCTTGGACGAGGCTCACACCATGCTTGGCCGGTTCCGGGCTAACCTTCAAGACGCCGACATGCACTCCCTCACTAGGGAACGCCTGGGGCTTATTTCTGGGTGGCTCCAGGTTGACGCAGCCACCGAGACGACCAGGGGTCGGGCCGATGCTGCCACCGCGGATAGCAAGAAGGAGGCTACCGAAGCCAAGGCGGCTCACGATGCGGCGCTGGCCGAAGCAGCGTCTGCCACGGAGCGCCGCGGCAAGGCAGAAGCCGACCTGAAGGCCCTTCAGGACGAGCAAGCCGCGCACCGGCTCAACCAGCGGGAGGAGGACCTCAAGGCTCATGAGGCGAAGCTCGCCGATCGCGACTCCGTGCTATCCCAGGCAGCTGTTGACCAAGCTGCGGAGCGCGAGCGTCTGCCAAGCTGAAGCACGAGGTAGCAGAAGCCTAGACGTCCCACGCCCGGCATGTCTCCGACGTGACGGCCTAGCTGGATGCCAGGGAGAAGACCCTTGCTGCTGCTGAGAAGAAGGCGGCCGCGGAGCGCGATGCCTTCCCCTCCATCGAGCTTAGGCTTCGCCAGGCGTTGCGCTTCATCTGTAGGGGAGTACTCGAGGAGCCACTGGTGTCTCCTGAGGGCGGCTACGCAGGGCTCTCCTCCAAGCTCGCTGAGGTGCTCGAAGGTGCAGTCGCCAGGGTGGACGCCATCCTGGAGGACGAATGCCGCGAACTTTTCTCCATGGCCGCGACGCGTGTCTTCAGCCACCTCTACCTCCGCGAGCCCGGCTTCGATTTCAACGTGGTGATGGCCTTGGTTTCCCCTGAGTATCGCGTCGCTGCGGCGGCGAACGTGAAGGATGTTGTGGACGCGCTGGTGAAGAAGTTCGCCTGCGACCCCGACACCAAGCCCCCTGCGGTGGAGGCGAACGATGGCGACGAAGGCGCTGGCAGCAACATCGACGACGAGCTCGCCGTGAGTGGGACCGGCGGCGGCGGCGGCGTCCGTGGCGGTGACGGCTCCTCCTCCTAGATTTCGACCTGCAACATTTATCATGCCTCATGGAGGCGTAAGACTTGTTTGAATTCGAAAAATATTCAGCGCTTGTAATAACTGTTTGAACTCTGTGATTTCCTTCGTGCCTTGTTTCCTTCCTGCTTGCTTTTATGCTCTGCGTCGGCAGGGCCCAATCCCGCACATACCTCGACCGCTGTTGGGGCGTCCGGATCACCAGGACGATACCAAGGGGCGAGGGGCTACGTGACTAGTGAGGCTCCTGAGTCGCGATGCTCAGGAGTCCCCCTTGACGTCCGAGCAGCCCTCATGAAGGAACATGGTGACGACGAGGTCAATTTGGAGCGTCTTAGTACTCTGCTTCGGCAGGGCCCAATCCCGTGCATACCTCGACCGCCGTTGGGGCGTCCGGATCACCAGCACGAGACCAAGGGGTGAGGGGCTACGTGACTAGTGAGGCTCCTGAGTCGCGATGCTCAGGAGTCCCCCTTGACGTGCGAGCAGCTCCCATACCTTTCCTTGCCAGCTTTTGCTTGGGAGGGACGCGAGAAAACCAGTGCCAGGGACCTGGTGAGGTGGCACGCGCCAGGCGTGGCCTGAGCGTAGCCCCCATCTAGCCCCCTCGCGCGTGCATCCCAGGGGAACGCTACGCGATGAAGGGCCAAGAGGCCATCCTGAGGTTGATGCAGCCGCTAGTACGCCCTCAGTTGTTTATCCACCAGCGCGGAGCATGGTGCTTCCACTCGGCGTGGGCATAGCCGCTGAGCGACCGTGTCGTCCGCCAGCGCAGAGCATGTGGCTTCCACTTAGGCGTGGGCATAGCCATTGTAGGACCGTGTCGTCCGCCAGCGCGAAGCATGGGGCTTCCACTTGGGCATGGGAAGGGAGCTCTGTGTTAGAGTCTCCGGGCGTGTACAGCCCAATTTTGTTCGTACGCGTGGCTGGCACGGCAGAACTGGAGGAGGTGTATCTGGGCACCCGTGAGCCAGCGCGGGTCTCACGAGGCCCTACCTCAAGGCGGGTTGCGCCTGAGTCTTCTGGAGCGGGGCGCGCTTATTAAACCTGTGTGATGGGGACAACCTGCGCCGAGTGAATCTCCGGAGGCCATCGCATGAGAAGGCCAAACACCAAGGACCCCAGGAGGGGACGTGAGCGGGGCCGGCCCGCTAGACAGAGCTCAATCGTTGGGTTTATCGACGCTGTAGGGACGGACCCGAGCACAGACGCCGTGCCCAGTCTTCTCATGCGATAAACCCGAGGAAAAAAATCCGGCGCATGGCTCCCGCGACGGCGAAGCGCCGAACTGCGGTTATACGAACCGGGCCGCGCACCCTGACTCACCCACTCTTGATTAGCTCATGCGAGGACAAAGCACCAAGGACCACGGGAGGTGACGTGCACGGGACTGGCCCGCGAGACAGAGCTCGGCCGCTTGGATTTATAAACGTTGCAGGGACGGAGCGGAGAACAGACGCTGTGCCAGCTCTTAATCATGAGGCGGTCGAGGGTGGGGTTGTTAGGGCGCACGACATTCATGGTGACGAAGCACCGGGCATGCAATGTGGAATATTTAAAAGACTCATCAAATGCAGAACCAGTTCTGATACATGCGCAAAACGATACAGCTACAGGGGCGGGCCCTAACAGCTTGAGGATGATGCAGCCCGAGGGGCGCCCTCAAATGAACAAACCAAAGGTCACCTGGTAATGATGCTGCTGAAGCGTCGAGGTAGTTGTTGAACCTCATGAGCCTGAGGGCTCCGGAGTCTCGAGGGGCCCGCGAGGCCCAGGGGGCTCGCGAGGGTACGGGACCTCTTGAAGCACCGCGCGGCATCGGGCCTCATGAGATGTGAGCGCGGACCGCGCGAGGTGCTGGTATGTGGCGCCCACATTCACGAGGCCAAAGGGCATGCAGATGTAGTTGCAGGGGTAGCCCCCGCAGCGGCCGACACGCGATGGCCAGAAATCTGGATTGTTCATCTGAGTCACCAGTCATAAGTTGAATGTTCCACATATGTAGCCCCCAAGTATCGGGTTGTCTTGCCTGCAGCAACCTGGGACTTGTAAGTATCTTATGCTCATAAAAATTCAGCCAGTGTAGCCCCCAAGGGCCGGGTCATTATGCAATAATGAGCAGGAACTTTTTATAGATCTGATCATATAGACTTGAGGAACAATGTGTAGCCCCCAAGGGCCGGCTCAGTAAGACAATACTGGGCTGGGACTTAGAAAAATATTGAAGACCGGCTCATCTCCCTGAGATAACCGGGTTCGTTGATAATGTGATGAGTTGAAAAGCAACTTGCATTAGCCCCCAAGTGCCGTGGTGCATGCTTGCAGCGACATGGAACTTGCATACTTGATATAAACTGGACTTGAATAATGTAGCCCCCAAGTGCCGGTCGTATGCCTGCAACGATTCGGGACTATTCCTTTCATTGCAGAATAAAATCATATCCACTGTCTAAATGATATTGCTTGAAATCCTTGCATATCAATGTTAAACCATGCTCCTTGCTGTAAGCTGGTATTTTTTGGATCAAGGCATAACAGCCATTACTCTGAAGGGGCTTTGAAAACCTCAATCATCCAATATAGGTTGTGAAAACCATAATAAAAATCCAGCCACATTGGCTATTTAAGATTTGAATAATATAATCCGGTTTGAAAACCTCAATTACTCAATACTGGTTATAACAACCATAATGAAAATCCAGCCATGTTGGCTATTAAGGATTGGAATATGTAACCCGGTTTGACAACCGGTTCCTGCAATGTAAACGAGGATATCCATGCATACATGATATGATGATGCAATGATGATGCAATGTATGATGCAATGTATGATGATGTATGTCTCGTCCTATAATCTGGCTTTAAAGGCGCGGTAGGACAAGATAACTGTTGTTTTTTATGAAAAAAATTGTTTCCGAAGAAACTAGGCGGAAAGCCTGAAAACTTGTAAACCGGGCCTCACGTGACATAAATCCGTCATTTAAACCTTAGCAAGTTCAGGGTCTTTAAAAGATTGACATTGCTAAGAGTACGAACTGACCACATAGCGGAGGGATTACGGTAGACAAGACGAGTTTATCCTCGCTCACTGTAAGCCGGCTCTCTCATGACAAAAGCCGTCGTTTAAACCTTGACAAGTTCAGGGTCTTCGTGCGAGAATAACTTATAAAAGTTCAGGGTCTCTTATCAAGAATAACTGTCAAGAGTTCGGCGGGTCACATAGTGTAAAGAACTCGAACAGGCAGGTTTAACTCGAACATGGCATATAAAGCCTGGCCAAGAGGGTATGAAAGCTAAACTCACAGAGTTGGAAGCCCCCAAGTGACGATATGATGATCCAATAAATCCGGGCACCCATGTTTGAACGGCCGCAACATGGCGGCTCGTCCTCTTGGGCGACTTTGAATCTTCCAGCAATAAGGTAGTGCACCCATGTTTGAACGGTCGCATAATGGCGGCTCGTCCTCTTGGGCGACTTTAAATGTTTTCGCCAATAAAGCAGCAGCCCCCGGGACCGGGTTGTCTTCCTCGCAATGACCCGAGGTTCTTGTTGAAAACGACCAAAAGTGTCGAGCCATGTCTGTAGCCCCCGAGTCTAAAGTCGACTCGAAGAGGTGGCTTGAGAGTCTTCATAGTTGACTGTGGCATAAGCCGGCATATGGTTGACGGCTGATAACAGAAATTTATTGAAGCCAAAAGCGTGTGGCGAGTTGATGATCTTCGCGACACTCATTGTATGTCCTTGGCGTTGATAACGCAACATGAACCCACGGAATGTTGAGATGGCGGGTTATAAATGATCACATATGATTTTTGTCAGTAATCTGGCCAGCGGTCCATCCCTGCTGGTTATTGAAGTTAACCAAAATGCAGTGGCGGCGACTTGCATGCCTATCCATTGAGCCATCCGGTGGAAGCAGAAGCTGATAATATACCATGACTTGCCTCAGAGTTATTGGAATAGACCGAATCACAGGGGGGTGACTCATGAGCATCCATTGGGCGGCTTGAACGAGCAAGCACGGCACCAGCATGTTGATGTAGACCAGACCGCAGGGCGGCGACTCATGAGCGTCCGTTGGGCGGCTTGAACAAGCAAGCACGGCACCAGCATGTCGATGTAGACCGGACCGCGGGGGCAGCGTCTTGCGCGCATCCGTTGGGCGGCTCGTGTAGGCGAGCACTGCACCGTTATGTTGATGTAGATCAGACCGCGGGGGCGGCGCGATTGCAAGAGACGGCCGTGGCGTTGTAAGCCGGTGCGGTCGCGAGAGATGGCCGCGGTATTGTAAGCCGGTGCGGTCGCGAGAGATGGCCACGGCATTGTAAGCCGATGCGGTCGCGAGAGACGGCCGCGGCATTGTAAGCCGGTGCGGTCGCAAGAGACGGCCGCGGCATTGTACGCCGGTGCGGTCGCAAGAGACGGCCGCGGCATTGTACGCTGGTGCGGTCGGGCTGGTCATTTGTGGCATGTTGATGTAAACCGGACCGTGGAGCGGCGACTCACGAGCGTCCATTGGGCGGTTCGTATGGGCGTTCGCGGCCCCAGCATGTCGATGTAGACTGGATCGCAGGGTGGCGTCTTACGCGTGTCCGTTGATCAACGCGACACGGACGAACATCAGTACAGAACGATGCTGGCGCGCGCTCCATCTCCGTGGTATAAAGCTACTTGAATAATTGTCCCACGTAAAAATATTGCAGGCCAAAGTAATTGTTCTCGAATGAAACATATACTGAAAAATAGATAGGATAAATGTCACCATTTTTGTCGGATGAATGCAGACACCGGCATTGAATAATAGTAGATGTAGTCAAAACGACCACCTAGATGCACTTTGAAAGTAGTAGTAACCACCGCGGCGGGGCACAGCCGTTCCGGAGCGGCGAGCCGGCCGGCGGCTTAAGGCGATGGAGGCCGCGCGTGCTGGATGCAGACGGCACGGGAGGAGCAGCCATTTTAGGGCGGCGAGCCGGCCGGCGGCTTGAGGCGACGGAGGCGGCGCGCGGTGGCAGCTCAAGGCGGCGGCGGCTCAACGCGAGGCGGCGGCGGCTCAACGCGAGGCGGCGCGCGGTGGAGGCTCAAGGAGGCGGCGGCTCAACGCGAAGCGACGGCGGAAGCTAAGGTGAGGTGGAAACCAGCGCGAGCGGGAAGGGACCCGAGCTGGCCACGGCAGAAGCAGCAGGCGGGGTGCGGCCGGCGGCGGAGAGCCGTGTTGAGGCGATGGCGCGGCGGCGGCGGGTAGGCACATCAGTGAGGTGAGGCGACCGCGGGTGCATGAGTTAAGATGCTGCGAGGCAGGCGCGGGCCAGCTTGGAAGCGCTACGAGGCGGGTGTGCACGGGCGGGAATCGCCCGGAGCAGCGCATGGGAGTAGGCGTCTCGGTGCGGGGCGGCTCGCAGATGCGGCGTGGTGGCTGGCCGAACGGCGGCTCGAGCGGCGAGGGCGGCGGCAGCAGAGGCGCGGCGAACCGGTGAGAGCACGGGGCGGCGGCTGGCCGGACGGCGGCTCAAGCAGCGAGCGCGACGGCGTGGTGAAGCCGGCCGATGGCGCGAACAACCAGGTGATCCAGGACATCGCGGGAGGCCAGCGCGTAGGGCGGCTCGGAGACAGAGGCAGGCACGGCGCCGCGGAGCCAACCGAGGCGAGGAAAGGATAGCGGTCAAGGCGGCGCAATGGCTCGGGGAGAGGCGGCTTGCCACGAGGCCGCGCGGAAGCGTATGCGCTTTGGAGAAGAACCCCCGGCTGCTGCACCCGGCGTTTGCGGCGAACCGGTGGCCGGCGGGCGTGTTGAGCCGGCAGGAACAGGGCGACTCACGGAGGCGACGGGTCGATCCGTGGCGAGGCGAATCGCGTGTCGAAGCGACGAGGAGGCACGCCGGCGGGCCATAGCGGCGGCTTGCAGCCGAGGGCGCGCGAAGCGGAGGCGAGCCAAGGTGGCGGTGGCCACACGACGGGCGTGGCAAGCCGGCTTGAGCGTGCTGCGAGGCGGAGCGTAGCGAGTAGGGCGAGTTGGTGCCGCGGCAGAGGCGAGCAAATGCGGTGCGGCCGCGGCGGAGACCCGGCTCGGGGTGGAGCTAGCAGGCGAGGCACGGCAAGCCGGCGGTGGGGCGGAGCAGCGTGAGGCGCGGCAAGTGAGGGAGTCCTGGTTTAAGGGGTCCTCGGATAGCCGACCTGTATCTCGTGGGCCGGACTGTACGGGCCACTGGGTGAGCATTAGAAGATGAGGGGCCTGGTCGCCAAGGTGGAAGATTGAAGGAACCATGGCGTGTGCTCCAAGATATCAACAGTAGATAGGCATGTTTTTTTCCCTTTGATGTGCAACAGACTATGTGTAAACCCTAGGTACCCCCGGCGTCTATATAAGCCGGAGGGTTTTAGGTTGTAGGCCAACAGAACTCATCTAGGGTTTAGCTAGTTGATCTCGAGGTAGATCAACTCTGTAATCTCCATAATATCAATATAATCAAGCAGGACGTAGGGTATTACCTCCATAGGAGGGCCCGAACCTGGGTAAAACCTTGTCCCCTTCGTCTCTTGTTACCATCGATCCTAGTCTCACAGCTCGGGACCCCCTACCCGAGATCCGCCGGTTTTGACACCGACATTGGTGCTTTCATTGAGAGTTCCGCTGTGATCGCCAAGAGGAATCGATGGCTCGCTTTGTCACCAACAGCGAGATCGGTGCCCGGGGAACTATCACCCCGGATCAGATCCTCGCGAGCGACGACATCTCGTCGCGCGTTTACCCGATCGGCCACCCATGCCAGATCGGAAGCTTTCCCCCCGACCAAGGGATCAGGTTCGGAACCCTAGAGTTCACAGCTGATTCCCGGGGAGAACTTGTACTGATGGAATCCTTGACCCCTATGGACAAGCCCGCAGATCCCGACGCCTCAACGCCGAAGACACCGGGCCTCGTCTCCGGAGATGAAGTTGCTATCTCTGGACCGTCTGGACAACCCGGTCCGGTCGTTGTGACCGGATCTACCATGGTTTAACAGAACCCAAGGCCGCTCTCGCAAGGCTCGAGAACTGCGACGCCGCATACCGACCCCACTCGCTTCAGTGACACGCATCCCACCATCTCCTCGTTTCTCAACGAGTTGTTTGATCGGATGGAGACTATGTGAATGGCCGATAACCAGACCCCGGTCTATGACCGGCTCGGGCTTAAACCCGACGATAGGGAGATTCACATCCCCACGGTCACCCACCTTGTCGCCACCATCGAGTGTTTGACTGGGGGCTCGACCTCCCAGCTATCAGAATTAAAAACGGTTTATACTCCAATCTCCGATCACCGAGACCTTGCTTGCAACCCAGACTCTGGCGTTCGCTCCGGAAACAGTCCGGTATCGGTCCCTGATCGATCATACAGTTCGGAATCCGTGATTCCGAACTCCCACCATGGCATGGAATTAAACCTTCTCCCACCCACCTCCCAAGCCGATGACTCGAGCATCGCTTCAGAGCCCAAGTCTTCGGACCTACCTGACACTGTACATTTATCAGGGGAGTCGGTTCATCATTACTGGGCCAGACTACTACTCGCCCGAAACAAAGTACGGGGCCTTAGTGATCAAGAGGTAATGGCCACCTTCAAACGTAACTGCCACGACAAAGGGATTCTCAATGTCCTGGCGCGGCGGCACATTAGTGACTTTACCGAGCTGTCAATCTTGGTACGGAAGTATTGTGCCATGTAAAGTGCTTGGCAAGCTGAGCGGCTATTTTCGGAACCAACCTTTACCGAATACCCTAGAGGAGATCGGCAAAAGAGGATACATCCGAATCGGCCAGCCAAACTTGAGCCCGCCAAAAAGAGGAACAGGCCCCCCTCAGGGGTCAGTACTGTCCTGGATGGACTACTGAACAAACCTTGCCCTATACACTCTGTATTGCTGAACACAGCTCCGACACACAGCCTTAGAACTTGCTGGGTTGTCAGGCAGATCGCAAAAAGTGGCGAAGTCATTCTTGAGGCATCACCGTCTAACCAGCGCTCTATAACGCCATAAGAATATAACACCGAAGTCCTGACGATCTACGAAACGTTCCCTTCAAGGAATAGGAGGAAAAGAGCTCTTAAAGAACTCGAACAGGTATATCACGTGGCAGCAACAAGTGCATGGGCAGACATACCCATTACCTTCGGAGATGCTGACCGACCAGCCATTCTTCCCGGTCATTCACCGCCCGCACTAGTCCTGAACCCCATCATTGATGGCTTCAGGTTACACAAGGTGCTAATGGACGGCGGCAGTGGTTTAAACCTAATCTACGAGGATACTCTAGAAAAAATGCAGTTCGACCAATCTCGCATCGAGCATAGCAACACAACTTTCTGGGGGATAATCCCGGGGAAGGAGGCGCGCTGCTCAGGATGTATCACCCTGGACGTAGTGTTTGGCACGCCCGACAACTACAGATCTGAAGAACTTCTCTTCCACATCGTGCCCTTCCCCTGTGGCTACCACGCCCTGTTGGGACGTGACGCCTTCGCAAAATTCCAGGCTATACCACATTATGGGTATATGAAACTTAAGATGCCAGGAACAAACGGAGTAATCACAACTGCTAGTGATCCGAATATAGCCCTACGGGCCGAAAACAAAACAGTGGCGCTCGCCCTCGAGGCTCTAGCCGAGACCTTTGCCGCAGAAGAGCTGACCGCACTTCGGTCAACAGTAGATAAAAGACGATGTGATCCTCAGCAAGAGGCCCAAATCCACGTCCTTTAAACCGGCAAAGGAAATCATTAAATTTTAGGTACACCCGACGGACCCCAACAAGACAGCATCCATCGGAGCCCAGCTCGATCCCGTAGTAGATGAAGCACTGCGAGCTTTCTTACAGGAAAACTGGGACATCTTCGCCTGGCATCCTTCCGATATGCCCGGCATCCCACGACGGCTGGCAGAACATAGTTTGAACATCATCGCAGGCTTTAAGCCCGTCAAGCAGACTCTGCGCCGCTTCTCTGAGCCCAAAAGACAAGCTATGGGTGAAGAACTGGCTAAATTGCTGGAGGCCGGATTCATTCGGGACATTAAGCACCCCGAATGGTTGGCAAACCTGGTTATGGTACCAAAGAAAGATAAATCCTGGCGGATGTGCGTCGACTTTAAAGACCTCAACAAGGCCTGCCCTAAGGACCCTTTCCCTCTACCACGAATAGACCAGATTATTGACGCCACAGCCGGACACGACTCGCTGTGTTTCCTCGACGCTTATTCCGGATACCATCAGATTAAAATGAAGGAATCCGATCAAGCGGCAAACGCATTCATCACCCCTTACGGGCCGTTTTGCTTCAACACAATGCCTTTCGGGCTAAAGAACGCTGGGGCTACATACCAGCGCATGATCCAGACCTGTCTCGAAAAACAGGTTGGCAAAACAGTAGAGGCGTACGTGGACGATGTGGTCATTAAAACCAAACACGTCGGCAATTTGATCGACGATTTAAGGCAAACCTTTGCCAGCCTACGCGAATACGATATTCGGCTCAATCCGAAGAAGTGTGTATTCGGAGTTCCCGCTGGTAAACTGCTCGGATTCATCGTTTCCCATAGAGGAATAGAAGCGAATCCGGCCAAGATCCGTGCCTTATCAGAACTTGCAGTTCCCACAGAGCTAAAGCATGTCCAAAGGTTGGCGGGTTGCGTGGCGGCGTTAGGTCGCTTTATTTCCCGCCTCGGTGAAAAAGCTTTACCGCTGTATATGTTCCTGAAACGGACCAAGAATTTTGAATGGACCGACGAAGCAAAGGCCACGGTAGAAGAAATTAAGACACTCCTAGCAAGTAACCCCATACTCACAGCACCAGGCGCGGGTGAGCCCATGTTATTATACATATCGGCCACAAACCAAGTCGTTAGCGCGGTGCTCGTCGTCGAACGAGAGGAGGAGGGACACAAATTCCGGATACAGAAGCCGGTCTATTACGTGTCAGAAGTACTAACGCAATGCAAGTCTAGATACCCGCACTACCAGAAGATAGCCTATACAGTATTTATGGCATCACGGAAACTAAGACATTACTTCCAAGAGTGTTCGGTCATGGTGGCATCCGAAGTACCCCTGAATGATATAATCAATAACAGGGACGCCACCGGCCGCATAGCCAAATGGGCTATTGAGCTCCTTCCTTTTGAGATTACCTACAAACCACGCAGAGCTATTAAATCTCAGGTGTTGGCAGATTTCCTCGCTGAATGGACAGAAGCCGAGCTCCCCAGGGAATATAGTACATACTCCCATTGGACGATGTACTTCGATGGATCCAAAACTTTGCCCGGACTGGGGGCTAGAGTTGTTCTCACATCCCCCACAGGTGACAACGTTCGATACGTGTTGCAGATCATGTATGCCGACTCCAATAATGCAGCCGAATACGAAGCCCTCTTGCACGGTCTTCGGATGGCAGCCTCAATGGGCATACATCGGTTGGAGGTACGGGGAGATTCCAATCTGGCCATCTCTCAAGTCAACGGTGAGTTCGATGCCAAGAATCCAAAGATGGCGGCATATAGAAACGTTGTCCTCAAGATATCCGCACGGTTCGAGGGGCTGGAATTTCACCACGTCGCCAGAGACGACAACCAAGCTGCCGATATACTGGCTCGCATAGGAGCCAAACGCGACCCTGTCCCACCAAACACTTTCCTGGAACGGCTCTTTAAGCCATCCGTGGATTGGCAGGACGATCAAAGGGGCGTCGATCTCACCAGGGCAGACGAGGTTGTTCCCCCTGTAAACGAACCAGACGATCAAATTATCGGCGGCTCCGTAATGGATGAAACGCCCTCGGCTCACGAGGTCATGGCAGTAATCGCGCCATGGACCGAGCCCTTCCTCGCCTACCTTCTTCGCAAAGAACTCCCCGACGATCAGACGGAGGCGCGGCGCATAGTTCGGCGTTCCAAAGCCTTCAAGGTACACGAAGGTGAGTTGTACAAGAAGAGCACCACTGGAATACTACAGCGGTGCATATCTGAGGAAGAAGGGCGGCAACTCTTAGCCGAAGTCCACGCAGGGATGGGCGGTCATCACGCCGCAGCAAGAGCCTTAGTAAGCAAGGCCTTCCGGGTCGGGTTCTTTTGGCCCACAACACGGGCGGACGCCCAGTCACTTGTCAAATATTGCGTGGGGTGTCAACTTTTTGCAAATCAGAGTCACATGCCTCCAACAGCTCTTCGGACTATTCCGATCACCTGGCCCTTCGCGGTTTGGGGGCTGGACATGGTCGGACCACTTAAAGGGGGGACCAAGAAGAATAAATACTTACTGGTCATGGTCGACAAGTTCACCAAATGGATAGAGGCAAAACCTGTCAAATCAGCCAAATCCGGACCAGTGATCGACTTTATATCCGGCGTGGTACACCATTACGGTGTCCCGCACAGTATAATAACTAACAACGGATCCAATTTCACGGCCCAAGAGGTCAAAGACTGGTGCGCAAAGATGGGCATCAAGCTCGATTACGCATCGGTTTATCACCCGCAGACTAATGGACAAGTCGAACGAGCAAACGCCCACGCCGGCCAAGCCGACTCCGCCGCCCGCCGCGCCGCGGGCGGCCGCCGACAACTGGCAGCAGCAGAACAACAAGCGCAAGTCCGACCAGCCGGACCCCCGCTACGGGAGCCGGCAGGTCGCCACCATCGAGGAAGAGCAGCCGGCTGCCCAGGCCCCCAGCCAGTACCAGCGCACCGGCAAGGCCGCCTGGCAGCCCAAGCTCACCTTTGAGCAAATGCTCGACCTACCCTGCAAGCACCATTCCGGGGCCAAGCCGGCCACGCATACGCTCCGGCAGTGCAGCTTCTCCCAACGGCTTGCCCGAGGCGAGGGCCTTCCGGCTCCTCCGCCTCCGGCTCCCCGCGAGCCGGCTCCGGCCCAGGCCCCGCCGCCTGCTCCGGCCCCGGCAGCCAATGATGGCCGCCTCCACGACCAGTTCCCCCGCCAGGACGGGTCCTACGTTGTCTTCACTAGCAAAGCAACCGACAAGCACAGCGTACGCCAGCACCGGCACGAGGTGAACGCCGTCGCGCCCTCGGTCCCCCAGTTCATGCACTGGTTTGAGAAGCCGGTCACCTGGAGCCGGGCGGACCACCCGGCCGTGATGCCAAACCCGGGCAGCCACACCCTCGTCCTCGACCCGACCATCGTCTCCGAGAGGCGCACCTGCCGTTTCTCGCGGGTGTTGGTCGACGGATGCAGCAGCATCAATATCCTCTATCGCGACACGATGATCAAGCTGGGGCTCAAGGAGGAAGACCTGCGAACAAGCCATACAGTTTTCCACGGCATCATACCGGGAAAGTCCTGCAGCCCCATCGGCAAGATCGAGCTCGACGTCCTCTTCGGCGACCAGAGCCATTTCCGCCGCGAACCAATATGGTTCGAGGTGGTGGACCTCGACAGTCCCTACCACGCGTTGCTTGGCAGGCCGGCTCTCGTCAAATTCATGGTGGTCCCCCATTACGCCTACCTCAAGCTCAAGATGCCGGGCCTCAAGGGCATCATCACCATCGCCGGCAACTACAAGATGTCAATCGAGTGCGCTCGTGACGGTAGCCGGCTGGCCGAGGCCCTGGAGATAGCGGAGGAGAAGCGGCAGCTCGACCGGCTCGTGGCGCACGCCTCCAACGTGCCGGCCGTGCCGGCTCCCCCGTCCCAGACAACCGGCGAAGCATCGTTCCAGCCGTCCAAAGACACCAGGCAGGTGCCGCTCGACACAGCTAACCCCAAGCAGTGCATCACCATCGGTGCCAACCTCAGCAGCAAATAGGAAGGCGAGCTCGTCGGCTTCCTCCGTGAGAATCGGGACATCTTTGCATGGTCTCCCAAAGACATGCCGGGTGTTCCAAGGAAGTTTGCCGAGCACAAACTTCATGTGCGGCCGGATGCAAAGCCGGTCAAGCAACCCCTGCGCCATTTCTCCGAGGAGAAGCGGCGTACCATAGGAGAAGAGATCGCCCGGCTGCTCGCAGCCGGCTTCATCATGGAAGTATTCCACCCGGCCTGGCTGGCCAACCCAGTCCTGGTGCTGAAGAAAAACAAGACATGGTGCATGTGTATCGACTACACGAGCCTGAACAAGGCATGTCCCAAAGACTCATTCGCCCTGCCGCGGATCGATCAAGTTATCGACTCCACGGCCGGCTATGACCTGCTGTCCTTCCTGGACGCCTACTCAGGCTACCACCAGATCAAACTGGACCCGGCCGACCGGCTGAAGACCTCCTTCATCACCCCTTTCGGGGCCTACTGCTACATCACCATGTCCTTCGGCCTGAAGAATGCGGGCGCCAGTTTCCAGCGCTGCATGCAAAAGTGCCTCCTGCCGCAGATCGGCAGGAACGTCCACGTCTACGTAGACGACATCGTCGTCAAAACCAAGAAGCATTTCAGCCTCCTCGACGATCTCCGGGACACCTTCGCCAACTTACGCGAGTATAAGATCAAGCTAAACCCGGAGAAGTGCGTGTTCGGTGTGCCAACCGGCCAGCTCCTGGGTTTCTTCGTGTCCGCCCACGGCATCGAAGCTAACCCAGAGAAGATCAGGGCCATCGAGCGCATGCACAAACCGGCCAAGCTCGTCGACATTCAAAAGTTCACCGGCTGCCTTGCCTCTCTCAGCCGGTTCATCAGCCGGCTGGGCGAGAAGGCGCTGCCTCTTTACCAGCTCATGAGGAAGTCGCCCAAGTTCGAATGGAATGACCAGCCGGACGCGGCGTTCCGTGACCTCAAGCGCGCGCTCTCCAGCGCCCCCATCCTGGCGGCGCCGGCTGAGAAGGAGCCGATGCTCGCGTACATCGCGGCCACCACCCGCGTGGTCAGCGTCGTGTTGGTGGTGGAGCGGCCAGAAGAGGGCAAAGCGATGCCGGTCCAGCGCCCCGTTTACTACCTCAGCGAGGTCCTTTCTGCTTCCAAGCAGAATTACCCGCACTACCAGAAAATGTGCTACGGCATATACTTCGCCGCCTAGAAGGTCAAGCAGTACTTCCAGGAGCACACCATCACCGTGGTGAGCACGGCCCCGCTCGGCGAGATCATGAGCGGCCGGGACGCCACCGGTCGGATCGCCAAGTGGGCCATCGCCCTCGCTGACCACGAGATCCGGTACGAGCCGCGCACCGCCATCAAATCACAGACCATGGCGGATTTCCTCGTCGACTCGGCTGAGACCCAGTTCGTGCTGCCTCCCCCGGACTCCACAAATTGGCGCATGCATTTCGACGGCTCGAAAATGCGAACCGGCTTGGGAGCCGGCATCGTCCTATCGTCCCCTAAGGGGGACCAGCTCAAGTACGCGCTCCAGATCCTCTTCACCGCCTCCAACAACGTCGCTGAGTACGAGGCGCTAATCCACGGCCTCCGGCTCGCCAAGGAGATCGAAATCCGGCGCATCATCTGCTTTGGCGACTCCGACCTCGTGGTGCAGCAGGTCTCTGGCGAATGGGACACCCGGGACGACAACATGGCCAGCTATCGCTTCCTCGTCCAACAGCTCACCGGCTCCTTCGAGGGCTGTGAGTTCCACCACGTCCCCCGAGCGGACAACGAGGCGGCCGATACGTTGGCAAGAATCGGCACCACCCGGCAGGCCATCCCAGCCGGCGTCTCCCTCGAACGGCTGTTCAAGCCCTCTATCAAGCCTTCTCCCAAATCGGAGTCTATCTTCGTACCGGCTGCTCCGGCAGCTCCGCCGGCGCTGCCGGCTCCGGCTGCCCAGCCGGCACCGTCGGCTCCTACGACATCGACAGCGCCAACATTGTCGGTTCCGGCATCCGGCACCACCGCGGTGACCGGCTCCGACCCTACGGCCGTCCTCATGGCAACCACCGCTGTCCCCGTCCCGGGGGCCGACGAGCCGGTCCCGGGGGCTGGCAAGGTCGTCCCGGGGACTGACGAGCCGGTCTCGAGGACTGACGGGCCTGCTCCGGCCGCCCCCGGCACCCCACTCGAGCTCGGGCCGGCCCCCGTCTCGGCCCCCTCGTGGGCACAGCCCATCCTGGCTTTCCTCCTGCACGGGGAGCTCCCCCCTGACGAGGACAAAGCCCGGTAGATCCAGCGCCGCGCCCCAGCTTACAGCATCATCAACCACGAGCTAGTACATCGCAGCACCACCGGTGTGTTCCAACGCTGCGTCGAGCCGGAGAAGGGACAAGAAATTCTCCTCGACATCCACCAGGGCGAGTGCGGGCACCACGCCGCCTCTAGAACCCTGGTGGCCAAGGCCTTCCGCCACGGTTTCTACTGGCCGACGGCCTTGGAAGAGGCCAAGCGACTGGTCGACAAGTGCGAGGGGTGTCAACGCTTCAGCACGCAGAGCCACCTGCCAGCCACAGCCCTCCAGACCATCCCACTTTCGTGGCACTTCGCCGTCTGGGGGCTGGACATGGTAGGACCTTTCAAGACCGCCCGAGGCGGCATGACGCATCTGCTGGTAGCTGTGGACAAGTTCACCAAGTGGATCGAGGCCAGACCCATCAAGAAGCTGGACGGCCCCACGGCCGTCCGGTTCATCGAGGACATCACAGTCCGCTACGGCGTCCCCCACAGCATCATCACCGACAACGGCACGAACTTCGCCAAGGGCGCGCTAGCGCGCTTCTGCTCCAAGCAGGGCATCCGGCTCGACCTGGCGTCCGTCGCCCACCCACAATCGAACGGCCAGGCCGAGAGGGCGAACGGCCTGATCCTGGCAGGCATCAAGCCCCGGCTCGTGGCACCACTGGTCCGGTCGCCCGGCTGCTGGGTCGAAGAACTGCCGGCTGTCCTTTGGAGCCTCAGAACCACGCCCAACCGGTCAACCGGCTACACCCCGTTCTTTCTCGTATATGGGTCCGAGGCTATCATCCCCACCGACATCGAGTTTGATTCGCCTCGGGTTACCCTGTACACGGAGCAGGACGCGAAGGAAGCGAGAGAAGACGGCGTCGACCTCCTCGAGGAGGCCCGTGAGCTGGCCCTGAGCCGGACGGCCATCTACCAGCAGAAGCTCCGGCACTACCACAGCAAGCGGATCCGGCCACTCTCCTTCCGCGAAGGAGACTTGGTGCTCAGGCGGATCCAGCGAACTGCCGGCCAGCACAAGATGTCCTCCCCGTGGGAGGGCCCGTTCATCGTCAGCAGGGCGCTGCACAACAACGCGTACTATCTAATGGACGCCCAGAAGCCGCAGAAGCGCAAGAGAGACACCTCCGGCGAGGAAACGGAGCGCCCGTGGAACACGGCTCTCCTCCGACCGTTCTACTGTTAAGAAAAAACCCATGTATGTATCTTCCCTTATGAATGCAATGGGGGCCCCGAGCCGGCACTTGGGGCACACCCTCTTTTCATTTCCTTCAAAGGCTCGTCATCCTCTTAAGTAGGGCCCCCGGGTCCGGCTCCCCGGCTCGGGGGCTCGCCGGCTCTTCTCTGAAGCAGACAAGTAGCGTGGGCAAGCAACCTTTTCCTACCCTCCCTACCCAGTCCAAGACCGGCCCCCGGCTGTCTGGCTGGCGGAACCAAGGGGCAGAAAAGCACTTACCACGCGAACGCCTCCTAAAGAGTGGCAGCTGGGCAGGCCCAACTCGGCCGTATTCCTTGTAGAAATTCGCCTCTGCCGGCTCGCCCCGACCCTAGCCGGACGACTCTAAAAACCGCACATTTTCCCTAAGGACGATGCCCCGTCCCTGTCCCAGACCGGCTCCCGGCTGGCTGACAGGCGGGGCGGAAGCCAGAAGGAACCCGTGCGAGAAATACAAGTCGAAAGGCAAAGGAGCAAGGGAGGAGCCGGCACGCAAATGCTTTAACATCAAACTAATTCACAAGTCATAAACAAAAGGCCGCCGGCCAACGGTTCATTACAATATACCCCCAGTGGGTGGAAATGCGACTTCTCAAATTAACAAGTTTTTTGGCAAGAGGAAAAGGAACGAAACGCGCAGGACCGCTCATGCCACCGGGGCATCGCCGGCCGGCTCAACAGTTCGCCCAGGGGACGCCGCAGCCTTCGGGTCTGCCTTCGTGGTCTCCGTGGCCTCGGTGTCGCTGCCGGTGCTGGAATCGGTGCTCTCGTCAGCAACCTCGTCGTCCTCGGGGCCCTGAGGATTGCCGAAGGAGTCTTCGGCAACCGGCTCGCCGTATTCACCCAGCGCCGGCAGGAGTACGTCCGGGTTGAGATACGAGGCCAGCTCGTTGGCCCGGCGGATGAGGGCACCCTCGCGGGCGAGCCGCTCCGCCTCGGGGACCTCGCGCATCGTGGCCAACCGGTCCAGGTTGACGCCGGAGTACCACGACGTAACGAACCGGAGAGCCATCTGCGCTCCGGCCCGGGCCGCCGACTCCTTCCAGACGCCGAACCGGGCCACCGCGTTCTCCAACCACAGCGCCACGCGGCCCTCCGGGGCTCCACGACCCGGCCAGAGGGCCGCGATCACCTCCTTGCTGGCCGTGAGGAGCCGGTCCGTGCAGCGCCGGACGTGAAGCAGCCGGTTCTCGACGGCCAGCGCAAGCTCCGGCACGTCCCAGCCGGCGCGCTCCTCGATCTCCTGCCCACGCCGCCGCAGGCACTCCCGGTGATCCGCCACAGCCTGCTTAGCACGGCGCTGGGTCTCCGGGAACCGGTCTGGGGAGAGAGGAAAATCAGCGAATAAGACGAAAGCAGGTCGAAAGCAATCGGCAAAGGAAGAAAAGATTCAAACAAAGCTTACTCTGGAAAGCCTCATCCATCTCGAGGGCGAACTGGAGGCCCGCGCTCTTCTCCCTCTCCAGCGCCTCCTCCGCATGAGCAAGGGTGACCCCGCGCGTCTCGAGCTCACCCTTGAGGCGGTCCACCTCAGCCTGAAGGGTGGTGGCCCGCTGGGTGGCATCGGCCGCCTGCTTGACTGCGTCCTCCCGGGCCGCCACCTCCCGCTGCAACTCTGCGGCCAGACGCTCCCGCTCCGATGTGGCCGTCTGGAGCTCCTGCCCCAGCCGGCCTCGCTCCGACGTGGCCGCCTGGAGCTCCTGCCCCAGCCGGTCCCGCTCGGAGGCCAGCTCATCCCTTTTCTGCCGGATCGGGACAAGCTCCTCTGCACAAAAAAGCCAAGCATAAGCCACTCGAAAGCAGAAGACCCGGACCGGCTACCAAGCAACCGGCCTGACTCTCGGGGGCTACACCCAGTGGGTGCGCTCACGCGCCCCCACTGGAATAAGCGTACCTTGCGCTCTCTTCAACTCATCTTGGACCCGGTAGTAGCCAGTCTTGCCGCGGTTGTGGATGCGGACCGCCTCGTTGAAGAGCGCCTGCCGCCGGGCGTTCTCAGCCTGCCCGCGCCACGAAACAAAAGTGAGATAAGCAAGAAAAGTTTTAGATCCGGCCCGGCTGCCACGCAGCCGCGCAGCCGGCCCGAATCTCGGGGGCTACACCCAGTGGGTGCGCTCGTGCGCCCCCACTGATAATTCAACACAAGACGGAAAGAGTCTTACCTCCACCGCCGCCTCCACGCGCCGAAAGTTGCTCTCGGCCGCCTCCGCGAACCTAGCCAGCCCCTCACGGGAGTGCGCCATGATGCGGCCAGGCTCCCCAGGCACGGGGGCCGGGACGCCAGCTGGCGGGGCCGGAGCGGCCATGACAAGGGCCGGCGCCTCCCAGTCCCGGATCACGTCCAGCATGGACCGCGCCGACCGGCCCGACCCGCCGCTCGACCCGGCATCCACGGCAGCAGCAGCCGGTGGAGGGCCGGCAGTGACCACCAAGGCACGGGAGCCGGCCTCGGGCCCCTCCACAACCGGCACCACCGGCTCCGCCCCCTGCCGGACCGGCTCCACTACCGGCAGGGCCGGCTCGCTCCTCCCGTCGGCGGGTGCCTCCGGCGCAACCAGGGCATCAGGCTCGCCGCCCGCGGCCGGCTCGGTGGCGGGAGGGGTCACCGCCTCCTCCCCCCGCTGCCTCGTTTCCACGGCCGGCACGGAGGCCGCTCCTGCCGGCCAGATCACCTCCGTCGCGGGTGGAGCCCCAGACGTCTCCGCGACCGGCTCTTGCGGCTCGATCGACGGGGGCCTTGCCCTCCGCGTCGAGTCCGCTGCGGAGTCCGTCGCACGCTCCGGGTCGGCGGAGCGCCTCCGCCTCGCGCCGCTCGAGGCCCCCGAGCGCGACGGCGCGCTCTTCACCCCCGCCTTCGCGACCAGCACCTCCGCGAGCCGCCTCTTCTCTTCCCGTGCCGTGGCCGCGTGCTCCCGCGCCTGCAGGGTGGCGGCATCCGCCGGGCCGGCAGTCGACTCCGTATCATGGAGCTCGATGACGTCGCTGGGGCAGACAAAGAAACAGGGCCTCAGGCGCTCGCCGGCTCGCAAAAAGCAAAAAAAACAGCAAACGTCCAGAAAAAGTACTTACCCGGCGACAACAGGCAGGACCCGCTTGGCCCGGGCCGGCGGCTTCATGGCGGCCGCTCGCGCTCTCTTGCGAGCCGGCGGCTGGCTCGATGGCTGCCCCGCAGCTGGCCTCTTCTCCCGTCGCGAAGCCTCAGCCGACTGAGCACGAACCGTCCGCTCCTCGCTCCGTCCGCGTGTCTCCGGCCAAGCTGCGGGGGGTGGCGCGTCCAGGATCCGAACATCATCATCGTCATCATCGTCATCAGGCCAATCTTTGATGGAGGGTCCGGAGGGGAACTCACCAGCCGCTCTGGACCCGCCGGCTCCCGGGTCGCCCATCGCAGTGTCCACCTCGACCTCTCCCGTGGAATCACCACCCTCTTCAACGCCGCCCCCCGGCTCGAAGTCCTCCACGTCGGACTCGGCGCGCTCCGCCTGGAAGACCTGGGGGTGCGGGCCGTCCGGCGTGTTCTGTCGCACGGAGTGCTGCGGTCAGCGTGGTATGTGAGCTAGGAATGACCGGCTGGAGAAACAAAAGAGGGAGAGAATTACCGCAGTAGGGCGTACCAGGGGCGTCGGGTCGTGCCGGCTGTACGGCAGCTTGCCGAACCTCCAAGTCCTCGGCTTCAGCTTGAAGTTGGTAATGACGTTCACCCGCTTCGCCACCTGGGACGACGACTGGTCGAAGGTGGACAGCCGGCAGGGGTCTCGCCGGCCCGACATGTCGCAAATCCGGTGCGGCCTCCGCTGCAGAGGCAGCACCCGGCGGTCGATGAAGGCGGCCACCAGATCGGCCGCGACCAGCCCCTCACCGGCTCTCATGGTCTTGAGCCGGGCCAGCTCCGCGGTGACTTCCGCAAACGGCCTGTCGCCCGTCCAGTTGATCCCGGAGGACGGGGCGTTGACGAAGGCCGGCAGCCGGATGTAGTCCTGCGCCGGGTCGACGTTCTTCACGTAGAAGAACGTCCGATGCCACCCCTTGACGGATTCGACAAGGGTGATGCGGGGGAACAAAGTGCCCCGGACGCATATCACCGCACCCCCGCAGGCGTACGGCCCGTCGTCGTTCCTCAGACCCTTGAGGTAGAAGAGCTTCATCCACAGCTCTATGAATGGGAGGACGCCGAGGTAGCCCTCGCAGAGCGTCACGAAGCCCGAAAGCTGGAGGATGGCATTGGGCCCGAGGTGGTGCGGTTGAAGATCAAACGTGTCCATGAAGTAGCGGCAGAACTGGCTCACCGACAACCCGAAGCCTCGCGAGAAATGCCAGGCGAAGACCACGAACTCCCCTTCCTGGGGATCGGGTTCCGCCTCGCCGCCCGGCGGACGGGCAGCGACGCGGTCCTCCGACGGGAGCATCCACGCGCGGCGAAGGCGCGCGATGTCCTCCTCAGTGATGGTGGATCCATCCCAGCTACCGGAGGGTCGGACGGCCATCTCCGAGGCAGCCGTGCGCGAGGAACGAGATGGATGGCGTGGCGACACGAACCAAAGCGACGGGCGGTGCGAAAGAAGGACGAAGAAGGAAGACGAAGGGGGGAGGGGCGCGTGAGCTGCCTCCGCCCCTCCCCCTCCCCTTATAAACGCGGGGCGGCGCCTGGGAGGTGCAGGGATTAACTGCGCCCACTCCCCCGGGAAAACCCGCGGGACGTGGGCGTCGTGCGCCGCGGCCGCGGGGGTCCGGGCGCAGAGGATCCCGGCCTGCGGCCCGAGGCCTACCAGGCTAGGCCCGCGGCCTATCGGGCTATGCCCGGGAAGGTGTCCCGTTGGGCCACGGGCGCGGGACCCGTGGCATCATTACGTCCCGCGTGGCACGCCGCAGTCCGGCGCGAGACCCGAGGCGGCACGGCTGAACCCGAGGCGTCGGAAGCAACGACCGGCGCTGTCGGATGAAGCCGCCAGTTGCCCCTCGTCAGGCGAACACGGGCCCCCGCCGGCTTCGGGGACAACTGACGGGGTTATTACCCCCGGGTATGCCAAGGGGAGGTGGGTCCGGCTCCTCCCCGAAGAAAAACTATACAGCCGCCAAGTCTGTGACCGGCTGCCCCTCTGGCCGGCTGGCCCCAGCGCCGGCTGGTCCGCGACCGGCAGTGGGGAGCCAGCTGGCTCACGGCCGGCTGGACAGGTGCCGGCCACCTGGCTCCTGGTCCGGCGTGCCCGGCCGCCACGCAACTGGCTCGCCCGCTGACCTCCGGGCGGGCAGGTACCCATCCCGTCCCACTGCGGCCGGGTACGCTGACAAGACGTGACCCCCACAGCGGACTCCGATATAGCTACCGCTGCCGCTGACGCACGGACGTACGTGGCTACAGTCCGGCGGACCGTACCACTGGCCGAGGACCGATTGAGACCCGGCGGAGCCACAGTGCCTCTGCGCCGCCGTCAACTCCGTTAGCTGCCCCGGCGTGGCTACAGCGTCGCCTGGCGTGTCGCTGACTTCGGCCGGCTGGCGCAAGACGACGCCGGGCGGGGCGACCCGTCCTGCGGCAGGTGAGAGCGGGCCCATAGAAGGGCCGGCTGGCGGGCCCCAGCTGGCGATGGGACCGCGCAGCCAGCGGGCCCTACGGGCGACGAGACGACCCAGCCGGTGGGCCCCTTGGCCGGTCAGGGAGACTGCCGGCCGGGTCCCCTCTTGTAATACACCGGGGGGTTGGCCTATAAAACCCCTCGGAGTCCCCCATGCATCGGGCAAGGGGGCACACGCGCACGCAGGCCTTCGCCCCTCTCTCACACCCACACATAGCAGGGGAAGAGGAGCCGGCTGCTCCTTCTTCTACCTCCAGACAAACAGCTCAAGGAGCATCATTGTAGCGCCTCTCCCAATCCAACTAGATCAGCAGGACTAGGGGTATTACCTCCCACGAAGGGCCCTGAACCTGGGTACATCGAGTGTCTGTCGCCGCTTGTGCCCAATCCCACCCCCGGAGCCCGTCGACGTCCTTCGGCCCCAACCACTCTCGATAAGCCTACCCATGGCATCTGCCGTGACAAAACGACGACAGTGAGGGCCTCGCCGTTGAATGACGTCAAACCGGCGCGGACGGCTGTCAGATCCGAGGAAGGAAGGTACCCTTGGGTCTCGAGGTCGTGCAGTCGAAGAAGCGACACGGAGCAGCTGGTCCAGTCCCCGGGACGGGATCCGTAAGGATCCGAGGAGGAACTGGGGGCGCTCTCCATCTTTGGTAGAGACCTTTCGCTGGAGGTTTTTTCCGGTGGAGAAGAAGAAGATGTGGCTTGGACCACGACTCAGTTTGTTTAAATGGGTGGTGCCTCATTTGTGTTAGGTGTAGTTTTGTAAAAAGCTACTGAACCGCTCG
The DNA here is from genome assembly GCA_039707655.1 of Elymus sibiricus. NCBI lineage: Eukaryota > Viridiplantae > Streptophyta > Magnoliopsida > Poales > Poaceae > Elymus > Elymus sibiricus. The sequence continues at coordinate 444,567,751 of CM077669.1, forward strand.
TCTCCCCATGATGCGTGAAGTCCAAGAAACACTATTACTATGGACCCGGCAATCCCACGACGTTTGGGATTTCGCCGATGATAGGACGGTTCCCGAACAAGAAGGATGGAGGGACTCGCCTCGCAAGCCGAAGACATGCAAGATTGTCCGAATATGCCTCGGCGTTGGAGGCTAGTCCGGGGGCTACTCAGAGAGTCCTGGTTTAAGGGGTCCTCGGATAGCCGACCTGTATCTCGTGGGCCGGACTGTACAGGCCACTGGGTGAGCATTAGAAGATCAGGGGCCCGGTCGCCAAGGTGGAAGATTGAAGGAACCATGGCGTGTTCTCCAAGATATCAACAGTAGATAGGCATGTTTTTCCCTTTGATGTGCAACCGACTATGTGTAAACCCTAGGTACCCCCGGCGTCTATATAAGCCGGAGGGTTTTAGGTTGTATGCCAACAGAACTCATCTAGGGTTTAGCTACTTGATCTCGAGGTAGATCAACTCTGTAATCTCCATAATATCAATATAATCAAGCAGGACGTAGGGTATTACCTCCATAGGAGGGCCCGAACCTGGGTAAAACCTTGTCCCCTTCATCTCTTGTTACCATCGATCCTAGTCTCACAGCTCGGGGCCCCCTACCCGAGATCCGCCGATTTTGACACCAACAGCAAGCCGGCGGCAGGGCGGAGCCGGGCGAGAGCGAGGCGACGGCAGCAGCGGCTCCGGCGCAGTGGGTTGAGGTGAGGCATGCGGTGAGGCGAGTCCGAGACGGGCAACGGTTGGACGGCGACTCGAGGAGGCGGTGGATTGCGGCAGCAGCGGCTCAACATGGGGCGTCCAAAAGGCGGAGCGGAGCAGAGGCGGCGGCGGGTTGCGGCAGCAGCAGCTCAACACGGGGCGTCCGAAAGGCGGAGCGGAGCAGAGGTTGCGGCAGCAGCCAGCCGGCTCGGCGGCTGGCGGGGCAGAACCGGCGGGCGCGACCGCGGCTGGCGGGGCAGAAGGAGGCTGGCCGGCTCAGACGTGCGGCGGCGGAGCGAGGCGAGGCGCGGCGCAAGCGAAGGCCGGCCGGCTCAGATGCGCGGCGGCGGAGCAAGCGCAGGCGTAGCGGAGCCTGACTCCGTGGTGGCCGATAATTGATCTCTTTTCTTTTGTCTTCTGGTAGCCTTCGTCGCGTGCATGTTAAAGGATAAGAAATCTGAAGTATTTTCTCCTCTTGGCCTTCACATGAATGTACCCAACTTTGCACTACTCCGTAACCGAGTTTGACTATGCTCAATTAATATCATATGGCCACTTTAAGATTAATGTCTGCTGGATTGCAGACTTGATATGCTGCGGTGGAAATTTCCTCGGAAATCGTAGCGAGTAGCAGCAGGAAGCATCAAATCCATTACCACCTGATGTAATGACAGCACAAACAGATACCTTGGTGGACTCAGTTTGCTCTTGCCACTTTGACTCGGACATGGTCACCGCATAGATCGAGTTCGCAACAGAAATTTTGGACGGTCTCGTCTCGACGACTTGGAGTGATGTACGGCCATGAAAACTTAACTCGTGTCGATCTAGTCTTGTACTACCAACTCAAAAGTTGACCAGCTGAACTAATTAACCTGGCTGGCTGCGAAATTCTTGAAGAGTTTGGCGATTCATGATTTGCTAAATTGACCGGCTCTGCCCACGGGTTTTCCATGCCGGGCTATCCTGCATGATTGTTCCGTGCCGATTTTTCTTCATCCAATCAATCTGGAGATTTTTGATTCCTGAAGAATTCCCTTCAAGAACACATCACCGTGCGACAGCCCCACGGTGGGCGCCAACTGTCGTGGATTTGTCACGGCAAGATGTCCTCATGAGAGAACTTAGGTGTGAGGCCATCGCAACTATGTGGCGGCTTGAGAGGTGTTGGTCGGAATCGAGAGACGCGAGTTTACCCAGGTTCGGCCCCTCCGATGGAGGTAAAAGCCTACGTCCTGCTTTGTGTCTATATTGATGATGATGATGATCTCGATTACAAGGGTGTGGAATCGCTACCTCTAATCTCGAGAACCTCTAATCTGTCTATCTCTAATGACTTGTCTGTCTAAGACCTGTCTATTGAGACGTCTAAAAACTTGACCTTCTTCGGGTGACCTGTCCCTCCTTATATAAGTTGAAGGGGCAGTTTACATGTAGAGTCCAAATCGGATTAAGACTTGACCTATTATGACTATCCATCGGGGGCTTCTGAGTCCCGGGTGGCTTACAACCGGGCGGCTTACAACTGGGCGGCTTACAACCAGGCGGCTTACAGCCGTGCGGTTTATCTTCAAGACTCATCTTCAGGGACTCATCTTGAGGGACTCATCTCCGGGACTCATTTTCAGGGACTCATCTTCAGGGACTCATCTCTGGGACTCATCTTCAGGGACTCATCTTCAGGGACTCATCTCCGAGACTCATCTCCGGGACTCAACTGTCTGTCAGTCATAACTGTCTGCCGGGTCATAACTGTCTGCCAGCTCATAACCATTCCGGGTTATAACTGTAATCGGGTCATAACCATTCTGGGTCATAACTGTAACCGGGTCATAACCATTCCGGGTCATAACTGTAACCGGGTCATAACTGTAACCGGGTCATACCGCGGGGTATATCCCCGATAATGCTCCTTGCTTGTGGGGGTGCGCGTCAAAGCACACCTCCAAGTAGTGCCCGAGCACCTCCCTCGTCGCATCGGTCAGGTCGGAAGCTCCCCTGGTGGAAGCCCCTGAGCCCGCCCTAAGGGAAGCACCGGGCGCACCTTTCTATGCGGGAGGAAGAGGCGCCCCAGCAATGGACACAGGGCCTGAGGTGCCGTTCTTGGGGGTCTTTGTCCCCTGACCGCTCTTGGGGAGGAGCTGCTTCTTCTTCTTGGGTGCATCCTCAGGAGGCAGGATGCCGCCCTTGTCATCAGAATATTCAGCCGCCGCAGCCTGGTAAGCGTGCTCGAGGGAGCAGACTGCATCCTTCTCATCACAGGCGACCGTGATAACACCGCCGCTCCATTGCATCTTGAGGATGTTGTAGCCATGGTGGGTTAGTGGCTGTATCCGCGGTCGCCGCGCTCGGGGCGGGGGCCGAGGCGCTCGTCGCGGAGCGTCCTGAGCTCCTGGCAGTCTTCGGTGTTGTGGCTGCGGGTGTAGTGGAAGATGCAGAATGGGTGGATGCTCTTGGGTGGCTCATCATGGTCTCGACCGCGCTTCATCTCAGGCTCTGCCGCCAGCACTGTGGGGTCCTTGTGCTTCGCCTCCTTAGCCTTGGCCTTCTTGTCTTTAGGGTCTGCCTTCAGAAGCTCGAGGAGGGAGAGGCGGCCCTCCTCGGCCCTTGCGCACTTGTTCGCCAGGTTGAACATCTCCAGGGCCGAGCACAGTTCGTCATGGATGGTTTGCTCCTCTTTCATATTGACGTCCCTGACGCCATCGGTAAATGCTGAGATGATGGCCTCGTACGACGCCTTCGGGATCTTGAGGAGCACGTTGGTGAAGCGTTGTATGTACTTGTGCAGGGTCTCGCCCGGCTGCTGCTTCACGCGCCGCAGGTCGTTCACTCCCAGGGCGCGGTCGCGGGTGCCCTGGAAGTTGGCGATGAAGCGTTCGCGGAGCTCATCCCAGGAGGAGATCGATCCCTCCGGGAGGTTGAGGAGCCAGGAGAGAGCGCCACCCTTGAGGGCCATGGGGAACCAGTTCGCCATGACTTTGTCGTTGCCGCTCGCTGCCTCGATGCTCAGCGCGTAGAGCTGAAGGAACTCCGTGGGTTCGGGGGTGCCATCGTAGCGTGGAGGCAGGTCCGGCTTGAACTTGCCGGGCCAGGTGACACAGCGCAGCTCCGGGGCAAAGGCGCGGCAGCCTGCTCCGCTCACAGGCGCTGTGTGTACTAGGGGAGCTGGGTCTTGACGTCCGTGCGCTGCGGCCTCCGGCGGTGCACGGTCCTGATGACGGCGCGGCGGTGCGGGGAGCACACGCACGTCACCTCATGGCCGCGTCACCACCTGGCAGCTTGCTTCATCCCGTGCCTGCGTCGGCGCCCCGTGTGGAGGGTTGCGCGGGCGCACTTCGCGCCTGGGCTCGGGGTCGGCGCCGTGCAGAGACAGAGGAGGAGGGGGTGCGCCGTGAGCCACGTCGCCCGCTTGGGAGGGTGGGGGACGGAGCGAGTGGGTGGGCGCCGGGACCTCGCCGGCGACGCTGACAAGCTCGGCGATGCGACCAAGCCAGTCGTCGTAGCGATCGTGGGCAGGTCGCTAGCGCAGCAGCTCGCGCACCATGAACAGTGCGGCCTGCGCGTTCGCCGGCCCGTAGCGGGCGTGGGAGGACGACGCCGAGGCAGGGACGAGGGATGGAGTAGCATTGCGGCCATCGTGCTATGCGGTGGGTGGCTGCGACGAGTCCTGCTGCTCTTGAGTAGTCGGACCAATGGCAGCGTTAGCTCCAGGAGAGGCGGAGCGGCGCGGGACGTCGCGGCCCACGGGCGCTGTCTGGGAGACGCGGGCAGCCCGGCGCTTGGCGCGAACTCGGCAGGCGTCAGCCATGGGAGCGACGAAGCGGAGACGAAGCGGAACTGGAGGGAGGATTCTGACACGCCCCTACCTGGCGCGCCAAAGGGAGGAAATCGGGCTCCGCAGACCCACGAAGTTTCGAACTCTGGGGCGTGTGTGTCGGAAATCGCACTTCGCAGACCCAAGAATGTTCGAACTCTGGGGCTTGTGCGAAGATCCTACCCAGCTCAAGCCACAAGCTCGCCACCCCACAGCCAAGCTTTGCCGAATGCGTGCCGCGAGCAAGAAGAAGGACATAGAGATTTACCCAGGTTCGGGCCACCTTGCAGTGTAAAACCCTATCCTGCTTTAGTGGATTGGCCTCGCGAGGAGGTTTGGGGATGAACTAGTACAGTGGTTGAGTGACCTCGCGAGGGCTCTCAGGTGAAGGTGGTTCTATCTGTCCCTCTCTATGGTGGAGGCTGATGCCTATTTATAGCGGCCTCGGTCCTCTTCCCTCATCGCACAGGCAGGAAGGGATCCACAACGGCCAAATTTGAAAGGGGACAAGGAGTACATCTTATACTGACTAAAGGTGGTCTTCGCCTGCAAAGCTTCTGGGCGGGACAGAGAGGTGGGCTCGGCGATGACATCCGTCCTGCCGAGCTCGTGGTCTCAGTCTTGTTGCACCGGAACAAAAACCTTTGGGGGACTCCTTGGGAACCCGCGTCCGTCCTTGCCTCCTTAGCACAAAAGAGGAAACTATCCCCTCTGCGCCCGCTAGCTGGCGTCCGCATGGCCTTGGTCATCATGGCTCACGTCATCCCAGCCTCATGAGGCCGGGCACTGCATAGTAATCTCCGCTCCTCGGGAGGCAACTTGGGGAGGCCGCTCCTCTGGAAGTCTTGGCGCTGTTCTCCTTGCGAGGACAGGGTCCTCATGAGGGTCTTGTCTTGGGAGGTTGCCGCAAGGCCGTATTGGGTTGTCGAAGTGGGCCACGCGCTAGGCCGCAGGCAGGCAGGTCTGGGTACCCTCGTTCGCAGAAGCCGACAAGTTCCGATCACGATGAACTAGATGCATAGGATAAAACTTCTGATGAAATTCCAACTTCAAACTATTCCAGTCCCATGATCCAATATCGCCCAATAGCTTGTACCACACTAATGCCTTTCCCTCCAAAGATAAAGGGAAAACTTTCTTCTTAACTTTGTCTCTAGACAACCCTGCTAGCTGAAACAATCCACAAACTTCATCGACAAATATCAAATGATAATTAGGGTGAGTCGTTCCATCATACGGATGGGATAAGAGTTTTTCAAGCATACCCGAAGGTATCTCATAATAAAAAATCAGTAGGTTTAGTAGGTCGAGGAACAATTTCATCATCTTCAGTTCGAGGCGAAGATGCCCCGAACAAGTCACTCAAAGGGTGACCGTTCATAGCGACACGCAACGGTAAATTTCAGCACATATAGAAAATGTTTCCTTACCAATTCCACTTACCAAAGGCGCTCGACTCCCTGGCAACAGCGCCAGAAAAGAGTCTTGATGACCCACACATATAGGGGATCGGTCGTAGTCCTTTCGATAAGTAAGAGTGTCGAACCCAACGAGGAGCAGAAGGAAATGACAAGCAGTTTTCAGCAATGTATTCTCTGCAAGCGCTGTAAGTAACAATAGTAGATAGTTTTGTAGCAAGATAAATCGTAACAAGTGACAAGTAACAATAGTAACAAAGGTGCATCAAGGTAGCCCAATCCTTTTTGTAGAAAAGGACAGGCCTGAAAGTACTCTTATATTAAGCAAGCGCTCCCGAGGACACATGGGAATTCTGTCTAGTCATGTTCATCATGTTGAGTTGATTCGCGTTCGCTTACTCTGATAATTTGATATGTGGGTGGACCACTGCTAAGGTGTTGTTCTTACTTGAACTAACAACCTACTTATGATTACCCCCTCTCGCAAGCATCCACAACTACGAAAGAGGAATTAAGATAAATCTAACCATAGCATGGAACATGTGGATCCAAATCAGCCCCTTATGAAGCAACGCATAAACTGGGGTTGAAGCTTCTGTCACTCTAGCAACCCATCATCTACTTGTTACTCCACAATGACTTCCCTTAGGCCCATAACATGGTGAAGTGTCTTGTAGTCGACGTTCACATGACACCACTAAGAGAAGTATCAACATACATATCATCAAAATATCGAACGAATACCAACTTCACATGATTACTTATGACAAGACTTCTCCCATGTCCTCAGGAACAATAGTAACTACTCACACCTCATCAACATGTTCAAGATCAGAGGTGCAATAATAATAATTAAGGATCTGAACATAATTTCTTCCACCAAGTAATCCAACAAGCATCAACTACAAGATGTAATCAACACAACTAATAGCCCACAGGTACCAATATGAGGTTTTGAGACAAAGATTGAATACAAGAGATGAACTAGGGTTGGAGATGAGATGGTGCTGGTGAACATGTTGATGAAGATTGGTCCTCCCACGAAGGAGGAAGCGTTGGTGATGACGATGTCTTCGATCTCCCCCTCCCGGAGAGGAATTTCCCCGACAGAATCTGACTGTCGGAGTGCAAAAGGGCCTCTGCCCAGGTTTCTGCCTTGAGACGGCGGCGCTTCATCCCGAAAGGTTGCTTATGATTTTTTCTAGGGTAAAACACACCATATAGGAGAAGAGGGGCGTCGAGGGGCTAGCTAGGGCCCCACAAGCCATCAGAGCGTGGCCTGGAGGGCGCCCTGTTGGCTTGTGCCTGGCTGGTGGCCCACCTCTGGTATATTTTTGGCCCAGAAATTCACATATATTTAGTAAAAATTCCTCGTGAAGTTTGAGGTCATTCCGAGTCTGGTGATTTTTCTGCCTTTTTCTCGGTTTTCCGGTCCAGAATTCTAGTTTCCAGATAGTTCCCTCTTTGTGATGCACCTTGCATATTAAGAGAGAAAGAGCATAAGAATTGTATGATAATAGGTAATAATGGACAAGAGTAACGTAAATATGAATAAGAAACCATGATGCAAAATGGACGTATCAGGGCCCCAATAGGCATCACGGCACGCCTATCCCCCCTTGGCGCACCCTTTTGCCTTGCCATCTCCTCACTTCTTGTCTGGTCTCCTCTCGAAGCTTCTAGGGTCTCTCTTGTCCAGAAAAAATCATCAAAAAGTTTCATAGCGTTTGGACTCCATTTGGTACTGATTTTCAAGAAAACCAAAAAACAAGCTGAAAACAGCAACTGGCACCGGCACTGGGTTAATAGGTTAGTCCCAGAAAATGATATAAAATAACATATTAGTTCATATAAAGTATCCAAGATTGATAATATAATAGCATGGAACAATAAAAAATTATCGATACGTTGGACAAGTATCAGCATCCCAACATGTAAATTCCTGCTCGTCCTCGAGTAGGTAAATGATTAAAACATAATTTTTGATGCGACTTGCTACCTAACATGTAATCACTTTTAGTTATGATCTTTGAGAAATGATGAACTAATTGATATCAACATAATAATATCGATAAACATAAACAACCTAGTCGTTACTTTTTCAAAATATATGATCCTTAAAGAATGTTATTCCCTACTCATTTTGTCATATTAGCATGGCATGACTCCGTCTTCACCGCATAAGTATAAATCATGAGCACCACAGTGTCAAATCATGTAATTGGATCATACTTCTAACGCGCTTCAGCATTTTCAACTCCACTCAATACATGAGCGTGAACCATGGACATATCATATGGGTGGAATAGAGTATGGTGGTAGAGATCAAAATGTGTCAAAGTGGAAAGAAAGTCTCGTATCAACTAGACAGATCAATGAGCTATGGAGATGCCCATCAATTGATATCAATGCGAGGAGTAGGGATGCCATGCAACAGATACACTAGAGCTATAAGTGTATGAAAGCTCAACGGAAGCTAAGTGGGTCTGCATCCAACTTGCTTGCTGAAGAAGACTTCAGGCATTTTAGGAAGCCCGTCATCGGAATATACAAGCCAAATTCTATAATGATAAAATTCCTACTAGCATATGAAAATGACAACTCAGGAGACTCTCTATATGAAGAACACGATGCTCCCTCCAAGCACAAGTGTGGAAAAAGAGATAGTAACATTGCCCCTTCTCTCTTTTCCCTCATTTTAATTTTTTTCATGGTGGGCTTTTCTCTTTTTTTCTTTGCCTCCCCCATTTTTTTGGGTTCGGAGTCTCATCCCGACTAGTGAGGGAATCATAGTCTCCATCATCCTTACCTCATAGGGATATTGCTCTAATAATGATGATCATCACACTTTTATTTACTTACAACTCGATATTACAACTCAATAAAGATATACAAAATGACTCTACATGAATGTCTCAGGCAGTGTACCAGGATGTGCAATGATCTAGCATAACATGTAGATAATGGTGAACAATGGCTTTGCCACAAATATATGTCAGCTACATGATCATGCAAAGCAATATGATGATGAACACACAAGTCATATGACGGAATAGTGGAAGTTGCATGTTAATACATCTCGGAATGGCTATGGAAATGCCATAATAGGTAGGTATGGTGGCTGTTTTGAGGAAGATATAAGGAGGCTTATGTGTGATAGAGCGTATCATATCACGGGGTTTGGATGCACCACCGAAGGTTGCACCGACTCTCGAGGTGAGAATGGGCAATGCACGGTACCGAAGAGGCTAGCAAATTAAGGAAAGGTGAGAGTGCGTATGGATTCACATGAGTCATAAATAACTCATATACTTATTGTAAAGCCTTATTAGCTCTCTCGAGGCAAAGTACTACCGCATGCCCAGGCTAGCAAATTAAGGAAAGGTGAGAACAAGGGCATGCGGTAGTACTTTGCTTCGAGAGAGCTAATAAGGCTTTACAATAAGTATATGAGTTCTTTATGACTCATGTGAATCCATACGCACTCTCACCTTTCCTTAATTTGCTAGCCTCTTCGGTACCGTGCATAGCCCATTCTCACCTCGAGGATCAGTGCAAATATTCGCCGGTGCATCCAAACCCCGTGACATGATATGCATTGTTGCACATAAGCAATATTATATCTTCCTCAAAACAGCCACCATACCTACCTATTATGGCATTTCCATAGCCATTCCGAGATATATTGCCATGCAAATTCCATCGTCACTTCACATGACTAGTTCGTTCATCATCATAATGCTTTGCATGATCATATAGAGCTGACATAGTATTTGTGGCAAAGCCACCATTCTTCATATTTTTGATACATGTCACGCTAGATCATTGCACATCCTGGTACACTGCCAGAGGCATTCATTCAGAGTCATATCTTCCTATCAGTTCTTCATGTTGAGTTGTAAGTAAATAAAAGTGTGATGATCATCATTATTAGAGCATTGTCCCAGTGAGGAAAGGATGATGAAGACCATGATTCCCCCGCAAGTCGGATGAGACTCCGGACAAAAAATGAAATAAAATGGGGGAGGCTAAATGATCCCACCATATAAAAAAAGAGAAAATGGGGGAGGCATAAAAAAAGAGAAAAGCCCACCATATAAAAAAAAGAGATGAGAGAAAAGAGAGAAGGGACTTTGCTACTATCTTTTACCACAGTTCTGCCTCAAAGTGGCACCATGTTCTTCATATAGAGAGTCTCCTATGTTGACACTTCCATATGCTAGTGGGAATTACCTTTTCATATAATAAACCTGGCTTGTATATTGCTATAACGGGCTTCCTCAAATTCCCGAGGTCTTCATGAGCAAGCAAGTTGGATGCACACCCCACTTAGCTTCAGTTAAGTTTTCATACACTTATAGCTCTAGTGCATCATTTGCATGGCAATATCCTACCCTAAAAACACCAGAAGCGCTCCCAAAACACTTTTTCCGCCACCGCAAGTCTCTGTTCCGACGAGAGGCCATCTACACCTCCATTCCGGCACCCTGCCGGAGGGGAGATCGATCATGGAGGGCCTCTTCATCAACCTTGCTGCGCTCACCATGATGTGTGAGTAGTTCACCACAGACCTACGGGTCCGTAGGTAGTACCTAGATGGCAATCTCTCTCTCTCTTGATCTTCAATACAATGTTCATCGCATCTTTCCCTTGATCTATCCGATGTAATCCCTTTGTATGGTGTGTTTGTTGGGATTCGATGAATTGTGAGTTTATGTTCAGATTATTCATGAAAAGTATTTGAGTCAGACCTGATTACTATGATTCTTATTTGCATGATCATCATAGCTTCGTAATGCTCTCCGATCTATTGAGATAGTTTGGCCAACTAGATTGATATTTCTTCAGTGGGAGTGGTGCATTGTAGTAGGTTCAACCTGACGAGTTTCTATATCCTAGTGACAGAAGGGGACAAGATATGTCTTTGTGCTATTGATACTAAGGATAAAACGATGGGGTTTATTCATATTAGTTGAGTTTACTTTGTCTACATCATGTCATTGTTCTCCAAGCATTACTCCGTTTGTCATGAACTTAACATGTATAGAGGCAAGCATAGAAGTGCCCTTGAAGTGGAGTAATAGTAGTAGGTGCAGAGAGGATTCAGCCTATTTGCTTATGGACGTGATGCCTATATACACATGATCATTGCCGTGAACATTACATAATTATTTGCTTTTCTATCAATTGCCCAACAGTAATTTGTTTACCCACCGTATGCTTTGCTTATGAGAGATGCCACTAGAGAACTCTACGGCCCCCGGGTCTATTCACTTACAAATTTACAAACGCTATCATTACCTTGCTGTTATTTATTACCTTTTAGTTTATTTTGCACTTTACTATTATCTACACAACTCACTTTCTTGCAAATAACGGGATCAAGGGGACTGACGACCATCTTGCCGGCGTTGGGTGCAAGTTGTTTGTTCTTTTGTGTGCAGCCGCTGAAGACTGTTGAGGATTGGTGTTCCTATTGGTTCGATAAACCTTGGTTTCATAACTGAGGGAAATACTTACCCACTTTGTGCTGCGATTACCCGTTCCTCTTCACGGAAAACCCAACGCAGATCACGAGTATCACGCTCGGAGGCACAACCATTCTGTACTCAATAGTGTGGACAATGTTTTTTATAAAGTCTGGAGAATGTTAGATCAAAATTAGTTTAAGTAAAAATAAGAGGACACATTAGTCATGTTTACAGTGTATATGTCTTATCTTAACCAAATCAAATGATCACTGAAATAGATAACTATGACAGTATTAATGGTATATAGTATAGAAATGCACTCTAGCTATATACCAAATTAAAGAAACAATTACAATAAACTAAACTAAATATAGGGACATGCATAATTGGATACTATTACGGGTACACTCAACACTCCAACCACAAAATGAATATGTCAATCTTACATGTTGTCGAAAAATATACATATGCCTACACGAAAACAATAAAACTACTATATTTGTATTTTAGGAAAAGGTTAAAAAAGCAACATGATAAAATTCCATAATAATGATACAAGATATAAATGGAATGTGCTTTATCATAAAATTAATAAATTTAGTACGACATGCATGATAAGGAGGGAAATGATAGATGGATAACATATATATTCAATGAGGAAACCAAACATACCTAAAACAAAAATATTTTTACAAAATTCTTATAGTTGTAAATTTCATCACTATTGGTTCCAAATTTTATTTACACAATTCAAATCAAATGTTTCCATTATTTCACTTCCTAAAGTTCTACCCCCCCCCCCCTCGCATCGAGCGGTCCACCTTGCTAGTTGCTTACAAAAGAGATGAATATATTTTGGGAGGTTGTAGGATCCAAAGTATGTCTAGAGGGGGGGTGGTTAGAATACTTGACCAATTAAAAATCCATCCTTTTCCTAATTTTAAAGGTTGAAAAGTTTTAGCAATTCTATCAAGTCAAGCACACCATACACATGCAAATCTAAGAGTATAGCAGCGGAAAGTAAAGACATGCAAGTGTAAGTAGAGGGTAGGGATAGGAAGATCAAACGCAATGGGGACTCAAAGATTTTTCCCGTGGTTCCGATAGGTGGTGCTATCGTACGTCCACACTAATAGAGACTTCAACCCACGAAGGGTAGCAGTTGCGCGAGTCAACGGAGGGCTCCACCCACGAAGGTCCACGAAGTAGCAACCTCGTCTATTCCGTCACGACTTACATCCACGAAGGACTAGCCTCACTTGGGTTAGGTCTTCCCGAAGTAGGTGACCTCCTTGCCCTTAGAAACTTCTTGGTTCTACTCTACATGAATTGGAGGCTCCCAAGCGACACCACTCTCCAAAAGGTAATAGATGTGGTATGGATGATGAACTCCTTGCTCTTGTGCTTCAAAAGATAGTCTCCTCAACACTCAATAACTCTCTCGCATATTTGGCTTGGTAAAAGAGATTGATTGTGTGGAAAGTAACTTGGGGAGGCTAGAAATCAAGATTCATATGGTTGGAGTGGAAGATCTTGATCTCTACACGTGAGTAGGTTGTTCTCTCTCAGAAAATGAATGGTGGAAGTGTTGGCTTGTTCTGAGTGCTCTCTTTGCGAATGAGAGGGAGGTGGAGGGGGATATATAGCCATCTCCAAAAATCCAACTATTACAACATTATTGCCAACTCGGTGGAACCGAAGTAAAAACTCGGCTACACCGACTAGTGCAAAAGGTTGCAACTTTCGGCTACTCGGTGAGACAGATATATAGATTCTCGATGAGTCCGATTCGGTTGACCTGGGCAGTTCCTCACTTTGGTGACACCAATTTGCAAAACTCAAAAATTCTGATTTTTAGCGAAAAGATACCAGAAGGTTGGTTCATGCTTTTCGGTTGTACCAAACCAAAACTTGGTTACACCGAGTTACTAGGGTTTCGCTCTGGAATATGTCTACGGAAAACTCGGTAGGTACGATTATGGAAAGTTGGTGGCACCGAATTTGACTTTTAGAAATTTGACAGAATATATTGTGGGAGAATTCATGAGGGTTTTTGGTGGCTAATCTCTAAGCACTTGATCAATCAGATCATCATAGATACCTCATCCCCTTGTAATGTTATTTGCTTTCCTATGGACTCAAGTGTGATTTCTCACATAAATGCAAAAAGTAGAGTCTTGAAACTTTTGCCAATTGATGTTCGAAGCATCTAGGGGGTCTCCTTACTATCCTAGCCAATCCATTCATTGAACTTTTCCTGAAATATACTTGATAAAATCATTAGTCCAATGAAATATATGTTTATTAATTACCAAAACCACCTAGGGAGAAGTTGTGCTTTCAATCTCCCCCTTTTTGGTAATTGATGACAACATATAGATCAAAGCTTCGATATAAAATATAATCAATGTATAACATCGTTGCCTTGAGAAGTATGTGATAAGCCAGAGCTCCCCCTAAATTTGTGCATTATTTTAAATTTGCATTTGAATGCAAATGCACAATCGATTAGGATCATGGGTCACTCTTCCATGTCACGTACATCTTGGTGGTGCGTATAAATGATATGAATGGATTACAATGCACATAACACCAAACATGAGTGAATGATCATCATGTAAATATTACAAGGATAGGAAATAGAAACATTGATCACTAAGCGTATAATCAAAGACCACAAAGTTTAAGACGAACAAAAGATAGGCCAAATGTTATCGAAATCAAGGAGAATCATCAAAAGCAACACTCTCTCTCAAAGTCCTATGATCTATACAACTTCTTCGCCTTTGGCAACAAGTTACCAAAAAGTTCAAAAGTATAGAGCTAAACATCACTTTGGGCATGGTCTCCTCCATGGGGTGATGAAGTTGCTCCGGTAGTCGTGGAAGGAGTCGATAGGAGAGCATCCGCGAATGCTTCTGTAGAAGTCCTCTAGGTTGGTGGACTTAACGCTGGAGGTGCTGATGGAGGCACAATAGAAGTAGCAGCCGGTGCAGACACTTAAGGTCTCACATCTTGAGCAGGCATAACAGCAGATCGAGCCTGAGTCCTGAACAGAGTCTAGACTGCCAATGTAGGGCTCTCATCATCATCATCTGAGCTGGGCAATGGAACTGCATCTACCTATTGCTTTAGTTGATTGACCATGGTGGTCAGCTCATTTACCTTGTTGTCAAGGTCATGGAATTTAGTCTCCACAATCCTCTCAAGACTCTTCTGGTTCTGCAGCAGCTCGATGATGTTCTTATCCATTCTTTGAATGGTGCTAACTAGAAAGGCCATCTGATCACTCTTTGTTTTCAGGACTGGAGCACTAGTGGCTCTCACTGCCTCTGCCTGGACCTCTGCCTCAATATCTGCTTGTGCAGTCGATGAAGTGGGATGAGATGGATCCATCACCACAACATTATCCTCAAAGTCTGGCTGGAGGGGCAGGTGTGGTCGATCAAGTAGATATTGGCTCTTTCCAACTTTAGAGTTGATCAGCATCTAAATGTATGGAGCATATCCACAAGATTTGTTCTAATTAGCACTTGTCCTCTTGATGGTCTCAACAATAAGATCCATCACTCTAATCTTGGTGTGGTTGTCCACATGATGCAGGATATTGATGGAGTATCCACGCATCATCTTGTCATCTCCAGATTTGGGCATCAAAGTGTGCCTCAATATGGTGTTAGAGGTAGTAAGTCCAGCTTGCAGAAAGTAGACTGATCCAATCTTGGGGGTCTTTTGGTATGCCTTTGGAATTGGATTGTACATGTTGCCCATGGAGTTGTGATTCATCTTGGCTTCAGAGTACACATCCAGATCACCTTCTTGCACCTTTGGGGCTCCTAAGATGGTAGCCCACTGATCAACAATTGACTGGTACCTGGTGCCATCGGTCATCCACACTATCCTTCCATCTGGATAGAAATGAGCAGTGGAGTAGAATTGCATCATCATCTCATCATTCCAAGCAGTCATTTCTCTGCCAAGAAACTCATTAGTGTCTAGCATCTTGAAGTTCTCTTGGGCATGGGGGAAGTAGTCTTCTTTTGACTTGCTATGTGTCTTGTCCCCTACTTTGTCACTGGGATATAGAGCACCGCAAGATTGAACCCACTACAACGCACCCCTCTCACTAAAGATAAACCAATCTAGTTGGCCAAACTAAACCGGTAGATCGGAGAGATTTACGAAGGTATGATGATCATGCAAATAAGAATCAAAAAAGTATTCAGAGGAGACTCAAATCTTTTTATCATGAATAATCTGAACATAAACCCACAATTCATCGGAAACGAACAAACACACCACAAAAGAAGATTACATCGAATAGATCACCGCGAAGATCGCGGTGAACTTTGTATTGAAGATCAAAGAGAGAGAATAAGCCATGTAGGTACCAGCTATGGCCCCGTAGGTCTGTGGTGGACTACTCACACATCACCATGGGAGCAGCAAGGATAATGTAGAGGCCCTCCATGATCGATCCCCCCTTCGGCAGGGCACCGGAAAAGAGCTTCAGATGAGATCGCACCGGAACAGAGACATGCGGCGGCGAAAAAAGTGTTTTGGGAACTCCCCTAGGGTTTTTGGAATATATGTGCATTTATAGGCCAGGGTATGGGGTCAGGAGAGCCGGGGGCGGCCACAAGCTAACAGGGTGCGACCACCCCTCTGGGCATGGCATGTTGGCTTGTTGGGCCCCTGTGCCGCCTCCGATCTTCTCCCGAAGCTTCCAGGTCTTCTTTTGGTCCAGAAAAAATCATCAAAAAGTTTCGGGCCAATTGGACTTCGTTTGGTACAGTAAATCTGAAAAGCCAAAAACATGCAGAAAACAACAACTGGCACTTGGCACTGAGTTAATAGGTTAATGCTAAAAAATAATATGAATCAGAAAATAAATGCCCAAAATGTGTACTAGAATGGTAATATTATAGCATGGAACAATCAAAAATTATAGATATGTTGGAGACGTATCAGCTGGCGACCATGTAGGCCGAAGCAGATGAGGACTTGGCGCAATGCGACGAGGCCATCGGATTCCATGCCAACGAGATCGCCAGCTATGCTTCCTTGGACGTGTATGTACCCGAGCTAAGGGAAGACGGTGCGCCTGTCCCAAAGGACGAGTTCGGCGTCCCGATTGTGCATGATCAGGAGGGACCGGCTCCATCTCGGGTGGATCCGGCATCGAGGCCGCGGCGATGGGCGAGGTGAACGCCGGTGAGATGGCTGCGTCCTCCGTGGGGGCGCAGGTTCCGCCGGCCGGTGAGACAGAGGCAACCCCGCAGACGATGCCAGCTGGCGCGACCGAGGCAGCCCAATAGACTCGCCCAGTGAATGAGGCAACCGGCACAGGCCAGGCCCCGCCGACGATCAAGACGGGCGGGCATGGGTCGGCTGTGCAACAAGCGGCGTGGTCGGCTGGAGCACTGCAGGGCTCGTACGGACCATATCCCTTCCTTAGTCATTTTTGCTATCTGCCCTGTCCCTTTGGCTTGTCCTCCCGCCAGCCGGACAGCCAGGTTGCGATCTATAGCCGGGTCTAGGATTGGACCGCATGGATGAGGGCATAGTACTGGGACGACTCCGATTAGGGAGGTGCGGGCGAGCCGGACAGTCCTCGAGCCGGACGTGCCGGTCCAGGGGCATGCGGGAAATGAAGAAGAGAAAAATGCAAGTGTGGTAGTCCAAAGGCAGTCCCCGAGACCTACTCAGGGGCGTCGGCTGCTTCATTCGATAACTCAAAAGGTTGCGGTACATACATACACTTGCTTCAACTGTAAAACGGCCGGAGGAGCTCGGCGTTCCACTGGTGCTCCATCTCAAAGCCGGATCCGTCCTTCTTGTTCTTTCTTGCCTTCTACGCATCGATGAGATAGTACGGGTTGTTGCGCAGGGCCTTGCTCATGATGAAGGGGCCCTCCCATGGGGAGGACAGCTTGTGCTATCTGGATGTCTGTTAGATCAGTCAGAGCACAAGATCGTCTTCGCGGAACGTGAGGGGCTTGACCCGCCGGCTGTGGTAGCGGCCCAAGCTCTGTTGGTAGATGGTCGATCTGGACAAGGCCATCATGCGTGCCTCCTCGAGGAGGTCAACGCTGTCCTCGTGCGCTTCTTTGGATTCAGCCTCTGTGTAGAGGGTGATGCACGGTGAGTCGAACTCGATGTCCGTGGGGATGATCGCGTCCGCCCCATACACGAGGAAGAAGGGGGTGAAGTCGGTCGACCGGTTGGGGGTGGTCCGGAGGCTCCAGAGCATAGTCGGCAGTTCTTTGATCTAGCAACCGGCCGAGTGCTCCAGCGATTCGACCAGTCGTGGCTTGATGCCGGGCAAGATCAGGCCGTTGGCCCTCTTCGCCTGGCCGTTTGACTAGGGGTGGGCTACGGACGCAAGATCCAGCTGGATCCCCTACGCGGAGCAGTAGCGGGCGATTGCACCCTTGGCGAAGTTGGTGTTGTTGTTGGTGATGATGTTGTGTGGCAAGCCGTCACAGACATCAATGTCCTTGATGAACATGATGGCTGTCGGGCCGTCCAGCTTCTTGATCGGCTTGGCCTCGATCCACTTGGTGAATTTGTTACGGTTACCAACAGGTGCGTCATGCCACCCCAGCGGTCTTGAATGGGCCCACCATGTCCAAACCCTAGACGGCAAAAGGCCATGTGAGGGGGATGGTTTTGAGGGCGGCGACCGGCTTGTGACTTCGTGTGCGGAAGCGCTGGTAGCGGTTGCACTTGTAGACCAGGTCCTTGGCTTCATCCAAGGCGGTCGTCTAGTAGAAACCCTGATGGAAAGTCTTGGCCACCAAGGCCCACGAGGCGGCGTGGTGGCCGCACTCGCCATGGTGGATATCCCTAAGGATCTCGTGCCCCTTGTCCGGCTTGATGTAGCACTGGAACACGCCGGTTACGTTGCGCTTGATGATATCGTTCTTGATGATGGTGTAGGCGGATGCATGACGTTGGATTTGTCGGGCCTCTACCTCATCTGTGGGCAGCTCGCCGGTCATGAGGTAGGTGAGGAAGGGCTGCGCCCAGGACGGGGCCGTGACCACCGTCAGGACGACTGCTATCATTGGGGCGGCAGGGCCGGAGCCGGCAGCCCCCGGGGCTGAAGGAGTGAGGGATCACTAGAAGAGTGTCTAGAGGGGAGGTGAATAGACTACTAGCAGGAATTTAAAACCTAACCTTTTCCCAAGTTAATTGGTTGGCAGATTTTAACAGTTTTAGCAAGCTTAGCAAGTCTAATAGCCCTACACATGCATGTCAACAAATATGGCAGCGGAAAGTAAAGACATTGCACATGAAGTAAAGAGTAGAGATATGGAGATCAAACGCAATTGGAGACGCAAGGATTTTTCCCGTGGTTCCGATAGGTGGTGCTATCGTACATCCACGTTTATGGAGTCTTCAACCCACGGAGGGTAATGGTCGCGAGAGTCCATGGAGGGCTCCACCCATAAGGGTCCACGAAGTAGCAACCTTGACTATTCCATAACAGCTTCCGTCCACGAAGGACTAGCCTCACTATGGGTAGATCTTCACGAAGTAGGCGATCTCCTTGCCCTTACAAACTTCTTGGTTCACTCCACAACACGAAGTAGGAGGCTCCCAAGCGACACCTAACCAATCTAGGAGGCACCACCCTCCAAAAGGTAATAGGCTCGGTAATGACGATGAACTCCTTGCTCTTGTGCTTCAAGATGATAGACTCCTCAACACACAATCACTCTCTCACGGTTTTGGCTTGGTAGAAGAGATGGGATTGGTGGAAAGCAACTTGGGGAGGCTAGAAATCAAGATCCATATGGTTGGAGTGGAAGATCTTGACCTCAACACAAGACTAGGTGGTTCTCTCTCAGAAAACTGGATGGGGCAAGTATGGAATAGTTCTGAGTGCTTCTCTTTCGAGTAGGTGGTGGTGAAGGGGTATATATAGGCATCCCCAAAAATCCAACCGTTACACACAAAATGACCAACTCGGTGACACCGATGTGTTAATCTCGGTGGTACCGAAGTGACCAAAAGGTGGCAACTTTTGAATCTCGGTGAGACCGATATAGGAAACTCGGTTGCACCGATAAGGTGACCAACGGTCAGATTGACAATCTCGGTGACGCCGATCCAACAATCTCGGTGGTACCGAAAATGTGAATTTGCGTAACAGAAAGTTGGCAACCTAAACTCGGTGGCACCGGTATGGAATCGGTTGCACCGAAGTGGCTAGGGTTTGGCTGAGTCTGTCTGAGGTGAGAATCGGTGGCACCGAAGTGGAAATGTTGGTTGCACCGATTTTGAGTATTTGGCTATGACAGACTTTGGTGGGAGAGCTTGTGGATGTTTTTTGTGACTATCACTTGTGCACGTTTGAGCATTTTGTTCACCAACAAAACCTTACCCCCTTTTAATAGTATTGGCTTTCCTATGGACTCAAAGTGATTTCTCACAAATATGAAATGTAGAGTTCTCTTGCTTGAAGCTTTGCCAACCTAATTCCTTGCCTCTTGGGGTATTTCACAATCTCCTTTTGCCAATCCTTTTCTCCATGGACTTGTATCTGAAATACACTAGGTAAAGGTATTAGTCCAAGAGACAATGTATGTTGTCATGAATTAACAAAACCACCAAGGGAGCATGTTGTGCTTTCAATCTCCCCCTTTTTGGTAATTGATGACAACATACAATCAAATCTTCAAATAAAGATATGCATGGATATAATGAAGACTTTGAGAGATACATGACTCAGATTTGCTCCCCCTAAATGTGTGCAGTCCTTTAAAGGATAGTTGCTTTGGAATGCATGGACACACATATGGATGAAGGGATATAATGAGTCATGTATATCTTGGCTATATGCATCAAATATATATGAATGAGATGTATCCTTGTACAAGACTTCACTCTTGCAAGCAATATGTGCAAGAAGCAAGAGATCATCTTGATCAAAGGTATGATGCATATACTTACCTTGAGTTCTTGAGCATTCTAGTAGTAGAAACACACTTGAGAAAACAATGTTAGAAAACACAAGAGTATTCTACCAAACAACAAGGCAATAGAACTCAACGGTACCAAGATATGGAGAACATATAGAAGATAGCATTTCTTAAGATTGATATGTCTCCAAGATCATTTAGAACTTTCTCCCCTTTGATATGAAAATAGTAAATCATCCTCTCCCCCTGAATCTTAGTGGGATTGGATAGGGTGAGAAACAACTAAAAAAAATCACAAAACAGACACATTTCTCCAAATATATTTTTCTCCCCCTACTTTGGTATTCTCACCTTCTTTATACAAATATAAACTTTGATATTGGCTCTCCCCCTTGATCATATCTCCCCCTTGCATAAGCATGTATCTCCCCTTTAGCATGAAGCTTTGTTCTTCTCCCCCTTTGGCATTAATTTCCAAAAAGGTCAAAAACTGGGATAGATACAGGGATCATTGACTGAGAAGGGATCCTTGAGAACAAGGGTCACTGAATGTAGGATTCATAGAAATGAAAACTGAGGGAATCATGGAAAATAGTTTCTCTCCTATTGAGATGTTGTAAGACTTTGTTATTCTCCCCCTTTTGCCGTTAAGATAGGAATCCTTGAATAAAGAAATTTTCTCTCTAAGATCAGCTTTGTTATTCTCCCCCTTTTTTTTAAATATATATAAACGGGATCATCGAAGTAACAGAATTATTGCTATAGAGATCACAAAGGAAACACAAAATTGAAAAAGAACGCAAAAGAGAAAAAGAAACAAATCGGTGACTCCGAGACAGATACACCGGTGGTACCGAGATTTTGTGGTGCAGCTCATCTGCAATGTCGGTAGAACCGAGATGTTTGTATCGGTGGCACCGAGTCAGAAACAGAACAAAGGACCAAGTTTCTGATTTCGTAGAAATAAAAAATAAAAAAAAAATAAGGAAATGCAAATTATTTTACAAAGAAATATCAACTAGATAAGATTTGAGTGATTCCGAGAAATCTTACAAAAAGAGAATGAACCACACAAGATTCTTAACTAGATGACGGGCGTTGACTTGGTCACCTATATTAGAGTATATTAACGTAGGAGCCAAGCAGGAATACTTGATCATAGGTCATACTCTACGTTAAGCTCAGAATGGGGTTACCATTTTTTGATTAAGCATTTTAATGTCTTCATATCACTTGAGTTGCTTTACCTCATTACTTGGAGTAAAGCCTTTTCAAGGATATGAGTACATACCTTTGAGAGAATTTGATGACGTAGCTTGTAGATGAACTTGTTGAGGATGCTCGAAGTTGATGAAGATCATCTTGAGTTTTTTTTTGGAGCAATCCTTCTCGTTTTAGTACACTTGTCACCTACAAGAGTTAGTCATGCAAGGAAAGGGAATAGATATATCCATTTGACATGATACCAAAATAAGAATTATAAAAGTATGTCAAGGATATGTTTTGATGTCTTCTTCCTTCCATCATCAAGAGGGGTTGTGGATACTTGGTCATGACAAGATTGCTTATGATTAGAGTTGAGGGCAATCTTGTGGAATAAAAATCTTCCAAGTACCTACAAAGGGTTAGATGCAATACAAGGGAGCATAGAATTCCATGGCATGGGATAATATGTTAAGATACATGGAAATATCAAGAAAGCTCATGCCCTTGCATGCATCCAAGCGAGTCTAGCTCAAGTTTGAAGCATCAATGATGTTCAACTCACTTCTCAAGTGACAAAACGTTTTCTCATCAAGCGGTTTCGTAAAGATATCGGCCAATTGCTTGGTAGTGCGAACATGCTTAAGATTAATATCTCCTTTGGCAACGTGATCACGAATGAAATGATGTCTAACTTGAATATGTTTAGTTCGAGAATGTTGCACGGGATTATGACCAATCTTAATAGCACTTTCATTGTCACAAAGTAATGGAACATCTCTAACATGGATTCCATAATCTTTAAGAGTTTGTGTCATCCATAGTAATTGTGCACAACAAGATCCAGTAGCAATGTACTCAGCTTCGGCAGTGGATAGAGATACCGAGTTTTGTTTCTTGGAGGACCAAGATACAAGAGATCTACCCAAAAATTGACAAGTACCCGAGGTGGATTTTCTATCAACCTTGTCACCGCCATAGTCCGAATCGGAATAGCCAACAAGGTTAAAGGAAGATCCCTTGGGATACCAAATGCCAAAGTTTGGTGTTTGTATCAAATATCTCACAATACGTTTCACGGCCAAAAGATGACACTCTTTAGGTGCATCTTGATATCTTGCACACATGCAAACACTTAGCATAATATCGGGACGAGAGGCACATAGATATAGCAATGAACCAATCATAGATCGATAGACCTTTTGATCAACGGGCTCATCCTCTCTGGTAAGATCAACATGTCCACTAGTAGGCATGCGAGTTTTCATACCTTTGCACTCTTGCATGTTGAACTTCTTGATCAAATCCTTGGTATACTTAGTTTGAGATATGAAAGTTCCTTCTCTTGATTGCTCGATTTGCAAGCCAAGAAAGAATTTCAGCTCACACATCATAGACATCTCATACTTCTCGGACATCAACCTTCCAAATCTTTCACTAAATTGAGGGTTAGTGGAACCAAAGATAATATCATCCACATAGATTTGGCACACAAATAATTCACCATTAACTCTCTTAGTGAACAAGGTTGCATCAATTTTACCAATTTCAAAACCCTTTTCAATAAGAAATTTCGTTAAGCATTTGTACCAAGCACGAGGGGCTTGTTTAAGACCATAAAGGGCTTTACGAAGCTTGTACACATGATTAGGTTTCTTAGGATTCACAAAACCAGGTGGTTGCTTAACATAAACCTCTTCTTCAATTTCACCATTTAAAAAGGCACTTTTAATGTACATTTGATAAAGTGTGATATCATGGTGATTAGCATAAGCAAGAAGGATACGAATAGCTTCAAGTCTAGCGACGGGGGCGTAGGTCTCACCGTAGTCCATACCTTCGACTTGCGTATATCCTTGAGCTACGAGACGAGCCTTGTTCCGTACGACTTGACCGTCTTCATCTTGCTTGTTTCGAAACACCCATTTGGTTCCGATGATGTTTTGCTCATCCTTGGGCTTCTCCACGAGTGTCCACACTTCGTTCCTCTCGAAGTTGTGAAGCTCTTCATGCATCGCGTTCACCCAATCCGCGTCTTCAAGAGCTTGTTCTACCTTCAAGGGCTCAATGCTAGAGATGAAAGAATAATGCTCACAAAAGTTAGCTAGACGAGTTTTAGAGCGAGTGATTCTCCCTGTTTGTATATCACCAAAGATTTGGTTTAGGGGATGATTCTTGGTCACTTGTGCTCGAACTCGGGTCAGCTTCCGATTGTTGGATGGTGGAGCTTCTTCTTCATCATCATCTCCTTCATCTTCGTTGTTGTTGAAGGTGTCGTTCCCTTGAGGTGGTGGTGAAGGAGGTTGTGGTGGATCTTCATGATGCACTACCTCCTCTTCATCATCTTGCCGTGTACCACTTGTGGATGCCTCCATGTCATGTTGTGGTTCACCTTGACGTGAAGTAGGGGCTTCCACTTGAGTTGATGAAGTACTTTCCTTCACCTCCATGGGACGAATCTTGCCGATGGGCAAATCTTGGATAGCTTCCGAAGGGTCCTTATCACCTACATCATTTGGCAATTGTTCAACTTGCGAACCATTAGATTCATCAAACTTCACATCTACCGTCTCTTCAACTTTTCGAGTGAAGTTGTTGTAGACACGGTAAGTGTGAGAGTTCGATCCGTAACCGAGTAGAAATCCTTCATGAGATTTAGGAGCAAATTTAGTACGACGATGCTTATCAAGAATGTAGCACTTTGAGCCGAATACTCGAAAGTATCCAACTTGGGGTTTGTTACCGGTGAGTAGCTCGTATGCCGTTTTACCGAGAAGCTTGTGCAAGTAAAGTCGGTTTGTGGCATGACATGCTGTTTCCACGGCTTATGCCCAAAAGTGTCTTGGCGTCTTGTATTCGTCAAGCATCGTTCTTGCCATCTCAATAAGCGTCCGATTCTTCCTCTCAACAACTCCATTTTGTTGAGGCGTGTACGTAGCCGAGAACTCATGTGAGACACCTTCTTCGTCAAGGAAGGTATCCACATGGGTGTTCTTGAACTCCGATCTGTTATCGCTCCGAACCTTCTTGATCTTCACTTCAAACTGATTTTGCGCTTTGCGAGCGAAGTTCTTGAAGATCTTTTGAACCTGTGACTTATCATCAAGAAAGAATACCCACGTAAATCTGGAAAAATCATCAACTATAACTAGACCATAGGAATTTCCACCGAGGCTCTTGTAAGCATTGGGACCAAAAAGATCCATATGAAGTAACTCGAGTGGTCTCCTAGTAGTCATGATATTTTTAACGGGATGACTTCCACCTAATTGCTTTCCAGCTTGACAAGCACTACAAAGTCTGTCTTTGTCAAAGATAACATCTTTAACCCCAAGTATATGATCACCTTTGATAAGCTTGTCTAAGTTACACATGCCAACATGTCCTAATCTTCTATGCCAAAGCCAACCTTTAGAAGATTTAGCAATTAAACAAGTGCGAGGTTGGATCTCTTAGTGAAGTCAACAATGTATATATCACCTCTACGGAAACCGGTAAAGACCATTTTATGATTATCTTGACGAAACACTTGGCAATCTACTTTCGTGAATAGCACATTAAATCCAAAATCAGCAAGTCTAGATACGGAAAGAAGATTGTAGCCAAGAGATTCATCAAGCATAACATTTTGGATAGAACTATCATGGGATATGGCCACCTTACCAAGACCAAGTACCTTACCCTTGGAGTTGTCTCCAAACGTTACGTACCTTCGTGGTCCATGGTTTGGTGTGATATCTTCAAACATTTCTCTATCTCCGGTCATATGATCGGTACATCCGCTATAGAGAATCCACTCTTTTCCTCCGGACATGTAATCCTTGAAGGTTGCCATGAGACTTAGATTCTTCATGATCTTCTCATACTCGATGTCGAACAACTCATCTTCATCATAGTAGCCATGTTCCACATTGTCATCATCAAGTGGGAAATCCTTGTCATAAAGAACAAGAGATTCGTTAGGATTGTGATCGTGACAATGTTCAAGTTTATGAATGCGAAGGGCCTCTATAATGATATTGTTGATAGTAGTGACATCTCCTTTAGCACGCATGAGGTCTCTAAGCTCAAATAGACAATCATCAAACTTAGGCTCACTAGGCGTCATTTTGTGGAAGGCAATAGTTTTATGAAGAATTTCATCAAGATTACTCAATGAATGATTTGGATATCGTTTCTCCAAATCGTTCCACAAAGTGTAAGCACAAGCAAAAAATTTCATTTGATTAAGCACATTTCTAGGCAATGCTCTAACAATAAGATTGACAGTTCTAAGATTGCATAGCATATCAATTTCCTCTTCGTGTGTGGGATGCAACGGATCAATGGGAGGCACATAGGGGCACTTGACATATTTGCTCAATTGAAATTCATTAAACAGCTCAAGCATCAAGGTTTTCCATTGACTATAGTATTCTCCATCGAGGATAGGCACTCTACAACTCAAACTCCCTATACTAGACACATCCATCTTCCTCCTCGGTGATTAAACCGAAGCAATGGAGACCAAAGCTCTGATACCAATTGAGGGATCACTAGAAGAGTGTCTAGAGGGGGGGTGAATAGACTACTAGCAGGAATTTAAAACCTAACCTTTTCCCAAGTTAATTGGTTGGCAGATTTTAACAGTTTTAGCATGCTTAGCAAGTCTAATAGCCCTACACATGCATGTCAACAAATATGGCAGCGGAAAGTAAAGACATTGCACATGAAGTAAAGAGTAGAGATATGGAGATCAAACGCAATTGGAGACGCAAGGATTTTTCCCGTGGTTCCGATAGGTGGTGCTATCGTACATCCACATTTATGGAGTCTTCAACCCACGGAGGGTAATGGTCGCGAGAGTCCACGGAGGGCTCCACCCATAAGGGTCCACGAAGTAGCAACCTTGACTATTCCATAACAGCTTCCGTCCACGAAGGACTAGCCTCACTATGGGTAGATCTTCACGAAGTAGGCGATCTCCTTGCCCTTACAAACTTCTTGGTTCACTCCACAACACGAAGTAGGAGGCTCCCAAGCGACACCTAACCAATCTAGGAGGCACCACCCTCCAAAAGGTAATAGGCTCGGTAATGACGATGAACTCCTTGCTCTTGTGCTTCAAGATGATAGACTCCTCAACACACAATCACTCTCTCACAGATTTGGCTTGGTAGAAGAGATGGGATTGGTGGAAAGCAACTTGGGGAGGCTAGAAATCAAGATCCATATGGTTGGAGTGGAAGATCTTGACCTCAACACAAGACTAGGTGGTTCTCTCTCAGAAAACTGGATGGGGCAAGTATGGAATAGTTCTGAGTGCTTCTCTTTCGAGTAGGTGGTGGTGAAGGGGTATATATAGGCATCCCCAAAAATCCAACCGTTACACACAAAATGACCAACTCGGTGACACCGATGTGTTAATCTCGGTGGTACCGAAGTGACCAAAAGGTGGCAACTTTTGAATCTCGGTGAGACCGATATAGGAAACTCGGTTGCACCGATAAGGTGACCAACGGTCAGATTGACAATCTCGGTGACGCCGATCCAACAATCTCGGTGGTACCGAAAATGTGAATTTGCGTAACAAAAAGTTGGCAACCTAAACTCGGTGGCACCGGTATGGAATCGGTTGCACCGAAGTGGCTAGGGTTTGGCTGAGTCTGTCTGAGGTGAGAATCGGTGGCACCGAAGTGGAAATGTTGGTTGCACCGATTTTGAGTATTTGGCTATGACAGACTTTGGTGGGAGAGCTTGTGGATGTTTTTGGTGACTATCACTTGTGCACGTTTGAGCATTTTGTTCACCAACAAAACCTTACCCCCTTTTAATAGTATTGGCTTTCCTATGGACTCAAAGTGATTTCTCACAAATATGAAATGTAGAGTTCTCTTGCTTGAAGCTTTGCCAACCTAATTCCTTGCCTCTTGGGGTATTTCACAATCTCCTTTTGCCAATCCTTTTATCCATGGACTTGTATCTGAAATACACTAGGTAAAGGTATTAGTCCAAGAGACAATGTATGTTGTCATGAATTAACAAAACCACCAAGGGAGCATGTTGTGCTTTCAAGGAGCAGTCCTCAAGCCAGAGCAGGCAGCCCCTAGTGTTGAGGTAGCGATTTCCGAGCCAGAGCCGGCAGCCCCCGAGGTTGAGGTAGCAATTCCCGAGCCGGAGCCGGCAGCCCCCGGGGCGGGTTGGGAGCCCCCGGGGCAGGGTCGCGAGCCCCCGAGATGGAGCCGGCGGTTCCTGGGTCGGCCGGGATGAAGATGGACTCATAGTCCGGGGAGGGCTTTCGCAGATACTCGAGGGACATGCCAGCTGGAATGGGCTTCCGGGTGGAGCTGATCGTGTGTGCAGCCTTGTTGTCGGCTCGAAGGATGTGATGGAACTCACAACCCTCGAAGCCGTCCGTCAGTTGCAGGACCAGGAACCGGTAGCTGGCCATGTTTGCATCCCTGGCTTCCCACTCGCCAGTGACTTGCTGCACCACCAGGTCAGAGTCGTCGAAACACAAGATGCACCGGACGCCGATCTCCCTAGCCAGCCGAAGGCCATGGGTGAGCGCTTCGTACTCCGCCATGTAATTCGAGGCGGCAAAAGTGGATCTGTAGGACGTACTGCAGCCGGTCACCTTTTGGGGAGGTGAGGATGATGCCGACTCCTAGGTGAAAGCACATTTGCTCCCTTGGTGGTTTTGGTAATTAATAACAACATATATGTCATTGAACTAATGTTTCCACTAAGCATATTTCAGGAAAAGTTCAATGATAGGGATGGCAAAAGGATTGTGGAGATACCCCAAGATTCAAGGAAATGGATTGGCAAAGCTTCAAGCAAGAGGACTCTATATTTTACTTTGTGAGAAATCACTTTGGGTCCATAGGATAGCCAATACTATTAAAAGGGGGTAAGGTACTGTTGGTGAACAAGATGCTCCACGTGCACAAGAGACAGTCACCAAAAACACCCACAAGCTCTTCCACAAAAGTCTGTCCAAAGTCAAATATCCAAAATCGGTGCAACCAACAATTCCCACTCGGTGCCACCGATTCCCAAACTCAGACAGACCCATGCCAAACCCTAGCACATCGTTGCAACCGATTCCACTTCGGTGCCACCAAGTTTGGGTTGCCAACTTTCTGTTACCTCGATTGACAAAATCGGTACCACCGAGTTTTCTGGATCGGCGTCACCAAGTTGCGCAATCTGACCGTTGGTCAGCTAATCGGTACCACCAAGAATTATATATCGGTCTCACCGAGATTCAAAAGTTACTGCCTTTTGGTCAATTCGGTACCACCGAGATTCAAACATCGGTGTCACCGAGTTGGTCACTTTAGGTGTAACGGTTGGATTTTTGGGGATGCCTATATATACCCCTTCACCACCACCCACTCGAAAGAGAAGCACTCAGAACTATTCCATACTTGCCCCATCATATTTTCTGAGAGAGAGCCACCTACTCATGTGTTGAGATCAAGCCATTCCACTCTATCCATATGAATCTTGATCTCTAGCCTCCCCAAGTTGCTTTCCACCAAATCAATCTCTTCCACCATAGCCAAATCTGTGAGAGAGTGATTGTGTGTTGAGGTGTCTATCATCTTGAAGCACAAGAGCAAGGAGTTCATCGACATTACCAAGCCTATTACCTTTTGGAGGGTGATGCCTCCTAGATTGGTTAGGTGTCACTTGGGAGCCTCCTACTTCGTGCTGTGGAGTTGAACCAAGAAGTTTGTACGGGCAAGGTGATCGCCTACTTCATGAAGATCTAGGCATAGTGAGGCTAGTCCTTAGTGGACGGAAGCCATTATGGAATAGTCAAGGTTGCTACTTCGTGGACCCTTATGGGTGGAGCCCTCCATGGACTCTCGCGACCGTTACCCTCCGTGGGTTGAAGACTCCATAAACGTGGATGTACGATAGCACCACCTATCGGAACCACGGGAAAAATCTTCATGACTACAAATTGTGTTTGATCTTCCTTCCTACCCTCTACTATACATGCTTGTTGTTACTTTCCGCTGCTATACTCTTAGACATGCATGTGTAGGGTGTACTTGACTTGCTATCATTGCTAAAATCTGCCAACACTTAAAATTGGGAGAAGTTAGAATTTTTATTTGGTCAAGTAGTCTAATCACCCCCCCCCCCCCTCTAGACATACTTTCGGTCCTACAAGTGGTATCAGAGCTTTGGTCTCCATTGCATTGGTCTCACAACCTAGGAGAGTATGGCGTCTAGTGAGGGAAATTATCACCGTAGAGGTCCATACTTTGATGGCACAAATTTTACTAGTTGGAAGCACAAAATGAAAATGCATATTCTTGGTCATAACCCCGCCGTTTGGGCTGTTGTTCGTGTTGGCTTGCAAGGTGAATTCTTTGGTGATGGAATGGAACCGGATCGTGAAGCGACCGCGGATGAGTTGAAGATGTTTCAATACAACGCTCAAGCATGTGACATTCTCTTCAACTGCCTATCCCCCAAAGAATTCAACAAAATCAGCCATCTTGAGAATGCAAAAGAGATTTGGGATACTTTGGTTGATATGCACGAAGGTACCGAATCCATGAAAGAATCCAAGTTGGATGTTCTTCAAAGTCAGCTTGACAAGTTCAAGATGAAGGATGGTGAAGGAGTCGCAGAGATGTACTCTAGGCTAGCCCTCATCACAAATAAGATTGCCGGCTTAGGAAGAGAAGAAATGACTGACAAATTCATCATCAAGAAGATACTTAGAGCTTTGGATGAGAGATACGACACCGTCTGCACATTGATCCAAATGATGCCAAACTACAAAGATCTCAAGCCTACGGAAGTCATTGGAAGGATTGTTGCGCATGAGATGACACTCAAAGACAAAGAAGAGCTTCACAACAAGTCTAGCGGTGCTTACAAAGCCACAAGTGATGCTCCCGCAACTTCAAGCGACAACCTTGTCACCAATGAAGAGATAAGCCTCATGGTCAAGAAATTCAACAAGTTCTACAAGAATAGAGGCAAAGAACGAAGTTCCAACTCAAGATATGAAGAGAAGCGTTCGTCAAGTCGTGACCGAAACTGCTACAATTGTGGGAAGCCCGGACACTACTCCAATGAGTGCACGGCTCCTACAAACGAAGAGAAGAGTCACCTAGAAGACGAAGCTCAAGGAATGAATCACCTCAAAGAGAGAGAAGGAGTAGAGATGATCGTTATGAATGAAGACCCTCAAGGAGAAGTAGGGACTCGGAGAAGAAGGACAAGTACACCAAGAGCTACACAAGAAGAAGACATCAAGCTCATGTTGGTGAATGGGTTTCCGGCTCCGACTCCGACAACAACTCCGAGAGAAGCTATCACTCCAACTCTGACTATAGTCAAGATGAAGGTGTTGTCGTACATGCACTAGTGACTACCAACTCCTATGATCTATTTGATTCACCAAATGAAGGGAGTGGAAGTCGCTTCATGGCTAAAGGCCCCAAGGTATCACACCCCGAGTATCTTGATTTCGATAGTGATGAAGATGATTTACTTTGTGATGATGACTTGCTCTTTGATAAAACTAGTGATGTTAGTCAAAATGAACTTGATAATTTTCATGCTAGTCAAGATAAGTCGGTTGATGATGATAAGATGAAAATAGAACAAGTAACTAAAGAATTAAACACTCTTAAGTTAGCCCATGAATCTACTCTCGAAGGTCATAGAGAGCTTGTAAGGACTCATGAGAAGCTACGCTTCGAGAAGCTCAACTTGGAGCAAGAACATGAGTTTCTTAAAGCTATCAATGACGATCTCCGAAAGAAGACCTCATCTTATCTAGACAAATGATTACTCTTGTCTACATTCATGCCACAAGTTAAATCTAGGCAAACTAGTAACAAAGGAAAGAAAGGTTCTTCATCTAGTAGCAACAATAAAAATGCTAAATCTAATGATGTTGCTTCTAGTAGTTCTATTGATTCTACTAATGATGATTCTCTTAGCCAAGTTACACTTGAGCAAGAAAACGCTTTATTGAAAGGAATTATAGACAAAGGTATCTACAAGAGTCTTGTCGGGTGTAAGCAATTTGAGGAAATTGTATGCAAGCACGGAGGATACCGGAAGAACGATGGCATTGGCTACTTCAACGCTAATGGAGTTCAATGGGAAGAAGGTCAATACCCCAAGCCCAAGTTTGTTCCTCAAAGGGAGAAGTATGAACATACTCTTCCCAAAGGAACAAACACTCAAGATGACCTTCCACCACAAGACCACAAGCTCAAGGGCAAGGACAAGCTTCAAGAGGACATTGACTCATATGAAGATGAATCCCAAGCTTTGGTGGAGTGGGTTCCCAAGGCTACTTCAAGTTCAACTTCTATAAGTGCCACTTCAACACCAAGGATCCCCATCAAATTGATGTGGCTCCCAAGAAGAAGAACTAGAGAAGTTCTTGAGGGGTGACTCCGACAATGAAATTCACTCACATTCATTATTGGCAAGAACTAGTTGCAATCAACATCAACATCATGCAATAGTTCAAGGAGTCACACATTCCCTCAAAGGTAAGCAAGGAACAAGGTAATCAACAAATCAATGGACATCATCACACATGACTTGCACTCCATGTCCATAGATATCCTTGTATTTGTCTCTTGTATGTTGGGACTAACCCATGTAGGTGAGAAGAGTAAGGAAACAACAAGGATGCTCCCAACTCTTGGTGATCTTCATCAACCTTGAGCATCCACCACTACCTCACCAACATGAAGTCTTCATCGACAAAACCCAAGGTTAGTTTATCCCTTCTATGGGGGGATGTCACATCAAGGGGGAACTTAACTCTAAGACTTGAGTTAAAGCATCTCTTAGTATGTGACAACATTAAATGCTTTATGTAAAAATGGTAACCCCACTTGTGCTTAAACGATGAGTATGATCTATGATCAAGTATTCTTACTTGGCTCCTAAGTCAATATACTCATATATAGATGACTCCGTCATCGCCAAAATGTTTGATAGATGCTAGTATGTATGTGCATGTTTGCCATGATTTCATTTGACATCTTATTGTATGAGCATGTTGGTCTGCATTTCTTTATTCATTCGAGGACATCCAATTGTTGCTATTTGGTTTTTGATTTTTCTTTTGCCAATTGGATGGACAAGAATGCCTAGGACCACTCTCTAGCTATCTATGCTTTCTTACCTCATATTCTATTCTTGCTGCATCACAAAATTTGAACAAGGATGTTTCGATCTCTCTGTGTGAGGAGCACTCGGAGTTCCGTATCGACAAAGGACTGACCATTTAAACCTCCCAAGTGCATCTCGGTGGAACCAACCCAAAATCTCAGTCTCACCGAATGCCTAGGGTTGATCTGGTTTTCTATCTCGGTACCACCGATTACATCTTCTCGGTTACACCGAGTTTCCCTGTCAGCAGACAGATGAGGAACTCGGTGACACCGAAAAGTTAGAATCGGTGTCACCGACAGCCATAGGTTTATATAGAGGCGGACCCGACTTTTGAAATCTATTCTTCAATCGTCGCCCCCTCTGAAACCCTTGCTGCCGAACCAAGGCCCCTGGTCATTGCCTTCGTCTTCCCGAGCGCCTCCGCCGTTGGAAGTCTCCGCCGTCGACGGAATCCTCTCCCCCGTCGCCGCTGTAGCGAAGTCGTCACCAAGCTAGGGTACGATTTCACCCCCTTCTTGCGCTCCAACCTCCGATTCTTGTGCATTAGGGATTCTCCATCGATAATCCACAGTTTGAGATTGATTCATCCATGAGAAACTCCAGTAGAATAGCGAACGAACGCTTTTTTAGGTTTTGCCGTCCGCCACATGAATCTCGGTGGAACCGACGCAAAAGAATCGATAGCACCGATTCTCCTTTTTCTGGCAAACTGAGAACACCTCGGTGGAACCGAGTGCCAATTTTCGGTGTGACCGAAAATGGTGCCAAGTTACTAGAAAGTAGGTTGTCTGCCTCGGTGGGTCCGAAAATTTTCCTCGGTTGTACCGACATACATTTGGCAGAATGCAAAACTTGAGAAATTTTAGTTCAATCTTTTGAAAATGTCTGCAGTTTGTGATGACTCATCCCTTCCACTCTTCTACACTCTATTCACAGGGTCAGAGATGTCTGCTTCAGATGACAGCCAGAATGATCTCAGGGAGCAGAGTGTTGACATGAGCTCAGGTACTATTCCTGAGGGGAGCTATGATGACATTCCTAGCTCTCCTGATTTGCCCAAGGCTGCTACAAGGACAATAAGGAAGCTCAACTCAGATGAGGAGGATGAGGACTTTATTCCTGAGGAGCTGTCCAAGAAGGAAGATCATGCCAAGAACACCACTGCTGCTTATTCATCCAAGAAGAAGCAAGCTATCAGGAAGGAGTATGCTAGCTCAGAGACAGTGAGAGCACCAGAGTGTGCTAAGAAAACAATGACTCTTCACCTTGAGTCACCTCCCAAGAAGTCTATGCCTAAGAAGGCTGGTGAGAAGAAGAAGAGCAGAAAGAGGATCATACATGTTGTGGCAGGCCTACCTCAATGTATGAGGACCCAGCAGAGGCAGCTGCTGAGGAGGAGGAGGAAGAGCCAGTTGCAAAGGCACCTCCAAAGAAGAAGAAGAAGCTTATGGCAGATGCTATGCCTAAGGCTACCACTTCCAAGAGCACCAAGTCTGCATCTAATAAGGCTGCTGCTGCTGAAAAACCCAAGAGGTTCTCCAGAGAGATACCAGCTTCCAGCAAAAACAAGACCTCCACTTTCAGGGAAGCTGAGGATGATGATGACATTACTGCTTTGATGAAGCTAAGACCACACCTTCCAGAGCACAATGCCAGCCACTTGCTTGCTGAGGACATGAAGAATAGGAAGGATTCTGGTTTGAGGGAATGATGAGCAATTGATCCATATGCCCAGAGGAGGAAAACAGCTGTGGATTACATGTTTTATACCAAGGAGCAATAAGATTTCTATGAGACAATCTTGCTTGATAAGAGCCCAGCTGTAAGTGACATGAGATATGTGGATTGGAAGTATATCAAGGCAAATGAAGACTACTTCCCAAGTGTTCAAGACAACTTTCACTGCATTGGTTTGGATGAATTTGTTGGCAAGGAATTCACTGCATGGAACGATGAGATGATCATGCAATTCTACTCCACTGCTCACTTCTACGGAGATGGTAGGATTGTGTGGATGACTGAAGGAGCAAGGTATGAATCTACTATTGAGGAATGGGCTGCCATCTTAGGAGTCCCAAAGGTGGAAGAAGGAGATCTGGATGTCTATTCTGAATCCTAGGAGAGCCACAATGCTATGGCTAACATGTATAATGAGATCCCTGCTGCACATGTGAAGTCTCACAAGCTAAGATCTATTTACTTCCTCCAGGCTGGTCTCCGCACCATCAACACCATCTTCAGGCATACCTTGATGCCTAAGTCTGGAGATGAGAAGATGATTAGAGGCTATTCCATCAACATGCTGATCCATCTTGATAGACACACTAGGATAAGGGTGATGGACTTGATAGTAGAAACTGTGAAGAGGGTTGCCGCTGATCAGAAGCGCTCATGCTGCTATGCACCCTACATTCAGATGATCATCAACTCCAAGCTGGAGAAGCACATTTTTGCTCTTGACAGGCCACACTTGCCCCTATAGCCAGATCATGAGGACAACATAGTGGTGATGAACCCAGATCATCCCACCTCAGCTGCAGCACAGGCAGAGGCAGAGGCAGCTAGAGCCACTAGTGCTCAAGCCCCTAGATCTAGGAACGAGCAAATGGATCTCTTGATTAGTACCGTTCAGGGCATGCAGAAGAATATCAAGGACATATTGGAGAATCGGCATAGTCTTGTGAGGATCATGGAGAATGGGATCAAGACTCTCAATGACAAGGTGGATGGGCTGACCAAGACCGTGAACGAGCTCAAGAAGGAAGTTGATAGCGTTCCCAGTCACGACACTACAGATGATGAGGATGACTCTCCTCTCAGGCCAGGCACTCAGTTCACTACTCAGGCCAGATCAGCCACAGTGCCAGCTCCAGAGTTGACGCCTACTTCATCAGCACCTGCTACAGCCTCTTCAGCTCCATCAGCTCCTCCAGTACCTCCAGTTGCTACTCCAACTCCGTCCATGACGTCTGCTGAAGTCTTCGCTGATGCAGTTCTCTCGACTCCTTCATCGACCACCGGAGGAGATCAGCCCCATAAGAACGATTAGCTATATACCTTTGAACTTTTTGGTAACTTGTTGCCAAAGGGGGAGAAGATGTATATAGATCTTTAGGCTTCGAGTGAGAGAGTGTTGGTTTTTATCGCTTTACAAAACATTTGATCTTTTGGTTTGCTTGTGTTAAATTTGTTGGTGTTTGATCATACACTTGATGTGTATTGCTACTATTTCCTATCCTTGTGATGCTTATGAGATGATCATTCACCTTTACTTGATTGTGTTGTGCTATGATGTTCATTCTTATTATTCTCGCACACCACCAAGTTGTATGTGACATGAAAGAGTGCCCCATGTACCTAATCCATTGTGCATTTGCATTCAAACGCAAATTTAAAATAATGCACAAATTTAGGGGGAGCTCTTGCTTATCACATACTTCTCAAAGCGACGATTATATTCATTGATTATATCATATGTCGAAGCTTTGATCTATATGTTGTCATCAATTACCAAAAAGGGGGAGATTGAAAGCACATTTGCTCCCTTGGTGGTTTTGGTAATTAATAACAACAGATATGTCATTGAACTAATGTTTCCACTAAGCATATTTCAGGAAAAGTTCAATGATAGGGATAGCAAAAGGATTGTGGAGATACCCCAAGATTCAAGGAAATGGATTGGCAAAGCTTCAAGCAAGAGGACTCTACATTTTACTTTGTGAGAAATCACTTTGAGTCCATAGGAAAGCCAATACTATTAAAAGGGGGTAAGGTACTGTTGGTGAACAAGATGATCCACGTGCACAAGAGATAGTCACCAAAAACACCCACAAGCTCTTCCACAAAAGTCTGTCCAAAGTCAAATATCCAAAATCGGTGCAACCAACAATTCCCACTCGGTGCCACCGATTCCCAAACTCAGACAGACCCATGCCAAACCCTAGCACATCGGTGCAACCGATTCCACTTCGGTGCCACCGAGTTTGGGTTGCCAACTTTCTGTTACCTCGATCCACAAAATCGGTACCACCGAGTTTTCTGGATCGGCGTCACCAAGTTGCGCAATCTGACAGTTGGTCACCTAATCGGTACCACCGAGAATTATATATCGGTCTCACCGAGATTCAAAAGTTACTGCCTTTTGGTCAATTCGGTACCACCGAGATTCACACATCGGTGTCACCGAGTTGGTCACTTTAGGTGTAACGGTTGGATTTTTGGGGATGCCTATATATACCCCTTCACCACCACCCACTCGAAAGAGAAGCACTCATAACTATTCCATACTTGCCCCATCATATTTTTTGAGAGAGAGCCACCTACTCATGTGTTGAGATCAAGCCATTCCACTCTATCCATATGAATCTTGATCTCTAGCCTCCCCAAGTTGCTTTCCACCAAATCAATCTCTTCCACCATAGCCAAATCTGTGAGAGAGTGATTGTGTGTTGAGGAGTCTATCATCTTAAAGCACAAGAGCAAGGAGTTCATCGACATTACTGAGCCTATTACCTTTTGGAGGGTGGTGCCTCCTAGATTTGTTAGGTGTCACTTGGGAGCCTCCTACTTCGTGTTGTGGAGTTGAACCAAGAAGTTTGTACGGGCAAGGAGATCGCCTACTTCGTGAAGATCTACCCATAGTGAGGCTAGTCCTTCGTGGACGGAAGCCGTTATGGAATAGTCAAGGTTGCTACTTCGTGGACCCTTATGGGTGGAGCCCTCCGTGGACTCTCGCGACCGTTACCCTTCGTGGGTTGAAGACTCCATAAACGTGGACGTACGATAGCACCACCTATCGGAACCACGGGAAAAATCTTCGTGTCTACAAATTGCGTTTGATCTTCCTTCCTACCCTCTACTATACATGCTTGTTGTTACTTTCCGCTGCTATACTCTTAGACATGCATGTGTAGGGTGTACTTGACTTGCTATCATTGCTAAAATCTGCCAACACTTAAAATTGGGAAAAGGTAGAATTTTTATTTGGTCAAGTAGTCTAATCACCCCCCCCCCCCTCTAGACATACTTTCGGTCCTACACTAGGCTGGAGCGCATCTTCGAGCCGTCAAAGTGCATGCGCCAATGAGTGGAGTCGGGGGGCGGGAGATACTCAGTCTCCACCCAGTCGACTAGGAAATCCGCCAAGGCCTGGGACTTGACAGCCGTGCGTGGCTCGTAGATAATGTGGTGGTCGGCCAGCTCGATGGCCCACTTGGCGATCCGTCCGGCTGCGTCCCGGTTGCCCATGATCTCCCCGCTGGTTGTGATATGTCTCCAATGTATCTATAATTTTTGATTGTTCCATGCTATTATATTATCTGTTTTGGATGTTTTATATGCATTAATATGCTATTTTATATTATTTTTGGGACTAACCTATTAATCTAGAGCCTAGTGCCAGTTTCTATTTTTTTCTTGTTTTTGAGTATTGTAGATAAGGAATATTAAACGGAGTCCAAACGGAATAAAATCTTCGGGATGATTTTTCTTGGACCAGAAGGAACCTACCATACTTGGAGATGAAGGCAGGAGAGCTGCTGAGGAGTCACAAGCCACCAGGGTGTGCCCTAGGGGGGGGCGCCCCCCTGGCTTGTGGCCCCCAGCAGATTTCCAAACCCTATTCTTTGGCCTATAAATTCCCAAATATTCCCACAATACCAAAGAGAGCCACGAAAATACTTTTCCGCCGCCGGAACCCTCTGTTCCCGTGAGATCCCATCTTGGAGCCTTTTCCGGTAATCTGCCGGAGGGGGATTCGATCACAGAGGGCATCTACATCAACTCCATTGCCCCTCCGATGATGTGTGAGTAGTTCACCGCAGACCTTCGGGTCCATAGCTAGTAGCTAGATGGCTTATTCTCTCTCTTTGTTCTACAATACCATGTTCTTCATGATCTTCATGGAGATCTATCCGATGTAATACTCTTTTGCGGTGTGTTTGTCGAGATCCGATGAATTGTGGGTTTATGTTCAGATTATCTATGAATATTATTTGAGTCTTTTCTGAATTCTTATATGCATGATTTCATCTCTTTGCAAGTCTCTTCGAGTTATTGGTTTGGTTTGGCCAACTAGATTGGTAATTCTTGCAATGGGAGAAGTGCTTGGTTTTGGGTTCAATCTTGTGGTGTCCTCACCCAGTGACAAAGTAGGGGTAGCGAGGCACGTATTTGTATTGTTGCCATCAAGGATAAAAAGATGGGGTTTTCATCATATTGCTTGAGTTTATCCCTCTACATCATGTCATCTTACCTAATGCGTTACTCTGTTCTTCATGAACTTAATACTC
This sequence comes from Elymus sibiricus, assembly GCA_039707655.1. Lineage (NCBI taxonomy): Eukaryota > Viridiplantae > Streptophyta > Magnoliopsida > Poales > Poaceae > Elymus > Elymus sibiricus. The sequence continues at coordinate 444,606,762 of CM077669.1, forward strand.
TAGATGCAGGCAGGAGTCGGTCGATGTGTGGAGTAATAGTAGTAGATGCAGAATCGTTTTGGTCTACTTGACACGGACGTGATGCCTATATGCATAATCATTGCCTTGGATATCTTCATAATTATTCGCTTTTCTATCAATTGCTCGACAGTAATTTGTTCACCCACCGTATTACTTTCCTTCATGAGAGAAGCCTCTAGTGAAACCTATGGCACCCGGGTCTATTTTCCATATTATACTTTCAGGTTTATAAACCAAAAATACCAAAAATACTTTGCTGCAATCTTTTTACTTTTGTTTTAGTTTTTGTTTTAGTGGTCTCCTATATCTGTCTCTATCAGATCTCATCCTTGCAAATAACCATGAAGGGATTGACAACCCCTTTATAGCGTTGGGTGCAAGTGTTTGATTCTTTGTATAGGTACATCTATTGGGGACTTGCTTGTATATCCTACTGGATTGATACCTTGGTTCTCAACAACTGAGGGAAATACTTATCTACTTTGCTGCATCACCCTTTCCTCTTCAAGGGAAAACCAACGCAAGCTCAAGAATTAGCAAGAAGGATTTCTGGCGCCGTTGCCGGGGAGATCTACATCAAGCCTACCAAGTACCCATCACAAACTCATCTCTTGTATTTACATTATTTGCCATTTGCCTCTCATTTTCCTCTCCCCCACTTCTAAAACGATTTTCAAAAAAAATTGCCTTTTTATTCACCCTTCTTCCGTTCGTCTTTTCGTTTGCTTTTTGCTTGCTTGTGTGCTAGATTGCTTGCTTTGTCACGATGACTCAAGAGAATATAAAGTTGTGTGACTTCTCCAATACTAATAATAATGATTTTATTAGTACTCCGATTGCTCCCGCCACTAGTGCAGAATCTTATGAAATTAATGCCGCTTTGCTTAATCTTGTTATGAAAGAACAATTTTCCGGCCTACCTAGTGAAGATGCCGCATCCCATCTAAATACTTTCGTTGAGTTGTGTGATATGCAAAAGAAGAAAGATGTGGATAATGATATTGTTAAATTGAAGCTATTTCCGTTCTCACTACGAGATCGTGCTAAAACTTGGTTTTCATCTTTGCCTAAAAATAGTATTGATTCATGGAATAAGTGTAAAGATGCTTTTATTTCCAAGTACTTTTCGCCTGCTAAGATCATCTCCCTTAGGAACGATATAATGAATTTTAAGCAACTTGATCATGAGCATGTTGCACAATCTTGGGAGAGGATGAAACTAATGATTAGAAATTGTCCCGCACATGGTTTGAGTTTATGGATGATTATACAAATTTTTTATGCGGGATTGAATTTTGCATCTAGAAATCTTTTAGATTCCGCCGCTGGTGGTACTTTTATGGAAATCACATTAGGAGAATCTACTAAACTCCTAGATAATACTATGGCAAATTACTCTCAATGGCATACCGAAAGATCTCCTACTAGTAAAAAAGTGCATGCTATTGAAGAAATAAATACTTTGAGTGAAAAGATGGATGAATTGATGAAATTGTTTGCTAGTAAGGGTGATCCTATTGATCCTAATGATATGCCTTTGTCTTCTTTGATTGGAAATAATAATGAATCTATGGATGTGAATTTTGTTGGTAGGAACAATTTTGGTAATAACGCGTATAGAGGTAATTTCAATCCTAGGCCGTTTCCTAGTAATTCCTCTAATAATTATGGCAATTCCTACAACAATTCTTATGGAAATTATAATAAGATGCCCTCTGATCTTGAGAATAATATTAAAGAATTTATTAGTTCGCAAAAGGTTTTCAATGCTATGATAGAAGAAAAATTGCTCAAGATTGATGATTTGGCTAGGAACATTGATAGAATTTCTCTTGAGATTGATTCTTTGAAAATTAGATCTACTCCACCCAAGCGTGATATTAATGAGTCTTTAAAAGCTATGAGAACTTCTATTGACGAGTGTAAGGAAAGAACCGCTAGAATGCGTGCTAAGCGTGAATGGCTTGAAAAAGTGTGTTCTCGTGATAATATTGATGAAGATCTTAAAGTGATTGATGTGACTCCTATTGAATCTTTGTTTTCTAATACAAATCTTGATAAATATGGGACTGGAGATGAGTCAACTTTAGTTACAAGGCGTCCCAATGATTCGGAGTTTATAGATTTTAATGCTAAAAGTGGGATTGAAGAGGTCAAAACTTTAAATAGCAATGAACCCACTCTTTTGGATTTCAAGGACTTTAATTATGATAGTTGTTCTTTGATTGATTGTATTTCCTTTTTACAATTCATGTTGAATTCTCCGCATGCTTATAATCAAAATAAAGCCTTTACTAAACATATCGTTGATGCTATGATGAAATCTTTTGAAGAAAAACTTGAGTTGGAAGTTTCTATACCTAGAAAGCTTTATGATGAGTGGGAACCTACTATTAAAATTAAAATTAAAGATTATGAGCGCCATGCTTTGTGTGATTTGGGTGCTAGCGTTTCCACGATTCCGAAAACTCTATGTGATGTGTTAGGTTTCCATGATCTTGATGATTGCTCTTTAAATTTGCATCTAGCGGATTCCACTATTAAGAAACCTATGGGAAGGATTAATGATGTTCTTATTGTTGCAAATAGGAATTATGTGCCTGTAGATTTCATTGTTCTTGATATATATTGCAATCCTACATGTCCTATTATTCTTGGTAGGCCTTTCCTTAGAACGATCGGTGCAATTATTGATATGAAAGAAGGAAATATTAGATTCCAATTTCCGTTAAGGAAAGGCATGGAACACTTTCCTAGAAATAAAATAAAATTACCTTATGAATCTATTATGAGAGCCACTTATGGATTGCATACCAAAGATGACAATATCTAGATCTATTGCGTTATGCCTAGCTAGAGGCGTTAAACAATAGCGCTTGTTGGGAGGCAACCCAATTTTATGTTTTTTTTGTTTCTGTTTTTGCTTCTGTTTTTGAGTGCTGCACACATTATTACCTCTATAGTAATTGTGTTTTTGTGTTTTAATTAGTTTTTGAGCCAAGTAAGACCTTTGGGATGGTCTACGGTGTTTGTGATTTGATTCTGCTGAAAAACAGAAACTTTTGCGCTCAGTCCAGGAATTATATAAATTCACCAGAGCGTCGAATGAGTCTGAAATTTTTACACAAGATTGATATACAAATTTCCCTGATTTTCCTAATTTTTCAGAATTTTTGGAGTTACATAAGTATGCGAAGTCTATATATTTCTACAGACTGTTCTATTTTGACAAATTCTGTTTTCTTTGTGTTGTTTGCTTATTTTGATGTATCTATGGGTTGTATCGGGGGGTATGAACCACGGAGAAGTTGGAATACAGTAGATATTACACCAATATAAATAAAGAATGAGTTCACAACAGTACCTAAAGTGGTGATTTATTTTTCTTATACTAACGGATCTCACGAGTTTTCTGTTGAGTTTTGTGTTGTGAAGTTTTCAAGTTTTGGGTAAAGATTTGATGGACTATGGAATAAGGAGTGGCAAGAGCCTAAGCTTGGGGATGCCCAAGGCACCCCAAGACATATTAAAGGATACCAAAGAGCCTAAGCTTGGGGATGCCCCGGAAGGCATCCCCTCTTTCGTCTTCAATCCATCGGTAAATTTACTTGAGGCTATATTTTTATTCACCACATGATATGTGTTTTGCTTGGAGCGTCTTGTATGATATGATTCTTTGCTTTTTAGTTTGCCACAATCATCCTTGCTGCACACATCTTTTGAGAGAGACACGGGTTAATCGTGAATTTATTAGAATACTCTTTGTGCTTCACTTATATCTTTTGAGCTAGGCAATGTTGCATTAGTGCTTCACTTATATCTTTTTAGAGCACGGTGGTGTTTTATTTTATAGAAATAATTAAACTCTCGTAAATCACTTATATTATTTTGAGAGTCTTTAAACAGCATGGTAGTTGGTTTAGGTTATGAATTTACTCCTAATATAATGGGCATCCAAGAGGGATATAATAAAAACTTTCATATAAAGTGCATTGAATACTATGAGAAGTTTGATTCCTTGCATATAGTTTTGAGATATAGAGATGGTGATATTAGAGTCATGCTAGTGAGTAATTGTGGAATGGTAAAAATACTTGTGTTAAAGTTTGTGATTCCCGTAGCATGCACGTATGGTGAACCGTTATGTAACGAAGTCGGAGCATGATTTGTTTGATGATTGTCAACCTTTGTGTGAGGGTCGGGAGCGCACGATGGTTAACTCCTACCAACCTCTCCCCTAGGAGCATGCATCTAATACTTTGCTTTGATAACTAATAGACTTTTGCAATAAGTATGTGAGTTCTTTATGACTAATGTTGAGTCCATGGATTATATGCACTCTCACCCTTCCACCTTTGCTAGCCTCTCTAGTACCGCGCAACTTTCGCCGGTGCATTAAACCCACCATATATCCTTCCTCAAAACAGCCACCATACCTACCTATTATGTCATTTCCATAGCCATTCCGAGATATATTTCCATGCAACTTCCACCGTTCCGTTTAGTATGACACGCACCATCACTTTCATATTGCTTTGCATGATCATAAAAGCATCCATATAGAGTCATATTTTGTTTTAGGTATCGAGTTGTAAGTAAATAAAAGTGGGATGATTTTCATTATTAGAGCATTATCCCGTGAGAGAAAAGGATGATGGAAGCTATGATTCCCTCACAAGTTGGGATGAGTCTCCGGACTTTACAAATAATAAAAGAGGCCAATGAAGCCCAAATAAAAAAAAGAGGCCAAAGATGCCCACCAAAAAAATGAGAGAAGAGAGAAGGGACAAAGCTACTATCTTTTTCCACACTTGTGCTTCAAAGTAGCACCATGATCTTTATGTTAAAGAGTCTCCTATTTTGTCACTTTCATATAACTAGTGGAATTTTTCATCATGATGCACGTCCACTTAGTTTCTTTTCGAGCTTTCATACACTTATAGCTCTAGTGCATCCATTGCATGGCAATCCCTACTCACTCACATTGATATCTATTGATGGGCATCTCCATAGCCCGTTGATACGCCTAGTTTATGTGAGACTATTTTCTCCTTTTCCTCACAACCTCCACCATATTCTATTCCACCTATAGTGTTGTATCCATGGCTCACGCTCATGTATTGCGTGAGAGTTGAAAAGGTTTGAGAACATAAAAGGTGTGAAACAATTGCTTGACTTGTCATCGGAGTTGTGCATGATTTAAATACTTTGTGTGGGGAAGATGGAGCATAGCCAGACCATATGATTTTGTAGGGATAACTTTCTGAGGCCATGTTATTTTGAAAGGACACAATTGTTTGTTAGTGCTTGAAGTATTATTGTTTTCTATGTCAATATTGAGCTTTTGTTTTGAATCTTACGGATCTGAATATTCATGCCACAATAAAGAATATTACATGGATAAATATGTTAGGTAGCATTCCACATAAAAAATTTTGTTTTTATCATTTACCTACTCGAGGACGAGCAGGAATTAAGCTTGGGGATGCTTGATACGTCTCCAACGTATCTATAATTTTTGATTGTTCCATGCTATTATATTATCTGTTTTGGATGTTTTATATGCATTAATATGCTATTTTATATTATTTTTGGGACTAACCTATTAATCTAGAGCCTAGTGCCAGTTTCTGTTTTTTCCTTGTTTTTGAGTATTGCAGATAAGGAATATAAAATGGAGTCCAAACGGAATAAAATCTTCGGGATGATTTTTCTTGGACCACAAGGAACCTACCAGACTTGGAGATGAAGGCAGGAGAGCTGCCGGGGAGTCACAAGCCACCAGGGCGCGCCCTAGCGGGGGGGGCTGGCTTGTGGCGCCCAGCAGATCTCCTAACCCTATTCTTCGGCCTATAAAAGCCCAAATATTCCCCCAATACCAAAGAGAGCCACGAAAATACTTTTCCGCCGCCGGAACCCTCTGTTCCCGTGAGATCCCATCTTGGAGCCTTTTCCGGTAATCTGCCAGAGGGGGATTCGATCACGAAGGGCATCTACATCAACTCCATTGCCCCTCCGATGATGCGTGAGTAGTTCACCGCAGACCTTCGGGTCCATAGCTAGTAGCTAGATGGCTTCTTCTCTCTCTTTGTTCTTCATGATCTTCATGGAGATCTATCCGATGTAATACTCTTTTGCGGTGTGTTTGTCGAGATCCGATGAATTGTGGGTTTATGTTCAGATTATCTATGAATATTATTTGAGTCTTTTCTGAATTCTTATATGCATGATTTCATATCTTTGCAAGTCTCTTCGAGTTATTGGTTTGGTTTGGCCAACTAGATTGGTAATTCTTGCAATGGGAGAAGTGCTTGGTTTTGGGTTCAATCTTGCGGTGTCCTCACTCAGTGACAAAGTAGGGGTAGCGAGGCACGTATTTGTATTGTTGCCATCAAGGATAAAAAGATGGGGTTTTCATCATATTGCTTGAGTTTATCCCTCTACATCATGTCATCTTACCTAATGCGTTACTCTGTTCTTCATGAAATTAATACTCTAGATGCAGGCAGGAGTCGGTCGATGTGTGGAGTAATAGTAGTAGATGCAGAATCGTTTCGGTCTACTTGACACGGACATGATGCCTATATGCATAATCATTGCCTTGGATATCTTCATAATTATTCGGTTTTCTATCAATTGCTCGACAGTAATTTGTTCACGCACCGTATTACTTTCCTTCATGAGAGAAGCCTCTAGTGAAACCTATGGCCCCCGGGTCTATTTTCCATATTATACTTTCAGATTTATAAACCAAAAATACCAAAAATACTTTGCTGCAATCTTTTTACTTTTGTTTTACTTTTCGTTTTAGTGATCTCCTATATCTATCTCTATCAAATCTCATCCTTGCAAATAACCGTGAAGGGATTGACAACCCCGTTATAGCGTTGGGTGCAAGTGTTTGATTCTTTGTGTAGGTACATCTATTGGGGACTTGCTTGTATCTCCTACTGGATTGATACCTTGGTTCTCAACAACTGAGGGAAATACGTATCTACTTTGCTGCATCACCCTTTCCTCTTCAAGGGAAAACCAACGCAAGCTCAAGAAGTAGCAGGGTGCAGTGCTCACCACCGTAATAGGGTGCTCCTGGAAGGTGGCCCACCTGGGTAAAAGCCTCGTGTTCTTTGTCACCTGTTGCCATCTATCCGATGTCATAGCTCAGGCTCATTGAGAGCTCATTGTGTGATCATCAAGATTGATTGCTCGTCCACAGTTCAATAGCAGCATTGGTTGTGGTGGCGGTTTCGTCCCCGGCCAACTTTTCGCCTTCGACAGTGTCATACTACATGCCGACCCTGGTGGTCATCTAGGCCACACTGATACCTTCGCTCCGAACCAAGTCATCATGTTCGGGAGTTTGGAGTACGATGCTGACGCCCGCGGCGATCTGGTCCTATCGGGACAAACCGCGATCCAACATGAGGAACTCTCGGGCATCAATACCATAGAACTGGCTTCCGATCTGACCCTCGGATCCGACCCCCTGACGGAAGCGGCCCTTGAGGGAGTCTGGGACTAAGGGGTCCTCGGGCCGTCGGCTCACCTCCGGTGGGCCAACTCAGTGGGCCTCTCTATGGCAAATGCAGGAAGGCCGAACTATAGGACAATCTCATGCTCGGGAGGGAGGGCTCCGAAGACTTGGCGTGTCCTCCAAGTTTAATAAGAAAGAATGGGCGTATCTATGCCCGGATGGAAAGCTATCACGTGTAACCCTAGGTACCCCTAGTGTCTATATAAACCAGGGGGCTTAGTTCGTAGGGGAACAAGTCAACTCATCTAGGGTTTTAGCTCGTTTGATCTCAAGGTAGATCGACTCTATAATCATCATACTCATCAATATAATCAAGCAGGACGTAGGGTTTTACCTCCTCAAGAGGGCCCGAACCTGGGTAACATCGTCTCCTTCGTCCCCTGTTAACCATCGATCCCAGATCCATAGCTCGGGACCCCCTACCCGAGATCCACCGGTTTTGACACCGACACTGGTGCTTTCATTGAGAGTTTCGCTGTGAGATCACCAGAGGATTGATGGCTCGCCTAATCATCAGCGAACAGGTCTGTAACGAGGACACCTTTGTCCCTGGACATTCCTTCGCGTTCGGCAGCATTGTGCTGCATGCTGACCTGACCAGCCATCTTGGCCTGATCGGAAGTTTCGCTCACGGTCAGGAGATCAGGTTCGGGAACCTAGAGTTCACCGCCAACTCCAATGGCGATCTGTTTCTTACTGAGCCCTCGGTTTCATTCGATGGGCCCGAAAATCCCAAAGCTTCAACTTTAGGCCCCCTATTCGCCCCTGCCCTCGAGTCTATCCCCGCCGGAGGTTCGACCTTGAGCTCGGACCCAGTGATAGCACCCGAATATCAGGGTTCAGTTCTTGCCGAATATGCCCCTCTGAAAGCACACATGCTCCCTTGGTGGTTTTGATCATTCATGGCAACTTACATTGTCTCTTGGACTCATATTTCTACCTAGTTCATTTCAGGTTTAGTCCACAGAGAGTGTTGGCAAAGGATTGTGAGGAGATACCCCAAGATGCAAGGAATGGATTGGCAAAGCTTCAAGCTAGAAGACTCTACATTTTACTTTGTGAGAAATCACTTTGAGTCCATAGGAAAGCCAATACTATTAAAAGGGAGTAAGGTAATGTTGGTGAACAAATTGATCCACGTGCACAAGTGCTAGCCACCAAAAACACCCACAAGCTCTCCCACAAAAATACTCTGTCTAAACCCTACCACTCAAAATCGGTGCCACCAAGAATTCCATATCGGCTACACCGAGTCAAAACCCAAGACAGAACCCTAGCCAAACCCTAGTTCTTCGGTGCAACCAAGTTCACATCGGTGCAACCGAGAATCAGTGACCACGATTCTGTTGGCTGTTTTCATAAAATAAGAATTTCCGAGTTTTGTGTTTCGGTCCCACCGAGTCTTGGAAACTGCCTCGGCCACTGACTTCGGTACCACCGAGATTCCGAAAGTTGCCACATTTTGAACAGATCGGTACAATCGAGTTTTGCATCGGTTTCACCGAGTTTCTCAATAATGGTGTAACAGTTGGATTTTTGGAGATGCCTATATATACCCCTCCACCACATCCCACTCAAAAGAGAAGCACCCTGAACTATTCCACACTTGCCCCATCCAATTTTCTGATAGAGAACCACCTACCCTTGTGTTGAGATCAAGATCAACCATTCCAACCATATGGATCTTTATTTCTAGCCTCCCAAGTTACTTTCCACCCAATTAATCTCTTCCACCAAGCCAAATCTATGAGAGAGTGACTGAGTGTTGAGGAGTCTATCATCTTGAAGCACAAGAGCAAGGAGTTCATCATCACTATCAAGCCTATTACCTTTTGGAGGGTAGTGCCTCCTAGATTGGTTAGGTGTTGTTTGGGAGCCTCCTACTTCGTGTTGTGGAGTTAAACCAAGAAGTTTGTACGGGCAAGGAGATCGCCTACTTCGTGAAGATCTACCCATAGTGAGGCTAGTCCTTCGTGGACCGAAGCCGTTATGGAATAGTCAAGGTTGCTACTTCGTGGACCCTTATGGGTGGAGCCCTCCGTGGACTCTCGTGACCGTTACCCTCCGTGGGTTGAAGACTCCATAAACGTGGATGTACGATAGCGCCACCTATCGGAATCACGGGAAAAATCCTTGCGTCGACAAATTGCGTTTGATCTTCCTATATCTACTCTCTCTTACATGTGCTTGTCTTACTTTCCGTTGCCATACTTGTTGAATAGCATGTGTAGGGTGCATTAGACTTGTTATAATTGCTAAAACTATCCACCAATTAACTTGGGAAAAAGCTTAGGTTTTAATTCTTGCAAGTAGTCTATTCACCCCCCCCCCTCCCCGTCTAGACGTCTCTTTTATCGATCCCTTCAATTGGTATCAGAGCTTTGGTCTCTATAGCTTCGGTTTCATCACCGTGGAGGAAGATGGATGTGTATAGTTTGGGGAGTATTAGTTGTAGAGTGCCCGTTCTCGATGGCGAGTACTATAGTCAATGGAAATATAAGATGCTTGAACTATTCGAAGAATTTCATTTAAGCAAGTATGTTAAGAGCCCCTATGTACCTCCCATTGATCCTTTACATTCCACACACGAAGAGGAAATTGATATGCTATGCAATCTTAGAACTATTAATCTTATCATTAGAGGATTGCCTACAATTGTGCTTAATCAAATGAAGAATTTTGAATGTGCCTATACTTTGTGGAGTGATTTGGAGAAACTATATCCAAATTATTCACTAAGTAATCTTTATGAAATTCTTCATAAAACTATTGTCTTTCACAAAATGATGCCTAGTGATCCTAAGTTTGATGACTATCTATTTGAGCTTAGAGACCTCATGCGTGCTAAAGGAGATGTCAAAACTATCAACAACATAATTGTTGAAGCCAATCGCATTCATAATCTTGAACATTGTCATGATCACAACCCTAACGAATCTCTTGTTCCTTATGACGAGGATTTCCCACTTGATGATGACAATGTGGAACATGGCTACTATGATGAAGATGAGTTGTTCGACATCGATCATGAGAAGATCATGAAGAATCCGAGTCTCATGGCAAACTTCAAGGATTACATGTCCGGAGGAAAAGAGTGGATTCCCGATAGTGGATGCACCGATCATATGACCAGAGATAGAGACATGTTTGAAGAGATCACACCAAACCATGGACCGCGAAGGTATGTAACCTTTGGAGACAACTCAAAGGGTAAGGTACTTGGTCTTGGTAAGGTGGCCATATCCCATGATAGCTCTATTCAAAACGTCATGCTTGTTAAATCCCTTGGCTACAATCTTCTTTCCGTATCTAGACTTGCCGACTTCGATTTTAATGTGCTATTTACCAAAGTAGATTGCCAAGTGTTTCGTCAGGATAATCATAACATGGTCTTTACCGGTTGCCGTAGAGGTGATCTATATATTTTCGATTTCACTAAGAGATCCAAACCTCGTACTTGTCTTATTGCAAAATCTTCTAAAGGTTGGCTTTGGCATAGAAGACTAGGACATGTTGGTATGCGTAATCTAGACAAGCTTATCAAAGGTGATCATATACTTGGTGTTAAAGATGTTATCTTTGACAAAGATAGACTTTGTAGTGCTTGTTAAGCCGGAAAACAAGTAGGTGGAAGTCATCCCGTAAAGAATATAATGACTACTAGGAGACCACTCGAGTTGCTTCACATGGATCTTTTTGGTCCTAATGCTTACAAGAGCCTCGGTGGAAATTCATTTGGTCTAGTTATAGTTGATGATTTTTCCAAATTTACGTGGGTATTCTTTCTCGATGATAAGTCGCAGGTACAAAAGATCTTCATGAACTTCGCTAGCAAAGCCCAAAATTAGTTTGAAGTGAAGATCAAGAAGGTTCGGAGCGACGACGGATCGGAGTTCAAGAACACAAATGTAGATACCTTTCTTTACGAAGAAGGGATTCTACATGAGTTCTCGGCTATGTACACGCCTCAACAAAATGGAGTTGTTGAGAGGAAGAACCGAACTCTTATTGAGATGGCAACAACGATGCTTGACGAATACAAGACGCCAAGACACTTTTGGGCAAAAGCCGTGGAAACAGCTTGTCATGCTACGAACCGACTATACCTTCACAAGCTTCTTGGTAAAACGGCATACGAGCTACTCACCGGTAACAAACCCCATGTTGGATACTTTTGGGTATTTGGCTACAAGTGTTACATTCTTGATAAGCATCGTCGTTCAAAATTTGCTCCTAAATCTCATGAAGGTTTCCTACTCGGTTACGGATCAAACTCTCACACTTACCGTGTCTACAACAACTTCACTCGAAAAGATGAAGAGACGGTACATGTGAAGTTTGATGAATCTAATGGTTCGCAAGTCGAACAATTGCCAAATGATGTAGGAGATAAGGAACCTTCGGAAGCTATCTAAGACTTGTCCATTGGCAAGATTCGTCCCATGGAGGTGAAGGAAACTACTTCGTCAACTCAAGTGGAAGCCCCTACTTCACGTCAAGGTGTCGACGTACGACACCTATGGGATCGCGTGGATCCCTTTTACGGTTCGGCAGGGAAGAAGGTGTGCACAAAGAGCAGATCCAACGATCAACGCGAGGGATTTTTACCCAGGTTCGGGCCGCTGAGAAGCGTAAAACCCTACTCCTGCTTTAGTGTATTATGAGTGTTTGAACTCTGGCTCCAGGAGCGCTATGTGATGAACAGTACACAGCCACTGCGCATGCATCTGGGCCAGAAGGTCCTCCCCTCTGTAGCTATGCCTTGGGCCTCCTTTTATATGTCGAAGGGGTCACCAACAGTGGCGCACAGTACATACAAGAGGTGTAAAGTTGCTACAGCGTTTACATAAATATCACTGACGTCTTAGGACAAATGCATTAAATGCTCCGTTTAGGTGTCCCTAGCTTTCTTGGGGACGGAAAAAGAGCCTGTCCCATCAGCACCGCTTCACCCCATCGCCGTTAGCGTCCTGACACGCATCCAGGAGGACAAAGCCTAAACGACAGGCTGGTCGCTGCGCTGGAGCGGTGCCAGGGTGGCGAGGTCTTGCCGCCCGGGTGCAAATCTTGTTGGGACTCTGCAAGCCATCCCGGCAAGAGTCTTGCCGGGATCCCAGCCTTTGGTCTTCTATCTTCTGGTTATTGACCTGAATGCTTTCTTGACATTCATGCACTTGCATTCAGCTGTCCCCCGGCAGGCCTTGCCGCTGGTGTGTCCACAACCGTCCGTGCACAAGTATGGGGTACTAAAGGACCCAAACATTAGTACACCGATAGGAGCCCCTGGGCCTAGGCCATACACGGGTGCGAGGCGTTGTTGGGCTAGGCCCAAACAGTGCACGGGCACGCGTGGCAGGAGTCAGCGGTTGTAATCATTCCGCTTACTGCGCCCCCCACGACGCACATTGAACGCGTGACGTGGGAGACGTGCGCAGAGCGGCCGTAATAGTAGCGCGCTCGCAAAAGTGTTTTCACATTGACTAGTAAAGAGGCAGCCTCGCGCCTTCCCCATAAAAAGGAATCCGCAGAGGCGCTTGCTCATTTACCTCCTGTCCTTTCCAATCTGGAAACCGCCGTCGTCTCCTTCCTCGAGCCCGAAACAGAGCCTCTCCCACTCGCCCGCCGCCTCCACGCCCTCATCGTCTTCGGCCTCTGCTCCCATTGTCACCATGCCGCCCAAGGCGAGCAAGAGCAAGGAGGTGAAAGCCGCCGTCCCGGAGAGCGAACTGGTGAAGATGCGAAGGGAGCACGTTGTCTTCACTTCGGCGCTCGATGCGAGCGCTCTGAAGGACCGGTACCTGTGCATGTGGGCGAAGGAGACGAAGGCTCATCCTGCTACTCGCGTGAGCCCAGGTTCCTCCAAGGGTGGCCCTGATAAATTCCCCTTCTTTGTCGACTACTTTTACTGCGGGCTCTGTCCTCCGTTTTCTGATTTCTTCATCGACATCATGTACACATACGGCTTCCATCTCTTGGATTTTACGCCAAATGCCGTGACATGCATGTCTGTCTTTGCCCATCTCTGTGAAAATTTTGCCGGAGTACTCCCTAGCACAGCCCTCTTCCGCCACTATTTCATTCCCCACATTCAAAAGGGAGAAGCCCTTTCTGGTTCTATCACCTGGATTCCAAGGACATGGAACAAGGAGATATACCCAGACGGGGTCTGCCGCGAGAAGTGGGAAGAATGGCGTGCCAAGTGGTGCTGGATTCAGGAGACAGATCCCCAGCCCTTCTGTTCGCCTCGACAAACAAAAATGGCACGCGGTAATGACTGGAGCGCCCTCGATCCTCAAGATGAGAAGCTCACAGTTGCAATTACCAGGATCCACCGCCTCAAAGTTATCGGGCTCACAATAGAAATGATTGGCGCCGATTTCCTTCGCCGGCGCATCGCCCCTCTCCAGAACAAAGGGAGACCAGCCTGGGAGTTCCGGAATGCGGCAGATATCATGAGGCTGCGCCCTGGTTTAAATAACAACCTGACGGTCATGCAGCACACATCTCTCTGCCAGAAACTATTCAGGTCTGACGCGAGATACAAGTTGCCGGCTAGCATAATTCCTCTGTGCAATAACTCCGCCTTGGCCTCAATCATCGCCATGATGCCGGTGTGTAATGCTCACGGCCTTGACGGAACTTGGGTCGAGCCATCCGCAGAGCAGGCACAAGAGTTCTTTGACAACTTGTCGGAGAGGGACATCCGGGAAGAGACGAACCTCATCCGCCCCACCACTGAAGAAGAAGTGGTGTATATCGCCAGCAGGGCGGAAGAGGCGAATCTTGCCACGGAGGCCAGTAGCACTGGCTTCACGGAAGGGGAAGCCAGTGAAGAAGAAGTGATGTTAGAGGGAAAACTTGTCGGGCAGGGCGAGGTTGCCGGAGAGCAGAGTGGCACAGCTGCCGGGAGCCCTTCTGCCGAAGATACAGTCGAGGAGCAGCTGCACGAGGAGCCCCCAACTCCCGAGAAGAAGACGAAGCGTGTTCTTCGGAAAGCCACCTCTGGTGCCTCAGCCCACCAATCTTCCTCGAGTGGTGCAGCCCCCAGCAAGGGGGCGGCCGGCAAGGCTGCGCAGCGGCAAGAAGCTCAACAGCAACCCGTGCAGCGCTCGAGATGGTCGACCGCGGCAATGACTGAAGCGGCGGGGGTGTCTCATACGACGGCTTCTGCCACAGCCAAGCGACCCAGGACCACTCCTTCACCTCCTCACACGGACATCGTGGCGGAAGTTGACTTTGACCTCTCCGCCTTTAGCTCGGAAGGAGAAGAGTAAGGGTCCTGTCACATCCTTGAAATTCTGAATCCCCAGTTTTACTTAACTTATTTGTCTTGCTTTGGCCTGTCCCCGCAGAGATACGGAAATGTTGGCGCAAAGGATGGCGAAGAAGGCGAAGACTTCAACAGGCGATGAGCCGCCAGCAAGCACCACAAGTGCGCCAGAGCCGACCATCACCAGCCCGGAGCCCAGCCCACGACGCAGTCCTCAACACAGCCCCCGACGCAGCCCCCAGCGTGAGTTCGCTGCTCACTTTCCGTTGGCAAATGTCGGGGTGTGTATCTTCACTGCTGACATCACCGGGCTTGTAGGAGAGGAGCGGCAACAAGGAGCACCATCAGGAGCTATCCCTAACGTGCCGCCTCCGTCAACTACGCCGCCCAGAGACAGATCTTCGGCAAGGGCTTCCGCTGGCAAGCCGATTCTTGTTGAGGAGGAGCCGGCAAGCACGAGCACCGGCAGTCCTACATCGGCAACCAATGTTGCCGGGAAAGGAGATACCACCTCTCAACAGCTTGACGCAGGTAAACTGTCTGCCTCAGAGTACTTGTCATTCTGTCTTTATATATTTTTTTGTCTTCTTGAACTTCCACCTCAGCCTTATCTTGTTTGTTTTCTTGGCCTTCAGATATTCCCTCGATGGAACACATGGATGTTGATGCCGTTACCGAGGAGACCGCCAGGGGTGCTGCCGCCGAGGCCGACAGAGTTACCGCTAACAAGGCCGCCAAGGATGCTGCTGCCGAAGCCGCCAAGTAGTCTGCTGAGAAGGCCGCCAAGGTGTCCAGTGACCATACTGACGGCATTCCTGCCGCAGGAGCGCTAGGCGCTACACCGGCCACGGAGCCCCCAGCCGCCGGTGAGACGGTTGTTGAGGATCAGCCGTCAACATCCGAATCCACCTCATCAAGCAAATACCTCAAGGTCGGCGACAACCTGTTCCTCAGCCTACCAGGGACGGCAAGCATTGGGGTGCCAACTGAAGGGGAAATTTTTGACGAGGACGTCATCGCCGCTGCTAGGCTCAAGATTGTCGATGAGCCACGCACCAGCAGCAGCAAATCCGAAGAAGAAAAGCTCCTCCAGGCCATGAGCAACAACTTTCAGAAGCTCCAAGCGCTTCACCGCGCCCGGAAAGAGAAGCTGGACTCCAGGGCAGCACTTGTCGAAGCAGCGGAGGTAGTTTTCCAGAAGTGCGTGGAGGAAACACAAATATGGTACGCCGAGGCCTTTCAGGAGCTGAAGGCGAGTCAAGAGCAGCTGAATCAAAGATGGAACGAGCTCCTCATGAAGCAGTCTGATGTTGAGAAGGCACAAGAGGAGGCCGCACAACAGGCCGCTGCAGAGGAAGCTCGCCTAATAGAGTGCCGCGTCGGGCTCGACGCTCATGAGGAGGAGCTCGCCGCTCGCGAGAAGGCACTTGCCGACAAGCTTCGTGGCAAGGACGAAGAGATTGAAAGGCTTGTCGCGTAGCGAACCCAAGAGCTGGAGCAGAAACACAAGGAAGCCCTCGAGGCTCTGGACACAGACCATGCCGGCAAGCTGAAGGCAGCCGTCAATGCTACCGAAGCTGCAGAGGCCGCCAAGAACGAGCTTGACGATAAGGTGAAGAGACTGGAGGCGGACCTTGAGGATCACGGCAAGGAGATGTCGACACTCAAAACCGACAGAGAGAAGACTCTCTACAGCTTGGCGGAGATGAAAACCACCATATCCGACAAGACCAAGCAACTCACCTCAGCCAATGAATCCATTGCTGATCTGAAATTGAAGCTGACCATGCTGGAAGAGTCCCTTGAGAACAACATGGCTCGTGAGAAGGTCTTGATCAAAGATCTCCAGAATGAGAAGGAGCTGCTCAAGAGCGCCGCCGCCACTTATAATGACTATGTGGCAGGTGTGCAGATCTGGACTGAGCACCTATCGATGTCGTGGAAAGGCTCTCAGCACAATTGTCCACCATCGGCCTGCAGGGCTTCAACTATTCTTCCGACGACAGGGTGTCTCCGAGTGCCAAGTTGACCATGTTCTTTGATGGCATGATTGACGCCATGAGGCTGCTCCATTCTGATCGAGCAACCCGTCTGGCCAACGAATCCCGCAAACTCTGCCGGGCCATCCTCCTCAAGGTGCTCATCAAAGTGGTGCACAAGAACCCTGGCATCAACCTCACCAACGTTCTTAACCGCTTGCCGAAGGACGTAGACATCAAGGCACTTGAAGAACTTGCCGCGCCCATCGTTGACAAGGTGAACCAAGTCAAGAGGGTCGAAGGCCAGCGCAGGGACTAGCCGCTCTACTTCTTTTTGTCGCCACCATTCCATGCCAAAACAGTTTTATCTTAAGTTAGAATCGCGGCAACTATTAATGTAATATAACTGGCTGTGTTTTGAATGAATGCATGCTATTTCTCTTGTCTGATTTCTTTCTGTATGGTACATGCCCTACGCTTTATTGGAAACTTGCCGGTGCGCACAGTCTTGCCGCGAGCGCTTTGAGGAACGGATCCTTAGCAGCCTGCTGGAGGTGCCGCTGCCGGCAAGATACCTTGGCGTTTTCAGTGCAGCCACTTAAACTGTTGAGCGGACTCGAAACAAAGTAAGGGCGCAACCGATCATGACAAGGTTCCTTCGCGTGCAGGTTTTCCATACAAAAGTCGAAATCGTCCAAGGAAAATAACTTTATATTGAAAATTTTACTTAGAGTTTTGCAACTTAGCTTTCCGTTGTTGTACTCCTTTCTACAAGATGTCAATTTTGAACATCGCCTGTTGGTGTCCATACCATCATCCCCCCGGCAAACTTGTACGCGAGGGAACCTTCTATCCTTTAAGAAAAAGAAAGAAGAGAAAATAGGGATATGGAACCTTGGCGGTTCGTTAATACTTACTGGAAATAAGTGTAATACAATATCTCAGACAAACATGCATATAAGTAAACATGAAAATCGACAAGAATTGTAAAACACTTAATCTTATTCAACTATGCACAGGGTCTGCGCCTGGCTTTGTACAAAGGATTATATGCCTTGCCGGCAAGACTTGTACAAAAGATGGTTGCCGGGGGACCCGACAACCGCGTCTTATGGATAGAACTTACGAAGATGTTCGATATTCCAAGAATTGCTCACTGGAACGCCATCTTCGGTCTCCAGGCGGACTGCGCCAGGCCTGGTGACCCGTACTACCCGATAAGGGCCTTCCCACTTCGGCGTCAACTTGTTAGAATTCTTGGCCGACTGAATGCGCCGAAGAACAAGGTCGCCTTCCTCAAGACTTCGGGCATGGACCTTGCGGCTATGGTAGCGGCGCAAGGCTTGCTGGTAGCGTGTAGCTCGCACAGCAGCCTGAAGACGATCTTCCTCAAGGAGCGTAACGTCATCTTGCCGCAACTGCTCTTGCTCAAGCTCATCATAGGCGAGCACTCGAGGTGACCCATATGTGAGTTCCGTGGGGAGAACTGCTTCCGCCCTGTATACTAGGGAGAAGGGTGTCTGGCCGGTGGCTCGATTTGGTGTCATTCTGATTGACCAAAGAACTGCCGGCAGCTCATCAATCCAGCGTCTTCCGCACTTGCGCAGCTTGTCGAAAGTTCTTGTCTTAAGACCTCGCAACACTTTAGCATTTGCCCTTTCCGCTTGGCCGTTGCTCCTTGGATGAGCAACAGAGGCAAAACAGATCTTGCCTCCAAGGTCTTGGACGTACTGCATGAAGGTGTGGCTTGTGAACTGTGTGCCGTTGTCAGTGATGATCCTGTTTGGTACACCAAAACGGCAGACTAGTCCTTTGAAGAACTTGACGGCTGATTGTGCTGTCACCTTCCTTACTGCTTCCACTTCCGGCCACTTTGTGAACTTGTCGATTGCGACGTACAAGTACTCAAAGCCCCTGGTAGCACGGGGGAAAGGGCCTAAAATGTCGAGCCCCTAGACCGAAAATGGCCAGGAAAGAGGGATTGTCTGAAGAGCTTGAGCTGGTTGATGCAATTTCTTTGAATGGAACTGGCACGCTTCACACTTGGTTACTAGTGCAGTTGCATCCTGGAGAGCAGTGGGCCAAAAGAAACCTTGCCGGAATGCCTTACCAACAAGAGCTCTTGATCCTATGTGGGAGCCACATATGCCTCCATGTATCTCTGCCAACAGCTCCAGTCCATCCTCCCGAGGAATGCACTTCAATTTCACACCGTTCGGTCTCTTTCTGTACAGGACATTGTCCACAAACTGGTACATATTAGACCGACGGGCTACTTTCTCCGCTTCTTCCTGTTCTTCGGGGAGTTCTCCTATTTGGAGGAACTGAACAATGTGTTGTGCCCATGCTGGAGCCTGAGGCTCGACAGCAAGGACTAAAGGCATATCTTCTGCCACGAGAGCGTTTGTCTCTACGGCAAGGGCTCGAGGCCCTGCCGGAGCCCGTTGCCCCTCGGCAGGCTTGGCGTTGTTCCTGGCAACTTCCTTGCCGGCAGGGTTCCTGCCGGCAGCTTCTAGGAGCTCTGCAGGAAAGTACTGGCCGGAATTCAACTTCCTTCTCTTATCTTGCTTCGCTGATGGTGCTACGGATGGCTGAGTCAATTGAAGCACAAAAGTCCCTGGTTCCACAGGTAACTTGAGGGCAGCGCGCTTTGACAGGTCGTCGGCAATGTTGTTCTTTGCACGAGGAACATGCTCTGTTTGCAGACCGTCAAAGCGCGCCTCCAACTTCCTCACTTCATCTACGTAAGCTTCCATCAACGGGCTCTGATAATCTTTGTTGACTTGCTTGACGACGAGCTGTGAATCACCTCTAACGATGAGCTTCTTAATTCCAAGGTTTGCCGCGATCCTGAGACCGGCAAGCAGCTCTTCATATTCCGCAATGTTGTTTGTCGACCTCTCCCGGGGAAAGTGCATCTGAATTACATATTTGAGGTGCTCTCCGGTGGGTGCAACAAGCAGCACGCCAGCACCCGCGCCTTGCAGCGAGAAAGCCCCATCAAAATACATAATCCATTCTTGACTCGTTTCCTTGACGGGGGGAGTTGTTTCTTGAATCTCTTCGTCCGGCGTTGGGTTCCATTCTGCAATGAACTCTACCAAGGCTCTGCTCTGAATAGTTGAAGTGCTTTCAAACTTGAGACCAAATCTTGACAGTTCCAACGCCCACTCCACAATCCTGCCGGTCGCATCTAGATTTCGTAAAATCCGTTGCAACGGGAAGCGAGTGACGACGGTGATCTCATGTGCCTGGAAATAATGGCGCAGCATCCTCGAGGCCATAAGGAGGCCGAAGAGCAACTTTTGCACACCAGAGTATCTTGACCTAGCCCCCTGCAAAAGGGAGCTGACAAAATAAACTGGGCGCTGCACCATATTCTTCCTCTGTGTCACTTCATTTGACTGCGCAGATCCTGCCTTGTCGGCACCAGTCTTTGCCGGGGAAAATCCTGGCTCGTTGCTTGACGGTCCTGCCTCCGCCGCTGCTTCTTCGTCAACTTCTCTCTGCGCCACTAACGTAGCACTAACCACTTGATTCGTTGCCGCCAGGTATAGCAACAACGGCTCTTGTGGTTTAGGCGCGACTAGTGTTGGCGGAGAGGAGAGGTACCTCTTCAAATCCTGCAGTGCTGCCTCCGCTTCCGGAGTCCACTTCATTGGACCTGCCTTTTTCAAGATTTTGAAAAATGGCAGGGCGCGCTCAGTAGATTTGGAGATGAACCTACTAAGAGCAGCAACGCAGCCGGCAAGACGACGCACATCTTTGACGCATCTTGGCGCTTCAATCTGCTCAATTGCCTTGATCTTGTCAGGATTCGCCTCGATCCCACGCTGAGACACAAAGAACCCGAGAAGCTTGCCGGATGGAACGCTAAACACACACTTCTCAGGATTGAGCTTCAAATTGATCTTGCGCAGATTCGCAAACGTCTCTTCTAGATCTTGTATGAGTGTTGCTTTGTCCTTGGTTTTGACCACTATGTCATCCATATAGGCTTCCATATTTCTATGTAGTTGGGGCTCAAAACTGATCTGAACCGCTCTTGCAAACGTTGAACCAGCACTTTTCAACCTGAAAGGCATACGTAAGAAGCAATACGTACCACACGGGGTGATAAATGCGGTTTTCTCTTCGTCTTCCTTAGCCATGAAAATCTGATGATACCCGGAATAAGCATCAAGAAATGACAACAAATCACAACCGGCGGTGGAGTCCACAATCTGGTCGATGCGCGGCAAGGGAAAAGGATCTTTTGGATAGGCTTTATTGATATCTGTATAATCAATACACAGCCTCCATTTTCCATTCGCCTTGCGCACTACAACTGGATTGGCCAACCATGTTGGATGGAGCACTCCTCTAACCAAACCTGCCGCTTCTAACTTCCTGATTTCCTCGGCAATAAATTCTTGCCTCTCCAAGGCTTGCTTCCTAACTTTCTGCTTGATGGGCCGTGCATGAGGATAGACAGCAAGATCGTGCTCAACCACCTCCCTGGTAACACCGGGGATATCAGATGGTTGCCATGTAAACACATCGACATTCGCCCGCAGGAAGGTAATGAGCGCGCTTTCCTATTTGTCGTCAAGGGTGGAACTTATGGTGAAAGTTCCCCCCATACCATCTTCCTTGACGGGCACCTTCTTGGTTTCTGGTGGAGCTGCCTTGGATTTCTTGCTCTTGCCGGTGGAGCTCTCTGGCACATCCTCAACAGGAGCGCAGCACTTCGAGGAGGTGCGTTTGCCGGAGTGTGTGCTAGAGGTCTTGCCGATCTTCTTCCCCCCGGGAGCTTCAGCAGCAGGAGCAAGTGCCTTGGCGGCAGGTGCTGCAACTGCCTCCCGGTAAAGTCAGTCGGTGCAGATAAGTGCATCTTTCTTGTCGGAGTTGACAGTGATGACACTCATCGGCCCGGGCATCTACAATGTATTATAAGCGTAGTGCGATGCCGCCATGAACTTGGCCAGCGCTGTACGGCCAAGGATCCCATTATATGGCAATGGAATCTTGGCGACCTCGAAGACAATCTTTTCTGTCCTGAGGTTCAAGTCACTACCAAATGTTACTGGTAGTGTGATCTTACCCTTCGGCTGTCTCCTTCCTGGATTGATCCCCTGAAACGTGCCCGTTTCTTCGAGATCTTCATCAGGAATTTGCAACCTTTTGATCACATCAGGTGAGATCAAGTTCAAACCAGCCCCACCGTCAACTAACATTTTCATCACTTTGAGGTTGCGAATCGTTGGTGAAACCAACAATGGCAAAACACCCGACCGCAGTTGTGCGATCAGGGTGATCCTCAGCGTCAAAAATGATAGGCGTGTTGGACCATTTCAATGGTTTCCGGGCACCAACAGATGGCTCTGTTGCATTAACCTCACGCGCCCACTGTTTAAGTCGGTGGTGGGAAGAATGCAACGAGGCGCCCCCGTCAATGCACATGACCTCTGTAGCTTTTTGAAATTCGTGCTCGCCGAACTCTTCATCCTCCTCATCGTCATCGTCACCCCCCTGTTCCTTGTCGCGGCCTCGAGCGGGCCTCTCCTTCTGTTGCTTGGCCTTGCCGCGGTGACCTCCTTGGCCACCGCGTTTCTTGCCGGACCCCTCTGCACCATCCTGAGCCCTCTCCTTGTCTCGCCTTTCATACTCAGCTTTCTGCTTCTCGACAAGCTGCTCAACTTGCCGGCAGTTTTGGAGATCATGACCCTTGGTGCGATGGATCTTGCAGTACTGCTTGTTGGAGCCCCCTGGCTTGTCAGCAGCCGCCAAGGCCTGACAGGAGGCGCACCCGGCAACCTCCTTGCCGGGGCCATCCACCTTGATCTTCTTGGCGGTGTCGAGGTTGCCGGATTCCTCGACGGCAAGCACGGCCTTGCCCTTGCATTTCCTATTACGCCGTCGGCCTTTCTTTGCCGGGGCGGCGGCGTCTTCGTCTTCAGAGTCGATTCCTGCACCAGCATCCTCGTCGGGGAATCTCCTCCCTTCTTCAGCTCGAGCGCATCTATCAGCCAGAGCATAGAGCTCGGCAACGTCCCTGACTTTGTTCATCGCCAGCTCTTCGCGCATCCTACGGTTGCGCACGTTCTGATGGAACGCGCTGACAACAGCGGCAGGATGAACGTCTGGGATGTTGTGATGTATATGGCTGAATCTCTGTATGTACTTGCACAAGGTTGCGCCCTCTTTCTGGGGGATGAGATGCAAATCACTTTCTTGGCCAGGAGCTTGGTGGCCTCCGGTGAAGGCACCAACAAACTCATGACACAGATCTGCCCAGGAAGAAATGGAATTTTTTGGCAGATGCATCAACCACGACCTGACGTTGGGCTTAAGCACCAATGGGAAGTAGTTGGCGAGTATCTTGTCGTTGCGAGCCCCGGCAGCCTGCACCGCAATGGTGTAGATGCTCTAGAACTCCGACGGGTGAGTCTTGCCGTCGTATTTCTCCGGGACCTCCGGTTTGAACGTTCGGGAATTGGGCCACTGGACTCGCCGCAGCTCATGGGTAAAAGCTGGACAACCGACCTCATAAGGTAGGTCACCAGGATACCCTGGCGTAGGCTTGTCTACAGCGGGTCCTGCGCGCCTATCAGATTGATGGCGCACTTCCCGCCGCCGCTCGATGGTAGTCCGAGCGTCTTCTTTGCTCCGTTCCCGAAGAACCTGACGTTGATCATGGCGAGTTCGCGGATCAGACGACGCCATTGAATCGTCATCACAGGTGTCGATCCGCTGAGTCAGCGACCGCTGTTGCCGCCGTGGAGGAGAGTGCATCGTGGTCGTACCACCTCCAGTCTTTTCGCCATCGGAGCGCGCCGGCTTGATGGACTGCTGCCGCGAGGGCTCCGCCCGCTGAGGCCCATCTTCATTAGCAAGGCCGACGAGGCTCTGAATAGCAGCTCTCCATTCTTCAAGCCTCTCCGCAGCAGGAGGAAAATTCAGGAGCAGCTGTGCTCACGCCAGTGCTTCTGCTGGTGTAGGCGGCGGCGAAAGGTGCGAGGAACGTGAGGTGCTCTGACTCCTAACCATGTTAGAAGGAGCTCCATCACGGTCCCGCGACCGCGCGCCGCTTCCATCATCGTTTCGGCGTGCATGCTGGCCCTGTGCATCTCGAGAATGATGCTCGGGGGTCTTTCCTTGGGGATGTTTAGAACCACCAATGTCACGGCGCTGTTCACTGATACGTCCATTTTGCATCATGCTTTTATATCGATATTTATTGCATTATGGGCTGTTATTACACATTATGGTACAATACTTATGCCTTTTCTCTCTTATGTTACAAGGTTTACATGAAGAGGGAGAATGCCGGCAGCTGGAATTCTAGACTGGAAAAGGAGCAAATCTGAGATACCTATTCTGCACAACTCCAAAAGTCCTGAAAATCTACGGAGAATTATTTTGGAATATATATAAAATATTGGGCGAAAGAAATACATTAGGGGACCCACCAGGCAGTCACAAGCCAGGGGGGCGCGCCCTACCCCCCTGGGCGCACCCCTGTGGCTTGTGGCCCACCTGGCAGGCCTCTGGTGCCCATCTTCTGCTATATGGAGGGTTTTGACCTGGAAAAAATCATAAGGGAGCTTTCAGGACGAAGCGCCGCCGTCTCGAGGCGGAACTTGGGCAGAACCAATCTAGGGCTCCGACGGAGCTGTTCTGTCGGGGAAACTTCCCTCCCGGAGGGGGAAATCGAAGCCATCGTCGTCACCAACGATCCTCTCATCGAGAGGAGGTCAATATCCATCAACATCTTCACCAGCACCATCTCCTCTCCAAACCCTAGTTCATCTCTTGTATCCGATCTTTGTCTCAAAACCTCAGATTGGTACCTGTGGGTTGCTAGTAGTGTTGATTACTCCTTGTAGTTGATGCTAGTTGGTTTACTTGGTGGAAGATCATATGTTCAGATCCATAATGATAATTAACACTCCTCTGATTATGAACATGAATATGCTTTGTGAGTAGTTACGTTTGTTCCTGAGGACATGGGATAAGTCTTGTTATAAGTAATCATGTGAATTTGGTATTCGTTCGATATTTTGATGAGATGTATGTTGTCTCTCCTCTAGTGGTGTTATGTGAACGTTGACTACATGACACTTCACCATTATTTGGGCCTAGAGGAAGGCATTGGAAAGTAATAAGTAGATGATGGGTTGCTAGAGTAACAGAAGCTTAAACCCAAGTTTATGCGTTGCCTCGTAAGGGGCTGATTTGGATCCACATGTTTCATGCTATGGTTAGATTTATCTTAATTCTTCTTTCGTAGTTACGGATGCTTGCGAGAGGGGTTAATCATAAGTGGGAGGTTTGTCCAAGTAAGGGCAGCACCCAAGCACCGGTCCACCCACATATCAAATTATCAAAGTAACGAACGCGAATCATATGAGCATGATGAAAACTAGCTTGACAGAAATTCCCATGTGTCCTCGGGAGCGCTTTGCCTTATATAAGAGTTTGTCCAGGCTTGTCCTTTGCTACAAAAAGGATTGGGCCACCTTGCTGCACCTTTGTTATACTTGTTACTTGCTATCCGTTACGAATTACCTTATCACAAAACTATCTGTCACTGATAATTTCAGTGCTTGCAGAGAATACCTTACTGAGAACCGCTTGTCATTTCCTTCTGCTCCTCGTTGGGTTCGACACTCTTACTTATCGAAAGGACTACGATAGATCCCCTATACTTGTGGGTCATCATTCATCGCATGCAACCTGAGAAGGCCGCGGTGCATGCGCCGGCGTGGGTGTCTTAGAAGGAGCCCTTCCGTCCTTGGAGTTCACTATGCCGCCCATAGGCAGCACAGCTCCGTCCTTAGATCTAGCGGCGCGCGGGTTGCCGTCGCCGCTGCGAACGACGCCGCTCGCCTGGCTTTGATAGGCGGAACGTCGTGGAGGCTCATGACCTCCGCCTCCTCCACCTGCGTCCACACCATCGCCCGTCCGTGTAGCCACAGGCATAGCGGACGCGGATGGATCAACCGCCGTGAAACCCTTCTTCTTGGGAGCCATGGCGATGGAGATGATGAAGAAACTGGCGCGCTGATCGCTAGATCAGGTTCACGCACCCCTCCGCCCCTACCTGGCGCGCCAAAGATGTCGGCGTACGACACCTATGGGATCGCGTGGATCCCTTTTACGGTTCGGCAGGGAAGAAGGTGTGCACAAAGAGCAGATCCAACGATCAATGCGAGGGATTTTTACCCAGGTTCGGGCCGCTGAGAAGCGTAAAACCCTACTCCTGCTTTAGTGTATTATGAGTGTTTGAACTCTGGCTCCAGGAGCGCTATGTGATGAACAGTACACAGCCGTTGCGCATGCATCTGGGCCAGAAGGTCCTTCCCTCTGTAGCTACGCCTTGGGCCTCCTTTTATATGTCGAAGGGGTCACCAACAGTGGCGCACAGTACATATAAGAGGTGTAAAGTTGCTACAGCGTTTACATAAATATCACTGACGTCTTAGGACAAACGCATTAAATGCTCCGTTTAGGTGTCCCTAGCTTTCTTGGGGACGGAAAAAGAGCCCGGCCCATCAGCACCGCTTAACCCCATCGCCGTTAGCATCCTGACACGCATCTAGGAGGACAAAGCCTAAACAACAGGCTGGTCGCTGCGTTGGAGCGGTGCCAGGGTGGCGAGGTCTTGCCGGGTGCAAATCTTGCCGGGACTCCGCAAGCCATCCTGGCAAGAGTCTTGCCGGGATCCCAGCCTTTGGTCTTCTGTCTTCTGGTTATTGACCTGAATGCTTTCTTGACATTCATGCACTTGCATTCAGCTGTCCCCCGGCAGGCCTTGCTGCTGGTGTGGCTACAACCGTCCGTGCACAAGTATGGGGTACTAAAGGACCCAAACTTTAGTACACCGACACAAGGTGAACCTCAACACGACATGGAGGCATCCACAAGCGGTACACGGCAAGATGAAGAGGTGGAAGAAGCTCATCATGATGATCCGCCACAACCACCTTCACCACCACCTCAAGGCAATGACACCTTCAACAACGATGAAGAAGATGATGATGAAGAAGCTCCACCATCCAACAAGCAAAAGCTACCCCGAGTTCGAGCAAGAGTGGACAAAAACCATCCTCTATATGAAATCTTTGGTGACATACCAACCGGGAGGATAACTCGCTCTAAAACTCGACTAGCTAACTTTTGTGAGCATTATTCATTCATATCTAGTATTGAGCCCTTGAAGGTAGAAGAAGCTCTTCAGGATCCGGATTGGGTGAACGCTATGCACGAGGAGCTACACAACTTCGAGAGGAACAAAGTGTGGACACTTGTGGAGAAGCCCAAGGACGAGCAAAACATCATTGAAACCAAATGGGTGTTTCGGAACAAACAAGATGAAGACGGTCAAGTCATACGCAACAAGGCGCGTCTCGTGGCTCAAGGCTACACCCAAGTCGAAGGTATGGACTACGGTGAGACCTATGCACCCATTGCTAGACTTGAAGTTCTCTGCATTCTTCTTGCTTATGCTAATCACCATGATATCACGCCTTATCAAATGGATATTAAAAGTGCATTCTTAAATGGTGAGATTGAATAAGAAGTCTATGTTAAGCAACCCCCTGGTTTTGTGAATCCTAAGAAACCTAATCACATCTACAAGCTTCGTAAAGCTCTTTATGGTCTTAAGCAAGCCCCACGTGCTTGGTATAAATGCTTAACGAAGTTTCTTATTGAAAAGGGTTTTGAGATTGGTAAAATTGACGCAACCTTATTCACTAAAAGAGTTAATGGTGAACTATTTGTGTGCCAAATTTATGTGGATGATATTATCTTTGGATCTACTAACCCACAATTTAGTGAAAGATTTGGAAGGTTGATGTCCGAGAAGTATGAGATGTCCATGATGTGTGAGCTGAAATTTTTCCTTGGTTTGCAAATCAAGCAAACGAGAGAAGGAACTTTCATCTCTCAAACCAAGTATACCAAGGACTTGTTCAAGAAGTTCAACATGCAAGAGTGTAAAGGTAGGAAAACACCTATGCCTACTAGTGGACATGTTGATCTTACCAAGGAGGACGAACCGGTTGATCAAAAGGTTTATCGATCTATGATTGGTTCATTGTTATATCTATGTGCCTCCCACCCCGATATCATGCTTAGTGTTTGCATGTGTGCTAGATATCAAGCTGCTCCTAAAGTGTGTCATGTTAAGGCCGTGGAAAGAATTGTGAGATACTTGATACATACACCAAACTTTGGCATATGGTATCCCAAGGGATCTTCTTTTAATCTTGTTGGCTATTCCGACCTGGACTATGCCGGAGATAAGGTTGACAAAAAATCCATGATAACCCACAAGTATAGGGGATCGCAACAGTTTTCGAGGGTAGAGTATTCAACCCAAATTTATAGATTCGACACAAGGGGAGCCAAAGAATATTTGAGAGTATTAGCAGTTGAGTTGTCAATTCAACCACACCTGGAGATTAAATATCTGCAGCAAGGTGATCAGTAGCATAGTAGTATGATAGTTTGGATAGCAGTAGTAGCAGTAACGGTAACAATAGCAGTGATAGCAATAGTTTTGTAGCAATTGGAACAGTAGCCGTAGCAATAGTAACTTAGCAGGAACAATAAGTGGAAAACTCGTAGGCACTGGATCGGTAACTCGTTGGATGATATTCATCATATAACAGTCATAACCTAGGGCGATACAGAACTAGCTCCAGTTCATCAATGTAATGTAGGCATGTATTCCGTAAATAGTCATACGTGCTTATGGAAAAGAACTTGAATGACAACTTTTGTCCTACCCTCGCATGGCAGCGGGGTCCATAAGGAAACTAAGGGATATTAAGGCCTCCTTTTAATAGAGAACCGGAACAAAGCATTAACACATGGTGAATACACGAACTCCTCAAACTACGGTCATCACCGTGAAGTATCCCAAATATAGTCACTATGGGGTTGACGGATCATAACACGTAATAGGTGCATATGACTAGGCAAGATCGGATCAAGAACATAGATATAATGGTGATAACATAAACGGTTCAGATCTGAAATCATGGCACTCGGGCCCTAGTGACAAGCATTAGTGTCGGGGCACGGATGCTCACGATCACCTATGGGACCAGAGGTCCCTTGTGGTTCGGCAAGGGGGGTCACGTTGCACGGAGAGCGGAGAGCATGAGACGTCGCAACGATCAGGACATAGGCATTTTACCCAGGTTCGGGCCGTTGCTAAGCGTAAAACCCTACTCCTGCGTTTTGGTGGATTGATTGGAGGAACACGAAGAATGTAGAGCACCTAACCCCGGCAAGGACTCCTGTCGGGGAAAGAGCGGCTGCGCAAGTACAAGTGTTCAGGGGTTTGAATTCCCAACCTTGAGCTAGGTTGCCTTGGGCCTCCTTTTATAGTGCAAGGGGTTACCACAATGGCAAAACAGACATTATCTATCGATTAGATAGCCAAGCAGAGCTATCATACCTAACTCTGGCATATAGGACAAAATGCCATGATTACCTGCCTAGGTGGCACTTGGGGGTGCATCCCCGGCAAGCCCTTGCCACCGCTTGGCCGGTCGTTGCTTAAGATCTTGACACGCTGCAGGGCGGGTGTCAACTGAGCGTAACTTCCCTTCCAATGTGTCGCCACGTGCTTAGCGAGACTGATTAACTGCCTGAGGGCTCGACACCGCATCGATAAGTGACAGGTGTAGCGATGCAGTGGAGCGGTGGTTGGCTGGCTCACGCTTGCCGGGGAGTGGCCTGCCGGGTCTTCTGGGAGGTGTGTACGTCTTGGTCCCCGGCAAGCGTCGGGGACGCGCTTGGCGCGTCGCAGCCCAGGCCTGGGCTGCCGCGTTGAGCTCGCTGGAGTCTTGTCTTGATTGTCGCCGGGTTGGCTTGACCTGCTGCAAGTTGTGGTTGCCGGGCGTCGGTGGCTGCCTGTCCGGGCACAAGTTAGGGGAAAATAAACACCCCTGTTTGTTTACCCCGACAGAAGCCCCCGGGCCTGAGCCATATGTGTCACTTGGCACATTGGGTTAGGCCCCAAACAGTGCAGGGACACGCGATGGAGGGGTTCTGCTCTTCCATCCACGTCCACTTCGCGCAATTATTGCGGGTCGTGGGGTCATGGACGGGAGCCGTTGGAGAGTAAAAGGAACTGCCAGTAATAAAACGATAGTTCTCCGAAAAGATAGCGAAGAGCCAGCCCTCGCGCGAGTCCCCTGATAAAAAGGACAACGCGCAGGGGCGCTGCTTATTCACATCCTTTTCTCCGTCCTTCATCTTCCTCCTCAAGCCAAGAAACTGCTTCCACCGCCGCTCTCGTCCCATCGAGCGCCGCCGGACCACCTGCCGCCCTTGAAGGCTTCCAAGATGGGGCATAAAAAGGCAGGCAACAAAGGGAAGCAGGCGGCCACCTCCACGGATCTGGCGGCTGAGGAACGGAGGAGGAAGGCGGAAGAGCTCGAGAGGCGGCGACAGGGAGATGTGGTTATCTCTCTGTCGAGCCTGGATGGCAACACTCTGATCGAGAGGTACGCCTATATGTGGGGGCGGTTGACAAAGGGGCATGGAGCGCCTCAAGTTTTGCCGGACAACCCCAACGAGAAGAAGCCCTCATATTCGTACCACTTCTTCTGTGCATACTTTTACTGCGGTCTTGCTCCTCCCTTTTCTGATTTCTTCTGCGCCATGATGGCAACATATGGATTCCACCTTTTGGATTTCACGCCCAATGCGATGTCTTGCATGGCGATATTTGCCCATCTATGCGAGAACTTTGTCAGAGTTGCCCCCAATGTGGACTTGTTCAAGCACTTCTTCCTTCCTCGGATTGAGGACAAATCCCACCGCTCCGGAAATATAAGCTGGATCCCCCGGGATAAGAAGGAGTACCTTTCTGGGAATCTGCGTGGGAAGTGGGAAGAATGGAGGGGCGATTGGTGCTGAATCAAGGACGACAAGGCCCCTGAGTTTTGCCGCACGCGGTCTGAATGTGTTACGCGCGACAGTGACTGGGGGAAGCCTGGCCCAACTGACAGCAAACTCCGCTTGGCGCTGAACATGATCATCCGCCTCAAGGCTGCCGGACTGACCATTGAACAGGTGGGGGCAGACTCCCTCCGCCACCGCATCGCTCCTTTGCAAAAGAGGGACCGCTTTGCTTGGGAGTTCAATGGTCCTGCCGATTGGATGCGCCTATATCCTGGTCCCGCCAACAACCTGACAGCCTACTGCCATGGCTGGCTGTGTGATCAGTTGTTTGGCCATTTCGGGACACACCGCCTGCCGGAGAAAGTCATCCCGCTGCATTGCAATTCCTCCAGGAATCAGATTCTCCAATGGATGCCGGAATGCGATGCTTTCGGTGTTAAGTCTGACTGGGAGCTGCCCGCCCTGGAGAGCGAGATCGAGTGGATCTCCGCCTTGGGGGAGAGGGCTATCAAACCAGAGAACAACCTGACCGCGCCGACCAGGGAAGCGGAGAGGTCCTTTATCTCCGGATGAATCGCGGAGGACAAGGCCGTCAAGTCCGCCAGGGGAGCAGCTTCCGGAGGAGAAGAGGAGCCTGGGGACAATGGCTCTTCTGATGAGGAGGGCCAAAATCTTTTTCCGAAGGAGTCTGTCGGGCTGGAGCTTGCCGGGGCTAGCGGTTCCCAAGTCGCGGCAACAGGGGCCCAGGTGGAGGGCGAGGTGGAAGGGGCGAAGGACCCGGAGGTGGTAGAGTAGGGGCTCGAAGAGGGACCCCAAGCTCCGGAGCTGGGTCGCCGCCCCCGTCTACGCACCAACCGGGAGTCAACGGGCCCCGCGTCTTCGCGAAGTTCCTCGAAAGTGAAGAGGACGACTGCCAAGGGTGGCGGACGCGAAGTAGTACGTCGCCAATCCTCTCGTCTTGCTCAGACCAAGGCATCCCCCGCCAAGCGACGGAAGGTGCATGGGGTGGATCCCAGCCCCCTGTCCAGTCCAACTTCTCCGCCAGGCTCGCCTTTGTCGGCGGTCCTGGCTTCTCCGCCAAGCCCCGCCCCTCCAACTCTGAAGAGGAGCCGAGCCACTCCACCGCCCGCGTCGTACGAGCTAGGCTCAATGCTTCTTGCCTCGGAGTATGTTTTGTTGATCCCAGCTTCTGTCAGAAGGCTTTCAATTTTTAATTTTCCTGACTGATTATATATGATTGACCTTGACAGGGATGAAGATGATAAGACTCTTGCGCATAGGGTCAAGAGGGCCAGGTCTGCCGCGGGCTCGGACCTTGCAGCAGGCGGAGGCTCTGCAGGAGACGCGGAAGGGAATCCCGTGCCTAGCCCCCTGCCCAGTCCTCTTCGCGAAATCCAAGCGAAGGTCTCGTCTGCTGGCGGGGATGAGGAAGGGCGCCTTCCTTCTCCCATCAGGGGAATAGGAGAGGAAGATCGGAGGGAGGCCCACCCAATGGAACCCCTTCTCCAAGATTCCCCGTCAATCGTTACCCGTGAGGGGGATTCGCCGGCAAGGGCCTCCGCCGAGGAATCTGCTCGTGCAAAGGTCATCGCTGAAAAGGTGGCGACGGACAATATGCCAGCAACTGATGTTGCCGGGGAAGGAGAGGTCTTCCCGCAGCATTCTCCATCGGGTATCCCTCTTGCCGAAGTTCTTGTTTCCCCTGTATCTTTTCCCTACGTGCTTTGTTGATTCTTGATTTTCATACTTCTGTTTTGTTGTTCTACTCAGCAGTCCCACTTTTTGAAGAGCCTGAACTGCTGGAGGAGGTCGCTGTTATTGGGAAAGACGCTGCCGCGGAAGCGGTGAAGATCGCTGCCGCAGAAGGACACGGCTCGGCTGCCGGGGATATTCAGGGGTCCCCGAAGAGAATGGAACAAAATCCCGGCAGCGCGCCCGTCCTGAGCTCAGGGGTTGAAGAGAAGACTCCCCTTCAAGCCATGATGCCTTCTCCGTCCAGCTATCCTCTGGCATCGGCTCTGCAGTCCCCGCGGAGTTGTCTGGAACTGATCACTGCTCTATTAAGCCACACATCTCTCGGCTCGCCCTTCTCAGTGGGTGTAGGCCTCGACGAAGAGATTAACAAGATCCTGGCTCCACTATCCCAGAGGATCGAAGGGGTTCACAGCACAGCTGACGCCGCCAAGGACTTGGCTTTTCTGGAGTCCATAGCAATAGTGCTTAAGGATGTGCAGAACAGGTATAGCCTCAAATGGCAGACGGTCAAGGAGTAACGAGATTCGACCGGGCTTGTGGATCAGCAGTTGAGGAGCAAAGGGAGCAAACTGCGGGACTGGTACAATCGGCAGGTCCATTCCCTCAAGAGGCAGCACGAAACGTTGTCCATGGCCAACGAGGATGTTACCGCCCAGAAGGTCCGTCTGGCGGAGCGCAAGGCGCTTCTGGACGCCAAAGAGGATGGCATTTCTGTCCGGGAAGAGAACCTCGAGGCCACCCTTCATGCCAAGGATGATGAGTTGGAGGACCGCGTCCGACAGCTTACCAAGGAGCTGGAAGATTGCCACAAGATTGCTCTTGATGCACTTTCCTCGGAATCTGCTGCTCGGCTGAAGGAGGTGACTGACGACTTGGCTGCTGCTTCTGCTGCCAAGGCCAAACTTGAAGCCCAACTGGTCAAACTGACAAAGGATCTTGCCGGGAGCACCAAGGAGATTGAGGCCCTCAAGGAGGAGGCGCGTAAGGCAGCTGCGACTCTGGAAGAGGTGCAATTACAACTTTCCTCCAAGGGCCAGGATCTTGATGCCGCCAATGGTACCATCTCCGAGATGAAATCCAGGCTTGCTTCCTTGGAGAGTAATCTTGAATCTGCCGAGGCCCATGAGAAGCTGTTGCTGACGAATTTGACCCGCGCTCAGACCCTTCAGAAGGATGCCGATGAGAACTTGGAGAACGTTGTTGAGCAGCGTGACCTCTGGATCAAGAGGATGGTCAATATCACCGAGCGCCTCACTGCCCAGATCGCCAAGATGGACATGAAGAGCTGGGCCTATTCCGCCGGCAAGCATGAAGCCCCCACCGTCAAGCTGACAATCTTCTTCGATGGTCTGGTTGAGGGGTTGAAGACGTATGAAGAGGACAGGGCTGCCTCCTTCGCAGATGAATCCCGGAAGCTAGTGCGCGATGCCCTATTTCTGGTCTTGAGCAACCTCACCTTTTTCCCTCCGGAGCTCGATCTTTCCAATGGTTTCAAGAAGCTGTCGTCGGGCGCCGACACCTCAGCTGCCTCGGAGAAGGCCGGTCCTCTCACCGATAGGATCCTCAAATTTCCAAGGACCCAGGGGAGCCACCGGAGTTAGCTTTATATCTTCCTTGCCTCCACGTTGTCCTGTATTTAAGACACAGTAGGTATCTCCTATTAGGGCGTGAACTCTCTTTATTTTATCATATGCTGAACTGATGTTTTTATGTAATCGCATACTATGCCTTCCCTTCCGGCGTTCGTATGATATTCACCATTGCGCGTTTCTAGTTACCTGCCAATGACGTGCTGCCATGAATTGCTTTGAGGAACAGGTCCTTAGCTTTCTGCTGGCAAGAGCACGCTGCCAGCAGGATTACCTCTGGCAGTGTTGACGCTGCCGCGCGTTTCGTTGAGCAGGCTCGAACCAAAACACGGGCGCGAACGAACACAGTAAGGTTCTGTCACACGCAAGGTTCAGCATATGAAACCTTTTCGTTCGGCGAAAGGGCATATAGACATATTTCTTAATGGAAATTGACTATTAGGTCAACTTAGCTTTTAGTCATGGCCTTTCATATCACCTAGGTGTCTTCTTTCTCCCGTGCCCCCTATGGTATGCGCACGGGCATGTGCTCACCGCAGCCCTGGAAGAGAGGGAATGTAGAGAAGAGCAAAACGAGGATACTTGAAGATCCGTTAGTCATGCATATGGTCCGCGGCAAGAGCCTGTCGGGTCGATGCGATATTCATGATTAATTCGGGAATGGAAGAAGAAAAAGGAGGCGGGTACGGCCGTCTCTTCTCTCCCCCCCCTTTTTTCGCACCCAACGGTCCCGTGGCATCCCGCGAGGGGTGTACAGGACCTTTCCGCGGTTCGCCTGCCGGGAGCGTCTACCAGCGGATATACTCTACCACTTGGTTCAGGATTCGTCCCTTGGCGGGACAAATGCAAGACCGAACCTCATGCGAGCTTATCGACACTGACAACGTCGTCGCCTACACAGAGCTAACCACAGGTGGGGAAGGAGGAGGAAGAAAGATATGGCCAGGTATCTCTTTCTCCCCCTGACCTGTTGGATTACGCCGTATCTCCCTCGGGTCGAGCGGACCTATTCCTTTCTGGCGTTCTCCACTCCGGTCTCGGCCACGGAGAACGCGGCGATGGCGCCGCCTCCGCCGACTGTGTTGCTTGTGGCGTCTTCCCCACTTGCGGCCACCGTGGTGCCCGCCGCGCTCGTGGATGCGCGCGAGGGAGTCCTCAAAGTGGAAAGATGTGCGGACGTGCTGGATTTATTCTTCGGAGTCATTGTTGGAGAAGATGATGATGAAGACCGATTCGCCGTTCACGAACTCGGGTTCGCGCAAATGATGCATGCTCCCTACCTGGCGTGCCAAAGATGTCGGGCACGGATGCTCATGATCATCTATGGGACCAGAAGTCCCTTGTGGTTCGGCATGGGGGGTCACGTTGCACGAAGAGCGGAGAGCATGAGACGGTGCAACGATCAGTACACAGGCATTTTACCCAGGTTCGGGCCACTGCTAAGCGTAAAACCCTACTCCTACTTTTTGGTGGATTGATTGGAGGAACATGAAGAATGCAGAGCGCTTAACCCTGGCAAGGACTGTTGTCGGGGAAAGAGCGGCTGCGCAAGTACAAGTGTTCGGGGGTTTGAATTCCCAACCTTGAGCTAGGTTGCCTTGGGCCTCCTTTTATAGTGCAAGGGGTTATCACAACGTATCTATAATTTTTGCTTGTTCCATGTTGTTATATTATCATTGTTGGATGTTTTACAATCATTTTATAACAACTTTATATCATTTTGGGGACTAACCTATTGACATAGTGCGAAAGTGCCAGTTGCTGTTTTTGCTTGCTTTTTACTTCACAGAATATCAGTACCAAACGGAGTCTAATCGCGACGAAACTTTTTGGAGATTTTTTCTGGACCAGAATACACCCAATGGGCCAAAAAAGTGCCAGGAAGGTGGGCTGTGGCGAGCACAACCCACCAGGACGCGCCAGGGGGCCCCCGGCACGCCCTGATGGGTTGTGCCCTCCACGGGGTCCCCCTCCACCGCCTCTAATGCCTATAAATTTCCAAATATTCAGAAAACCCTAGGGGAGTCGACGAAACACAATTCCACCCGCCGCAAGTTCCAGAACCTCGAGATCCAATCTAAACACCATCACGGAGGTGATCATCTTCTTCATAGGTATGTAGGCAGTAGCTAGATGGCTTCCTCTCTCTCTCTCTTATGATTCTCAATACAATGGTCTCTTGGAGATCTATTTGATGTAAACTTTTGCGGTGTGTTTGTTGGGATCCGATGAATTTTGAGTTCATGATCAGTTTCTATCCATGAATATTATTTGAGTCTTCTTTGATCTCTTATATGCATGATTACTTATAGCCTCATATTTCTTCTTCGAATCTTTGGTTTAGTTAGGCCGACTAGATCGATTTTTCTTGCTATGGGAAGAGGTGCTTTGTGATGGGTTCGATCTTGCGGTGTCCTTTCCCAGTGACACAAGGGGCAGCAAGGCACGCATGTATCGTTGCCATTAAGGATAACAAGATGGGGTCTATTCCTACATGAATAGATCTTGTCTACATCATGTCATCGTTCTTATTGCATTACTCCCTTTTTCCATGAACTTAATACACTAGATGCATGCTGGATAGCGGTCGATGTGTGGAGTAATAGTGGTAGATGCAGGCAGGAGTCGGTCTACTTATCTTGGACGTGATGCCTATATAATGATCATCGCCTTGGATATCGTCATGATTATTTGATCTTCTATCAATTGCCCAACAGTAATTTGTTCACCCATCGTGCACTATACTCATGAGAGAAGCCACTAGTGAATCCTATGGCCCCCGGGTCTACTTTTCCAACATATTACTTTCCGATCTATCTTTTTGCCTCTTTGTTTTCAGATCTACAAAACCAAAAACCCAAAAATATAATGTTGCACTTTTTATTTGCTCTTTTTATTTTGTGTTCTTGAGAGATCTATCTCTCCTATCTATCACTACCTAATCTATCTTTTTACCGTAGAGAGATTGATAACCTCTCTTTCGCGTCGGGTTGCAAGTATTTGTTATTTGTGTGCAGGTGCTGCTTATTGGGTGGTCGTGATCCTCCTACTGGTTCGATAACCTTGGTTTCATAACTGAGGGAAATACTTACCGTCGTTGTGCTGCATCGTCCCTTCCTGTTTGGGGAAATACCGACGCAGTCTCAAGCCACGTTAGGCACATTGCTGTAAGTATGGCTTACCATCAGCCTGACTTGGCGAAGTTCTTCATATAACCGCCTATCTACCCGATCCGCCTTAATATTTTTGGATAGCGAGGATAACTCGGCGTCTTGGTCCTTGTTCTTTTGCTCAAGGGCCTCACACTTAGTGATGGCATCCTTGAGCTCCTACTACACCTCGGATGCCCGAGCTTCATGCTTGTCGCTATCGGCCTTCACCGACGACAGCTCGGCAGACGCCTGTTCGGCCAGCGCCTTATGATCCGCGGCCTCCTGCTTCGCTTTCTTTAACTCCACCTTGAGGCTCTCAACCTCCGCGGCAGTGGCTGTAGTCATAATGGATAACCAAGACTCAGTCACAAGACCCCGAAACAACTTCAATTAATAAGAATGACAATGGCCAAGGAGGCACAGTTCGTACTTACCTTGCGCTTCGTCAAACCATTTGTTGAGGCGGTCTAGTTCCTCATCGGAGCTCTTAAGCTTCTGATTCAGCTCGGCCAGCTCCATGGCATTGGTGACCACTGCCGAAGACGAGGCCTACAAAACACCTTACTTATGTTAGACTCTCGAGCTATCGGTTGTAGACCCTCTGCTAAGTTTTCCCCAAACCTGCCAGAGTCTCGAAGGTCACAATTCTCATGTTTTCAATCATTTGTGCCTTTTCTGACCCCCCCCCCCCCCCGTGTGAGTTTTTCAAACTCACCCACGGCTCGGGGGCTACTGTGCTTACAGGGGTTGCATAAACCTTATAAATTAACTTTTTCTGGGAAAAAGAGTATTACATGGCTTACCTTGAAGCCCGTCAAGAGACCGTTAAAGGCCTCCTTCAGTCTGTTATCAACAGACTGAATCCCTTGTAAAACGGCACCCATAAGGGCGCATTGATCTTCGGCAAAGGAGGAGCTGGTCAAAGCCTCCTCCATCGCGGCCGGCCACCCAGTCGCGGCACGCTCTGTCACGGGCGACGCTGGTGGTGGCACCTCCGCCCTCCTTTCTTTGGAAGGCAGGGTCGACAATTTCGGAGCATAGAGTGCTCCGGAACCGTCTGCGAAGGGGGCTCAGATGAACCAGGTCCCCCCTCTTTGTTTGCCAGGAGGGGTTCCTCCCGCTGGTCTTGGGCAGCCGAGGTATTAACATCTGCCATTTCGTCGTCACCCTCGCCCCCGGTGTTCGGCCCAGGTGGGCTCTGGCGGGATAGCACCTCCACGGTCTCCTCGGCAGCTTGAGGAGGAGAGGGGCGTGACGCTGTCCCGCTCTCTGCCAGCTCGGCGGGCAGAGATTCCCCCTCAGATACCTGATCGGTGGGTAAGTCGCGTGGTGGGCTACAACATGGAAGGCACTCTTCCGGTTAGTGGCAAAACTCTGTACGAACGTACCATAAGATGTTCAAATTAAATACCTCTGGGCTGGGGGCTTGACCCTAGGGTTCCTCTGGGGGACCCTTTCGAAAGCCTCGGATTCCTCATCGGAATCCAGGCTATCATCGGGCAGGACCACTTTGGCCCTACAGGACCTTTTCAGGGCGGGGGGAGCTGGATCCTTTCGTCGGCAGACGTCGCCCTCTTCCTTGTCTGGGGGGAGTCCACCTCCCCCCCTTCCTCTATGTGCTCCTCCTCGTGAGCAAAGGAGGCCTGGGTCTCCCCGGACCTAGTGTACGGCGGACCTCTTGGGCGAAGGCCCTCTCGGACCTCCTTCTTCTCGCCTTTCTTCTTCTTCTCCTTCTTCTCTGGCGCCTAGTATGGCATCACGACCAGCATCGCCGTCAACAGGGCCGATCTAGGGTCTTCGGGCAATGGGGCTGGACCATTAATCCGTAGGGCCTTGTCCAGTCAGTTCTATGAAGGCGAGGAAGAAGCGGTTAAATTCCTTATTAAAAGGTAGATCCCGAGAATAAAAATGGAAACTTTGTTATACCTTGGTAGGAGGGTTTTCGGCGTCCAAGCCGGTGTCTTCCTCCTCGGCTGGCCAGTCCTTCTGGGGCTTGAACAGCGCCTTCCACAGCTTCTCGTGGGTAGTGCGGTAAAGATGGCGCACAGTGGCAGGGTCGTCAAGCTTGTAGGCCCACATTGGGTTAGCTTGGTGTTGGCAGGGGAGGAGACGGCGGCGGAGCATGACCTGGACCACGTTGGTCAGCTCTACGTTCGCCTCTATCACCTGCTTAATACGTTTCTGCAGTGCCTTCACCTCCGTAGCCAATCCCCAGTCAAGGCCTTTCTTGATCCACGAGATCAGCCTCATGGGGGGTCCGGATCTGAACTCAGAGGGTGCCGCCCAGTCTGCGCCTCGTGGTTCGGTGATGTAGAACCATTCTTTCTACCAGACCTTGACCGTGTCGATGAAGGTGCCCTCCGGCCACTCGACCCGTGGAAGTTTGCTAATCACCGCCCCTCCACAATCCGCGTGTTGACTATTGACAGTCTTCAGCTTGGCGTTGAAGACCTTTAACCACAGGACGAAATGCGGCTGGACCCGCAAGAAGGCCTCGCAGACGATGATGAAGGCCGAGATATGCATGATGGAGTTTGGGGCAGATCATGAAAATCTAACCCGTAGAAGAACATTAAGCCCCTTACAAAGGGGTGCAGCGGGAAGCTCAGTCCCCGTATGAAGTGGGGAATGAACACCAATCGCTCTCCCGACTTCGGCGTAGGCACCACTTGGCCAGCCTCTGGGGCGCGGTGGATGATGTTGAGCGGGAGGTAGCCGGCACGCTTCAGCTCCCGGATGTCGTTGTCGGTGACACAAGAGGCCTCCCACTTGCCCTGGGAACCTGAGCCGGCCACGACCGAGCTTGGGGAGAGGGGGAGGATGGCTTGGGGGAACTGAAGGAGGATTGGATCTGTGCGCTTGGAGCGAAGGAGGTCGAGAGGGCGATCTTGAATCTAAGGAGTGTATGGAGGCTTTGGGGATTTTCTCCCTTTTATGGAAGGTCATAATACAAAGAGCCCTCTTACTGCGCCGCGGACTGCGTCGCTTCCCGAACCAACCACGCCGTTATGCGCGCGTGGGATAACCCAGATCATTAATCGTATCCCGTGAAAAATGTAACACGATCTTGGTGTTGATAAGACGTGCCAATGAAGGGGCGTCCTCGAACCACGAATCGATTTTTTATAACTGGCAAAGTGGCCGCGGCCTGTCCTGGCTTTTCGTCAGAAAAAGTTGTCAGGTAAGGCACTAGTCATACTCAGATGTTTTGCCTTCGAGGCTAAGCGATGAGTGTTCGGAAAGCAGGGTGTTATCGGCGGCCGAACTAGGATCAGCTGAGTATAGAGGGGAGAAAAAGAACTCACCTCGCAAGCCGGATACTTTAGATGTACGAAGCAGCTAAAATATCATGAAGCCCGGCGTTGGAGGCTAGTTTGGGGGCTACTGAGGGAGTCCGGGACTAAGGGGTTATCGGGCCATCGGCTCACCTCTAGTGGGCCGACTCGGTGGGCCGCTCTGTGTCAATTGCAGGAAGGCCGAACTACAGGACAATCCCATGCTTGGGAGGGAGGGCTCCGAAGACTTGGCGTGTCCTCCAAGTTTAAGAAGAAAGAATGGGCGTATCTATGCCCGGATGGAAAGCTATCACGTGTAACCCTAGGTACCCCTGGTGTCTATATAAACCAGGGGGCTTGGTTCGTAGGGAACAAGTCAACTCATTTAGGGTTTTAGCTCGTTTGATCTCGAGGTAGATCGACTCTGTAATCATCATACTCATCAATATAATCAAGCAAGATGTAGGGTTTTACGTCCTCAAGAGGGCCCGAACCTAGGTAACATCGTCTCCTTCATCCCCTGTTAACCATCGATCCCAGATCCATAGCTCGGGACCCCCTACCCGAGATCCGCCAGTTTTGACACCGACAGCCCTAGAGATGGATCTGGAGGCAATCGCGTCCGACCCCATGATATGTCTCCAATGTATCTATAATTTTTTATTGTTCCATGCTGATATATTATCATTCTAGGATGCTTTTTGGGTATTTATTTACCAATTTATATTATTTTTTAGCACTAACCTATTGATCCAGTGCCCAGTGCCAGATGCTGTTTTCTACATGTTTTTCACTTTTCAGGTTTACAGTACCAAACGAAGTCCAATTGCCACGAAACTTTTTGATGATTTTTTCTGGACCAAAAGAAGATCTGGAAGATTCGGAAGGAGGCCGGGAGCCACACCAGGGCCCCACAACCAACAGGGTGCGCCCTGGGGGCCGTGCCCTAATAGCTTGTGGGCCCCTGGCAGCTCCCCCGACCTCGTTCTCTGGCATGTAAATTCTCATATATCATGAAAACCCTACAGGAGGTCCCGAAACACTTTTTATGTCGCCACAAGTCTCTGTTCCATCGCGAGGCCATCTGGAGCTTCCTTCCGGCACCCTGCTGCCCTCATGATGATGTGTGAGTAGTTCACCACAGACCTACGGGTCCATGGCTCGTACCTAGATGGCAATCTCTCTCTCTCTCTTTTGATCTTCAATACAGTGATCATCGCATCTTCGCTTTGATCTATCCGATGTAATCCTTTTGTACGGTGCGTTTGTTGGGATCCGATGAATTATGGGTTTATGTTCAGATTATTCATGAAAAGTATTTGAGATATCTCTGATA
The DNA here is from genome assembly GCA_039707655.1 of Elymus sibiricus. Taxonomy (NCBI): domain Eukaryota; kingdom Viridiplantae; phylum Streptophyta; class Magnoliopsida; order Poales; family Poaceae; genus Elymus; species Elymus sibiricus. Next base: position 444,648,581 of record CM077669.1, read on the forward strand.
TATATTATGATTCTTAATTGCATGATCATTATAGCTTCATAATTCTCTCCGATCTATTGAAATAGTTTGGCCAACTAGATTGATATTTCCTCGGTGAGAGAGGTGTGTTGTAGTGGGTTCAATCTGGCGGTGCTCTATATCCTAGTGACAGAAAGGGACAAGACACGACTTTGTATTGCTGCCACTAAGGATAAAACTATGGGGTTTGTTCATATTAATTGAATTCTCTTTGTCTACATCATGTCATTGTTCTCCAAGCATTACTCTGTTTTACTTAATACTCTAGATGCATGCTGGATAGCGGTTGATGTGTGGAGTAATAGTAATAGCTGCAGGTAGGAGTCGGCCTATTTTCTTATGGACTTGATGCCTATATACACATGATCATTGCCGTGAAAATCACACACCTATCCGCTTTTCTATCAGTTTCCAAACAGTAATTTGTTTACCCACCGTATGTTGCCTACATGAGAGGTGCCGCTAGGGAATACTATGGCCCCCGGGTATATTCACTTATATATTTACAAAATATATTGTTACCTTGCTGCTATTATTTACCTTTTATTTTATTTTGCAATTTACAATTATCTACAATTATCTACACAACTCATTTTCTTGCAAATAACGAGATCAAGGGGATTGCCAACCCTCTTGCCCGCGTTGGGTGCAAGTTGTTTGCTCTTTTGTGTGCAGTCGCTGAAGAGGGTTGAGGATCGATATTCCTATTGGTTCAATAAACCTTGGTTTCATAACTGAGGGAAATACTTATCCGTATTGTGCTGCAATTACCCGTTCCTCTTCACGGAAAACCCAACGCAGATCACAAGTATGAGGAAGGATTTCTGGCGCCGTTGCCGGGGAGTATCATCACCAACTATCAAGTATCTTCACACAAATTATCCTTCACTTGTTCTTCTTTTTATTTGCTGTTATATTTAGCTTGTCTCATAAAAAATACAGAAATATTTATTTTAGTAGGTTGCTAGTTTGCTTGTTTCTTCTCTAGTTTACTTGTCCTGCTTATTACTTTGCTTGCTTCGTCACCATGTCTCAAGATACTGCTAAGTTGTGTGACTTCTCAAATACTAATAATAATGATTTTATTATTACTCCTATACCACCCGCCACTAGTGCGAAGGCTTTTGATATTAATGCCGCATTGCTGAATCTTGTCATGAAAGATCAATTTTCGGGAAGTCCTAATGAGGATCCCGCTTCACATCTCAATACTTTTGTTGAATTATGTGATATGCAAAAGAAAAATCACATGGATAATGATATTGTGAAATTAAAATTATTTCCTTTTTCATTAAGAGATAAAGCTAAAGCTTGGTTTTCATCTTTACCGCGTAATAGTATTGGAACATGGGATAAGTGTAAAGATGCTTTTATTGCCAAGTATTTTCCTCCTGCTAAGATCATCTCCCTTAGAAATCAAATAATGAATTTTAAACAGCATGATCAAGATCATGTTTCACAAGCTTGGGAGAGAATGAAATTGATGATAAGAAATTGCCCTACTCATGGTTTAAACTTATGGATGATTATCCAAAACTTCTATACTGGACTAAACTTTGTGTCTAGAAATCTTCTAGATTCTGCTGCAGGTGGTACCTTTATCGATGTGACCTTAGGAGATGCCACAAAACTTCTGGACAACATCATGACAAATTATTCTCAATGGCACACCGAGAGAGCTCCAAGTAGTAAGAAGGTAAATTCTGTTGAAGAAATCGCTACTTTGAGTGAAAAAGTGGACGCTCTTATGAATATGGTTGCTAATAAAAATACTCATGTTGATCCCAATGATATGCCTTTGTCTACCTTGATTGAGCAAAATAATGATGCTATTGATGTGAACATTATTTCGCGAAATAATTTCAACAACAATGCTTATAGAGGAAATTTCAATCCTAGGTCGTATCCCGGTAATTCCTCTAACAACTATGGAAACTCTTATGGTAATTCTTATGGAAATTGCTCTACCAATTCTATTAGGATACCCTCTGATCTTAAGAACACAAATAAAAAATTCATTAATTCTCAAAAGGTTTTCAATACTACGGTAGAAGAAAAATTGCATGCGATTGATGCTTTGGCTAAAAACATGGATAGAATTGCTCTTGATGTGGAAACTCTTAAAAGTAAAACTTTCCCACCTAAGCATGATTTTAATGAGACTATTAAATCTATGCAAGTGTTTATCAATGAAAGTAAGGAGAGGACCGCTAAGTTGAAAGCTAAGCGGGAATTCTTAGAAAAAGCTCTTCCGCCCGGGTTTTTCCAGAATCATGATGAAGATCTTAAAATGATTGGCACTTATCCTATTGAATCTTTGCTTACTTCTCTGGATATAAATGATAAAATTACTGGAGTTGAACCAACTTTAGCTAAGGAGAGCCCCGTTTGCTTGGTGGGTGAGGATTCTAATGATAAAACTAAAAAAAGTGACTTTGGAGAGGTTAAAACTTTGTCTACTGATGTGCCACCTATCTTAAATTACAAGGATTTCAACTATGAGATCTGCTCTTTAGTAGAATGTATTTCCTTTTTGCAAACCATTATTAGCTCACCTAATGCTTATGAACAAAACAAGGCTTTCACTAACAATATAGTGGAAGCGATGATAAAAGCTTATGATGACATACTTGAGCTAGAAGTCTCTATTCCTAGAAAATTGCATGATGAGTGGGAACCTAATATTAAAATAAAGATAAATAAATATGAATGCAATGCTTTGTGTGACCTTGGTGCTAGTGTTTCAACTATACCTAAAACTCTTTGTGATGTGCTTGGTCTCACTAATATTGAAGAGTGTTCCCTAAACTTGCATCTTGCGGATTCTACCATTAAAAACCTTTAGGTAGAATAAATGATGTTCTCATTATTGCAAATAAAAATTATGTACATGTAGATCTCATTGTTCTTGATATTTATTGCAACCCTACTTGTCCCACAATACTTGGAAGACCCTTCCTACGAACTATAGGTGCAATTATTGACATGAAAGTGGGAAACATAAGGTTCCCATTCCCATTAAAGAAAGGGATGGAACACTTCCCTAGAAAGAGAATTAAACCATCTTATGAATCAATCATGAGATTCACTTATGGGTGGAGTGTCAAAGATGACAACACTTGAAACTATGCATTATGCCTAGCTAGGGGCATAAAACAATAGCGCTTGTTGGGAGGCAACCCAATAGTTATCTTAACTTTTGCTTTTTTACTTCCTGTATTGGTGTGATAACATAATTATTGCCTTTGTAATGATTGTGTTTTTGTGTTTAAATTAGTGTTTGTGCCAAGTAAAGCCTTTCGGATGACTTGCATGATAAGTAGAATCAATGCTGAAACATAACAGAAACTTTTGACTCCGGTACAGGATTTTTCATTTTTTACTGGAGCGTGATAATGATCTGAAATTTTTACACAGTATTTCTATATAAATTATTCAGATTATCCTAAGTTTTAAGAATTTTTAGAGTTACATAAGTATACGTGTCTACAGATCTTTACAGACTATTCTGTTTTAGACAGATTCTGTTTTTGCTTGCATAGTTTGCTTGTTTTGGTTATGCTATGGATTGTATTGGGGTATAAGCCATGGAGAAGTTAGAATACAATACCTATTATGCAATATTGAAATATGAATCAATTTATAACAGTACCTAAAGTATTTGACATGTTGCCTACACTAACGGATCTCACGAAGTTTTATTGAGTTTTATGTGATTGAAGTTTTCAAGTTTTGGGTGTTATCAGGATGGACAAAGGAATAAGGAGCGGCAAGATCCTAAGCTTAGAGATGCCCAAGGCACCCCAAGGTAATATTCTAGGAAGACTCAAGCGTCTAAGCTTGGGGATTCCCCGAAAGGCATCCCCTCTTTCGTCTCAATCCATCGGTATGTCACTTGGAGCTATATTTTTATTCGTCACATGATATGAGTTTTGCTTGGAGCGTCGTTTGCTTTTGTTTGCTTTTACTTTCAGTTTACCACAATCATCGTTTTTCGAAAGACCTATTTGAGAGAGACACACCTTCATCATAATTTGTTAGAATACTCTATGTGCTTCACTTATATCTTTTGAGCTTAGCAGTTGCTCTAGTACTTCACTTAAATCCTTTTGAGCATGGTGGCGTGTAGATTTTATAAAACTATTTGCACTCTTGTTCTTCACTTATATTTGTTTTGAGACTTAATAAATAGTGACGGTAATTTGCATGGGTCATAAGACTAGTCCAAAAACGATAGGTATTCAATGAGTGATAATTAAAACCATCATGTAGCACATATAGAGAAGCTTTGGGTTAATGATATTGATGTGGTAATATGAAAAAGAATGAGTGCACCATTGTTGATCAGTAGAAGTACCCACTGGCCGGGAGAGATATGATGCTTGGAAAGACATGCAAGGTCGATCTCAGGAAATAAGAAGGGAACATGCCTACGCCAATACCCGCCAGGATACATTCCGGCACCGAGCTCCTACACACCGAGTCTGGTTCACAGACGAGGTCATGGAATATCAGTTCCTAGAAGGGTTTAAACCCATCAACATCTATCAATATGACGGCACTACAGACCCAACCGTCTGGATAGAAGATTTCCTTCTACAGATCCACATGGTCAGAGGAGATGATCTTCATGGCATGAAATACTCACCGCTCAAGCTTAAGGGGCCAGCACGGCACTGGCTCCATAGCCTGCCCAGAAATTCTATCGGAAGCTGGGAAGAGCTGGAGAACGCTCTTAGGTCCAATTTTCAAGGCACCTATGTTTGGCCACTGGATGTCGATGATCTCATCCATGTCATCAGAAAAGATGGCTCGTCAAATCATAAATTCTGGAATTGGTTCTTAACTAAAAAGAACCAAATCTTGACTGCCCCGATGCCAAGGCCATTGCAGCATTCAGGCACAACATCTGGGATGAATGGTTAGCCTGACAGCTCGGACAAGACAAACCGAGGACAATGGCTGCCCTCACGGCATTAATGACCCATTTTTGTGCGAAGAGGATAGTTGGTTCGTCCACAACTCTCTGAGGAGCGACCCGGTACCTCGGAAGTCCGAGATGGGAATTAACCCACGATTGAGTTTACTTTGTCTACATCATGTTATCATTCTCCATGCATTACTCTGTTTTACTTAATACTCTAGATGCATGCTGGATAGCGGTCGATGAGTGGGGTAATAGTAATAGGTGCAGGCAGGAGTCGGCCTATTTGTTTATGGACGTGATGCCTATATACACATGATCATTGCCGTGAAAATCGCATAACTATCTGCTTTTCTATCAATTGCCCAACAGTAATTTATTACCCACCGTATGCTGCCTACATGAGAGATGCCGCTAGGGAAAACTATGCCCCCCGGGGTCTATTCACTTATATATTTACAAACGCTACAATTACCTTGCTGCCTTTATTTATCTTTTATTTTATTTTACAATTTATATTTATCAACAATTATCTACACGTTGACAACCCTCTTGCCCGCGTTGGGTGCAAGTTGTTTGTTCATTTGTGTGCAGCCGCTGAAGACGGTTGAGGAATGATATTCCTATTGGTTCGATAAACCTTGGTTTCATAACTGAGGGAAATACTTACCCACTTTGTGCTGCAATTACCCATTCCTCTTCACAGAAAACCCAATGCAGATCACAAGTATCAAACGCCTCGCGCGAAAGGATGTAGGGAGAAACCCATGCCTCTGACGAGGTGGGAAATGAAGACGACCCGCTCCCTGGCTTGGGGAGTGGGGGCGCGCTGGTTGGGCTCCGGCCCTGCATGCTATATCTGCGGGAATGTATCCTGCCGCCCGGAGCTCGTTGATGGTGGAGAGGTTCACCGTTGAAGGACTTCACCGCCCCTTTAGATCTGTGTCTGCCATTTCGGTGGAAAAGCTCAAGCAGGGAGGGGTTTGGTCGCTGGAGGCGGAGGGTGTTTTCGGTGCAGGAGCAGTAACACTAGTAGAAAACAGACCTTTCGTCCGCCCCTTTAGTCCCGGTTTGATTACGCCCCGGGACTAATGTGACCATTAGTCCCGGTTTGATTTCAGCATCATTAGTCCCGGTTCATTTGCTACCTATAGTCCCGGTTTGTGATACAAACCGGGACTAAAGGGGTGGTGGCAGGCTAGTGTCAGCTGGGGCCCCCACGAGCCCCTTTAGTCCCGGTGATACAAACCGGGACTAAAGGCCCCCCCTTTAGTCCCGGTTGGAGATACCAACCGGGACTGGGAAAAAATCAAAAAAAAAATTCAAAAAAAAAATTCAAATTTTTTTTTCTAATTTTTTTCCCAGCCCTTTAGTCCCGGTTGGTGTCTTCAACCGGGACTAAAGGGGGGGCCCCTGCGAGCCCCTAAATCTTAGAAAAATCTTAACTAAATCATTCTAATTCAGAAAAATACAAATAATATATCAAAATTTGCAGAAAAAAAGATTTGTCCGAAGAAACAACAAGTTTTCCGTTTCGACAATTTTTTAAAATCACCAAATTCCAAAGGGAAAATAGAGTTTTTGGACGTTTTAGACGTTTTAGGGTTTAGAGGCTAGGGTTTAGATTTCTAAGTTTAGGGTTAGGTTTTAGGGTTTGAACCTTTAATTTTACTGTTTATAATAGAGTTTCGGACGTTTTAAGTCCCGGGTTTAGGGTTTTCGGACGTTTTAAGTCCCGGGTTTAGTGCTTTTCAATTTCAGGCTAATTTAGCTCAAAAAATCATTAAATCCATGAAAAAATAGCAAATGAAGTCAAAAAGGGTTGAAATTTAAGGATGTGGCTTTGAACGGTTCATATTGAACACACAAAAATTCTGGAGTTGAAATAAGATTAAAAAAATGAAATGTCTTTATAACAGCTGAGTTTTCGTCTGAAACCCTGTTACTTCGAAAGAGATGGTCCAGTTTGTACACAAAGTGCATCCAGTTTTTGCCATAACCCTCTCAACTTTTTAGCACAAGCTATTTGGGTGAAATGATGATACCATGCCAAGTTTCAACCTTTTCAGAGTTCATTTGTAGTGCTTTTCAATTTCGGCCTAATTTAGCTCAAAAAATCATCAAATACATGAAAAATAGCAAATGAAGTCGGAAAGGGTTGAAATTTGAGGATGTGGCTTTGAATGGTTCATATTGAACACACAAAAATTCTTCAGTTAATATAAGTTTAAAAAAGTGAAATGTGGTCAAACTCTGGTCAAACTGTGGTCAAACTACTTATTCAATAAATATTAGTGTTACTAAATAATTATTGTTATTTAGAATAATAGTTTCAAACTCAAACGGTGAAGCGTGTGACATCATGCTCATATTTTTCTGATAATAATGGATATATTATTTGTCGAATTTTGATTTACAGATTTAAAGATATTAATTATGCCATTTTAAATGAATAAATGGCAAAATAATAATAATAATATTACTTATTTTATTTTCATTGAAATTCAATATTATTATTACTTATTTTATTTTGACCATTTTGTATTATTTTGGATTTTTTTGATTTTTTTGTTTTTTGATAATTTTGATTTTTTTGAATTGTTTTCCTTTTTTTGAATTTTTAAATTAATCATTGTTGTTTATTAATCATTGTTGTTTATTTTAATAATTGTTTGGAGTTCAAAAAATTAAATCATGTGACATCAAGACCTAAGGGTTAATAGGATTGATAGCTTACTATTGTCAGGAAAACAACAAGTGCAGACTTGGAAACTAGGGGAGATAGAACCTGAAAGTTAAGCGTGCTGGGGCTGGAGTAGTGAGAGGATGGGTGACCGGCCGGGAAGTTAGACGATTTGAAATGAGTGCGGAGCAGTGATGAGGAGGGGTGATTAGAGATTAAATTGTTAAATAATTCAAAGATTCGAAAATCGGAAAAAAAAATTCAAAAAAAAAAAATCAAAAATTTCCTTTAGTCCTGGTTGGTGTTACCAACCGGGACTAAAGGCTCCACCTTTAGTCCCGGTTGGTAACACCAACCGGGACTAAAGGTCCTGCATCCCTCGCCCCAGACAGCGCCACGTGGAGGGCCTTTAGTGCCGGGCCGTGTTGAACCGGGACTAAAGGGGGGGGGCCTTTAGTCCCCACCCTTTAGTGCCGGTTCCTGAACCGGCACTAAAGGTCGTTTTAAACCGGGACTAAATCCCGTTTTTCCACTAGTGTAAGGAAGCATGGGGGGAAGGGATTAACCACCCTGGGCTTTTATAGGCTGATGAAAATACGAACAACCCCCTTAACTGCGTCGGTGAAATTGCCACGCTTTGACTGAATTGAGCCGTTTTGGACGTGTGGGGTATGATACTCGATTGATGATATCCCCCAAAACGTGGGGCATGATCATTGTTTTGATACAACGTATCAAGAGTCGCCTCAAACCGTGGTTCGAGTAAGTTATGACCGATACACATGATGTCATTAAGATGACAGGTTAGAAAAAGTTGTCAATACTTTGCCTCAGGATTGGTCTGTATTTTGGTCTTCGGTGCTCAGGTAAACACTTCGGATGAATGAAGGTGCTATGCAGGTTATTTGGGAACTCTTGAACTTGTCTGTCGAGCTGAAGACTCCACTATCCGAAGTCACACATCTGAAGAAGATTGTTCGATGAAGATTCTTATGCTCGGCGTCGAAGACTAGTTCAGGGGCTACTGAGGGAGTCCTGGACTAAGGGGTCCCAGCCGAGGTGGGCTAGTCCATGGGCCAGATTGGGGGTCCACCCCGGAGGAAGAACTTCGGAGGCCTTCTGATGAGGTGAATGCATCCCGGATTCTGTCGAAGACTTGGCATGCGCTCCAAGGAAAGAAGATCTCGTTCCGCATGTAATCCATAGATGGTAACCGACATTCATGTAACCCTAGGTACCCCCGCTGCCTATATAAACTATGGGGTTTAGCTCGTAGAGAACAACCATACGCAACATCATAACTCCTAGGGTTTAGCCTCCAAATCCACGATCTCGAGGACGTAGGGTTTTACCTCCATCGAGAGGGCCCGGACCTGGGTACAAGCTTCGTATTCTTTGTCTCCTGTTACCATCTATCCGATCTCACAGCTCGGGTCCCCCCTACCCGAGGTCTGCTGGTTTTGACACCGACAGCCAGGGCGTCTCCTTCCACCGTCGTCCTCCGGCGGCTCCGCTACATCGACGAACTCGGTCATTGGTGGTGAGGGGGTCGTCGGATCCACGCATGTGGATCTTTTTAGGCCTTTGTAGTCTACTCCCTCCGTCCCACAATATAAGAGCATTTTTTACACTAGTGTAGTGTAAAACATGCTCTTATATGATGGGACGGAGGGAGTAGTTTTTAGGTTGTTCATCGTCTTGCTTCGGCGGCGGCAAGGGTGGCGCTGGATAAAGATTCTTCAAATCCTTCTCCGACTAGGCGATCGGTCCTATGGTTGGGGATGATTTGGAAACTAGATTTGTTCAAGTAATGATGGCGTGGCAGCGGAGGCATCTCGTGGTGGACATGTGTCCTCGTGCTCCGCCATTACGACGACGTTTGCTCTAGTGTCGGCGCGGAGCTTGGGAGGTAGTCCATGAGCGGATGCAGATTGTGGTGTGCATCGACAACATCTGGAAGATGGTGGATTGTGTGTTGGGTTCGTGGTTCGTGGATGGCAGACATGGTTTTCTCCTCCGACGTCTTAGTCGTGCGGGGGTGCCAGATCTGGAGTTCGATGGTGTGTCCAGGGTGTTGGTCTGGACTAATTCGTTCAATGGTAATGGTTTCGCTTTGGCGAGCTACCTTGGAGTTCCTCAAAGCTGCATATCAGCGATGGAGTCACGTCGAGCTTGTGTGAGAAAGTGATCCGTATTTTTTTTTTCTTTGGTGGTTGTTGTGGTGGCGCCAGAGGCAAGAGGCAAGTGATGGGCGTTGGTATCAAGGTCAGATGATGTTTCGATTTTGATTGTAATTTTCTTTCTTGACTGGTGTTCTTTTGTGTAAAGACTAGCGTTATGTTGTCTTTCTAATTTGTTAGGTCGGTTTGTATGGGAATTGTACTAAGATTATTATGATATACATTGATTCTTTATGATATAAATCAAACACGTATTACCATGTAAAAAAATTATGTTTGATACTGTAGTATACATGTCCAAAACAGAGCAGTGAGCGAACCAACCTGTGGTTGGATGGTTAGAGGGACTGTGGTATCCCCAGCCCACCAGGGTTCAAATCCTGGTGCTCGCATTTATTCCTGGAATTATTTCAGGATTTCCGGCGATGCGCATTCAGTGGGAGGAGACGTTCCCGTCGACGACGAGGTGCCTACGGTGACTTCGTAAATTTCAAGATGATATGCCGGCTCAGTCTCTCGGAGGTGCTCATAGGGGTAGGGTGTGCGTGTGTGCGTTCATAGGGGTGAGTGTATGCGCGTGTATATGAGCGCTTGCGTCTGTACTGTGTTCAAAAAAAAAACAGAGCAGTGCTGAATGGAGGCAAAGCCAACAAACATTTGTTGCGGTCACACGTGCGGTAAGCACATTTTTATTAGCAACAAAAAGAAAAGGCAGAGTGTGTGCAAACAGCTCAAATATTTGTCTCGAAACTGTACGCGCGGACCAGTTAAAACCGTGTTTTACTGTACTCACTGAAGGGAGTAAGATATATTTAAGAGTAAAAGAGAAAGAATAATAGTTTAGGAGCCAAGAGAAAAGAAAAAGGGAATGAATATAGAAAGACTAGAGAAAGGAAGCCAGGGGAATCCAGAGATCTGGCCGTGGTACAGTGGAGGCTGGAGAGGACTGCGTAGATTGCTTTTTATGGTATGCCAGGTTAGTACTACGAGTGTGGTAGAGGAGTGTAAGTAGTGCGTCACGTCCAGCACGGAATTTTTGGTTGATACGGCGGGTGGACGAGTGACTCTGCATGCGGGCCAAGAGCAACCTGCAATAACTGAATTCCTCCCTTAACACCCTGCCTCTTTTCTTTTCTGGGGTAGGGTTAGACGCCACTACTTTCTCTAGTAGTTAAACACGGCTCTGGCCACAGCATCTTCTTCCTCCCAGCCGCCGCGCCCACTCCATGGCGGCCATGGGGCCGAGAGAAGTCTATGGATCTCTATCCCCCTTCAACTCACCCCACCTCCTTCCACCCATATTTAGCTCGAATATACCGCCAGCTGGTGAGGAGGAGGAGGAGGAGGAAGAAGAGGATCCGGGACGGGCCGGGGCTTCCCGGGTTGGATGTCTGGAGATTGGCGGCCGTGAGCCACCGGCCGCCAGCAACGGCGTACGTATGCGTTATTAGATCTACCTTTGATTTCTTGCTAACTCTCCTGTCCTCGCGCTCGCGGATCCATCTCATGGTTCAGTCCGTACGCGTATAGACTACAGAGGAAAGGAGCGTGCGCGACACATGCGAGCTGCAGATCTCTCTTGTCCGTACAGATCTCGCGAGCCCAGCTCCGCCTAGCAAGCGGGAATTGAACACGTTCGAGTATGCAGGATACATCCTCGATTGATTACTTCCAACAGGTAGCAGCTCGACTGCTGGAGGATGCCCAAGCACGCGAGAGTAAACGGACGGTGGCACCTTTGATCTACATCGGCAGAAGGGATGCATACCAATAGATCTCTTTGACCATCTGACCTATTTCGGCCGGATCGACCCAGAAAGCATTTCCAGATCCTCCCTCTACCTTGCACAACGATGGTAATGGAACCTCTTCCTGTTTCCTCGACCCGGTTAAATCAGGTTTGCACAGATCCGTGTGCAGGCTTCCCCACTTCATACTAAATGGCCACACATTACCAATTTTTGCTACAAGGTCTGCTAGGAGGCAGAATCGATCCTGTGCCGCTCGGTAGGATCGACCTAGGAGACCATAGCCTAGTCACCGTAGGGCTTCTCCTCGTGATCTCTTGCACCACTCCCGCAGCGGTGGTGGACTGAGATCCGGTGCCCCCGTCAAGGCAGGGCACGCTGTGCCCTGAGGCATCGTATCCGCCGTCCACTTCCCATCCGACGGCTGCGACGGGTCAAACCCATATTTGGACTTGGTCGTCTTCTGCTTCCTCTGTTTCTCACGCGATTGACGACGCGGGGCGAGCTGCCAGTCCTGTCTCGACGACGCGAGGCGAGCTGCCGCCTGCCGGCCCGTCGCCCAGCCTCGCTGCTACGTCGTTGAGCTGTCGGCCCCTCGCCGTCGCCGAGCATGCTCCCGTCGCCGACCTCTCTGCTGCTGCTCCCGTCGCCCGCGGGTAAGGGAGACGAGCTGCTCCGGCTGCTCGACGGCGGCCCACCTGTGGCTCCTCAACGGCCGCCCACCTCTGGCTGCTCCGTTCGCCTGACCTCTGGCGGTTGCCTCCTACGCACGTTCCGGCGGCGTCCGGCCGCCCGCTCGGACTGCCACGGGCGCGCAGAACCGAAGCAGCGAGGACATGTCTGTACTGCACACAGACCTCAAATTCAGTTAGCAGTTAACATTGGACAACTTCAGAATACGAAATTTAGCAAACTGAAAATAGAGACAAAATAAATGAAGTGTTTAATCTGCAATTTAGTACCGAAAATAAATTGAAGAAGAGTTGAACTGAGGCATTCATTATACAATCAATTAGAAAATGAAATTCACAATGAAATCACAATGAACTTTGAGGATTAGTAACTCAAATTTGGCAACAACAATCTGTTCTTACATAATCCCTGAAGTACATAAATAAGGCCTCACCATTTTTCTTAGGCCACAAACTTAGGCCACAAAAGACTATAGTCAGCCCCCAAAATCCAAAATACTATAGTCATATTTGTCCAAAATACTAGTCAAAATGTCCAAAATACTATCTAACAAGATTGTACATATTAGAAAATGTCTTCGTCATAAACACCACCAGGGGGAGCCATCAACAGTTGTGTGTAACTGATGACCTTGTTGCTCTCTTGAACCTCCACATTTGCTTGAGGCTGTACACCATCATCCTTCTCCACTCTTACTTGAGGTTGTGCACCCTCATTTTTCTTTTGTTGCTGCCATGAAAATTCATGTATTTAGTCTAGGAATGAGTGGTAACAATATATCATGTATAGATGGGAACATACCTTTGCTGCTTTTTTTTAGTTAGTTTGCGCCCCTTGAGTAACTTATCGAGCCAACCTTTCTTTCTCCTGAATTTTTTTGATTGAACCTCTTTTTTCTTGAACTTTGCGGCAAGAAACTCACTAGTTAGTTGCACATTTGGGTCAACATTTTCTTGGTCATCACATGGCTTGTTCGTAGCATTCATGATTGCATTGAGTTTCTCATCTAGTTGTGGGCTAACACAATCAAGTGCATTTTCTAAAATCAAACGACACTCTGGAGAGTTGGCTACTTTAGCTGCCATAGTGTGAAACTGGTGAGACACACCCCTGTACCAAAATTGGGCTTCAAACTTTGGATTCTCTACCACATTCCTTCCATGTCTATCTTGTATGCTTCCATTGCGTGCTTCTCTAGTCCATCTCTTTAAGACATAATGTGTTGGTAATGTCTTTATATTCATCAAGTCAAGAACTTTGAGACCATGTCCACACAATATTCCTGTCCTATTGAACATTCCACAACTACATGAAGCTGTTTTGGTCAAAGGATCACCAATCACTATGCGCTCCTCCTCAAATTCTAAATCACCATGCAAACTCCCAATGGCAACCCCAAATTTGTTATTTCCATCCAACACTCTAGCGCATGCAGTCATGGATCTCTCATATTCACTTTGAAAAGATTCAAAGATAATTGGAGTGTATTCTTTGCTTGCTACCACCAACATAGGTGTGTGCATCATGATTCTTGGCAACTTCTTCCTTTGTTCAAATTCAGATTGCAATTCCTTTGTTCTTTTTACCTCCACTGTCCTCTCAAAATGCTTCAAGAACCGAACAATATGAAAATCTGATTTCAAATGGTTTTTCAATGAATTGTTGAAGCTCTCACTAAGTTGTGTACTTCTCACTCCCAAACTGAACACATCTCTCATATAACATTCAGCCCATTTTTCTTTCAACTTGTAGATACTATCTAACCAAGTTTGCTTGTGCACTTTACTCCTCATATTGTCAAATGCCTCTTCAAACTCTACTTTGTCCTCAAAGCCATACATGCATTCACCAAAATCTGTGATAACATGAGACTCTTCCTCTTCATCTTCACCGCTGCCTTCACCCTCCTCTTCATCTTTTTCTTCACCCTTCAATGGACATAAATGTTTAACAGCATTTTGCATTATATGAAAGGTGCACAATCCATGGTATGATTCCGTGAAGACTTCCTTTATAGCTTTTCCCATTGCCGCATCTTGATCCGTATAAATAGTTCTAGGTTGCCTCCCATTATGTGTAGCCAGAAAAGTCTCAAAAAGCCATTTAAATGAGTCAGATGTTTCATCAAATAGCAAGGCTGCACCAAAAATGGTTGTTTCTCTAAACTGATTGAGTCCAAGAAAAACACCAAATGGCCTATATTCTTTGTTTGTGCCAAATGTTGTATCAAATGTGACAACATCACCAAAGTGTGCATAATCAAGAACCATTTTAGCATCAGCCCAGAATATGTTGGCTATATCTTCCTCACAATCCAGCTGCAAAGAATATTGGAAAGATGGGTTCTCAATCATTTTGTCATGAAAATGCTTCAACATACTACCAGCTTGACCGAAAGCCAACTCTCTTTGCCTCTTGCTTCGCAAATAATTCTTTTGATCAGGACAAGTGTAGCCGAGATTAAATGGGCCATTAACTCGACGACAGGCAAGCTCATGTGCAGCTTTGGGCATGATTCCAGAATCCTCGGCAGCTTCTATTTCAAAAGCTTGTACTTCAGAAATCTTCCTTTGTGATGCCATCAAGTGACATGTTTGTGGCAATTGAAGGTAATGATTATGTTCCAACACAACATCTGTGACTTCGTAATTCATTGCCACTCGATCGAGTGATATAATCATGCGAGTTTTGCAATCTGTTCTTGTTTCAGCTCTAACACGCTTTGGCTCATGATCGATTGTTATCCCTTTCTTTCTTCTACCCTCATTGGAACAAACAAATCTGTATGAAGTCACTTGACCATCCATCTTGCTTACATGTTGGTTTCTCTTCCTCACATCAAACCCAACACGGCCTCCATATGCAACCCAAAATAGCCAAGCTTCATCCGGTTTTCTAAACCTCATGCCAATTTGAGGCATCCCCTTGTCAATTTCCCCCATTGCAGGACACTTGTAAATGCACAACACTCACAATTGCATAGCACACTAATCAGCAAGAATTCTGTAAAATAAGACAAGAAACACATCAATCAAACCTCAAATTAATGCATGACAATGGAGGCAATATAGGCTAAAGAAACACACAAACAGAAATTTAAAGGCTAAATAAGGTTAATTGTTCCAGCAATATTTTCAGTATTGAAGTAACAATCCAATGACATAGCTAATTTTCAGTACTGAGATCACAATCAAGCACAGTTTTCAGTTTCGAAATACACATATACAGAGGACGTACAGGGGACGGACAGAGGATAACCTGCTCTGTGCTGGAGTGGTCGAAGGGGAGAACCTCGGTTGAGGAGGGGTCGGGGGAGGGCGGACGCGGTCGTTGGAGCTCGTCGGAGCGAGGCGGGGATGAGAAGCCGTAGGGGCGGAGGGGATTGCCGCCGCCGTTTATCCATTGGCAGCCGCCGGAGATCCCATGGGCGTCCTACCCCACGGCGGCGACGGCGGGGACAGCGGCAACGGCGGGGAAGGCGGCGGCGGGGACGGCGGCACAGCTTCACAGCAGTTCCCGCGCGAGTCCTTCGCAGCGCTCTTCTTTTCCCGCGGTTTGGCGTCGTCAATCGCGTGAGAAACAGAGGAAGCAGAAGACGACCAAGTCCAAATATGGGTTTGACCCGTCGCAGCCGTCGGATGGGAAGTGGACGGCGGATACGATGCCTCAGGGCACAGCGTGCCCTGCCTTGACGGGGGCACCGGATCTCAGTCCAGCGGTGGTGGGGCTCTCCCCTGTCTTCAGCTTGGCAACTCCCAGTGCCTCCTCTCTCTGGAAGCAGAGCTCCTTCAGCCGCATGTCACAACAGCGCGTCAGCTCAGTTGTTAGTGGGACCCGCTGATTCCCTACTGTTCGTCTTGATAGTGCCTCAGTGGTGTTGCAGTGTTTGTCACGTTGCCTTGTCAATGGCGAGCAAAGAGGGCACGCCCCCGCTTCTTCTCTGGTGTGTAGACATGTTGCCTTTGTGGAGTTTAGCCCCTTCTCTCAAATTCTTAAAATACTTCCTCCGTTATCGTACGGCGTTTTTGTAAGCTATATGTTCCTCCGTTATTATAAGACGTTTTTGCAAGCTAACATTTTTTTTTCGAAAAGGAGGAAAACCTCTAACATAACATAGCTAACATAGCTTGCAAAAATGTCTTATATTACAGGTCGAATGGGGGTACTTATTTAAGGAGTTACTCCTCAAACTCGCTTCTCCTGTTCAAATTTGAGCAAACTCTCTCTTCTTCGCTATGGTCTTCTTTTCTTTGGCGGACACCCAACTGCCGCCGTTGCCAACCTCATTCCCGGCGACACCCTGACCCTCCCCACCCTCCGTGGCAACCCCGTGTAACAACTTCGACGTACCTACGGCTCGTGTTCTCGAGGGCTATGAGCTCCGACAAGGCAGTGTGGTAGGCTCATCGCACCTCCCGCTCCTCCTATCCTGCTCGTTGGTCCAAGATGAACAAGGCAACTAGCAGCAGACCGACGCGCCAAGCTTAGCCACGCCTCTGCTCCAAGGCGGACGCGCGACGACGACCTTCTCACTGGTTTAAGGTGACTGTGCAACGGAGTACGACGGGCAGCCTCCGACTGGGCGATCATGCCCTCTGCTCTTTCGTGCGAGGCTTTCGGTCGTCGTCGCCAGACCAGCGTGGGTTAGAGAGCGGGCGCAAGCATAGCTAATGTTGAGCCTTGACTTCACTGGCCTCAGCGTCGCCAGTGTTGTCCTGACCATCCTACTCCAACTGCGGGCAAACATGTAGTGGTTGTGGGACGGCCGCGACGACATGGGTGGGGTGGGGTGGGGGATAAGAAGTGGGGAGAGAGATGCGATTTGGGGAAGATGAAGAGGAGAGAGGCTTTCGAGTGGAGCCACACATATTGGGAGATAAGTCTGGGTGAGGGCTAGTTAGTGACGAGTTTTTTTTTTGTTAGCAAGGAGTTAATTTTATGAAAGTTTAAAGAATGGTTAAAGATGCTCTAAGGCGATCATGTGTTTGAAAATAATAATAGCCGAATTTGTTCCTTTATATTATCTTTTACGAATAACAACACTTTCTAATAAAATAGCAAATTCTACGACCGTTTCCTCTCTGCTTCATGGAAGAAAAAGAAAAGCAAAGTTTTACATGGCTACATCCTCCGACTGCAGATTCAGATTCTCATGGACGCCGCGGGCCGCTCTGCAGATACATGGAGCTTAGGTGGGCCGGCCGGTCGTGGCTCCCGATCGGCGCCCTCGGCTCGGATGTGTCGTCCGTGTGCCACGGCCAACCAACCAAGAGCTGGCACAGGGGGATTAAAGCTTCGTTCTGCATAATGTGAACTTGCATGTATGCACAAGGTTCGATCTGTTAACTCCTCGATTTTTCTACCTGGACCTCTGTGGCTCTGTCTGTCCATTAACAATCAAATCTTATTTGCTTTCTTTACCGTAAATGTTATGCTACCTGCAGCTTCATTTTGCTCGGGCAAACTGAGTAGAGCACGGCCAATGCATACTTTATTGTTTCGTGTGTGTGTATAATTTTTCAGTTTGCCGGCATTTAGTATGAAATACTCTGCAACTTGGCTGTATTTTTCTAGCATCCACATCGTTCATAAATTATATTCAATGGTAGTCGTGTCATAGAAGTTACAGTTTGAGTGCACTTATTTTTTCAAGTAGACTAAACTCATTCATAGAAAATGTTGTGGCTTTAGAATTTCCACCCAGTCCTTTACATAATATTTTTTTAACTCTCTCGAATTAGACTTTTGTCCTGCTTTATTATAAATAAAATCACATGGCTGAACTCACAAGTCACAAGGTAGTGAGTAAGCCTCTTAGAAAGCAGAGCAAAGAAAAACCAAACAACAGAAATCACACCGCAAGAAACGCACAAGAAACCCTCTTATAAAAAAGTTACATTATTCTTTAAAAAAACTCCATTATGGCTATACATATACAATAATTATTATTATTATAATAACAATTATTATTATTATAATGATGATGATGATGGTGAGATATGCATTGAGTCATATTTCAATAGCTTCCCATCAACTCAAAAGACGATGCAACCTTTTAATTACCAATCAATTCATCTGCTTTTAATTACCAATCAATTCACCTGTTTAGCTCACGTCTTGATCTTCGACTTGTCCAAAACTGCTGCCATGTTCATCAGCCTATGCAACTTCAAAGTCCTGGCAATTGCACTATCATCAAGGTTTAATGTACTTCGAATTTATTCCAGCGGCATTACAGTTTTTTCTTGACGACTATGAACGAACCTGCATTTTGTTACAGAGGTAACGGCAATCAAATATTGGCTGATTGGCTCCCACAATGCTTTCTGAGTATCAAGTTGCAGAGTGATGAATAGAATCGAGACGTGTGTGGACGAAACAAATGACATGTTGCAGAGTGATGCTTTGAGGTATTTGATCTGACCTTTTTCTGACCTACTCCCTTTGTAAAGAAATATACGAGCGTTTACGAGTACCAAATTACATTATTAGGCTCGGTCATTATAGTTATACTGATTTCGCACATCAAATTTGCATTATGTTAGAGATAAGCAACATCACTCGCACTAATAAAAATGGAACTTTGAAAAGAAAGACTCATCTGAAACGGAAACAAGGGGCGAGGCGTTTTGGCTCCCGGGTTCATTTGTACTTGGATGAACAGTAACCAAAAAAGTAATAGTAAATATTTTCAAAAATTTCTGAATTTGTTTGTAGAAAATCGTGTTAGTGTCGCAAGCATGTTCGACAATTTTCATGCGAAACGGACGAGTGGTGTTTTGTCGGTGAAAAAAACAAATTTGCGTGTGATATTTTGGGGTAACAATTGATGTTCAATTTTTTTTTGCACATGCCAAAAAGCTTAGCCTTTTTGCCTAAAAAATTTCAGGTAGCATTAGGATGTGGTAAAGAACACATAATTTTTTTTACCTTTCAAAATTCATTTTTCATGGGCAGGAGCACGTGCTCCTGGGAGCCGAATTGCATTTCCGGGAAACAAGCTGCTATATACTCCTCCCTCTGTTCCTAAATATATGACGTTATATTTGGGAATGGAGGGAGTAACATATGTACTATATCACTAAACCTCCTAGGATTGGAGGCCTCACAATCAATTGAGGTCTCCAATTGAGATTTGGTCACCCAATTTTGACCGGGTCAACAATCTCTTTCATTTTTTTATACAATATACTATGCTTCTTAATTTTTAAATCACAATTAATTGAGGCTTTAATTTAGAATTGGGTCACCTGATTTTGACCAAGTCAACAATTTCTCAAGGGGCTCTCCCATTAGTTTATTTTAAGTCTCTATGTTTCCTAACTTTAAAGCTCTTTCATTTGATTGAGGTATTCAATTTTGAATTTCGTTTACAATTTTAATCGGGCCAACGATTTTTCAAATCAATCAGCAGCAACCGGCCTATAAAAATATATTAACCCCTCGCAGACTCCTATCACCACGAAAAAGCGCTACCATGTGATATTATAGCCGAATAAAGTACACGCAACCAACAATGAAAAAATATTCCCACATAAGTATGAGTTGATTAGCGGATAACACAGAATCACACCGCAAAAGGCCCACCAAATAACCACATTATAAATAAACATAAAACACACTCCACCATCTCCCCCACTGGCCAAACTAAATACTCCATCAATTTCAAAATATAAGTATTATTAGTTTTTTGTAAAGTCAAATTTCTGTAATTTTGACCAAGTTCAGAGCCAAAAATATCGACTTCCACAATATAAAACAAAAAATATGAAAATTCATTTCCCGATGAATCTAATAACACCGATTTGATATTATGAATTTTGATATATTTCTCTACAAATTTGATCAGACTTAAAGAGGTTTGACTTTTCAAAAAAGTAATACACCATATATTTTTGAAATAGAGTGAGTAATGAAATTTGAGAATCCCAACAAATTCAACGGCGCAGCAAAGCGCGCTCAACCCTTCTAGTTAACATGAAAACCGACTTTGAACATAAGCACCCAACTAGAGAGTAAATATTACCCGAGCTGCTAGGACATGACAACGTCGCTCGTGGTAAGGCTCTTTGCCCAAGGATGACACGTCTTTCACGACGCTGCGGTTGTGCGGGGGATGGCGGCTCCGCCTTCACGCGACCGAGAGACGGCGACGCTGGCTTCTGCTTCACACGGTAGCGCGGCGGTGACGCCGGCTCCTCCTTCTCGTGGGTTGGCGGCGGCGAGGGCGGCTCTGGACCACGGCCCCTGAGTGACCGCTTCATCATGAGCTCCATTTTCGGCACGTACTCATGGTCCGTGACCGTCGCTTTCGCTTACAGGCGTGGCTGCTCCTCTTCAACGTCGGAGGAGATGATGATCTCATTTTTCTAGGAGGTCCATGGCCCCGAAGAGCAATAACGACACCGCAAGATCTGGCGCCGCCACCACCGCCTGCTGGGGTGGAGAAGACTTAGGCATGGTGTGGACATGATGGTTTGGACGGCATCGGAGCGGAGAGGTTTAGAAGGAAAAGAAGTGGTGTGGTGTGGTGTGGACTGTGCCGGAGCCCCTCTTAAATAGGCGTGGACAGGCCAGTAGGCTTCTCGTTTGCCGAGTCGGTGCCCGCTCGTCCGATCGCGTGAGGCTCTGGCCAGCACCAATGCCGTGAGGTCATGTCCGCTCTGGAGCGACGCTGGCCGGCATGAATGTGCGGTAATCGCTTCACGTGGATGGGGTTTTTCGGGCAGCCCGGGGGTGAGATGCTCATCGGTCCAGATGTCTGTTAAGCCCCCCTGTTTGCATTCAGTTTGGGTGTTATAGACATTTGGACCGATCCGCAGACCAATGAGATACCGCGTTGGATGGTAAATTGTGCTTGGATCACTCAGCCCGAACAGTTGCGAGCAGTTTGAGGGCCGTGTTGGAGATGTCCTTAGCAAGTTTGCGGCATGAAGTAGTGGTTCGACTTAGGGTGACTCTAATGCGTGAAAAAAACAGGGATCACTAGAAAAAAAATACTCTTGAAGCCTGGCCACGAGCACTCTATATACTTATTAGAGTATAGAATGAGTTCGTTCCTTGTATCTTAATATGTCCCCTCTTAGGCAAACCTTCATCAACTATCACGTATTGACACTAATACCCAAGATACACATACAAATCTGTGTCATCAACATAAAAATCATATAAGTGCATGATTGCACTTCCAGGAGTGAATTGCACAAAACACATTGAAGACAAGGGTTGCAGAAACCATAATTCTATAGTTTTGTGTTAAAAACCACTAGTTCCGAAGTTAATTTTTTGCAAAAAAACACTAGTCGTCCAGTTTGCCCCTTTTAAGCTCGTTTATGACAGCTAGGACCCATTGGTAAGGATGACGTGGCAACAGATCACAAATAGATGGAATAGCATAGACTAAACTGTAAAAGGACCTAAGAGGATAAGGTCACGGCCAACCGTAGCAGAGACCTCCGTAGCCGGAGCCCCCGAGCTCGCTGGCGTGCCGGCCGAGGCCGCCTGGGCTGCCGGAACCGGCATCGTCGGTCGTCGCGGAGACACCCACTGTCGTCGTCGTCGGTCGCAGGGCACCCATCCATCGCCGCCGTCGTCGGTCACGGGCCACCCACCCACCCACTGTTGGTAGAGCCACCCACCAACATGGACAACCTCGAAGTCCCGCCGCCGTGGTCAGCTGGAGCCGACAGGCAGCGGCGCCAGCCGAGTCCCTTCGCGCCCAAAGACTAGACTGATGAGTTTGTCGCGCCTGGCTCCACCCTAGAGCTTCAGTCGTGCTCGTCGGGGCTGGATGAGGAGCTGTGCCGACGTGTTGCCTTCGTCGTTGACTGCACCAAGGAGACGGCACCGCCAACCGAGCGGCTCCCCAGCCTCCTCGCGTCGACCCACAGATTTCGGCAGGATCCGGCCGAGAATCGAGCCACCGCCGCCAGAGGAAGCAGCAGTCCACGACCGTCGGAGCAAGGAGTGGCTGTTGCCGTCCACCAACGGTCCGGTGGGCGAAGGTCATGAAGGACCCCATTGCTTTTTTTTCAGGGATCCTTTTGCAAAAAAAAATTATCGGGATGTAATTGATTTTTTTATTTGTCACGTCACCCTGTTCAACGGGACCCACATGTTATAATCGTGCTTAAAATGGCCTATGTCACCGCCTAGTGTTTTTTGTAAAAAAAATAGCCGCGGAATTAGTGGTTTTTGGCACAAAACCATAGAACCGTGGTTTCTACAAACTTAGTCTCCAATGTCGATGTTTCTGCAATTCACTCCCAGGGCTGGGCCTGTTGGGGAACGTTGCATGGGAAACAAAAATTTTCCTACGCACACATAAGATCTATCCATGGTGATGAGCATCTACGAGAGGGAGAGTGAATCTACATACCCTTGTAGATCGCTAAGCGGAAGCGTTAATAAACGCGGTTGATGTAGTCGAACGTCTTCGCGATCCAAATCGCCGAGCGTCCCGCGATCCAATCACGATCCTTCCGATCTAGTGCCGAACGGACGACACCTCCGCGTTCAACACACGTACGGCTTGATGACGCCTTCACCTCCTCGATCCAGCGAGCGATGGTGAAGTAGTGGTTGAGTTCCAGCAGCACGACGGCGTGGTGATGGTGGTGAGGAACAATCTCTGCAGGGCTTCGCCAAGCACTACGGAGATTATGACGGAGGATCTAGAGGGCTAGGGTTGCCGGCACACGGCTTGGGAAATCCTGATGTGTCCCGTGTGCTAGCCCTGCCCCTCTATTTATATGTTGAGCCTTGGGGTCTAAACTTGGAGTAAAAGCCTCCTCCGGGTCGGTTTTGCCCGCACAAGGTCGGTTTGGCCCGCAGGGAAAGAGTCCAACTCGGATCCCTGCCGAACCGTGCACAGCCGCGCACAAGCGGTAGTACCGCTTCACACAAGCGGTAGTACCGCTTGGGCGGTAGTACCGCTTCACACAAGCGGTAGTACCGCTCGGGCGGTAGTACCGCTTCACCAAGCGGTAGTACCGCTCCGGCGGTAGTACCGCTTCACCAAGCGGTAGTACCGCTTACGCGGCAGCAAAACTACTTTTGCACTTCCCAATACCTTGTGGGCTTTATCCCTTTGGCTCATATAAAGTGTTGCTGCACCCGAACACTTCGGTAAACATCCGGAACCCCTTCCGGTGAACTCCGGAACTCTTCCGGAGATCAAAACACTATTATCACATATATCAATCTTTACCTCCGGACTATTCCGGAGATCCTCGTCATGTCCGGGATCTTATCCGGGACTCCGAACAACTTTCGGTCACCAACATAATAACTCAATTATACTAATCGTCACCAAACGTTAAGTGTGTAGACCCTGCGGGTTCGAGAACTATGTAGACATGACCGAGACACCTCTACGGCCAATAACCAATAGCGGGACCTGGATGCCCATATTGGCTCCTACATATTCTACGAAGATCTTTTATCGGTCGAACCTCTATGTCAAGGATTCAGTTAATCCCGTATGCTGTTCCCTTTGTTCTTCGGTATGTTACATGCCCGAGATTCGATCGTCGGTATCTCTATACCTAGTTCAATCTCGTTACCGGCAAGTCTCTTTACTCGTTCCGTAATACAAGATCCTGTGGCTAACTCTTTAGTCACTTTGCTTGCAAGGCTCAATGTGATGTTGTATTACCGAGTGGGCCCTGAGATACCTCTCCGTCACACGGAGTAACAAATCCCAGTCTTGATCCATGCCAACCCAACAGACACCCTCGGAGATACCTGTAGAGCACGTTTATAGTCACCCAGTTACGTTGCGACGTTTGATACACACAAGGTATTCCTCCGGTGTCAGTGAGTTGCATGATCTCATGGTCAAAGGAACAGATACTTGACATGCAGAAAACAATAGCAATAAACTGACACGATCAAATGCTACGTTTACAGTTTGGGTCTTGTCCATCACATCATTCTCCTAATGATGTGATCCCGTTATCAAATGACATCTCATGTCAATGGCTAGGAAACCTTAACCATCTTTGATCAACGAGCTAGTCAACTAGAGGCTTACTAGGGACACAGTGTTGTCTATGTACCCACACATGTATTTGAGTTTCCAATCAATACAATTATAGCATGGATAATAAACGATTATCATGAACAAGGAAATATAATAATAACCAATTTATTATTGCCTCTAGGGCATATTTCCAACAGTCTCCCACTTGCACTAGAGTCAATAATCTAGTTCACATCACTATGTGATTTACATTGTAATGAATCGAACACCCATGCAGTTCTGGTGTTGTTCATGTTTAGCCCTTGGAAGAGGTTTAGTCATCGGATCTGCAACATTTAGATCCGTGTGTACTTTGCAAATATTTATGTCGTCCTCCTTGATGTAATCGCGGATGGAATTGAAACGTCGTTTTATGTGTCTGGTCCTCTTGTGAAATCTTGGTTCCTTGGCTAGAGCAATGGCACCAGTATTATCACAAAACAGAGTCATTGGGTTAAGCGCACTAGGCACTACTCCAAGATCTGTCATGAACTCCTTCATCCAGACACCTTCCTTCGCCGCCTCCGAGGCAGCGATGTACTCCGCTTCGCATGTAGAATCAGCTACCACGCTTTGCTTGGAACTGTACCAGCTAACCGCACCCCCATTAAGAATAAATACGTATCCGGTTTGCGACTTAGAGTCATCCGGATCAGTGTCAAAGCTTGCATCGACGTAACCCTTTACGACGAGCTCTTGATCACCTCCATAAACGAGAAACATGTCCTTAGTCCTTTTCAGGTACTTCAGGATATTCTTGACCGCCGTCCAGTGTTCCATTCCTGGATCACTTTGAAACCTTCCGGCCATACTTATGGCAAGGCTGACATCGGGTCTTGTGCACAGCATTGCATACATGATAGAGCCTATGGCTGAAGCATAGGGGATGACACTCATCTTTTCTCTATCTTCTGCAGTCACTGGGCATTGAGTCTTACTCAACTTCACACCTTGCAAAACAGGCAAGAACCCCTTCTTGGACTGATCCATTTTGAACTTCTTCAAAATCTTATCAAGGTATGTGCTTTGTGAAAGTCCTATTAAGCGTCTCGATCTATCTCTATAGATCTTGATGCCTAATATGAAAGCAGCTTCTCCTAGGTCCTTCATTGAAAAACTCTTGTTCAAATATTCCTTTACGCTTTCCAGCATTTCTATATTGTTTCCAATCAGCAATATGTCATCCACATATAATATTAGAAACGCTATAGAGCTCCCACTCACTTTCTTGTAAATACAAGCTTCTCCGTAAACTTGTATAAACTCGAACGCTTTGATCACCTCATCAAAACGAAGATTCCAACTCCGAGATGCTTGCACCAGTCCATAAATGGATCGCTGGAGTTTGCAAACTTTGTCAGCATTCTCTGGATCGACAAAACCTTCTGGTTGCATCATATACAACTCTTCCTTAAGGAAACCGTTAAGGAACGCTGTTTTGACATCCATCTGCCAAATTTCATAATCGAAAAAGGCAGCTATTGCCAACATGATTCTGACGGACTTAAGCATCGCTACGGGTGAGAAGGTCTCATCGTAGTCAACTCCTTGAACTTGTGAAAAACCCTTTGCCACAAGTCGAGCTTTATAGACGGTGACATTACCGTCCGCGTCCGTCTTCCTCTTAAAGATCCATTTGTTCTGAATGGCCTTACGCCCTTCAGGTAATACTTCCAAAGTCCATACTTTGTTTTCATACATGGATCCCATCTCGGATTTCATGGCCTCTAACCACTTCTCGGAATCCGGGCTCATCATCGCTTCTCCATAGCTCGTAGGTTCATCGTTGTCTAACAACATGACCTCTAAGACAGGGTTGCCGTACCACTCAGGAGCAGTACGCGTCCTTGTCGACCTACGAGGTTCGATAGCAACTTGATCCAAAGCTTCATGATCATCATCATTAACTTCCTCTTCAGCTAATGTAGGCTCCACAGAAACAACTTTCTGCGCTGCGCTACTCTCAGGTTGAAGTAAAGGTTCAACAACCTCATCAAGTTCTATCTTCCTCCCACTCAATTCTTTCGAGAGAAACTCTTTCTCAAGAAATGCTCCGTTTTTAGGGACAAACACTTTGCCTTCGGATCTGAGGTAGAAGGTATACCCAACTGTCTCTTTTGGGTATCCTATGAAGACGCATTTCTCCGCTTTGGGTTCCAGCTTTTCAGGCTAAAGCTTTTTGACATAAGCATCACATCCCCAAACTTTAAGAAACGACAGCTTTGGCTTCTTGTCAAACCAAAGTTCATATGGCGTCGTCTCAACGGATTTCGATGGTGCCCTATTTAAAGTGAATGCAGCTGTCTCTAATGCATAACCCCAAAACGATAGTGGCAAATCGGCAAGAGACATCATAGATCGCACCATATCCAATAAGGTTCGATTACGACGTTCGGACACACCATTACGCTGTGGTGTTCCAGGCGGTGTTAATTGTGAAACAATTCCACACTGTCTTAAGTGACTGCCAAACTCATAACTCAGATATTCTCCTCCTCGATCAGATCGTAGGAATTTAATCTTCTTGTTACGATGATTCTCAACTTCACTCTGAAATTGTTTGAACTTTTCAAATGTTTCAGACTTGTGTTTCATTAAGTAAATATACCCATATCTACTTAAGTCATCAGTGAAGGTGAAAAAGTAACGATAACCACCGCGCGCCTCAATACTCATCGGACCGCACACATCAGTATGTATGATTTCCAATAAGTCACTTGCCCGTTCCATTGTTCCAGAGAACGGCGTTTTAGTCATCTTGCCCATGAGGCATGGCTCACATGTGTCAAGTGATTCAAAATCAAGTGACTCCAAAAGTCCATCAGCATGGAGCTTCTTCATGCGTTTTACGCCAATATGACCTAAACGGCAGTGCCACAAGAAAGTGGTATTATCATTATCAATTCTACATCTTTTGGCATCAATGTTATGAACATGTGTATCATTACTATCGAGATTCAATAAGAATAAACCCTTCACATCAGGTGCATGACCATAAAAGATATTACTCATATAAATAGAACAACCATTATTCTCTGATTTAAATGAGTAACCGTCTCGCAATAAACAAGATCCAGATATAATGTTCATGCTTAACGCAGGCACCAAATAACACTTATTTAGGTTCATCACTAATCCCGACGGTAATCGAAGAGCGAGCGTGCCGACGGCGATCACATCAACCTTGGAACCATTTCCCACGCGCATCGTCACTTCGTCCTTTGCCAGCCTCCGTCTATTCCGCAGTTCCTGTTTTGAGTTGCAAATATGAGCAACCGCACCGGTATCAAATACCCAGGCACTACAACGAGAGTTGGTAAGGTACACATCAATAACATGTATATCATATATACCTTGTTTGTTGTTGGCCGCCTTCTTGTCAGCCAAATACTTGGGGCAATTCCGCTTCCAGTGTCCAGTTCCCTTGCAATGAAAACACACAGTTTCTGGTTTGGGTCCAGCCTTGGGTTTCTTCACGAGAGGAGCAACTGC
The DNA here is from genome assembly GCA_039707655.1 of Elymus sibiricus. Classification (NCBI taxonomy): domain Eukaryota; kingdom Viridiplantae; phylum Streptophyta; class Magnoliopsida; order Poales; family Poaceae; genus Elymus; species Elymus sibiricus. The sequence goes on from CM077669.1 coordinate 444,676,341, forward strand.
TTTGCCACTCTGCTTGGAGTTACCCTTCTTACCCTTGCCATTTTTCTTGAAACTAGTGGTTTTATTGACCATCAACACTTGATGCTCCTTCTGAATTTCAGACTCAGCGGCTTTCAGCATCGCAAACAGCTCGGCGACTGACTTGTTCATCCCGTGCATGTTATAGTTCAACACGAAGCTCTTGTAGCTAGGTGGCAATGATTGAAGAACTCTGTCAGTGATAGCCTCTGGCGGAAGGGGCATCCCTAACTCAGCCAGACGGGTGGAGTACCCAGACATTCTGAGCACGTGATCACTGATAGACCCGTTCTCCTCCATCTTGCAAGCATAGAACTTATCGGAGATCTCATATCTCTCGATCCGGGCATTCTTCTGAAAGATAAACTTCAACTCCTGGAACATCTCATATGCTCCATGACGTTCAAAACGTCTTTGAAGTCCCGGTTCTAAGCCATACAACATTGCACATTGAACTATTGAGTAATCATCAGAACGAGCCTGCCAGGCGTTCACAACGTCTAGAGACTCAACTGGAGCGGGTGGATCACCAAGCGGTGCATCAAGGACATAAGCCTTCTGGGAAGCCGTAAGGATAATCTTTAGATTACGGGCCCAGTCCACAAAGTTACTTCCATCATCTTTCAACTTAGCTTTCTCTAGGAACGCATTAAAATTCAGGGGTGCTACTGCGCGAGCCATGATCTACAACATAAATATAGCAAAGACAACTTAGACTATTGTTCTTAGATAATGAGTTTAGTTAATCATATTTTAAAAAACTCCCACTCAAATTGACATCCCTCCGATCATTCGAGTGTAACATGATCCAAATCCACCAACTCAAGTCCGATCATCACGTGAGTTGAGGTGGTTTCAATGGTGAACATCTTCATGTTGATCATATCTACTATATGACTCATGTTCGACCTTTCGGTCTCTTGTGTTCCGAGGCCATGTCTGTACATGCTAGGCTCGTCAAGTTTAACCCGAGTGTTCCGCACGTGTAACATGGCTTACACCCGTTGTATGCGAACGTAGAGTCTATCACACCCGATCATCACGGCGTGTCTCGAAACGACGAACTTTCGCAACGGTGCACACTTGGGGAGAACACAATTTATCTTGAAATTTAAGTGAGGGATCACCTTATAATGCTACCGTCGTCCTAAGCAAAATAAGATGCATAAAAGGATTAACATCACATGCAAATCATAAGTGACATGATATGGCCATGAACTTGTGCTTTTGATCTCCATCTCCAAAGCACCGGCATGATCTCCATCGTCACCAGCATGACACCATGATCTCCATCATCTTGATCTCCATCAACGTGTCGCCATAAGGTTGTCGCGCCGACTGTTGCTTCCACGACTATAGCTAACGTTTAGCGATAAAGTAAAGCATTACATAGCGCTTAATGATTGACACGCAGGTCATACAATAATTAAAGACAACTCTATGGCTCCTGCCAGTTGCCGTACTCATCGACATGCAAGTCGTGATATTCTATACAAAACATGATCATCTCATACATCACATATATCTCATCATGTAATTGGCCATTTCACATCACAACATACCCTGCAAAAACAAGTTAGACGTCCTCTAATTGTTGTTGCAAATTTTACGTGGCTGCTACGGGTTTGCAAGAACCGTTCTTACCTACGCAAAACCACAACGTGGTGTAGTGATTGCTTTTTGATCTTCTAAAAGAACCCTCTTCATTGAACCGATTCAACTAAAGTGAGAGAGACAGACACCCGCCAGTCACCTTTATGCAACAAGTGCACGCAGCGGTGAAACCAGTCTCGCGTAAGCGTACGCGTAATGTCGGTCCGGGCCGCTTCATCTCACAATACCGCGGAATCAAGTATCAACTAGTAACGGCAAGCAATATGTATACACCCACGCCCACAACTCGTTTGTGTTCTACTCGAGATCTCATCTACGCATAGACCTAGCTCATGATGCCACTGTTGGGGAACGTTGCATGGGAAACAAAAATTTTCCTACGCACACATAAGATCTATCCATGGTGATGAGCATCTACGAGAGGGAGAGTGAATCTACATACCCTTGTAGATCGCTAAGCGGAAGCGTTAATAAACGCGGTTGATGTAGTCGAACGTCTTCGCGATCCAAATCGCCGAGCGTCCCGCGATCCAATCACGATCCTTCCGATCTAGTGCCGAACGGACGGCACCTCCGCGTTCAACACACGTACGGCTTGATGACGCCTTCACCTCCTCGATCCAGCGAGCGATGGTGAAGTAGTGGTTGAGTTCCAGCAGCACGACGGCGTGGTGATGGTGGTGAGGAACAATCTCTGCAGGGCTTCGCCAAGCACTACGGAGATTATGACGGAGGATCTAGAGGGCTAGGGTTGCCGGCACACGGCTTGGGAAATCCTGATGTGTCCCGTGTGCTAGCCCTGCCCCTCTATTTATATGTTGAGCCTTGGGGTCTAAACTTGGAGTAAAAGCCTCCTCCGGGTCGGTTTTGCCCGCACAAGGTCGGTTTGGCCCGCAGGGAAAGAGTCCAACTCGGATCCCTGCCGAACCGTGCACAGCCGCGCACAAGCGGTAGTACCGCTTCACACAAGCGGTAGTACCGCTTGGGCGGTAGTACCGCTTCACACAAGCGGTAGTACCGCTCGGGCGGTAGTACCGCTTCACCAAGCGGTAGTACCGCTCCGGCGGTAGTACCGCTTCACCAAGCGGTAGTACCGCTTACGCGGCAGCAAAACTACTTTTGCACTTCCCAATACCTTGTGGGCTTTATCCCTTTGGCTCATATAAAGTGTTGCTGCACCCGAACACTTCGGTAAACATCCGGAACCCCTTCCGGTGAACTCCGGAACTCTTCCGGAGATCAAAACACTATTATCACATATATCAATCTTTACCTCCGGACTATTCCGGAGATCCTCGTCATGTCCGGGATCTTATCCGGGACTCCGAACAACTTTCGGTCACCAACATAATAACTCAATTATACTAATCGTCACCAAACGTTAAGTGTGTAGACCCTGCGGGTTCGAGAACTATGTAGACATGACCGAGACACCTCTACGGCCAATAACCAATAGCGGGACCTGGATGCCCATATTGGCTCCTACATATTCTACGAAGATCTTTTATCGGTCGAACCTCTATGTCAAGGATTCAGTTAATCCCGTATGCTGTTCCCTTTGTTCTTCGGTATGTTACATGCCCGAGATTCGATCGTCGGTATCTCTATACCTAGTTCAATCTCGTTACCGGCAAGTCTCTTTACTCGTTCCGTAATACAAGATCCTGTGGCTAACTCTTTAGTCACTTTGCTTGCAAGGCTCAATGTGATGTTGTATTACCGAGTGGGCCCTGAGATACCTCTCCGTCACACGGAGTAACAAATCCCAGTCTTGATCCATGCCAACCCAACAGACACCCTCGGAGATACCTGTAGAGCACCTTTATAGTCACCCAGTTACGTTGCGACGTTTGATACACACAAGGTATTCCTCCGGTGTCAGTGAGTTGCATGATCTCATGGTCAAAGGAACAGATACTTGACATGCAGAAAACAATAGCAATAAACTGACACGATCAAATGCTACGTTTACAGTTTGGGTCTTGTCCATCACATCATTCTCCTAATGATGTGATCCCGTTATCAAATGACATCTCATGTCAATGGCTAGGAAACCTTAACCATCTTTGATCAACGAGCTAGTCAACTAGAGGCTTACTAGGGACACAGTGTTGTCTATGTACCCACACATGTATTTGAGTTTCCAATCAATACAATTATAGCATGGATAATAAACGATTATCATGAACAAGGAAATATAATAATAACCAATTTATTATTGCCTCTAGGGCATATTTCCAACAGGGCCCACAGTGGTGCCAAATGTGCGGCCTGCACATGGCCAAAATTCTTGGGGTTCCAATTTTTTTTATATAGGCCTATAGTATTAAAAGAAACTTAAGCGCTACTGGCCTGTTGGCGCTGGAGTTGGGTTGGACTCGAGGCGACGAGGCCATCGAACGCACTCCTCGTCCAACTCAATCTAGGGATCGGGATCGGGCAGGGCAACTCTTAATCGTGGCTTTGCTTTAAAAAAAACTCTCGATCGTGGCTACAGGAAAGGAATCGTCGCCTCGTCTCATCGCCAGGGCCTGCTCGTCGCCTCGTCTCGTGATCTCGTCACCCCGTCCCTGGTCATTAGATCGATCGAAATTTGGATTCAAGCCGACAGGGCGACAGGCCGCTGTCACCGTTGCCTTCCTCGCCTCCTCTCTTAAATTTTAGACTCGTCGACGTCGTCTCGTCGGATTGATCGGTGACCGACTCCAGTCTCCAGGTGCTTAGCGAGTCCTTGTTTTTTATTAACTTTGGCTCCTACTCCTCTTAATTTTTTAATTAACCAGGGATCGTTACTTCGTTAGAGATTGATTCTTACCTCCTCAATTAAAGAGCATAGTGCACCAGTTCTACTGGACAAGACCCAAAACTAGGTGAGTTAAACGGTTTGTCTAATTGCCAAACATTGACGCATAATCCCATTTTTTTTGTGAGATAGGATCCCATTTTTCAGTTTCGCACAAAGCCCTGGATTTTATCGGCCCTACCCTGTTCACTCCCCTTCCAGACACCCGTCGCAAGAAGTCGCACCATCGGTTGTGGTGGCCGCTAGGCGATAACCCCTTGCTTGGAGCTATGTCACAACGCCACTCCATCAGGATGTCACACGCATAGCTTCACCGCCTGGACCGCTACCCGCTTGAGAGGGAGCATGGCTGTCTCAGGGAGGCCGTGACCAGCAGCTTGAACTATTGGGGGAGGGCACGGCGTGAGAGAGCACCCCCCCCCCCACCGATTTCCCTGCCCTGCTTGACCCAAGGAGTCGAGCCTCTCGACTAGACCTGGGCATGGGCAGCCCGGCCGGCCCGACCTGACCCAACCCGAAAATCCCGGGTCGGGTCGGGCCTGATCGTGCCATCGGGCCGGGCTCGGGCCGGAAAAATGAGCCCAACGAGCAAACCGGGCCGGGCTCGGGCTTGCAAAAAATTAATTTTTAGTCATGGTCGGGCCGGGCCGACCGGGCTTTGTCGGACTTTTCTGCATTCGGGCCGGGTTCGGGCCCGATTTATTAGGCCTGGTGGTTGGGCCGGGCCGGGCTCGGGCCTGAGTTTTCTAGTTCGGGCTTTCTCAAGCCCAACCCGGGGTATGCCCAGGTTTACTCTTGACTCTCCGTGTGAATTGCCTAAAGATATGCAGTACGACACAACTGAGTATGTTTAGTTTTCTTTCTTCTGAACTTAACTGAGTATATTTAGTTGACATCGAGTTGTTGTGTCCAATTCTTTTCCTTTTCATGTTTAGATGGCTACTAAATATTTAGCATGTCCATGCCACCTTGTCCATTGGTTTAGAATGGTGCATCCAGCATTTGTGGTACCGGTTAGACCATGCACGACACCTAGAAAGCTTCCCTCGTAGGAGCAACTCTAGCAAACCCCCTATTCCGCAGAACTGTAACCGTGGTTTACGGTTCGCGCAGTGCAAATTTTGAAAAACAGGTTTCACGCGACAAATTATATAATGCAAAAGCTCGCCGGAGCATAGATCATTCTACATAGGGGCAGATCGTTTGTAGACAACAGATATATGTACATAAAAGCTCGTCGGAGCTCGCCGGAGTTACCCTACCCTAGAACTAGCCAAAATGGAGGTCGCCGGAGCTCGTAAGGTGCGGTAGCTGACCATCAATAGCGCTCAATCGGAGTCGGAGTCGAAGGTGAGGTCGACGAAGATCCGCTCCTGCTCAGCGGCCTCGCGGCATCACTCCTCCTTCTCGCCGAACATGAGGGCCGATGTGACGCCTTGCTCGTAGAGCACGGCGTCGATCTTCCCGTCCCTTCGGCGGCGCTACCGCTCTGCTTCCTCCCCCCGCGCACTGTGCGTGAGCATCGCGGCCAAAATCGTGTCCGCCTCCGCCGGGGGGAGGAAGTCCTCCGGCCCAACGACGCCACCGGCCTGCCGATACTGCCCCACCTCGACCTCCGGCTCCCTCTTCACCGCACAGACCGGGAGGAGCTCCTCCGGCTCCCTCTTCACCGTGGTGAGAGAGGAGCGCGAACTGGATGCCCGGGAGGAGCTACATGCGCCGGAGAAGAGGTGCCCGCACGCACGGTCGTACTCCTCCGTCTCGCGGCGGAGGAGCGACGACGGCGGTGTCAACCCGTGGTGGGTGTACCACAGAGAGGCGCGCTTCCGCACCCCGTCGGATCTGACGCAACGCGCTCGCTCGGGGTCGTCGTCGCCACGCCGGCCGAAGTTCCGCATCGCGCAGATTTATGGGCGGGTGATGGATTTGAGGCGCCGGCGGCGAGAAATGCGGTGAGGAATGGGGATTTCACAGCGATTGAGGGATAGGGTTCGGACCCTTATCGAGCACGCGGACCCGCAGATATACCGTGCAAGGGGGCGCGTTTGCGGGCCACCGTAACATTTATCCGGGTTGAGTATACAGGGTTTGATCTGACCGAAAAAACGGCCCAAGCCCGTATACTCGTCGGAAATTTACAGTTCGGACGCTTTTACCGTATCTGCTAGAGTTGCTCTAACATCGGCTGAGATCATAGCAGTAAAACCTACTCCCTCCGTCCTACAATATAAGATGTTTTTGCAAGCTATGTTAGCTTACAAAAATGTCTTATATAATGGGACAGAGGGAGTATTTGCTTGGCGCGTCGAAATAATTTGGAAAACGATTAGAATCAACTGGCCGATTACGTGTAGAGTTTCGTCACCGGCGCAACCATTAGGTCTGAGTTCCATACGACGGCGCACAGCATGCACAACACATTAGGTGTTGCAAAACACCTTAGAGCAACTTCAACGCGGCAACGCACAGCATGTACGATAATGTTGTGACAAGTGTTCGAACAAGTGATGGCGACACTGATGACTTCCCGATTAAGATAGGACTGCATCAAGGGTCAGCTTTGAGCCCTTATCTTTTTGCCTTGGTGATGGATGAGGTCATAAGGGATATACAAGGAGATATCCCATGGTGTATGCTCTTTGCGGACGATGTGGTGCTAGTCGATGAGAGTCAGACGGGGTCAACAGAAAGTTGGAGTTATGGAGGCAAACCTTGGAATCGAAAGGTTTTAGGCTTAGTAGGACTAAAACCGAGTACATGAGGTGCACTTTCAGTACTACTAGGCACGGGGAGGAGGAGGATGTTAGCCTTGATGGGCAGGTGGTGCCTCAGAAGGACACCTTTCGATATTTGGGGTCAATGTTGCAGAAGGATGGGGATATCGATGAAGATGTGAACCATCGAATTAAAGCCGGATGGATGAAGTGGCGCCAAGCTTCTGGCATTCTCTGTGACAAGAGGGTGCCACAAAAGCTAAAAGGCAAGTTCTATAGGACGGCGGTTCGCCCCGCAATGTTGTATGGCGTTGAGTGTTGGCCGACTAAAAGGCGACATGTGCAACAGTTAGGTGTGGCGGAGATGCGCATGTTGAGATGAATGTGTGGCCACACAAGAAAGGACCGAATCCGGAATGATGATATACGGGATAGAGTTGGGGTAGCGCCAATTGAAGAGAAGCTTGTCCAACATCGTCTGAGATGGTTTGGGCATATTCAGCGCAGGCCTCTAGAAGCCCCAGTGCATAGCGGACGGCTAAAGCATGCTGATAATGTCAAAAGAGGTCGGGGTAGACCGAACTTGACATGGGAAGAGTACGTAAAGAGAGATCTGAAGGATTGGAGCATCACCAAAGAACTAGCCATGGACAGGGGTGCGTGGAAGCTTGCTATCCATGTGCCAGAACCATGAGTTGGTCGCGAGATCTTATGGGTTTCACCTCTAGCCTACCCCAACTTGTTTGGGACTAAAGACTTTGTTGTTGTTGTTTGTTTGTATCCGTCCGCTTTTCATTTGGGTCGGTTGGTGCGTCCAACGAAGTGTGAACACATTTTCGGCATGGACTCAAATAAAAAAATTGCGCACACAACTAAAAAAGTCAACATAATTAAACATTAAAACGACCAGTCAAACGCCGACCATAGTACAATTAAACTTAATTAAACATAAATTTAGACAAAAAAAGCCGTCGTCGCCCAACACGCTGTCTTACGCAACGTCGTCCGGGCCGGTGAGGTCGACGAAGTCCAGCAGCAGCCCCGCCCAGGGGAAGACCTGCTGCCAGGTCGCCCGTGCCGCCTCCTCTGTGGTCTGCGGCGCCTGCGGTTGGCTACACGGCGCGCGCGCGCTCCTCCTCGCGCTCCCGGCACTCCTCCTCCTCCTCGCGTGCCCAGCGCTGCGCGCGCTCCTCCTCTAGGCGCTCCTGCTGCATGTGCCGCTCGTCGTCCACCCGCTCCTCCGCCAGCACGTGTGCCTTCCATTGCTGGAGGTACGTCACCTCTTGCTCCAGTATCACGCCCAGCCACACGACCGGCGCATGCACCCACTCGCGGAGGACGCCAGTCCACGCGTACCTCTCCTCCAGGGGCTCCGTGGGTCGCGTGGGCTTGGGCTCAGCCTTTGGCTCAGGTAGGCCTCCTCCTCCTCCGGCGCCACCTTCGATGGCGGCGGCACGAACCCAGGATTGAGCCGCACGCCGCCGCGGCGGGCCACGTCATGCTCCGTGGAGAACCAGGACTCTAAGTTGGAGGAGTCTGGCTCGTAGGCAAGGCCGTTGCTCCTGCGTCATGAGGGCGCGGTTCTTGTGCATCTCCTTCGCGTGCGCCCGTCGCACTACCGACCCTAGGATGCAATATGGGTCAAGGTGCTATCCGGGGGGGGGGGGGTAACATCCGACCACAGCAGCGACTGACGGTAATGCCAGTGACAGCACGCTTGGTGCACCGTGATGTATAGCCGGTCTCGTGGCCGGTAACCACTGCCCCGCACACATCTCCATCTCGGAGGCGGACGGGGGCGACAGTGGAGGAGGCACGCGGGACGAGCTGGTGCCGGCATCGAGCTTCCCCTTGCCATTATCGAATATACCCATGGCTAGGGTTTTGCTGTCGACAGCGAGGTGAGCAAGCTTGGGTAGACGTGGACAGGGAGAAGTGGATGAGTCCCCCCGCATGCTTGCAATAAAAAGGACGAGGACCCGGATGCTTCCACACACTGCCATGCGGGCCCGAGTTAGATGGACGCGTTTAATACGACCGCGGGTGATGGTTGGGGGGTGGGGGCAACAGGTGGGGCCATGAAGCACATCGAGCGGAAGCGCGGCGCGCCCTTCTCGTGTCTGCGTGGACGCAAATCGGGTGCAAATATGGGCCGGAAATGCGGCCAGACGAACAGCGAGCGGACTGAATATGGGTCGGTGCGTTGGGCCGGTGTTTTCGTTCGTTCAGACGCAAACAGACATGCGCGAACAATTTGAGTCATCGCGTTGGAGTTGCTCTTACTGCAACATTCTAGATGTTGCGAAACCCCTAAGTCTTCCGTCTAGATCAAATCGGGAGCCACAACACCAATTCGATTAAATCCGCGCGCCGCCGCTTCGTCCGACTGGTCGTTGGCGAGCCGTCGCCGCCGAGCCCCGCGTCCGCCACTGCATCCTGTTTCCTTCGTGCCCCACCTCTCTTTCTCCTCGCGTCCGCAGCCAACAATGAACGCCAGCCACCGCCATGTGTCGGCCTCCTCTTCTAACCACCATGTGTCGAGCCCAGCCACTCGCCGTTGCTGGAGACCTCCACCGCCCCATGGCTCCTTCCTCCCTCCCTTGGTCTCCTCGTCTCCTTTCCGCGCTGGCCAGCCAGGATCTCCACCACTGGGCGTGTGCCTCTACCACCTTAACAATTTTTGTGAGAAACCCTTCCCGAACAACACCCATGATGCATATGGTTCTGCAACATGAGGTCTGTTGCAAAGGGTTCTGCAACACTACATTTGTTGCAATTGTGAGGAAAGGGCCGGGCCGCTAAATGGCATCAGGTCCGCTAGGCGTTTTTTTAAAATTCGCTGGCCGACGCGTAGGGTCGCCCAAATAATTTAGTCTACGTGAACTTAAAAATGCAATAGATTTTGGGTAATGTTAGGTCCGATCCTGACATGTCAGTCTATTCTGCCAGCCTGTCATGCTAGATCGACTATCGACTGCTCGGCATGCACATATCAGCATGGTTAATAGTATAATCAATTGCTAACATGTCATTATTAATTACTTATGCAATAGAGCTGACTATAGGACTAACTACAAGGTCAGAACTTTTTTCACTTTCTATCTCTTCCTTATTTTAAAGTGCTTTTACATAGGAGCACAGATACATGACGGCCATTGTATGAGTGTCCATTTCTTACCTTTTCTTCGTCTCTCTTCTTCATATAGACAAAAATATCATTTAAACGGCTTATGTTCCAGTAAATCATGAGGTGCGTGCCCCATGCATTGTGATTAGAGCATCTTACCTCTCTTTCTCCAAATAAACTACCCCTCGATTTTGTATACATATTTTTATGTCCAACTTTGACCATTAATTTTATCAACAAAATATGAGTTATATGTCACAAAAAGTACGCTATTGGATGCATATTTCAAAGCTAATTTTTTTTAAATAATACATTTTTTAAAAAAAATTACAGAAATAATATACGAATTTGAAAATTTTCAAAAATAGAATCCAGTCGGCTGGAGCTAAGCCGACTGGATTCAGTCGTCTGCGGCTAAGCCGACTGGGCCCACCATAGCCGACTGCATGCCCCCCCGCCGACTGCATGCCCCCCCCAGCCGACTGGGGCTCCTGTCGGCTACGGCTAAGCCGACTGGCCAGTCGGCTGGGGCTAAGCCGACTGGAATTTTTTTTTTTACCCCCCTTTCGGTGATGCCGGTGATGCCCGCCGCCGTCATCCGGCTCATCTGACCTTCTGCGGCCACCATCCACAATGCTTTCGGTGGTGAGTGTGACTGGCAGTGCTACTTTCGGTGGTGAGTTTGACTGGCAGTGTTGCTTTCGGTGGTGAGTTTGACTGGAAGTGTTGCTTTCGGTGGTGAGTGTGACTGGAAAACAGCAGCGCACTGAGCCTCGACGGTTATTTAAAAAGAGCTCTTCTCTGCCTCTTGTCCTCACAATACTTCTCCTCACTTCCTCTTCTCCTCACTACTTGTTGTGGTAGCATTAACAAATCCGCAGTGATGGGTGATCCTCGTCCATTTTCACGAGAGGCATCTTGTGATGTCTTGATGGGTGCGGTTTCCATGAAGTCCGGGCTTCATGGAACTCCAGGTGTATCTTTCGATGAATTAGTTAGCAGTGAGAGTAACTTGCGGAGGTTTAGACAAACAGCTTGTCATAGTAGAAACACAGCGGACATTCGACTAGAACTTTTTCGGTTGCGTGCAAGGTGGGAAAGACTTTGTGAACTAATATATGAATCAGCGCGATTCACACGATCATTTGATGATTTAGATCATCATGTGATAGATTTGCCAGTTGATGAATATATTGCGTTTCAAAAGGTAATTTAAATTTCGTATTTGATTTACATATTTAATATGTTTGTCGTTTTAATTCATTTTTGTTCATTTTGGTAATTGTAGAGATACAATGTGGACGCTAAAGAAATGAACCACGATGTCAGTATGTTGGCATGGTTCAAGCTTTTATTTGGGTCCGTTCCGCCGCCGAAATATGTATCAACTCATGATGGCTCAAGCTCGAAGAAGAAGAAATGCAGCGATGCATCACCAAAGCCCGGTGATGATGGTTACTCTTCCAGCGATGAGTTTATGTCAGCCAATAAAAAATCTAAGTCGAAGAAACATGTTAGTGAGAATAGTGATGATGACTTTATGTAGTGTTAGCGAGAAGCACGATGATGTCTTCATGTAGTTTGTATGCAGTATTATTTATGGTCAGTCGTACCGTTTAATTCAGATGTACTTGTATCTTAATTATCTGCAGCAGTCTCTCCGGAAATGTAACTCGATTAACAAAGCGAATGAACAGAAATATGTCTCTCGCATACATAGGTAGAATATGTCTCTCGCATACATAGGCAGATATATGTCTATCGCATACATAGCTAGATATAAGTGACACACAATCATCAGCCACCTCGTCCGCCACGTCGTTGAGGTGGTGTCTCCGGCGTCGGCCACATATACCTATGGGGTGGCCGGATGATACGGGGAGGAAGCTCGGACCCGTCCAGGTCATACTGTGTTTCCTGTGTGGGAGGTGGTGCAGGAGTCGAATACATGTCCACCCACTCGTTGTGCTGCGACAAGTATTCCTGTGTGTTATGCCCATCGTCAGGCTCACTCTCCCACCTGGATTCGGACATAGACGCGTCATGTCCGGACATAGACGCCATATATCCGTAGCCTGCTGCGGGAGGGATGGAACATAAGTACTGACGAAATACGTAGTCGCAATCGATATTGGAAAGAATTAATATGAAGAAACATACCTGTAGGGGGGGTTGCATCACGTAGCCTGGCGTGGGACCCTGCTGCTGTGGTCCTGGCCGAAACACGTAGCCTGACGTGGGATCCTGCTGCTGATGCCACGCCGAACTACCAGCCTGGTCAGGACGTGGTGGCCTGGGCGTCCACTGCTCTGCTAGACGTGGACGCGGGTCATGTCGGTGATGCGTGGTGTCTACCTGACCAGTCGAGTGACGCGGGGGGCGTTGTACGGGCTGCTGATGAAGAACGTCCGAAGTGCGTCTGCACGTGATAGCCCGATACACAGCTCGTAGCCTCCCCTCAATGCGCGCCATAAAGTTCTGCACCTGAGGCCGAGCAACGAGTAGTGGTGCATCCGAAAGTGAACGCCGATAGTTGGACACCTCCTCGCCAAGTCCGATAGTCAACTCAGCCTGAAATTGTCACGACGATTATTAAGTATGCACGGCAAAGTATGTAACAACTAGATGCATTACACAAAGAGAATATATCTTACCGCCAATTGCCTAGAGCCCGAAATATCATAGCTCGGGTACATATCGGACACACTAGGGGCAGGTAACTCATCTGGGTGAGTGTGTTGAACGATGCATAACCGTGTTCTGCTCATGTACCGCTGCAAATAGAGATCGAATTCATCGAGATCAAACTCGACATTCTCCTGCCACACAAGTGTGTTCGCGGTCTCCCATTGTGTAACGTACGGCTGAACACGTTGTAGCCACTCAGCAGCAGTCCTGTGAATCCCCTTCCTTGTGATCCTAAAATTATGGTGTTAAACAATTAAGTAATGCTTCACTATGGACAATTGTGAAAGACAATTCAATATTGAATAACAAGACAATACCTGTGGATGTGTGCTGGCACCGGGTGCTCTGTAGGGGGAGGCACCTCCAACTGTTGAAGACCAAATTGCCTCATAACCCTCTGCTGGGCCATCTCCTCGACGAAGACGTCGAATATGATCTTCGCTTTCGTCATCCAGTAATCACTATCTCTGAAGCATAGCTCAGACATACCGCCGGGGTATCTTGCATTCATGACTCCTTGCGTGTACGGCTGCCAGATCACCCCAGTGTACAAATCAAACTGCTCGTTTAATGCCCTGTATGCTCGCCTAGTCTGATCACTAGCATAGCGTCTTTGCGGCAAACACAAGTTAGTTTAAGCCATAGTGTACACAAAGAAGAAAATTATAACACGGGACATACCTTGCGACGTGTCCAACACAGACCGAAAGTAGGCATATCGATGCCTTCAGCATCGAACATTACGGGCATAGGCTCTTGAATACGTACGTCCGGTCGTCCTATAGAGAACCTCTCCCACGACCACAGTTGTAGAAATAGAGGGCATCCAAGAAGAGCTGACGTGGGTGCCGTCAGCTGGCAGGCGTTGCACATACCTCGATATGTAGCCGCTAAGACCGCCGAACCCCAACTCCTCTGTGTGATCTGAGCCAGCGTCTGAGCTCTCGCGATCTCTAGTGCAATAGGGATGTAGAGCGCGCTTATAGTGGTGACATGGTTCTCTGTGAACATCACCTTACCGAGAAGCCACAGTATATATGCCTCCAGGCTGCGAGTGATCTGTGTCGCATTCAACGGGACCTGCGGATACCCCGGGAACTTCTGGATCTGTATTGAGCAAAGATAAAGCATTAGTACATAGCGACAACTGAAAGATATGAGGCAGGGGAACTAACCTGGAAATGGAGCAACCAATCATACTTAGGTCCGTGATGCTCCGATGCCAGAGCCGGAGCACCGTCATAAAGACCCGCGAAACGTTGTGCAAAATCTTCCTGCCAACGAGCCGGTGCCTCCAACGGTCCGATGGCATGACCTGCCAACGGTAGTCCCAGCAAAAGTGACACATCCTGCAGAGTAGGAGCCATCTCTCCCCAGCGGAAGTGAAACGTGTGGGTCTCAGGCCTCCACCGGTCCACTAAGCACGTGAGCAAAGAGGTGTCGATGGCGACGCGTCTGGAGGTATCCGTGCGCTCAACCAGCCGCGCGAAAGGTAATAGGCCAGCCCATTTCAACCTGCATGTTAGGGCAATTCAGTTAGTGCGTCCCATCAATATACGTGATTGAAACAAATAAATAAAGCACGTACCGTTCAACCCATCCCTCGTGTATCATCCAGTCTTCCCTTTGAGTGCGAGTGCACAGGGGCTCAAGCTGGCGCTCATAACCTATCGCCGCACGATGTTTACTATCAATTTCCGGATTAAGCAACGACATTTCTGTCATTCCTGCACATACAAATTTCAAACATATTGCCACAATTAATACAAATTTCAAACTTAGTGGCATATTTAATACAAAGTTCAACATAGTTCCACACTGAATACAAATTTAGAACTTAGTGTCACACTTAATACGAATTTAGAAGTTAATGCCACACTGAATACAAATTTAGAACTTAGTGCAGCCTAGGTTCTTCCTCTCCCTCTTCCTCCTCTTCCTCCTCTTCCTCCTCTGCTTCCTCGTCCCCGGTTGCCTCGTCCACGCCCAGTACCACTGGCAGTGCCGAAAGTGGGACAATTAGTGTCCCTATGGCCAATTTCATTGCATAAAATGCATTGCATAGTGGGGCCTCCCGCTTCAGATTCATCCATATCATTCCGGATGCGATGACATTGTCGTCTGCCTCTACTTGTTCGCATATTCTCTGGGTCTGGAATGTACCGCCTTTCATCAGGATTAACGGTGCTGAAGTTACCCATTGAGCGAAATCCCAGCAACTCACCTGTCCAAGTATTGAGGACGGACTCTTTCAGAAAATATGGAGTCACAAACGAGATTGCGTCCATTCCAAGCTGCCCGCAAGCAGCAAGTACATGGGAGCATGGTAGGTGAAGCAACTTCGGTTTGTTGCATGTGCACTCACATGTTGGCCAGACTTCATTTCCAATTTTCACCTCATGCGTCCTCAGCTCATTTGCACAGCCGAATTTGTTGTTAGCTAAGCGGACCTCAAACCTTCTTTCTTGATTACCAATGGGGACTACAGTGTGTGACCTGGCTTTTTCCATCTTTTCTTCCATGTACTTCATAATCCTTTCACAGTAACGTGTGTTTGGGTTGTTCAACATATGTTGCTCTGCCTTTTGACGTCTATCTCTGAAGTACTTCACGGTGCCATAGAAAATACCCTCAACGATGGCTGTAAGTGGCAATGCCCGGTTTCCTCTGAGGACAAAGTTGTATGTTTCTGCGAGGTTGGTAGTCATGACACCGTACCTTGCTCCATGTGTGTCATGCAGCAAAGACCACCTCTCCAGAGGCTCATGCTCTATCCACTGCTCGAAGGTTTTAATCGACCTCCCGAGCCTTCTCCTAGTACCAGGTGGGTCAAATCCTGGCAAGTCACAAAGCCCAACGGACTCCTCCTCCACGGCAGCTGGTCCTGTTGCTAACTGTGCTGCTACTGCTTCAACATGTGCCCTGACCGCTGCATCTCTTGCAGCTTTCCTGTCCCTAACGTGTCTCCGCGTGCACACATTAAGTCTGTCACGTATCAAATTGTACTTCCATAGCTGGTTCTGCTTGCATAGTTTTTTGAATAGATTCATCAGGCTCTTATTTCTGAACTGCGAGAAGAAATTAGCCCCCAGATGGCGCATGCACCAACGGCTCTGCAAGTCCTGCCATGGAGTTTGTTCCTCAGGGCCAGGGTTTGTCAGTGTCTTTATCGCACTGAGTATACCAGCATGTCTGTCATGAAGGATGCACACATTGGGCTTATCCTTCACAACTGATATTTTCAGTTGCCTGAAGAACCATGTCCAACTTCCAATGTTCTCACTCTCAACAAAAGCAAATGCCAGTGGGACTATTTGATTTTGGCCGTCTTGACCAATGGCTGTCAGGATCTGACCCTTGTACTTGCCAGTCAGAAAAGTGCCATCTACACATATCACCGGTCGACAGTGCCTGAAAGCTTCGATGCATACACCGAAAGAGAAGAACAGTCGATGCAGCACCCTCACAGTTGGGAACTCTGGCATGAAGAGGTCTTCGATGTCGACATAGGTGCCCGGATTCCTGTCCTTCAGCGTCTGGAGGAGCCGGACAACTGAGTCATATGCATCGAAATAAGAACCAAATCTGCTCTCAAGCGCCTTTTGCTTAGCCCTCCAAGCCTTGCCGTAAGAAATTCTGTACCTGAACCTGACGAATACTTTTGTCTGGATAGCCTTAACTTTCATCGCTTTGCTCTCCACTATCTCACTGTAAAACAACCTCGCAATAAGCGTGGATGAAAGGTTGGGATGATCTTGAGGGATGCAGGGAATAAGACATGTGTGATGAACTAGGTCACTGATCACCCAACTTGTGCCATACTTAGGCAGATAGCCGTGCACCCTGGCAGGACAACCTGCATTCTTGCATACCATTGTCAAGTATTGCTGACTGGACACCTCAGCTATGAAAACCCTTTGCGTGGACATTGCCCAATTTATTATTGCGTCCTTCAGAGCTTCTTTGTTGGGATACATAGCACCGGTCGTAATGTTGTTTTGGTGATATTGCCAGGCAGAATCATGACCATCGTTCACGGTCATTGCAGATGAGAAGTCATGATTCCAAGAAGCAGGAATCGGGACCTCCTCTGCATTTTCTTCTTCATCTGACTCGTCAGAATTATCTGCATGACCACTTTCAATATCGGTGTCTTCTTCTTCCATGATGTTCTGCATGTGCCCATCTACCTCGTCCGCGTCTGCCTCGCCACTGTAATAATCATCGCCATTTCCTCCTTCTACCTGACTACTCTGCCCTTGTTCATAACCATCATCTCCATCATTTGACACAGATAACATCATCCCGTCACTGCTTTGCCCAGGATCGTTACCACCCTGGCCTTCAGGCGCAATTACCTCCTTCAGAACGGGAAGCACTAAGGCACAAGGATTGCATCCCCTTGTTTCGCAACCTTGTAACCAGCGCACCCACTGAGAATCCCTCTCTACTGGCCTCAAATAGAAGAAGACATTCGAACTTGACCGGGTCCACAATGCATGAACACCCACGGTCTGTGTTTCAGTATTCAGCCCTAAACATGCTGTCACCCATTCTTTCAACTGACTAAGAGACCATGTTTGAGGGTCGGTCAGTGCCACCTCTATGTGCTCAAATTCACTCAGATCAACCCCAATCTCATTTGTTTGGACATTACCAGGACCGTAGAAAAATATGAACTTCACTATATCAGACATCTCGGCTCACCTATAATTTTTTTTAACATGGACAGACAACTGTTAAACAACATGACAAACTACATATATTCACACTCCTAAATATTTGACAAGTACATAGATTAGGGAATATTAACGAAGCTAAATATTGAAACAACTTAATATATTATGGATATTACCGGAGCAACTAAAAATACTGACATACCTAAATATTTGACAGACCTAAATATTTGACATGCACATATAACACGGGATATTACCGGAGCAACTAAAAATACTGACAGACCTAAATATTTGACATGCACATATAACACGGGATATTACCGGAGCAACTAAAAATATTGACTGACCTAAATATTTGACATGCACATATAACACGGAATATTACCGGAGCAACTAAAAATACTAACAGACCTAAATATTTGACATGCACATATAACACGAAATATTACCGGAGCAACTAAAAATACTAACAGACCTAAATATTTGACATGCACATATAACACGAAATATTACCCGGAGCAACTAAAAATACTGACATTAATTTTTCAAAATATGTACAACTCAGAGAAAGTTTTTGACGACATAGGTATACCTTCGACGCGTGTGCCACTGCTTCTTGCTTCTCTCTTCAACTCAGCCGCACCTCTTCCTCCTGCTCACCACCTCTTCCTCCCCAGCAGCAACTCCTCCTCACCACCACCTCTACCATGGTTCAACCACCTCAACCATGCCTCCTCCTCACCTCACTTGAACGAGAAAAAAAACTATCCTATTGGAAAAAAAAAATACCGTAGGCCACCGGAGTTGGCTATGATCTACTCTTTCTGTGGGTTGGATGCAAAAATGGATGGATCAGCGAGGAGATCGACGGGGGGTTACGAGAGACTGAGAGAGAGAGCAAGAAGAGGAAGAACGAGAGCTCACGGGCGCAAGAGGAAGGAGATAAGGAGAAGAAGGGAAGGAGAAAAGGAGGAGGGAAGGAGAGAAGGCGTGGGTGGGCAGCCAGGCCCCTGTCGGCCACGCCCCGGCCGATTGGACGGCCTGTCGGCTGCGCCGGGGCCGACTGGAACCCTGTCGTCTGGGCCGCAGCCGACTGCAGCGCGCCAGGCCGACTGGCGAATCCAACGCGACGGTCGACGTGTTCGGGCAAATCAGAAGCTGCCACGTGTCCTGTCGGCTTAGCCGTAGCCGACTGAACCTGCCACGTGGCCTATCGGCTTAGCTCCAGCCGACTGGATTCTATTTTTGAAAATTTTCAAATTCGTGTATTATTTCTGTAATTTTTTTTAAAAAATGTATTATTTAAAAAAAATTAGCTATTTCAAAGACCTTCGCGATGATATTTTTTTTGACATATGCTCCATATTGTATTGATCCAAATTATAAGTCAAAGTTTGACATGAAAAACAAAGTGGCCTTGTATCCAAAACTTGAGAGGGAGTACCGGAATTCGCAGGAGCACCTGCCTAGACCTTTGCAGTTGTCTGATTGCTTTAATATTTGTAAACTTGTTTAGTATTTTAATTACTATGGTCTTGAATACATCTCGACAAATTATTACTCCCTCCGTTCCACAATATAGTGCACCCCCGCTTTCCAAAATCTAAGTTTGACCACAAACTTAACCAACGAGACCGATTGCGGCGTGAGTAAAAATTATACCATTGAATTCGTATTCGAATGAAGTTTTCGATGGTACAATTTTTACTTACGCCGCAATCGGTCTCGTTGGTTAAATTAATGGTCAAACTTAAAGCTCAACAACCGAGGACGCACTATATTATGAAATGGAGGGAGTATTATTTAGTGTCTAAGTTTCAAACTTTGAAACTTGATACTCATAACATTAAGTTTTACCAAGTTTCATAAGCTTTTAGCGTTCTGGGCTTAGAGCTTGGGGTTTAGGTTTTTAGTTGTTGTTTTTGGAAGTTGCTAAACTTGCCAAGTTTTAGTAGTTGAAACTTACTTGGCCACCCGATTTGGCTCGCGATCCACCAACTTATAATTTTGTCATTCGCTCGTACCAAGTTTGGGTAATTGAAACTTAATGATTTTTTTAAAAACTAGTCAAAACTTATTAAAAAAAACTTATTTGAAAGCCCTCGTCACAAGTAACACGAATATGCAAATGCCATACAAATTGGACTTTTGATTTAAAAGATATAATTAATTCAGATTTGAATTTCAAAAGAAATAACATGGGATGTGTGATGAGTGGAGCTCCAAAAGCTATAAAAAGTTGCACGCATCGACACTATCTAAGGTAATTCTCTATAACACTATGTTTTTTATTTTTAAAGACCCATATTCAATTGAAGTCTCTGATTAGAATTGGATTACCCGATTTTGACCGAGTCAATAATTTCTCAAAGCTCTCTCACTCAATTATTTGCTATTATACACTATGCTACTTAATTTTTAAGTCATCACAATCAATTAAGGTATTCAATTTAGAATTGGGTCACCCGATTTTGACCGGATCGATAATTTTTCCAGTTCTCCCATTTAATATTTTTAATTATCTATGTTCCCTAATTTTAAAACTCTTTTGTTCAATTAAGGTATTCAATCTTGAATTTGGGTTTACGATTTTGATCAGGCCAACGATTTTTAAAATCAATCAGCAGCAACCGGCCTATAAAAACATACCAATCCCGCACATCCTTCCACCACCTAGGAAAAAAGCGTCACCATGTGATATTGTTGCACCAATATAGTACATGCAACCGTCGTCGCAAAAAATTCACACATAAATATGAGTTGGTTAGCGATAATACAAAACCACACCATGAAAGGCTCACCAAATCACTGCATTATAAATAAAAATAAAATACACTATCATCTCCCCCACCCGCCAAATTAATTATTCCATGAGTTAAAAAAATATAAGGGGTATTAGTTTTTTTGAAAGTCAAATTTCTATAAATTTTACCAAGTTGTGAGCAAAAATGTTGACATCCATAATATTAAACAGAAAAATTATGAAAATTCATTTCATGATGAATCTAATCATACCAATTTGATAGTATGGATTCTGATATATTTCTCTATAAATTTAATCAAACTTAAAAGATTTAATTTTAATTTTTTTAATACACTTTATATTTTTTTTGAAAACCCCACCATATATTAATTAATTTAACATGTTCATACAATCATTCATTACAAAATTTGCCACGCAGGGAGGAACAATATTAAAAAGAAGACCATCGGATCTAGTATCAAAACTGAACTTTGCAATCTCATGAGCCACCTTATTGACCAATCTGTTAATCTTGACAATTTGAATACCCACCATCAGCTTAGAGATATTCACCGCCTCCATTTTAAGGTCCACCATAGTTGACCTATCCAGACACTCTTTCCCGAACATAGAAGCCACGGAGACACAGTCAGTTTCCAAAATGATAGGCTTGTGAAGAGTGATACCAATGTACACTTTATGTTTTTTTAAGAAACCCAATTACACGAACGACACAACAAAACATGTCCAACCCTTCTAGTTAAAAGTTAAACCACACGTAAAGACCAAACCAATTTTTGAATCATGAGGCAGTCGGGTAGCCACAAATCTGTGTGCTCGCGTGCTAGAAATTCTCTCCAGAGGGAGTATCACCATTGTAGGAATTGAGACAAAATACTCCAATTCCCAATCCCAACTCCTTTTATGGATGATTAAACACCTGAAATTTGACATGTGAGCTTCAAAACCACTGGACTTTTTATATGGTACGAGAGATTTTAGGATTAAACCAAATCCGAGTTTAGGGGATATTAGGGTGGATTTGAGGGTCCTCCGTCGCAAAGGCCCACTCACTGCGCCGGGTACCCCTAGACCTAGACCTAGAGCCCCCTCCTCTTCCACGGGTACCCTGTCCCAGGAACTCAACCCCCCTGGTTGGCCGCGCAGCACCGCCGCCGCTGCTGCGCTGGACTCCGTAGAGCACATCTCCGCCGACCTCGGTCCCTCTCTTCTAGTCGCCCCCCCCCCCCCCCCCCCTTCCCCGACCCTGCCCCGAGTCAAGAAGGACCCCAACGGAGACCTCGTCTCCCCTCAGGTTCTTCCCCTGCCCCCTCTTCCCCTTGCTGTGATGTTGGTCTGTTGTCGTCGATCTGGTCTGCTGCTACTGCTAGCTGTGCTATGTTGCTTGCTTGCTGTTCTGCTGTCTGTTGGCTGATGGAGATTATTGCTGCTGCCTTTGTGTTGATTGGTGCCTTGCTGATGTGAAGTTTCTTGTAGGATGGATACATCCAGGTCAGTCACGGACAAGGCATCGGGGTCGGGATCAGCATCAAAGGAGAAATCAAGGTATTAATCCAAATTCGATTCTGGGTATCCCCTGTTCTATCTGTATCTGTGCCGATAACTACTTGTGCTTTTTGCTCTATATATGCCTACCGACATGTATTAAGTCTGGTGTTATGTTGATTTTTTAGGAATTTTCCCTTTAAAACATTGAAGGATGAAAGAAGAGCCATGAAGGAATCTGGTGTGCTTAATGTGAGGGATACAAGGAGAGTTCCAGAAGAACTCCAAGAAAAACAGCATAGTGTGGTCTCCCCCTCAGGTTCTTCCACTGCCCCCTCTTCCGCTTGTTGCGATGTTGATCTGTTCTTTACTGAATTGTGTGGTCGTGTAGATGTCTTGCTGCTGTCAATTTGTTCTGCTGCTACTGCTAGCTGTGCTATGCTGCCTGCCTTTGCTTGCTGTGCTGCTGCCGTTGTGTTGATTGCTGCTGTTTTGCTGAGTCTGAAGTTTGTTGCAGAACAAAATCCCAGAGAGGAAAAGGAAAAGACAAAGGAAATGGAAGCAACAGATGAAGATATGCCGGATGTAGAGCATGAGAGAAAATTCAAGACGAAGAAATACCAGATAAAGAAAAGGAAACTGAAGAAAAGAAAGATGCTGAAAGGAAGGATGAAGCAGAGAAAGATAAAGCAAAGAAAGATGAAGATGTAGATTTTCCACGAAGAAAACTCTATGAGGGAAGTCTTCCAATGGATATTACCACACTCAAGTGTTTGATCTACAAGTTAGACAAGCCTGATCAAGAAATGTGGAACACCTTTTGTCTTCTCAAAAACTTTAGACATCCTGCTGTTGACACATTACACACGTTCTACGTGGAGAGCGGTCAACCAAGGGTCGTGTTGTCTTGGTTAGACTGCATGCTTTATGATCTGGTAAGATCCCCTGAGAGTCGCAAGATGTTCTTTACAGAGATGAGCAGTGGTGCATGCAATGAAATGACCGAATGGTTCAGAACGATAGTTATGTAAGTCGTTATTAACTTTGTATTGCATGACTATGTTGCAACTGTATGTAGTTTACTAGTTTTAACCTCTGACAGATTTCCATTCCTCTCTTATGCAGTGATATGTGCGATGGTTTGGAACGTCTTTTCATTCAGAATCTTTACCCCCCAAAGATCACATTGAATGATCTGTATGTGTACAAACTCGGCCCAGGGAAGAATCATAAGAAAATAAAACTGCTTCTATTGAAAGGTACCTCTTTCCTTGCTAGTTGTCTGAGCTTGTACCAAAAATATGCCACATACTATCCACTTTTTCTTACAAAATATCCATTTGGTTGGCATGCATTAACACCATCTACTCTATTTTACAGTCTAATACTATTTGTTAGTGGTAAAATTTAATGTTGCCATTGGCCGTTTGCAGTTTGGTTGTTTGGGTTAGTGGTACAATAATATTGTAGACGTGGTAATCAATCATTTATTTTTATGTTCACTAGTGGTTGTCCTAATGTAAGGTAGTCATGGAAGCAATCGGTTATGTTGTATCTCAGTTAAGAAACTTACTTTTACCCAAAACAAGAGCAGCCCAACAGGCCCTGCCATATGTGATCATCTTTTTACCATCATACAGTTGCCTGTGTAATATGACCAAGTTAATGGTGTCTAAAAAGTCATTTTAGTTAACTTCTGGATACTGCCTGTTTACTAGTTCAGAACATTTTTAAAACCAGTATGTTTACCACTAGACAATTTTTTTTTTTTTGACTGAACACTAGACAATGGTTCCTTAGAGTGCTCATTTACTATGTCCTCAACAATTTTACTATCAGGTGCCACGGGTGATTAACATTTTTACTACTGCCAGTTTGAACCCTTCTTTTACTACGAGAGAACGATCTATCACAGTTCTGAAAATATTCTATGTCTAGGCTTCTTACATTTTTGTTAACTATGAATAGTCTCTGTTTACTGTTGGTACAAGACATTTATGCTTAAACTGATTAGCTAGCGACAGTTCCGCATCCAAATGATACCAATAAAGCTTTGGTAATGTTATCAGAAGTAAAAGAAGAGTTAAGAAGTACTCCCTCTGTACACAAATGTAAGATGTTCTTGCAGTTTAATTTAAACTGCAAAAACGTCATACATTTGTTTATGGAGGTAGTAGTAAAACGTATTGAGCGTTACTACTAGCATTAGTGCTTCAAATCAGACGTAAAAACATACTGGTATGTTGTAAATTTCTATTTTTTTTTTACATGGTAAATTTCTA
The DNA here is from genome assembly GCA_039707655.1 of Elymus sibiricus. Lineage (NCBI taxonomy): Eukaryota > Viridiplantae > Streptophyta > Magnoliopsida > Poales > Poaceae > Elymus > Elymus sibiricus. Next base: position 444,700,515 of record CM077669.1, read on the forward strand.
TTGTTGTTGTAACTGCACAGCACAAGTGCAGTGTGCGTCTGTTGCAGTAGTAAAGCTTAGTGTGTGAGTAGTAAACTGAGGTTTGAAAATAAATCTCAAAGGACATGAATATTAAACTTGTTTCACCCTTTTACGACACACTCCTAGGATATATTTAATTGTAAAATCATAGGGTCAAATAGTAATTTGGTGTATCTCAAGTAAATGGACACCGGCGAGGTGACAAGTAGGAATGCAGTAGCAAAATTGTTATTTTTCGTACTCCCTCCGATCCATATTAATTGTTGCTGATTACTAGTAAATTTACTTGGTAGTTCCTGAATGCGCCTGTGTAGATCATTTCTGAAACTGGATGTCACATACACTGTCCTAGCCACCACCTGGTCTTAGCAGTGCACGTGACCCCACTCCCCCCAGGAACGCCAGAAGCTTTTTACCAAAACTAACCAAAAGCATCAAAGTATTGACGGTACACTACAAAATATAGATGAGTAACTCTCAGTAGCATTGCTCTCGAACGACATCAGGAACCAGCATACATAACACAGCACAGCTAACAGTTAACCCTAGCAGAGAGAGCAGGAGAACAATCTTAAGCACTTCAACTACATCGGCAGTTTCCTCAATACAAATTTCCAGTCATGCTTGTGCCCAAAGATCTCCTTGTCGTTTGTGTCAGTAGTATTAGCCCCCTGTCACAGAAGGCTTTGCACTGCGCTCTTCTGAAAATTTCGCCAACTGTTAAAGAAACTGGCAGAGATATATAATTACATCAGTAGGAATCGCTAGGTTTAATAATCATAACCACTTTATGATCTCTACCTGTAATAAAAGATCTAAACCAAGTATTGCATAAACCAGAGAAACTAACAGGCCTTATGTTAATCCCCAGAGAAACACTCGCTACATTCCATGCATATTTGGCTAGAGGACATAGGAAGATCAAGGTTCAAGAGTCCATGAGCCCCACAAAACTTACAAAATTCAGATTCCTTCCATCCTTATCTTTTCAAATCTCTTGTCAGGATTCGGTTCCTAATCAACAACCAGCAAAAGACTTTGATTTTCATGGGGAGTTTGAGAGTCCACATAAGTTTATGTGGAAAACTAATTCTCCTGGTAATAGCATGATTTCACAGTGGAATTCGACTTTTTTAATAACCATCTAACATGACCAGGTTCGTCTTTCGACCTTACATGGGCACAAATATTCTTCAAATCCTGCCACATAGTCATAGCTTCCCCCCCTAAGGAACCTTCTTAATTTCAGGCTAGCGACCCCCCTAGTATCATTAATATTAGCAGTGATATCATGACTGAAAGTTAAATTACAGACGGGAGAAACTTGGCAAAGTGGACTCGTTTTTCTACCATCTCCAATAATTCTCTGACAGCAGATATAAAACAGATTTTTAACCCCCAATAACACCAGCCCAGAAATGAGAGTGGTGCAGGATTTAATTTACATTGAGTTAAAGTACCTTTTTTCAGATATTGTGCTGAAAGATTATCTAAATGCAGTTGAGAAGATTGAGAATGTAATCAAGGAACGTGAGAGAAGGAAAGAGCTATGGGAGCAAGTTAGGTTGATCATTGAAAAGATTCGAACGATTACTAAGACTGGTGTCCTGAGTAAAGTTGCTCAAAGATTCATTAATTTCATTGGGGCGGATGTCAGTCTACTGAAGCATTATCCAGATACATGGTCTTTGGCCAAAAAGGGACGCTATCTGCTTTCTATCATTGCTGCTGATAAGGATTCTATATGTAAGAGGCTGAAAACCAGTTGCTTGAAGTGGCCTGAAGACGAGAGAACAGGCAGCTTGCCGCATGTACTTGATAGGCTCATTGTTTATGATCTTCACAGGCCCTATCCATCTGGGTATCTCTTTAATAGGCCATATGATTATTTGAGGTTATCCCGGACAATCTACAAACATTTCCCCACCCTGTACGACTTGGCGGTCGAACTGCAGGTTATCTTAATTCTGAAACTTTATATTGTTGTACAGTTGAACCTACAACCAAATTATGCGGACACAAACACCAATATATATCATTCACTTGCTTTATGTGTCTGACAGGAGGTGTGTACGACGCGTGAAGATTACATCCAGAGGATGGAAACATGGGAGCCAGAAATCTGGTGCATCTTATATGATGCCATAGGTGTGCCGGATGTTCAAGGTAGGAAACTCTATTGCTCAGATACATTAATATGTTACAGAGAAAGATAACTTTATAGTTATGTATTTGACAAATTCCTGATGCGAAGAAGATTATATTGCTTTTCTTTACTTCACTTCACTGTTCATCTTGGTTGAAGCTTATTGCTTTTGATCTGACACATGAGAACCCATCTGAAAAGAAGCATACCAATTGGCTGTGAAACAGTAATTTGTTCTAAAGTTCGACACGATATACTCATATACAGTTCATGCTGTTGGCCATTTTCCATCAAGTTTTCATTCCTTTATCTTTGCTGCATCACCAAACGTAGAATGACCAATACAAGGCATTACTATTATTTCCTGAGGTCTACAGATATATCCACACTCCAGTTGTTTATTACTGCAGCATGCAAGGAGTCTCAAATTAATGTTTTCTTAGAAAATTTTCACGAATTGAACGGTTTCTGATGTTTGGGAGTATCATGATATTTTCATCACTTACTTGCTAGCTACACTCCTCGAAAGCATCATGATTTGTTTCCGATAATTTGGCTGAGTTGAGAATTTTCTGTTTAATGCTATAGTCAAGTTGGCTGCATGCTTAATGCCATAGTCAGGTTGGCTTCATTATCTCTCCGAGGTTAGAATTTGTTGAACCGGTATGGGCTTGGCCCATCTAGGGCCCATGTGGGGCTGACCTAGAAGGGGGGCTTCTGCCCTCCCGTTCCCAAAAGGGCGCCGCCAGACACACGCACACACACGTACGCTCTCTCTCTCCCCCTCTGCTCCCCCCCGAACTCAACATGGTATCGAGCCAGGAGGCGACGGCGGCGGCGGCGGTGTAGTCCGGCGGGGTCCACGGGTCCGGCGTGGAGGAAGCGGCGGGGCTGCGCGGGGGCCGCGTGGCGAGCTGCGGCTGCTGCGCGCGTGCGGCTGGGCGTCATGGCGGCTGCGCGCGGGCCAGCGGGACATCGACGGCGGCTGGGCGCGAGCTGCTGAGGAGCTGCGCGCGGGCGCAGTGACCGCGGCGAGCGCACGCGGGAGCTGCTGCGGCTGTGCTGTGGGCGCGCGCGCGCGACGCGCGGCAGGGAGGCGGCCTCGGGCGGCTGCGGAGGAGAAGGAGCTGCGGGAGACGCTGCTGCTGCTGTCCTGCTGCTGCTGCAGCTGGTGAGGGGGAGAAAGAAGAGGAGAAGGGCGAGCCGGAGGAGCGGGCAGAGCAGGAGAGGCGTGCTGATTGTTGCTGCTGCACGTGCGGCGAGTGGCAGGGGAGAAAGTGAGTGGAGAAGTGCTGCTGCTGGGTTCGTCTTGGTCTGCTGCTGTTGCTTCGTGAGAGAAAAGAGAAGTCGAGCTGTGGGCTGTTGTTTTGTGGCTGTGTGTGAGGGGGAGAAAGAGCAGAGGAGCTGGTGCTGCTGCTGTTTGAGGAGGAGAAGCTGCTGCTGTTGGTGACAGCTGCGTGGAGCTGGTCCTTGCTGCTGGAGAAGTGCGGTTTTTTTTTTTCCTGTGGACTTGCTGTGCTGCTGGTACTGCGGGTGCTACTGTGTGTGGCAGAGAACTGAGCTGTTGCTGATTGAGGGATGGGAGAGCCAACAGGCCTTGCTGCGGCTTTCGAGAAGCTCGCCAAGATCCTCGAGGAGTCGACATCTGGGGCCATCGTTCCTCGACAGGAAGTGCCTCAGAAGATCGAACTGTCGCCCATGGACATGAAGTTAGAGGGGGCCACCAATTATCTGGGCTGGTCCCGAAGGGCGTTGCTGGCTGTGGAACAGAAGGAGCTTGATGGGCACTTGTTGGGTGCTGTTGCTGAACCAGGAGACAAGACTACTGTGGAGGGAAAGAGATGGAAGGTCATAAACTCTGTGCTCATTGGCTGGTTGTTGAACTCGGTGGTGCCCCCCATTGGACGCTCTGTGGAGGGGCTATCCACAGCCGCTGCTATATGGACGACTCTGTCCACCTTGTACTCCGGTAAGGGCAATGTCCTGCTAATTGCTCAGATTGAGGGGAAGATCAGTCGGCTGCATCAAGGTGATGACATGTCAGTGATGACATATGTGGCAGAGCTGCAGGCTTTGTGGGCCGAGCAGGATAACTGCGACCCTCTGGAACTCTATGATGCGGCTTGCATCGAGTCAGGGCGCAAGTGGATTGCACGCAGGCGTGTGCTGAAACTGTTGGAGGGGCTTAGAGGTTGCTTTCATGGCCGGAGGGCATCCCTGTTGCACCAACCTCTCCTGCCCTCTATTGAGGAGACTATTGCTGCAATGTCTCAAGAGGAGGTGCGGCTATCTCTTGAGCATGCAGACATGAAGGCTTTGCCGGCTTCGACATTTGCTGTCACTGAGCGCAGGCAGTGGAGCGATCCCAACAAATGTCATATGTGTGGGGAGGTAGGTCACTGGAAGTGGGCGTGTCCAACTCGTGGCAGAGGCAGGGGATACAACAGAGGGGGAACTGTCAGAGGCAGGCGTGGTAGCGGCAGAGGTGGATACTCAGGGACCTCAAGGGGTCAGGCTTCTATGGGCAGAGGTGGCTACTCAGGACACTCAGGGGATCAGAGGGCTCACATGACAGTGGCAGGAGACACTGGGACGTCACAAGGCCAAGATGCCGATGATGCTGACTATGGAGACTTTGCTCTCTGGGCCTCCACTGATGAAGGTAATCCGGATAAGGCATCTCTTGCTTCTAATGAGAGTGCTCCAGAGTGGGTTCTTGACTCTGGAGCATCTAAGCATGTTGCTAGTAATTCCTGCGTGTTTGAGTCTTACCATAAGCACCCTCCGTCTCACACGGGCACAATGCAAACTGCTGATGGCACAAACCAGCCTGTCATAGGGGTTGGCACAGTCAAGTGCACTCCGACCATCTCCCTATCCTCAGTGTTACATGTGCCAGCTTTTCCTGTCAATTTGGTCTCTTTCAGTGCTCTAATCGATCAAATTGACTGTCGTGTGATCCTTGACAAATTCGGTTGCGTGATTCAGGAGCGACAGACGAGCCAGACGGTTGGGACTGGCACCAGGCGTAGGGGGCTCTGGTACATGGACCAGGAGGTGCAGCCGGACTTGGTGTGTGCTGCGACCATGGAGGACAAGGAGAAGCAGGCGATGATCCATCACTGTAGGATGGGACATGTATCTTTTGATAAGATGAGTAGAATCTTTCCGGATGTTATGTGTGGGATAGGCAAGGGCAAGTTGACATGTGATGCTTGCGAATATGCCAAACACACACGAGCCTCATATGTGAGCAAGGGGCTTAGGAGCATCTCTCCTTTTATGCTTATTCACTCGGATGTATGGAAGAGCCCAGTTGTATCAATGAATGGAATGAAATACTTTGTTACATTCATCGATTGCTATTCGCGTATGACTTGGATTTATATGCTGCGTCACAAAGATGAGGTCTTTAGCTGTTTTCAGAATTTCCATGCCTTGGTGAAGAATCAGTTTCAGGTGCAGGTGCAGGTGATCAGGACTGACAATGGGACAGAGTATGTGAACAACACATTTGGGGCCTACTTGTCTGATCAAGGTATTCTTCATCAAACTTCATGCCCGGACACCCCTCCTCAGAATGGAGTGGCAGAAAGGAAAAATCGGCATATTCTTGAGGTTGCTCGGTCATTGATGTTTACGATGAATGTGCCCAAATTCTTGTGGAGTGAAGCAGTTATGACAGCCACATACTTGATCAACCGGACACCATCAAGAATACTAAGCATGAAATCTCCGTGTGAGCTCGTATATGGAGAAACTAAGTTTGTTGTTCCCCCAAAGTTGTTTGGCAGTACTTGTTTTGTTCGAGATCACCGTCCTTTTGTTGGAAAACTTGATCCGCGAGCGGTGAAGTGTATTTTTCTGGGCTATTCTTCTAGTCAGCAGGGGTATAAATGTTGGTGTCCCTCAGAGAAACGTAGGTTTGTCAGTATGGATGTAACCTTCAGGGAGTCTGAGCCATTCTATGGTGAGCCCACAGATCTAAGTGTGCTGTTTCAAGAGCTTGACCATTTACACTCTGTGCAGGATGGTCAAGAGGGGGAGAAGGCTGTATCTCACACTCAGGAGGATTCTGTGGGCACTAACATTGATGATGATGTGCAGGTTCAAGTCCAGCCAATTGTGGGTACAATTCCGGTTGGTACTCTCACTGATGGTGATGTGCAGGTTCAGGTCCAGCCAACAGTGGGTTCCATTCAGATTGGTAATCTTCAGCTCCCTATTCGAGATCGGTGGCAGAAGACCCCCCTAGTGTACTCTCGATGAGAGCCACAAGTGCCACAGGTGCATGACTCATCTGACACTCGGTTGGTATATTCTCGGCGGCAGCCACTTGTGCAGGAGGGGGAGCAACAAGTGCAGGGGGAGCAGTCAGTGCAGGGGGAGCAGCAAGGCAGTGGTGCAAGCTCATCTGACACAGTGGAACTGCCTATTGCGTTGCGAAAGGGGACACGTAAAGCGGCACAGAAGGCTTTACCACCGGAGGTTTTTGATGATCATGACATTGGAAATTTTGTGTCTTATGAGGCTTTGTCTCCTTCCTATAGAGTGTTTGTTGCCTCTCTGCAAACTGTGTCAATCCCAAAGGATTGGAAGGCTGCAAAGCAAGATCCGAAGTGGCGTGAAGCGATGATAGAAGAGTTGGAAGCACTGAGGAAAAACAAGACGTGGGTGCTAACCACATTGCCGGCAGGAAAGAAAGCAGTGAGTTGTAAGTGGATCTATACAGTGAAGCAGAATCCTGCGGGGAAGGTGGAACGGTATAAGGCCAGATTGGTCGCCAGAGGATATAGTCAAACTTATGGAATTGACTATGACGAGACGTTTGCACCAGTGGCAAAGATGAACACAGTAAGGATATTGGTTTCCTGTGCTGCAAACTTTGGATGGAAATTGCATCAATTAGATGTCAAGAATGCCTTCTTGCATGGTGAGTTGCAGGAAGAAGTGTACATGGAGATACCACCAGGTTTTGGTACTTCACAGACCACGGGGAAGGTATGCAGGCTGAAGAAATCTTTGTATGGACTGAAGCAATCACCGAGGGCTTGGTTCGATAGGTTCAGACGTGCTGTCCGTGCTATGGGGTATGGTCAATGTAATGGTGACCACACGATGTTCTACAGACACTCACTCTCTAATCGAAAGATCACCATTCTTGCAGTTTATGTGGATGACATTATCATCACCGGAGATGATGAGGAGGAAATAAAGAGATTGAAGGGGTGTCTGAGCAATGAGTTTGAGGTGAAGGATTTGGGCAACCTAAAATACTTCCTTGGGATTGAAGTGGCCTGGACAGAGAAGGGAATATCTTTGTGCCAAAGGAAATACACCTTGGATCTCTTGAGTGACATGGGCATGATGGGATGTCGTGCAGCCCCTACGCCGATTGAACTAAATCATCAAGTGACAGCTCAGTCAGGCGAGCTGGTGAATAAGGAAGATTATCAGAAACTGGTTGGGAGGTTATTGTACTTGTGTCATACCAGGCCTGACATTACGTATGCCGTGGGTGTGGTGAGCAGATACATGCATGAACCAAGGAGTGGGCATCTTGATATTGTGCACAGAATTCTGAGATACTTGAAGGGGACTCCGGGTAAAGGGTTGTGGTTTGCGAAGAGTGGACATCTTGAGGTGGATGGCTATAGTGACTCTGATTGGGCCAGTTGTCAAGATGATAGAAGATCAACTTCTGGCTACTGTGTGTTTGTGGGAGGAAATTTGGTGTCGTGGAGAAGCAAGAAACAGGCTGTTGTGTCTAGATCAACAGCAGAAGCCGAGTATAGAGCTTTATCTCAAGGGTTATGTGAGATGCTCTGGGTGAAGTACCTACTGAGCGAGTTGAAACTTCTGAGGAAGGGACCCTTGAAGGTGTGGTGTGACAATCAGTCAGCTATAGCCATTGCTAATAACCCAGTTCAGCATGATAGGACAAAACATGTGGAAATTGATCGCTTCTTCATTAAGGAGAAACTTGATGCTGGGATCATCAGTCTCACTCACGTCAGCTCTGGGCAGCAGTTTGCAGATTGCTTGACAAAGGGACTGGGAACGAAGGACTGTAACTTGGCATGTGACAAGATGGGGATGATAGATATCTATCACCCATCTTGAGGGGGAGTGTTGAACCGGTATGGGCTTGGCCCATCTAGGGCCCATGTGGGGCTGACCTAGAAGGGGGGCTTCTGCCCTCCCGTTCCCAAAAGGGCGCCGCCAGACACACGCACACACACGTACGCTCTCTCTCTCCCCCTCTGCTCCCCCCCGAACTCAACAGAATTTCATGTGTAAACTAGACCGATACTTGCAGATTCGTGCATCGACAATTTTGAATAGGACAATGCGTGTGTGTGATCTTTTTGTTTGGGCAGCAGCTAGGATAAATCCAGTGTTCAGATTTCCTACCGTGCACATTTTCTTCTGCAGTGTTTGACCATGGCAGTGGCTAGGATGTAGGGTCAATCATAAACTGTCACCTATTGTCACGTTTAGCCTTGTTAATAAGTACAGTACAGAGTACGTTATGAACTATAGAAGAAATGCAACCCTGATTATCCAGGGCCATATACATGTTTGTCTTCTTTCTTCCATCTGAGTTTTTCTTCTGAATTTGTCTTGACAGATGTGTTTCTCATTGTCTTGTTTCCAGGACCTGAGGGGGGCAAGAAGCTCATGGCCTACCACTAACAGAATATTATTTTTGTTAGGCAAGAGCATGTCTGGTTCCTGAAATGTCGCTATGCTTCTAAACCAGGACTACGTGGAGTTCGTTCCATCTAGTTATCCTTAGTGTGCCTATGTGTCAATTTCATTGGACCATGTTAGCTCGACAGCTGTCACATTCTCTTGTGTATGTTGTACTCATCCATCATGTTAGTGGGAACATGCGTGACTGTTGTATCACATTCATTCGGGGGATTCACATAGCTCGACAACTGCACATTCTCTTGTACTCCAGCGCTTTCATTGGACAGTTGGGTGGTGCTGCTTAAACTATGTCCATGTTTTACAAACTTTAGAAATGAGAGGAGAATTTTTGGTCTGTAACAGACGAGATGTCGAGATGATGAAACTAGAAATGAGGAAACTTTGTTTATATTGATATATGTAACCCCATGAAACATGGTTTTCCAAATGATGGGACATGTCATTGCACTAAAAAATTAGCTTTCCGCAAAAATGTCAACTTAGTGTTAAACCATGCATGTTTATTCTGCTATCAATCATGGGTTGCTTGCGAATACGTTCAAAATACGCATTGGCTTGTCCCTGACTATTTACTTGGCCAGCCATGAAAGAACACGAGTTTGTGGAAGAGTTCTTTGATGATAAACATGCGAACCAGGACGCTTTCCCAGTCAGAATGCCTAGGTTAAGGCAGATGGCATGGGTTTAGCCTTGGGTTAATAGGATTCATGCCACTACAACTTTCACGAGTTGGAAGAATGCCATTACAAAATCCGAAGTTGGAAATATGCCATTGCAACTTTTTCATACCTCTACATACGCCATTGTCTTCAAATACCTGTCCATATCTTGCCTTTTTATATGCCCTGTGATACGGGGCAAACTCGTGGTGGCCGATCTTTTCACACTTGGAAGGAAAAAAGGAAGAAAATCAAGAGAGAAACACGAAACTCAAGAACGATCTCTGATCACACATCCACTAAATCCACACAAACACAAGAGGTACATAGATCCAAAGTCAACAAGGAGATACAAGTAACCGATAGTCGTCTCACTCCGGAGGAGATGAGGTCTTGATATCCCGTGGGATCTTCCCTTGATAGGGGCCTTGGCATCCACTTCGGTTCTTCTCTCAAAGAGGTAGTCAACTCCGTGGGAGAAGGAAGTAGATGGAGCTATGCTCAACAAAGTCAAGTGCTAAACATAACCTAACCCTAAAACGAAGCTAGGAGAAGAGTATTTATAGTTTGGGACGAAATAGACGAGCGAAAGGGTACATGGGTCTCGGGCCCGAGTGGTGTCGCGCAGGTAGGCCGAAAGTTCCGGGTTAGGTCGGAAGTTCCGGGCGCCGGAAGTTTCAGGCAGGGTCCGACCGGGTTCCGGGCTGAACAGAGAGTTGTCACACGTCTCGACTGCTGGGCCGGGCAGGGGCCGAAAGTTCCGGGAAGGCCGGAAGTTTCGGGCAGGTTCCGGGCTACCCAGAGAGTTTGCACTCCTGGAGTTGGCCTTGGGTCGAAGGTTGGCCGGAGGTTTCGGGCTGGCCGGAAGTTCCGGGCTGGCCAGAGTGCCCTTCTTGGCGCTTGACTCCTCCTCTTCAAGCAGTTCTTCTTGTGCCTCCGAGCTCCGGTTGGGGTCGAGGTACCTGAGTATACACAGAGTCTCTGCTTGAGGTAGCATGCGCTCTTATCATGGGTCCTTGTATAGCTTGAGGTGTTGGTGATGGGTCCATGGGGATGACCATGGGATGCTCCGCATCATCTCCCCCCCTGGGGAAGATCCGTCCTCGGATCAAGATCTTCATCACCATGGAAAGGAGAAAGGTCCTTGACGTTGAAGATGTTGCTCACATTGTACTTGTCGCGTGGAATGTCGATCTTGTAGGCATTGTTGTTGTAGCGTGCCAACACCTTGAAAGGTCCGTCGGCTCGAGGAAGTAACTTGGACTTGCATTCGGTGGGGAAGCATTCCTTGCGTAGGTGTAGCCACACAAGATCTCCGGTCTTGAACACCATGGGGTGCTTGTTGAGGTTGCGCTTGTTGGTGACGCGTTCCACTTGACGTGCGATCGTGCTCCTTGTATCCTCATGCCTCTTCTTGATGTAGCTTGCCCTTGCGCTTGCGTCCATGTTGACGAGCTCTTGGAGTGGTAGAGGGAGGATGTCCAATGGGGACAAAGGGTTGAAACCATAGAGCACTTCGAAAGGAGACTTGCCGGTGGTGGAGTGACACGCTCGATTGTAGGCGTACTCGGCGATGGGGAGGCATTCTTCCCATTTGTTGATGTTCTTCTTAATCAACACGCGTAGGAGAGTAGATAGCGCCCGGTTCGTCACCTCCGTTTGGCCATCGGTTTGTGGATGATAGGCCGAATAGAATAGTAGCTTGATTCCGAGCTTGGCGCATAGGGTCTTCCAAAAGTAGCTTAGGAACTTGACGTCGCGATCCGAGACAATGGTCTTGGGGACGCCATGTAGTCGCAAGATGTCCCTACAAAAGAGATTTGCAATATGTGAAGCATCGTCGATCTTATGACATGGAATGAAATGAGCCATCTTGGAAAAGCGATCCACAACGACAAAAACGGAATCATGGCCATTTTTTGTTCGTGGCAAACCAAGCACAAAGTCCATACTAATGTATTCCCAAGGTTGGAAAGGTATAGGAAGAGGCATGTAAAGACCATGGGATTGAGCTTTAGACTTAGCTTTGTGGCATGTAGCGCATTGGTTGGTGAAGCGTGCAACATCACGAAACATCTTTGGCCAAAAGTACTTGTTGGATAGTGTCAAAACCTTGGAGACAACGAGAGCGGGGCTCGGATCGTTGTCGCAAAAGATTTGCGAATCTTCATCTTCATTGACTTGAGGATGCATGGCCACGTGATCCAATGCTTCCATCTCGCCGTCACTCATAGAGTCATAGGTGCCATCGTCTTGAAGGATCATGGTGCGTTTTGTTGGACACTCGTAAGTCTTGTGGCCTCGGCCTTGGCACGTGAAACACTTGATGGAGCTTGATTTAGCGGTAGCATCCGGTGTCGGTGTAGAGGATGAAGCTCTCGATTTGTAGTTGCTTGTAGGAGGTCGGCTTGAAGAAGTCGTCTTGTCCTTGTAACTTGACTTGTCGTAGGTAGTGGTTGTAGGTTTCGTAGTCAAAGTCGTCGTAGTCGGAGAAGCTTGAGCACTGGAACCGTAGGTCTTGGAGGAGAACTTGGAGTACTTGTAGTCATCTTGCACTTGTCGTTCCGCCTTGGTCGCTTGATGCACTAACTCAAGTAAATTGGAGTATGGTTGGAAGTCTGCGATTTTCTTGACTTGGTAGTTGAGGCCATTCAAGAAGCGTGCCATTGTTTGTTCGTCATCTTCCTTGACATTTGCGCGGATCATTGCAATTTCCATCTCTTGATAGTACTCTTCTACCGACTTGGTACCTTGCTTGAGTTGTTGTAGCTTCTTGAAGAGATCTCGGTTGTAGTGTGTAGGTACAAGGCGAGCTCTCATGAGATCCTTCATTTGGGCCCAAGTGTTAATAGGAGGTTCACCTCTTTCTCTTCTTCGCTCAATCACTTGTTCCCACCAAATAAGAACGTAGTCTTGGAACTCGAGTGAAGCCATGGCTATCTTCTTCTCTTCGTCATAGTTGTGGAGACGGAAAATCTTGTCAACTTTGAGTGCCCATGAGAGGTAATCTTCGGGATCATTGCTTCCGGGGAACTTTGGCATTGTGAACTTGAGCTTGTCGAAGCGTTGTTCATCATTGTGGTGGCGATGCCGAAGTCTATGTCTTGGATGTGGAGCCTCGTTGTCGTGGGCTTGTTGACGATGTTCTTGTCCTTGTTCGTCTTCATCCTTGGATTCATCGTGATGAGCTTGAGGACGGCGATGAGGTGGACGCGCTCAGTTTTGCATTTCTTGGTTCTCCTCTTGGCGATTGGCTTCTTCATGTCGTTCACGGTGAAGTGCTTCTTGTTCTTGACGTGCTTGACGGTTGCGTTCCTCCAAAGCACGAGTTGCATCACGGAGTGCATGTTGGGCTTCTAGCGCTTGTTCTTCGCGTTGACGTAGTTCTTCTTCCCGGTGTGGTTGTTGGCGTTCTTGTTCCAATGCTTCTTGTTCTTGTTGGTGACGTCGAGCACGCTCGCGAAGTCGATCTTGTAGTCCATTGCCATGGAAGGGATTCTCCGAAGCTTGACGTTGGCGGTCTTGGTGTGAACTTGGACCGAAGCGGTCATCTCTGTGATGAGGACGTGCGCGAGGTGGACTCTCGCCGGATGAGTACTCCGATGAGTGGCGCCTTCTTGACGATGTAGATGTAGAAGAAGTGCACTTGACCATCAAGGCGCGAAATTCCTCCATTTGGCTTGAGAGCTTGGTGTCGAGGTAGTCCCTTGTTCGCACTTCGGATTCGCGTACGTCGGTGGCGAGTTGCTCGATGCGGTCGTTCAAGACGTCATGCGATTGGCGCATTGCCTTTTGCGCTCCGAAGAATTGTAGCTTGGTGACGTAAGCGGTCGCGTCTTCCTCTTGCTCCTCAAATGCTGGGTGGTGGATGCTTGACCTATCCATAGCACTCAAGTAGATACAAGTGGAAGAATGAGACGACAATATCAATTACCGTTCCACAAGTTGAAAATGGATCAAGGGTCACTCAATGTGCAAATGTGGAGGTAGTAGAATTGGTACCGAAGATCGTCCTTCTCACACCTACACAATTAAGGCTTATGGAGTAGCTTGGTTAGGATAGTGGCACAAATTTCAAGCAATCCGAAAGATAAGATTCAATAATGTTGAAAAAGATTCGCAAGTTCGTGTAACGCCCAAGATGCGGTCCTATCCCTATTAAGGCGTGAGGGCCTCGACGGGGATAGAAGCGCATCTAGTCGTTTCGCAAGTACAGAAATCATTGCATACATGTAGGAAGAGATGAGTATATTGTTGGAAATATGCCCTAGAGGCAATAATAAATTAGTTATTATCATATTTCCTTGTTCATGATAATCGTTTATTATCCATGCTATAATTGTATTGATTGGAAACTCAAATACATGTGTGGGTACATTGACAACACTGTGTCCCTAATATGCCTCTAATAGACTAGCTCGTTGATCAAAGATGGTCAAGGTTTCCTAGCCATAGACATGAGATGTCATTTGATAACGGGATCACATCATTAGGAGAATGATGTGATGGACAAGACCCAAACTATGAACATAGCATATGATCGTGTCAGTTTATTGCTATAGTTTTCTGCATGTCAAGTATCTGTTCCTATGACCATGAGATCATGTAACTTACTGACACCGGAGGAATACCTTGTGTGTATCAAACGTCACAACGTAACTGGGTGACTATAAAGATGCTCTACAGGTATCTCCGAGGGTGTCTGTTGAGTTGGCATGGATCAAGACTGGGATTTGTTACTCCGTGTGACGGAGAGGTATCTCAGGGCCCACTCGGTAATACAACATCACAATAAGCCTTGCAAGCAATGTGACTAAAGAGTTAGCCACGAGAGCTTGTATTACGGAACGAGTAAAGAGACTTGCCGGTAACGAGATTGAACTAGGTATAGAGATACCGACGATCAAATCTCGGGCAAGTAACATACCGAAGAACAAAGGGAACAACATACGGGATTAACTGAATCCTTGACATAGAGGTTCAACCGATAAAGATCTTCGTAGAATATGTAGGAACCAATATGGGCATCCAGGTTCCGCTATTGGTTATTGACCGTAGAGGTGTCTCGGTCATGTCTACATAGTTCTCGAACCCGCAGGATCTGCACACTTAAGGTTCGGTGACGTTTCGGTAGTATAGAGTTATGTATGGTGGTGACCGAAGGTTGTTCGGAGTCCTGGATGAGATCCCGGACGTCACGAGGAGCTCCGGAATAGTCCGGAGGTAAATATTGATATATAGGAAGTCCCATTTTGGTCACCGGAAAAGTTTCGGGTATTTCGGTAGTGTACCGGGAGTGCCGGGAGGGTACCGGGGGACCATCGGGAGGGGCCTCTCGCCCCAAAGGGTCTCATGGGTTGTGGGAGGAGTCCAACCAGCCCCTAGTGGGCTGGCCGAACCCCCCACTAAAGCCCATGTGGCTAGGGGTGGGAAAACCCAAAGGTGGAAAGAGTTTCCAAGTGGGGGAGGAGGAATCCTACTCCTAGTAGGATTGGAGTTGGACTCCTCCACCTCCCCACTTCGGCCGCACCTAGGAGCAGCCCTAGGGGGGCCGGCCTCCCTCCCCTTCCTCCTATATACACTGGAGGGGAGAGAGGGCAGCCCTCTCTCCCCAATAGATCAAGTCCTCTAGTTTTCAGCAGCGCTTAGTGTCGTCGTTTTCTCACAGGGGGTGCCGCGAGGACGGCAGATGCCATGGGATGGCTTAAGAGGTGAGAGCAAGGCTACCGTGGAATATCCGGGACGGGTATGCGAATAGCACGTGGTGGTTTACCCAGGTTCGGGGCTCTCCGGAGAGATAATACCCCTACTCCTGCATGTCTATATTTATGTGGTGTATATGTAGTACAGGGTTGCTCCTGGAACTGTATCTGAGGAGGAAGAGGGAGCAGTGAGCTCCTTACCTTGGCCTCATGTGTCTGCGCGTGTGAGTGTGAGTGAGAGGGAGAGGATGAGAGAAGGCCCTCCTGAGTGAG
Source organism: Elymus sibiricus (assembly GCA_039707655.1). Classification (NCBI taxonomy): domain Eukaryota; kingdom Viridiplantae; phylum Streptophyta; class Magnoliopsida; order Poales; family Poaceae; genus Elymus; species Elymus sibiricus. Next base: position 444,716,033 of record CM077669.1, read on the forward strand.
CTCCCCTGGTGCCTCTTATATAGGGAGGCCCAGGGGACAAGGGGTGGCCCACCTGGCCTAACTACACTATTGGAGGTGACATGTGATATGACTCATGATGCAGGCTACAGTGCGTCACTATTGGAGCGCAGTGAAGTGACAGGTGACGGGTGCACAACGGGGCACTATTCGCCAATAGTGCCCTACTGTAGCGGGGTGGCAGGCTCTGCAGTCCGTCAGCTACAGTGTCATCAGCTCGTGTCCGACGGGACGCCTGGAGCTGACTTCGTCGGGCCGCAGCCGGCAGCCGGCCGGGAGGAGCCGACCAGGAGGAGACGGCCAGGAGGAGCCGGACTGGAGGAGCCGGACAGGAGGAGCCGGACAGGAGGAGCCGGATAGGAGCAGCCGGACAGGAGGAATCGGACAGGAGCAGCCGGACAGGAGCAGCCGGACTGGAGGAGCCGGACAGGAGCAGCCGGACTGGAGGAGCCGGACAGGAGCAGCCGGACTTGAGGAGCCGGACAGGAGGAGCCGGACAGGAGCAGCCGGACTGGAGGAGCCGGACAGGAGCAGCCGGACAGGAGCAGCCGGACTGGAGCTGCCGGACTGGAGGAGCCGGACTGGAGGAGCCGGACAGGAGCAGCCGGACAGGAGCAGCCGGACTGGAGCAGCCGGACAGGAGCAGCCGGACTGGAGCAGCCGGACAGGAGCAGCCGGACAGGAGGAGCCGGACAGGAGCAGCCGGACTGGAGGAGCCGGACAGGAGCAGCCGGACTGAAGCAGCCGGACAGGAGCAGCCGGACAAGAGGAGCCAGCCAGGGGGGGGCCAGCCGGGAGGAGCCAGCCGGCCGGGCCGCGGCTCTGTCCTCTGTCTTCACTTCTTCGTTTGTCTCGTTGATTCGCGGGGCTTGGCATACCGGGGGTGGCTCCCCCGATGTTTTAAAATGTTGAGTCGTCTCCTTGAGCCTACCCGGGGGTAATCCCCCGACAGTAGCCTCCGAGCCTCCGGGCGACTTGGAGAGTCGGGCGGAGGGTTTTTGCCGTTGGAGTTTGCAGAAGTTGTGGTTGTCGGTCGATCGCGGGTTGAGGACGGCGCAGCTTGCTTCCAGCGGGGGCGCGCCAGCGCACCCGCTGGGTGTAGCCTCCGAGCCTCCGGGCGACTCGAAGAGTCGGGCGGAGGGTCTTTGCTGTTGCTGAAGTAGACGGTGGCGTCGAGGACGCCAGGCGCGGACGCGGAGTCCGCCGGCTGAAGGGCGCGAGGCGCGGCCGGGGGCGAATGCGGAATCCACCGGCTGGCGGTTTCCAGCGGGGGCGCGCCAGCGCACCCGCTGGGTGTAGCCTCCGAGCCTCCGGGCGACTCGAAGAGTCGGGCGGAGGGTCTTTGCTTTTGCTGAAGCAGACAGCGGCGTCGAGGACGTCGAGCGCGGACGCGGGGCCCACCAATTGATGGGCGTGAAGCCCAGCCAGAGGCGGACACAGGGTCCGCCGGCTGACGGGCGCGGAGCCCAACCGGGGGCGGACGCGGGGTCCGCCGGTTGATGGGCGCGGAGCCTTGCCGAGGGCGGACGCGGGGTCCACAGGCTGATGGGCGTGGAGCCCTGCCGAAGGCGGACGCAGGGTCCGCCGGCAGTCGAGCGCGAGGCGATGCCGAGGGCGAACGCGGGGTTCGCCGGCTGATGAGCGCGGGACGCTGCCGAGGGGGGATGCGGGGTCCGCCGGCTGATGAGCGCGAGGCAATGCTGAGGGGGGACGCGGGGTCCGCCGGCTGATGAGCGCGAGGCGATGCCGAGGGGGGACGCGGGGTCCGCCGGCTGATGAGCGCGAGGCGATGCCGAGGGCGGACGCGGGGTCCGCCGGCTGATGAGCGCGAGGCGATGCCGAGGGCGGACGCGGGGTCCGCCGGCTGATGAGCGCGAGGCGCTGCCGAGGGCGGACGAGGGGTCCGCCGGCTGATGAGCGCGAGGCGATGCCAAGGGCGGACGCGGGGTCCGCCGGCTGATGAGCGCGAGGCGCTGCCAAGGGCGGACGCGGGGTCCACCAATTGATGGGCGCGAAGCCCAGCCAGAGGCAGACACAGGGTCCGCCGGCTGACGGGCGCGAAGCCCAACCGAGGGCGGACGCGGGGTCCGCCGGTTGATGGGCGCGGAGCCTTGCCGAGGGCGGATGCGGGGTCCACCGGCTGATGGGCGCGAGGCGCTGCCAAGGGCGGACGCGGGGTCCACCAATTGATGGGCGCGAAGCCGAGCCAGAGGCAGACACAGGGTCCACCGGCTGACGGGCGCGGAGCCCAACCGGGGGCGGACGCGGGGTCCGCCGGTTGATGGGCGCGGAGCCTTGCCGAGGGCGGACGCGGGGTCCACCGGCTGATGGGCGTGGAGCCCTGCCGAAGGCGGATGCAGGGTCCGCCGGCAGTCGAGCGCGAGGCGATGCCGAGGGCGAACGCGGGGTTCGCCGGCTGATGAGCGCGGGGCGCTGCCGAGGGGTGACGCGGGGTCCGCCGGCTGATGAGCGCGAGGCGATGCCGAGGGCGGACGCGGGGTCCGCCGGCTGATGAGCGCGAGGCGATGCCGAGGGCGGACGCGGGGTCCGCCGGCTGATGAGCGTGAGGCGCTGCCGAGGGCGGACGCGGGGTCCGCCGGCTGATGAGCGCGAGGCGATGCCGAGGGCGGACGCGGGGTCCGCCGGCTGATGAGCGCGAGGCGCTGCCAAGGGCGGACGCGAGGTCCACCAATTGATGGGCGCGAAGCCCAGCCAGAGGCAGACACAGGGTCCGCCGGCTGACGGGCGCGGAGCCCAACCGGGGACGGACGCGGGGTCCGCCGGTTGATGGGCGCGGAGCCTTGCCGAGGGCGGATGCGGGGTCCACCGGCTGATGGGCGCGAGGCGCTGCCAAGGGCGGACGCGGGGTCCACCAATTGATGGGCGCGAAGCCCAGCCAGAGGCAGACACAGGGTCCGCCAGCTGACGGGCGCGGAGCCCAACCGGGGGCGGACGCAGGGTCCGCCGGTTGATGGGCGCAGAGCCTTGCCGAGGGCGGACGCGGGGTCCACCGGCTGATGGGCATGGAGCCCTGCCGAAGGCGGATGCAGGGTACGCCGGCAGTCGAGCGCGAGGCGATGCCGAGGGCGAACGCGGGGTTCGCCGGCTGATGATCGCGGGGCGCTGCCGAGGGGGGACGCGGGGTCCGCCGGCTGATGAGCGCGAGGCGATGCCGAGGGCGGACGCGGGGTCCGCCGGCTGATGAGCGCGAGGCGATGCCGAGGGCGGACGCGGGGTCCGCCGGCTGATGAGCGCGAGGCGCTGCCGAGGGCGGACGAGGGGTCCGCCGGCTGATGAGCGCGAGGCGATGCCGAGGGCGGACGCGGGGTCCGCCGGCTGATGAGCGCGAGGCGCTGCCGAGGGCGGACGCGGGGTCCGCCGGCTGATGAGCGCGAGGCGATGCCGAGGGCGGACGCGGGGTCCGCCGGCTGATGAGCGCGAGGCGCTGCCGAGGGCGGACGCGGGGTCCGCCGGCTGATGAGCGCGAGGCGCTGCCAAGGGCGGACGCGGGGTCCGCCGGCTGATGAGCGCAAGGCGCTGCCGAGGGCGGACGCGGGGTCCGCCGGCTGATGAGAGCGAGGCGCTGCCAAGGGCGGACGCGGGGTCCGCCGGCTGGTGAGCGCGAGGCGCTGCCGTGGGCGGACGCGGGGTCCGCCGGCTGATGAGCACGGGGCCCCGCCGGGATTGGCCTTCGAGCCTCCGGGCGAGGAGGTTCCTCATGGAAATGATCATGCAAAAGACAAGTTTAAGTCGGCACAGATATATCAAATATTTGATTTTGGTAACGCAAGTTCATGTAGAGGGTGTCGACTCGGTTTCGTCCGAGCCCCCTTCAATCTTTTTCATGTGCCCTCCGCTCTTTGGCTTTTGCTCTTGCTAGCCGGATAGCCGGGAGCCGGTCTGTAGCTGAGGCAAAGAGTGGACCGTGGAGTGGAGCGTACAGTACTTGGACTCTGGGAGCAGACTCGACCGAGCAGATACTCATAAGTGAAACGACCAGATCGCCCAAGCCTTTTTCTCCCTAGACGCCTTTCGCGTGTGGTGACCTCCAGATTGTACTCTCGCTAGCCGGACAGTCGCGGTGCGAGCTGTAGCTGAGACAAAGAGTGGGGCTTCGGTCCCATGCACGCTACTAGGCCGTCTACGGGTATGAACGTATCGGGCCAAACGGTCAACCCCCAGGCGGAGGCTAGCTGGCGCCGGGGTGAACAGTGAAGTAGTAGAAACAAATGCGGAGATGGCCCCCGAGGATCGCTCGGGGTATCTGCTTTGTGTACGCAGTGATGGTGTGCGGGTGGAGATCTCACATTGCTTTTTGGTGCCGGCGAGGCGGTTTTTGTCGATGTTGGCCAGCGTGGCTTGCAGCCGACGTGGTCCGACTGATGCGCGTGAGGCGCTGCCGAGCGCGGACTTGGAGTCCGCCGGCTGATGGGCGCGGAGCCCTGCCGGGCGTGGACGCGGAGTCCACCGGCTGGCGGTTTCCAGCGGGGGCGCGCCAGCGCACCCGCTGGGTGTAGCCTCCGAGCCTCCGGGCGACTCGAAGAGTCGGGCGGAGGGTTTTTGCTGTTGCTGAAGCGGATAGTGGTGTTGAGGACGCCGGGCGCGGACGCGGGGACCGTCGACCGATGGGCGCGGGGCCCTGTCGAGGGCGGACGCGGGGCGCTGCCGAGGGCGGACGCGGGGTCCGCCGGCTGACGAGCGCGAGACGTTGCCGAGGGCGCGCACGGGGTCCGCCGGCTGATGGGCGCGAGGCGGTGCCGAAGGCGGACGCGGGGTCCGCCGGCTGATGCGCGCGAGGCGCTATCGAGGGCGGACGCGGGGTCCGCCGGCTGATGCGCGCGAGGCGCTGCCGAGGACGGACGAGGGGTCCGCCGGCTGATGAGCGCGAGGCGCTGCCGAGGGCGGATGCGGGGTCCGCTGGCTGATGCGCGTGAGGCGCTGCCGAGGGCGGACGAGGGGTCCACCGGCTGATGAGCGCGAGGCGCTGCCGAGGGCGGATGCGGGGTCCGCTGGCTGATGCGCGTGAGGCGCTGCCGAGGGCGGACGAGGGGTCCGCCGGCTGATGCGCGCGAGGCGCTGCCGAGGGTGGACGAGGGTCCGCCGGCTAATGAGTGCGAGGTGGAGGTTGACGAAGACAGCTGGCGCGGCTTGGTGCTCGCGGAGCGTGCCGGCGCACCCGCTGGGTGTGACCTTCGAGCCTCCGAGTGTTCGAAGGGGGTCTCGGCCGGTCGGACCCGACCGACCAGGCATCGGGGTGGACGGGCAGTCGGGCGGCGCTCCAGCCGGCCGTGTGGTGATGTGGACAGGCAGGCTGGGTCGTGTCTGGCCGTCCGAGTGGCGAAGCAGGCAGACGGGCAGGCGGACGTCTTTTTCTTCTCTTCTCTTTGGCCGGCTGTGGGCAGCCGAACGCTTCTTTTTTTTTTTAGCCGGCCCGTTGACTTTTGTCTTTCTCCAGCCGGCTGGGCAGGAGAAACCGGAGCGAGGCGGGAGCCCGGGGCTGGCGCGGCGGTGCGCCGTCGGGCCAGCGGGGCGAGGCCGGCTGGCTGGGGCGGAGCCGGCGCGGGCGAGGCGCAGCCGGGCCAGCGGGGTGGCCGGCGCGGGGCGAGCGGGAGCCGGCTGGCGCGGGCGGTGGCAACAGGGGAGGCCGCAAGTCGGGCGCGCACGCGAGAAGCAGGCGGGGTGGGCGGAGACGGCGTGCGGACGCGGAGCAGGCAGCCTGTGGCGGCGCGGTCGGCGCGGGGCGCAGCGGGCGCGGTTGGTGGGGTCGACGGAGCGCGGCCGAGCGGTCATGGAGACGAGGCCGCGGGCCGAAGCGCCGGTGAGGAGGCGCCGGGACGCGGTGAGGAAGTGCGCGCGGGGGCGCGACCGCGGGAGGTGCTCGGGGGAGCAGGCGAACGGCGCGGCAGTCCGCAGCGCAGCGGACGCGCGGCCGAGGGAGCGACAGGGCGGAGGAGGCGCGCGACCGCGGGAGGTGCTCGGGGGAGCAGGCGGACGGCACGGCAGTCCGCAGTGCAGCGGACGCGCGGCCGAGGGAGCGGCAGGGCGGAGGAGGCGCGCGACCGTGCGGGTGGGCATGGAGCAGAGGTGGCGCGGGGATGGAGCGTCGACAGGCGGGGTGAGCCGCGGCAACGCGCGGCCGCGGCCGAGGAGGGGTCCGGGCGCGCGGGGACGACACGGACCGGGCGAGCGGTGGTGGAGGCGTAGCCGCGGCGCGGAGGAGCCGCTGCGGACGCGGAGGACGGCAGCGGCGCTCGGGGTGGAGCGAGGAGATGGAGAGGAGCGGGCCTGAGCCTTCGCTCGGGAGCGGAGGTGCCCGGGTCAGAGGATGCGGCCATGCAGGGCGGCCCGCAGCGTCGCGGAGGCGCGGGCCGGAGCGGGGCGAGGCGATGGTGGTGCGAGGGACGAGCGTCCTCGCCCGTGCGGCCGGGGAGGACGCAGCAGGAAGGCTGGAGTGGCGGCGGGCCCTCCGCGCGTGGCCGTGGAAGTGGAGCTGGAGCCGGGATGCGGCGAGGCGTCGCGGACGCGAGGGCGAAGCCAGCAGTGCTGGCGGGGTTGGCCGCCGCAGGCGCAGCCGGCCGCTGAGGCCGTCTCCGGTGCCGCCGCGAGTGCCCGGGGGCGTGTTGATCTCGGACCCCCGAGCACCGTCGGAGAGGTGGCGACAGCGTCGCGGTGATGATGACGGAGATCGGCAGCGAGGACGCGGCGTCGCACGCATTCGCCCCAGGGGCGTGTTGATGTGGAGCCCCCGAACGGCGACGGCGGCGACGCCGCACCGGCGACGACGAAGAGGGTCCGCCCGGACCGCGGTTCCAGCGGCAGCGGGCCCCACGGTGGGCGCCAACTGTCGTCGTTTTCTCACAGGGGGTGACGCGAGGACGGCAGATGCCATGGGATGGCTTAAGAGGTGAGAGCAAGGCTACCGTGGAATATCCGGGACGGGTATGCGAATAGCACGCGGTGGTTTACCCAGGTTCGGGCTCTCCGGAGAGATAATACCCCTACTCCTGCATGTCTGTATTTATGTGGTGTATATGTAGTACAGGGTTGCTCCTGGAGCTGTATCTGAGGAGGAAGAGGGAGCAGTGAGCTCCTTACCTTGGCCTCATGTGTCTGCGCGTGTGAGTGTGAGTGAGAGGGAGAGGATGAGAGAAGGCCCTCCTGAGTGAGCTCCCCTGGTGCCTCTTATATAGGGAGGCCCAGGGGACAAGGGGTGGCCCACCTGGCCTAACTACACTGTTGGAGGTGACATGTGATATGACTCATGATGCAGGCTACAGTGCGTCACTATTGGAGCGCAGTGAAGTGACAGGTGACGGGTGCACAGCGGGGCACTATTCACCAATAGTGCCCTACTGTAGCGGGGTGGCAGGCTCTGCAGTCCGTCAGCTACAGTGTCGTCAGCTCGTGTCCGACGGGACGCCTGGAGCTGACTTCGTCGGGCCGCAGCCGGCAGCCGGCCGAGAGGAGCCGGCCAGGAGGAGCCAGACAGAAGGAGCCGGACAGGAGCAGCCGGACAGGAGCAGCCGGACTGGAGGAGCTGGACAAGAGCAGCCGGACTGGAGGAGCCGAACAGGAGTAGCCGGACTGGAGGAGCCGGATAGGAGCAGCCGGACTGGAGGAGCCGGACAGGAGCAGCCGGACTGGAGTAGCCGGACTGGAGCAGCCGGACAGGAGCAGCCGGACAGGAGGAGCCGGACAGGAGGAGCCGGACAGGAGCAGCCGGACAGGAGGAGTCGGACAGGAGCAGCCAGACAGGAGCAGCCGGACTGGAGGAGCCGGACACGAGGAGCCGGACAGGAGCAGCCGGACTGGAGCAGCCGGACAGGAGCAGCCGGACAGGAGCAGCCGGACTGGAGGAGCCGGACAGGAGGAGCCAGCCAGGGGGGGCCAGCCGGGAGGAGCCAGCCAGGGGAGCCAGCCGGCCGGGCCGCGGCTTTGTCCTCTGTCTTCACTTCTTCGTTTGTCTCGTTGATTCGCGGGGCTTGGCATACCGGGGGTGGCTCCCCTGATGTTTTAAAATGTTGAGTCGTCTACTTGAGCCTACCCGGGGGTAATCCCCCCGACACTTAGGCGAAGCCCTGCTGGAATAGTTCCACCACCGCCGCCGCCGCGCCGTCGCGCTGCCGGAGAACTCACCTACCTCTCCGCTCCCTCTTGCTGGATCAAGAAGGCGGAGATCGTCATCGAGCTGTACGTGTGCTGAACGCGGAGGTTGTGACGCCCTGGATTTGCTGCTACAGTAAACTGTGTAATCAAGCTACAGTAATCTGGGGATTAGGCTAATCCATTTTGCTAATCTAGTTATGGTCACTATTGAAATCAGATGCAAATTCAAATTCTTATCCAATTCCAAATTCTTTTGAAAGGTGGTTTTGAAAGTTTTGCAAACCTGAAAATAAAAATCATGAATGGGTTTCAAATAATCCCCTAGTAATATTAAAATTATAACCACCCTTTTTGAAAGTGTTTTGGTGCCGCAAAACTATTTTATGAGGGGCCAAAACAATTAATTAAATGCCTTTTCCTTTATGAAAATTCCAAACTTAATTCAAATGCCCCCAAACTTTTTGTGGAAATGCTTACTAATGCATGGTATTTATAGGAGCAAGTCATACAATTTTTGTTACAGAGAATTGTTGCAAAAATAAATAAAACAGAATTAAATAAAAAAAACAAAAAACAAAAACTAAACTAAAAGAAAAATAAAAGCAAACAACCCCCCCATGGGCCTTGGCCCATTCGGCCCAAACGGCCAACAGGCCGTCCCAGCTGCCCCCCCTGGGGCGATAACCACCCCCACCCCCGCACCGACACTCCCCACTCCCCCCACTCGCCCCCACCCTCCTCTCTCTCCTGCCCCCCGATTGGATCGGGATCGGGGAGCCACGTCGCCGGTCCTCCACCGACGCCGCCCCGCGCCGCCGGCCGTCCTCCCCACTGGCGCCCACGGCGCCCCCACCACCGCCGGACCCCTCTCCCTCCTCCTCACTGTCGGACCACCTCGCCCCCGAGCCCACTGCCCCCTCTACGCGCCGCCGGTGAGGCACCCGGCCGCCGCTCGCCTCTCCTCCCCCCCGTCCCGCGCGCGCTCGCCCACCCCCTCGCTCGCCCGTACCGGCGCTGCCCGCGCCTGGGCCGTCGCTGACCATCGCCGTCCGCGTCCCCGTGTTGCCCCGCTCGCCGCTAGCTCCGCCGTGCGCGCTCGCTCGCGCCCACGCTCACCGTCGTGCCCTGGCCCCGCTCGCCCCCCCTCCGCGCGCGACCCCGTCGCCGCGCTGCGCCGCCGCGGCCCCGCACCTCGCACGCCCGCTCGCACGCGCTCCTGCCGCTCGCAGCCCGCAGCCGCTCGCCGCTCGCCGCTCCCCTCACCGGCCTGCGTAGCCCGCGGCCGCCGGCGAGCCGCCGACGACCGCGGTTGGCCTCTGGCCAGCCCCGGCCGCCCCTGGCCGTTTCGGTTAGTGGGGGATTAGGCCCCCCACTAACCCCCCTGTGTGGATGACAGAGGGGGCCCACACCCCCTAAAACGTTTAAATAAATAAATAAAAATTAGTTTAATTAATTAATTAATTAATTAGTGAATTAATTAATTAGGTAATTAATTAGTTAATTAGATGATTAAGATTAATTAGATTAATTAATTAACTTGTTAATTAATCTGTTAATTAATTAAAACACTAATCTGTCACTAACAAATGGGGCCCACCCGCTAATTAATCCTAATTAGTTTAAATAAAATTTAATTAAGCACTGTCTCACTGACCAGTGGGGCCCACTGGTCAGGTTTGACCTAGTCAACTGTACTGTTGACTGCTGACGCCAGCAATACGTCATGATGACGTTATCATTCACTATTCTGGATAATTCGAATTGAAGTATATAATTAAATTCCAGAAATTAATAAAAACTTTAGAAAATCAAATAAATTAATCCGTAACTCGGATGAAAAAGTTTTGAACATGAAAGTTGATCAGAAAAATCCCACGAATCCGAATACGCAGTCCGTTAGTCTGTCACGTGCTCCTAGCAGAGCGAACATGGAACTTTTCCATCGTTTTCGTCTGCCCGGTAATAGCCCGAGACCCGAAAAATATCGTCAGATATTCTTCCGATCCGTCTGCGACGTGTAATACTGCGTTAGTGCATGCCTAGCTCTGCATATTGCCATGTCATGCATCGTGTTGCATCTGTGCTTTATATTTATTGTTTCTTCCCCCCTCTTCTCTCCGGTAGACCCCGAGACTGACGGTGCTGCCGGGTACGACTACGTCGTTGATGATCAGGCCTTTGCCGCAGAGCAGCAAGGCAAGCAACCCCCCTTGAGCATTCCGATATCGTCCATTCCTTTCCCTCTTATTCTTGCATTAGATTTTGCTACTGTATTAGTTAGCTCCTATTCTCATGCATAGCCTGCTTTTGATAAACTGCTACTATACCTGCAACAATATCAACTGTTTAGTATAGGTTGATCAGTGAATCCCCTGTGACCCCCTTAGTCCCAGTTACCCCTGCTTCTTCATCGATGACTCGATGACTCGAAGACTCGGTCAACCGACCGACAAAGCAGGCCCCTCACATCACCGCACACCCCTTATTTGTACGACTCTGCAGAGCTACTATCGAGTATCGAGGGTGACACCTCGTGAAGTACTCATGATGCTAACTCTGTAGTGTAGCTAGCCGGTCGTGGTTATCGAGGGTGATTCCTCCTTCACCACTCCCGACGATGACTCTGTCGTGCAACCCCTCAAGTGTGGAACCCTCGAGGGTGATTCCTATAAGTCCACCTTGACGGTTTTCATCGAGCGGGACCCTTTGAGGGTGATTCCTCAGGTTCCGTCTTGATGTTTTATACACACAGTTACTATGACCTGGTTACAGAAACATGTTGGTGATGGGTCGGCCCTGAGGGGTACCCACGGTTTGATGATGATGAGGCGTGGACGGGCAGGAGAGGCCCTTGCCACACATCCTTGAGACGGGGCGACGGGACCGCAATTTATGGGTCGCGCTTGCCCCGCATTAATAAAATGCTAATGGGTTGGGTATTTGATCTGAGTTGGGTCGTTGGCCTTTTTACGCACCAAACCATCGCGTGGGAGAAGTTATGGCTACTCAGCGTCGTTGTATCAGCCGAAGCTCTTCGGACGTCAGCAATGGAGCGGCGCGCGCTCGAGTGGCATGGACGGTACAGCTCTTGGACCAGAGTGTGGTAGGGCTGACCTCGGCCGCGTACGCATCGTGCAGGAGCGCGTAGGGCAAGTGGGCCCACGACCCCTGTGTGCTTAGGATTTAGACCGGCGGGCTGGCCTCTCTGTTGAGCCTAGGTGGGGCGACAACGTGCTGATATCCCGAGGCCGGGCATGACCCAGGAAAGCGTGTCCGGCCGGAGGTGATCAGGCATGTTGCAAATGCGGTGCACCCCTGCAAGGATGAATTATCTATTCAAATAGCCGTGTCCACAGTAACAGGATGACTTGGAGTTGTACCTTGACCTTCTACAACTATAATTGAGACTTTAAATTGAAATGAATGTTGGCTCCGAGATTGCTTTCTCGCAGGGAGTCGAGGAAGAATCTCTGGGCGTGGTTACTTAATAAAATTGCCACAATAATATGACTATATATGAGATACCAGTCTACTCTCTTCTAATGCTGCAAGATGCTGAAGATGCTAGTCTTCGATAGGACTAGGCCTTTCCCCTATTCTTGCTTTCTGCAGACAGCCTAGATATAACCCCTTTTCTTGATACTGATGCATACTTAGCATAGTTCTGATGTCAGTCTTGCGAGTACTTTGGATGAGTACTCACCGCTGATTTGCTTTCTCTTTCCCCCTCGATGCGATTGCTGCGTTCAGACGACGGAGCCCAGGAGATGGAGTACGCCAGAGATGACTACTACACCACCGCTGGAGCCTACTACTACGTGGAGAGTGCCGACGCTCAGGAGTAGTTAGGTTGGCTCCCAGGCAGGAGGCCTCGCCTCTTTCGATCCGCTGCTTATGTTTGTGCTAGCCTTCTTAAGGCAAAACTTGTTTAACTTATGTCTGTACTCAGATATTTTTTGCTTTCGCTGACTCGTGCTTGTCGAGCTTTGTATTCGAGCCCTCGAGGCCCCTGGCTTGTAATATGAAGATGTATGACTTTAATTTGTGTCTAGTGTTGTGTTGTGATATCAATCAGTGAGTCCCTAATCTTGGTCGTACGCATTGCGTGTATGTTTAGCGTACGGTCGAAATTGGGGGCGTCACAAGTTGGTATCAGAGCCGACTGCCTGTAGGTAGCCCCCTTTCCAACTCCTTGGCCGAAGTTGAGTCTAGTACTTGAAAAACTTTTACTAACATAGTTGTGTGGCTTACGGGCCCACATCTCAATCGGGTGGTATTAGGATCTTTTATTCCTCGTCTATACTCTGGGTTCTGATCTCTCTTCTCTTTCGGGTTAAAGATTTTATTAACTGTAACTCTAGGTTCTCGTAACTACTCCTCCCGGAGAGCCCCGCATTTCAGACAATGGCTCGATTCATCAGAAGACTTCGAAGATACTCTCCGATGTTCTCCCGAGAACTTGTGCTCATCGCTTTTGCGATTGCCTTCCACCGTAAACCCCTATGGATGACTACATGCAATTGTCGCTCATACTTTCATATCCAGTTGCTCTTGTTATTACAAGGTACATCGAATTATCTTACCGGAGATTCGTTCTCCCTCGGTTGATCATGTGTTTCACAGAATTCCTTGAAACGCTATTCGATCTTCCGTAATCCTCAGTAGCCTTTTGCTCTTGACCTTTCTTACCTACTTGCATTATGGTTAATTCCATATGTCTAGCAATATTAAGTAAATCCTTTGTGGTTTTTCATTTGATTTTATTGATTCAACCTGTGTGTGAATGCACACAGTCATCAGTTGTTTATCATATATTATCCGTCCGGCTCAGACGTCTTTCCAAACATGAGTTGGTTCCCGACAAACCAACCTTGATTGATTGCCCATCTAAGTCCTTTCATCTTACTTGTATTTGATCGGGGCATCTAATCCTGATACACCAAATTGGGAAATCTTAATTCCTTTGGTTATTTAAGCGTCAAATTATTTGGATGTTCTATGATCTGATGCCTTACATTCTTTCTCCCTCTGATTGGGTACCGATACTCACATCAGGTCCTTTGTGGACCGCCAGACCCATTGTTGGGTTATGATCCGATAGCGTCCTTCACATTCAAAATTATTGTGATGTTCTTCCCCTGATACATGATGCCATTGGTAAATTGTGTCTCTCCCTCTGATAAGTTGTCTCCTATGCTTTTGTTAGCCATGCTCTGTTGTCAAGCATGTGTTAATTACTATTGAAGCTTGTGGTATATGTTCCTAAGATGCCCCGATGGGTTGAACCTATGCCTTCGTTAATCCATGTGAACCCGACAGTTTTCACGAGTCATACTCTCCTGGTGTTTTGCTAGTTAAACTTTCAAAACTACAACTTCATCAAAGGCGAGGTGTAAATGGAAGGTGATGCATTGATGAAGTGGGAGTCGACCTTGAACCTTGTGTTCATGCCCATGGAAACGATGTTGATCTTATCATACAAGCTTCTCCTTTCATATAATCATTCATTGTATGATTTGATATTGTATCTTTGATCTTGTCCTTTGCAATCGTGGTTCCGACCATGATGTTCTACTTTGTTTTCATTCTTGGACAAGTTAAGGTGCTTGTCCTCCACAGATCAATACGCTAGTCTAACCTCTATTCTGATCTACCTCCGGGTATTATCCCTAGTATCTTGATAAATATCACGGAGCTATATAACTTCTTATGAGCTCCTCATCAACTATGATATTTCACTGATTCCAGTTCCCTCGTGTCCTGAGTTGTTGGACAATCAAGGACACTGATATCTGAATCGAGTACGCATTGCGATTCGACAAACTCTTAGTAATCTTCTTTGATTATGAGTTGTACTCGATCATGTCATTCCAAGCTGTTAGATGCTGAAGCCCGACTATATGCCCTGAATGCATTAAATGAGTCACCTCTTGAAGGGATTGAAAGCATTCCAGTTGTCCGGGATTTCCAAGATGTTTTTCCAGAAGAACTTCCAGGGATTCCCCCTGTAAGGGCTGTCGAGTTTGTCATCGACTTGGTACCTGGTACCACTCCTATAGCCAAGCGTCCGTATAAGATGCTACCACATGAACTCCTTGAACTGAAACAAAAAATTGGCAATTCGCTTCGTCTGGGTTTCATTCGTCCAAGTTCCTCTGCTTGGGGAGCACCTTCTCTCTTTGTCAAGAAGAAAGATGGTACGAATCGATTGGTCCAAGATTACCGTCCCATCAACCAAACAACGATTCAAAACAAATATCCGCTTCCACGGATCAACGATCTGTATGATCAACTTGCTGGTTCATCAGTGTTTTCAAAACTCGACTTGAGGTTGGGTTACCATCAGATCCAGGTTCGTGAAGAGGATATTCCCAAGACTGCATTTGTTCCTCGCTATGGTTCATACGAGTACACCGTCATGTCCTTCGGCTTAACAAATGCCCCAGCAACCTTCTCTCGCCTGATGAACTATATATTCATGGATTACCTCGATAAATTCGTCGTGGTTTATCTGGATGATATCCTGGTTTACTCCAAGAATAAAGAAGAGCATGTTGAATATCTTCGTCTTATACTGGAGAGGCTTCGAGAGCATCAACTTTATGCAAAGTATTCAAAGTGTGAGTTCTGGATGGACGAAGTAACCTACCTTGGTCATGTGATCTCCAAGGATGGTATTGCGGTCAACCCTGAACGAGTTCAGGCTATTCTTGACTGGACTCCCTCGAAGAATGTCAAGCAAGTTAGAAGTTTTCTCGGACTCGCCAGCTATTGCCGTCGATTCGTCTAGAACTTCTCCAAGATTGCCAAGCCCTTAACAAATCGGCTTCACAAAGGTGTTAAATATGAGTGGACAGAAAAATGTCAGGAGTGCTTTCAGGCACTTAAGGACAAACTGACGTCTGCTCTAGTGCTTGCTCCTCCGGACACTCGTAAGGACTTCGTCATTTATTGTGATGCTTCACGTCAAGGAATGGGTTGTGTCCTAATGCAAGAACGCAGAGTGGTTGCTTATGCCTCTCGTCAATTGCGTCCTCATGAAGAGAACTACCCAGTTCATGACCTTGAACTTGCTGCAGTAATTCACGCACTGAAAGAGTGGCGGCAATACCTTGTTGGTAATCGTTGCGAGATCTACACCGATCACCAAAGTCTGAAGTACTTGTTTACTCAGCCAGATCTGAATCTCCGTCAACAAAGATGGATGGAACGAATAGCAGATTACAACGTGGGAATTTCTTATACACCAGGCAAGGCTAATGTAATGGCTGATGCTTTGAGCCGCAAGTCATACTGCAATCACCTTCAGGTTCACAAGGTTCACCCCCTTCTTCAAGAAGAATTTCGCAAGCTGAACCTCCATATTGTTCCTCAGGGTTATCTCGCACCCCCTCCTGAAGGGTCCTACCAAATGAACCTCCACGTTGTTTCCCAGGGTTCTCTTAATACCCTGGTTGCTAAACCAGATCTAGTGGACGTCATCAAGTGGATCCAGAAGTGTGACAATGAAGTCGAGAGGATTAAACTCGATCTCGCAGAAGGAAAGCCCTCATCCTTCATTATTGCTGAGGATGGCGCTTTGTACTTCAAAGGCCGCCTAGTGGTACCGAGTAAGGAGAAAAACCATGATATGACTCAGGAGGTCATGAAGGAAGCACATGACACTCCGCTGTCTACTCATCCTGGTAGTACCAAGATGTACCAAGACATTCGTCGAAGATTCTGGTGGTCTAACATGAAGCAAGACATTGCACGCTATGTTTCAGAATGTGACAGTTGCCGTCGGATCAAAGCAGAACATCAAAAGCCTGCTGGAACTCTACAACCTATTTCTATTCCTGAATGGAAATGGGATCATGTTGAAATGGACTTCATTACTGGTTTTCTCAGATCGCAGAAAGGTAATGATGCTATTCTTGTCGTCATTGACCGACTGTCCAAAGTTGCACATTTTCTGGCTGTCAAGGAAACTATTACTGCTAGTCAGCTAGCAGATCTTTACATGTCCAAAGTTATTTCACTCCACGGCATTCCACTGGTGATTAGTTCAGACCGTGGCAGTTTATTCACTTCAAGATTCTGGGCAAGTTTCCAGGAAGCTATGGGGACTCATTTGTCCTTCAGCACCGCTTTTCACCCTCAATCCCAGGGACAAGTTGAAAGAGTCAATCAGATTCTCGAAGACATGCTTCGAGCTTGTGTCATTTCTTTCGGCAAGAAATGGGAGGAATCTCTTCCGTATGCTGAGTTCTCCTACAACAATAGCTATCAAGCTAGTCTGAAGATGGCTCCTTTTGAAGTGTTATATGGACGTAAGTGTCGGACTCCTCTGAATTGGTCAGAAACTGGGGAACGTACACTTATCGGTCCGGATATTATTCAACATGCTGAAGATCAAGTCCGCATTATTCATGCAAATCTGAAGGCTGCTCAGTCTCGTTAGAAGAGTCAGTATGACCGTCATCACAAAGATATGGTCTATCAACCTGGCGAAAAGGCTTATCTTCGAGTCACCCCAATGAGAGGTACACACCGTTTTGGAATCAAGGGGCAAGCTGGCTCCTCGATATATTGGTCCTTTCACTGTTCTCGAAAGGCGTGGTAAGGTGGCATATCAACTGGGACTACCGCCAAACCTTTCTCAGGTTCACGATGTGTTCCATGTGTCATAGCTTCGTCGCTGCTTCAAGGACCCTATCCGAGCAGTGGATCATGATATGCTTGAGCTGCAACAAGACCTTTCTTATAAAGATTAACCAGTCCGCATTCTCGATGAAACTGAACGTCGGACTCGTCAGAAGGTTACCAAGTTCTTCAAAGTGCAGTGGGCAAATCATTCTGAAGATGAAGCCGCTTGGGAACGCGAAGATCATCTTCGTGCAGAATACCCCGGGCTCTTTCCTTCTACTTCTAAATTCTCGGGACGAGAATTCTTTTTAGTAGGGGAGAATTGTGATGCCCTGGATTTGCTGCTACAGTAAACTCTGTAATCAAGCTACAGTAATCTGGGGATTAGGCTAATCCATTTTGCTAATCCAGTTATGGTCACTATTGAAATCATATGCAAATTCAAATTCTTATCCAATTCAAAATTCATTTGAAAGGTGGTTTTGAAAGTTTTGCAAACCTGAAAATAAAAATCATGAATGGGTTTCAAATAATCCCCTAGTAATATTAAAATTATAACCACCCTTTTTGAAAGTGTTTTGGTGCCTCAAAACTATTTTATGAGGGTCCAAAACAATTAATTAAATGCCTTTTCCTTTATGAAAATTCAAAACTTAATTCAAATGCCCCCAAACTTTTTGTGGAAATGCTTACTAATGCATGGTATTTATAGGAGCAAGTCATACAATTTTTGTTACAGAGATTTGTTGCAAAAATAAATAAAACAGAATTAAATAAAAATAATCAAAAACAAAAACTAAACTAAAAGAAAAATAAAAGCAAACAACCCCCCCCCCCCATGGGCCTTGGCCCATTCGGCCCAGACGGCCAACTGGCCGGCCCAGCCGCCCCCCCTGGGGCGATAACCACCCCCACCCCCACACCGACACTCCCCACTCCCCCACTCGCCCCCACCCTCCTCTCTCTCCTGCCCCCCCGATTGGATCGGGATCGGGGAGCCGCGTCGCCGGTCCTCCCCCGACGCCGCCCCGCGCCGCCGGCCGTCCTCCCCACCGGCACCCATGGCGCCCCCACCACCGCCGGACCCCTCTCCCTCCTCCTCACCGTCGGACCACCTCGCCCCCGAGCCCACTGCTCCCTCTACGCGCCGCCGGTGAGGCACCCGGCCGCCGCTCGCCTCGCCTCCCCCCGTCCCGCGCGCGCTCGCCCACCCCCTCGCTCGCCCGTACCGGCGCTGCCCGCGCCTGGGCCGTCGCTGGCCGTTGCCGTCCGCCGCCCGCGTCCCCGTGTCGCCCCGCTCGTCGCTAGCTCCGCCGCGCGCGCTCGCTCGTGCCCGCGCTCACCGTCGCGCCCTGGCCCCGCTCGCCCCCCCCCCCCGCGCGACCCCTTTGCCGCGGCCCCGCACCTCGCATGCCCGCTCGCACGCGCTCCTGCCGCTCGCAGCCCGCAGCCGCTCACCGTCGCCGGCCCCCGTCGCCGCTCCCCTCACCGGCCTGCGTAGCCCGTGGCCGCCGGCGAGCCGCCGCCGACCGCCGTTGGCCTCTGGCCAGCCCCGGCCGCCCCTGGCCGTTTCGGTTAGTGGGGGATTAGGCCCCCCACTAACCCCCCTGTGTGGATGACAGAGGGGGCCCACACCCCCTAAAACGTTTAGATAAATAAATAAATAAAAATTAGTTAAATTAATAAATTAATTAATTAGTTAATTAGATGATTAAGATTAATTAGATTAATTAATTAACCTGTTAATTAATTTGTTAATTAATTAAAACACTAATCTATCACTGACAAATGGGGCCCACCCGCTAATTAATCCTAATTAGTTTAAATAAAACTTAATTAAGCACTGTCTCACTGACCAGTGGGGCCCACTGGTCAGGTTTGACCTAGTCAACTGTACTGTTGACTGCTGACGCCAGCAATACGTCATGATGACGTCATCATTCACTATTCTGGATAATTCGAATTTAAGTATATAATTAAATTCGAGAAATTAATAAAAACTTTAGAAAATCATATAAATTAATCCGTAACTCGGATGAAAAAGTTTTGAACATGAAAGTTGATCAGAAAAATCCCACAAATCCGAATATGCAGTCCGTTAGTCTGTCACGTGCTCCTAGCATAGCGAACATGGAACTTTTCCATCGTTTTCGTCTGCCCGGTAATAGCCCGAGACCCGGAAAATATCGTCAGATATTCTTCCGATCCGTCTGCGATGTGTAATACTGCGTTAGTGCATGCCTAGCTCTACATATTGCCATGTCATGCATCGTGTTGCAGCTGTGCTTTATATTTATTGTTTCTTCCCCCCTCTTCTCTCCGGTAGACCCCGAGACTGACGGTGCTGCTGGGTACGACTACGCCGTTGACGATCAGGCCTTTGCCGCAGAGCAGCAAGGCAAGCAACCCCCCTTGAGCATTCCGATATCGCCCATTCCTTTCCCTCTTATTCTTGCATTAGATTTTGCTACTGTATTAGTTAGCTCCTATTCTCATGCATAGCCTGCTTTTGATAAACTGCTACTATACCTGCAACAATATCAACTGCTTAGTATAGGTTGATCAGTGAATCCCCTGTGACCCCCTTAGTCCCAGTTGCCCCTGCTTCTTCATCGATGACTCGACGACTCGAAGACTCGGTCAACCGACCGACAAAGCAGGCCCCTCACATCACCGCACACCCCTTATTTGTACGACTCTGCAGAGCTACTATCGAGTACCGAGGGTGACACCTCGTGAAGTACTCATGATGCTAACTCTGTAGTGTAGCTAGCCGGTCGTGGTTATCGAGGGTGATTCCTCCTTCAACACTCCCGACGATGACTCTGTCGTGCAACCCCTCAAGTGTGGAACCCTCGAGGGTGATTCCTCTAAGTCCACCTTGACGGTTTTCATCGAGCGGGACCCTTCGAGGGTGATTCCTCAGGTTCCGTCTTGATGTTTTATACACACAGTTACTATGACCTGGTTACAAAAACATGTTGGTGATGGGTCGGCCCTGAGGGGTACCCACGGTTTGATGATGATGAGGCGTGGACGGGCAGGAGAGGCCCTTGCCACACATCCTCGAGACGGGGCGACGGGACCACAATTTATGGGTCGCGCTTTCCCCGCATTAATAAAATTCTAATGGGTTGGGTATTTGATCTGAGTTGGGTCGTTGGCCTTCTTACGAACCAAACCATCGCGTGGGAGAAGTTATGGGTACTCAGCGTCGTTGTATCAGCCGAAGCTCTTTGGACGTCAGCAATGGAGCGGCGCGCGCCCGAGTTGCCTGGACGGTACAGCTCTTGGACTAGAGTGTGCTAGGGCTGACCTCGGCCGCGTACGCATCGTGCAGGAGCGCGTAGGGCAAGTGGGCCCACGACCCCTGTGTGCTTAGGATTCAGACCGGCGGGCTGGCCTCTCTGTTGAGCCTAGGTGGGCGAAGACGTGCTGATATCCCAAGGCAGGGCATGACCCAGGAAATTGTGTCCGGCCGGAGGTGATCAGGCGTGTTGGAAATGCGGTGCACCCCTGCAGGGATGAATTATCTATTCGAATAGCCGTGTCCACGGTAACAGGACGACTTGGAGTTGTACCTTGACCTTCTACAACTATAATTGAGACTTTAAATTGAAATGAATGTTGGCTCCGAGATTGCTTTCTCGCAGGGAGTCGAGGAAGAATCTCTGGGTGTGGTTACTTAATAAAATTGCTACAATAATATGACTATATATGAGATACCAGTCTACTCTCTTCTAATGCTGCAAGATGCTGAAGATGCTAGTCTTCGATAGGACTAGGCCCTCCCCCTATTCTTGCTTTCTGCAGTCAGCCCAGATATAACCCCTTTTCTTGATACTGATGCATACTTAGCATAGTTCTGATGTCAGTCTTGCGAGTACTTTGGATGAGTACTCACCCCTGCTTTGCTTTCTCTTTCCCCCTCGATGCGATTTCTGCGTTCAGACGACGGAGCCCAGGAGATGGAGTACGCCGGAGACGACTACTACACCAGCGCTGGAGCCTACTACTACGTGGAGAGTGCCGACGCTCAGGAGTAGTTAGGTTGGCTCCCAGGCAGGAGGCCTCGCCTCTTTCGATTCGCTGTTTATGTTTGTGCTAGCCTTCTTAAGGCAAAACTTGCTTAACTTATGTCTGTACTCAGATATTTTTTGCTTCCGCTGACTCGTGCTTGTCGAGCTTTGTATTCGAGCCCTCGAGGCCCCTGGCTTGTAATATGAAGCTGTATGTATGACTTTAATTTGTGTCTAGTGTTGTGTTGTGATATCAATCAGTGAGTCCCTAATCTTGGTCGTATGCAGTGCGTGTATGTTTAGCATACGGTCGAAATTGGGGGCGTCACAAAGATGCCGTCCGTTCGGCACTAGATCGGAAGGATCGTGATTGGATCGCGGGACGGATCGTGATGGGATCGCGGGACGGCTTGCGATTTGGATCGCGAAGACGTTCGACTACATCAACCGTGTTTCTTAACACTTCCGCTTAGCGATCTAGAAGGGTATGTAGATCCACTCTCCCTCTCGTAGATGCTCATCACCATGGATAGATCTTGCGTGTGCGTAGGAAATTTTTTGTTTCCCATGCAACGTTCCCCAACAGTGGCATCATGAGCTA
Organism: Elymus sibiricus; assembly: GCA_039707655.1. Lineage (NCBI taxonomy): Eukaryota > Viridiplantae > Streptophyta > Magnoliopsida > Poales > Poaceae > Elymus > Elymus sibiricus. Next base: position 444,737,405 of record CM077669.1, read on the forward strand.
GGTCTATGCGTAGATGAGATCACGAGTAGAACACAAAGGAGTTTGTGGGCGTTGATGCTCAGATTGCTTCCTCCATTGGTCTTTTCTTAATTCAGCGGTATTGTGGGATGAAGCGGCCCGGACCAACCTTACTCGTACGCTTACGAGAGACCGGTTCCATCAACTGACATGTGACTTTGTTGGATAAAGATGGCTGGCGGGTGTCTGTCTCTCCCACTTTAGTTGGATCGGATTCGACAAAGGCGGTCCTTGAGAAGGTTGAATTGCAATTTGTGTATCACCGTTGTGGTTTTGTGTAGGTAAGAATCGTTCTTGCTAGATACCCATAGAAACCACGTAAAACATGCAACAACAATTAGAGGACGTCTAACTTGTTTTTGCAGGGTATGTTGTGATATGATATGGACAATGACATGATGAGATATATGTGATGTATGAGATGATCATGTTATGTATAAATAATCACGACTTGCATGTCGATGAGTACGGCAACCGGCAAGAGCCATAGGGTTGTCTTTAATTTAGTTTCGCCGTTTTGCTTTACTTTATCGCTATGAGTTAGCAATAGTCATAGAAGCAACAGTTGGCGCGACAACCTCATGGCGACACGTTGATGGAGATCAAGATGATGGAGATCATGGTGTCATGCCGGTGATGATGGAGATCATGCCGGTGCTTTGGAGATGGAGATCAAAAGCACAAGTTCATGGCCATATCATGTCACTTATGATTTGCATGTGATGTTAATCCTCTTATGCATCTTATTTTTCTTAGGACGACAGTAGCATTATAAGGTGATCCCTCACTTAAATTTCAAGATAAATTGTGTTCTCCCCGAGTGTGCACCGTTGCAAAAGTTCGTCGTTTCGAGACACCACGTGATGATCGGGTGTGACAGACTCTACGTTTGCATACAACGGGTGCAAGCCAGTGTTGCACGTGCGGAACACTCGGGTTAAACTTGACGAGCCTAGCATGTACAGACATGGCCTCGGAACACAAGAGACCGAAAGGTCGAACATGAGTCATATAGTAGATATGATCAACATGAAGATGTCCACCACTGAAACCACCTCAACTCACGTGATGATCGGACTTGAGTTGGTGAATTTGGATCATGTGACACTCGAATGACCGGAGGGATGTCAATTTGAGTGGGAGTTTTTAAGTAATATGATTAACTAAACTCATTATCATGAACATAGTCAAAATGTCTTTGCAAATTATGTTGTAGATTACTAGCTCGCGCTGTAGCTCCCTTGAATTTTTATATGTTCCTAGAGAAATAGAGTTGAAAGATGATGGTAGCAATAATGCGGACTGGGTCCGTGATCTAAGGATTGTCCTCATTGCTGCAGATAAGGCTTATGTCCTTAATACACCGCTCGGTGCGCCACCCCCCTCAAGCGTCGTCTGTAGATGTTGAGAACATCTGACAGGTACGTTCTGATGACTACTTGATAGTTCAGTGCGTCATGCGTTACGGCTTAGAATTGAGGCTCCAAAACGTTTTTGAACGTGACGGAACATATGAGATGTTCTAAAGAGCTGAAATTGGGATCTCAGGCTCGTGCCCGTGTTGAGAGGTATGAGACCTCCAACAAGATTCTTTGCCTGCAAGATGAAGGAGAATAGCTCAATCGGTGAGCATGTGCTCAGATTGTCTGGGTGCTACAATCGCTTGAATCGAGTGGGAGTTGATCTTCCAAATAAGATAGTGATTGATATAGTTCTCCAAGTCACTGCCGCTAAGCTACTAGAAGCTTCGTGATGAACTATAAAATGCCAGGGATGGAAATAATGACCCCTGAGCTATTCGCGATGTTTGACACCGCGAAGGTAGAAATCAAGAAGGAGCATCAAGTGTTGATGGTTAGTAAAATCACTAGTTTCCAGAAGGGCAAGGGCAAGGAGGGAAACTTCATGGATGGCAAGCCAGTTGCTGCTCCAGTGAAGAAACCCAAGGTTGAACCCAAACCCGAGACTAAGTGCTTCTATTATGAGGAGAGCGGTCGCTGAAGCGGAACAACCCTAGATACTTGGTAGATAAGAAGGTTGGCAACGTCAACGGAAGTATATTTGATATACATATTATTGATGTGTACCTTACTAGTACTCCTAGTAGCACCTGGGTATTCGATACCGGTTCAGTTGCTAATGTTAGTAACTCGAAATAAAAGCTACGGAATAAACGGAGACTAGCTAAGGGCGAGGTGATGATGTGTGTTGGAAGTGTTTCCAAGGTTGATGTGATCACCATCGCACGCTCTCTCTACCTTCGGATTAGTAATGAACCTAAATAAATGTTATTTGGTGTTTGCGTTGAGCATGAACATGATTAGATCATGTTTATTGCAATACGGTTATTCATTTAAGTTAGAGAATAATGGTTATTCTGTTTACATGAATAATACCTTCAATGGTCATGCGCCCAATGAGAATGGTTTATTGAATCTTGATCATAGTGATACACATGTTCATAATATTGATGCCAAAAGATACAAAGTTAATAATGATAGTACCACATACTTGTGGCACTACCGCTAAGTGTCATATTGGTGTAAAGCGCATGAAGAAACTCCATGCTGATGGATCTTTGGACTCATTCGATTTCGAATCGGTTGAGACATGCGGACCATGCCTCATGGGCAAGATGACTAAGACCCCGTTTTCCGGTATGATGGAGCGGGCAAGTGACTTATTGGAAATGATACATGTTGATGTATGCGGTCCAGTGAGTGTTGTAGCGTGCGGTGGATATCGTTATTTTCTTACCTTCACTGATGATTTGAGTAGATATGGGTATATTTACTTAATGAAACACAAGTTTGAAATGTTTGAAAAGTTCAAACAAATTTAGAGTGAAGTTTGAGATCATCGTGACAAGAAGATAAAATGTCTATGATATGATTGTAGAGGTACATATCTGAGTTACGAGTTTGGTATACAACTTAAGACAATGTGGAAGTTGTTTCACAACTCACACCACCTGGAACACCATAGTGCAATGGTGTGTCCGAACGTCGTAATCGTGCTCTATTGGATATGGTGCATACTATGATGTCTCTTATCGATTTGCCACTATCGTTTTGGGGTTATGCATTAGAGACAACTACATTCACTTTAAATAGGGCACCATATAAGTCCTTCGAGATGACACCGCATGAATTTTGGTTTGACAGAAACCTAAGCTGTCATTTCTTAATGTTTGGGGCGACGACGCTTATGTGAAAAAGGTTTTCAACCTGATGAGCTCGAACCCAAAGCGGACAAATGCATGTTCATAGAATACCCTAACGTTACCGTTGGGTACACCTTCTATCTCAGATCCAAGGGCAAAGTGTTTGTTGCTAAAAACGGGTCCTTTCTCGAGAAAGAGTTTCTCTCGACAGAATTGAGTGGGAGAAAAGTAGAACTTGATGCGGTTGTTGAACCGTTACTTCAGTTGGATAGTAGCACAACGCAGAAAGATGTTTCTGCAACGTCTACACCAAGTGAAGAGGAAGCAAATGATGATGATCATGAAGCTTCGGATGAAGTTACTACTGAACCTCGTAGGTCGACAAGGACTCGTACCGCCCCTGAGTGGTACGTCAATCCTGTCTTGGAGGTCATGTTGTTAGACAACAGTGAACCTACGAGCTATGAAGAAGCGATGGTGGGCCCGGATTCCAACAAATGGCTAGGAGCCATGAAATCCGAGAAAGGATCCATGTATGAAAACCAAGTATGGACTTTGGGTTCGAGCTCATCAGGTTGAAAAGAAGTTTTGCCCGTTAAACGGCAAGCCGTTGAGTACAAATGGACCTTTAAGAAGAAGATAGACGCTGATGGTAGATGTCACCATTTATAAAGCTCGACTTGTCGCAAAGAAGTTTTCCGACAAGTTCAAGGAGTTGACTACGATGAGACTTCCTCACCCGTAGCGATGCTAAAGTCTGTTGGAATTATGTTAGCAGTTGCTGCATTTTTCGATTGTGAAATCTGGCAGATGGATGTCAAAACAGAGTTTCCTTAACGGTATCCGTGAGGAAAGGTTGTATGTGATACAACCAGAAGGTTTTGTCAGTCCTAAGGATGCTAAAATGTATGCAAGCTCCAGCGATCCTTCTATGGACAGGAGCAAGCATCTCGGAGTTGGAATATACGCTTTGATGAGGTGATCAAAGTTTTTGGGTCTATACAAAAGTTTATAAGAAACTTGTATTTACAATAAAGTGAGTGGGAGCACTATAGAATTTCTGATAAGTATATGTGGATGACATATTGTTGATCGGAAATGATGTAGAATTTCTGGAAAGCATAAAAGGTTGTTTGAAAAGGAGCTTTTCAAAGGAAAACCTGGAAAGAAGCTACTTAAATATTGGGCATCAGGATCTATATAGATAGATCAAGACGTCTGATAAAACTTTCAATGAGTACATACCTTGACAAGATTTTGAAAGAGTTCAAAATGGATCAGACAAAGAAAGAGTTCTTGCCTGATTTGTAAGGTGTGGAGTTGAGTGAGACTCAAAGCTCGACCACGGCAGAAGAAAGAGAAAGGATGAAGGTCGTCCCCTATGCCTTATCCATAGGCTCTGTATAGTATGCCATGCTGTGTACCGCACCTGGTGTGTGCCTTGCCATGATTCTATCAAGGGGTACAAGAGTGATCCAGGAGTGGACCACTGGACAGTGGTCAAGATTATCCTTAGTAACTAGAGGACTAAGGAAATGTTTCTCGATTATGGAGGTGATAAAGAGTTCATCGTAAAGGGTTACGTCGATGCAAGCTTTGACACCTATCTAGATGACACTGAGTAGCAATCCGGATACGTATAGTGGGGCAGCCATTTGGAATAGTTCCAAGTGAAGCGTGGTAGCATCTGCAGTATGACATATGGATTTGCAAAGAACACACGGATCTGAATGGTCCAGACCATTGACTAAAGACCTCTCTCACATGCAAAGCATGATCGAACCCGAGAACTCATTGGGTGTTAGATTCATAACAATGTAAATCACATGGTGATGTGAACTAGATTATTGACTCTAGTGCAAGTGGGAGACTGTTGGAAATATGCCCTAGAGGCAATAATAAATTAGTTATTATCATATTTCCTTGTTCATGATAATTGTTTATTATCCATGCTATAATTGTATTGATTGGAAACTCAAATACATGTGTGGGTACATAGACAACACTGTGTCCCTAGTATGCCTCTAATAGACTAGCTCGTTGATCAAAGATGGTCAAGGTTTCCTAGCCATAGACATGAGATGTCATTTGATAATGGTATCACATCATTAGGAGAATGATGTGATGGACAAGACCCAAACTATGAACATAGCATATGATCGTGTCAGTTTATTGCTATAGTTTTCTGCATGTCAAGTATCTGTTCCTATGACCATGAGATCATGTAACTCACTGACACCGGAGGAGTACCTTGTGTGTATCAAACGTCATAACGTAACTGGGTGACTATAAAGATGCTCTACAGGTATCTCCGAGGGTGTCTGTTGAGTTGGCATGGATCAAGACTGGGATTTGTTACTCCGTGTGGCGGAGAGGTATCTCAGGGCCCACTCGGTAATACAACATCACAATAAGCCTTGCAAGCAATGTGACTAAAGAGTTAGCCACGGGATCTTGTATTACAGAACGAGTAAAGAGACTTGCCGGTAACGAGATTGAACTAGGTATAGAGATACCGACGATCGAATCTCGGGCAAGTAACATACCGAAGAACAAAGGGAACAGCATACGGGATTAACTGAATCCTTGACATAGAGGTTCAAATGATAAAGGTCTTCGTAGAATATGCAGGAACCAATATGGGCATCCAGGTTCCGCTATTGGTTATTGACCGTAGAGGTGTCTCGGTCATGTCTACATAGTTCTCGAACCCGCAGGGTCTGCACACTTAAGGTTCGGTGACGTTTTGGTAGTATAGAGTTATGTATGGTGGTGACCGAAGGTTTTTCAGAGTCCCGGATGAGATCCCGGACGTCACGAGGAGCTCCGGAATGGTCCGGAGCTGAAGATTGATATATAGGAAGTCCCGTTTTGGTCACCGGAAAAGTTTCGGGTATTTCGGTAGTGTACCGGGAGTGCCGGGAGGGTACCGGGGGACCATCGGGAGGGGCCTCTCGCCCCAAAGGGTCTCATGGGTTGTAGGAGGAGTCAAACCAGCCCCTAGTGGGCTGGCCGAACCCTCCACTAAAGCCCATGCGGCTAGGGGTGGGAAAACCCAAAGGTGGAAAGAGTTTCCAAGTGGGGGAGGAGGAATCCTACTCCTAGTAGGATTGGAGTTGGACTCCTCCACCTCCCCACTTCGGCCGCACCTAGGAGCAGCCCTAGGGGCGCCGGCCTCCCTCCCCTTACTCCTATATATACTGGAGGGGAGAGAGGCAGCCGCACCAGAAAACCCTAAGCCACGATGCAGCCCTCTCTCCCCAATAGATCAAGTCCTCTAGTTTTCAGCAGCGCTTAGGCGAAGCCCTGTTGGAATAGTTCCACCACCGGCGCCGCCGCGCCGTCGCGCTACCGGAGAACTCACCTACCTCTCCGCTCCCTCTTGCTGGATCAAGAAGGCGGAGATCGTCATCGAGCTGTACGTGTGCTGAACGCGGAGGTGCCATCCGTTCGGCACTAGATCGGAAGGATCGTGATTGGATCGCGAGACGGATCGTGATGGGATCGCGGGACGGCTTGTGATTTGGATCGCGAAGACGTTCGACTACATCAACCACGTTTCTTAACGCTTCCGCTTAGTGATCTACAAGGGTATGTAGATCCACTCTCCCTCTCGTAGATGCTCATCACCATGGATAGATCTTGCGTGTGCGTAGGAAATTTTTTGTTTCCCATGCAACGTTCCCCAACATATATGAGTTGGCTTACACTCGTCACAAGCTATCTTACAATTCCACACAATTATTCATACATTCATCCAGAAGACAGGGTCCGGCTACGGACGAAATCAAACGATAAGAGAAAGCAATGAAATTGTCTTGCTATCCCAGGAACACCACCACAAAGCTCCCCTACTCATCAGGATACGTAACGCACATACGCCTACGTTCTTCATCGTACTCCCACTGGAGACGAGACACATCATCTGGCACGAACTCATCAACACATGTACCTGTATTGTTGTAATCTGTGAGCCACAGGGACTCAGCAATCTCATAACCCAGGTACCGAGACTATGTAAGCCAATAGATGAGGAATGGTTAAGTGGTGAGGCTACAGCAAGCACTAAGCATGTATTTGGTGGCTAACTTACGAGAACAAGAATTAAATATGGTGGCCTACGCTTGACGATCGTGAACTAGAATGATCACTAAGTGATCCTGAACACCTAATTACGTCAAACATAACCCCACCGTGTTCTCTCTCGGATCATGTTCACGAGCAGAGACAGTCATGGTTACGCACACAGTTGGTGTATTTTATTTGAGTTTACTTCAACTTTACTATAACCGGGTGTTAAACAAATTTCCAAGTTGCCACATAACCGTGGGCACGGCTTCTCGAAAAGATTTAACCCTGCAGGGGTGCTCCAACTCATCCATCACAAACTAACCACACGCCGTGGGAATAACCTCGACCACGAATCCCGTGATATCCTAGGAAATTCCGTTGGAAAACCTCAACCTCGAGATAGCCAAAGTATCCTCGGAATTCCTCGCGCAAGACATTCAAGAAAGGTAAAACAAGTCCAGCAAGACCTCCCGATGTGTCGACGATCCCGATAGGAGCCGTGTATCTCGTTCTCAGGACACGGCGGATTGTCCAAACTTCCGGTAGGGCAATCACAGAGTTGCCCCTGGCAGCCACCGGCGGTTGACAGGTTGGACCAACACTCATGAGGAGCACTAGCCCGGGGGTTGATTAAATTATCCACGGGGTTGCAAAGGCCTATGCATTTTTATTAGGTTGTTTAGCAAATGTAGTACCAATGTTGGGTCTTGCCAGACAAGTTTTAATCTAAAATGAATGGTCAAGGGGGTCTCCATAACAACCCAGAGAATGTTAGGAGCGCAAAATATGGAACATAACACCGGTACTTGGAACTAGTGCGGCAAAAGTGGAACAAAACACCGGGCAAAAGGCCAAGCCTTCCACCGTTGCCAGATATATATGTGCATTAATTTAAATAACAGAAAATAAGGTGATATCTCCCAATATCCATGTTGACACATGGAAACGGCTTGCACCTGCAACTAGCAACGCTATAAGATAAGGGCTGAGCAGCGGTAACGTAGCCAATCAATGTTTTGCTAGGAAGTGGAGGGGTTGGAGGCTTTCATGGCAATTTGGGAGGCTGACAATTTAAGTGGTAGGCAATGAGACATAGCGGTAAAAGCGAGACATCTAGCATAGCAAAAATAGTGTCGGGATCCGGGTACGATCATCTTGCCTGTTGGGTCTTCAGAGGGACAAAGAGCTGAGTCCTCGTAGTTGTACTCTCTGGGATCCTCGTACTCAGGCTCGACACTCGGGTCTACCCAAAGAGAAACAACACCAAATAAACATACAAACCAAGTGCAATGCGCAAACAAGATGATGCATGACCAATTTGAAGTATTTAACAAGGCAACCCTATGCTAGTCATGTTTCTCATGCAATTATTAAGTTCTTTAGTATTCTGGACAGAACCTCAAGATTAGTTATTTGAACATGCATGATCATGGTAAATATGAATGCTCCATGTAAAAACGATGCAAATGCATATGTAGAACGTTGCAAACGGAGTAACGAAGCTCACGGTACACTCACGGCAAGGTACGAACGTTAACGGAGACAAAAACAAGGATGAAGAGGGCCATGGGCTTTTCATTGGTATTCCAAGGATCCCACTGGATTGGAAATGAAATTCTAGCAATAATAGACCCAAAGATCATGCAAAACAATGGAGTATAGCTCCCACAAGTTACAAAACATTCAAACACACAATCTGTCCACAAACAGCAACATGGCATCTTGTAACACACATATCCAGAGCTACAGCAAGTTTCAAATCACAACCAAGCCATGGACATGAAGTTTACAGCATGCTCCACAGTTTATCTATCTATAGAAACATGAAAGGAAGCATGGTTCAATGGTAAATGAGCTCACAAGATGGCATGTTGAATCAGGTTTTTTAGGGACTTAGTGAAAATTCCAGATTTACAGATTCTGAGATAAAATGATGGCATCTTGACAGCAACATTTACATATGCTACAGGGGTTTTCATGGCATGAAAATTAACAGGGTAATAGAGGACAACATGTACTTCCATTAACTACATTGTGGCAACATAAAAATATGCATATATCAATGGCTATCATCCTCACAATATGACATATTGAGAATAGCAGATTCACAGACTTAGTGAAATTTACAAGAGGCAAGCAGGGCATAATATTAACAGAATGGCATGTTGACAGCAAGTTTTATGTAAGATGCATTAGCTTTATCTACAAGAACTTGGCACAAAATAACAGAGGATGACAAGCACAACAATGCATTCCATTGTGACAACTCCAAAAGAGCAATATATACATGGGAATCATCAAGACAACATGGCAACAAAATAACAGATTTCAACACTTAGAACTATTTGGGCATGTGAAAACAGAATTTTGGTGGCATGTTGACATCAAGAATGCCACTCATAATATGAACTATCATGCCATGCAAAAATACCAGGGGCTAGAACACACACTAATGAACATATTTCATGTTGACAAGATTATCATATGATGCAAGAATTAATTCATGTGAAAAAGACAAAATGGCATATTATCCCAAAATAACATTTTCACAAACTTGGTCAAATGATAAAACTAATACCACCATTGGATTCACTGCATTTTTCTACCCCAAAAAATATATATCACAAGCATAGGTTGCTGAAGAAAAAGATGCCACAAAACAGATGCACAAAATCATTTTCAATCCTATAAGTCAAAACCTACCCAAAATGGCAGCTGACAAAAATGGCATGCACTGAATAGGAAATGTCCATAATTAGACTTTCCCTATATGGCAACAGATAGAAATGGACAAGGCCATAAGTGGAAATTTACTCTAAATGGAATATACTGAAATCAGAGAAAACAAACAGCACAAAAAACAAAATAGAAGAGGGGTCCCACCTGGCATAGACACCAGGGTCCCCTAGCAGCTGGCAGGTGGGTCCGGGGCCCCACTGTCAGGCCGGAACAAAGGGAAAATAAAAGGGTGTGCCGGTGGGGTTTCGAACCATGGTCTCCTTGGTGGAGGGACAGGGGCGCTACCACTGCTCTAGGGAAGAGGAGCTCGACAGGAAAGGGGGGGCTACGCCTGAAGAACAGACAAGGTGCGGGCTTCTTCCACCTTGAGACAGAGTAGCCCCTTGACGGCGCCAGCGGGTTCTCTGGAGACCACCGGAGCGGGAAAAGCAGCGGCGGGGTCACGGGTTTCAGCGGGAGGACCATTCCCGGACTCGCCTTGCGACGAGGAGGATGGAAGCGAGATGCTCGAGTCCGAGCTTTCGCTTGGGTCGGGCGGCTGCGGCGATGCAGATAGAGGCGCGGCGCAGGGCTGCGAGAGGCGAGGCGAGGCACGGCAGGTGCGCGCGGGCAAGCTACTACGAACACGCGGGGCACGACGCAAGGGAAACAGGTGGAGCGGCATGCGGCTGCAGTTCCCTGACGAACTTCGTCAGAGGTTGCGCCCAGAGCGCGGGGTGCGCGGCGATGGCATGAGCATGGCGTGGCCTACGGGCGACGAGCGACGCAAAGAAGGCATGGAGGAGGAGAGGAAGATACCTCCACTACCTTCGACAACAGAGGACGTCGGATAAGCAGCGAGAGGCCGAGGGAGAGGCGATGAACTCCGACGATGTCTGGATCCGACGCTGCCGGAGAAGAAGATGACGAAGGGGACATCGCGGTCGGTTCTTGGCGATCTCCTTGACGTCGAGGAGGAAGAGGGCGCGCCGGGAAACGCTTCCCCTAGCACCAGAGCGACGGAGGCGAGGCGAGGAAGTCACCCCGAGCACGAGCGCGAGCTCGGCCGGAGCATGGCCGACAGGGCGACGGCGACGCTTGGGGGCGACTCACCTGCGGCGGCGGGGAGAGGAGAAGGGAGGAATGGGAAGCGGGGAGATCCTAGGGCACCGGGGACACGCTATAAAGGGCGCTCGGAGCTCCTCCGACCGTCAAATCATCCGGGCGCCGACGTGGCGTCCCTGGATGGCCTGCCGTAGAGAGCTAGGAGGCGACGCGAACGCGGGAGGGGCTGCCTGGGCTGTCCACTGCGCTGGGCCGCTGCTGGAGGCTAGCTGGGCCGCATGCGGGGAAGGGAGGAGGCCCAAGACGCCGGCCCCTCTCTCTCAGGAAATAGAAAAGGGGGTTTCCCTTTATAAATAAAACAGCAAACAAAACTAAAGCCATGCAGGTTTGGAAAGAATTAGAGAGGAAGAAAATATGTCTTGGAATCACAAAATTATGCCCTATTTATAAAAAATGGTTCGGGCATTTTTAGAGCAAACAAAATAAAACACATTTATTTAAATTGGACTCTGTTTTGCAAAGTTTCAAAAGACAAATATTTTTCAAACATGGCTGAGAACTACCCCACAATTATTATAAGATCATTTAAAAGTGGAGCAACATTTTCTGTAGGGGAGAACAAGCAAGTGGATTCACTACATATTGCATTATTGAAATAGAAGAGGTGGGCAAGGTTTTTTTTAGAGAAATTGGAGGGGGTTTCACACCAAAACAACACATGTCCCCATGCACACAAACACCACAAATACACACACTCACATCAACATCACCACATAAGGAAAGCATGATGCAAATTATGAATGATGATATGATGTCATGATGCAAATGACATGAAGCAAAATATTATCCTCAAACCACATGGCATACATTGAAGGTCCACACATGGGAATATTACAAAGGTGGCAAGGGAATGCACTTGGGCTGTTACAGTTCGCAAGTAAGACCATGTAGATCAATAGCAATGAGTATACACGTAAACACACACACGGATAGAAAAGTGGGGTCGTGCAACCAAGGATGAGCCAAAATGTGGAATCCACGGAAAACGCTCACGTTGCACAACACTAGAGAGACGCTAGCACAATTGCTCAAATGGGCGTGATACGAACTTGTGCACAACCTATAAGAAACAAAACAAGTTGTCTTCCTATTCCCGACTTGCTATGTATGTTTGAGGCACGTGTCACTTGCTCAAATGATCCAAGATGATCAAGTTTGATATGCAAAATTGGCGATGCTATTGCTCTTTTGCTTAAAAGCTTTGCTTCTCTTTCTTTTGCGATGATGTTTTGTATGGTCATAATGCGGGACGTGCACACCAAGATAGAAATTTTGTATGCGGGTACTATGAGAACACAAAAGATGATACTATGATATACACACGCAATTGGAGCTATGCGGAGTATGTATCACTAAAGTGCACAAGTAACGTAGCCCGGCAATACTCAATGGCTAGTTTCGATAGGCAAGTAACGCAAATAGGCTCGGGGTTAAAAATGCAATGGCAAGGGTATATGTCAAGAGTGTCGTCGCGGTTACCGTCCTTGCTTACGGTGTAGTGTCAATGTAGAACGGGCGATGATGAGCGGCGATGTCGACGAAGAACCACTCCTAATTAGCCGAAACACCTTAGGAAGTGGCGATGCTCGCTACTCAAAATCTCAAATGCAAATGGGTTGCGGAAGAACTGGCGGTGGTTGCGGAAGAAATGGTGGAAAAATGAGGTCGAAGAAACCCCAAATGGTGGAAGCAAAAAATATCTGCTAAGGCCGGAAGGTCCGGGCTGGCCGGAAGTTATGGTGGTCGGAAGGTCCGGGGTTGACGGAGGGTCCGAGGGCCGGAAAGTCCGGGTGCGGTCGGAAGTTCCGGGGGTCGTGAGAATTGGGACAAACCCTAATTTCCAGATCGGGGACTTGGGCGGAAAACCGTGAGGGAAAACCCAAATCTGACGGGGAAAAAGAAAAGTTGGAGGAAATTTGATGGATGGAAAGCTATATCCACTCATCCACAACGAAATCCACGGATCAAAATCAACAAAATCTCCTCAAATCCAACGAATTCAAGAAAATTTGGTAGGGCTATTTTCGTGGGGATTTTCGAAATTAGGTCAAAACGAAACAAAAATTGGCTAGAAAGTGGAGGGAGGGACTCCAAGGTGTGAATCAACCGTGGCTCATGATACCATGATTATACGGGGTAAACCCGTGGTGGCCGATCTTTTCACACTTGGAGGGGAAAAGGGAGAAAATCAAGAGAGAAACACGAAGCTCAAGAACGATCTCCGATCACACATCCTCTAAATCCACACAAACACAAGAGGTACATAGGTCCAAAGTCAACAAGGAGATACAAGTAACCGATACTCGTCTCACTCCGGAGGAAATGAGGTCTCGATATCCCGTGGGATCTTCCCTTGATAGGGGCCTTGGCATCCACTTCGGATCTTCTCTCAAAGAGGTAGTCAACTCCGTGGGAGAAGGAAGTAGATGGAGCTATGCTCAACAAAGTCAAGTGCTAAACATAAGCTAACCCTAAAACGACGCTAGGAGAAGAGTATTAATAGTTTGGGACGAAATAGATGAGCGAAAAGGTACATGGGCCTCGGGCCCGAGTGGTGTCGCGCAGGTAGTCCGGAAGTTCCGGGCTAGGCCGGAAGTTCCGGGCGACGGAAGTTCCGGGCAGGGTCCGGCCGGGTTCCGGCTGAACAGAGAGTTGGCACACGTCTCGGCTACTGGGCCGGGCAGGGGCCGAAAGTTCCGGGCGAAGGTCCGGGCAGGTTCCGGGCTACCCAGAGAGTTTGCACTCCTAGAGTTGGCCTTGGGTCAAAGGTTGGCCGGAGGTTCCGGGCTGTCCAGAGTGCCCTTCTTGGCGCTTGACTCCTCCTCTTCAAGCGGTTCTTCTTCTTGCGCCTTCGAGCTCTGGTTGGGGTCGAGGTACCTGAGTATACACAGACTCTCTTCTTGAGGCAGCATCGAAGTTCCGAGAGTATCAAAGGAAGAGTTGCAAAGGAGAGATGTCACCTCGTTTCCAATAGCACGTGCACGCACTCTTGTCATGGGTCCTTGTATAGCTTGAGGTGTTGGTGATGGGTCCATGGGGATGACCATGGGATTCTCCGCATCACCATGTATACATTCACATACCTTTATATGCTGGTTCAAATTGATTCGAACTGCATTCACACGCACACGCCGGGCGGCGTCTGGAAGGGAGCGGCGGCTGGAGGCGCGCGCGGTGACGACGGCGGCTTGCGGCGCCTGCCTGGAGTGGAGCGGCGACGATGGAAGCTTGTGGCACGTGCGTGGAGTGGAGCGGCGACGGCGGCTGGAGGCAGGCGCGAGCGTCCTGGCATCTGGAGGGGAGCGGCGGTGGTGGCCACGCATGCATCGTCGCGTGACAAGTGGACTCATCAGCGGCTTGCCGCAACGACGGCGCCGTCACGCAGGGAAACTCCATGCACGACAAGGCCATCTTTTGTCCGCTTGCACGCAAGGTGCTTTTGTTTATCTACACTCGCCACTCGACTCGTAGAACTAACGCGTGCAGCCATGGAGAGGTAGCCGTGAGTTCCGCTGGTTGCTTCCCTCTGTCGGCGTCAACCATGGAGGTGGGCGCGATGGGCACGCCATGGCTGGAGGGACGCGTGACTCGGCTGCTGATTCCCCAACCCAGTACTGAAATACACATTGAAATACAAGCATTTATTCAACATGTATTCTCTTAAGTAAAGAAACTGGCATGTGTAGAGGTATGTGAAAGTTGTAGTGGCATATTTCCAACTTCAGTTTTTGTAATGGCAGTTTTTCAACTCGTGAAAGTTACAGTGGCATGAATCCAGTTAACCCTTTAGTCTTCATGGCTCTATCTATGTAATACTTAACCATAATGTTTTTATTCGTGTAAGACGTTATGTAATGGATGTAAACTCTTGCTATTCGGTTTGTTGTGTTCAGTGAGCATTGATCTTGGAATCACTGTGCACGCATAATCGGAGGCTTCGACTTTATGAGTCGGGGCCCCCACATTGGCCGTCCATCTCGACGCATCTTCGCCTCTGGCTTGCTTGAGGAGCTGTGTCCCCTTCCGGCTCCTTGGGCATGCCGGTGCCCCTACTGCTCCAGTCCCGATGGCCCAGATCTACGTTCCCTTCAGGATCCTGGTTCGTCCGGGGCTCCGACCACAGTCGCATCACCGTTGACTCATTTCGCTCAGCCACGCAACCTCGGCCTCCTCCAGAGCTCACACGTTCGGCGACGCCCGGTGCCTCCTTCGACGTCGGGCAGGGCTCCCCTTCTTACATATGCTACTCCGGCTTATGACCGACTGCCTCGTCTCCGATCTGTGCTCTGATAGCTTGGGATTGATGTAGGATCCTAAGTATGTCTAGAGGGGGGGTGATTAGACTACTTGACCAAATACAAACTTAGCCTTTCCCAATTTTAATAGTTGGCAAGTTTTAACAATTATACCAAGTCAAGCACACCCTACACATGCAAGTCTAAGAGTATAGTAGCAGAAAGTAAAGACATGCACATGTAAGTAGAGGGAAGGGATAGAAAGATCAAACGCAATGGGGACACGAAGATTTTTCCCATGGTTCCAATAGGTGCTGCTATCGTACGTCCACGCTGATGGGTAACGGTTGCGCGAGTCCACGGAGGGCTCCACCCACGAAGGGTCCATGAAGAAGCAACCTTGTCTATTCCATCACGGCTTACGTCCACGAAGGACTAGCCTCACTCGGGGTAGATCTTCACAAAGTAGGCGATCTCCCTGCCCTTAAAAACTTCTTGGTTCAACTCCACACAAAGTCGGAGGCTCCCAAGCGACACCTAACCAATCCAGGAGACACCACTCTCCAAAAGGTAATAGATGCGGTAACAATGATGAACTCCTTGCTCTTGTGCTTCAAAATATAGTCTCCTCAACACTCAATCACTCTCTCACAGATTTGGCTTGGTAGAAGAGATTGATTGGGTGAAAAGCAACTTGGGGAGGCTAGAAATCAAGATTCACATGGTTGGAGTGGAAGATCTTGATCTCAACACATGAGTAGGTGACTCTCTCTCAGAAAATGGATGGGGCAAGTGTTGGTCTGTTCTGAGTGCTTCCTCTGCGAGTGAGAGGCTGGTGGAGGGGTATATATAGGCATCTCCAAAAATCCAACCGTTACAACATTATTGCCCAACTATGTGAAATCAAAGTGAAAACGCTGTCGCACGACTAGTGCAAAATGTGGCAACTTTTGGCATTTCGGTGAAACCGGTATATAAATCTCGGTGGGTCCGATTTTGGCTAGCCTAGGCAGTTAAGCAAACTCGGTGGCACCGATTTGCTAAAATCGGAAATTTTCGATTTTAATCAAATCGACATCAGCAAGTTTGCCACTGTTTTTGGTTGCACCGAAATGGGACTTGGTATCACCGAGATGCTAGGGTTGGCTTAGGATCTGTCTTAGGATGAAACTCGGTAGGGCCGATTTGGAATAGTTGGTTGCACCGAATTTGGATATTTGGCTTGAGACCGAAAATATTGTGGGAGAATTGATGAGTATTTTTGGTGGCTAACTCTAAGCACTTGAGCAACCAGATCATCATGGATACGTCATCCCCTTTTAATAGTATTGGCTTTCCTATGGACTCAATTGTGGTTTCTCACATAAAATAAAATGTAGTCTTCAAGCTTGTTACCAATGGGTGTTCCTTGCATATAGAGAATCTTCTCACAATCCTTTGTCAATTCATCATTGAACTCTTTCTGAAATATACTTGGTAGAATCATTAGTCCAATAAAATATATGTTGTTATTAATTACCAAAACCACCTAAGGAGAGGTTGTGCTTTCAATTGCGCGGAATTTGGCGAGGGTGAAACCCCTGCATGTTATGCTGGCAGCGACGACACCCGCGGGTGCCGTCCCCTTCCTGGAGGCGCTGCCATGGCCACTATCCATGCCCCTCTTCGAGCATCAAAGGAAACCCTAGGTCCATTCTTCCGGACCGGACGATGACGTCGTCCCGATGTCGTTCTCCTTCATGATGGCGTTGTCTTGATTTGCTCGCGGCGTCCTCGGTGTTGGATTGCAGATGTTTGGTTGTTGGTTAGATAGCTTCTCTAGTCGGCAAGTTTAGGTGTGTTCTTCTTTGTTTTTGGGTCGTGCATCTCTTGCCTCTCCGCTTTGGGCACCATGTTCATGCCTTTTGCGTTCGTGTCATGTGTTGTATCACCTCATGTACTGATTCTATCTTCTTCTATCTATCAATGAAATGATACGCAAGATTTACGTATTCCCGAAAAAAATTCTCAGAAATAACGCCTTCAGATCAGAGGAAAATAAACATAGGTCTTTGGCAAAAGGACAAGGGATGGACCAATTTCATAATCCTATTCTTCGGAATCTTAACTACACTGTTCCTCCGAATCATTCAGAGGAAGGATTCCAGCAACGCGTGCAATGCGTATCTTGTTGCTGATATACTGCGCATAGGTCTTTGGCTTATTAATCTGAAAAGTGGAATAAATTTCACAGGCTAAATCATCTTTCAAAAGCATGCATAATGCAGAGGTGATCTGATAAATTACAGTACCCGGTTTTTAACTGCCTTTGCAATCAACTCCTTAGCTTTGTCCTTTTCAGTCTGATGAAGGCAAGCAGGCAAGACATCACATAATAAAACAACGTATTCCAATGGATTACACTTGCAAGCCACATACACAAAAAAAACACAACTACTTACTCCCGGGGGAGCGTCTGCGGTGCAGGTATGGTACAGGAGTAAGGAAAGATGAAACGAGATAAGCATAGATACACAAGGGAATATCAAGTTGTTACAACTGCAAATTATCCACAGACCAAAACAAACTACCTCCGATTCCATTCTCTTCATGGTGTAGTCATGCTTCAGTGCACCTTCCATTCTACGTTGGCGTAATGGAAACCTGTTCAGCTTACAAACCTCTTCTAGAGCATCTCTGAAACTCATCTGAACATTTATTCAAGGCAAAAGTCATGCATTTCTAAGCATACACGGTGGACTGGTGTATAGTGCAGATCAGTACTAACCTGTTTCCCAGTGACCCGGCACCAAATCTCAAAATGGACACCATCTAACTCCTTATACCAAGTACGGTCATAGGCCATGCTCTGTTTACACTCCTGAATCAAAAAACAAAAACTGTTAGATACTACAACCTCCATTCGCAAATATAAGATGTTATAACTTTTTTCTGAATTGGATGTATATAGACACGTTTTAGTGTGTTTGTTCATTCATATTTCAGTTCGTATGTAGTCCATATTGAAATATCTAAAACATCTTGTTTTTTATATTTGTGAACGGAGGGAGTACATGGCATCCATCAAAAGCTACGTAAAAATAACGCATATGAGGGAACCTACAAAGTAGCCACAGTAAGCTAAAGACGCAGTGATCTTCTGAAAGGTAGTAGCTGCAAGTTTAATTGCTTGTAAAGCTCCTCGGGAAGATACGCGATCCCACTGCACAACAACGAAGTTATGAGGGCGCTACAAGATATATTTCAAGATTCTCGCATGGCCATACTTACCTTATGAGATGGCCGGGGAAAATCTAGATAACCTTCCATCCACTGTTGGCAGAGAAAAGTAAGTCATTTGTCCAAAAAATATATACAAAGCACTGAATAAATAAAATAAAATCTCCTTAACATGATCTGTGGTACATACCTTTAGCTGCTTGAACAATTCCTCACAGAACTTGACATACTCTTCTTCAACGTCATGGCTATGAAGGAACTCATGGTACTCACTCCACCTGGCGTACTCAGTACTACCCTAGATTGAAAAGGATAGAGAGACATTGTATCTTGAAAACCTATATAAGGAGGTCCTAGAATGATGAATTTGAATTCGCTCCCGCTCAGGGCGACGCTGCGGGCGACCGGGGTGCCGCCCCGCCGCCGCTCTCCGCCGTCCTGGCTGCGGCCTCCGTCGGCGCTCCGGCCCCATCTCCAGCCTCCCCCCCCCCCCGACCCCTTCTTCGCCGGTGCCCGCGTCCTGGGCGGACATGGTTGAGGAGTGCGACGCGGCGGAGGACGCCGTGGAGGTGGAGCCCCGGTCTCCGGCAGGGTTGCACCGGAGGGCTTGCAGTGCCGCCGCCGTCACTGGCCCCGGCGGTGCTCCCAGGGGTGGGAGTGCCCCTCGGCCGGCGCGGCCGGCTGCTTGCGCTCGCCGCGGAGGCGCGCCGGAGGCCAAGCGCCGACCTTGGCCCCGCTCGGGCTGCCGTCGCCAGCTCCAGGGCTGGGGTGTCCTGGGGCGAGCTGACCGCGGCCCGGCCGGCCGCTCGTGGGTGCACGGTGCCGGCGACCCCTTGCGTCGCCTTGCCGGCGGCTGCCCAGCCCCCGCCGTCCGCCACCGCCAGGCCCCCCTCCTCGCTGCTCCGATGACGCGCCGCTCCTGCTTCCGTCCTTTCAAGGCCGGTCCTTCCCCCGCCCCACGTCGGCCTCCTCTGCCCTCCCCCGGCTGCTCCGCCGTGCAGGCCCCCGCCGGCGACCCGACGTTGCCCTCGCGGCGCCCGTCGGCGCTCGTTCGGGACGGGGTGTCCTGGGCGGCTGCGGTGGCTGGTGTAGGCCCTAGGGATTCCTTGGCCCAGCCAAGGGCGACTCGGCCCATCTCGGCCCAGTCTTCCCCCCACCCCCCAAACAGGCCGAGGGCCCGCCTAACAGGCCGCCGGTACAGCGCGGCTGGGTCTGGCTCCCAGTAGGGTTTCCCCTCCAGCCGTCGGCCTCGCAGGTCCTGGACGCGCTCCTCCCTCCCCATCCCGAATCGTCGCCATCTCCTCCCCCGGTCGCGACCCCCCCCCCCCCCCCCCCCGCCGCCGGCTCCGACCGGAACACCACCCGCCCCAACCTCGCCCCCCTCCCACCGCGGTCGCGCCGGCCAGCCCCATGGCGCGGGAGCGCGACGACGACCGGTCCCGCCCGAAACGGCGGCTGGACGACCGAGACAGCCGGCCGCCTTCTCGGTCCTCTCCGGACGGGGCCCGGCGGGAGGCGGAGCTGCGGCGCCAGCTGCAGCAGCCATCAACTTCCTCCCGGACTGACCGCCGGTCTCCCCCGCGCTCCTCTGACCAGCGTTCTCCGCCGCGGGACGGCCAGCGCTCGCCCGGACGCGGCCGCTCTCCGGTGCGAGCTGGGTACCGCTCCCCGGTGCGGGAGTCTCGCCGGTCCCCCGCTCGTGACGACCGGCCGGCTCGCCGCTCGCCGTCTCCCACCCGGTGCCGCGGCCGGTCCTCCTCGCCCGCCAAGCAAAAGCTCGCAACTGACGATTCACCCACACGACGCTACGTTCCCTCACGCACCCAGCCACAACTCCCTCCGCCGAAGGGCCCCGATAACGGGCGGGGTTGGCAGGGGGCCAAGAAGAAGAAGCGCAAGGGCCCCCTCCGCAACAATGCCGCTGCCGCCCCGGTGGCTGAGGGGACGACCGTGACCTCGGGGGATGGTCCTCCATGCTTCAACTGCGGCATCCCCGGACACTTCCAGGTGGCCTGTCCTAACCCGCCGCGATGCTACCTGTGCAAGGACGCCGGTCACCCCGCCATCCTCTGCCCTGATCGACCGATGACTGAGGAGCTGATGGTGTATGGCCATGGCATCGAGGGGTTGGCGTTCTTCCACATGGAGGTGCCCGACGTGCCACCCCTGGTGCCCTCTCTCTCGGCCATTGTCACTGTCCTGGGCAATGGCGTGGCCTCCCCCGAGATGATTGAGCAGGAGCTCAACCATCTCTGCCATTGCCAGTGGGACTCGCAGGTCACCGAGACGGCTGGCCATCAGTTCTCCGTGATCTTCCCCGACATCGCCAGTCATAGCTTCTGCACCAGGAGTGACGAGATCACTCTGGCTCTCAACAAGCTCGTGGTCGACATCTCCGAGCCGAAGCTGGACCCGAAGGCGGTCGCGGTCCTCGACCCGGCCTGGATCTTGATCGCGGGCCTCCCCGACATCGCCCGCTCCGAGCGGGTCATCCGCAACATGTCGCGGATCCTGGGCAAGGTGGTGGTGGTCGACGAGCTTTCCCTCCGCAAGGAGGAGAAAGTCCGGGTCAAGACGAAGTGCCTCGACTCGACATCACCGCTCCGATGATGAGGAGGACTTCTCCGACCGCAGCCGCTCGCCTTCTCAGGACCCCCCGCCTCCCGCCTGCATCGGGGTTCCTCTGGAGGGGGCGTCACCCACATGGTGGATCCTCACCTGCTCTCGGCCGGTCTCTCTTCTCCGGCCGGCAGTGATGCCTCGGACACCAGCATGCTGGTGGCCCCTGTGGCATCGCCCCGCTCTCCGGCCTCGCCCTCGCTCTTCGGTGCCCCCGCCCCCACCCCCTCCGGCCACTCCTCTCTAGCCCCAACCTCAGATGCGGGGCCAGAGCTGCCCCTGTCCGCCCTTGGGATGGCTAGTGGGCCGGAGGTGCCCGTGGAGGCTGGACCGGTCGGGCTGGCTCCGACGATGGCGAGCACCCTCCCCTTCATCGAGCCGTCCCCCCCCCCCACCGCCTGAAGACCGCCACACCGCTTCCACTGCTAGACCCGGACGTGCCGCCCCCGGCCCAGGACCTTGCGATGCTCAGCCCTCTGTTGACCCTGCCGCCCGACCAGGCCCCTCCTCCACCGATGGCCGGGTCCGGGGTGGGGGCTGCGGAGGTGACCACTCCGGTGGCCGCCCACCCCGACCCCCCCCCGGTCTGCTGCGTACTCCAGGCGGGGGCGTTCGGCGTCGACTCCGGTGGTCTCCTCCAGGCGCAGTGACAGGATCGACGCTGCTCGCCCGGTGGGCCACCCGGCTCCATCCATCTCCGAGCGGGCGGAGCTCCGGGCTGCGGCCAGGAACCTCGAGCCAGGTACACCGGTGCTTCCTGCATCTTCATCTTCATGCTCGTTCTCCGCTCTTGAATCTGCACCACTAGGCCACCTCGCTAGGGGAAAGTGGGTCCCCCCCTAGAGCAGATTGAGGCCATTAGGGCTCGTGAGCTCCTTGACGGCAAACTTGCGGAGTCACGCGCCCGCCTCCGTAGAGCCCCTACTCTGGAGGCCCCCTCTCGCCCCCCTGCCGCTAGCACAGCTGGGGCAGAAATTCGTGGCTGCACGCGCTCCCGCACTGCTGCACTGCGTGCCCAAAGTGCCTCCCTCATTCTGGGGTCAAGCAGCCCCTCCATGGTTGCTTGATGCGGGCCCTGTTCTGGAACATGCGCGGTTTCGGCCAAGATGGCCGGCGCCGCCAACTCATTGAGTACATGCGCGATGAACGAATTGACATTGTTGCCGTCCAGGAAACCATGCGATCGGACTTCTCCCTGCAAGAGTTGTAGCACTTGAGTGCTCATTTCTTTGCTTGGCACTGGCTCCCTTCTAGTGGGACCACTGGCCATTCCGGTGGCATCCTTCTAGGTGTGAAGGATGCCACCTTTCAGATTGGTAGCATGGAACGGGGTGAGTTCTATGTTAGTATGGAGATCTATGAGCGGGCCATCAACTTCAAATGGGAGATTGTGGTAGTCTACGGCCCGGCTGATCACCGCCGCTCCGCGGCCTTCCTTGAGGAGCTCCGTGGGAAGATCTCCTCTGCCCCTCTCCCGGTGGTGGTGGGAGGGGATTTCAACCTCATCCGATGTGTAGAAGACAAGAGCAATAATAGGGTGAACTTCCCATGCATGCAGCTCTTCAATGATTGCATCGCGGATCTCGGCCTGCGAGAGCTTGATCGGGTTGGCGCCAGATTCACCTGGACCAATCGCCAGACCGATCCGACGATGTCAGTCCTGGACCGGATCTTCGTAGCTCCAGAATGGGAGCTCAAATGCCCCCTTGCCTCTCTCCGGGCCATTACCCGCATTGGCTCGGATCACGTCCCCCTTCTGCTCTCTTTGGAGAACGATAGACCCCCCCTCCACCGAGATTTCGATTCGAGGCCTTTTGGCTTAATCAGGCCGGCTTTGCAGATGCGGTGCGCGCTCGTTGGGTGGTAGTGCGTGACTCCCCCCACCGCACACTCTCCGCCGTTGATTCCTGGCAGGTCTGTGCTAAGCTTAGCCGCCAGTTAATGAAGGGTTGGGGTGCCAACTTGGATCGAAATCTTCAGGAGCGGAAGCGGAGACTCCTTGAATCCATCCAGGCCCTTGACCTCCGGGCTGACACCTCTGGCCTGACTCCTGACGAGTGGATACTTCGCTACGATCTTGAGGACCAGCTGACGGTGATCTACACAGATGAGGAGGTCTTCTGGCGCCAGCGTGGCACCCAGCGCTGGGTTTTGCGGGGTGATGCCAACACGGCGTACTTCCAGCCCATTGCGAACG
Organism: Elymus sibiricus; assembly: GCA_039707655.1. Taxonomy (NCBI): domain Eukaryota; kingdom Viridiplantae; phylum Streptophyta; class Magnoliopsida; order Poales; family Poaceae; genus Elymus; species Elymus sibiricus. The sequence goes on from CM077669.1 coordinate 444,760,770, forward strand.
GCCGCCGTCGCCGCAATTCCATCCCCCTCCTCTGGGATGGGGAGACCCTCCTCCAGCGTCCCGCTGAGATCCGCGCCCATGTAGACGGCTTTTTCAAAGCCTTATTCTCGCCCACCCCTCGGGGAGGGTTGGCCCAGGCCCTGTCCTTCTGGGATATTCACCAGCACGTCTCCGACTTGGAGATCGCGTCGCTCACTACGCCGTTCTCGGAGGACGAGGTCTGGGCGGCCATCAAGGGTATGAACCCTGCTTCCGCTCCCAGCCCCGATGGCCTCCCGATGAAGTTCTTCCAGACCTTCTGGGATGTGATTAAGCCGGAGGTGATGGCCCTGTTCGATGAGTTCTATGTGGGAACCGTTGACCTCTCCCGCCTCAACTATGGGAACATTACCTTGATTCCCAAGGTGGTCGAGGCCTCCGACATTCGCCAGTTCCGGCCGATCACGGTGATCAACGTGATCTTCCGTATTCTGGCTAAGGGATACGCCAATAGGGTGACCCTGTTAGCTGACCGCATCACTCACCCTAACCAATCGGCCTTCATTCAAGGCCGATTTATCCTAGATGGGGTCTTGGTCTTCCATGAGGTCCTACACGAGGTGCGCACTAGGCGGCAGCGTGCGGTCTTCTTGAAGTTCGACTTCCACAAGGCCTATGATACTGTCTCCTGGGCCTTCCTTCGGGAAGTGCTTCTCAGGAAGGGCTTTGATGACCGGTGGGTTACCCGAGTTATGCAGATGGTTTCATCCGGCAGAACCGCGGTTAACATCAACGGGGAGGCTGGACCGTACTTCCCCACCTTGTGTGGGATTAGACAAGGGGATCCCTTCTCCCCCTTCCTATTCAACATGGTGGTTGACGCCCTTGCCACCATCCTAGATAAGGCCAAGGCAGCCGACCACATCCATGGAGTGGTTCCTCATCTCGTAGGGGGGGAGGGGTCTCCCTCCTGCAATATGCTGATGATACCATTATCATGGTGGAGGGTTCCGAGGACGACATTATCAACCTCAAATTCCTCCTCCTATGCTTTCAGCAGATGTCGGGACTCAAGATCAACTTCGACAAGAGCGAAGTGATGATCCTTGGCTACTCACCTGATGAGGCCCAGCTCATTGCCGACCGCCTCAACTGCCAGCTTGGGTAATTCCCATCCTCCTACCTGGGGGTGCCCATTAGTGACTCGCGACTCTCCGTCGCGGACTTGCAGCCTACGGTGACCAAGCTCCAACATCGGATCGAACCGTGGCAAGGACGGTGGATGTCCAAGGCGGCCAGGACCGTGCTCATCAATTCCTCCCTGTCCAGCCATCTCATGTTCTTGATGAGCTTCTACAGTCTTCATGAGACCCTGCACCACGAGATTGCCAAGTACCAGTCTAGATTCTACTGGGCTGGCGAGGGCGATAAGCAGAAATACCACATGGTCAGCTGACCCGACATTTGCAAGCCCCGTGACCAGGGTGGTCTGGGGATCATGTCGTTGAAACGCATGAACATCGCCTTGCTGACCAAGTGGTTGTGGAGGATCGCCAATGGTGACGGTGGCCTCTGGCTGGACATCATTAGGAACAAGTACCTTAGGGGCCAGCCGCTGGCCTTCTGCCAACGCTCCGGAGGCTCTCAGTTCTGGCAATCGGTCATCCAGTTGCTCCCTGTCCTTCGCATTGGTTCTTCCATCTCGATCGGATCTGGGTCCGATACGCTGTTCTGGTTTGATAGATGGGCCGATGACTCGCCATTCGCTGCCCACTTCCCGGACTTATTCTCCATCGCGGTGGAGCCTAGGCTCTCGGTCGAGGTCGCCTTTTTGGACTTAGGGCACCTCGCTTTTCGACGCCCCTTTGGTCCCCCAGAGATCGCTACCTGGGATGAGATGCTGGAGTGCATCGCCCTTCACACGCCCGACGTCGACAATACCTCGGACCACATGTCGCGGCGCCTGGAACCCTCGGGCCGCTTCTCCACTTGGTCTTTGTATCAGGCCATCGCCCCGTCAACTGCCTCGGAGGCCCTCACTGCTGTGTGGGCCATTAGGCTACCACTCAAAATCAGAATATTCCTGTGGCAATGGATTAGGGGTAGGGTACCTTCTGGGGTGGAGGTGCTCAAACGCAATGACCCTGGGGATGGGTTTTGCCCCTTATGCGACGTGATGGAGGACTCGAATCACATCTTCTTCACTTGTGTCACTGCCCAATTCCTCTGGAGTTGCTTTCGTGACGCTGTCGGTGGTAACTGGTGCCATACCAATGTCCCTGACCTCTTCGCGGAGATCCAGTCCGTCCCCTCGTCGGCCCGCCACATTAGGTGGCTAACCATCGGGGTGCTCACGTGGACTCTCTGGACTGTCCGCAACAAGCTTGTGATCCAGCGTGTGCCTCTCCGACGTGCCACTGACGCAGTTTTTAAAATGTGTGGTTTCATGCAGCTCTGGTGGCCGCTTAGCCGCTCCTCCGACCGCGACGCCATCAGCAGCATCATCGCCGACCTTCGCCCGATGGCTCTCCGCATGGCACCCCCGCTTCCGCCACCACCTCCCGAGCCGGATTAGACTATTATCCCAGTTGTTGGGTGTGGCTTTGGGTGTGTGTGTGTGTCTTAGGGCTTGTTGAGTTGTGCCCTCAGCGGAACCCCTTTCGTGTTGTCTTGTGCTACCTTTTTGTGTGTGAGTGTGTGTGTATTGAACCTATGTTGGATGCTGTGTTCTGGAGGTTTGCTTTATTTATAAAGCGGGACGAAAGCCTTTTTCGGTAAAAGGATAGAGAGAGAGAACCCATTGCTTAGAAAAAAATAGAAAGACGGACAATACATAACCTAAATAACTATATTTTAACTGAAGACTTCAAGCACCAAACCATATTTTTATTCCAGAGCAGATATGATAAAGAACTGAGCAACAAGGTGAAAGAACATTTTGTCAGTTGACACTATATTTGGATTAGTCAGTCTTGCCAGTTTATAAGTTGATACATTAATGAGTTAAGCATTTCATAATCTATATACCTACCTAATATTAAAGGAAGGACTGTTTCTCCACTTTTTTGGTCCATCGATCGTTTTTCGTCCATCCCGTACATCATACATGAGCCTTTTTTACGTTTTTTTTTTCTGAAATATGAGGCGTTCTCGATTCGCACAGGAACGTCCCAAACGGGCCGGCCCAATAGCAGCAAGCATGTTCGAGCAGATAAATCAAAAAGTCACACAGGAGCGTCACAAATGGGCTGGCCCAATAACAACAAGCGCGTGCGAGCATATAAATCAAAAATATATGTGCGCTGGCTGGGGGTCGATCTCATGACCACAAGATATTGCACGTGTAATGATTGCCAGCTGAGCTAATGACTTTTTGTGTTACCTTAATAACACAAGAAGTGTAGGAACGAACTCATGAACCAAACTGGACACTATAGCGATTAAGTACTTTAGAAATTTTGTTAGAACTCCAAAATTTGGACGTGAACTTTTTTTAAAAGCAAGAAGAAAGTTTGGAAATTTCAAACAATTTTTAAAACAGAAAATTTGAAAACTCACGAAAATGTTCTGAAAAACCCAAACAAATTCTGGAAATTTTGAACATTTTCGAAAACAAAAAAAATTGAAAAAACATAAATACTTTTTGCAAAAAAAGAACAAAATTTGAATATTTGACAGTTTTTCAGAAATATGAATGAACTTTGAAACAACAAACATGTTTTGAAATTCTTGAACATTTTGGAAGTTGTGAACAACTTTTTAAACCGGGAACATTTTATGAAACTCCGAGCAAATTTGATAACAATGAATATTTTTTGATTTTTCAACAAGATTCATAACATTTTATGAAACTCCGAGCAACCACAATTGATGAGGGCAAAAAAGAACATACGTTGTGACATGAGTGAGACAATAATGTTGAAATAGAGAACGTAGATCAGTAGAGCGTCTTGAGACATACTTATTATATTAAAAACATATGATATGTTTTCTCCCGTTGCAACGCACGGGCATATGTGCTAGTATAATAGTATAAGGAAAGCTTGGTCTAAGGCAAATATTAGTGGGGCTCACTAAATGTAGCACGAACTCGCACATGTATCTGGTCGATAGTCTGGACCCTGATATACTCTTCCATTATTTTTTTCAAAGCAAGACCACTTGGTGATTATTTCGCACATCTCATGACATTAAATTGATCATCAATCATTAAATCATAGTTTTGGAGGCTTCTGTGCGATTGTAACAGCCAGACAGTTGTGCTAATACAATGGACCGCAATGACAAACTGAGGGACTACTCATGCATCAGAAGACAACTCACATAAGTTCGAAGGACTAGGCGTTGGTAGTCATTCAGGGAACCCCCTTTGCAGTAATCAGGGTGGAAATACCAATCAAGTGTGGAAATTTCCTCAAGTCGTTTGAAAAATCCCTGTTTCTTTAAGAAGTCTTGATCACACTCGGCCTCAGAAATGTCCTTAAGGCCAAATGTATCTTCCTTTCCCTCCTCTTTCAACTGCAGACAATGAGGATGCATGATGTGTGATGATACATAGTTATACACTGTACTAGATAGAAGTGTGGATTGAACCTTGTATTTGTAATATCTGAAGCGGTACAGCGCGTGGCGAACATCTTGCTCATCGAGCTCCTCATTTCTCAGTTTACGGGCAACAATATAACGAGGGAGGCGAGGTAGCTTGTCAAGGTAAGCAAGGAACTCCTCCTCGCTGATATCCTCTCCCATGCCCAACTCATTCAGCTGTTCGATCAGAAGATCTGCTTCCTGTACCTGTTTATTTTCTTCCTTGACATGTACAATCTCATTGGGATCAGATTCTTGAACTTGAAAGTGCTTGGCATGCCCGTGCTCGTGCAGCATCTCTCCACCTCTGAGCTCTGCTTCTGCAGCATCCCTCCGCTCAAGCCCACAGCCTTGTGCTGCTTTTGTTGTATCTGCAGAGTCCAGACTCGAGGCTGTGCGCGCCTTCATGCTACGGTGCTCGGCAGCAGATTCTTCAGAGTCCTGGGCACTGGCGTTCCCGGGAAGAGCAGGCAGCAGCCAAGCCGGTAGATCCTCCGGTCGAGCCCGCGCCCGCCGCCGCCTCCTTCCCGGGATGTGTTGTCGGCACCCCTCCGCTTGAGGCAGCGGCAGCCTTCTCCGGCGGCATCTCTCCACTATGAGCCAGTGCCCACCGACGCCTTCCTCGGATGCGTCGTCGCCGCCCCTCCGCTCGAGGCCGCGACAGTAGCGCTCATCCGGTTGATCACTGTCCCCGGCGTTGATAGTCCCCGTGGCCGTCGGATCCGAGCTTGATCAAACCAGATGCAGTGCTATTATCTTTCACGCGTCCACACGGTCTTTGGGCATCTCCAACATGATCCACAAATTTTCTTCGGCGTCCGTCCGCAGACAGGAAACGGACATCGATGCGGGAGGCGGTCATTCAAAGATATTCACATTGTCCGATTAAATTTTAAATAATTTTTTATAAATGAATTTGATTCAAACTCAAACAAAACCGGACGACGTTCATTTAAACTAGGATAATTTTTACATAAGACCGGACGACATTTCGTCTGGTGAACTAAAAACCTAAAAAAACTAACTCTACACTGACCTCATAGGCCATGCCGGGCTGGCCGGCGGCTCCTCCGTCATCGTCGCCGAATCCGGTGTCGGAGTCATCGTCGTCGTCGGGCTTCGGGCGGCGTCGTTGCAGGGCTTTTCGTTAGTCGCCCGACGCTCGCGGATGATCCTCTCTGCTTCCTCCTGCGTCGTGCACAATGCGGCCGTGGCAGCCGGTGGCATGGGCGGGGGAGAGGGCGACGGTCCTTGGAGGAGGCAACGTTGACGACGGTGATCTCGCTGAGAGACCACTCCTCGCCGTACTTGACCATCTCCCTGTCGAGGCGGCAGAGAAGACGCTTGGCCGTCTCCGACGTCGTCACGGAGCGGTCCAGGTCCAGGCGTACGCCAGGTCCGGGTCCACCGCGATGTGTGGCGACGGGACGTCGAAGTCCGCGAACTTCGACCGGTGCGCCACATTGCGCGTGTCTCGTTGGTGTCGCTCCCTGTCGGCGTACTCCTGTGTTGTCATGGCGCTTAGGGATGACAAACAGTTGTCGCCGCCCCCACCGCTGCCGAGGTCGAGGAGAATGCGACCACTACTGCAGGAATGCCTGGCAGTGGCGGGCAAGGCTCCAATGAGCGCCCACCACTGACCTCCCGCCACGGGTAACATGGCATCAGTGGCCGGCGCGCGCCTGCCATTGGTACAATCTCATTGACGGGCATGGGTTGTCGCATTGGTGATGGGCGACGGCGAGCAACGCTCCTCTTTGACGCGACCGGGCGGCGAAAGATCCGCTCCTCCTTCACGCGTAGGGGCGGCGGCGAGATCCGCTCCTCCTTCACGCGGCGTCCGATTTGGATGCCGCAGTTGCGCGGCGGAGAGCTTGGAGGGGACACGGGCTCTGGATTCACGAGGAGGAGCGTCCCCGGTGGCGCCACCGGGTTGTTCAGGTGGAGGACTAAGCGACAGAGCATCAACACAATCTACTACTCGTACTCCTCGTTCGTGGCAGCGTAAATTGCGTCCTGGGTCGCCGGCACGGACTTCTGTTGTGGCGGCTAGTCCTCCTCATCACCGGAGGAGACAGCGATCTCCGCCTTCGCCAAGGAGCTGCATGACGATGAGGACAACACGCAGAGTTCGAGGGAAGCGTCGCAACGATCCTTCAAAGCCCGTCCCGGAGCCGTCGCCTGCCGGCGTCGTGGCCCACGACTTGCACAACGCCGGAGTTGTAGAAGGAGAGGGGAGGGGAGGGGAGGAGGAGGACGACGAGCGTAGCGACGCGGAGAGTGCGATGTGGACGACGCTGGAGCATGACTTATAAAGCCTCTGGCAGACTATACAAAAGGACGGTCGGACGCTTGAATGCGGCATAGTGGCTGGAGTTGGTTCCTCGAGAAATTGCATCCGCATGGAAGCGGCGGCTTCCGAGAGGTCGCGTTGGTTAGCACCGACCTCCCGTCCGGTCACATCAGGCGACATCAATGCCGGCCGCTGCGTTCTCTGGGTCGGCATTAATGCGGCACGGGAAGCGGCGCATGCATCGGAAGGAAAGGGCGGGAGAGGCGGGTAGGGTTGTTGGGTAGGCCAGGTTGGTCAGAATCGGACACGGGAGCGGTCCCCCTCCCCCATGTTTGTCTCTGGTTTGTGGGAGAAAGTGCGTCCGGACCGCCCTGCGGACCGATGCAGGACCATGATACGTCTCCAACGTATCTATGATTTTTGATTGTTCCATGTTGTTATATTATCATTCTTGGATGTTTTACAACCATTTTATAGCAACTTTATATCATTTTTTGGGACTAACCTATTGACATAGTGCCAAGTGCCAGTTGTTGTTTTTTGCTTATTTTTTACTTCGCAGAATATCAGTACCAAACGGAGTCCAATCGTGACGAAACTTTTTGGAAATTTTTTTTGCACCAGAAGGAAGCCAGTGGGCCAAAGAAGTAACCAGGAGGGAGCCCAGGCCGCCCACAAGACACCAGGGCGCGCCAGAGGCCACGGGCGCGTCCTGATGGGTTGTGGCCGCCTCGGGAACCCCCTTCACCACCTCTGAGATCTATAAATACTCAAATATTCCAAAAACCTTAAAAGAGTCGATGAAAAATACTTCCAGCCGCCGCAAATTCCAGAACCGCGAGATCCAATCTAACACCATCACGGAGGGGTTCATCATCCTCATTGGTGCCTCTCCGATGATGCGTGAGTAGTCCACCATAGACCTACGGGTCCGTAGGCAGCAACTAGATGGCTTTCTCTCTCTCTTATGATTCTCAATACAATGGTCTCTTGGAGATCTATTTGATGTAATGACTTTTTGCGGTGTGTTTGTTGGGATCCGATGAATTTTGAGTTCATGACCAGTTTCTATCCATGAATATTATTTGAGTCTTCTTTGATCTCTTATATGCATGATTACTTATAGACTCGTATTTTTTCTTCGAATCTTTGGTTTAGTTAGTCCAACTAGATCAATTTTTCTTGCCATGGGAAGAGGTGCTTTGTGATGGGTTCGATCTTGCATGTATCGTTGCTATTAAGGATAACAAGATGGAGTCTATTCCTACACGAATAGATTTTGTCTACATCATGTCACCGTTCTTATTGCATTACTCCGTTTTTCCATGAACTTAATACACTAGATGCATGCTGGATAGCGGTCGATGTGTGGAGTAATAGTAGTAGATGCAGAATCGTTTCGGTCTACTAATCTTGGACGTGATGCCTATATAATGATCATCGCCTTGGATATCGTCATGATTATTTGATCTTCTATCAATTGTCCAACAGTAATTTGTTTACCCACCGTGTGCTATACTCATGAGAGAAGCCACTAGTGAAACCTACGCCCCCCGGGTCTACTTTTCAACCATATTGCTTTCCGATCTATCTTTTGCCGCTTTTTGTTTTCAGATCTATTATTCCAAAAACCCAAAAATACCTTGCTGCACTTTTTATTTGCCTCTTTTATTTTGTATTCTTGTGCGATCTATCTATCCAATCTATTACAATCCAATCTATCTTTTTACCGTAGAGAGATTGACAACCTCTCTTACGCGTCGGGTTGCAAGTATTTGTTCTTTGTGTGCAGGTACCGTTTACATAGTGTTGTGTGGTTCTCCTACTGGTTCGATAACCTTGGTTTCATAAGTGAGGGAAATACTTACCGTCGCTCACGCAAGAAATTTCAAAAAAATTCAAAAAATTTACTACGCTCACGCAAGATCTATCCATGGAGATGCATTGCTACGAGAGGGGAGAGTGTGTCTACGTACCCTCGTAGACCGTTAGCGGAAGCGTTTCACAACGCGGTTGATGTAGTCGAACAATCCTTCGAGCTCCACCAATCGAGTACCGAACGTACGGCACCTCTGAGTTCTACACACGTGCAGCTCGGTGACGTTCCTCGCCTTCTTGATCCAGCAAGATGTCGAGGTAGTAGATGAGTTCCGTCAGCACGACGGCGTGGCGACGGTGACGGTGAAGTGATTCCGGCAGGGCTTCGCCTAAGCTCTCCGAAAATATGACCGAGGTGGAAAACGGAGATCGGGGCACCGCACACGGCTTTGGAACAATTGTGTACTTTGGGGTGCCCCCTTGCCCCCGTATATAAAGGATGAGAGGGAGGAGGCTGGCCCCCTAGGGGTGCGCCAAGTGTGGGGAGTCCTACTAGGACTCCTTAGTCCTAGTAGGATTCCACCTCCCATACGGAGTAGGAAAGGGGGAAGGGAGAGGGAAAGGAAAGAGGGAGCTGCGCCCCCTCCCCTAGTCCAATTCGGTTTGGGCAAGGGGGGGCGCACGCCTCCTCACGTGGCCTGCCTCTCCTTTTCCCGTATGGCCCAATAAGGCCCATTACTTCTCCCGGTGAATTCCCGTAACTCCCCGGTACTCCGAAAAATACCCGAATCACTCGGAACCTTTCCGACGTCCGAATATAGCCTTCCAATATATGAATCTTTACCTCTCGACCATTTCGAGACTCCTCATCATGTCCGTGATCTCATCCGGGACTCCGAACAAACTTCGGCCACCAATCACATAACTCATATAATACTAAATCGTCATCGAACCTTAAGTGTGCGGACCCTACGGGTTCGGGAATGATGTAGACATGATCGAGACGACTCTCCGGTCAATAACCAACAGCAGAACCTGGATGCTCATATTGGTTCCTACATATTCCACAAAGATCTTTATCGGTGAACCTCATATGTCAACATACGTTGTTCCCTTTGTCTGGCGGTATGTTACTTGCCCGAGATTCGATCGTCGGTATCCAATACCTAGTTCAATCTCGTTACCGGCAAGTCTCTTTACTCGTTCCGTAATACATCATCTTGCAACTAACTCTTTAGTCACGGTGCTTGCAAGGCTTCTGTGATGCTGTATTACCGAGAGGGCCCAGAGATACCTCTCCGATAGTCGGAGTGACAAATCCCCATCTTGATCCATGCCAACTCAACAAACACTTTCGGAGATACCTGTAGTGCACCTTTATAATCACCCAGTTACGTTGTGACGTTTGATACACCCAAAGTATTCCTACGGTATCCGGGAGTTGCATGATCTCATGGTCAGAGGAACGTGTATTTGACATAGTGAAAGCAATAGCATTAAACTGAACGATCATATGCTATGCTGACGGTTGGGTCAAGTCCATCACATCATTCTCCTAATGATGTGATCCCTTTATCAAATGACAACTCATGTCCATGGTCAGGAAATCTTGACCATCTTTTGATCAACGAGCTAGTCTAGTAGAGGCTTACTAGGGACTCAGTATTTGTTTATCTATTCACACATGTATTAAGTTTCCGGTCAATACAATTCCAGCATGAATAATAAACCATTATCATGAACGGGGAAATATGATAATAATAAACACTTTATTAATTGCCTCTAGGGCATACTTCCAACAGTCTCCCACTTGCACTAGAGTCAATTACATTTTAATGAATCTAACACCCATCGCATTCTGGTGCTGATCATGTTTTGCTCGTGGAAGAGGTTTAGTCAACGGGTCTGCCACATTCAGATCCGTGTGTACTTTGCAAATCTCTATGTCTCCATCCTTAATCAAATTCCGAATGGAGTTGAAGCGACGCTTTATATGCTTGGTTCTCTTGTGAAACCTGGGCTCCTTTGCTATAGCAATTGCTCCAGTGTTGTCACATAAGATAGTCATTGGACCCGATGCACTAGGTATGACACCTAGATCGGATATGAACTCCTTCATCCAGACTCCTTCATGTGCTGCTTCGGAAGCAGCTATGTATTCCGCCTCACATGTAGATCCCGCCACGACGCTCTGCTTGGAACTGCACCAACTGACCGCTCCACCATTAAGAATAAATACGTATCCAGATTGTGACTTAGAATCATCTGGATCTGTGTCAAAACTAGCATCGACGTAACCCTTTACGACGAGCTCTTTGTCACCTCCATAAACGAGAAACATGTCCTTGGTCCTTTTCAGGTACTTCAGGATATTCTTGACCGCTGTCCAGTGATCTACTCCTGGATCACTTTGGTACCTCCCCACCAAGCTTATAGCGAGGCACACATCAGGTCTGGTACACAGCATGGCATACATAATAGAGCCTATGGCTGAAGCATAGGGGATGACATTCATCTTCTCTTTATCTTCTGCCGTGGTCGGGCATTGAGTCTTACTCAATCTCATACCATGCAATACAGGCAAGAACCCTTTCTTTGACTGATCCATTTTGAACTTCTTCAAAATCTTGTCAAGGTATGTGCTTTGTGAAAGTCCAATGAGGCGTCTTGATATATCCCTATAGATCTTGATGCCTAATATGTAAGCAGCTTCTCCGAGATCCTTCATCGAAAAACTTTTGTTCAAATAACCCTTTATGCTTTCCAGAAATTCTATGTCGTTTCCCATCAACAATATGTCATCTACATATAATATGAGAAATGCCACAGAGCTCCCACTCACTTTCTTGTAAATACAAGCTTCTCCATAAGTTTGTATAAACCCAAACGCTTTGATCACTTCATCAAAGCGAGTATTCCAGCTCCGAGATGCTTGCACCAGTCCATAGATGGATCGCTGGAGCTTGCATACTTTGTTAGCGCCTTTAGGATCGACAAAACCTTCCGGCTGCATCATATACAATTCTTCCTTAAGGAATCCATTAAGGAATGCCGTTTTGACGTCCATTTGCCAGATTTCATAATCATAAAACGCGGCAATTGCTAACATAATTCTGACAGACTTTAGCATCGCTACGGGTGAGAAAGTCTCATCGTAGTCAACTCCTTGAACTTGTCGATAACCTTTAGCAACAAGTCGAGCTTTATAGACGGTGATATTACCATCAGCGTCCGTCTTCTTCTTAAAGATCCATTTATTTTCAATAGCTCGCCGTTCATCGGGCAAGTCTACCAAAGTCCACACTTTGTTCTCATACATGGATCCTATCTCGGATTTCATAGACTCAAGCCATTTCTCGGAATCCGGGCTCGCCATAGCTTCTTCATAATTCGAAGGTTCACCGTTGTCTAACAACATAACCTCCAAGACTGGATTTCCGTACCACTCTGGTGCGGAACGTGTCCTGGTTGACCTTCGAGGTTCAGTAGCAACTTGCTCCGAAGTTTCATGATCATCATCATTATCTTCTTCTCTGGTCTGTGTTGGTGTCACAGAAATTTCTTTCTGTGGCGTACTACTATCCAGAGGAGGTACAATTACCTCATCAAGTTCTACTTTCCTCCCACTCACTTCTTTCGAGAGAAACTCCTTCTCTAGAAAGGATCCATTCTTAGCAACGAAAACTTTGCCTTCGGATCTGTGGTAGAAGGTGTACCCAACAGTTTCTTTTGGGTATCCTATGAAGACGCACTTACCGCTTTGGGTTCAAGCTTATCAGGCTGAAGCCTTTTGACATAAGAATCGCAGCCCCAAACTTTCAGAAATGACAGCTTAGGTTTCTTTCCAAACCACAGTTCATACGGTGTCGTCTCAACGGATTTAGACGGTGCCCTATTTAAAGTGAATGCAGCTGTCTCTAATGCATAACCCCAAAATGATAGTGGCAAATCGGTAAGAGACATCATAGAACGCACCATATCTAATAGAGTACGATTACGACGTTCGGACACACCATTACGCTGCGGTGTTCCAGGTGGCGTGAGCTGTGAAACAATTCCACATTGTCTTAAGTGATTGCCAAATTTGTAACTCAAATATTCTCCTCCACGATCAGATCGTAAGAACTTTATTTTCTTGTTACGATGGTTCTCTACTTCACTCTGAAATTCTTTGAACTTTTCAAATGTTTCAGATTTATGCTTCATCAAGTAGATATAACCATATCTACTCAAATCATCTGTGAACGTGAGAACATAACGATATCCACCGCGCGCGTCAACACTCATCGGACCGCATACATCGGTATGTATTATTTCCAACAAGTCTGTTGCTCGCTCCATTGATCCGGAGAATGGAGTCTTAGTCATCTTGCCCATGAGGCGTGGTTCGCACATCTCAAATGATTCATAATCAAGTGATTCCAAAAGTCCATCTGCATGGAGTTTCTTCATGCGTTTTACACCAATATGACCTAAGCGGCAGTGCCACAAATATGTGGTACTATCATTATCAATTTTGCGTCTTTTGGCATCAATATTATGGATGTGTGTATCACCACGATCGAGATTTAACAAGAATAAACCATTCACAAGTGGTGCATGACCATAAAAGATATTATTCATCAAAATAGAACAACCTTTATTCTCTGATTTAAATGAATAACCGTCTCGCAATAAACAAGATCCGGATATAATGTTCATGCTCAACGCAGGCACCAAATAACAATTATTTAGGTTCATCACTAATCCCGAGGGTAGATGTAGAGGTAGCGTGCCGACAGCGATAACTTCAACTCTTGAACCGTTCCCGACGCGCATCGTCACCTCGTCCTTAGCCAATCTTCGTTTATTTCGTAGCTCCTGTTTCGAATTACAAATATGAGCAACCGAACCAGTATCAAATACCCAGGTGCTACTACGAGCATTGGTAAGGTACACATCAATAACATGTATATCAAATATACCTTTGTTGATGTTGCCAGCCTTCTTATCTGCCAGGTACTTGGGGCAGTTCCGCTTCCAGTGACCAGTCCCCTTGCAGTGGAAACACTCAGTCTCGGGTTTGGGACCAGACTTAGGTTTCTTCCCGGGAGCAGCAACTGATTTGCCGTTCTTCTTGAAGTTCCCCTTCTTTCCCTTGCCCTTCTTGAAACTGGTGCCTTTCTTGACCATCAACACTTGATGCTCTTTCTTGACTTCAACCTCCGCCGCTTTAAGCATAGCGAAGAGCTCGGAAATCGTTTTGTTCATTCCTTGCATATTATAGTTCATCACGAAGCCCTTATAGCTTGGTGGCAGTGATTGGAGAATTCTGTCAATAACCGAATCATCTGGAAGATTAACTCCCAACTGAGTCAAGCGGTTATGCAACCCAGACATTTTGAGTATATGCTCACTGACAGAACTATTCTCCTCCATCTTACAGCTAAAGAACTTATCGGAGACATCATATCTCTCGATCCGGGCATTGGCTTGAAAAACAAGTTTCAGCTCTTGGAACATCTCATATGCTCCGTGGTGCTCAAAACGTCTTTGGAGCCCCGGTTCTAAGCCGTAAAGTATGGCACACTGAACTATCGAGTAGTCATCTTTCCTCGACTGCCAGACGTTCATAACATCTGCTGTCGAGTCTGTAGGGGGCGTGGCACCCAGCGGTGCATCAAGGACATAAGCCTTCTGTGCAGCAATGAGGATGATCCTCAGATTACGGACCAAGTCCACATAGTTGCTTCCATCATCTTTCAACTTAGCTTTCTCTAGGAACGCATTAAAATTCAGTGGAACTACAGCGCGGGCCATTGATCTACAACATACAATTTGCAAAGATTATTTAGACTATGTTCATGATAATTGAAGTTCAATTAATCAAATTACTTAAGAACTCCCACTTAGATTAACATCCCTCAAGTTGTCTAAGTGTAACATGATCCACATCAACTAAACCACGTCCGATCATCACGTGAGGTGGATTAGTTATCAATGGTGAACATCTCTCATGTTGATCATATCTACTATATGACTCATGTTCGACCTTTCGGTCTCTTGTGTTCCGAGGCCATGTCTGTACATGCTAGGCTCGTCAAGTTTAACCCAAGTATTCTGCGTGTGTAAAACTGGCTTACACCCGTTGTATGCGAACGAAAGAATCCATCACACCCGATCATCACATGGTGCTTAGAAGCGTCGAACCTTCGCAACGGTGCATACTAGGGGAGAACACTTATCTTGAAATTTAGTGAAGGGATCATCTTATAATGCTATCGTCGTCCTAAGCAAAATAAGATGCATAAAAGGATTAACATCACATGCAATTCAATATATGTGACATGATATGGCCATCATCGTCTTGTGCTTTTGATCTCCATCAGCAAAGCACCGTCATGATCTCCATCGTCACCGAGTTGACACCTTGATCTCCATCGTAGCGTCGTGACACCTTGATCTCCATCGTAGCGTCGTGACACCTTGATCTCCATCATAGTGTCGTGGTCGTCTCGCCAATTATTGCTACTACTACTACTACTGCTAACTCATAGCGGTAAAGTAAAGCAATTACATAGCGTTGGCATTGCATACAATAAAGAGACAACCATAAGGCTCCTGCCGGTTGCCTGATAACTTTACAAAACATGATCATCTCATACAATAACTTATATCACATCATGTCTTGGCCATATCACATCACCAGCATACCCTGCAAAAACAAGTTAGACGTCCTCTACTTTGTTGTTGCAAGTTTTACGTGGCTGCTACGGGTTTGCAAGAACCGTTTTTACCTACGCAAAACCACAACGTGGTGTAGTGATTGCTTTTTGATCTTCTAAAAGAACCCTCTTCATTGAAACCGATTCAACTAAAATGAGAGAGATAGACACCCGCCAGTCACCTTTATGCAACGAGTGCACGTAGCGGTGAAACCTGTCTCGTGTAAGCGTACGCGTAATGTCGGTCCGGGCCGCTTCATCTCACAATACCGCCGAATCAAGTATCAACTAGTAACGGCAAGCAATATGTATACACCCACGCCCACAACTCGTTTGTGTTCTACTCGTGCAAATCACATCTACGCATAGACCTGGCTCGGATGCCACTGTTGGGGAACGGAGCATGAATTTCAAAAAAATTCCTACGCTCACGCAAGATTTATCCATGGAGATGCATCGCTACGAGAGGGGAGAGTGTGTCTACGTACCCTCGTAGACCGTTAGCGGAAGCGTTTCACAACGCGGTTGATGTAGTCGAACAATCCTTCGAGCTCCACCGATCGAGTACCGAACGTACGGCACCTCCGAGTTCTACACACGTGCAGCTCGGTGACGTTCCTCGCCTTCTTGATCCAGCAAGATGTCGAGGTAGTAGATGAGTTCCGTCAGCACGACGGCGTGGCGACGGTGACGGTGAAGTGATTCCGGCAGGGCTTCGCCTAAGCTCTCCAAAAATATGACCGAGGTGGAAAACGGAGATCGGGGCACCGCACACGGCTTTGGAACAATTGTGTACTTTGGGGTGCCCCCTTGCCCCCGTATATAAAGGATGAGAGGGAGGAGGCTGGCCCCCTAGGGGTGCGCCAAGTGTGGGGAGTCCTACTAGGACTCCTTAGTCCTAGTAGGATTCCACCTCCCATACGGAGTAGGAAAGGGGGAAGGGAGAGGGAAAGGAAAGAGGGAGCTGCGCCCCCTCCCCTAGTCCAATTCGGTTTGGGCAAGGGGGGGCGCGCGCCTCCTCACGTGGCCTGCCTCTCCTTTTCCCGTATGGCCCAATAAGGCCCATTACTTCTCCCGGTGAATTCCCGTAACTCCCCGGTACTCCGAAAAATACCCGAATCACTCGGAACCTTTCCGACGTCCGAATATAGCCTTCCAATATATGAATCTTTACCTCTCGACCATTTCGAGACTCCTCGTCATGTCCGTGATCTCATCCGGGACTCCGAACAAACTTCGGCCACCAATCACATAACTCATATAATACTAAATCGTCATCGAACCTTAAGTGTGCGGACCCTACGGGTTCGGGAATGATGTAGACATGATCGAGACGACTCTCCGGTCAATAACCAACAGCAGAACCTGGATGCTCATATTGGTTCCTACATATTCCACAAAGATCTTTATCGGTGAACCTCATATGTCAACATACGTTGTTCCCTTTGTCTGGCGGTATGTTACTTGCCCGAGATTCGATCGTCGGTATCCAATACCTAGTTCAATCTTGTTACCGGCAAGTCTCTTTACTCGTTCCGTAATACATCATCTTGCAACTAACTCTTTAGTCACGGTGCTTGCAAGGCTTCTGTGATGCTGTATTACCGAGAGGGCCCAGAGATACCTCTCTGATAGTCGGAGTGACAAATCCCCATCTTGATCCATGCCAACTCAACAAACACTTTCGGAGATACCTGTAGTGCACCTTTATAATCACCCAGTTACGTTGTGACGTTTGATACACCCAAAGTATTCCTACGGTATCCGGGAGTTGCATGATCTCATGGTCAGAGGAACGTGTATTTGACATAGTGAAAGCAATAGCATTAAACTGAACGATCATATGCTATGCTGACGGTTGGGTCAAGTCCATCACATCATTCTCCTAATGATGTGATCCCGTTATCAAATGACAACTCATGTCCATGGTCAGGAAATCTTGACCATCTTTTGATCAACGAGCTAGTCTAGTAGAGGCTTACTAGGGACTCAGTATTTGTTTATCTATTCACACATGTATTAAGTTTCCGGTCAATACAATTCCAGCATGAATAATAAACCATTATCATGAACGGGGAAATATGATAATAATAAACACTTTATTAATTGCCTCTAGGGCATATTTCCAACAAATAGATCTATTCATAAGCAATCTACCATTGTTCTTCTTCGCAGTTTTTATGTGGGCATCACCACTTGGTATAGATTCGTCCTTGATACGATTACCGGTGGGAATTTCTTGATGTGTCCATCTTTGGATGCTTTTAATGCCATGTGCAGTTTAGTGGGTTCACCATCTCTCATGATTAATGAAACAACCTTAACTCTCGAACATGTTATGGAAAGGCTAGATGCTATTGAAAAGAAGATGATTACCAAAGAACATCTAGAAAATTTGGATAAGAAAATGCATAATCTTGCTAATAAAATTGGGTCAAAAGCGGAAGATGCCTTTACATTGTTGAAGGAAAAGGAAACCGTGGTTAACGAAAGAATAGAAGAAAGTCCCTATCGGATTGATAAGTTGGAAGAAATTTTTAGTAACTTGAGTTCGGCCTTTTCTTCTGTTAAAACTATCGAAAAAACTCCCGTAAAAATTTGCAAGACCACGCAAGTTACTAAGAACAAAGGGGCCACATCTAATAGCCACAAAGGGGACCTTAAAATGATTAGTATTCATCCCAATTTTGTTGAAATAGTAAAAGACCCTATTTACAAGAATGAATTTTTTGGTCTTATTCCTAGAAGTATTGTCATTGAGAGTGTGCATGCTAAATTCTTGAAGAAATCTAGTTGTGTGATTGAGGAGTTGAAAACTAAAGATGACAACACTTGAATCTATGCTTTATGCCTAGCTAGGGGCGTTAAATGATAGCGCTTGTTGGGAGGCAACCCAATGAATAAATTTATTTTCATCTTTTTATTTCTGTTTTTTAAGTGTTGACACAATTATGCTACTGTTATGATTGTGTTTTTTATATTTTATTTAGTGTTTGTGCTAAGTAAAGCCTTTAGGATGATTCATAAGATGAGAAGAAACAATGCTGAATCGGAAATAGAAACTTTGACTCCACTGCGTGAATTTTCATTTTTTTTACTAGAGCATGATAATGATCTAAAATTTTAACACAGTGTTGCCATAAAAATTCTTTACGTTGTCCTAATTTTTCAGAATTTTTAGAGTTACAGAAGTACGGTTAGAGTACAGACTACTACAGACTGTTCTGTTTTTGACAGATTCTGTTTTCGTTGCATTGTGTGCTTGTTTTGATGAATCTATGGTTTGTATTGAAGGGTATAAGCCATGGTAAAGTTAAAATACATTAGTTATAATGCAATATTAAAATATGAATGGGTTTGCAACAGTACTTAGAGTGGTGATTTGCTTTATTATACTAACGGATCTCACGAAGATTTTGTTGATTTTTGTGTGCTTGAAGTTTTCAAGTTTTGGGTGAGATCACGATGGATGAAGGAACAAGGAGTGAAAAGAGCCTAAGCTTGGGGATGCTACAACACCCCCAAGATAATATCCAAGGAGAAACAAGCAACTAAGCTTGGGGATGCCCCGAGTGGCATCCCCTCTTTCTTCTAACGACCATCGGTATTTTACTTGGAGCTATATTTTTATTCGTCACATTTCATGAGTTTTGCTTGGAGCATCTTGTATTATTTGAGTCCTTGCTTGATTTGCTTTTTAGTTTGTCACAAGTATCCTTGCTGGACACACCTATTTGAGAGAGCCAAAATTATGCTATGATTTATTAGAATTGTTCTTTATGCTTCACTTAATTTTTTTGAGCTATGGAATTGCTCTATGCTTCACTTATATCTTTTTGAGCATGGTGTGCTTTAAATTTTTGAAGAAATACTCTCATGCTTCACTTAGATTAATTTGAGAGTTAGTAACTTTTGAAGAAACTCTCTCATGCTTCACTTATATTATTTTGAGAGATGAAATTTTTATGCTCATGTTCTTCACTTAAATTTGTTTGAGCTTGTCAAAAGCAATGGCAATATATGAAACTAGTCCCAAAGTGATAGATATTTAAGGGGGATAAAATAAAAAATTTCATGAAGATCATTGGACAAATTAAACTTGATTCCTTGTAATAGTTTTGAGACATGATGATAGTGATATGTGAGTCATGTTGGTGAGTAATTATGCTTTAGTAAGAATATTGGTGTTAAGGTTTGTGATTCCCTATGCAAGCACGAAAGTCAATAGTTATGCAATGAAATTACATCCTACTTATGGTGCATTATTCGGTGTTAGTTATGCTCAATGCCCGTTTATATGAATTTTCATTTCTTGGTTGGTTGCTTCTCAATCTATTTGCTAGCCTCCACTTGTACTAAGTAGAAATACTACCTGTGCATTCAAAATCCTTAAACCCAATTTTGCCTTATGAGTCCACTATACCTACCTATATGCGGTATTTCCATGCCGTTCTAAGCAAATTTGTATGTGTCATCTCTAATTTTCAAAATAAATTTCCTTTTTGTATGCTCGTACCGCTCATGAAACCGTAGGGGGTGTCCAATATTTTTCAATGCTAGATGTGTTATTCTCAAGATGAGTGTTTATTCACTTGTCATTGCACGAGAGTACGGCGGTAATAGGGATGCCCAGTCCCGAAATGAAAAAGAAATTTACTTTATGTTGTTAAATAATAAATTCCTTGGAAAGTGTTGGTATGGAAGGCTACCGTGGATACGGCTAGCCATGGATTGTGAAAGAATGGTGGAAAAAGGAATAAATTTACTTTATGTTTGGGAACCGCCTATGATTAATCTAGCATGGAAAGTATTGAGAACTACTTTGTCGTTTTCGTTGACAGGAAAGGCATGCCACCCAAAATATATTTCTCTCTCTATTTAAGCTTTGAGCTCTGGCACCTCTACAAATCGCTACTTCCCTCTGCGAAGGGCCTATCTATTTACTTTATGCATTTTTTACTTTTATTTGAGTCTCCATCTTCTCTTATAAAGCACCAACTAGGGGGCACTATGATCATACTTGTGCATTGGGTGTAGTTAATATTTGAGTGTGTTTCATGAATGGATCAATGATTGAGCATAATGGGCTAGGGATAACTTTCTTTAGTGTTGATATTTTGAAAGACATGGTTGCTTGTTGGCATGCTTGAGTATTAAAGTCTTTATGTCAAAACTAGACTATTGCTTTGAACCATCTAGAAGTCCAAATGTCTATGCTATAAAAAAAAAGAATATGTGATGAACATATTAGGCAGCATTCCACAGCAAAAATTCTGTTTTTACCATTTACCTACTCGAGGACGAGTAGGAATTAAGCTTGGGGATGATAATATGTCTCCAACGTGTCTATAATTTTTGATTATTCCATGCTGTTATATTATCATTCTTAGATGTTTTACAACCATTTTATAGCAACTTTATATTATTTTTTGGGACTAACCTATTGACATAGTGCCAAGTGCTAGTTGTTGTTTTTTACTTCGCAGAATATCAGTACCAAACGGAGTCCAATCATGACGAAACTTTTTGGAGATTTTTTTAGACCAAAAGGAAGCCAGTGGCTCAAAGAAGTAACCAGGAGGGAGCCCAGGCCGCCCACAAGACACCAGGGCGCGCCCTGGTGGGTTGTGGCCGCCTCGGCAACCCCCTCCACCGCCTCTGAGCTCTATAAATACTCAAATATTCCAGAAACCCTAAAAGAGTCGACGAAAAATACTTCCAGCCGCCGCAAGTTCCAGAACCGCGAGATCCAATCTAACACCATCACGAAAGGGTTCATCATCCTCATTGGTGCCTCTCCGATGATGCGTGAGTAGTCCACCATAGACCTACGGGTCCGCAGGCAGTAGCTAGATGGCTTTCTCTCTCTCTTTTGATTCTCAACACAATGGTCTCTTGGAGATCTATTTGATGTAATGACTTTTTGCGATGTGTTTGTTGGGATCCGATGAATTTTGAGGTCATGATCAGTTTCTATCCATGAATATTATTTGAGTCTTCTTTGATCTCTTATATGCATGGTTACTTATAGCCTCGTATTTCTTCTTCGAATCTTTTGTTTAGTTAGGCCAGCTAGATCGATTTTTCTTGCCATGGGAAGAGGTGCTTTGTGATGGGTTCGATCTTGTGGTGTCCTCTCCCAGTGACAGAAGGGGCAGCGAGGCACGCATGTATCGTTGCTATTAAGGATAACAAGATGGGGTCTATTCCTACATGAATTGATCTTGTCTACATCATGTCACCGTTCTTATTGCATTACTCCGTTTTTTCATGAACTTAATACACTAGATGCATGCTGGATAGCGGTCGATGTGTGGAGTAATAGTAGTAGATGCAGAATCGTTTCGGTCTACTAATCTTGGACGTGATGCCTATATAATGATCATCGCTTTGGATATCGTCATGATTATTTGATCTTCTATCAATTGCCCAACATTAATTTGTTTACCCACTGTGTGCTATACTCATGAGAGAAGCCACTAGTGAAACCTACGGCCCTCGGGTCTAGTTTTCCAACATATTGCTTTCCGATCTATCTTTTGCCGCCTTTTGTTTTCAGATCTATTATTTCAAAAACCCAAAAATACCTTGCTGCACTTTTTATTTGCCTCTTTTATTTTGTGTTCTTGTGCGATCTATCTATCCAATCTATTACAATCTAATCTATCTTTTTACCGTGGAGAGATTGACAACCTCTCTTACGCGTTGGGTTGCAAGTATTTGTTCTTTGTGTGCAGATACTGTTTACATAGTGTTGCGTGGTTCTCCTACTGGTTCAATAACCTTTGTTTTATAACTGAGGGAAATACTTACCGTCGTTCTGCTACATCATCCCTTCCTCTTTGGGGAAATACCGACGCGGTCTCAAGCCACGTCAGACCACGCTAGATGGCACAATACGTCCGGACCGCGCGGTCCAGACGGTTGCGGACAGTTTGAGGGTCAGTGTTGGAGATGCCCTTACCCAACTGATTTGCAACATGGGTCAGGTTGGAACTCCTCAACGCAACATGGCCCCGTGGGCTCAGGGCGCAACTCCTCATCTTTGTCTTATCCTCTTGTCTCCTTCATACTTTGTCTCTCCCTTACCTTAACCCTTCGTCCTCTCATCATCTTCTAGCTCTCTTCCATCGAATCTCCTTCTACATCGAACCAACCCCCTCTACAACTCAGCTCTTCTCTCACCTAATCAACACCTTTTCTTCGTGAGCCGCTGCTCTCCAAGAGACTCTTCTCTCTCCCTACCTTTTCTACCCTCGGCGGTGGAGATTTTTGTGCACTACTGCGAGGGGAACAACCACCATGGTTGCAGGCCGACGACTGCTGCTAGTGACGATGAAGGTGTTGCAAGCGTCGGCCACTCGCGCGAGCTGCTGCAAGCTTCCCGTCGATGTTGCAAGGTGACACTTCTCTGCGCTCTTTTTGTCCATGCTAACGTTGCTACGGGTCAGGGAACAATGTTGCAAGGCAACGACCACTGCAGCAGGTCGAAGACTACTGCTAGTACTGACAATGGTGGACGTGCAATGTGAGTCACGTTGCAAACTTCATAGTGGAACATGGCTCGTGATGCAAAGCACTCGTCTTACAATACTCAATGTGGGTCATATTGCAAATCTTTGAGCGCAACATGGCTTATGTTGTAAATCCTCGTCTTGCAAATCTCTGTAATATGGGTCATGCTACAAACCTTCGAGCTCAACATGGCTCCTATTGCAAACACTTATTGGTTGGCAGACGCGGATCGAACGACTATCACGGGTGGATCCAACGGCTCGCTGCCCAGTCGATCTTTTCAAAGGACTAGTCATCAGACATTGATTAAATATGTGTAACGCCCCTGTATTTGTTGATTGCTTGCTTGCGAGAACGGAGAACAAACGATGTTGCAAAAAATAATTGAATTTTTTCTATCGCCTAGGACTGCTTGCTTGCTTGCAACGTTGATTGAATACTCGTAGCGCCATTGTCTATGCTGGTTGCGATGTCAATTGGCTTAGGTTGTGCACCAGCGCTGGTGCAAGTTAGAGACCGGCGTTGGTTGGCTTGCTGCATGTTGTTGATGTTGGCACATCCCGTCTGTCCATGGCATGAGGAGCAAGGTCGATCGTCGTGGGCTTGGACATGGGTGCATGGTCGTGGCGTGGCCTCGTGGGGAACAAGGGAACACCAAAGCAAACTGATCGAAACATACAAGCAATCGATTGGTCAATCGTTTTTTTGTTGTAGGGATACCTAACTAGAGGGTACCCCTGATAGAAGGACGCCCAAACACCACCACATGTCGTGCATTGAGTGCACTCTAGGTGAAGCCCATTTTTTCTGCTATTGTTTTCTGTAATTTAGTCTCTTGTACTACCCAGTCCGCGGAAAGTACAATTGATGTTACGGGGAAGTACATGTTCCACATGAAAGTACATGTCATACTGAAAGGGAAGTACATGTTCCACATAAAAGAAATAAAACAGACTGCAGAATTGGTTCTTTGTCGTTTCCATGGATACAGTTATCCCACAAATGCCAGCATCTCCAGAGAAGCATAAGCAGCCTCGCTCGTGTGATTTTAGCTATTGTGCTCAGGAGCAGTTGAAGCCAATCGGGTACCATACACCGGAAACAGTGTTAAGGTGGGAGATCCCATTCGTTTCTCACAGCATCTCGAAGAGCTCTACTTTTTGTGCCTTCAATTACTGTATGAAATTCATCCTCCTCCCTACAGCCGCATATGTTACATGTGTTGTCCACTTAAAGCGTCCTCTTCCACTTGTTCTTTTTTGTTGCTAAAGTGTTTGTTGAAATCCTCTATCCCAAAATTCTCACTTTAGGTGGGACTTAATTTAGTCTTCCAGATGAGGTCCCAAATGATTCGATCATGCGACTCACTCGTTGAGCTAGATGGGGTTTGAGATACTTGGTCTTGAATTGATGCGGATAGCGTGTAAGCAATCTTCAATGAGAAAACACCATTCTTTTCATAGTGTCATGCTATGCAATCCTCAACGTCCGAGCTCGGAATACAGATATTACAGATTTCATCTGCATCAAAATCATGAAACTTTTGCCTAATGAGCTCTACATTCCACTCTTTCATGTCCGGAAGCATATTAGCTGGTTAACCCATCGGAGTCGTGATATCCTTATGAACGAGGTTGACTTGAGGCCCTCATTCCTAGGGATCCACTGGTCTCTCTTGATCTGAATATTGTTGCCATTTCCTACCTTCCAGATAATTCCTTTCTTGAGAAGATCCAATCCAGCCTCTATTCCCCTCCAAACTGGCGACACATCCGAAGCAAACATTGTATCGAGTAGGTTGCCATGGGGTAATACTTCGACTTGATCACTCTAGCACATAGACTGTCTGGATTCTGAAGGAGCCTCTAGATTTGTTGTGCTAGTAGTGCAATGTTGAAGAGATGCATGTCTGTGAAGCCTATACCACCCGCACGCTTTGGCCGAATCATACGCTCCCACGACATCCGGTGCACTTTCTTGTGTCCATTCTCGTCTCCCCACCAGAAATCTCTAATCATTATCTCGCAAAAGCCTTTTGAGAATAGGAAGACATCCATTGTGTAGCATGCGAGAGCCTGGACCCTAGATTTTACATGTACTTCTTTTGCAGCATATGACATGAAATTCTCAGGCGCGTCATTGCATCTCTTCCCAAACTTAGATCTTTTGAATGTTCGTTTGAAGAAATATTTTGATTTCAAACTTAGATCTTGCAAAAAAGAAACATAGTCAGTCACCCATCCCCAGGTGGAAAAAACGCACCAAAACTCTTGTTGCGACAAGTGGCAAACATGTATTGTACCATATGTCGTCATTTCAGAGCAGCCTTCGGAAGAGGTACAAACTGAGAGTGTAGACGGGCGAAGCAAACGTTGTGCAACCTTTGGGCTTATACTACAGAGCAAGTTTGACGATGATTCTCTCATAGAGGAAGAATTGTTGTTCTTGGTATTTTCATAGATTTTTCCGATGCATAATTTTGTGGATTGGGTGCACTTTTGCATTCTTATGTGAGTCGGGCACTTTTGCATCTTTTGTGGATTGTGAATTTTGTGTAGCCTTTGAGCTTATGGAACAGTCGGACACGTCTGTCAGTGTCTTCGCCCCTATCTGGGTGCACCCGCGTGTGGGGTCTGCCAGCACAACCCGGGTGGGACCAACAAAGCAACTCAAATAGCATAGTCGCCCCTGATCGAGTGGTTCGCCCCACCAACCGGATGCCCCTGCGCGTGCGGCCTGCTAGCACACACCCGAATAGGGCCACACTACTAGGAGAAACCCTACTAGTAGCGCTTGAAAAACCTATAGTAGTAGCGTTGGGTCCAGCGCTACTGCTAACGCGCTACAGCTAAAGTGTAGCAGTAGCGTGTGTTCGCCCGCGCTACTGCTATACCTGCTTAGCAGCAGCGCTTTTTGTAGAAAGCGCTACTGGTAGTTACTAGCAGCGCACCTCTCTACCCGCGCTACTACTATTATTACGTATTATTTTTTGTTTTATGTCGTATATTCATACGCCATTATACAAGTTTTCATACAGTATCATCATAATACATCATTGTCATATAACAACTCCTCATCATCATCATTTTCGTCCATGAGACATCATATAACAACTTGGTCACTAGTTATAATAACAGCTCCTCATCATCATCATCATCATCATAGTACTCATAATCACTACTCCTCCTCCTCAGCATCACCATCAACTCTAACACATTGTAGCACATAATAAAAACTTCTCATCATCATCATAGTCATATATAATCAGCACTAACTAATTGTTCTTAATACCTAGGACCTACTCCTGCTGCTCTCTCTCAGGTAAAATAGCATAAAACATGTGTAGCACTCCTGCTTCATCATATTGGAGAATGCAGATAAACCTGTCTCCTAATTGTGGGCTGCGCTTCTGATTGCTGCCCCCTAGTACTTCTCTGCTGCGATCCTTCACAATTTTGCCCCAGTCTTTGACTATTAAGACTTGCTCGCTTCGAGAAATGATGAATGCACTCATGTGCAATACAGGATATCTTGGCCGTAAGCTAACCATTGTCATGCGACCCTTAGACTCGATCCAACGAGGCACAACACTCATCGGGAGTCCCTGTTGAAGAACATCGTAGTAACATACTTAGCAATGAAGTTTAGCTTAAAAATAATGTATGCAAAAGATGCACTAAGGACAAATAGTAAAAATCTTACCATCTTTCCTACATAGATGTGACCGTAGTTCAATACGCACACTAGTGGTCGCACGTTTTGAGTACTAATATCTCGAAGTCCAGGAAAATAATCTGTCTTGACAGTATCAAGATCCTCAAGCCATGAAACATAATGACCTATCTCCTCGCAGTTTAGTTCAGCCCCGGGACAGTAGTAGGTGATGTCTACCAAGCGCTGGACATGTTTGCTTGAATGGAAATAAGCTGTCAATAGAAATTAGTTGTCAACTATTTTTAAATAAACAATATAAATTACTTAATAAATATGGTTGAGAAACTCACATAATGGTAGAACTGGAGGCATCTGCACATCGACCCAGATGTCGATATTACCTTCAATTTCATCTTCCGGACGAATATCAAAGGTGGTAAGCATATTAGGCTCAAATGCATAAGCCTTGCATAGTGCTCTCCAATTTTTGCATTCAAAATAGGAGTAGGTGTCTGCATTGTACAATTTTACGGCAAAAGTATAACCATGCTCGGTCCTCAAGTGAACTCTCTTTACCTCCATACTTTTTTTAGTACTGAAACCAATCTTATCCAAGACATAAATTCTTGCATGGCAGGGGATACGCTAGTAGAATAGTAAAAAATTAAAATTATAAGTTGAAGCAAAAGAAGCAGAAGTCATGCTTAATTATGAAAAAAGACTTGTCGTTGTGACTTACTGTATCCACTTCGAAGGTCTACCACCAACTAGGTGAGGCTTGTCGCACAGGCCGCGCTCGTCTTCGCAGCATTCGCACATAACGAATTCCCTTTCGTCGTCAGGCATTTCCTATGTTCATAGTTGAAACATTTAAAATCGATCGAAGGCAACTACCAGGAAACTCAACACACAGATCACTATTACTCAATATGCAACGGGTTGACTTTAGGTCTGTCGAGTCTTCCTTCCTAACTCTTATCTCACGTATATGGTGGACACTCCCTCACCGATTTTTCGACCGTCGATGATGGTCGCTACTCCTCCTTCCCCTAGTGCATAACAAATATCTAGCACAAGGAGAAGAAGGAGAAGCGACCCCCACGACAACAGTCGGCATTCTTCTTCTCTCATATATGGTGAACACTCCCTCACCGATTTTTCGACCGTCAATGATGGTCGCTACTCCTTCTTCCCCTAGTGCATAACAAAGGTCTAGCACAAAGAGAAGAAGGAGAAGCGACCATTATACAAGTTCTATTAAGCACTTACTATAAAAAAACTAGTTCTATTAACCACTTCCTAAATAAACTATTTCTATTAAACACTTACTAAAAAACAGTAAAAAAAACTACATTATACAAGAACAGTAAAAACAGTTTAGGGTTTAGGAGAGATGGAGGGAGGAGGGGGTGGGAGGAGGGAGGAGGAGGAGGGAGGAGAGAGGAGGAGGGGGAGGAGGGCGGTGGGAGGAGGGCTGCCGGCGGAGGGCTTGGCCGGAGGAGGAGGGAGGAGGGGGCGGCCGGAGGAGGAGGGAGGGGCACGGAGGGGGAGGAGGGCGGTGGGAGGAGGGAGGAGAGAGGAGGAGGAGGGAGGAGGGAGGAGGAGGACTAGGAGCGTCGGCGGCGGCGGGCGACGACGGTGGTCGGGGAACGGCGGCGGCGGCGGACGACGGGGGGTGCGGGGGAGAGTGAGGGGCGGCCGGTTGGAGAAGTTGGAGAAGATAGGCTTTAGCAGTAGCGCTCTTTGGGATAAAGCGCTGCTGCTAAACGACATAGCAGCAGCGCGTTTAGGAAACAGGCGCTACTGCTATACCTAGTCTGGCAGCAAGGTCGTGGCAATTGTAGTGGTAGCGCTGTTTCCTCCTGACGCGTTACTGCTATGCGGGTAGCAGTAGCGCGGTCTGTTGTAGCGCGCTACTGATAAGTAGCAGTAGCGCCTTTTTTTAAACCGCGCTACTGGTAAGATTCTGTCTATAAGGTTTTCCTAGTAGTACCAACAAAGCAGCCCAAAATAATCCGGCGCAGGACAAACGGTGCCGACAACCAAACCCCACGCGAGAGCCGATGCTGACGACGCCATGCAGGCACCTGGCTAGCGCAAGTGAACCGCCCCCAACAAAGGAGGCTCCACGCACGAGCGACTCTGCGGACGGGATGCACGCCTGCCTAGCACAACCGAACTAGCCCGGCGTGGACGCCACGCAGGTCTCCAGCCAGTGCGAGCTAACCACACCGGTAGAGATGGCCCCGTGCACGAGCCGGCGCAGATCCTGATCCTGTGGTCCCACATGCGAGCCGTCTCAGGCAGGCACAACGCAAACCCCCACGAGCAAGCCGGCAGCGCGGGCCGCATGCACGCTGCGCTGGTTTCAATTAAACCAGCCCGACGTTCAGTAAGGACGCTGACATGCAGGTCCGGCTCGACCGTCGCGCGCGAAGCACGCACGGAAGGGCCATAGCCGCCCTATGAAGTGGCATCGGGCGTGCTCGTGGTCCACCTATCATGGACCGCCGAGGCGGATCATCCTGGCGCGTGTCTGGGCAGATTGGACAGCACGAAGAGCCCTCGAGAGACCCCCGCGGCACGCCACCTGAAAGTGGACGGCTCAGGGGGCGCTGTTGTCCATGAAGGTCCCGAGGAGGCGGGTACCCCTGCATCCTTTACAGGAGTATAATGTCTGTAATTCACGATTTCACTACGTTACTACGTGTACGAATTACAAGAACCATTCATCATCCGGATGATTAAGGTTAGTTCTCTTTCACAAGAAACTTCGAGTTGGTAAACTATTGAATATATATCAAGAAGACCTCTATCCATAATAGTAACAAATACATTAACTTCTATATTTGCTCCCAACCTACATAACGACGCATACTAGCACTTGTTTTACAATCATCTTGTTCTTACAAATCTTAATTACGTTGTTGCTTCAATCCTGCTGGGGAAGGATTCCAATAACGCGGGCAATCTGTATCTTCTTTTTGATATACTGCTCATAGGACTTTGGCATATCAACCTGAAAAGGAAATACTCTCACTAGGTAAATTATTTTTCAAGGAAATTGCGGCAATACCACATCTAGGGGCTACCGTTATTGTAGAGATTAAAGCTCTTATGGTTGATAGAGAGTTTGTTCCACTTAAAGTTAGTAGAGATCAGAATAGGATACCACATCAGCTGGCTCATTATCGCCGTACCAATGCTTGTACTGCGGTATGGTTGAAGTCGAGCCCTCCATTCTGTGAGGATTTGTTATTTCGAGATTGCAACCCGACCATTATGAAATAAAACTCTCTTTAACCTTGCAAAAAAAAAACCCGCCAAAAACCTTGAAATTAGGCGGATTACTCAACTGAAAAAAATGTGACGAGGGGGGGGGGGGGGGGGCACCGGCTCGACCCAAATCGACATGAGCGATGCTACAGTCACTAACCCACGGCCCGTGTCAAATTTTTTTATCAACAGACTAATCCAGCCGTTTCCGGGTATTTCATTACAACTTACATGTAGGGTACGAGTTAAAAACTTTTTTACTCCTCAAATTACGACTTACATGTAAGGAAAGTACTTATGGACTTTTTTCTTACAGCTGCCTCAAATTATGTGTATTGGTGGCTTTGTGCAATTTCTTTTTCTATATCTATATCTCTACCCCTAATAGTGTAGGAATAACTTTGAATATGGATTGTATGAACTCGATCCAATGGCATAGAATTGGCAAATCAGAGTGTTGATGACCATTCGATTTCTATTCATTACATCAGACTGTGCCATGTCTATTATTTAGAAGTTTCCAATGGTTAAACCTCGTATATTCATTCTAATGGGTGGTGTAGTTACCCCTTGTACTATCGCCACACACTTCTCTATTCTATACTCTTCGTGCATGCTCTTCCTTCAATAGTTTTTTTTCTATTGGATAAAAGTGTTGTTATTTATGACATTACCTTGTGAAACTTTGTTAGAGGTGGAAGACTTATGATCAACCATTTCTTGAAGTTTATTTTGCTTTTCATATAGTTTCTACCGGATGTTGCAACACTAGCTATTTCACGGGGCATCCTGAACTGACTATGCATGCTCATGACATTTTGTTCTTAAGGTTCATGCATATATTACCTCCGTCTCTAATTACTTGTCTTAAATTTGCTAGATACGGATCTATCTAACACTAAAACGTGTATAGATTCTTCCGTATCTAAACAAATCTAAGACAAGTAACTCGGGACGGAGGGAGTAATATGTTACGCACACATGCATCTTCAAGCGCTATGTGGCTACAATTTACTTCTTCTTTTTTTGGTCATTTCAACTATCATCAGTAACAACTCTGTATCTTGCATTATGCATATGTAACTATTGTGGTATGTTAATTTTGTGTTGTCCTAATATCTTAAGTGCAAAGCTCGTACAACTCACTAGTATCTTTCAAAAGGAGGCATGCAAAGGTGATTTCCTAAACTACAGTACCCGCTTTTGTTCTGCAATCAGCTCCTGAGCTCGATCCTCTTTAACCTGAAGACAAGCAGACCAGACGTCACAAAAAAGAACATATTCCGATGGTGTACACTCGCAAGGCACATACGAAAGAAAGTACTTACTCCCTGGGGAATGGCTGCCGTGCAGGTATGGAACTGAAGGAAGGAAGATGAAAGGAGATAAGCACATAGGAATATCAAGTTACAACTGCAAATTATCTGTGAACCAAAACATCCCACCTCCTCTTCCATCCACTTCATACTGTCATCAAACTCCAGTGCAGCTTTCATCATATGTTGCCGCGAAGGGAAGCTGTTCAGATTATAAACCTCCTGCAGAGCATCTCTGAAAGTCATCTGAGCATTATCCAAGGGAGAAAAGTCATGCATTGCTAAGCATATACAGAGTTTGTAAGAACAAGGAACCACCGTCGAATAGTTGCTTAGTGTGGTGCAGAGGACTAGTGGGCAGTGAAGAGTACTAACCATTTGCCGAGTGACCCGCCGCCAAATCTCAAAATTGACACCAGTTAACTCCTTCAGAATACGTTCATAGGACATGCTTTTGGTGCACTCCTGAATCGAAAGAGTGCAACTGTTAGACAGTACTCCGTAGTAGCCGTTGTAAGCTAGCCGCTTTGAATTAATTTATATAAGGAATCCTACATGGTAGCCAATGTAAGCTAGATGGCTGATCTTGGGAAAGCTCGTAGCAGCAATCTTAAGTGCTTGAAATTCTCCCCGGAAAGATATTTTACCCCACTGAATAATAACAAAGTTATGAGGGTGGAGATATACAGATAACAGTGTCATTTCAAGAATTTTGTACGGCCATACTTACTTTTTTTTTTGCGGGAAGAAAAATATATTGCATAACTAATCAGGGGTACAGTCTGCCATTACAATACTGGAGATGCTATCTGGACAAGATCCCAGCCAACACGCAGTGCGTTGCTGGGAGCGACCAAGAGCAGCAAGTTCATGGCCAGCCTGAACTTGTGAACGAGCCACCTTCTTAATTAGTACTTCTCTGTCTCCTTGGATCAAGGCAGCAATTTCCTTGCAAACATTAACAAAAGGCCATACTTACTTTAACAGATGAGTGGCAAATATCAAGATAACCTTCCATCCACTGTTGCCCAAGAAAAACAAATATGTTGGTCCGAAGAAATTTGAAAGCATTGAATAAAATATCCAAATGATAAGTGTCACACGTGTGGGTGTGGCACGAAGCACTCCAATGATCTGTGCTGCATACCTTTAGTTGCTTGGACAATTCCTCACAGTACTTGACATACTCTCGTTCAATCTCATAGCTATGAAGGTACTGGTGGTACTCACTCCACCTGATGTACTCAGTACCACCCTACATATGAAAAAAAAAACTGATTGCTTAGCAGTTTTTAAAATGACAGACAATACATAACCTAAGCAACTATAATTTAACTGAAGACTTGAAGCTGCAAAATAAATTTGTTTTAAACCAGATATGATAACGAACAACTAAAGAAGTGGCTACTAGTATTTATCAGAAAATACAAACCAGTTGCTTAAATTAATCATTAGAGGCAGTTGGTAGTCATGCGTCCGAAGATAACTCACATAATTTCGAAGGACTAGGCGTTGGTAGTCATTCACAGAAGCATGTTTGCAGTAATCAGGGTGGAAAAACCAACCGAGTGTCCAATTTTCCTCGATTCTCTTGAAAAATCCCCACTTGTGAAAAAACTCTCCATCACACTCATCCTCAGAAATGTTCTTAAGACTCAATGCATCTTCCTTTCCCTCCGCTTTCAACTGTGGACAATGAGATGGCCCGTGAGAACAAATTGAGGAAAAACAGGAGGTTAAATAATCCAACACATGACAGATAGTTATATAGATAGAAGTGTGGATTGAACCTTGTGTTTGTAAGATCTGAAGCGGTACAGTGCATGGCGAACAGTTTGCTCATCTAGCTCCTCATTTGTCAGTTCACGATCAAGAATAGTAGGACGCCTGCGAGGTAGCTTCTTATAGTAACCAAGGAAGTCCTCGTGGCTGAAATGCTCTCCATGGCCCAAAGCATTCAGCTTCTGGATCAAAAGCTGTGCTTCCTGTAGCTCTAGATTTTCTTCCTTGGCATGTGCAATCTCGTTTGGATCAGATTCTTGAAAGTGCTTGGTAGCATCAGCCTCCTCCGCGGGATTCTCGTGCTTGTGCAGCATCTCTCCACTCGAGCTGGCATCAGCCATTATGCCTCCGCTCAACCCCATGTCGGCCTTGTGGTGCTTTTGAGGTGTCTCGAGGCTCGAGGCTGTGCGCGCCTTCTTGCTACGGTGCTCGGCGGCAGATTCTTCAGAGTCCTGGGCAGTGGCGTCCCCGTGAAGAGCAACCAAGCCGGCTGACCGTCCGGTCGAGAGCGAAGCCTTCTTCCGCGGCATGTCGCCACTCGAGCCCGCGCCCGCCGCCGCCTCCTTCCGGGGATGTGTTGTCGGCACCCCTCCGCTTGAGGCAGCGGCAGCCTTCTCCGGCGGCATCTCTCCACTATGAGCCAGTGCCCACCGACGCCTTCCTCAGATGCGTGATGCGTCGTCGCCGCCCCTCCGCTCGAGGCCGCAGCGCGCCGTCCCCTGCAGTCCGCGATCTGTTCGCGGCAGTAGCGATCATCTGGCTGATAACTGTCCCCGGCGTTGATAGTCCCCGCGGCCGTCGGATCCGAGATTGATCAGACGGCATGTAGGAGGAGTGCTTATCTTTCACGCGTTCAGGCTGTTTTTTTTTTTGGGAGCGCCTGGAGCTCAGCTAGCTGAGTTTTCTCTATGGTCTTAGTCACCTGACGTGAGGTGATGTCATCTTTTCTGTGTCCAGCCCGTTTCTCCTTTGTCCCAGCCCGTTTTCTGTCCCGAGCTGCATTCTTTCCTGTTTGGGCTTTGGCTTGTTGCCCGTTTTCTGTCCCAGCGCGTTTCCTAGTGGCTTCGGCCTGTTGCCTTTGTCTTCCTCCCGATGTCACCTGACCCTGAGGAGAAAATGCAGCTCGTTCTCCACGTCAACTAGAATAAAAAATTGGTGTAGTGATTGTTGTGACACCTTGTTCTTGCTGCAAAAATGAACTAGAATCCAATTTCTGATGGCCAAGCATGTAATCAAAACTTGGTGTGCTTCCCGTTGTTGCATGCTTTAAGTTGTGCTTGTTCTCCACGTCAACTTTGCTCCATGATGCTGCACCTTGTGTGTTGAATTTCCTTGCTATTTCTTCTTCACAATCTTCTTCACAATTTTCGATCAGTCTCTCTTTCAATCCTGCTCCTTCTCCTTTGCTGTTGCTCTTGCGTTGTTGGTGCTATTGTGAAACAAAAAGTGCAGTCATAGAAAAGACAGATGCAGTTAGCGATAAATAAAAATCGAATTGAATTGCAATAGTGATAGAACAAATAAAAAATAACCATAAAAAGGGAATATGCAAAAAAATCAACTTACATGGTCAGATACACAGTGCATATGAATCTGTCCTTGGTTCATCCCCTGCGAAGTTCACTTTTTGCCTAATGTGTGATCCAACAGATCCACTTGATTGCTAGCTTAATGTAGTTTCCTTAACTAAATTGTTGTGTGACACTTGGTGTGTTGATGCTTGTATTTGAGCTACAAGTCTTCCCTTTTTCCTTGGTAATAAATTCATTTAACATGAGATGAAAACAGTGGGAAAACGTTAAATCTGTGCATGTATGTGCATAATTTTCCCTAAAAGTTCACGTGTTCTTAAAGTCAAAAAAAAAATGCTTAAATATGACAGTAGAAGGAAAAAATGCGTTAGAAATTTTTACCCTCATCTTCTTCTTCATATTGTCCATTAGAATCTACTTTAACAGTTGCTTCGGAATCATGTTGGTTGTTTGTTGAATTCTGCTGGTTACCACTTGAATCAATTTTCAATGTATTTTCAGAAGCACATGTTGCTGTCGTTACTATTCCTAGAGTTTCCAGGATCAAATTCTTTACTTTGGAGCAGGTGTTTGGTCCTTCGTCTTTCATGTGGTGTTGGAATGATAGATATATATCTTCCTTCGCCTGTCAGAACAGACAACATAGCGAAGAAAAAAAGTTAGTTCTCACACAACTCTTTCTTTCACGATGTACTATTCAGAGAAAACTAGCTTGTCTCAAAACAAAATAACTCTGAAAACTAAAAACAACACCTTCTCGTTCAGTGTATCCCCGACAGTTCTTTGTATTGCAGCCTTGAGGTAAGAGTATCTCTTTGTGCTAGCCCATATGTAGTTCTCTTGTCCATAACAAGTTTCAGAATCGTTCTTAACCTATGTGGAAATAGAAAAACAAATCTCATCAGATGCAATATTAGGGGATTTGACGCTGAATCTTGTCGAAATTTCTGACAAATATAACAAAAAAAAGAGAACCCCTTACATTGCAAGCTTCATATGCTCCATTTTTGTCCATGAGTGTTTCGCTAAAAATCTTTATTAGGTTTCCTTTCCAAACATAAATCCTTGGCATTGTTGCTTGGAGTTGTATAGGCCCAAAATCAATAAAGTATAGACAGCGGACCTGAGACACAACAGAAAAAACGTTGAGACAGCAGAAACAAAAATGTGAATGAAGAAAAACATTGGCAGAGCGGTAAAAATGACATACCGCCAGGTAATAGGTGCATCCACCAAGAGTTAATGTGGTCTTGTCTTGTTTCAACTTATCTTTTTGATACTTGTTGATTGCTTGCATCAACCATGTTTGTGTGAACTTGCACCAATTCAGGTTTTTGATCTTGCCAACATCCAAAAGTGTTCCCATATACTTCGTGCTTGGTTTGGTGTTCGATGTTGGGCATAGGAAGGTTGCAAGGGCAACGACCATGAAACAACGGATAAACTGGTCATCTGATAGATCCTCCTCTTTGATTATCTTGTTCCCAAAAAACTTTATTGTTGGGACATCTGACAGACCAAACAATGCAAGAAACTCTTCTTTGCCTCCGTCGTCACTTGTGCTAATGATAGTTTTCCCTGCTAGAATTCCAAATACATGAGCTGCAGCACAAAACATGGAATGCATGCAGTTGCGGAAAAACACATGGGGGCATGCAGTTGCAGCAAAAAACATGGAAGGTATGCAGTTGCACCAAATTTGGGACAAAAGTCCCACGGAAGGCTGATAATTCCATCAAACCTCATGGAAGCCCTTTTATTTGATTCAAGACACACTAGGGGAAAAAAGAAATGCAAAAAATCCAAAAACTCTCATTGTGAAATGGAAATTGCGGCGCCACACCGTCGAAAGGCATGTAGTTGCGCAAACCCATTGAATGCATGCAATTGCGGCAAACACGTGGAAGGCATGCAGTTGCGGAAAAACCCGTCGAATGCATGCAGTTGCGGCAAATAGATTGGAGACATGCAGTTACAGCAAACACGTGGAAGGCATGCAGTTGTGGCAAAAAAAACGTGGAAGGCATGCAGTTTTGACAACTCCCCGTGGAAGGCATGTAGTTTCCACAACCCTCGTCAAAGGCATGCAATTGCAGCGACCCCGTGGAAGGCATGCAGTTTCGGCAACCCTCGTCGAAGTCATGCAATTGCGGCGACCCCGTAGAAGGCATGCAGTTGCAGGAATCCCGAAGAAGGCATACAGTTGCGTCAAAAGCACATGGAAAGGCATGCAGTTACAGCAAAAAAAAACATGGAGGACATGCAGTTGCAGCAAACACGTGGAAGGCACGCGGTTCCGACAAACCCCACCGAAAACATGTAGTTGCGGGTAACCCCATCGAAGCCATGCAGTTGCGGCGACCCCATTGAAGG
The DNA here is from genome assembly GCA_039707655.1 of Elymus sibiricus. Lineage (NCBI taxonomy): Eukaryota > Viridiplantae > Streptophyta > Magnoliopsida > Poales > Poaceae > Elymus > Elymus sibiricus. The sequence goes on from CM077669.1 coordinate 444,797,599, forward strand.
CATGCAGTTTCGACAAAACACATGGGAGGCATGCAGTTATAGCAAACCCGTGGTAGGCATGCAGTTGCTACAAACCCCATCGAAGGCATGCGGTTTCGGCAACCCCCGTTGAAGGCATGCAATTGCAGCAAAACACGTGGAAGGCATGCAGTTTACGACAAACTCCATCGAAGGCATGAAGTTGCGGCGACACCGTTGAAGGCATGCAGTTGCGGCAAAACACATGGGAGGCATGCAGTTGCAGCAAAAACATGGAAGGCATGCAATTGCAACAAAAATGTGGAAGGCATGCAATTGCGACAAGCCCCATCGAAGGCATGTAGTTTCGGCAACCCCGTTGAAGGCATGTAGTTGCAGCAAAACACGTGGAAGGCATGCAGTTTGCGACAATCCCCATCGAAGGCATGCAGTTGCGGCAACCCCGTTGAAGGCGTGCAGTTGCACCAAAAACACATGGGAGAAATGTAGTTGCAGCAAAAACGTGGAAGGCATGCACTTGCAACAAATTTGGGACAAAACTCCCACGAAAAAGCTGATAATTCCATCAAACCTCATGGAAGCCCTTTTATTCGATACAAGACACACTATGAAAAGAAAAGTAATACAAAAAATCCAAAAACTCTCATTATGAAAATGCAAATTGTGGCACCCCGCCGTCAAAGGCATGCAGTGGCGGCGACCCCATCGTAGGCATGCAGTTGCGGCAAAACCTTTTGAAAGGTTTCAATTGAGACAAAACCCATCGAAGGCATGCAGTTGCGACACCCCTATTGAAGGGATGCAGTTGCAGCAAACCCGTGGAAGGCATGCAGTTGTAGCAAACAAGTAGAAGGCGTGCAGTTGCTGCAAGAAAAAGTGGAAGGCATGCATTTTTGACAACCCACCGTCGAAGGCATGCACTTACGGCAACCCCGTGGAAGGCATGCAGTTGAGGCAAACCACATGGGAGGCATGCTGTTGCAGCAAAAAAAACATGGAACACATGCAGTTGCAGCAAATTTGGGACAAAACCCCCACAGAAGGCTCATAATTCCATCAAACCTCGTGGAACCCCTTTTATTTTGATACAAGACACACTAGGAAAAGAAGAAATGCAAAAAAATCCAAAAACTCTTGTTATAGAATGCAAATTGCGGTGCCCCGGCGTCGAAGGTATGCAATTGCGGCAACCCCGTAGAAAGCGTGCAATTCCGGCAAGAAAAACGTTGAAGGCATTCATTTTCGACAACCCCCTATCGAAGGCATGAAGTTGCGGCAAAAAACTCATGGAAGGCATGCAGTTGCGACAAACACATGGAAGGCATGCAGTTTCGACAACCCCTGTCGAAGGTGTGCAGTTGCGGCAACCCCATAGAAGGCGTGCAGTTGCGGCAACCCCATAGAAGGCGTAGTATGTAGTTGCTAGAAAAAACCCCTATCAAGACTTGAGGTTGCGGGAAACCACTTGGAAGTCTATCAGTTTGGACAACCACATAAATAGGCCTAAAAAAGAGACAAAAACTCCCCTAGAAAATAAAAGACATGTAGTAGGGGCAAACTACCCTACATTTTTTACAAGCCCCTTCTTTTTAGGTCAGCTTGAAGGAAGTTTGTCATTAAGTGGGTCGCTTTTTATTTCTGATGATGTATCCTCATTACAGTACTTCCTTTGGGTGAATAACGAATTGAAAATATGATTGGTAATAACTAAAAATTGAACTACAATAAACTCCTTCCCATTTTGGCTTTCGTTGTGAGAAAGTGTAATGCCTATTTTTAAAAGAATTTTTTTATTGTGGTAAAAAAACAAGGAAAAAAGGCCACAAACAAAAATAAAAGTCCCGGAAACAGACACGAAAAAAGAGAGGTAATCACACACAGGATATGACATTATATAGTAGAAAAAATACAGAAGTAACGACACACAGGATATCACATTACATATAGAAATCCATACATAGTACATTTAGTCGAGATTCACGAAACAAAAGAGTTTTAAAGTCGCATGCTGCTTAGACACTACTGATTAACAGAAAAAAAACAAAATCACTACAAGTTCCATTGGGAGGTGATTTGTCCTCAACATTTGGGATGAAGGAAGGCACATATAGAAATACTAACTTGTTGTCTTTAAGAACCCCTTCTTTTATACTGCTGGCATTCTCAGAATGTGCACAACACATATCAAGTTCATGTCCCCTCCATTACTGGGTTTGAAACTGAAAACAACGCCATCGCCTTCTTGAAGGTTTCTCTGGGTTGCAAATACACCCTATTGCTTGTTGAAAACCATTTGGCCGTCACAATCAGTGTGGTATGCAACGTTCATGCATTCTCCAGCTCCAAGGCAAATGCCAGCTACACCCTCTGGTGGCAAGTTCAGTGGTTCAACCACTTTCCTTGGGATTTTCTACATAATGATGATACACACAACACAGAAAAAAACAAGTTAGAAAGAAGAAGAGAGAGTGAACAAAATAGCAAGGATACATGACATTTACCATCAGGTTGCTACTTATGTTTGTGGTTGTGAGACTGAACAAAAAACGATCCAATGTACCCGTCGTTGATGGTAAGAACCAGATCCAACATTGATCCTTCATCATCACTCAGCACACATCTCTGTGTGTACAAAAGTTCTGGAGCAGCTACTTCCTCGTATTCATCATTTAAGACCTCCTCATCTGACTCAATGTTGAAAACCTCTACACCAGCACCTTCGTCTACTTTGTCCTCATCTACAACAATGTCCTCGTCTGGGTCCCCGTCATTTGTGAAATGCGCAAAACCAAGATGGGCTACGTACGCCTCAGCCAAGCGCTTAGATGTGTCAAAAACAACAAATGCACCGGCCCCAAGATTGAAGTCCATGACAAACTTCGCCCAATCATTGCCTCCCATCACTGTGGTCTTGTGCCCTCTGTACACATCCAATACATACCTTCACCCGTGTGCTTTAAAATTCAAGAACCCTCCAGCTATGTGCCTTAGATTGTCCCTTATAGTGCATGGCATGTTCTACAGAAAAAGACAACAAAATACAAAAGACAGGGTGAAAACAAAAAGGTTAGCAAAAATTAAGGAGCACAAAACACAAATAGAGACATTAAGTAGCATGGCAAATAAGATAATAAAAATTACTGTGAAGGTCTCTGCGCCATTGTTGACATAAACTCCCCATCTCTCTGTGGTGTTGTTCTCACAATATGAATGGCAAACTAGGCAAACCATCCTTTTGAAAGTAGGAGAAAGAAAAAGGTTATGTATATAATAATGACATATTCACTTTAAAAAATAAAAACATAATAAATAAAGGGATTTACTTATAATAATCACAATCTAGACATTCAGACACTATCTAGTCGAACCAAAGAACATTTCATATGTTATAATATTGAAGCTAACACAAAATAATCAGACTGGCCATTTGTACGCAATATGAGTAGATTCAAAAAAATTCAAAGACCTTCTCTGATTGAACTAAAAAAAAGTTCATCTAAAAGAACACTACAAAAACATTCACATTGATCAACAAACATGGAAATGATTAGGAAACTCTTCAGAAATGACCAGCAAACCTCATAATAGATGCTAATTTACCGCTACAATTATAGCTCATGTGATGACAGTGACAAACAAACATGGAAACCAAGGTAGGCACACATTATTGACTCATATGATGTAATCTGAATGTAGATACAGAAAACATTCTAATAAATAAGCACTAACTATTCATGTCACCACTGGTGCATCATTTACCTCATATACACCAAAAACAAAAAAAATGGCGGCGCTATTCTACTAATACACCAACACTCAGAATTCAATTATTGGCGCTAAAAAAACATCTATGAAAAAACATAAAGGCAACGGAACGGGGCGGGTAACTGAAACTACAAAGAGAACAGAAAAACGAGAGACAAAAACAAGCACATGACAAAACGGGCCGCAGCAACCAGAGACAACATGCCCAGCCCAAAAAAGTACGAATAGCAGCATCAAAAATATATCCGACGGCTAATGCGGTCAATAAGAACAAACCATAAAGTCAGCTAACAAAATTTGCAAACACCAGTCAGTACGTGCTAATTAGCGAGCACGAAAGAGTTCCCCGACCCCTGATACAAGCCATATCCAAATTTACTGTTGGTACATATGGGAGGCCCATGTGGGCCCGGCCCAGGCCCAGTACTGTTCATGTAACCCTAGTGTTGGTGATATATATATGTGGGGGGGGGGGGGGGGTCCTGTGAGGACTAACCCAAACTGAACCCATTCCATATCTCAGTTCCAACATGGTGTCAGAGCCTGGTTCGTAGCCGCCACGAGAGACTCCCCTTGCCGTCTCCTGAGGTGGCTGTGGGCAAAGCCCATGGCCGCTAGGGAAGGAGGCGGCAGGGACGTGAAGGAAGGAATGGATCCTGGTGGTGGGGAACCGCGAGGTGCGCGCGTGGAGTCGACGCGGGCTGCTGGCGCGAGCTGCTGGTGGGCTGCGCGTGCGGGAGGCGCGGGCGTGCGTGCCGCGCGCGGCTGTGCTTCGCGTCGGCCAGGCGGCGGCGGGCTGCACGCGCAGGCTGGGCGCGTGCGGCGGATCTGGGCGAGCGGGCGCGTGCGGCAGGGCGGCAGCGGCGCGACAGGAGAGGACCGGCGGGCGCGGCTATGCATCTGCGCGCGTGCCTCCTGCGAGGTGCGCGCGGCGGCTGCGTACGAGCACGGAGAGGAAGGAGGCGAGGCGCGGGCCAGGCTGCGCGCGGGCGTAGTGACCGCGGCGAGCGCACGCGGGAGGAGCGGCGGCTGTGCTGTGGGCGCGCGCGCGCGACGCACGGAAGCGAGGCGGCCTCGGGCGCGCGATGCAGAGGAGGAGGCGGCTGCTGCGGGTGCGGCCAGGTGCAGCGGCGCGTGAGGAAGAGGAGCTGCGCAGCAGAAGGAGAAGGAGAAGGAGGCTGCTGGGGTAGCTGCGGCTGCTGGTTGAGGAGAAGGACGAAGTGTGCTGCTGCTGCTGCGTGAGGCAGCGGGAGGAGGAAGGAGTGGTGGTCCTAGAGCTGCTTGCTGCTGCGGCAGAGGAGAAGAAGAAGAGAGGACTGCTGGTTCTGCTGTGTGTTGGCTGCTGCTAGTGCTTCTGCTGAATTTGCTGCTCTGCTGTTTGAGGAAAAGGGGGCTGTGCTGATTTGGTGCTGCTGCTGATTGGAGAAGGAAGAGGTGGAGCTGCAGCTGCTGCTTGCTGGGGTGCTGCGGCTGCTGCCAAGAGGAGGGGGCGAGCTGCTGATGGGTACGGCTGCTGAGTGGACTTGCTGCTAGGTTTTGCTGATTGAAGAAGGAGGAAGTCTTCCGATTGCTGCTGTGGGCAGCTGGTGGTCTGTGTCTGCTGCGTTTCGGGAGGAGGAAGAAAGGCAGCTGCGTCTGGAGCGGCTGCTGCTTCTCAAGGAGGAAGAGCAGGGAAGGTAGCTGCTGGAGGAGGAAGAAGGGCAACTGCATCTGGGGCAGTTGTTGCTGCTGTTTGCCCAAGGAGTAGGTCGCAGCTGCTGGTGCTGCTGAGGGGGAGAAGGAAGAGGAGGTGATGGAGCTTGTTCCTGCTGGTTGGAAAGGGGAGAAGAAGTGTTGCTTGCTGCTACTGATGGCAGCCAGGTGGATTTTGTTTTAGGGGGGGAGAGGGAGATGTGGTGATGAAGATGATGAGGCTGCGGCAGTGTGATTGGTGATGATTGAGGAAGTGTCCGGGGGAGAGGCCGTCGTGCCTGCGGTAAGAGTGGTTGAGGCCTGACCAGGGAAGAGGCCGTCATGCCTGAGGTGAAGATGGCTGGGGCCTGAGTTGCCCGGAGAGGCCGTCGTGCCTGTGGAGAAGACGGAAGAGGTCAGTGGCCGGGAGTTTTGGGAAGACGGGCTGAGGACATTGAGGCGAGTGAGGATGGTTCTACGGAACCTGTGTGGTGAGGCAGCCGGGGTTGTTGAGGAGGTGCATGGTGCTCAGCTGGCCATCACAAAGTTGGAGGTGGTGAGAAGATGATGGAGAGAGCAAGGCTCTCATGTATCGTAGTTGGTTAAGTTTGTTTTTCTGTTCATTAGAGTGGTTGTAGTTTGAGTTATGTAGTTGTTGCAAGATGGTCATGGTTGTTTACCCATGATCATCTTGAGGGGGAGTGTTGGTACATATGGGAGGCCCATGTGGGCCCGGCCCAGGCCCAGTACTGTTCATGTAACCCTAGTGTTGGTGATATATATATGTGTGTGGGGGTCCTGTGAGGACTAACCCAAACTGAACCCATTCCACATCTCAGTTCCAACATTTACTATACTCCCCACTAAACTGCAAGAGGCCAAAGGTAGGTCTCCAGCATGCCAAATATACAAGCCATCATAGCAGATGTAAGACATAGTATGAAAACAACATTAGTATAAACTGTGGTCAGTGCAGCACCCTGAGAAAAAAGGTGTATTAGTATCCATTTCCTTTTGCTTATTATTTGCGAGAATCCATTTCTGCTACTCCCTCCGTTCCTAAATATACGACCTTTTAGAGATTCCACTACGGACTAGAAACTAATCGACAAAAATGTGAAACTACAACATCAGGAACTATTTTAGTACAAAACAAATTGCTTATTTGTTACTTGTTGAAGCAACCAGTGCCTCAAACAAAAACCTTTTGTAAAAATAAAGTAATCAACTGAATTTTGACCCTGCATCATCATAAAAATGGAACCCACTACATCCTTCAAAACCCCACATTGGCAACAAAAAAAAGCAATAAACAAAGAGTGTTATGCTATTATGTACATAATAAAAAAAGAACAGAGCATTCAAAGACGTACATCATCATCTACACATCCTTGAACAAAAATGCCCTCCAACAACTAGTTCCAGTCTCCCTCTTTTACTGTTTTGAATCTCCCTCATTCACTACATTCCACTATTGCTGATTTCAAATCCCTGTCATTATTAAGACAGATAGCACTAAAAACAACCCTATAAACTGAAAAAATCACTCTCATTACTCACACAGAGCTCTGAAAAACAACCCCTAGAAACTAAAAAACAAAATTTTGAACTACACACACATATAGGCACAAAAAAGTTGGATAGCACTATGAATTAGGTCAGGGACAAAAGCTTAGGAAAAATCAAGCAAAAACTGCCTACAAAACCTGCAGGGGAGAAGTCAACCTACAAATCTTCGAGGGGGCAGCTCAAGAAACCTACAAACCGTACCTCTCAAATCTTCCAGGGGACAAAAGCTTAGAAAAAATCAAGCAAAACCTGCAAGGGAGAAGACAGCCTACAAATCTCCTAGGGGACAACTCAGGAAACCTACAGACCCTACCTCTCAGATCAGTCATATGCACTATGAAACATACTAAATCTTGTTCTAGCCGGGAACAGCAAAAGGTCCTCTTCAACAACACCTACTTCAAAAAACAAAAAGGAAAAAGAATCAAAAGAATGGGAGAAGACTCCTTACGTCGGGATCCAAGCTGAGCCGAACTCGCGCACCGGTGGCCGCCGCCGCTCTCGATCTCCTTCGCGCATAGGTGGCCGCCGCCGCCCTTCTTTCGCTCACTGAGACAGAGTGACCGGAGACAGAGCAAACCGGAGACACATCAACCCTAGACAACACAAGACGGGCCTGGGTTGTACACTAAAAACGGGCACACAAAAGCTAACCGGGCCGCAGGCAGGTCACTGAACGGGGCGCGCACACTGCTGGCCTGCGAAAAAGAACGAATCGCAACGCAAAACGATCCGACGGCTCACGGCGTGACTACGACCATAACTAAAACTCAGCTAGCTGAGTTTCAGCAAAACCGTTTTTTTAACACAATATACACCCAAACGCTCATATACATGCGCGTACACATATTCTATGCACGCACACACGCACAACTGAATACTTGCGTCCACGCGATCTGAGTTCTGACTCAACTGATTTGCAATATGAGTAGCTCGACTGCCTCCTCCACGTTGTCACGTGCCCGTAGGCCCAGTGCACCGCTCCTCTCTTTTTTAACACAGTACAAACACATGTGTACATATACATATGCATATTATCCCTATGAACACATACACGCACATCTTACCCATACGAACATCTTCGAGAGACCGAATGCGTATCATCAGAAATTCTGTAATAAATCCAGGATAAATGCGAGCATCAGGACTTGAACCCTGTTGGGCTGAGGATACCACTGTCTTCCTAACCATCCAACCACAGGTTGCTTCACACCGCTCCTCCTTTTTGGCTATACCCTCTCGTCTCCTTCAAACTTTGTTTCTCCCCTACCTTAACCTTTCATCCTCTCATCATCTACTAGCTCTTCTCCCATCGAATCCTCTTCTACATCGAACCAATCCCCTCAGAACTCAACACTTCACTCTTCTAATCAACTCCTTTTCTTCTGAGAAAAAAGAAAACTCCTTTTCTTCTGCAAGTTGCTGCTCTCCAAGAGCCTCTTGTCTATCCCTGCTTTTTCCTACCGTCGGTGGTGGAGCTTGTCGTGCACTGTTGCGAGGGAAACGACCATCGTCGTGGCTGCAGGCTGACAACTGCTGCTGGCGACGATAAAGGTGTTGCAGGTGGCCGCCACTCACGCAAGCTACTACAAGCTCGTCGTTGAAGTTACAAGGCGGCACTTCTCTGCGCTCTTTCTGTCCATGCTAACGCTCCAACAATGGTGGATGTGCAACATGGGTCACATTGCAAACGTCTGAGCACAACATGACTCATGTTGCAAAGCACTCGTCTTGCATAACTCCAAGCGCAACGTGGGTCATATTTGCAAATCTTTGAGCGCAACACGGCTGATGTTGTAAAGCCTCGCCTTGCAAATCTTCGAGCGTAATATCTATCATGCTACAAACCTCCGAGCGCAACATGGCTCATGTTACAAACACTTAGTGTTTCGCAGACGCAGATTGAAAGACTGTCGCGGGTGGATCCAATGGCTTGCTACCCAACCGATCTTTTCAAAAGATCAGTCAGCATACGTTTATTGAATATGTGTGGCACACATGTTTGTGTCCATTGCTTACTTGCGAGAACTGAGAACTAATAATGTTGGAAAAATAATTGGAAAAACTTATCGCATAGGGTTGCTTGCTTGCCACTTTGATTGACTACGCGTCGCGCCCCTGTCTACCGGTTGCGACGTCAATCGGCGTCGACTGTGCACCAACGCCTATGCAAGTTGGAGACACACACTGGTTTGATGTCGATGCATCCCCGTTTGACCATGGCATGAGGAACAGGGAGGAACGTAGTGGGTTTGGACGTGGGCGCACGGTCATGGTGTGGCCGTGTGGGGAACAAGGAAGCACCAAAGCAAATTGATCGTAGCAGGCAAAATATCTATTGGTTGAACGTTTTTTGTTGTAGGGGCACCTAATTAGACTACCCACAATGGGAAGTAACATAGAATAGTAACATGCATATGTTACTAGTCTAATAAGTTAGTACCTTCACAGTGGATAGTAACATAGTGGTAGTAACATTGAGCCTTTTATTTATTAGCTTATAGACTCATCTTGCCTTGGTATGCGTTATGTTACAGTAACATGCTAAGTTACTCAATTTCTCTCTCTTCTCATTATTTAGTTGCCACATCATATTTTTTACTTAGGTGGCATCTATGTTACTACCTATGTTACTCCCATTGTGGGTAGTCTTAGCAGGTACTCGTCCCCCTCCCCCCTCCTCGGGATAGAAGGACGCTCCAACACAGCCATCGTGCCGTGCATTGAGTGCACCGTGGGTGAAGTCCCTTTTTCTTTTGCTTTTTTTTGTCTCTTGTACTACTTAGCCCACATAAGTACAAGCGATGTCACACGGGAAGTACATGTTCCACACTTCCACCTGAAAGTAAATGTTATAGTGGAAAGAAGAACAGGTTGCCTCGGGTAGTACATGATGTGTTGTGTTGGAAGTATAAATTGCGCTACCTTGGAAGTGCAAGTTCATTATTCTTATAAGTACAAGTTGCATCCCAAAAGGCTCAAAAGAACCTATCAACATGGAATCTAATTTTAAAGATGTGCAAAGAACGCGGCTATGAAAATGGTATTTAATTCAAATGTTTTGTTAGTGAACGTGTATGTTCGTGTGTATTCTGTTGTCCTAGTCCTTCGGCTAGTCCTGAGTTAGTCAGTTGAGGGAACATGTATATAAGTTGTGTAACCCCAGATAATCAATACAAGGTGTGTTGCACGACCCATCTCTCTTCCTCTATTACTCTGGCTCTAACATGGTATCAGTTTAAGTTGAAATCTTAAACCTCCGCTGCCCAACTTGTCAGTTGGTCATCAAAGCGGCAAGGCATCGTCTCCCGTTCTAGTGCGGAGGCGGGGTATCGAGTTGTCACCAATGCCGTTGCAGACTGTGTTTCGCTCCCACAGCTCCTCGACGAACTTGGGTGCTCCACACCGAAGGCTACCATTTTTTTCTACGACAACATATCAGCCGTGTACATGTCCACCAACCCAGTTCATCACCAACAAACCAAGCATATTGAGCTCGATATCCTATTCGTCGGAGAAAAGGTGGCCCTCAGCGATTTTCGCATTGTACATGTTCCCACGACTCTTTGTGTACTGCCAAGCAACGACGACACGACTATGGCGGGGTGTTAGCAAACGTGTGTGTTCGTGTGTATTCTGTTGTCCTGGTCTTTTGGCTAGTCATGAGTTAGTCAGTTGAGGGAACCTGTATATAAGTTGTGTAACCCCAGATAATCAATACATGGTGTGTTGCATGACCCATCTCTCTTACCGAAAAAGGGTTTTCCCCCGCTTTATATTATAAAGCCACAATCATCGATTACAACCGAGAGACCGATACAAACACACACCACCACCGCATACAACACACACACACCCAAGGCAAGATACAAAGGTGACGGGCACCGACACCCCACCCTACCGACAACCAAGCAAAACCACTTGGAATTACAATAGAGAGGTAAGCCGGACAACAACGAAGTCATGACTCCAAAACGGTGCCCCCCATAAGGGTACGACCATGGATAGCAGCCACCGCCCGATCCCGAAAATCAAGTTTTCACCCAGAGCAAGATGACATGAGTGGGAACATCGCGACGGAGCCTTCGGGAAGGATACGGTGTCAACGGCCGCCGCCGCCACCGGCCAGTCAAAGGACTGAGCAAGTTGTGTACTCCGACGCTCACAACCCTCCGTCGCACCGTAACTCTGTCAACCACCCGCAACCATGCTACCCGCGTTATTGCCCACTCGCACCTGAGACGTGCGCTCCACCCCCAAACACCGCGACTCTCGCTGCCAGAGCCGCCGCCCTGCAAAGAGATAACCCCTAGACCACACAAAGGCCCCGACTTTGGCCCAACCGGCCGCCCCTAACCGATGGACCACAACAAACGCTCTGCCCCGGACATCGGCAGACCTGCCACTACTAGGAAAAACCTTATAGACAGAATCTTACCAGTAGCGCGGTTTAAAAAAGGGCGCTACTGCTACTTATCAGTAGCGTGCTACAACAGGCCGCGCTACTGCTACCCGCATAGCAGTAGTGCGTCAGGAGGAAACAACGCTACTACTACAATTGCCACGACCTTGCCGCCAGACTAGGTATAGCAGCAGCACCTGTTTCCTAAACGCGCTACTGCTATGTCGTTTAGCAGCAGCGCTTTATCCCAAAGAGCGCTACTGCTAAAGCCTATCTTCTCCAACTCCAACCGGCCGCCCCTCACTCTCCCCTCCCCTCCACTCTCACTCTCCCCCGCACCCCCGTCGTCCGCCGCCGCCGCCATTCCCCGACCACCGTCGTCGCCCGCCGCCGCCGACGCTCCTTGTCCTCCTCCACTGAGGTAGTCCCTCCATCCCTCCTCCTCCCTCCTCCCTCCTCCTCCTCTCTCCTCCCTCCTCCCACCGCCCTCCTCCCCCTCCGCTCCCCTCCCTCCTCCTCCGGCCGCCCCCTCCTCCCTCCTCCCTCCTCCTCCGGCCAAGCCCTCCGCCGGCAGCCCTCCTCCCCCTCCTCCTCTCTCCTCCCTCCTCCCACCCCCTCCTCATTCCTCCTCCTTCCTCCTCCCACCTCCCTCCTCTCTCCTCCCTCCTCCCACCCCCTCCTCATTCCTCATCCTCCCTCCTCCCACCGCCCTCCTCCCTCCTCCCTCCTCCTCCTCCCTCCTCCCACCCCCTCCTCCCACCATCTCTCCTAAACCCTAAACTGTTTTTTACTGTTCTTGTATAATGTAGTTTTTTTTACTGTTTTTTAGTAAGTGTTTAATAGAAATAGTTTAATAGAACTTGTATAATGGTCGGTGAGGGAGTGTCCACCATATATGAGAGAAGAAGAATGCCGACTGTTGTCGTGGGGGTCGCTTCTCCTTCTTCTCCTTGTGCTAGATATTTGTTATGCACTAGGGGAAGGAGGAGTAGCGACCATCATCGACGGTCGAAAAATCGGTGAGGGAGTGTCCACCATATACGTGAGATAAGAGTTTAGGAAGGAAGACTCGACAGACCTAAAGTCAACCCGTTGCATATTGAGTAATAGTGATATGTGTGTTGAGTTTCCTGGTAGTTGCCTTCGATCGATTTTAAATGTTTCAACTATGAACATAGGAAATGCCTGACGACGAAAGGAAATTCGTTATGTGCGAATGTTGCGAAGACGAGCGCGGCCTGTGCGACAAGCCTCACCTAGTTGATGGTAGGCGCTTCAGCATCATGCTGGATGAGACCTTCGAAGTGGATACAGTAAGTCACAGCGACAAGTCTTTTTTCGTAATTAAGCATGACTTCTGCTTCTTTTGCTTCAACTTATAATTTTAATTTTTTACTATTCTACTAGCGTATCCCCTGCCATGCAAGAATTTATGTCTTGGATAAGATTGGTTTCAGTACTAAAAAAAGTATGGAGGTAAAGAGAGTTCACTTGAGGACCGAGCATGGTTATACTTTTGCCGTAAAATTGTACAATGCAGACACCTACTCCTATTTTGAATGCAAAAATTGGAGAGCACTATGCAAGGCTTATGCATTTGAGCCTAATATGCTTATCACCTTTGATACTCGTCCGGAAGATGAAATTGAAGGTAATATCGACATCTGGGTCGATGTGCAGACGCCTCCAGTTCTACCATTATGTGAGTTTCTCAACCATATTTATTAAGTAATTTATATTGTTTATTTAAAAATAGTTGACAACTAATTTCTATTGACAGCTTATTTCCATTCAAGCAAACATGTCCAGCGCTTGGTAGACAGCACCTACTACTGTCCCGGGGCTGAACTAAACTGCGAGGAGATAGGTCATTATGTTTCATGGCTGGAGGATCTTGATACTGTCAAGACAGGTTATTTTCCTGGACTTCGAGATATTAGTACTCAAAACGTGCGACCACTAGTGTGCGTATTGAACTACGGTCACATCTATCTAGGAAAGATGGTAAGATTTTTACTATTTGTCCTCAGTGCATCTTTTGCATACATTATTTTTTAAGCTAAACTTCATTGCTAAGTATGTTACTACGATGTTCTTCAACAGGGACTCCCGATGAGTGTTGTGCCTCGTTGGATCGAGTCTAAAGGTCGCATGACAATGGTTAGCTTACGGCCAAGATATCCTGTATTGCACATGAGTGCATTCATCATTTCTCGAAGCGAGCAAGTCTTAATAGTCAAAGACTGGAGCAAAATTGTGAAGGATCGCAGAGAAGTACTAGGGGGCAGCAATCAGAAGCGCAGCCCATAATTAGGAGACAGGTTCATATGCATTCTCCAATATGATGAAGAAGGAGTGCTACACATGTTTTATGCTATTTTACCTGAGAGAGAGAGCAGCAGGAGTAGGTCCTAGGTATTAAGAACAATTAGTTAGTGCTGATTATATATGACTATGATGATGCTGAGAAGTTTTTATTATGTGCTACAATGTGTTAGAGTTGATGGTGATGCTGAGGAGGAGTAGTGATTAGGAGTAGGTCCTAGGAGTTGTTATTATAACTAGTGACCAAGTTGTTATATGATGTCTCATGGACGAAAATGATGATGATGAGTAGTTGTTATATGACAATGATGTATTATGATGATACTGTATGAAAACTTGTATAATGGCGTATGAATATACGGCATAAAACAAAAAACAAATACGTAATAATAGTAGTAGCGCGGGTAGAGAGGTGCGCTGCTAGTAACTACCAGCAGCGCTTTCTACAAAAAGCGCTGCTGCTAAGCAGGTATAGCAGTAGCGCTGGTGAACACACGCTACTGCTACACTTTAGCTGTAGCGCCTTATCAGTAGCGCGCTGTGCCGCGCTACTGCTATACCTAAAACCGGCGCTACTGCTAGGCTTTTCCCTAGTAGTGTGCGCCAACCCGCCCGTGGCGAGGAAAGGGGGAGAAAGAGAAGCGGAGGCATCCAGACCAACACACCCTTGTGCCGGCGACAGGTGACGCGACCGCATCGAGGCCACCCATCCCTCCTACCGAGCTCCTCGCCGAACACAACGAACTGGGTAGAAGGAGGAACGAACACATCCGGACCGGCACACCCCTGTGCCGCCGACAAGTGATACGACCGCATCGAGGACACCCGTCCCTCCTACCAAGCTCCCCATCGAGCACACCCTCGAGTCGCCCCACCATGGCAGCTGACACGCACCCCCGCGAGGCCACCAACAATCGTGCGCCCACCGACAAGGATACCGAATCGACCCGAATCCGCAGCCAAGGAAACTCACCGAAGATGCCGCTCGCGTCGCCCACCGCCCGTCGACGTCCATGAGCCGGACCACCTCGACGAGAAACCGACCAGCATGCCCAGCCATCCACTGCCACTGCGCCGCCACCTCCACCAGCTCGACGCCGCGACAGGGATGGCTGCTCGCAGCCCAAGTCGTCCCGACCCGCACCGCGGGCTCGGGCGGATCCGGGCCAACCCCCGCAGCGGCCGGCTGCACCACCCAGTCCTGCGTGCACCGTTGTCGCCGTCCGAGCGGACGGAGCCACGCCGCCCGCGGCCCGCGCCGCGAAAATGGACGCCTATGAGATCTGGCCGTAGACCAGCCGTCGTCACCTCAACCTCCGGGCACACCACCCTCCACCGCGCCTCCTGATGCATCGTGGCGCCCACCACTGTGTTTGCATGCCGCCGTGCCAGTCGCCCGCGCCCCGCGTCGGCCCTGTTTAGCGTGTGATCGAGGTTGCCCCGCCGTTGCCGGCTCTGGGCGGGCTTTGCCCGACCGAGCCTTGTGACGGCGGCAAGGGAGGAAGGGGAGGAGGGTCGGGGTTCCTGGCAACGGCGTGCTAGGGTTTCCTCCTGGTCGTCGCGCAGGGGCGAGATGGGAGGAGGAGATCCCCTGCTTGCTTTTGTTTCGCTCGCAACACTAGCATTTCGCAGCATCACCCATCTCTCTTCCTCTATCTCTCTGGCTCTAACATGTTTGACTGAAGAGATATTTTGATTTGAAACTTTGATTTTGCAAAAAAGAAACACATATAGTCAACCATCCATCCCCATGTGGAAAAAACTACCAAAACTCTCGTTTGCGACGAGTGGCAAACATGTGTTGTACCTTACGTTGCCATTTTGGAGCAACCTTTGCAAGAGGTACGACCTGAGGGTGTGGGCGGGTGAAGCGGACGTTGTACAATCTTTGGGCTTACTAGCAAAAAGGCTTTGCAACGGTAGAAAAAAACTTCATGCCGGCCTACAATCATATATGCATGGATCAGCCCCCCCCCCCTACATGTTCTCTATTTTAATATGACATCTCACCCATGTCGTCACTTATCCCCCTTCCCTCCTTCGCCGACGAAGGCCCCGGTGTTCACCTAATCTATTTTTTTATTGGCGGTGTTTACCAAACCACAACGAGCCCGAACATGGTCAATCCTAATGCTATGAACTCAACTACCGCACGTCACATTAAACCATGACAACGCAAGGGAACATTAAAAATTCAACCCATTCACGGGCTAGGATTTAAGTAGTAAATTATTATTTTTGAAATACATAGGATTTATTTTATGAAAAAAATATGCGCCAAAATCACATCGTTGTATCATCGTGCAAATGATAGTTTTTTTTTGCTGTTGTTGCTTTTTCACAATGTGATTGTTCCACACTTATGTCACACCAACTTTATGTTGTCATTGTTGCTTTTTTCATGAATTAATTAAAGAATATATTACAAAGTTATGTCTTTCTAAGAAATATATGAGGTATGGGAGTCTAAGAATATATGAGGTATGGGAGCGTTGTTCCTGGGTGTGTTCTGAAACCAAATGGCAACCAAATGTGAAGGACAGTTTGTTAATATAACAATTACTCCCTCTGTTCATAAATATAAGACGTTTTAGAGACTTGATACTCTAAAACGTCTTATATTTATGAACAGAGGTAGTACAAAATAAAAAAATTGGAAGTCAAACAATTACAGAATAACTGAAGTTCAACCCAATAAGAGGGGGGGGGGGGGGGTGAGATTTAACTCGTACACGCCATGCAAAGGCACCGTCCCTTTTTTTTAGGGTAACACAATTTAGTTATTTATTCAAAGTTTTAAGATATTCTTTTTTTTTTGCAGGAAAAGTTCTACTGATATATCTAGGCAATAACATGTGAGCACCCTCCAAGTCCTACTTCAGCTAAAATGTGAGCTGCTTCATTACCGGACGGACCTCCTAACCCAGCTTACTATTTCCTGGAAATCACGTAAGCCTATTCTTGCATCGCCATCGAGCATGGTCTAAATCTTGGCTAGTACATCCAGTTCCCGTGCGAGTTGCGCTCCCTTCCTCCGGAAGAATATCATACGGAAATCAACATTTAATGAAAACTTCGTGGAAACCATATTTTAAAGTTTTAAAAAAATCTGAAAAAAATATGGGATGTTAAGAGGGTGATGTTTTATTGCCACGCAAAATTTCAAATTGAAACACATTACGTGATGTGAGCTATGAAAAAGACAAATTTCAGCCCTGAATAGTGACATTACTGTTCGGCACTATTCAATGCTGATTTTGTCTTTTTCATAGCTCACATCTCGTAATGTGTTTCAACTTGAAATTTGGCGTGACAATAAAACATCATCCTCTTAACATCCCATATTTTTTTCAGATTTTTTTGAAGCTTTTCAAAAACATTTTTTGTGATTTTCACCGGTTTCCACCGAATGTTGGTTTCCGTATGATATTCTCCCCCCTTCCTCCAGACTCCATCCTTGGAGTACATTCCATTGCTCCCCGTCTGCTTCCGCTAGCAGGGTGACATGGTCGCTAGCCGTGTCCTTGTTTCCCGTGTTTTCTCACCCAGCCCTCTTTGTCCAGGTCCGCTGCGTGCTTTTTCTCCCCACGTTATTCTCTCTCTCTTTTCATATTTTTCGATAAAGGGAATATATTAATATCACGATGATATCAATTACATCGGGCCTCTGCAGCAACACAATATCAAAATGGTATTACAGATGCACACAGCTAAAAAAAAGCTAAAAAAAGAAAAGCTCCGCTACAGAGTTCTAGTCCTTGCAGCAACAGTACAACCACCACCAAAATAACACCTGAAATTCAAGTTCTCCAAAAGCGACGCCTCAAAGAAGGGAACAGTGCACAAACACCGTCGTCGCCCGATCGTAGATCTTGGGTTTTTACCCTGAAGATAATCACCGCTCTCAAAACAATGCCTTCAACAAGGCCTTTGTCAGGCACAACCAATTAAGGCCAGACCTTGGATTTTCACCCTGAAAGTTAAGACTTTGAACTTCACATGTATTGTCGCCCCCACTTACATACTGCTACTACGAAGCCCAAAACTCTAAGCAAGTTCATCATCGCCACAAAGACTCCAATCACCATAACCAGTCCTCCGATCTCGACTGTCATGACATTCTCCGCCTTTGACTTCACCATGGAACTACATATCCCATGATGGTAACAGATAGCAAAGCTTCGCATCACTCCCTCCTTAACGGAGAACCAATGGGCACGACCGAATCCCACCCGATCCAGCAATCTCCAGGCATAACGCGCCCATGGGAGTTCGTCGGTGGAGCCTTCCGGAACCCGACACTCAGGCTAGATCAAGGAGGACAGGCGTCGGGTAGAACTTCGTCTTGTCACTTGAGGAACCTCCTTCCGGTTACATCCCGCAACGTAGCCGGTTCATGCTTATCTCCTCAACAATGACCTGCATGGCACGATGATCGAGACGTAGTGGACGGATCCCAGTCCAATCCGGATGTAACTACCGTCAGATTTGACGGACTGACCGGCCATGCAGGGGCAGCCCGATCTGGCCGAGGCAAACTGACGGGAGCCCACTGGGACTGAAGGCCGGCAGCTGAGAAGGCACCAGCACGCCACCAACAGAAAGCGCTCGATCCGTTGGAGCGCCGCCATGAGGGCTGCAGATCAGATGCCAATCAGGATGCACAATCGCATAGGGGACCGGGAGGCGCTGCAGGATCAAGAAGAGAGGTAGCAGCGTCAGGAAGGGGCACCCCGCCGCCACCGCGGGCCAGCCAGGCGGCTGCCGGCGGCGGCGGCAAGGGGAAGGAGCGCGGACGAGGCTCCCTGTAGCGGCAGCTGGGAGTCGCCCCGTGAGTCGCTGACTCTCCTTCCATATAAAAGCTGTGGGAAGAGAATTAAACAAGTCAACAAGCAGCCTCGAGACTTGATATCGTCCTTGAGTTTGCTGGCTTTTGGTTTGACAGCTTTTGGTTTGAGTTCCTGCACTGAAGCTGTGAGTTGCTTGATCACTCCATGTGGTTTTTCTTCTCTCGTTGACAGCACACTCCATGTGAATTTTCACAGTGTTTAGTTTTCTGGGTCTTTTGCTACCACTTAGGTCAGCATAATATCGTCCTTGTGTGGGTACGAAAACAAATAGGGGCCAAGATTTATCTGCTTCTATTTAGAGCATCTCTAGCAGACCTCGTATAATGCCTCGACCCGTAAAATAACCATCAAAATACGGGTCCACGCGGAAAAAGCTGCTCGATCAGACCCCGCAAACGCGTCGGACACGTAAATATTTTTGCGGGGCGCGACAAAATTCCTACCCCAACCCGTGAAAACGCAGGTTCTCCCCCTCGCCCCGTCGGTGCCCTGTATATGGCGGGAGCGGTTGTGGGGGGGGGGGGGGGGGGGAGGACATTTCAGCCCGTACTTTTCCCCACCCACCGCCGCCTACGATTCTGGCCATACCAGCCGTCGGGATCACGTCGGTGGGCCGCCACACGCCCGAGATTGACCTCCACCACTTCCTCCTGTCTCGGCCGGCCGAAAAGTTGCAGATCGGTGGTTGTTTGTCACGGCCGTCGGATTTGGCGTTTCCGACAACCGACGGCTGCACCAAGCCATGGATTGCTCAGGGAGCACCCCTTACTCCCCCGGCAAAGCCCCAGCACCGCATGCAGGTACTGGTTCGTCCTCTAGCTGCCGTCGTCGGTTTGTCGGCAAGGACTCGGTCGGTCGTCGCCCGGGCTCGGCGCTCGCGCAGCGGCTCGCCGATGCCGCTCATACAGTGCGACGACTGCACAAAGACAATGTTGGGGCTAACATCTAGAACGTCGCGACACCCCGGACGGGTGTTCTTCAAATGCAAAAAATGACGGGGTATGTTCTTGTTTTCATTCGGCTTTGTCAACCTATTCGGTTCAATTTCGATAGCTTATTGAGATGGTCATGTGTGTCGAAAGGTGGATGCTCATTTTGGTATTGAGAAAAAGAATACATCGATTTATTTATAGGAAGAAAACTAATAGATGTTCGTGCACTCGTTGGTAGAATTGAGGCATGATGCTTCTGCATGTGCAATTAAAGAAGAAACTAGATGGGAAGCAACATCTGCTTCTTTAGAATCAAAGAAGAAGAATGAATAAATGTAAGATCAAGAATCCGCAGATCAACAATAAAGGCATGGAGAAGATGTTGGTCGAACTAGTGAGAGCAGTTACGGAAGTTGGATATCTTCTAAAATGCCTAATTGTGGTTCTTATTTTCTTTGGTCTTGTTATTCTAGCAAAGATTTGGTGAATTAGTATGTATCCAATGCCCTTGAAGAAAATAAGAAACAAAGAAATGTGTTTTCATGCCCGAAATTGAAATGCAAATTACTGATTTACTGACCGGCACAGGCGGCATCCAAGCAGACCGACCCGTAAATACAGGTTCGCTTTGCAGACCCGTAAATACAGGTCCACTTTGCGGGGTCTGCTCGGTCGCTTTGTGGGGTCTACTCGGCCGCCGCCCACGCCGGCCCGCTAAACCGTTTTTTCGTAAACTATAAACGCATTTTGCAGGCCCGCATTATACGGGGTCTGCTGGAGATGCTCTTACTACACCATACGTGTATCATGTAAGACTACTTCACATCAAAAGGGTATCAAAGGCCAAGATCTCTACCAGCAATAGTAATAAATAGATATATGTTAACTACTAAATTTGCTCCCAGCCTGCATAAGCGATCTATTACATTATATTATTAAATCACTGCCATTGCTGCAGACACAACTAGATGTGGGAAGCACAGTGCAAAAGGATGAGGGATGGTTCAATTTCATACTCTCGTAAACAACGCTCGTTTGACAGTTATCCCATTCTTCAGAATCTTAATTATACTGTTGCGTCAGTCTCGGTCTTCTTGGATGGAAGGATTCCAACAATTCGTGCGATCTCTGTCTTTCTTCTGATATAATCATCATAGAACTTTGGCTTATCAACCTGAAATGGAACAAATTTCACTAGATAAATCATCTTTCAAAAGCATGCATAATGCAGAGGTGAACTCACAAATTACAGTACCCGCTTTTTAACTGCGTCTGCAATCAACTCCTTAGCTCCATCCTCTTCAACCTGAGGGCAAGCAGACCATATATCAGATAAAAGGAAATATTTCAATGGATTACACTTGCACGTCGCATACAAAAGACGCTACTTACTCCAGGCCGAATGGCTGCCGTGCAGGTTTGGAACTGAAGGCAGGAAGATGAAAAGAGATAAGCATATACACAGAAAGGAATATTAAGTTACAAGTGCAAATTATCTATCTATTAACCAAAACAGCCGACATACATCCTTTTCCAGCCGCGTCATGGTGAAATCATGACCCAGCGCAGTTTGCATTAAATCTTGTCGTAGCGGAAACCTGTTCAGCTCACAAACGACCTCCAGAGCCGCTCTGAAACTCTTTTGAACATTATTCAAGGAAAAAGTCATGCATTGCTAAGCATATACACTGTATGCAAAAACAAGGAATCACCAGTAAATAGTTGCTTAGATGTGCAGACACTAACCATTCCCTTTTTGACCAGTCGCCAAATCTCAAAATACAAATCATCATACTCCTTCAACCAAGTATGATTATAGCCCATGCTCTCTTTACACTCCTATAAATCAAGTGAATGCAGCTGTCAGATACAACATAGTAGCCACTGTAAGCTACATTAAATTAATGTATGCGAGGCATCTTACATAGTAGCCATTGTAAGCCAAAGTCGGAGTGATCTTGGGAAAGCTTGTAGCAGCAATCTTAATTGCCTGATAAGCTCCCCGGGAAGATATGCGATCCCACTGAACAAACAACAAAGTTATGAGCTTGCTACAAGATAAACAGATAATTTACAGTGTCATTCCAAGAATTTTGTAAGGCCATACTTTGACGGATGAGGGGTCAATATCGATATAATCTTCCATCCACTGTTGCCAGAGAAAAAGAGGAGTAGTTAGTCCAAAGAAATTTGAAAGCGTTGAACAAAATAAGATGATTTCCTTAACTGCCTCGTCTTCAATAAAATGGGCCGGGGGGAAACCCCTTCTCATAAAAAAAAGATTTCCTTAACATGATCTGTGATGGATACCTTCAGTTGCTTGGATAATTCCTCACAGTACTTGACATACTCTTGTTCAAGGTCATAGCTATGAAGGTAGCTGTGGTAGTCACTCCACCTGATGTACTGAGTACTGCCCTGCATTGAAAAGGATAGAGATAGAAAACCGATTGCTTAGAAATGTTTAGAACGACATGCTATAACCTAAGCAATTACTCCCCTCCGTCCGGAATTACTTGTCACCAAAATAGAAAGGAATGAATGTATCTAGAACTAAAATACGTCTAGATATATCCATTTCTATGACAAGTAATTCTGGACGGAGGGAGTATATTTTAACTGGAAGACTTGAAGCTGCAAAAAAAACTATTCAATTTAAACTACATATGATAAAGAACTAAAGAAGTGGCTAATATTTATCAGAAAATACAATTCAGATGCTTAAAGAAAATCATGAGGGGCAGTCAAAGAGTCTACAAGCGAACCTTTTCATAGTGAGCACTAAGCAACAAGGCAGAAGAATATTTTTCTGGTTGTCACTATATTTAATTTTGTGAGTTACAAATTCCCGTGTATCAAAACGTTATGAACACTTTGTTTAAAGCAAAGATTACTACAGCTCACTAAACGTACCATGAACTCACATCTCAGTGTAATTGGTGTATATATAATCTGGTCCTGCTACGTTTTTCTACTTCTTTTTAAACAAGACCGCCATAGCTTTGGAGACTGTAATGTGATTGCCAGACATTTGTACTAGTACAACTGACCACAATTATAAATTGATGAAGATCACTCACATAATTTCTAGGGACTAGCCGTTCGTAGTCACTCAGGGAAGCACATTTGCAGTAAGCAGGGTGGAAAAACCAATCGAGTGTTCCGTCTTCTTCAGAGCTAATGAAAAATATGTTCTCCTCAAGAAACTCCATATTAAAATCAGCCTCAGTTATATCCATAAGTTTATCAGCCAGAGTTTTATCCATAAGGTCATCATCCTCTTCCGCTGAAGTGTCACCTTCCTCACGGTATAGAAGTTGCTTCTCTTTCAACATAGCTAAATATTCCCTTTGTTCCTTATCGTCCTCTCCTTCCTCCTCAAGAAGGTTATCAGCATGCAGCTCTTCCTTGGGCTGTGTCAACTGCAGACAATGAAATGGCATAGAAGATCAAATTAAATGCAAACAGGAGGTTAAATAATGCAGCACATGTAGCATAGAAGAGATGGAAAATGCTCGCAATAGAATGCATGGTATGCATGTGAAGATAGATGTGGAACCTTGTATTTGTAATATCTGAAGCGGCACAGTGCATGGTCAATGCATTGCTGATCGATATCCTTTCCTTCCAGCCTCGCTTTAAGATCAATCCACGGAGGCCCGGAAGCCAGCTGACCATAGTAAGCAAGGAACTCCTGAACGCTGATATCCTCTCCAAGACCTAATCGATTCAGCTTTTCGATCAAAAGTTTCGCTTCATGTCTATCTTGTATCTGCCACTCTGATTTCTTGACATCAACTACACACTCGTCAGAATCAGATTCGTCGATGTCATTGGCAGCATCAGCCTCCTCTGCAGGGTGCTCGTGCTGGTCTAGCAGCTCACCACTCAAGCTGGTATCAGCCTCCTTTGCAAGGTGCTCGTGCAGCATTTCACCACTCAAGCTGGTATCAGCCTCCTTTGCAGGGTGCTCGTGGAGCATCTCCCCACTCAGGCTGGTATCAGCCTCCACCTTTGAGGTCCGCTTCTGCAACACCCCTCCGCTCAAGCCCGTATCAGCTTCGTCTTCTGTGCAGTGCTCCTGTGGTATCTTCCGACTCGAGACTATGCGTGCCTTCTTTGTGTGGTGCTTGGCGCGAGATTCTTCACAATCCTGGGCAGCTGTGTTGCAGCAAAGAGCAACCACGGCTTCAGATCCTCCCCTCAAGGCCATGACTTCCGCCCCCTCTCCGGTATGCACCGTCGGCACCCCTCCGCTTGAGGATAAATCAGCCTTCTTGCACGGCATCTCAGCGCTCGAGCATGCCGCCGCCTCTGCAGGATGCACCATATGCACCCCTCCGTCGCTCGGGGCCGCACGTGCCGCCGCCTGCACCATCGGCACCCTTTGGCTCGGAGACGCAGATGCCGCCATCTCTCCAGGATGCACCATCGACACCCCTCGGATCAGGGCCGCGCGAGATGCAGATGCCGCCGTCTCTTCGGGATGCACCATCGACACCCCTTGGATCGGGGCCGCAGCGATCTCCCCGCCGGGATGGACTGTGGGCGCCCCTCTGCTCGAGGCCTCAACAGCCTTCTTGCGCGGCATCTCCGCCCTCGAGTCCGACCACGCCGCCCCGCTCGAATCCGATCCCGCCGCCCCCTTCTTGCGACGCGTCCGCGGCATCCCTTGAAACCCTAACCTAACCACCAGTTACGGGCGGAGAAGGGGTGGGGATTTGGGGTCGGGGGGGATGGCTGTTTGACGAAGTCGGTGTGGGGACCTCCCATATGCTGCCGGTCGCTGCGGCAAATGCACAAGCGCGTGCGTGGTTGGGTAGGCCGGCCCATGTTCTCGACGGCCCACCTATTTACGTGCTGTACTGTTTTCTTTCCGGTTTTCTCCAACAATAATGCCTGCAGTAGAAAGTTTTATTTTTCTAGAATACGCACAAGCATTGTGTATCTCATGTATATAGAAGAAAGGGGGACCCCTCCACAATTTTACCAACATGGCGCAGGGCCTACATTAAGGTCTATCTCTCACTACTCTCCTACCTAGACAATCTTTCGAAGAACGGGTAGAGCTCACGGCGCAGTAGGCCAGCAATGCACCATCCCTTCTTCCACTACCCTACCCAAGAGTCTACGCGCCGACACGGACGCATCCTCAAAGACTGTTGAGTTTCTATGCTTCCACGTCCCCACCTAACTAATAGGAGAATCGAATGCACCTCCTTGCATCTCCGGTTGTCTTGCGGTATCGACGAACTCCATCATACAAGCTTGTCCTCCTGGCCTAGTGTTCACTCTGGTTTTCCCCAAGCCGTCCATACATTGTGCCAAATCAACCTCGTAAAGACAGATGACACCAAAAGGTCATCCACTGTTTCCGACCCTTGATCACACAAGGGGCAGTGATCCTGATGCGGCAGACCCCTTCGCTCGAGGCGATCTGACGTCCAACACCGATTCTTGAGCGCTCGCCACGCAAAAATTTTGCACCTAAGTGGTGCATAGTTGTCCGAGGTAACCGTGGCTGCAGGATCAATCTCCCTTCCATAGCTTGCAGTTATATGCCGAGCTGACCGAAAAAAATTCGGAAGGCTCCCACGCCCACCGAACACGGTCCCCCAAATCCGGGATCAAATCAATGGCCGCAACACACTCCCATAGCACAAGGTATTCTCCCAACTCCTCCGCGTTCAGATCCGGGCCTATGTGTCGTGGCCAAGATCCAGCCAAGGTCTCCTGCACCGTCCTGGATTCCTTCACATGAGCTCGAACCCTATCATAGAGCTTGGGCGCGACCTCTTGTACCCTCGCTCCATGCAACCATATATCCTCCCAAAAGTAAGAATTTTTGTCATTGCCAAGATCCACAAACACCGTCGATCGATAGATGAGCCACGCTTCCGATGGGACTGCTAGCTGAAACTCGGTCCAAGGCCTCTCTGTCGTGGTTTTGTCACGGCAGATGTCCGAAGACTTAGGTTCGAGGCCATCGCCAAAGGGGTGGACTCAAAGGGGTTGATCGAGACGAGGGACACGAGTTTACCCAGGTTCAGCCCCTCAAGAAGAGGTAAAGGCTTACGTCCTGCTTGTATTGTATTGATTGGAGTGTCGATTACAAGGGAGCGGTTTCGCTTGACCTAGTTCTCGACTTGTTGGTTTCTTGTCTAAGCCGCCCCAGGGACAAGCCTTTATATAGGAGGTCAAGGCCCCGGGTTACACGAGTCATAAACCAACTCATACTACGCAGCCTACTCTGTCTCTAAGCCGCCTTGCCATCTTGGGCAAGCCGTCTCCGTGCGGCTTAACCACCCGGGTCTTCTTACCATCTTCTGCCTCTGGCCCTCCGTCTTGGCCCGTCTGGTAAGCCGCCACGTGGCCTGGCCTTTATCTTCCGGCCCACCTTATGGATCTTGGGTTATGAGCCACCAGGTATGACCCGGCCCCTCCTGGGCGGGTCTTACCACGGGGTTATATCCCCAACATTAGGCCCCAGGTTGATTTGAGCCAGCTCATGTCAATCTTCAATTTACTTGGCGGCGAGTCTCATATTCTGTCACCTGAAAAACCTATAACCCGCCATGACATCACGTCGAATATTCCGAAAGATTCTGTGACGTTCGCAACGGCTCCTCGCATCGAAGGGTCATCCCGAAAATCGAGGCGCCAACCTCGGTCCATCATCACTGCACTTCCTTGATTTTCGCGCGCACGGTTGCCGTTCCAACTTATAAATAGGGACACGTGGTGTTCTTTTCCCCTCCTCTGTTGTCGCTGTCATCTTCCTACTTCAAGCGACTGCACCTCCAGAGCTCCGCCGCCGCCGACTGGACCTCGCCGTCGTCCCCATTGCCGGCCGCTGCATCAGCCTGAGTCAGACCAGAGCTTCGCCGGCGCGTCCGCCTCCGCCAGGTATCTCTTCTATCTCTTGTTGAATCTATACTCACCCCCATTAGGGTTCCCGAGTTCTTCGGGTTTCACTGTTGTTCATGGCAGTTCGTCATTGTTCATCATAGTACATACCACCAAGCACCTCTTTGC
Organism: Elymus sibiricus; assembly: GCA_039707655.1. NCBI lineage: Eukaryota > Viridiplantae > Streptophyta > Magnoliopsida > Poales > Poaceae > Elymus > Elymus sibiricus. The sequence goes on from CM077669.1 coordinate 444,824,127, forward strand.
ATCCCATTGCATCGCCCATCTGTCACGGTTGCTCACATAATGTCAATGCCCGCCTGTTTTGGCTCTGTATAGCACTCATCCCTACGTGCAGACCACCTGTTCTTCCACTGTCGTTTTAGGTTTTTGAATATGTTTCCTTTTATCTTCGCCCGTAGATCTTGCAGCTATAATGACGATATGTGAAACCTGTTTGTCCACACTTAGCCATATTTTCCAGCGTTGGCTTGCTCACCTAACCCGCCATTGCATTGGCGACTCTCGAGGACATATTTCGGCGGCTTAGCACCTTACCATTATGCTGACCATAGTTGCTTTGACTGCTGATCATTTTTCTAAGCCGCCATACTTTGGACTTTTTCGCAGTTTGACCCGCCATCATGTCGAGAGCACCTTCGTCTTGTGATTGGGTTAGCTCCGGAGTCACCGAACAGCTCTTACTCGACTTCGTAGAATCTGGTATCCTGCCAGCTCAGGATGTCATACACTGGCGGGTTCCAGGACCAGAGAAAAGACCTGAGCCTAAAGAAGGAGAAGTTGTCGTGTTTACTGATCACCTCTTACGCGGCTTCAGCCCACCCGGGTCAAAATTCTTCCGGGATGTTCTTCATTTTTTCAAGCTTCATCCTCAAGACATTGGTCCGAACTCTGTCACCAACATGTGTCAATTCCAAGTGTTATGTGAAGTTTACTTGCAAGAAGAGCCGTCCGTCGACCTCTTCCATGACTACTACTACGTCAACCGCCAAACCGAAGTGGCGGCTGGACCGAGCTTAGAACTTGGCGGCGTCTCTATCCAAAGGCGGAGAGACTTGCCTTACCCAGCAGCTACCTTACCAAGCCACCCCAAGGATTGGAACAAGACTTGGTTCTACTGCAAAGACACTTCCCCTGAAGAAGAGAATCCACTGCCATGTTATCGTCCCACTCGGCTTTGCTATACCGAACTCCCAGACCGGATGTCTGCCGCAGAACGAGCAAAATATGCTCCGGCTTTCGCAAAGGTCAGGGCCTTGATGGCCAATGGCTTGACTGGTGTCGACCTAACCCGCTGCTGGGTTAGCTGGAAGATCTTGCCGCTGAGCCGGCGTGACCGTCTCATGTGCCAATATACGGGTGAACCTAATGACCCGCTCTGCTTCAGTACCGTTCCTCTGACCGAAGAAAACGTCAACTCCTCCGTCAAGGGCCTTCTTGGCGAAAAGCAAGCAGTTTGCAACCAAGTTGGGTTAGAACCCTTTTGCGTCAAGAACCCAGCTCCAGCCGTAAGAACCTCCCTTTTCCATCAAGCAGGTCAAATTTGTTTTTACTGTCTTGCTCCTTCTTACCTTTACTGGCGGCTTATGCACAGGCCGGCTCTTCTTTCTGGAAAAAGAAGTATACTCCTCCTGTGAGGAAACCTAAGGCGGCTAAGACTCGCGTTCAAAAGAAGAAGGCCGCCACTCAAGACCCGCCTGAGCTTGACGACTCAAAGGTAGAACTTGATTCCCTTGGCCGTCTCTTTATGCAACTTATTAACAATAATTATTCATAGGAGGAAACGGAGACCAGCCACGCAGACGCCCCTGAGGTAACTTACATTTCTTCTGACTCAGAAAACCTTCCACCAGAGAAAGTGCGGCGGGTCATCCGAAAAGTCCCTTTTTCTCATCCTCTTGCTCATTTAGACCCCAATTTTATTTTGAAAACGCAACAGCACAATTCTCGACGTCAGACCCGGAGCGCCGGCTCTGAAGATCTTGTGGCCGGGTTATCGCACGCTCCGACTCCGCGGAAGCGGCCAGCTGAGGTATTTAACTGAGATGAAACTTTAATCAAACTTGCATTGTAACCTTACTCTGCTTTGTATTGACTTAACTGTCCTCGGGATTCTCCACCTTCATCTGGCGACTCGACCGCCACAAAACTGCCTCCAATGAAGATCAACCCAGAGTGCGTATCTTTACCTTTGCACCATACATTTTAATACCCTTGTCCTGTATGCAATAATCTTTCACGTCTTCCAGTGCCCAAGCAAAACGAAGGAAGACCAGCGGGCCTAAAGCCGCCCCAACTGCCCGAGAGCCAGAGATGACTAAGCCGGCCGCTCCTTCAACTCACGCTGAGCCAGCTGATATGACAAGAAATGCACCTGAAGACGTTCCTCAGCCCTCTGAGGCGGCTGATCCCGTCATGGCACCTGAAGACCCTGCCAGGGATGATCCTAAGCCGCCCAGCCCTTCAACAGCCGTCGAAGACACAACTCTTCCAGATGTTATCTTCACTGGGATGGGTCATCAATCTCCCGAGCCTCATGTACTGACAAGGCATTCCGGCATGGCTGAAACTTCCTCTCCTGAGAAGCTTGAGTTTGAATTCCCTGTGCTGGAGAAGCTGACTGCCGACGAGCTTCACGCTGGTTATCTGAACCGCCTGACCACAAGCCGGAATATGGAGCTCAAGCTTATTGGTCTGATGAAGAAAAAATATGAGATAATCTCTTTGCCTATTCTTTCCTTGTACCCTTATGTAGCCGCCAAGAGCTGGCTTTAGTATTGCAAATAGTAGACCAGGTCTTCCAAACTATGCCACACTGCAACTTGCTTAGCCTATAGCCCCCAAGTATTGGGTTAGTATAAATAGTAAACCGATACTTATTGTGCAGAGTTGATCAATGGTAGCCCCCAAGTTCGGGTCAGTATTAAAATGATGAGCCGGAACTTTACGTAGAAAACTTGGAAATCACTGGTCGTAGTCCCCAAGTGCCGACTTATCTTGACGAAGATGAGCCGGGACTGTAATTTAGTCGTGAAGAACTCCGCGTGCAGCCCCCAAGTGCCGGCTTGTCTTTGCCGAGATGAGCCGGAACTTGATGAAAGATTTGAGAGCTTCATCTGTAGCCCCCAAGTGCCGGCTTATCTTTGCGGAGATGAGCCGGAACTGCAGTATAGCCTTGAAGAGAAAACATACATTAGCCCCCAAGTGTCGAGTATATTGCTTGCAATCTGCTTGAGACTTGTAGCGTAATTGCTTCATCAATTATCCTTCAATAACTCATCCTGGCGACTTAAACCTGTTTTGTACTTGTATGATACAGGATGCTTTAGAAGCGGCTGAGTCTGAGCTGACCAGCCTAAAAGGAAATCTTGCTTCACAACAAACTGCTCGGTCCGAGGCGGAAAATAAATGGCGGGTTGCCATCGAAGATCTCGAGAAGACGCAAGTTGATTTTGCTCTTTTCAAGAAAACTGCCGAAACTGAACAAGGCGCCCTGACCAAGCGCGCAGATGACGCTGAGGGGCGGCTTACAGTTGTATCAGAAGAACTGCAAAGCCTCAAGCGCCATATCTCCAGGATGACCTCTGCCATCTTTGGTGAGTTTTAAAGACTTAGCCAATTTCTTTGCTTTGAAAATCTTGTGGGGGCGACTTATAACGCCAAACACGTCTTGCAGGTCAGAGAAGCCGCCAGTTGTCATCTGATAGGTTGTTGAAATTGAAGGCCGTGTACTCCTTGGCGGAACAACTGTACTGCGGGACTCTTTGCACCATAAAGGCAATGTTAACTGAGAAGAGCATCCCTCAGCATATGAAGGGAGTTATCGAACTTTTATCCACGCTGCCCAAGCAGGTTGAAGAGCTTAGACGATCAGCCGCCCGGCAGGGAGCTATGGCCGCGCTAAGCCGATGTCTAGCTTTTGCTCCTGAGCTGACTGCTGAAGAGATGATGGATGGGTTCCCATCCAGAAAAGATGACGGCTCAGAATTCACAGCAGAAGACTATGCTCGATGCAGGAAAGCTTCCAGGGTGCTTGCATCAACGCTAGTGGATGAACTTGATCTATCAACGTACCAGGCGGCTTACAGCGAGCCCAGCAAGAGAGTGCGCGGTCCGACTTTTGAAGCCAAAGACTTGAATCCTGCACGCCGTAAGCACCTTTTCGCCCCTGAGATTGACCCGTCTGCCCTCTTCGAAGAGGCTCAGTTTGAAGCTCTAACAAAGTGCAACTGGGATGTGGACAATCTTCAGATAGAAGAGGTCGAAGACCCGGCGCAGGATGACCCGCCATCGAGCTGAACACCATAAATTTGATAACTCGGCCGCCTGAGCCGCCAAACTGAAAGTTGTACAAAACTTAAGTCTGTTGCCTTTTGGGCTCTCGTGGAGAGCTTTGTAATAGGCTTAGAAAAACTTTAACTGTCTGAGCCGTGCCATCGTGCACGTATGAATCTGTTGCCTAGCTTGACATATGCTTTGTTTATCTTTGTCCGGCTTATGATGCCAGCTTGCACGGCGGCTCATCTGAGAAGATAAACCCTGCAAAAATAAACAAGACAGAATATACTCTGTTTTGCTGTAAGGGCGGCTTGAAAAAGCACAACCCGGAGATGTTAAATCTCATGATCTTTCCTTTTTTCCAAAAACTTATAAACTGGTTCTTCTGGGTAGTCTCACTACTTGAACTCTTAACAGTACATTGTCTCTAGCGAGAGTGACCGTCAATTCTTTGACCGGCTCAGGGTCTCTAGACGAGATTAACTGGTAAGAGCGTAGCGAACCAGAAAGAGACGCAGAAGGGGGTGAATACCCTTAGAACCCATAAGCTACTTCTCACGTGACATAAATCCATCGTTTGGACCTCAAGGGTACGACGGGCCACTTGGCGGAGAGTACGCAGCAGATGGGAGAGTTTGCCTCGCCGCTGTAAGAGGCCCTTGCAGGGGGTAAGTGTACAACTCGCTGCACCCCTGGCAAAGCGGCAGCAACTTACAGGCAGGTATAACCCGGCCTTGCAGATCGAAAAAGGGGGTAAGTTCACAACTCGCTGCACCCCTAGTGATCTTTGTTGACGGAGTCAACGTTTGGGTCCACGACCCACCTTACAGTGGCTGAGAAGCCTGATCGAAAGGGTTGAAGCTTAACCCGGTGGGTTGAAAGCCCCCAAACGACCTTGTTGACGGAGTCAACTTTTTGGGTCCACGACCCGCCTTACAGTGGCTGAAGAGCCCGATCGAGAGGGTTGAAGCTTAACCTGGTAGGTTGAAAGCCCCCAAACGACCTTGTTGATGATATCAACTTGTGCACCGTCTTGCAAGCCGCCAACTTGTAAGCCGCCAGACGATGGTGCTACTTTGGCTGAAGAGCCGATCAAGAGGGTTGAAGCTTAACCCGGCGGGTTAGAAGCCCCCAAATGACCGTATGATTGTATCCAGCTTTGCACAATTGTAGATACGTAAAAACGGCAGAGGCCCCGGCTTGGAGGGATGCCAACTTTATTATATATATATATGTGATATATACAATGATGATGTACAATGAAGGGAGTCGATGACTCAAGTATAGTAGGGCCGCAGATGAGCGATGTTCCACGGCCGTTGGGTCTCCTGCCCAGAAGTGCGTGACTCGTCTCGTACGTCAATTAGATAGTATGACCCGTTGTTGAGGTTTCTGCTAACCACAAAAGGTCCTTCCCATGGAGGAGACAACTTGTGCATGTCCGTCTGATCTTGAATCAGGCGCAACACTAAGTCGCCTTCTTGAAACGCCCGGGTCTTGACTCTGCGGTTGTGATAGCGACGCAGGTCTTGTTGATAAATCGCCGATCGAGCCGCCGCCAGATCACGCTCTTCATCCAAAGCATCTAACGCGTCCGGACGCGCCGTCTCATTGTCTGCCTCAACATAAGCCGCCACCCTTGGCGAGTCATGACGTATGTCGCTTGGTAACACGGCTTCTGCACCGTAAACCATGAAGAAAGGTGTATAGCCTGTTGACCTGTTGGGAGTTGTATTGATGCTCCACAGAACTGATGGTAACTCCTCAACCCAACAACCCGGTGTTCTCTGCAGAGGAACCATAAGCCGGGGCTTGATACCTCTTAGGATCTCCTGATTAGCTCGCTCCGCCTGACCATTGGACTGTGGATGAGCCACAGCAGAGACGTCAAGCCGGATGTGCTCACTTTCACAGAACGCTTGCATAGCCCCCTTGGATAGGTTTGTGCCGTTATCTGTGATAATACTATGAGGGTAACCAAAGCGATAGATCAGCTTTTTGACAAACTGAACCGCTGTAGCCGCGTCACACTTGCTGACCGGCTCAGCCTCCACCCACTTGGTAAACTTATCCACCGCCACCAGAAGGCGGGTCTTCTTGTCTTTAGATCTCTTAAAGGGCCCGACCATGTCAAGCCCCCAGACTGCAAACGGCCAGGTAATTGGGATCATGTGCAATTCCTGAGCCGGCACGTGAGCACGTCGCCCGAACTTCTGACATCCATCACACTTGAGAACCAAGTCTTCTGCGTCCTTATGAGCCGTCAGCCAGAAGAAGCCATGTCGAAAAGCTTTGGCCACCAGAGATTTTGAGCCGGCATGATGACCACAATCTCCGGCGTGGATTTCATTCAAGATCTCCTTGCCTTCCTCAGGTGAAACACAACGTTGAAAAACGCCGGTCACACTACGCTTATGCAACTCGCCATTGATGATCGTCATGGACTTAGATCGCCTGGTAATTTGCCTTGCCAAGGTCTCGTCCTCAGGTAACTCGCCGCGAGTCAGATACGCCAGGTAAGGTAACGTCCAGTCAGGAATAGCATGCAGATCCGCCACCAGCTGCCCCTCTGGGTCAGGCACAGCCAGATCCTCCTCCGAAGGTAGCTTAACTGATGGGTGATATAACACGTCCAAGAACACGTTAGGCGGCACCAGCTTACGCTGAGAGCCCAGCCGTGACAAGGCGTCAGCCGCCTCATTCTTGCGATGGTCAATATGATCTACTTGATAACCTTTGAAGTGGCCTGCAATTATATCCACCGCCTGACGATAAGCCGCCATCCGTGGGTCTTTGGAATCCCACGTGCCTGAAACTTGCTGAGCCACGAGATCTGAGTCGCCGAGGCATCTGACCCGGCTCAGATTCATCTCCTTAGCCACTCGAAGGCCATGTAGCAAGGCCTCATACTCAGCTGCATTGTTAGTACATGGAAACATCAACCTTAGCACATAACAGAACTTATCACCTTTAGGGGAAGTTAAGACAACTCCAGCCCCCGAGCCTTCCAACTGCCTAGACCCGTCGAAGTGAATCGTCCAGTATGTGTTATCCGGCTTCTCCTCGGGCGACTGACACTCTGTCCAGTCGTTTATGAAGTCCACCAAGGCTTGAGACTTAACAGCCGTGCGAGGTACATACCTCAGATTAAGAGGTCCAAGCTCTAATGCCCACTTAGCAATTCTGCCCGTGGCTTCTCTGTTTTGAATTATGTCTCCCAACGGCGCCGAACTAACCACCGTGATCTGGTGTCCCAGGAAGTAATGCTTCAGCTTACGATTCGCCATGAACACCCCATATATTAGCTTCTGCCAATGCGGGTACCGTTGCTTGGACTCAATCAAGACTTCGCTGACATAGTAAACCGGCCTCTGAACCGGATATTCCTTTCCTGCCTCCTTGCGTTCTACAACAATCGCAGCGCTGACTGCTCTGTTATTAGCCGCCACATAAAGGAGTAAGGGTTCCTTCTCAGCCGGAGCGGCCAAGATTGGCGGCTCAGTCAGTTGCCTCTTGAGCGCCTCAAACGCCTCACCCGCGGCTTTGCTCCAGACAAAATTGTCTGTTTTCTTCATCATCTGATATAAAGGGATTGCCTTCTCACCCAGGCGGCTTATGAATCGGCTTAACGCGGCGATCCGACCCGCCAGGCGCTGAACGTCATTGATGCACGCCGGCTCAGCCAGGGAAGTGATAGCCTGAATCTTGTCCGGGTTAGCCTCAATACCACGCTCAGAGACTAAAAATCCCAAGAGCTTGCCGGCAGGGACTCCGAAGACACATTTGGCCGGGTTAAGCATCATCTTGTAAACCCGCAAGTTGTCAAAAGTTTCCTTCAGGTCGTCCAGCAAGGTTTCCTTCTTCCTTGACTTGATCACAATATCACCCACATAAGCATGAACGTTGCGCCCAATTTGACTATGAAGACAGTTCTGCACACAACGCTGATAAGTCGCCTGGGCACTCTTGAGCCCGAAGGGCATAGACACATAGCAGAAAGCACCAAAAGGCGTGATGAAAGCCGTCTTCTCTTGGTCTTTGACTGCCATCTTGATCTGGTGATAACCTGAATAAGCGTCCAGGAAGCATAAACTCTCGCAACCCGCCGTTGCATCAATAATCTGGTCGATACGGGGGAGAGCAAACGGGTCAACTGGACAGGCCTTGTTAAGGTCCGTGTAATCCACACACATACGCCAAGTGCCGTTCTTCTTAAGCACCAGGACCGGGTTAGCTAACCACTCCGGGTGAAAAACCTCCACGATGAACCCTGCTGCCAAGAGCCGGGCCACCTCTTCTCCAATAGCTTTGCGCCGCTCTTCATTGAAACGACGAAGAAACTGCTTGATCGGCTTGAACTTAGGATCCACATTAAGATGGTGCTCAGCAAATTCTCTCGGTACACCCGGCATGTCAGATGGCTTCCATGCAAAGATGTCCCGATTCTCACGGATGAATTTGATGAGCGCGCTTTCCTATGCGGGGTCCATGTTAGCCCCGATAGTAAACTGATGTGACGAGTCGCCCTCAGTGAAATCCACCAGCTTGGTATCATCCGCCGCAAACTTGAGGGGCGGCTCAGATTCCGTGTTAGGCTTCTTGAGCGGAGTCATGTCTTCCGGGTCAACATTCTCCTTATAAAACTTGAGCTCTGCCTCAGCACAGCTTGACTCTGCATAAGCTGCGTCTCCTTCCTCGCACTCAAGAGCCGTCTTCCGATCACCATGCACAGTGATCGTCCCGTTCAACCCGGGCATCTTGAGCTGCAAGTAAACATAGCAAGGCCTAGCCATGAACTTAGCGTAAGCTGGCCGTCCAAACAGAGCATGATATGGGCTCTTGATTTTGACCACCTCAAACCACAAAGATTCCACCCTGTAGTTAAATTCATCACCAAAAGCAACTTCCAAAGAAATCTTCCCCACTGGATAAGCCGACTTGCCAGGTACCACACCATGAAAAACTGTTGAAGAGGGCTTAAGATCTTTATCAAGCAGACCCATCCGGCTGAAAGTGTCGTAATACATGATGTTGATGCTGCTGCCACCATCCATAAGAACCTTAGTGAACACATATCCTCCCACTTGGGGGGCAACCACCAAGGCCAGCTGCCCCGGGTTGTCAACACGCGGCGGGTGATCCGCCCGGCTCCAAGTTATGTCATACTCAGACCACTTCAAATACTGCGGGAGAGCCGGCATGACTGCATTAACCGCCCGCTTGCGTACCTTTCGGTCTCGCTTGTCAAGGCTGGTTGTAAAAACATGATACTGACCCCCACTGAGCTGTTTCGGGTTAGTATGGAACCCCGACTGGTTATGCTGCTGCTGGCCTCCACCGCCAGACTGTTGATGTCCTCCTTGATTGCCTTGACCCTGGTAACCGGACCCTGAACCGCCAGCTCCAAAGCCGGCCCCTGACCCGCCTGGCCCTGAGCCGCCGGACGGACCATTGCCGTTATTGCGATGCTGTTGAAGGTTGTAATCTCGAAACTGTCGCATGATGCTGCAATTCCTCCATGTATGGCCCGCCGGCCTATCAGGCTGACTATGCTCCGGACAAGGTTTATTGAGCAGCTCTTCCAGGTTAAAAGGAGCTTTACCCTTGTTAAAGGGCGCCCTGAAATTCCTGTTGCCCTTAGCACGGCCGTTTCCAGCGCTAGTGTTCGCCACCAGCTCTGACCCGCCGTCCGGGTTCTTCCGCTTGCCAGAATTGCCGTTGCCAGCCGCGTTTTGCTGCTGACCTTTTCCATTGTTACCCTTCTTCCCCTGACTTGATTTTTCATCATCAGAGCCCGGGTCCTTCGTGTTGTCAGAATCTGTATATTTGGTGAGAGCCGCCATGAGCTCCCCCATGTCTTGACACGAGCGCTTAAGCCGGCCAAGCTTCTGCTTCAAAGGCGTAAAGTGGCAATTCTTCTCCAGAATCAAACCGCTTGAGCCGCTGTAATCTGTTCTGAAGAGTGGATGATGGTTGAGACCCGCCGGACCCAATGATGAGCCGACTCGTCCGCCTGTTGCACACAATGATCCAAATCCACGATCGTCATGGGCTGCTTGCACGTTCCTTTGAAATTTTTGATGAATTTCGCCTTCAACTCGGCCCAGGAATCGATGGTGTTGGGTGGCAATCCCTTTAACCACGTGCGAGCTGGCCCTTCTAGCATCATGATGAAGTATTTGGCACATACTGCATCACTAACATCCAACATCTCCATGGCCAGCTCATAGCTTTCAATCCAAGCTTCTGGAGGTAAGTCAGCTGTGTAGTTGGGCACCTTGCGAGGGCCCTTGAAATCCTTCGGCAGACGCTCATTCCGCAAAGCCGGCGTTAAGCACGGTACTCCCACAGCCCTGGAAGTTAAGCCTGCTCCAACTGAGACGGAGGGTTCTTGGTGAGCCGCCGCCGCTGCCAGAGCCGCCGCCTCCCGCTGTGCTCTCGCCCAGTCCACCAGCGCTTGAGCATCCAGAGCCGCCTGATCGGCCCGCGGCGGGTTCCGATGCCGTTCACTGCTGGAAACCGCCGGCGACTCATAACGCCGGCTGTAGCTGCGGCTGGGGAGGGGAGTTGAATGCACACGGCTCCGGCTGTAAGTATACTTCTCCTGCTGGGCCACCGCCGTCCGCAGATACCCAATAGCGTTCCGCACCTCTTCTGCAAAAGGCGCCTCATCGGGGATGGGAATTGTCTCAAGCCTGGTAGCCGCCGCCACCAAGTTCTCCACCGGGTTAGAATAATGACCCGCCGGTGTTGGGAAAGAAGGTGGAGTCTGGTTCTGCCGGGGCGGGTTGATCCGTTGATGCTGATCCGCCGCCCGGCTTCCAGGTACTTCCGCCGCCCGGGTTACGGTCAGAGGCACGTTCCGTCCCGTCCCTGGCGTGTTGAAGAGATTCCTTGCTTCGTACTGATCCGGCAAACGGGATTAATGCTTCATCCGTTGAACCGCCGCTGTTGACTGCTGCTCTAACTCAAGACGGAAAGCGTCTGCCCTAAGGCGCTCCGCCTTAGCATCCATCTGAGCCTTCAGCGTATTGATTTCCTGTTGGACCTCAGTCATCTGGTTCTTCAACCTTGCGATCTCCGTGTTACGGGCAGCTTGGTTTTCAGCCGTGACCTCCGTCGCCATCAGGGTTGTAAACTCGTTCATCAGATCCAGAAGAACCTGAGCCGGTGGCCTGCCTGCCCCAGATCCAGTCGCACCGGCAGCTGAACTGCCAGGAGCTGCCGCTGAACCGGCCATGAAGACGGCAACGCGGTTCGGCGGCTCATACTCCTCCGGCTCATGGAACTCCGACTCGGGGTAAGGCACGGCGTAGCCCCCGAGCCCACCATTGTGAAGCTGATAGATTGATTCCGTCTCTCCGCTTGATGATCCCTCATCTGAGCAGATGAGAGTTTCCTCCTGTGACATAGATCCTTCGAGATCCATGCCCTGAGTGAAGCCGACGAAGACATGCTTCCTTCCCGGCTTAGCACGGGCGGGTTGCACGTGTCGGGCGGGTTGCTCGCGCCGGGCCGGCTCGACGATGTCGGTGCAGGTGTCCGGCCCGGGTTCAGATCCGCCGATCTTGCCAATGAAGACGTGAATCCCGCCGAAGGGGACCCGGAAACCGTACACAATGGAGTCAGCCTCGGGGCCCCAGCCGGCGTCGTCGATGTAGAGCCGGCCACGGCGACTCTTGGTCATCCTGCCAACAGCGTACCCCTCGATCCCTGGGAGAGAGCCCTTTGAGAACTCAAGACCACCGAGTGCTAGCCCCACGGTGGGCGCCAACTGTCGTGGTTTTGTCACGGCAGATGTCCGAAGACTTAGGTTCGAGGCCATCGCCAAAGGGGTGGACTCAAAGGGGTTGATCGAGACGAGGGACACGAGTTTACCCAGGTTCAGCCCCTCAAGAAGAGGTAAAGGCTTACGTCCTGCTTGTATTTTATTGATTGGAGTGTCGATTACAAGGGAGCGGTTTCGCTTGACCTAGTTCTCGACTTGTTGGTTTCTTGTCTAAGCCGCCCCAGGGACAAGCCTTTATATAGGAGGTCAAGGCCCCGGGTTACACGAGTCATAAACCGACTCATACTACGCAGCCTACTCTGTCTCTAAGCCGCCTTGCCATCTTGGGCAAGCTGTCTCGGGGCGGCTTAACCATCCGGGTCTTCTTACCATCTTCTGCCTCTGGCCCTCCGTCTTGGCCCGTCTGGTAAGCCGCCACGTGGCCTGGCCTTTATCTTCCGGCCCACCTTATGGATCTTGGGTTATGAGCCGCCAGGTATGACCCGGCCCCTCCTGGGCGGGTCTTACCACGGGGTTATATCCCCAACACTCTCCATGTCCACTCTTTTCAGCCATAGCCATCGCGTCATCAAAGCCACATTCATCCACTAAAAATTCGGGAGGCCAGGGCCTCCATCCCACTTAGGTGTGCATATGATATCCCATGCCACCGCACATCTTCCTCCACTTGCTCTATCCCGGGCCACCCAAAAGAAGCTGCGGCATATTCGCACAATGGATGTGATAACCTCCGGAGGCACCTCCAAAGCTAGCATAGCATGCACCGGCATCGCACTAAGCACCGCTTGCACGAGAATTAGACGTCCTGACTTGTCCATCAATGTCTCCCTTCATGTTGGTAGCTTGTTTTGGATGTATTGATGACCCACAAGAATAGGGGGTCAATCGTAGTCCTTTCGATAAGTAAGAGTGTCGAACCCAACGAGGAGCAGAAGGAAATGAAAAGTGGTTTTCAGCAAGGTAATTCCTGCAAGTACTGAGGATAGCAGTAACAAATAGTTTTATAGTAGTGATATTCAAAAGAAGTAACAAGTAATAATAGTAACTAATATGCAACAAGGCGGCACAATCCTTTTTGTAGCAACAGACAAGCCTGGAAGTTCTCTTATATAAAGTAAAGTGTCCTTGAGGACACATGGGAATTGTTGTCTAGTCATGTCCATCGTGTTTAGTTGATTCGCGTTTGTTACTTTGATAATTTGATATGTGGGTGGACCAGTGCTAGGGTGTTGTTATTACTTGTACAAACAACCCTCTTATGATTACCCCCTCTCGCAAGCATCCGCAAGTACAAAATAAGAATTAAGATAAATCTAACCATATCATGAAACACACATAAACTAGGGTTTAAGCTTCTGTCACTCTCACAACCCATCATCTACTTATTACCCCCCAATGATTTCCCTTAGGCCCAAATATGGTGAAGTGGCATATAGTCGATGTTCACATGACACCACAAAATTAAGAGCAACATACACATCATCAAAATATCAAACAAATACACAACATCACATGATTATTTATAACAAGGCTTATCCCATTCCTCAAGAACAAAAGTAACTACTCACAAATCATCACCATGTTCAAGATCAGAGGTAGAATGAATATGATTAAGGATCTGAACATATGATCTCTCACCAAGCAAACCAACTAGCATCAACTAAAAGGTGTAATCAACACTACTAGCACCACAGGTACCAATCTGAGGTTTTGGAACAAAGATTGAATACAAGACATGAACTAGGGTTTGAGATGAGATGGTGCTGGTGAAGATGTTAATGGAGATGGGTCCTCCCTGTTGGGGAATGTTGCATGGGAAACAAAAAAATTCCTACGCACACGCAAGATCTATCCATGAAGATGCATAGCTACGAGAGGGGGAGCGTATCTACATACCCTTGTAGATCGCTAAGCGGAAGCGTATATAACGTGGTTGATGTAGTCGTATGCTTCACGGTCCAATCTGATCCAGTGTCGAACGGACGACACCTCCGCGTTCCGCACACTGATACGTCTCCAACGTACCTACTTTTCCAAACACTTTTGCTCTTGTTTTGGACTCTAATTTACATGATTTGAATGAAACTAACCCGGACCGACGCTATTTTCATCAGAACTGCCATGGTGTTATTTTTGTGTAGAAATAAAAGTTCTCGAAATTGGATGAAACTTTTTGTGAATTATTTTTGGAACATATGAGGAATTATGGAGCGAAGAGCCACCGGAGGGGGGATGCCTATGGGCCACGAGCCAACAGGGCGTGGCCACACCCCTAGGACGCGCCCTGTTGGGTCGTGGGGCCCACGTAGCTCCCCTACCCTAATTCCAGTCCTATAAATTCACATCTTCGGAGAGAAAAATCGAAGAGAACTTTTCATCACGATCTACGAGACGGAGCCGCCGTCACCTCTTGTTCTTCCTCGGGAGGGCTGGTCTGGAGTCCGTTTGGGACTCCGAAGAGGGGGATTCATCGCCGTTGTCATCACCAACCCTTCTTCATCAACTACTCCATGATGCTCACCACTGGGAGTGAGTAATTCCTTTGTAGGCTTGCTGGTCGGTGATGGGTGTGGATGGAATTGATCATGTAATCGAGTTAAGTTTGATAGGGCTTGATCCCTAGTATCCACTATGTTCTAAGATTGATGTTGCTATGAGTTAGCTATGCTTAATGTTTGTCACTAGGTCCTGAGTGCCATGATTTCAGATCTGAACCTATTATGTTTTCATGAATATAAGAGTGATTTGGGTCCTATCTTGCAAGTTGTATGCACCTATTACGTGTCTTGATCCGCATACCCCAAGATGAGAATAATTGGGATTCTTTCCGGTGATTGCCGTAGTTTGAGGAGTTCATGTATTCACCATGTGTTAATGCTTTGTTCCGGTTCTCTATTAAAAGGAGGCCTTAATATCACTTAGTTTCCAATAGGACCCCACTGCCACGGGAGGGTAGGACAAAATATGGCATGCAAGTTCTTATTGCAAGCATGCATGACTATATACGGGATACATGCCTACATTACATTGATGAATTGGAGCTAGTTTTGTGTCACTCTAGTGTGTAACTATTACATGATTGATGTCATACATATATTTACATCGCTGCACCATGGCCTACGCTTTACATATATTGAATCTTGTTAAGTTACTATTTCTACTATCACTGTTACTACTGTTACAAAATTGTTGCTATTACTATTACTGCTACTACTATTATTTGTCGTGCTACTAAACCTTTGCCGTAGAGAGATATCCCAGGTGGGGTTGAATTAACAACTCAACTGTCAAGGCCGATAAATATTCTTTGGCTCCCCTTGTGTCGAATCAATAAATTAGGGTGAAATACTACCCGTGAAGACTGTCGCGATCCCCTATACTTGTGGGTTATCAAGACCTTTTTCTGGCGTCGTTGCCGGGAGTATAGCTATATTTATTATGTTAACTGAGGATATCCAATTGCTACTATGAAGAATCTGAAAGATACTCGAACTAAGATCGTCCTCTCTCGTACGAGAGGAGGTAATGAACTGCCATCTAGCTCTGCTTTTGATTCACCTACTATTTTGAATCAGCTTATTACACCATCGCCTATTGCTCGTTCTGATATATCGCTTGAACTTGATGATGCTACTTCTGAAATTAATGATGATACTACCACTACACTTGATTAAACTGAAACTATGCCACTGAATGAATTACTTGATGCTCATATGGCTAAAGCTGGAGAACTTGAAAATGCTAAAACTGATGAAGATTTTGAATCACCTGTTACACTTCGCTCTCCCAATAAATATGAATTGCCTTATGTATCCGAAGGTTATGTTATGGATGGGGAAGTAGCTAGGGACTTTCTTGCTTGTGAAAATAGAGACGACTTGAAGAAACTACTATGCAAACTGAAAGAAAATCTATGATGGAGAAAATGAAACGTGATCCTAAATTTGCCACTTCTCCTATATTTGTTACTGATGAGGATTATGAGTTCTGTGTAGACCCTGAGTTAATCCCTATAGTTGAATCTGATCCTTTCCATGGTTATGAAACTGAAACCGTCGTCGGACATCTCACTGAATTGAATGATATTGCTGCTTTATTCACTAATGAGGAAAAGATACGTTACTACTACATCCTTAAGCTTTTTTCCTTTCTCGCTAAAAGGCGAGGCTAAAGAATGGTTCCTTTCTCTTGCTCCTGGCTGTGTGCGTAGTCCCCGGGATATGCTTTATTACTTTTCAGAAAATATTTTCCTGCTCATAAGAAACAAGCTGCCTTACAGGAATTTTTAACTTTGTGCAAATTGAAGAAGAGAATCTCCCTCAAGCTTGGGGGAGGCTTCTCCTGTTATTTAGAGCTTTGCCTGATCACCCTCTTAAGAAGAATGAACTACTTGATATCTTTTATAATGGACTAACCGATGCTTCTGGGGATTTCTTAGATAGTTGTGCTGGTTGTGTTTTCAGGGAAAGCACTGTTGGACAAGCTGAAGAACTATTAAATAACATATTGCAAAATGCCGATGATTGGACACTTCCTGAACCACCGTCGGAACCTATTAAAAAGAAGAGAGGTATTCTATTCCTCAGTCCTGAAGATATGCAAGAAGCCAAAAGATATATTAAAGAAAAGTGTATTTAAACTGAAGATGTCAAGAAATTACCATCTATCGAAGAACTACAAGGATTTGACACCCTGACACAGGTAGTAGAGGTAAATTTTCTCCGAACCTTTAATGAAAGTGATATACCTTATACTAAGACTCCTAGTCAATGCATGGATGAATTTGATAATTACATTGTTAAGCAAGAGCATTTTAATAACTGTGTCAAAGATCAATTAAGACGTAATGCTATGATGATAGACCGCTTGAGTGACTTGATGTTTAGAATTGCTAATGATGTTAAGGGTCTAGGTAAACATGCTTCTATGGTTCACACCCAACTAGACCAAGTTGTTAAGTCACAAAATGATTTGCTTGCTGAAATAAATGATAATATGAATTATCATGCTGTTAGAGTAATGACTAGAGGAGGTAGAATGACTCAGGAACCTCTTTATCCCGAGGGTCACCCTAAAACAATTGAACTGGATTCTCAAAGAATTAATGATGATGCATCTAGTCCTTCTGAAAAGAAAAAAAAATGATAGGACTTTGCATGCTTCTAGTGAACCTGTTATAGAAAAGGAAACCTGCTGAGAGACATAATGATGTTTCTATTTCTGATGTTGAGACACAATCCGGTAGTGAACATGCACCTAGTGATAATGAAAATGATAATAATAATGACGATGTTCACATAGATGCTCAACCAGATGATAATAAAGAACCTGATAATGATGTGAAAATAGAACCTGCTGAAAATCTTGATAACCCACATCCTAAAAATAAATGCTATGATAAAAGAGACTTTGTGGCTAGAAAGCATGGAAAAGAAAGAGAGCCATGGGTTCAAAAACCCATGCCATTCCCTCGTAAGCCTTCCAAGAGTAAGGACGAGGAAGATTTTGAGCGCTTTGCTGAAATGATTAGGCATGTCTTTTCGCGCACTCGCTTGACTGATATTTTGAAAATGCCTCTTTATGCTAAGTATATGAAAGATATTATTACCAACAAAAGAAAAATACTTGAAACTGAAATTGCTACTGTGCTTGCTAATTATTCTTTTGATGGTGGAGTGCCTAAGAAGTTGGGAGATCCGGGTATACCCACAATACCTTGCTCCATTAAACGAAACTATGTTAAAACTGCTTTATGTGATGTAGGAGATGGTGTTAGTGCTATGCCTTTCTCTCTTTATAAGAGACTTGATTTGAATAAGCTTACACCTACTGAGATATCTTTGCAAATGGGTGATAAATCCACCGCTTTACCTATTGGAATTTGCGAGGATGTTCCTGTTGTGGTTGCAAATGTTACTATCTTAACAGACTTTGTTATTCTTGATATACCCGAGGACGACAACATGTCGATCATCCTTGGTAGACCCTTTTTAAATACTGCAGTGGCTATTATTGATTGCAACAAAAGCAAGGTCACTTTTCATGTCAATGGCTAACAACATACAGTGCATTTTCTGAAGAAGCAAACTTTGGTTAATAATATTAATGTCATTGAGCCTAGTGCCATGGTCATCATTGGAGAATTCAAAATTTGTCTACCTACTGCCAAGAAGAAATACTATAATCTTATTGTTGGGGAAATGCAAATCCCCATTGAGGTACCTTAGTGTCATGCGAAAATTCTCCGGCTTCATGTCAATTGGAAACGGTTATTAATAAGACTTGATCAACCTTATTAATGGACCCTTTTTGAAAGGCATACGGTTGATGAATTTAGTAGGCACAAATCTCTATATTTTTAGTTTGCTCTCTGTTATTTTTAGTTGAATATAATTAAATGCCATGATTATCCTGTTTTCTGAGTTTTCCGTGCAATGAAAAATGACCCAAAAAATAAAAAGTCTTAGAATGCCCCAAAATTTTAACATCAATTTTTCTGGAATATTTAAGAATTTTCAGTGCTGAAAATACATCAGGAAGGGGCATCTGTGGGCCACGAGCCAACAGGGCGCGACCAACCCCTAGGGCACGCCCTGTTGGGTCGTGGGGCCCACAGGGACCCCCTGCCTTATCTCTTCAGCCCATGACATCCCTTACCTGCAACAAAAATTTCCTAGCTCTCTCTCGCGCGCGCGTTGTTCCTCCTGAAACTGAAATTTTCGATCTCTTTGCTCGGAACTCTGATTCTGAAACTGTTTTGAGGAATTGTTCCTTGGTATGTGACTCTCCCATTCCCCTAGTTTTTGCTTTCGTGGTTTATATTTTGCATATTTTGCTGCACTTCGTGCTACTGAAAATGAGCTTGTATGTCTAATTCTTTGAGTTCCAAGTAGTTGGAATGCTTGATATGTCCTTTCGGCATCCATATGAGTAGTTGCCATCAATCTTGCAAAGTTTTATTGACATAATTTTGTGGTCCAAAAATTTCAAAAATTTGTTCATAAGAAGATGAACTTCTTTAGGAGGAGCTCTTCAAGAAGGCGTTCTTCGGGAGAATCATCGAGCGAGGGCTCAGTGCGGCAAGCTTATGTCGAACCCCAGACAAGCTTGGTAGTCATGGCTGACGCTAAGTCGTGTCGTTGGCCATGCGAGGAATTCATTAGAGGTGCATGCATTAAGGAGGAGTTCGATCAGTACATCTACAACACCGGACTCACTGAGTTCCTAGCAGATAAGTGGATCCAACGACATAACCTTACTTGTTCATTCACGCATGGATTTCGATATCATCCTCATACTTCTAGAGTGTTGTTTAATCTCTATGATAAGTCCTATAGTTTATCTCTAGAAGAATTTTGTGACACATGCAAACTCCCGTGTTGGGTTTCACTTGAGAAACTTTCAAAAACTCATTATAATATGTTCCCCGAGAGTCTTTGCATAGCAGAAGATAGAGGAGTGACACAGGCTAGAATAAAAAGTATTCAATTTCCCTCTATTCGCCACTTTGCACTGTTCAATGGGAAATGTGTCATAGGTAAACAAGATTGCAACGCACTGTGCGCTTCTGATTTGAGTCTTATTCACACTGCATTGACTGACGAAAGACATTATAACCTTGGTGCAATTGTTGCCCAAAGGCTGAATTCTAACTCAAGCAGTGGTGATTTGTATGGAGGAATTTATGCCTCCCGTGTAGCTGCAAAATTAGGAGTTTCGCATCAACCTAATGACCCCATGTTGCCTGACAGATATTTAGATTTTGAAGCCATGCATCGTCATGACTTCCTTTTGACTAGTGCCAGGAGTTATGAGTGCAACCTAATATTTGACAAATATAGACTTGTTCCTATTAAGTTGCCTGCGCCTGCTCTCTTTTATTTTCAGAACAAGCAAAGATACTATGTTCTCGAGAATGAAGTGCAAGAGTACAAAGATGCAGTGGAGGCTATTCGCTTAGCTGAGGAGGCGGTGTTAAACACCCGCACGAGCTATCACTCCAACTATTATCCAAACCAGCAATGGTGATCACCAAGCTAGGCAAACGCCTAAGCTTGGGGGAGTACTTATTTCTGACCGACATTACATTCATGTTCACACACTTCATATAAACTGTCGGTGTTCATCCTCTTTCATTGTATATCCATGTTAGTTTTATTTTTCCGCTTTCTTCTTGTGTGATTAAAAAACTTTAGAGAACCCAAAAATATTTCTCACTTCTTTTCGGTTTTTCTTTCCCGCTTAATTAGTTGTAGTATTAACAGAAACCCAAAAATATTTCCTTTCCTTGTTGGGAATTTTCCCGTGTAAATAGTTTTTCTAGTTCTTGTTTTCCTTTGTTTATTTTGCTTCCTTGAGGAAAAAACAAAAACTCCAAAAATATTTCATTGTGTTTCTCTAAACTTCTTTTTTATTGAGTCGTCGAAAGGAGAAGACCACGATGAAAATGTTGAGTGGCTCTCATATGCATTATTGTTGATCTGACAAAGGGCCAATATTACCTTGTCTTCTCCTTTGTATAAATTGTTTCGAAGATCCCAGCTTAGTCCACAGCACACTTGCACTATTATTGTTATCACATCATCCGGTCGTGCAATTGAAAGGCAATAATGACGCTATTTGATGAAATGATCGTGGCAAAGGAAGCCGGTATGAACTCTTCTTGTTTTCCGTTTTTGTAAATATGTTTAGCTCGTTCGATCTTGATTCAGTATATCATGAGTGAACATGTTTATGATGACAATTAGAGATTATAGTTTCTCATGCCATGCTTAAATAGCTAGGAGTTCATAATGATTTATCTTGTGTGTTAACATGCATTAAAATGGTTATGATGTGGTATGGTAGTATGGTATTTCCCTCTGAGTAATTCGAGCGGCTTGACTTGGCCCATGTGCAAACATGTAGCTGATTCAAAACCAATGCAACCTTCATGATGTTTAAATTTAGAGTGTTTATATCATACTCATGCTAATGTCCAATGTTAATTATTCACAATACATGCTTATGACCGTTTTTGCTCTCTAGCCGGCCGCTTCCCAATCTATTGCTAGCCTTCACCTGTACTAAGCAGGAATGCTGATTGTGCATCAGAACTCTCTAATCCAAAGTTGTTCCACATGAGTCCACCATACCTACCTATATGCGGTATTACCCTGCCATTCCAAGTAAATTTGCATGTGCCGTCTCTAATATTCAAACAAACATATGTTTTGTGCACTCGGACCGCTCATGTAGTGACGGGGCGGTCGGTATCTGCCATGCTAAGTAAGTTATTCTCAGGACGGTCGATTATTTGGCGTCATTGCATGAGAGAGGCTGGTAAAAAGGATGCCCAGTCCTGCAAAATCAAAATTAATTAAAACAACACTCCTTGGGACAATTGGTATGTTGGCAGGCACCCGTGGATTCGGTCAGCCATGGTTTGTGTATGGATGGTGGATAGGAGTAAACTTTATATTTCTGTTTGGGAACCGCCAATAATGAGTTTAGCATGGAAGATACTGAAAACCATTGTCGTAGTGTTGACAGGAAAAGTGCACCACCCAAAATTACAACTTCAACTCTGTTTTTAAAACTTGAGCTCTCGCACCTCTGCAAATCAATGCTTCCCTCTGCAAAGGGCCTTTCTATTTACTTTTATGTTGTTCTTGAGTCATCATCTTCTTACTAAAAGCACCAGACCGGAGAGCACTATTGTCATTTTTATGCATTGAGTCTAGTTAATGTTGGATGTGAGCATCACTAGATCTCTTCTACCCTGAATTATAATGTTTAGTCGTTGCTTGAACCACAGAGGTGCTCCGCATTTATGTTATGTGGTCTCAGAAAGGGCTGGCGAACTACCATGTCATCATATTATATCATCATCGTTTTGACAAATTGTTGGCATGTGAGATATCTTATTATTTCTCGCTAGTTGTTTATGTATTTCCATGGGTGAATATGATGTTTAATTGTTATCTTGGATATGGTTACTTATGATTTATGTTGAAAACCTAAACACTAGCTAAGCATATATATGGCAACGAGAACAAAAGAGTTTGTAAAAGTTTTCTTTATCATTTTCAGTTTATCAACTGAATTGCTTGAGGACAAGCAATGATTTAAGCTTGGGGGAGTTGATACGTCTCCAACGTATCTACTTTTCCAAACACTTTTGCTCTTGTTTTGGACTCTAATTTGCATGATTTGAATGAAACTAACCCGGACTGACGCTGTTTTCAGTAGAACTGCCATTTTGTTATTTTTGTGCAGTAATAAAAGTTCTCGGAATTGGACGAAACTTTTTGTGAATTGTTTTTGGAATATATGAGGAATTATGGAGCGAAGAACCACCGGAGGGGGGCTACCTGTGGGCCACGAGCCAACAGGGCACGACCACCCTCTAGAGCGCCCCTGTTGGGTCATGGGGCCCATGTACCTCCCCTGACCCTAATTCAAGTCCTATAAATTCACATATTGAGAGAAAAAATCGGAGAGAAATTTTCATCATGATCTACGAGACGGAGCCGCCGCCACCTCCTATTCTTCCTTGGGAGGGCTGACCTAGAGTCCGTTTGGGGCTCTGGAGAGGGGGATTCGTCGCATCGTTGATACGTCTCCAACGTATCTATAATTTATGAAGTATTCATGCCATGTTTACAATAATTTTATATGATTTTGGTATGATTTTATTAGAACTAACCCGGACTGACGCTGTTTTCAGCAGAGCTACCGTGGTGTTGTTTTTGTGCCGAAATAAAAGTTCTCGGAATGGGCTGAAAATTTACGAAGAATATTTTTGGAAAATATAAAAAATACTGGAGCAAAAAGCTGGGCCAGGAAGTGACCGAGGAGGCCACAAGCCTGGGGGGCACCCCCCCTAGGGCGCGCCCCCTGGCTTGTGACTTCCTCGAGCACCGCCTTGACGTGAAACCGACGCCAAAAACTCCTATAAATACAAAAACCTCCGAAAAGAAACCTAGAATGGGAGTTCCGCTGCCGCAAGCCTCCAGAGCCACGAAAAACCAATCGGAAGCCCGTTCCGGCACCCTGCCGGAGGGGGTAACCATCACCGGAGGCCATCTTCATCATCCCGACGATCTCCATGACGAGGAGGGAGTAGTTCAACCTCGGGGCTGAGGGTATGTACCCGTAGCTATGTGTTTGATCCCTCTCTCTCGTGTTCTTGAGATGACACGATCTTGATGTACCGCGAGCTTTATTAATATAGATGAATCATATGGAGTTTTCCCCTCTCTATCTTCTTGTGATGAATTGAGTTTTCCTTTTGAAGTTTTCTTATCAGATTGAATCTTTAAGGATTTGAGAACACTTGATGTATGTCTTGCGATGGGATATCTGTGGTGACAATGGGATGTTCTATTGATCTACTTGATGTATGTTTTGTTGATCAACTTGCGGGTTCCGTGACCTTGGGAATCTATGCATAGGGGTTGGCACATGTTTTCGTCTTGACTCTTCGGTAGAAACTTTGGGGCACTCTTTGAAGTTCTTTGTGTTGGATTGAACTTAATGAATCTGAAATTGTGTGATGCATATCGTAAAATCAAGCGCACGGGTACTTGTGGTGACATTGGAGTATCTAGGTGACATTAGGGTTTTGGTTGATGTGTATCTTAAGGTGTTATTTTAGTACGAACTCTAGGGCTGTTCGTGACACTTATAGGGATAGCTCATAAGATTGATCGGAAAAGATAACTTTGAGGTGATTTCGTACCCTACAATAATTTCTTCGTTTGTTCTCCGCTATTTGTGACTTTGGAGTGAACTCTTTGTCGCACGTGAGGGATTTACATATGATTCAACTATGTTAGTATTGTTGAGAGAACTTGCACTAGTGAAAGTATGAACCCTAGGCCTTGTTTTCAAGCATTGCAATATCGTTTTGCTCACTTTTGTTACTTGCTACCTTGCTGTTTTTATATTTTCAGATTACAAAAACCTATATCTACCATCCATATTAAACTTGTATCACCATCTCTTCGCCGAACTAGTGCGCCTATACAATTTACCATTGTATTGGGTGTGTTGGGGACACAAGAGACTCTTTGTTATTTGGTTGCAGGATTGTTTGAGAGAGACCATCTTCATCCTACGCCTCCCACGGATTGATAAACCTTAGGTCATCCACTTGAGGGAAATTTGCTACTGTCCTACAAAACTCTGCACTTGGAGGCCCAACACGAGTCTACAAGAAGAAGGTTGCGTAGTAGACATCAAGCTCTATTCTGGCGCCGTTGCCGGGGAGGCTAGGTAAGCGGCACTCACATCCCGTCAACGAAGCTCTTTTCTGGCGCCGTTGTCGGGGAGGCTAGGTAAGCGGCACTCACATCCCGTCAACGAAGCTCTTTTTTGGCGCCGTTGCTGGGGAGGTGAGTGCTTGAAGGTATATCTTTAGATCTTGCAATTGAATCTTTTAGTTTCTTGTTTTTCACTAGTTTGGTTTTATAAAAGAAAACTACAAAAAAATGGAATTGAGGTTGCCTCATATGCTTCATCTTTTTAATGTCTTTCGTGAAAATGATGGAAAGGAAAATTGTGCTCAAGTGTTAGAAGAAGAAGTCATTAAAATGTTTGGCACTAAATCTTTGTATGATGAGCATGATTGCAATGTTGTTAGTATGAATTCTCTAAATATCCATGATGCTAATGATATGCAAAGCCACAAGCTTGGGGATGCTATGTTTGATGAAGATGATATGTTTAGTCCCCCAAGTTTTGATGAGCAAATTTATTATGATGAAAACATGCCTCCTATTTATGATGATTATGATGATGACATGTATGCTATAAAGAGTGATAGTAACCATGAAACTTGTCATCTTGATTTTAATATTCAAAGTGGTTATGTCAATCAAGTATGTCATGATAGTTATTTTGTTGAGTTTGCTCCCACTATTATGAATGAGAAGAAAATTGCTTATGTGGAGAGTGATAAAGTTTCTATGCTTGTAGATCATGAAAAGAATGCTTTATGTGCTGGTTATATTGTGAAATTCCTTCATGATGCTACTGAAAATTATTATGAGAGAGGATCTTATGCTTCTACATATTGCAATAATATCAAGTTTCCTCTCTATGTGTTGAAAGTTTTGAAGTTATGCTTATTTTGCCTTCCTATGCTAGTTGATTCTTGCTCCCATAAAGTGTTTGCTCACAAAATCCCTATGCATAGGAAGTGGGTTAGACTTAAATGTTCTTGTCATGAGATTCATGATGCTCTTTTGCATGTTATAATTATTATTCATATGTGAGCATCATTGAAATCATCATGCCTAGCTAAAAGGCTTCAAAGAAAAGCGCTTGTTGGGAGACAACCCAACACTTTTCCTTTCTATTTTAGTGTTTTCACATGATTAAGATACTGTAGTAATCATGTTTTGTGCCTTTTGTTTCAATAAAGTGCCAAGTAAAGCCTTTGGGATAGTGTGGATGATAGTTTACTTGATTCTGTGCAAAAACATAAACTTTTGCTCTCAGTCCAGGAATTTTGTAAATTCACTGGAACGTTCTTTTGATCTGAATTTTTTACACATGATTGATATACAAATTTCCTAGATTTTCATAATTTTTCAGAATTTTTAGAGACAGGGAAGTATGGCTATACTACAGATCTTCACAGACTGTTCTGTTTTTGACAGATTCTGTTTTGCATGCATAGTTTGCTTGTTTTAGTGTTCCCATAGCTTATATTCAGTGATATAAATTTTGAGAATGATATAATACAGTAGGTGTCATGTGGGAACAATTATGAATCTTGTCTTGACAGTACCTAAGTGAATGATCTTTGTTTATTATACTAACCCATCTCACGAAGTTCCGTTAAGTTTTGTGTGATTGAAGTTTTCAAGTTTTGGGTGAGACACCGATATGAGAAGAATAAGGAGTGACAATAACCTATGCTTGGGGATGCCCAAGGCACCCCCAAGGAAATATCCAAGGAAGACTCAAGCATCTAAGCTTGGGGATGCCCCGGAAGGCATCCCCTCTTTCGTCTTCAACATTATCGGTATATCTTACTTGGAGCTATATTTTTATTCATCACATAATATGTGTTTTGCTTGGAGCGTCATTTTATTTTTCTTGTTCTCTATTAGGTGTCATTTATAATCTCGTTTTTCAATAAAAAGTTCCAAGAATTGCCTTAGGATGCTTGCATTGCATGTTTTGATGAGTGCTGTGTAAAAACAGAAACTTTGGCTGTAGTGTTTGAATTTTCATATTTTACTGGAACGTGGAAAGTTTCTGAAATTTTTACACAGTATTGTCATATAAATTTTATAGCATGTCCTAAATTTTCATAAGTTTTTGAGTTACATAAGTACACTGTTTTCATAAAGTGCTACAGACTGTTCTGTTTGGACAGATTGCTGTCATAGTTTTGTTATCTACTTATCCTCTAGTTTCCATAGCCTATATTGGTAAATATAAATTGTGGAAATGATAGTATACAGTACCTAATGTTTGAAAATTATTATGCAACTTGTCTTGGCAGTACATAAAGTGTTGATTTATTATTATGTGTACTAACCTATCTCACGAGTTCTTTTCGAGTTTTGTGTGGATGAAGTTTTTGAGAATAGGTGAAACCATGATATGAGAGGATTGAACAAGATACAAAATCTCAAGCTTGGGGATGCCCAAGGCACCCCAAGTAAATATTTCAAGAAGTCTCAAGCATCTAAGCTTGGGGATGCTACGCATCCCACCTCTCTTCATCAACAATTATCGGTTAGCCTATGTTGAGCCTAAATTTTTATTCGTTCACATGATGCGTGCTATTCTTGGAGTGCTATTTTTCTTTTGCTTGCTGTTTAATAAAATACTCAGATCTGAAAATATTTATTGAGAGAGAGAGAGAGAGAGAGTCCTTACATAGCTACTTAATTGTTTGACTACTCATTGATCTTCACTTATATCTTTTGAGAGTAGCTTGTCATTTGCTCATGTGCTTCACTTAAATTTGCTTGAGCTTGCCAAAAGGCAATAGCAATATATGAAACTAGTCCAAAAGTGATAGATATCCAAGGAGGATATAATAAAAACTTTCATGAAGATCATTGGACAAATTAAACTTGATTCCTTGTAATAGTTTTGAAACATGATGACAGTAATATGTGAGTCATGTTAGTGAGTAATTATGCTTAGTAGGAATATTGGTGTTAAGGTTTGTGATTCCCTATGCATGCACGAAAGTCAATAGTTATGCAATGAAGTTACATCCTACTTATGGTGCATTATTCGGTGTTAGTTATGACTCAATGCTCATTTATGTGATTTTTCGTTCCTTGGTTTGGTTGCTTCCCAATCTATTTGCTAGCCTTCATTTGTACTAAGTAGAAATACTACTTGTGCATCCAAAATCCTTAAACCAAGTTTTGCCATATGAGTCCACCATACCTACCTATATGCGGTATTTCCATGCCGTTCCAAGCAAATTTGTATGTGCCATCTCTAAATTTTCAAAATAAATTTTCTCTTTTGTGTGCCCGTACCGCTCATGAAACGGTGGGGAGTATCCAATATTTTTCTATGCTAGGTGTGTTATTCTCACGATATGTGTTGATTCACTATCATTCACGAGAAAGTGGCTGGTATTCGGGATGCCCAGTTCCATGCTCAAAATTTAAATCAAAATATAATGAAACAAAACTCCCCCAGGATTGTTGTTTGTATGGACGGTACCCGTGGATTCGGCTCGCAGTGGAGTGTGATTGATTGGTGGAGGGGGAGTAAAAACTTTACCATTCTGTTTGGGAGCCGCCTATAATGTATCTAGCATGGAAAGTATTGTGAGCTACTTCGTTGTTTTCGTTGACAGGAAAAGCATGCCACTCAAAATATTTCTCTCTCTCAATTTAAACCTTGAGCTCTGGCACCTCTACAAATCCCTACTTCCCTCTGCGAAGGGCCTATCTATTTACTTTATGCAATTTTTATTTTTGCTTTGAGTCTCCATCTTCTCTTATAAGCACCAACTAGGGGGCACTATGATCGTACTTGAGCATTGGGAATAGCTAGTATTTGAGTGTGTTTCATGAATGGATCAATGATTGAGCATGATGGGCTAGGGATAACTTTCTTTAGTGTTGATATTTTGAAAGACATGGTTGCTTGTTGACATGCTTGAGTATTGAAGTCATTATGTTAAAACTAGACTATTGCTTTGAATCATTTACAAGTCCAAATGTCCATGCTATACAAAGAAGAATAGAATATGATGAAAATGTTTGCTAGCATTCACACTTCATAAATTATTTCTTTTATCATTTACCTACTCGAGGACGAGCAGGAATTAAGCTTGGGGATGCTGATACGTCTCCAACGTATCTATAATTTATGAAGTATTCATGCCATGTTTACAATAATTTTATATGATTTTGGTATGATTTTGTTAGAACTAACCCGGACTGACGCTGTTTTCAGTAGAGCTACTGTGGTGTTGTTTTTGTGCAGAAATAAAAGTTCTCGGAATGGGCTGAAAATTTACGGAGAATATTTTTGGAAAATATAAAAAATACTGGAGCAAAAAGCTAGGCCAGGAAGTGACCGAGGAGGCCACAAGCCTGGGAGGCGCCCCCCTAGGGCGCGACCCCTGGCTTGTGACTTCCTCGGGCACCGCCTTGACGTGAAACCGACGCCAAAAACTCCTATAAATACAGAAACCTCCGAAAAGAAACCTATATCGGGAGTTCCGCCGCCACAAGCCTCCAGAGCCACGAAAAACCAATCGGGTGCCTGTTCCGGCACCCTGCCGGAGAGGGAAACCATCACCGGAGGCCATCTTCATCATCCCAGCGATCTCCATGACGAGGAGGGAGTAGTTCACCCTCGGGGCTGAGGGTATGTACCAGTAGCTATGTGTTTCATCCCTCTCTCTCTTGTTCTTGAGATGACACGATCTTGATGTACCGCGAGCTTTATTAATATAGATGAATCATATGGAGTTTTCCCCTCTCTATCTTCTTGTGATGAATTGAGTTTTCCCTTTGAAGTTTTCTTATCGGATTGAATCTTTAAGGATTTGAGAACACTTGATGTATGTCCTGCGATGGGATATCTGTGGTGATAATGGGATGTTCTATTGATCTACTTGATGTATGTTTTGGTGATCAACTTGCGGGTTCCGTGACCTTGGGAATCTATGCATAGGGGTTGGCACATGTTTTCGTCTCGACTCTCCGGTAGAAACTTTGGGGCACTCTTTGAAGTTCTTTGTGTTGGATTGAACTTAATGAATCTGAAATTGTGTGATGCATATCGTAAAATCAAGCGCACGGGTACTTGTGGTGACATTGGAGTATCTAGGTGACATTAGGGTTTTGGTTGATGTGTATCTTAAGGTGTTATTTTAGTATGAACTCTAGGGCTGTTCGTGACACTTATAGGGATAACTCATAAGATTGATTGGAAAAGATAACTTTGAGGTGGTTTCATACCCTACAATAATTTCTTCGTTTGTTCTCCGCTATTTGTGACTTTGGAGTGAACTCTTTGTCGCACGTGAGGGATTTACATATGATTCAACTATGTTAGTATTGTTGAGAGAACTTGCACTAGTGAAAGTATGAACCCTAGGCCTTGTTTTCAAGCATTGCAATACCGTTTTTGCTCACTTTTGTTACTTGCTACCTTGCTGTTTTTATATTTTCAGATTACAAAAACCTATATCTACCATCCATATTACACTTGTATCACCATCTCTTCGCCGAACTAGTGCGCCTATACAATTTACCATTGTATTGGGTGTGTTGGGGACACAAGAGACTCTTTGTTATTTGGTTGCAGGGTTGTTTAAGAGAGACCATCTTCATCCTACGCCTCCCACGGATTGATAAACCTTAGGTCATCCACTTGAGGGAAATTTGCTACTGTCCTACAAAACTCTGCGCTTGGAGGCCCAACACGAGTCTACAAGAAGAAGGTTGCGTAGTAGACATCAATCGTCATCACCAACCCTTCTCCGTCAACTACTCCATGATGCTCACCACTGGGAGTGAGTAATTCCTTTTTAGGCTTGCTGGTCGGTGATGGGTGTGGATGGAATTGATCATGTAACCGAGTTAAGTTTGATAGGGCTTGATCCCTAGTATCCACTATGTTCTGAGATTGATGTTGCTATGACTTTGCTATGCTTAGTGCTTGTCACTAGGGCCCAAGTGCCATGATTTCAGATCTGAACCTATTATGTTTTCATGAATATAAGAGTGATTTGGGTCCTATCTTGCAAGTTTTATGCACCTATTACGTGTCTTGATCCACATACCCCAAGGTGACAATAATTGGGATTCTTTTTGGTGATCGCCTGATACGTCTCCAACGTATCTATAATTTTTGCTTGTTCCATGCTGTTATATTATCAATATTGGATGTTTTACAATCATTTTATAGCAACTTTATATCATTTTTTGGGACTAACGTATTGACATAGTGCCAAAGTGCCAGTTGTTGTTTTTGCTTGTTTTTTACTTCGCAGAAAATCAGTACCAAACGAAGCCCAAACACCGTGAAAATTTTTGGAGAATTTTTTTGGACCAGAAGACACCAGATGGGCCAAACAAGTGCCAGAGAGGAGGCCCGAGCTGGGGAACACCCACCAGGGTGCGCCTGAGGCCCCTGGCGCGGCCTGGTGGGTGGTGCCCACCTCGGGACCCCCCTCCACTGACTATCGCCTCTATAAATTCTCAAATATTCGGAAAACCCTAGAGGAGTCGACGAAACACAATTCCATCCGCCGCAAGTTCTAGAACCTCGAGATCCAATCTAACACCATCACTGAGGGGTTCATCTTCATCATAGGTGCCTCTCCGATGATGCGTGAGTAATCCACCATAGACCTACGGGTCCGTAGGCAGTAGCTAGATGTCTTCCTCTCTCTCTTATGATTCTCAATACAATGGTCTCTTGGAGATCTATTTGATGTAATGACTTTTGTGGTGTGTTTGTTGGGATCCGATGAATTTTGAGTTCATGAGCAGTTTCTATCCATGAATATGATTTGAGTCTTCTTTGATCTCTTATTTGCATGATTACTTATAGCCTCGTATTTCTTCTTCAAATCTTTGGTTTAGTTAGGCCAACTAGATCGATTTTTCTTGCCATGGGAAGAGGTGCTTTGTGATGGGTTCGATCTTGCGATGTTCTTTCCCAGTGACAGAAGGGGCAGCAAGGCACACATGTATTGTTGCCATTAAGGATAACAAGATGGGGTCTATTCCTACATGAATAGATCTTGTCTACATCATCTCACCGTTCTTATTGCATTACTCCGTTTTCCCATGAACTTAATACACTAGATGCATGCTGGACAACGGTCGATGTGTGGAGTAATAGAATTAGATGCAGAATCATTCCGGTCTACTTATCTTGGACGTGATGCCTATATAATGATCATTGCCTGGATATCGTCATGATTATTTGATCTTCTATCAATTGCCCAACAGTAATTTGTTCACCCATCGTGCGCTATACTCATGAGAGAAGCCACTGGTGAAACCTACGCCCCCCGGGTCTACTTTTCCAACATATTGCTTTCCAATCTACTATTTTCCCTTTTTGTTTTCAGATCTATTAATCCAAAAAACCAAAAAATACCTTGCTGCACTTTTTGTTTACATATTTTATTTTGTGTTCTTGCGAGATCTATTTGCCAAAACTATCATTACCTAATCTATCTTTTTATCGTTCAGAGCTTGACAACCTCTCTTATGCGTCGGGTTGCAAGTATTTTTTATTTCTGTGCAGGTGTTGTTTACGTACTTGCTTGATCTTCCTCTACGGATTGATACCTTGCATTCATAACCGAGGGAAATACTTACCGTCACTGTGTTGCATCATCCATTCCTCTTTGGGGAAATACCAACTCAATCTCAAGCCACGTCATAGGAATTTCTGGTGCCGTTGTCGGGGAGGAGGCGATCTCATCTACCAGGTTCTTAATCACAAATCTCATCTCCTTGCAATTTACATTATTTGCCTTTGCCTCTCGTTTTCTTCTCCCCCACTTCATAAATTTGCCGTTTTATTCGCCCTCTTTCTCGTTTGCCAATTTCCCATTTGATCTTTTGCTTATTTGTCACCATGAGTGATTTTGGTATGGCAGAAACAGATGATGGCAGGACTCCTAAAATTGGACGTTCTGGTAATCTGGATTCAAAACTTTTGTTTTGGGGCAAGGGAACGTTATAGGAAAAGAAACTATCCAAGAATTTTTCAATTGTGTTGGAAACTTGACTCTTGATGATGCTCCTATACTTAAAAGAACTAAAACTTATGCGGAAGCTATCTCAGCATTAGTTCTGAAACTTGAAAATAGGTTTATTCGCACACATCCTACCTTGCAAAGATTGTTTCAGCCGGTAATCAGAGAGGATACATAGATGGACAACTTGATAGTGCTAAAACTTCTATGGATAATGTGTTTCAAGTTGTATTTACAAAGTCTTTTGATGAAAATACATCTATGAAAAAAAGAAGAAAGATGACAATACTTGAATCTATGTGTTATGCCTAGCTAGGGGCGTAAAACGATAACGCTTGTTGGGAGGCAACCCAATGAATAAAATTATTTTTATCTTTTCCTTTATGTTTTTGGGTGTTTGCACAATTATGCTTCTGTTATGATTGTGTTTTTATGTTTTATTTAGTGTTTGTGCCAAGTAAAGCCTTTAGGATGATTCATAAGATGAGTAGAAACAATGCTGAATCTGAAATAGAAACTTTGTCTCCAGTGCGCGAATTTTCATTTTTTACTGGAGCATGATAATGAGCTGAAATATTAACACATTATTTTTATTCAAATTCTTTACGTTGTCCTAATTTTTCAGATTTTTTAGAGTTACATAAGTATGGTTAGAGTACAGATTACTACAGACTGTTCCGTCTGAAACAGATTCTGTTTTCGTTGCATTGTGTGCTTGTTTTGATGAATCTATGGCTTGTATCGGGGGGTATAAGTCATGGTAAATCTAGATTACATTAGATATAATGCAATAATAAAATATGAATTGGTTTGCAACAGCACTTAGAGTGGTAATTTGCTTTATTATACTAACGGATCTCACGAGAATTTTGTTAAGTTTTGTGTGATTGAAGTTTTCAAGTTTTGGATGAGATCACGATGGATGAAGGAATAAGGAGTAAGAAGAGCCTAAGCTTGGGGATGCTACAGCACCCCCAAGATATTATCCAAAGAGTAACAAGCAACTAAGCTTGGGGATGCCCCGAGTGGCATCCCCTCTTTCTTCTAACAACCATCGGTATTTTACTTGGAATTATATTTTTATTCATCACATATCATGAGTTTTGCTTGGAGCGTCTTGTATCTTTGCTTTATTTGATTTTTATCCTTGCTGCACACACCTATTTGAGAGATCCAAAATTATGCTATGATTTGCTAGAATTGCTCTATATGCTTCACTTAAATCTATTGAGCTATGAAATTGCTCTAGTGCTTCACTTATATCTTTTTGAGCACGGAGTGCTTTTACTTGTTTGAAGAAATGCTCTCATACTTCACTTAGATTATTTTGAGATTTAGTAATTTTGAAGAAATCCTCTCATGCTTCACTTATATTATTTTGAGAGATGAAACTTTTATGCTCATGTTCTTCACTTAAATCCATGTGAGCTTGTCAAAAGCAATTGCAATATATGAAACTAGTCCCAAAGTGATAGATATTCAAGAGGGATATAATAAAAACTTTCATGAAGATCATTGGAGAAATTAAACTTGATTCTTTGTAATAGTTTTGAGACATGACAATAGTAATATGTGAGTTATGTTAGTGAGTAATTATGCTTAGTAAGAATATTGATGTTAAGGTTTGTGATTCCCTATGCAAGAACGAAAGTCAATAGTTGTGCTACGAAATTACATCCTACTTATGGTGCCTTATTCGGTGTTAGTTATGCTTAATGCTCACTTATGTAATTTTTCATTTCTTGGTTGGATGCTTCTCAATCTATTTGCTAGCCTTCACTTGTACTAAGTAGAAATACTACTTGTGCATCCAAAATCGTTAAAACCAGTTTTGCCATATGAGTCCACCATACCAACCTATATACGGTATTTCCATGCCGTTCCAAGCAAATTTGTATGTGCCATCTCTAAATTTCAAAATAAATTTTCCTTTTTGTGTGCTCGTATCGCTCATGAAACGGTAGGGGGTGACCGATATTTTTCCATGCTGGATGTGTTATTCTCAAGATGAGTGTTTATTCACTTGTCATTGCACGAGAGTACGGCGGTAATAGGGATGCCCATTCCCGAAATGAAATGAAAGAAAGAAACATTTTTTACTTTATGTTGTCAAATAATAAATTCCTTGGAAAGTGTTGGTATGGAAGGCAACCATGGATTCGGCTAGCCATGGAAAGTGAAAGTATGGTGGAAAAAGGAAAAAACTTTATTTTCTGTTTGGGAACCGCTTATGATGTATCTAGCATGGAAAGATGTTGAAATCTCTTGGTCGTTTTCGCTGACAGGAAAGGCATGCCACCCAAAATATTTTTCTCTATCAATTTAAACCTTGAGCTCTGGCACCTCTACAAATCCCTACTTCCCTCTGCAAGGGCCTATCTATTTACTTTATGCAATTTTTATTTTCAATTTGAGTCTCCATCTTCCCTTATAAAGCACCAACTAGGAGGCACTATGATCATACTTGAGCATTAGGTGTAGCTAATATTTGAGTATGTATCATGAATGGATCAATGATTGAGCATGATGGGCTAGGGATAACTTGCTTTAGTGTTGATATTTTGAAAGACATGGTTGCTTGTTGATATGCTTGAGTATTAAAGTTTTCATGTCAAAACTAGACTATTGCTTTGAACCATCTAAAAAGTCCAAATGTCCATGCTACAAAGAAAAGAATATGTGATGAACATGTTAGGCAGCATTCCACATCAAAAAATTTGTTTTTATCATTTACATACTCGAGGACTAGTAGGAATTAAGCTTGGGGATGCTGATACGTCTCCAACGTATCTATAATTTTTGCTTGTTCCATGCTGTTATATTATCAATCTTGGATGTTTTACAATCATTTTATAGCAAATTTATATTATTTTTTGGGACTAACCTATTGACATAGTGCCAAAGTGCCAATTGCTGTTTTTGCTTGTTTTTTACTTCATAGAAAATTAGTACCAAACGAAGCCCAAACACCGTGAAAATTTTTGGAGAATTTTTTTGGACCAGAAGACACCAGATGGGCCAAACAAGTGCCAGAGAGGAGGCCCGAGGTGGGGAACACCCACCAGGGCGCGCCAGAGGTCCCTGGCGCGGCCTGGTGGGTGGTGCCCACCTCGGGACCCCCCTCCACCGACTATCGCCTCTATAAATTCTCAAATATTCGAAAAACCCTAGAGGAGTAGACGAAACACAATTCTAGCTGCCGCAAGTTCCAGAACCTCGAGATACAATCTAACACCATCACGAAGGGGTTCATCTTCATCATAGGTGCCTCTCCGATGATGCGTGAGTAGTCCACCATAGACCTACAGGTCCGTAGGCAGTAGCTAGATGGCGTCCTCTCTCTCTTGTGATTCTCAATACAATGGTCTCTTGGAGATCTATTTGATGTAATGACTTTTGCGGTGTGTTTGTTGGGATCCAATGAATTTTGAGTTCATGATCAGTTTCTATCCATGAATATGATTTGAGTCTTCTTTGATCTCTTATTTGCATGATTACTTATAGCCTCGTATTTCTTCTTCGAATCTTTGTTTTAGTTAGGCCAACTAGATCGTTTTTTCTTGCCATGGGAAGAGGTGCTTTGTGATGGGTTCAATCTTGCGGTGTTCTTTCCCACTGACAGAAGGGGCAGCAAGGCACGCATGTATCGTTGCCATTAAGGATAACAAGATGGGGTCTATTCCTACATGAATAGATCTTGTCTACATCATGTCACCATTCTTATTGCATTACTCCGTTTTCCCATGAACTTAATACACTAGATGCATGCTGGATAGCGGTCGATGTGTGGAGTAATAGAAGTAGATGCAGAATCATTTCGGTCTACTTATCTTGGATGTGATGCTTATATAATGATCATTGCCTGGATATCGTCATGATTATTTGATCTTCTATCAATTGCCCAACAGTAATTTGTTCACCCACCGTGCGCTATACTCATGAGAGAAGCCACTAGTGAAACCTACGGCCCCCGGGTCTACTTTTCCAACATATTGCTTTCCGATCTACTATTTTTCCTTTTTGTTTTCAGATCTATTAATCCAAAGAAACCAAAAATACCTTGCTTCACTTTTTGTTTACCTATTTTATTTTGTGTTCTTGCGAGATTTATTTGCCAAAACTATCATTACCCTAATCTATTTTTTTATCGTTGACAGCTTGACAACCTCTCTTACGCGTCGGGTTGCAAGTATTTGTTATTTGTGTGCAGGTGTTGTTTACGTAGGTGCTTGATCTTCCTCTACGGATTGATACCTTGGTTTCATAACTGAGGGAAATACTTACCGTCCCTGTGCTGCATCATCCCTTCCTCTTTGGGGAAATACCGACGCAGTCTCAAGCCACGTCATTGCCGTAGTTTGTGGAGTTTATCTATTCACCATTTGTCAATGCTTTGTTCTGGTTCTCTATTAAAAGGAGGCCTTAATATCCCTTAGTTTTCAGTAGGACCCCGCTGCCACGGGAGGGTAGGACAAAAGATGTCATGCAAGTTCTTATCGCAAGCAGGCATGACTATGTACGGAATACATGCCTACATTACATTGATGAATTGGAGCTAGTTTTGTGTCTCTCTAGTGTGTAACTGTTACATGATTGATGTCATCCATATCTTTCCATTGCTGCACCATGGCCTACACTTTTACATATATTGAATCTTGCTAAGTTACTATTACTATTGTCACTGTTACTACTGTTACAAATTTGCTGCTGTCACTGTTACTGCTACTACTAATATTTGTCTTGCTACTAAACCTTTGTTGTAGAGACATATCCCAGGTGCAGTTGAATTGACAACTCAACTGTCAAGGCAAATAAATATTATTTGGCTCCCCTTGTGTCGAATCAATAAATTAGGGTGAAATACTACTCGTGAAGACTATCACGATCCCCTATACATGTGGGTTATCACACATGTGCGACTCGATGACGTCTCTGCCTCCTTGATCCAGCAAGCGAGGGCAGAGAGGTAGATGGGATCTCGACAAGCACGACGGCATGGTGGAGATGGTGGTGGAGCAGTGCCAGCAGGGTTTCGCCAAGCGCCTTCGGAACTGCGAACGAGGAAGAACGGGAGAAACGGGAGGGAGAGGGCTGCCTCAAGGGAGAGGACTTGATGTGTTCAGCCCTCCCCTCCCCTCAACTATTTATAGGAGGTAAGGGGGGTAGGGGGCGCAGCCCTAACCCCTCCTCCAAGGGAGGGGGCGGCGACCAGGAGGGAGGAGTCCTCCCTCCCCAAGGCACCACCTAGGTGCCTTGCCCCTTAGGGTTTCCTACCCCCTAGCCACATGGGCCCTTGGGGGACTGGCCCAATAAGGCTAGGGCACCCCCCAACATCCCATGTTGGCCTAAGGGGCGTGGTGGAACCCTCCATGGACTCCCGGACCCCTTCGGAATCTTCTAGAACCTTCTAGAAGCTTCCTGGTACAATACCGGCAAAAAACAAAACTTTTTCCGGTAGACAAAATATGAATTCCCATATATAATCTTTACCTCCGGACCATTCCGGTGCTCCTCGTGACATCCGGGATCTCATCCAGAACTACAAACAACATTCCGTCACCAACATATATATCCCAATACTACTCTAGCGTCACCGAACATTAAGCGTGCGGACCCTTCGGGTTCGAGAATCATGTAGACATGACCGGGACTCTTCTCTGGTCAATAACAAATAGCGGGACCTGGATGCCCATATTGGTTCCTACATATTCCACGAAGATCTTTATCGGTTGAACCACGATGTCAAGGATTCAATCAATCCCGTATGCAGTTCCCTTTGTCCATCGGTATGTTACTTGCCCGAGATTCAATTGTCGGTATCTCCATACCTAGTTCAATCACGTTACCGGCAAGTCTCTTTACTCGTTCCGTAATACAAGATCCCATGACTAACTCCTTAGTCACATTGCTTGCAAGCTTCTTGTGATGTTGTATTACCGAGAGGGCCCAGCGATACCTCTCCGTCAAACAGAGTGACGAATCCCAGTCTCGATCCATGCCAACCCAACAGACACCCTCGAAGATACCTCTAGAGCACCTTTATGACCACCCAGTTACGAAGTGACATTTGATGCACACAAGGCATTCCTCCGGTGTCATGGAGTTGATTGATCTCATGGTCTTAGGAACAAATATTTGACATGAAGAAAGCAGTAGCAATAAACTTAGTGATACGATGAAATGCTATGCTTATGGTTGGGTCATGTCCATCACATCATTCTCCTAATTATGTGACCCCTTTATCAAATGACAACTCATGTCTATGGTTAGCAAACCTTAACCATCTTTGATCAACGAGCCAGTCTAGTAGAGGCTCACTAAGGACACAGTGTTGTCTATGTATCCACACATGTATCTGAGTTTCCGACCAATACAATTCTAGCATGGATAATAAACGATTATCATGAACAAAGAAATATGATAATAAAAAATTTATTATTGCCTCTTGGGCATATTTCCAACAGTCTGCCACTTGCACTAGAGTCAATAATCTAGTTCACATCGCCATGTGATTCACACCCAATGAGTTCTCGGGTTTGATCATGTTTTGCTTGTGAGAGAGGTTTTAGTCAATGGGTCTACAACATTCAGATCCGCGTGTACTTTGCAAATCTATATGTCATACTGTAGATGCTACTACCGCTCTCCACTTGGAGCTATTCCAAATGACTGCTCCACTATATGTATCCGGTTTTCTACTCAGAATCATCCGGATTGGTTTCAAAGCTTGCATTGACGTAACCCTTTACGATGAACTATTTATCACCTCCATTACCGAGAAACATTTCCTTACTGCTCTTTAGGTACCTAAGGATAATTTTGACCGTTGTCCAGTGATCCACTCTTGGATCACTCTTGTACCCCCTTGCCAGACTCATGACAAGGCACACATCACATGCGGTACATAACATGTCATACAATATAGAGCATATGGCTGAGGCGTAGGGGACGACCTTCGTCCTTTCTCTTTCTTCTGCCGTGGTCGAGCTTTGAGTCTTACTCAACTTCACACCTTACAATACAGGCAAGAACTCCTTCTTTGACTGATCCATTTTGAACTCCTTCAAAATCTTGTCAAGGTGTGTGCTCTGTGAAAGTCTTATCAAGCGTCTTGATCTATCTCTATAGTTTTGATGCTCAATATGCAAGCAGCTTTACCCAGGTCTTCCTTTGAAAAACTCCTTTCAAACAACCCTTTATGCTTTCCAGAAATTCTACATCATTTCCAATCAACAATATGTCATCCACATATACTTAACAGAAATGCTATAGTGCTCCCACTCACTTTGTTCTAAATACAAGTTTCTTCATAAACTTTGTATAAACCCAAAAGCTTTGATCACCTCATGAAAGCGTGTATTCCAACTCCAAGATGCTCACACCAGTCCATAGAAGGATCGCTGGAGCTTGCACACCTTTTAGCATCCTTAGGATCGACAAAACCTTCCGGTAGTATCATATACAACCTTTTCCCTAAGTAAACCGTTAAGGAAACACTGTTTTGATATCCATCTGCCAGATTTCTTAATAAAAAAATGCAGCAACCGCTAACATAATCCCAACAGACTTTAGCAGCTACGGGTGAGAAAGTCACATCGTAGTCAACTCCTTGAACTTGTTGAAACCTCTTTGCGACAAGTCGAGCTTTATAAATAGTGACATTACTATCATCGTCTGTGTTCTTCTTAAAGATCCATTTGTACTTAACGGCCTACCGGTCATTGGGCAAGTCTACCAAAGTCCATACTTGGTTTTTATACATGGATCCTATCTCGGATTTTATGGCCTCTAGCCATTTGTCGGAATTCGGGCCCACCATCGCTTCTTCATAGTTCGTAGGCTCATCGTTGTCTAACAACATGACTTTCAAGACAGGATTACCGCACCACTCTGGGCAGTACGTGTCCTTGTCGACCTATGAGACTCAATAGTAGCTTGATCTGAAGTTTGATGATCATCATCATTAGCTTCCTCTTCAATTGGTGTACACATCACAAGAACACTTTTCTGCCTTGTGCTACTTTCCAATTCAAGTGAAGGTTCGAAAACCTTATCAAGTTCTACCTTCCTCCCACTCACTTCTTTCGAGAGAACCTCCTTCTTTGGAAAGGATCCATTCTTGGCAACAAAGACCTTGCCTTCGGATCTTTGATAGAAGGTATACCCAATTGTTGCTCTAGGGTATCTTATGATGATGCACATTTCTGCTTTGGGTTCGAGCTTATCAGACATAAGTGTCGTATCCCCAAACTCTAAGAAATGATAACTTAGGTTTCTTGCCAAACCATAATTCATACGGTGTCATCTCAACGGATTTAGATGGTGCCATATTTAAAGTGAATGTAGTTGCCTCTAATGTGTAACCCCAAAATGATACTGGCAAATCGATAAGATAAATCATAGAGCACACCATGTCCAATAGAGTACAGTTATGATGTTCAGACACACCATTACACTGTGGTGTTCCAGGTGACGTGAGTTGTGAAACAACTTCCACATTGTAGGGTAACGCAGCAGAAAACAAAAGTTTTTCGACCTACGCACCAGCCCAGGACCACTATGGAGACTGCATACAAGGTTTGATCATTTTCGTTACCGACTCATAGCGCAGCGGAAGTAGAGTCGATGACGAACGGCGGTGCAGATCCCCGCAGCTAGGATTTACAACCTCCCAACCGCGAGGATGTATACCCTCATCTGCCCCGCGGACAGCCCTCCGGGAGGCGGTCGGACAGTCCCCCGGACGGTGTCGCGGATAGCCCTTCGGGAGGACCTCCGAAACTCGGACGGTCACACGGACAGCCCTTCGGGAGGCACTCACGAACTAAGACCGAAACTATGATCTCTCTACAGAGTTGCACACATACGGTGTCATCTATCCAGCAGGGCTTCGCCGTCCAGAACTAGTTCCTGCCGGAACCCAGACAGCCTTTCGGCTCTACGAAACTATTTCACTGGGAGGGAGAGAGAATGCCAGATCATGCATGGCTTGTGTATGAGAGTAAGGAATGAGGTTTTGGCAGCCCCCTCACCTCCTATTTATAGGAAAACCAAGGGGAGGATGGGCATTTCAAAAATACCAAAACTTGCTCATGAAGGAAACACTTTCCAAGGGCAAAATGGGAAAGCAAGTGGGCAAGTGGGGCTCCAAGGTGGAGCCCCCTTCTTGGCCGGCCACAACCCTTGTGGGGGCCCCCCAAGGTGGTCCCCATCCATCCATACCTTCTAGAAGCCTTTTGGGAAAATATCCCAAAAGGCACTTTTCCAAAAATATCCCAAAAAGCACTTTCACTATTCACGACGACATTTTTCAGCGTCTGGTCGAACTGAAAATATTTATGTGGGCTTAGAACATTTCCAGTACCCACCAAAATAATTTTCAATGCCATCCGGAACAATTCCGGATTAGTGATTTTCATCTGCGAAAATCATCTGAAGCGGTTTCGGCAGCTCCGGAACATTTCCGGTTTTCATCCCGGAAAATTCCAGAAAGTTTCCAGAATGATTCTGGCATCCTCCAAGAATTATCAGGCATGTGCCAAAACCAATTTGACTTTTTGGTATCCCCTGAAACAACTTTTCAGTTTCACCGGAACTCATCCGGTGACCTCTCTGCGGAACTTTTTCGCTGTCCGAAACTTTTCCGGCGTCCGAAACTTTTTCGGTGATTTTCTCTCAGACTCCCTGTCTAGTATTCAACAGATAGATGACCCTTAAGCGTGTGACCCTATAGGTTCGGTGAAGCATAGACATGACCCGGAACCCCTTCCGATCAATGATCAACATCGGAGCCGTGGACACCCATATTGACCCCTATACCCACACGAATGAATATTCGAGCGAACCTCCAGTTGCCGTGTGCTATTCCTGTTGCTTCGCGATATGTTACAAATACCCGAGGTGAGACACGTTGGCATCCCCGTGGATCAACAACTTGTCCACTATGCCAGTTACCTCATTGCCGGTATTGTTCTCTTTTCTCGTTCCCGTGTTCCGGCATCCCTATGATCAAATCACCCTGTGTCTGGCCAGACGATGATGGATACCGTAACACCGAGAGGGCCCAGAG
Source organism: Elymus sibiricus (assembly GCA_039707655.1). Classification (NCBI taxonomy): domain Eukaryota; kingdom Viridiplantae; phylum Streptophyta; class Magnoliopsida; order Poales; family Poaceae; genus Elymus; species Elymus sibiricus. The sequence goes on from CM077669.1 coordinate 444,866,223, forward strand.
ATATCTCTCCATCGTCGGAGGAGCAAATCCCAATATTGAGCTATCAAGTTACTTGACATACTTTTCCATGAACCCGTAAGCCGCCGTAATAGCCACCCATTTACGGATGACGTTTAACAAACCCCAAAGTTCATGAAGCAAGCATGAAGAAACTCGATACTCTCATGGTCTAAGGAATCATGCAAACATTAACCATCTCTGTGTTATAAACCATTAACTTATGACGAATGAATCTCATAGCATAACATCAATTCGGGTCGATTCAACACAAATGTTCTTCTAACATTGTGCCCTCAAAATTGCCGGCATAGCCATGCCCATGATCAGGAAAACAGGATCATCATGCAATACTTGAGCCAGTCTTAGAGGCCAGACTAGGAATACATTTTACCATTTATTATTCCACACGTGCATATGAGTCTTCCTCCGAGCCTCGTGGTTATTGTAGACTCGAGAACCATAGCAGTTATAGCATGGAACATAAACCTAATTATGAACAGGGAGATAATCAATAACATATATTATTGCCTCTAGGGCATATCTCCTACACACATTGTCTTGCATACCAAACTCGCAACTCAGATATTCACCTCCACGTTCATATCGTAGACATTTTATCTTCTTGTCACGATGATCTTCAATTTCACTCTGAAATTGCTTGAACTTTTCAAAATTTCAGACTTGTGTTTCATCAAGTAAATATACCCGTATCTACTCAAATCATATGTGAAAGTAAGATAATAACGATATCCACCGCGTGCTTCAACACTCATTGGACCGCACGCATCCGTATGTATGATTTCCAACAAGTCACTTGCCCGCTCCATTGTTCCAGAAAACAGGGTCTTAGTCATCTTTCCCATGAGGCATGGTCCACATGTCTCAAGCGATTCGAAATCGAGTGAGTCCAAAGATCCATCAGCATGGAGTTTCTTCATGCGCTTTACACCAATATGACCTTAGCGGAAGTGCCACGAGTATGTGGTACTATCATTATTAACTTTGCATCTTTTGGCATCGATATTATGAACATGTGTATCACTACGATCGAGATTCAATAAACCATTCACATTGGGTGCATGACCATAGAAGGTATTATTCATGTAAACAGAACAACCATTATTCTCTGACTTAAATGAATAACCGTATTGCAATAAACACGATCTAATCATGTTCATGCTCAATGCAGACACCAAATAACATTTACTTAGGTTCAACAATAATACTGAAGGTAGAGGGAGCGTGCGATGGTGATCACATCAACCTTGGAAACACTTCCAACACACATCGTCACCTCACCCTTAGCTAGTCTTCGTTTATTCCGTAGCTTTTGTTTCGAGTTACCAATAGTAGCAACTGAACCAGTATCTAGTACCCAGGTGCTACTATGAGTACTAGTAAGGTACACATCAATAACACATCTATCAGATATACTTTTGTTGACGTTGCCAGCCTTCTTATCTACCAAGTATTTGGGGTAGTTCCGCTACCAGTGACCGTTCCCCTCAAAATAGAAGCACTTAATCTCGGGTTTGGGTTCAACCTTGGGTTTCTTCACTAGAGTGGCAACTGGCTTGCCATTCTTGAAGTTTCCCTTCTTGCACTTGCCCCTCTTAAAACTAGTGGTCTTGTTAACCATCAACACTTGATGCTCCTTCTGGATTTCTACCTCTGCTACCTTAAGCACCGCTAATAGCTCGGGGATCATCATCTCCATCCCTTGCATGTTATAGTTCATCACAAAGCTCTAGTAGCTTAGTGACAGTGACTGGAGAACTTTGTCAACCACTATCTTATCTGGAAGATTAACTCCCAGTTGATTCAAGCAATTGTAGCAGCCAAACATTTTGAGCACATGCTCACCGACTGAGCTATTCTCCTCCATCTTGTAGGCAAAGAACCTGTTAGAGGTCTCATACGTCTCAACACGGGCATGAGCCTGAAATACCAATTTCAGCTCTTGGAACATCTCATATGCTCCATGGCGTTCAAAATGTCTTTGGATCTCCGATTCTAAACCGTAAAGCATGGCGCACTATACTATCGAGTAGTCATCAGAACATGTCTATGAAACGTTCATAACATCCACATATGACGCTAGAGGGGTAGGCACACCGAGTGGTGCATCGAGGACATAAGCCTCCTTTGCAACGGTGAGGACAATCCTCAGATTACGGACCCACTCCGCACATTGCTTACACTATCTTTCAACTTAGCCTTTCTCTAGGAACGTATCAAAATACAGGGGAGCTACGACGCGAGCCATTGATCTACAACATAATTTTGCAAAGACAACTTTAGACTATGTTCATGGTAATGAGTCAATTAATCATATTACTAAAGAACTCTCACTCAAATCAACATCCCTCAGGTTGTCTAAGCGTGACATGATCCAAATCCACCAACCCAAGTCCGATCATCACGTGAGATGAGGTGGTTTCAATGGTGAACATCTCCATGTTGATCATATCTACTATATGACTCATGTCTGACCTTTCGGTCTCTTGTGTTCCAAGGCCATGTCTGTACATGCTAGGCTCGTCAAGTTTAATCCAAGTATTCTGCATGTGTAAATATGGCTTACACCTGTTGTATGCTAACGTAGAGTCTATCACACCCGATCATCACGAGGTGCTTCGAAACGACGAACCTTCGCAACGGTGCATACTTGGGGAGAACAAAATTTTATCTTGAAATTAGTGAGGGATCATCTTATAATGCTACCGTCGTCCTAAGCAAAATAAGATGCATAAAAGGATAAACATCACATGCAAATCATATAAGTGACATGATATGGCCATCATCGTCTTGTGCTTTTGATATCCATCTCCAAAGCACCAGCATGATTTCCATCGTCACCGGCATGACACCATGATCTCCATCATCGTGTCGACATGTGGTTTTCATGCCAACTATTGCTTATACAACTATTGCTAACTCATAGCGATACAATAAAGCAAATGGCACAAAATAAATTAAACACAACCCTACGGCTCCTGTCGGTTACTGTCAGGGAAGTATCTTTCGGTGAGACCCGCCCGTTTAGGGCCGGGTTCTGGGGATTTTTATTGAAGGTGGGCCAGGTGGGCCGGAGCGTTCTCAAGAGGCCCAGAAGAAGAGCCGCCCAAGGAAGGGCCGGCCCAAGACCCGCCGTGAGAGGCGGTATGTGCAAACCGCCTCGAGGTATAACTTAGGAAACAAGTAAAGGAGAGTTGGGCTCGGATTACTATCCCGACCCGGACTCTTATGTAAGCCCCGGACCTCCGCCTATATATAAAAGGGGGAGCCCTGGGGCTTGAGAGATCACGTTGAAACCTTTCGAGAGCTAGGGCTAGACAAGTTCCAAAACCCTTGTAATCGAGATCTTCAATACATCTAGCAGGAGTAGGCTTATACCTCCACGAGAGGGGCCGAACCTGGGTAAACCTTGCCTCCCGTGTTCCTCGTTTAACCCCTTCGGTCTACTACTTACGCGATGACTTCGAGATCAAGTCCTATGAGGACATCTGCCGTGAAAATACCACGACAGTTGGCGCCCACCGTGGGGCTATCGCATGGTGGTGTTGAGTATTCGAAGGGTCCTCCCCAAGGACTCGAGGGATACGTGATTGGCCGGATAACCAAGAGTCGCCGCGGCAATCTGCTCATCGACGACTCAGGCTGGGGCCCCGAGGCCGACTCTCTTGAGTACGGGTACCGGGTCCCCTTTGGCGGAATCCATGTCTTCATCGGGAAGGCCGGCGGCTCTAAGCCGGCCACCTCCACGGAGGCCGTTGAAACGGCCCGCCGCGCGCAACCCGCCGTGGCGAGAGCCGCCCCTAGGCTTCTGGCTCCTGTGCAGGCCCGCGGATCTGGATCTGGGCCGGATATCTTCACCGACACCTTCAAGCCGGTCCAGGACACGCAGCCCGCCAGGCGAGAGCACGTCTTCGTTGGCTTCACTCAAGGGGTGGAGTATTCTAGATCGTCGGCTTCCACGGAGGGCTCGGCGACTTACGTTGATGGTGGCTATTCCTCTGGCGGAGAGTCGCTTTATTCTCTTCACCAAGAGGATCTTGGGGGCTTTCAGCAGAACTCGCCGGCGCAGGATTCTTTAGGCCCGCCCGCTCGCCCTGTTGTCTACATGGCGGGGGCGGCTGATATACCAGACCCGGCAGCGGATGCTGGAATCTCCAATGCGGTGTCAAGAGTTTCGCCAGCACAGACCCTGGTGGGATTGACGGCTACGTTGACTACACTGCTGGGCACACAGGTCACTGCGGAAAATCAGGCAGAGCTCAATGCAGAGATCGTCAGGATTAAGGATCAGATGGTACAGGCTCAAGCTGGCATTGATGCGGAGAACGTCCGTCTGGCGACTCGTGAACGAGAGTTACGGGAAGAATCGGTGCGCCTGCAACAGGAGAATTATCATCTGGAGCAGCGCCGGGTGGAGTCTGACGTGGTTCATCACAGACGACACCGGAGCCGGCTTACGGCCCAGGTTGAAGGTCAGGCTCTGCAGTTCAGCACCCCGCCAGGGGAACGCCTTCGAGGTCCAGCAACAGGAACTCCCCAGAGGTCGCCAGACCCGGGAACCCGATGCGCGGCGGGTCATGGGGAGCGGCCAGAGGTACCGATGCTTACGGCACAAGGGCACTTTACGAACCCTGTGGACAACTTCTACGCGGCTACCACGGCGCTGGCACGTCTGCCCATCAATGGAGACACGCCCCTTGAGATCGAGGTTCGCAATGCAATTGCAAAACTGAAAACCGCCGTGGTCCAGCAAGCGAATTATTCGTACAGCCGGGAGCGACTGCATTCTACACCCGCTCCTAACAGAAGCCGCACTAGAAGCCGCCACGCTGAAAGCCCTGCGGTGTCTAGCACCCGCCATCATCTGGGTGCGCCTAGGGGCTTGCCGTATTCACCAAATCCCATGATCCCAGGGCACGGAGTACATGAGACTCACGCAGCACATACGGCGGCTCACGCGGCGGATCAGGAGGCGGCTCATGCGGCGGCTCTCGCGGCTTAGGAGGCGGCTCTCGCGCCAGTCGTGACTACAACAGTCACCCCAACAGGAAGATCCATTGGAGTGCCTTGCTTGAGCCCGGCTCTCCGCAGCGCACCCCTGCCCAGGGATTTCAAGGGCCCGCGGAAGGTATCCAGTTATACACCAGACCAGGACCCGGCTCAGTGGATAGAAAGTTATGAGCTTGCCATGGATATGCAGGGGGTCAGCGATGAGGCTTGTGCAAGATATTTCACCATGATGTTGGAAGGAGCAGCGCGTACGTGGCTGAAGAATTTACCCCCGAATTCCATCAATACATGGGGCGAGTTAAGGGAACGTTTTATCAAAAACTTCCAAGGTACCTGCAAGCGTCCGAAGACTATCATTGATCTTCAGCATTGTGTTCAGCGGCAGGGAGAGTCGGCTCACCATTGGGTCAGCCGAGTTGCAGAGATCATTCATTCTTCAGATAATATCTCCGCCCCTCAGGCAGTTTTGGTGCTGGAGAAGGCTTGCCACTATGAGCCTCTCACGCAGAAGTTAGGGCGGCTCAAACGGAGTGTCAAAGATATGGGGGAGCTCATGAATGCTCTCACCAAGTATGCTGAGTCTGATCCTACGAAGGACCCAGGAGGTGATGAGCCAGAGGTTCCTGATCCGAAAGGTAAAAAGCCTGTTGGTGGCAAGAGTCAGCAGCAGAACAATGATAAGAAGCGTAAGGGTCCAGAAGCCGGATCTGAGATGGTGGCTAATACCAATGCAGGGGCTAAGTTTCAGAAGGGTGGTTCTGGTAACAGACCTTTTAAGCCACAAAACTTCGATGAGTTCCTCAAGGGGCCGTGTCCAAAACACGGTACCAAAGAGAGACCAGCAAGGCATACTTGGGAACAGTGTCACATTATGGATGCTTTCGCTCAGCGCTTCCAGAACCCGCCGGGTGGCGGGGGTGGCGGATATGGACTGGGTTCCGGGCCCGGGTTTGGACCACCTGGTGGAGGCCCTCCTGGCGGCTTTCATCAACAGTCGCACCACCCGGGCGGGTCTGGTAGCGGCTTCCAGGGGAATAACAGTGGTCAGCAACCTCAAGGAAACCAATACAATAACGGCCAACACTCTCAACAACAGCAGAACAATCAGACCGGGTTCCAGAGTAATCCTAAACAGTTGAATAGTGGACAGTATCATGTGTTCATTACATGTGCAGATAAAAGGGAGCGCAAGGTCAGGAGACGTTCTGTTAATGCGGTAGAGCCGGCTGTTCCAGAGTATCTGAAGTGGTCAGAGATGCCGATTACTTGGAGCAGGGAGGATCACCCGCCCAGAGTAGATAATCCGGGTCATCTGGCGCTTGTGGTAGCACCCCAAGTTGGAGGATATGCCCTCGCCAAGGTTCTGATGGATGGCGGAAGCAGCATCAATATTCTGTACTATGACACTTTCCGACGTATGGGATTGACGGAGAAAGACCTTACGCCATCTAACACAGTTTTTCATGGGATTATACCTGGCAAATCAGCATACCCGGTTGGAAGGATCAAGTTGAACGTGGCCTTTGGGACATCAGAGGATAACTCCAGATGTGAATCATTGTCGTTTGAAGTAGTCAGGATCAAGAGTCCCTATCATGCTCTCTTCGGGCGGCCGGCTTATGCCAAATTCATGGCTAGGCCCTGTTATATTTATCTCAAGCTCAAGATGCCGGGTCCCAAGGGTCCAATCACAGTTCATGGAAACCGGAAAGTCGCCATGGAGTGTGAAGAAGGATTTGCTGCTTATGCTGAAGCGGCTTGTGCCTCGGAGGAGCTCAAAATCTACACAAGCAATGTAGACCCGGCGGATATGACGCCTCTCAAGAAGCCCTCTATAGAAGGAGAGCCGCCTCTCAAGTTTCAGGCTCACAGAGACACCAAGGAAGTGGAATTTACCCCTGGCAACTCTTCTGCTAAGTTCACTATAGGGTCCAACATGGACCCCAAATAGGAAAGCGCGCTCGTCGAGTTTATCCGTGAGAATCGGGACATCTTTGCATGGAAACCTTCTGACATGCCGGGTGTGCCGAGAAAACTCGCCGAGCACCGCCTTAATGTGGATCCTAAGTACAAGCCTGTCAAGCAGTATCTTCGCCGTTTTAATGAAGAGAGACGGAAAGCTATCGGGGAAGAGATAGCCCGGCTTCTGGCTGCCGGGTTTATCATAGAAGTCTTACACCCGGAGTGGTTGGCTAACCCGGTGTTGGTTCTGAAGAAAAATGGCACTTGGCGTATGTGTATTGACTACACGGATCTTAACAAAGCTTGTCCAGCTGATCCATTTGCTCTCCCTCACATTGATCAAATCATTGATGCTACGGCGGGGTGTGAGAGGTTATGTTTCCTGGATGCATACTCTGGTTATCATCAGATCAAGATGGCAGTGGAGGACCAAGAGAAGACGGCTTTCATTACACCTTTTGGCGCCTTCTGTTATGTTTCTATGCCTTTCGGGCTCAAGAGTGCCCAGGCGACTTATCAACATTGCGTGCAAAATTGTTTTCATGGACAGATTGGCCGCAATGTGCATGCCTATGTGGATGATATTGTGGTCAAGTCAGAAAAGCAAGAGACCTTGTTAGATGATCTCAAGGAGACCTTTGACAATCTCAGAGTTTACCAGATGAAGCTTAACCCGGACAAGTGTGTCTTTGGTGTTCCTACAGGAAAGCTTCTAGGTTTCATGGTCTCTAAGCGTGGAATTGAAGCTAACCCGGAGAAAATCAAGGCCATCACCTCTCTGGCTGAGCCTAAGTGCATCAATGATGTTCAGCGCCTGGCGGGTCGTATTGCAGCTTTGAGTCGCTTCATAAGTCGCCTGGGGGAGAAGGCTATTCCTTTATATCAGATGCTGAAGAAAGCAGACGACTTCCAATGGAGCAAAGCTGCTGGGGAGGCCTTTGAAGCTCTGAAGAGGCAGCTGGCAGAGCCGCCCATACTGGCGGCTCCTATCACCAAGGAGCCGATGCTTCTGTACATTGCAGCAAATAACAAAGCTGTTAGTGTTGCAATGGTGGTGGAAAGAAAAGAGGCAAACCGGGAGTATCCTGTCCAGAGGCCGGTCTATTATGTTAGTGAGGTCCTGACTTTGTCTAAGCAGCGTTATCCACATTGGCAGAAGCTGGTCTTCGGAGTTTTCATGGCAAGCCGGAAGCTGAGACATTATTTCCTGGAGCATCCCATCACGGTGGTATCTTCAGCCCCTTTAGGGGATATCATTCATAACAGGGAAGCTACAGGGAGAATTGCAAAGTGGGCCATTTAGCTTGGACCTCATGAGATCAAGTATGTGCCTCGCACGGCCATCAAATCTCAGGCATTGGTGGATTTCATCAATGACTGGACAGAGCTTCAAGCCCCGGAAGAAAGGCCGGATAACACATATTGGACCATACACTTTGATGGGTCTAGGCAGCTGGAAGGCTCGGGGGCTGGAGTTATAATATCTTCCCCTCGAGGTGACAAGTTCTGCTATGTTTTGCGGCTTATGTTTCCTTGCACTAACAATGCTGCAGAGTATGAGGCCCTGCTCCATGGGCTCCGGATTGCAAAGGAGATGAATCTCAGCCGGGTTAGGTGCCTAGGCGACTCTGATCTGGTGGCACAGCAAGTTTCAGGGACTTGGGATTCTAAAGACCCGCTCATGGCAGCTTACAGACAAGCTGTTACTAATGTGGCTGGTTGCTTCAAGGGTTATCAGGTGGATCACATTGATCGGCGGCAGAATGAGGCGGCTGATGCTTTATCACGACTTGGTTCGCAGCGAAAGCCGGTTCCTCCAAATGTTTTCCTGGATGTGCTCCATAACCCGTCAGTTAAGCTGCCAACGGAGGAGGACCTTGCTGTCCTAGACCCGGAGGCCCAGCTCGTGGCGGCTCTCCATGAGATCCCGGATTGGACTGTCCCATTCTTGGATTATCTGACTCGTGGCGTCTTGCCAGCTGACGAGATGGAAGCCCGCCTGATTGTGAGAAGGTCCAAATCCATGACCATTGTCAATGGCGAGTTGCACCGAAGAAGTGCCACATGCGTCTTTCAGCGCTGCGTATCACCTGATGAAGGCCGGAATATCCTCAATGAGATACACTCCGGCGACTGTGGTCATCATGCCGGCTCTAAATCATTGGTGGCGAAGGCTTTCCGCCACGGTTTCTTTTGGCTCACGGCTCATGCTGATGCAAATGAAATAGTCAGGAAGTGTGACGGTTGTCAGAGGTTTGCCCGCCAAGCTCATGTGCTGGCTCAGGAACTTCGGATGATCCCTATCACATGGCCCTTTGCGGTCTAGGGGCTGGATATGGTGGGGCCTTTCAGAGCTTCTAGTGACAAAAAGACTCACCTTTTGGTGGCTGTTGACAAATTTACCAAGTGGGTAGAGGCAGAACCTATCAGCAATTTGGATGCAGAGACGACTGTTAAGTTTGTCAAAAAGTTAATCTTTCGTTTCGGGTACCCGCACAGCATCATTACTGACAATGGTACAAACCTTTCGAAAGGCGCCATGAAGCAGTTCTGTGATGAGGAGCACATCAGACTGGATATGGCGGCTGTTGCGCACCCACAGTCCAATGGGCAAGCTGAATGCGCCAATCAGGAGATCCTTCGAGGAATAAAGCCCCGGCTTATGGTTCCTCTTCAGCGTACACCCGGCTGTTGGGTAGAAGAACTTCCCTCCGTCTTATGGAGTTTACGGACAACTCCCAACAGATCAACGGGTTTCACACCTTTCTTCATGGTTTATGGGGCAGAGGCCGTTTTGCCAAGTGACATCCGCCATGACTCGCCCCGGGTCTCAGCATATGTTGAAGAGGATAATGAGTTGGCTCGTCAGGACTCTCTGGACGCCTTGGAGGAAGAGCGGGATTTGGCAGCCGCCCGATCTGCTATCTACCAGCAAGACATGCGTCGCTATCATAGCCGTAGGATCAGAAGCCGGACTTTCCAAGAAGGAGATTTGGTGCTTCGTTTAATACAAGACCAGTCAGGCATGCATAAGCTTTCGCCTCCTTGGGAAGGGCCCTTTGTTGTCAGCAAAAATCTTCATAACGGGTCTTATTATCTGATTGATCTCCGGCCTGGGAAGGAGTCTCGAACATCTGAAGAAGAGACCAACAGGCCCTGGAACATAGCTCATCTGAGACCCTACTACACCTAGAGTTCCGGCTCTGGGAATCTGGTACATACCTCTCATGTATATATTATCAATAATGAATAAAAGCCGGCGGCCCTGAAATTCGGGGTATCTGTCGTTTTCCATCCAACATGATGAGTAAGTTTTATTACATTATTACTTGTGCTTTATCATACATATATTGTGAAAGTGCAGAAACAAAAGACCCACTTCGAATGAGCTTCCTGGTAATCCAGAAGCCTTCACCATCATGGGACACTTAACCCTATGGGCCGAACTTACTGGTAAGCCAGAAGTCGCCACCATATCGGGTCAAAGTCCTAATAAGCGGGCTGTGTTACTGGTAATCCAGAACCTTCATCCGTGTACAGTCACCTAATAAACGGGCTGTGTTCCTGGTAATCCAGAACCTTCATCCGTGTACAGGCATAAAAGACTCATGTGGGTTGAGCCTCCTGGTAATCCAGAGGCCTTCACCATCTTGGGACCTTCAGCCCTTATGAAGCTAAACTTACTGGTAAACCAGAAGTCGCCATATTGGGAAAAAGACCTAACAAACGGGCTGTGTTACTGGTAATCCAGAACCTTCATCCGTGTACGGGCACAAACGATTTAGATGGGATGCTGCCTGCTGGTAATCCAGAAGGCTTTAACCAACCTTATGGGCCGAACTAACTGGCAAGCCAGAAGTCGCCACCACACAGGAAAAGAAGTAACTGATCTGGTTGGGGGTGATCCAAGAGTCGCCACCATACTGGATACTTTGCAATCTTTAGAAATTCGCTAAAGCTTTTATTTAAGATATACTGCTTTAAAGAGTTTTATGACCTCTCTTATGAGCTCTTTTTAATGTTCGTATTTGGCCAAGAGCCGCCAGTTGTATTATATTGGCTACACCGTAAGCATCTGCAAGTTTACTGGTTATAAGCCGCCATGACTGCTTTAGTTATTGGTTTAATACTTGTTAAGAATAAATTATACATCTTATCAAGCTTTATGACTGTCTTGATGTTTGGCCAAGAGCCGCCAGCGTCAAAGGATTCAATTTCTTCCAGAAGCAGCCAGAATAACTTTTCATAAGGAAGCTTCAGGCAAAAGAAGCAGACTTGCTTCCCAAGGAAGCCAGTATGAATTTAAACAGAATTTTTTTCTAAGTCTATTACAAAAGGCCACTAGAGGGCATTTCCGAATCATTGTTCAAGACATATATTACAAGCAGTTAAACAACTGGCGACTTTCAAGGTTCCGGTTTTACTCCCGGGTCTTGCTGCCTCCGGCTTGGGCTGCGTCTGTTGAAGGATCTGTCTTGGCTTGATCGGCAGCCCAGTCAACAGTGGCAAAGGCATCAAAAATTTCTCCATCATCAATAAGATCTGAAGAATCAATGTCCGGAGCAAACTCGTCCTTACGGCCTTCAGGAGTAAGATCGAGAGGCGGAAGAGGACCGGGCTTTACGCGTTTTCCGTCTTCGCTGTAGGCTGACTGAAACCTTGTAAGCTTCATCTCTTGGACCAACTGGCTTGCAGGGACAAAGGTCTCCTTCTTCAAAGCGTTATAGGTAAGCTGATCAAGAGCTTGCCCCTTATAAGTTTCGGGAAAGCCGCCAACTAAAGTTGAAAGTTCTAAATCCTCGTAATGAGCTTTAGCGCGGGCCATGGTGTGCATAGTGGCGATGCGGGCGCTGGACTCTTTCATGATCTGCAGCTAAGCAGGCAGAGTGGATAAAGTCTGTAGGACTCCCTTAATGGTGGATGGGTTTTCTTTTCCATAGAAGGCAGTTTGAATAGCCCATCGACTCCCAGTGTATAACTGTTCAAGGAAGTCATAAGCCGCCTTGAGCTGCATTACGGGTTCTTTCGCCAGTTTATCACTTCTAGGACCTGCAAGGGAAAAGTGTCAGAGTTATCAAGATTATCAAAATAGGGATTATAAACAGGCGACTTACCAAAGATGGCGCTGCTCATTTGCTGGATGTGCAATTTTAATCCGCTGAGCTCATCGGAGGCAGTCTTCAGGCGGCCTTCAACGTTTTTAGCACGTTGAACAAGGAGCTGCTTCTCCTTCTCATGCTCAGCGGTCAAAGCAGCCAGCTTGGTGGCCGCCTCAGACGCGGTTTCCTCCAATGTCTTCACCCTTTCTTCAGCGGCGACTCTCAGCTCTTGCTCAGTTTTCAGCTCTTTTTGACTGTCAGCCAGCTGGGTGTGAAGGGAAGTTATTTGAACCTGAAAGAAAGGAAAAGTTCAAGTTATTTATGCAGATGAAGTTCCATATTGATTACAAGTAATCCACATGGCACTTGGGGGCTAATGCAATCCCGAAGTTTTACAAAGAAATATTATCCAATAGCTGGAAGCATTTAAGAATTGGACACATGTGGTTCTTTGCTCTAAGACCCGGCTGTTTCAAGAAGACAGCCGGCTCTTGGGGACTACATGTGGTTCTTTGCTTCTAAGACCCGGCTGTTTCAAGAAGACAGCCGGTTCTTGGGGACTACATGTGGTTCTTTGCTTCTAAGACCCGGCTGTTTCAAGAAGACAGCCGGCTCTTGGGGACTACATGTGGTTCTTTGTTCTATATAAGCATGTGGTTCTTTGCTCCATGTAAGACCCGGCTGTTTCAAGAAAACAGCCGGCTCTTGGGGACTGCATGTGTGTATTTACGTATTTTCAAATATGTAAGCTTACAAACCTTCATACAACTATGAAATCAGTAATATGCAGGTTTGGGCGACTAATAAGGGCCATAAGTAAATTATGACTCACCTTTGGTTTGTTGGCCAAGGTCTTGGCAATCTCCTGACTCTCAAGTAGTCGAGTCTGAAGGGCTTCATGAAGATCATTTAAATCAGTGCTCTCAAAGGAGGAGAGATCTAATTTATTCTTCTCTTTAGAAGACATGGCTTCAAAGGAAGATTTGCCGAAAGCCGCCGACGAGTCTGGGGCGGTGGCAGTGGCAGTAGCAACAGTACCCTCTTCAATATCGAAGGAGGGGATAGTATCCGGCTGTTGTTCAATGTTATCAGCCGGCGCTGCCATCTCTGGTTCTAAAGAAACCTGAGTTTCTGGAGCGGTGGAAACATCTGGCAAAGGAGGATCATTGACCCTTTCCTCTGTGTCTTTGGCCGGGTCTTCAGAACCTTCAGGAGGCGGAGACGAGGCAGAAGTTGTGGGTTTTAGTTTCTTGGAGGTAACCCTGCATTTTTGACAAAGACCTCAATAAGTATTATCTTTTGCTTTATGTAAGAGGAGTGAGAATAAGGGTGATTGTATCTTTACCTTGCTTTAATAACAAAAGTCGTATCTGGCGACTCTGAGGCGGCATCATCAGAGGATGTTTCCTGATAGTCCGGATCTTCGGGATTAAGAGGTCGTTTAAACAAGCCGGCTTTGGGAAACAAACGAGTCGGGTGAAGAAGTACCTCACGAGGGCGCTTATGAGAGCCGCCCGCATCGGCGTCAGACCCGCCCATACCAGTGCTAGAGCCGCCACAATCAGTTTGGCGGAGCTCGGCGTGCTGAGACGTCTTCCATGAATAATATGGGTCCAAACGAGCAAAAGGATGAGAAAAAGGATATTTTCTCACAGCAACTCTGTTTTTCCTAGGTTTATGAATATCAAAGTCAGGCAAGGTTGAAGTTACCTCAGTTTCATCCTGGTCTTCCTCTTCTTCTTCGTCCTGGAAAGGTACAAATTAAAGTTATCAGCAGAAAGTTGCAGATGAAAGACAGATTGATTCAAGTTATGTACTTGCCTCTGACTCATCTTTAGAGGATTCTAAGATGGACGGATCCACCTCTAAAGGATTGATGGTATTATGCTTCTTCTTCTTAGCAACGGTTTTTTCCCCGTCTTCTTCTGGCCCTTCGTAGCTATTTCTTTCAACATCGGCCTCACTTGCCAGAAGGAGCTATCCGCCTGTGGTTTATCAGGGAAAAGGTTTTCATGATATGAAAGTTTAAGCAGAAAAATAAGAGATTGCTTGAAAGTTTCTTACTGCTGGTGGCGGGTTAGTTTTGGTGAAAGGCGCCAAGCCAAACTCGCCAGTGTATTTGTCTGGTAAGTTGACAATAATTCTCATCTGATTAATTACAGATGACAAGGAGATGTCAGTGGCACTGATCCTTTGCGGATCCTGTAAGCCGGAGTATTCATGCATCAGTTTATTCCGGAGACCTAGTGGCTGGATCTTCCATGACAGCCAGCAACGGATTAAATCGGCTCCTTCCAGGCCGTTGGCGGCCAAGGTAGATATTTTATCCATCCAAGGTTTCAGCTCTGCTTGTTCCGCTGGTGTAGGCCTGGGAGGGTATTTCTTTTTGTGATCCAAGTGCCCTGGCCTGAAACCCAACAGTGGGTGTTCTCCTTCAGGAACCGGCGCCTTACAGTATATCCAAGACTTGCCCCAGCCCTTGGGGTGGCTTAGCAGATCAGCTCCAGGGAAGGTGACCCCTCGTCGCTTCTGGAAAGAAACGCCACCAAGATCTTGATGACGGCCTTGGGCGGTTTCAGTTTGTTTGTTGACATAGAAGCATTCCCGAAACAATAGAACTGTAGGTTCTATCTGAAGATAAGCTTCACATATCACTGCAAACTGGCTCATGTTGACAATTGAATTGGGGGAAAGATCTTGTGGGTGCAACCCATAGAAGTTCAGAAGGTCCCTAAAGAACTTGGAGCCGGGAGGGGAAAATCCCCTCTCCACATGATCAAGGAATATAATAACTTCTCCTTCTTTAGGCGTTGGGGGACATTCGCCTCTTGCAAGTCGGCAGTTAGTAGCTCCTTTCAGTATGCCTGTCTGAATGGCATTTTTGAGAAAATCTTTGGTGATCTCAGAAGGAACCCAGTTGCATTCAATTGTTTTCTTTGTCATCCTAGTTAATGGAGCAAAGGGTTGAGTTAGCGGCTTTCGGCACAAAGTAAGGGATGTTACAAGAAATGAAAGACGGCAGTTTGATTATGTTTCTAGGGTCTGAGACATATGGTTGGAAAAATCATTAAATATATACGGCGGCTTACATAAGTCGCCACAAGTGAGAGCTGCTCGGCGAGGCGAAATTTTTTACTAAGTCTGCAATAACAGCTTTTTACCGAGGGAGGTGAAATTTTGGATCAAGAAGTCTGTAAAAATGAGGAAAAAAGCAGTTCTGGTTACTGTTCGTAAGGCAGCAGCAGGTCATCACAGATGGGTTTTTCTTAGATCTGTTTTTATGCAAGATTGACTCCTGAGTTTAAGGGGGAATCAACGGCGCTGTTTCTATGCCTTGGAAGCATCAAGATGTGGCCGGCGGCGGCGACCATGGAGAAACCGAGGCGGAGCTTGAGCTATGATAATGGCGGAACCCTAGGAGGAGGAGGAACAATGGGTACCTGAAATCTGATGGAGACGCGGCGCGGTTGCAGACGGCGACGGGGGTGCGTTGAAGCTGAGTCCCCTCCGGTGGCTGATGAGCTCGTGATGCAGAATGGGGCTGCGGCGGCTCGAGCAGAGAGAGGAGGAAGGCGAAGGGGAAAATGATAAAAGAATGACCCAGGGGGTATTTATAACAGGATGGGATGCTCAAGAGTCGGGGCGGAAATTATGGATCTACAGTATCCCGACGCCCCGATTTTCGCGCCTAATCGATTCATTTGAGATATGGATGATGTCATGGAAAGATCCATTTTAAAGATTCGGTGACATCATAAGGCGAACAGGTTTAAAAGAAAAACAATTAAGAAATATTCAGAAGTGGCGGGTTCTGCGGAGACTCGCCAAATGTCAAAGACAGGTTTGTATGAAGACAAGGTTGTCCAGAACCAGTTCAAGTCAACCTGAGGGCTAATGTCAGGGAAGTATCTTTCGGTGAGACCCGCCCGTTTAGGGCCGGGTTCTGGGGATTTTTATTGAAGGTGGGCCAGGTGGGACGGAGCGTTCTCAAGAGGCCCAGAAGAAGAGCCGCCCAAGGAAGGGCCGGCCCAAGACCCACCGTGAGAGGCGGTATGTGCAAACCGCCTCGAGGTATAACTTAGGAAACAAGTAAAGGAGAGTTGGGCTCGGATTACTATCCCGACCCGGACTCTTATGTAAGCCCCGGACCTCCGCCTATATATAAAAGGGGGAGCCCTGGGGCTTGAGAGATCACGTTGAAACCTTTCGAGATCTAGGGCTAGACAAGTTCCAAAACCCTTGTAATCGAGATCTTCAATACATCTAGCAGGAGTAGGCTTTTACCTCCACGAGAGGGGCCGAACCTGGGTAAACCTTGCCTCCCGTGTTCCTCGTTTAACCCCTTCGGTCTACTACTTACGCGATGGCTTCGAGATCAAGTCCTATGAGGACATCTGCCGTGAAAATACCACGACAGTTACCGTAGTCATCGACATGCAACTCGTGATAACTATTACAAAACATGATCATCTCATATATCACATATATCAAATCACGTGTTGGACATATCACATCGCAACATGCCCTCAAAAACAAGTTAGATGTCCTCTACTTTGTTGTTGCAAGTTTTACGTGGCTGCTATGGGCAACTAGCAAGAACCGTTCTTACCTACGCAAAGCCACAACAGAGATATTCAAGTTGCCTTTTAACCTTCTACAAGGACCGCCTCTGTCGAATCCGATTCAACTAAAGTTGGAGAGACAGACACCCGCCAGCCACTGATAACCCACAAGTATAGGGCATCGCGACAGTCTTCACGGGTAGTATTTCACCCTAATTTATTGATTCGACACAAGGGGAGCCAAAGAATATTTATTGGCCTTGACAATGTGGCACCCCGGCTCAGAGGAAACCGGAACGCCCCGTATTCCAGCCCAGAGACAAGTCTTCTGGAATACGGCACTGTTGGCAAAGAACAAATCAGCTCTTTATTACTATGAATAAGATTACAAGGGTACATGGATTACATCGGCACGACGAGACTACGCCTGCCTAGAGTAGCTCTATGCTAACAGCGGAAGAATCCGAGAATGCGGAGTAACTCTCGGCAGCGGAACGACGACTGCGGTGATGGACTCCACTCCGTAGGGACTCTGGCTGGAACGCGTGTCCTAGCTCGCGAACTTGACATCTTCGACAAGAAAACAAACATGTCCTGCAAACTGGAATGATACGCCAGGTGAGTACTTTGAATGTACTCGCAAGTTCACGACAACCAAACAATGCAGCAAACAATAGCATGGCAATTATCATATTAAATACTTAAGCAATTCACTTACTGCACAGGTCATTAACTTACTCTCAATCGGGTTGTCCCACAACCCTCGGAATACTCATAAGCCATCGAGTACTACCGATCGTACGAAGAGTTCTTCCATCAATACTAACACTGTTACGGTTGACCACCTACCGAGGTCTGGACGGGCTGTCCAATACCATGGACGCGGCTATTCGAATAGATTTTTCACTCTGTAGAGGTTGCGCACTTTACCCACACCATGAAGCACCTGGCCTCGTGATCCCACTCGGGTGAACCAGCGTTGCTTCAACAAAACCTGCCTGACCCGTGACTCTTTCATCGTACCACCGGCACTCATCCTCCCCCGGAGGCTTGCCCTGGGTGGCCCCTGTGTCCTCATGACACCTGCCACCGTCGTGGCCCAAACTAAATAGTCCCAAACGGGGACGTGCGCACATAACCAACAACAACTGGGTTCACAGGGTTATCGCCGCCTACCTGATCAGGGTAGCACGCGCGCATAACCCTCCCTCTTTGGAGGTACCGGTGAAAGAGCACGCGATCAGACCAAGTCAAGGCCGTCCCATACCGGCAAATGTGGTTGCACGGATAAGCCCGGACAGGTGACTCAAGATCAACCCACTAAGTTCACTTGGCAAACACATTGGTTTATCACAACACTTACGATGGCAGCAACTAAGCATTTAAATTAATTACTATGAATTATCATATAGCAAGTAAATGGAAGCAATTCATTTATAAACGCAAGTAGTTCAATTAAATATGTAATGCTATTGAAATGCTTCATGGAATGGGTGTCCTGGCTTGCCTGGGATGAAGGAACCACCGGGTGCGGAAAGGCCGCGGAAGGACTGCCAGTTCTCTCTCGGAGGGGGACTGTTTACAGACAAGGGCAGAATGGTCATTTCCACTATGTCAAAGCATTATGGAAATGGTACCAATATGACGGGCTCGACGAGACGAAGATGTGGGCTTTGGAATCACCTCGATTGGAGTTACGGACGAAAAGATATAGCCTGACGAAGATCAGGGACCAATCTGGAAAAATAACTCTACAAACAGGTCCCTGGCTGGCTTAACGGAAAGCGCATTTCCAGACAATACGTCTTCTACAAATGAAAACGTATTTTAGCCAACATAGAATCAGAAATGCGTTTCCCGAAAGGGAAAGCGTATTCTGGAGAATACGTCTCCACTTGCCACGTCAGCGGGCCCGCATGAGAGGCTTATAGGGGGGACCCGCCAGCTCTCTCTCTCCCCTCCTCAGCCCCTCTTCTACCTCGCGACGGGGAGGAGGCAGAGGGCACCGGCCGAGCGCCGGCCCGGTGACTCCGGCTGTCTCCCAAGGCGCGGCGACCACCGACGGACTCCGGGCGGCGAGGCGGTCCCGCCCAGGTAGGGCACAGCCGCCGGGGACCTTGGCCGCGGTGGACGGCGGTCACGGGCGCCGGTGGTCTCGCGGTCTAGGGTACTCCGGCGAAGGGGGTGAGGCGATGGGGAGGCTCGCCGGGGTCTGGGTGCTCTTCTGGTGGAGGTGGAAGAGAGAGAAGAGGCGAGGTCCGCCGGAATTTAGCCGGGCACCGGCGGCGGCCACGGCGACATGGGAGGGCAAGGAGGGCCTCCGGCGATGGATGGATGGGTCGGGGAGGATCAGGAGGGCGAGGTGGAGAGGATGGTCAGGTCGAAGCACCTCGGGATGGCTTATATAGCCGCGGCGACGCGGTGGCCGAGCGCGGCCGCGACGACGCGTGCGTCATGCGCCGGAGCTTCGGGAGCTTGCCTGGAAGAGAGGAGAGGCGTCCAGAGAGGTCTCAGAGGAGCGGAGAGGGCTCAGGCGAGGTTAGGAAGGATCGGGAGGGCTCGGGCCAGAAAACGACGACGGCGGGCACGGGCAGAACAGGGCGGAGCTCGTCACGGCGCGGCGAAGAAGAAGCTGGACGGGGAGAGGGGTCCAGAAGAAGGACCACGAGAAGGGGAAGCCCCTGGACATGGCTAGATGTCGAGGGGGAGAAGAAACCGACGAAACCGAGGGCTCCACTTGCCAGAGCGCGCATATGGCTTGTCTGCCCCGTGGTCACCACACACATGGCGTGCTGCCGAAGTCTTCTGCCCGTCTGAGCTTGTCAAACAGCTCCCTCACTGCTCAAATGGATGAGATATGTGACTGGAGGCAGCTAGGTGGCTCTAGGATGAGAGGAAATTGCACTAGAGGATTCTGACAGCAAAGTGTTTGGAGTGGGGTGGGGAAGATTCAGCTGGGGATTAATTCTGATCTTTGGCTGAGAGTGATCATACACTAAGTTGATCACTTTTGCAAGTTTTTAGCTCATTTAGATGAGGATAAATAGAACTTGCAGTTCAAAGGGCTCTACTGGACAGAAAGGCTAATCTGGATGTTGCACTCACATATAGTGTTACCTTGAGCTGAAAATGGGCATTTGATAATGATTTGGTCATATGAGAGTGACATAAAAATTTCATGCCATTTGGGCAAGCCAAAATGGTACTTCCTTCATAATGGACCTCTCTGACCAGAGTCTTAGGAAAATTCCTGAGAGAAAATGGCTAGATGGAATGAGCCAAAATTTGGTGGAGATAGGTTATATGAGTAGGAGAATACTCTGGTAAATTTTCAGCAATTATGAAGCAATATAAAATATAGTTGCTTCACAACAGGAAAATGTGACCAGAAACAAAGATTTGACGCTGTGGTCACATGGTGGAAGGAATGATGCTCAAATTTTGTGGAGAGTGTTAATTTGAGCATATGAAGATGCCTGCAAAATTTCAAATCATTTGCATACACTTAGCTAGCACTTGCTTCACAAAGCTTCCTTTGGATCAGAAAATTTGGAAATTTGCCAAGAAATATTTGCTAGCCAAATTGAGTTGAATTTTGTCATGTGGCCATGATATGGATAGGAAAGAGTGGCCAAAAAGTTTGAGAGAAAGCAAGCAGATGTAAAGGGTACTTGCTTCACAACTTGACAGTTAGGGCAGAATCAGAAAAGGAATATTTGAGAAATATTTTTGAACATGGTAAGGATAGGTTTTGACATATTTGAGGAATATATGACCCCAACAATTTATGAGAATTATTTGGGAATTTTTGGAATGATTAAAATGTGGGTTGCTTCACAACCCAGAGCAGACAGGGTTATTCCTTTAATAGAAAAAGGAATATTCCCAAGATAAAGAATATTGGGATTGGTTCAAGATGGAAAATGGAAAGGTCTCAAGATGGTTTAGAGGTTGGCAAGCCACTAGGGAAGAGGAATCAAGGGTGATCCCTCCAAGTTCCAAGACTACCAAACCACGAAAAAGCAAAACCAGACCAAAATCAAAAGAAAAAGAATGGGCAAAAATCCAGGGTGTTACAAACCTACCCCCCTTAAAGAAATCTCGTCCTCGAGATTTGGTGGCTCAGAGGTCACACATGGATATTCCCATTTGAGGAAACCGTTTCCACTCGGGTTTCCTTTTTGCCTTTGTACAATGCTCCCGCTGGATTGTATCTGACTCACTGCCTGAGTTTGGTGTGGTTTGTTTCACGGGATCCTCATTCTGACAGGTCTTACCTCGTATATTACTCTGACTTCAATCCTTTTATGTCTACTGACTTATCTGGGTGCAATGGCTTATCCTGTCTGAAATACCTGTCCCTCTCGCCAGTCCGGGAGTTGTTCCTCATGGACGTGTTGTGTTGAAGTCCAATACGGACGACCACCTATTGAGTTGTGAATAGATTCTCTCTGTGGACACGAAATCTTTTACTCTTTGCATTGGGGGGCTTCAAATGGCTGTGTGCCCTCTAGACTCAAGCGGTGCTACGAATCATACCGTTCTCCTGGCGGAATCGGACTCCTTGCAGGGGTTACGGAAACATCTTGGCTAGGTTCATTGCCCTTAGCATCACATCTGTACCAGCGACTTGGCTATAGCCTGTCGTGACCAGCGAAAAGGGTATGACTTTATGGCGGCATTATCTACAGACTTGACTGACGGTGGTCCTAACAGGAAGATCTTGCCCCCAGCAGGTTATCTTTTGACTGATTTCCCTAGAGGAGGTCACATGCTTTGAGGCAGTTATCATCCTTCTGATCGTTGCATCTGACAGGCTTGAGTATCCCCTTCTGACGATTCTGAGAATGTATAGCTGGCTGAGCGGGTTGACTCAATCTAGGGTCCTTGCCAATGGAATAGACCCCGTGGGTGTGTACCCACGGTGATTGGTACCGGACCAGACTATTTTGAGTATTTGTACCATGTTGATCTTGCAACCATTGTCATAATTGTATGGCCAATCTTGCTCCTTCATTATGGTTCTCTTTGCCTGGATCCTTAGCTGAAAGAGCTTGGCCTGATGTGTTCTTGATTTTTCGGATGACCATGGTTGCTGCCAGGTACAATATTCCGGCAGGCATATTACTTAATAAGTTGTAGCTGTAGGGTAACGACCGTCTGAACCCTTGGATGAAACCGGCAAATAAACCAGTAGCCACCAGAACGGTCTTTACAACTTAGATCTGGGACATTACTGGAGTACTCAACCCCGACTCAAGACGGCTGAAAAAGCAGCTCAGAGCATGAGACGGTGTCGATAAGAAGAAAGTAGCAGTTCCCTAAGATGGCCGAAAAACAGCTCAGAGCATAGGTTCACTTCTACGGAAAGAAATTCAACAGCTGCTCGAGAGGGCCGAAAAACAGCTCAGAACACGGGCCAGTTGCTGACAAGAGAAATAAAAATCGCATCCACCCCGGACGGCTGAAAACAGCTCAGAACACAGGCGTGGTGCCGTCACCAAAGAAAGACGGGCAAGGGTTCATCCGTGTCCCATACAGCTTATCCATAGGTTGTTGCTCATCTCACTGAAGTGTATAACCGGCGTTCTTCTTCTTCTTACATAGCTCATGCAATAGTCGGATTCTCACCGGCTGGCATCATTGAATGATTGACTCATATGGTCTTGGCAGCATGTCCACCATATCTATTGAGTAGATGCAGCTGAGCACTTGATTTCTGAGGCAGGCTTGTGTCCTGACTGACTTTTGCCTTCTGACCCAACTGCTGTGGAGCTGATCCTTGAGATGCATGGTCATATGCTGCCAACTGTCGGTGGAATAGCTTGTACGGATGTCGATGCGATACCTTGCTGACGAGGATTGCATAGCTTGTGCTGGAAGCCATCGAGATTATCTTGCTGAGGAAGGCTGAATTGCTCGTGCTCGAAGTTTTGTCAAAATGGCTTCCTAAAGAATACTGGGTACCGTACCTCAAAAGCTTTCCCTCTTAAAGACTTGATAGGAAAACTCGGTACCTTAGGCCATGAGCTTTTGCAGTAGCTTACTGAAGAAGCCTGAGTATCTTGCACTGGAAGATATCCATGTGCCGTATCGGGGAAGACAGAGGGACCTTGCATCGTAAGCTTCCCTGATAGCTTGCGGAGAAAGACTGGGTTGCTTATATCTGAAGCTTTTCTTTTTTCCTTATGCGGACTGAGTGCATGTATATATATCCCTTAATGTTTCTACTGCTGGTTACTTGTTGTATGCAACAGGGTATTCGGCTATCCTTCTTGCTGAACACTAAGTTCATAGCACATTCTGACTTGCTTCCGGAATATAGAAGGTTTCAAATTGTACTCATAGCAGACTCAACCGCGTATGTAAATCATACCTTTGACGCGGGATGTACTGTGGATCGGGCACAAAGTCTGTCGTCTTGCTGATTTGATGGTTACTGCTGTGAAGGTTGCACTGATGTATACTTGATGCTGATAACCAATCCAGCCAGGATATCCTTTATATTCAGGCCCGATATTCCTGATATAATGCAGTCTGCTGAAAATTCCATATTGCTGAGCTGAGTTTCCAAATGGCCGTCTCTTCACTGATTTCTTTGAGTCCAGTGTCGATGAACAACTTCCATAAGGGGAAAATAAGGTAACACCAAGGGCCCAAAGGAAGAAGCAAAAGAAAAAAAAACAAAAAAAAACACACACAAAGCAGCAAGATCACCCACAAGCAATAGAACATTCTACAAGTATTCACAGCAATAATATGCATTCCTACTTAAGCACACAAATCTCGCAAGAACTCTGGTACTACGGTCTAACATGCTGTGGCGGTGTGCACGAAAGTGAATCAATGTGTGGAAGGAAGTTGGTGTAAACAAGGCTACACCAAACACAGACTTAACACCAGTTCCAACTGGAAGGACACGGTGGCGAGGACGAACTTGGTGATTGTGGGTCAGAACGCGGGGGTCACGACCACATCATCATCAAGCGTACAGGGAAAAACCGTACTCGTCCAGAGGATGGATGGCAAAGAGGGATGGCGATGGAAAGAAGGCCTTGCGGGCATTGCCCTGTTCTGATAACTAAGATCAGTAAGGGTTGCCCAAAGCGATGAGGGATTGACAAGATCCGGGATAGCAACATGTCTAACACCGAAACTATAGGGGTGGCTGAAGAGAATATATTGGTGTGGTACCTATGCATCAATCCTGCAAGGGGTCGACACACCAAGCACCTTGGCATCACTCCGCTGGGACGGAGATGACACCACACCAAGGAATAAGCATGCAAACTGGAGAGCGCAGGTGGTGAATCGAAACCGATGCCACCTACACTCACCAGATCCATCGTCAGTGATAAGATATCTAGTCTATATGCATGCTATGCGCAAACAAATGCACCAAAAAAGTGCAGCAAACCAACTGGATCCTATACTACCTGTTACTAACGCTCGCGCGGTCTAGGGCGTCCTACAGCCAAACCTGCTCTGATACCAACGCTTGTGGCACCCCGGCTCAGAGGAAACCGGAACGCCCCGTATTCCAGCCCAGAGACAAGTCTTCTGGAATACGGCACTGTTGGCATAGAACAAATCAGCTCTTTATTACTATGAATAAGATTACAAGGGTACATGGATTACATCGGCACGACGAGACTACGCCTGCCTAGAGTAGCTCTATGCTAACAGCGGAAGAATCCGAGAATGCGGAGTAACTCTCGGCAGCGGAACGACGACTGCGGTGATGGACTCCACTCCGTAGGGACTCTAGTTGGAACGCGTGTCCTAGCTCGCGAACTTGACATCTTTGACAAGCAAACAAACCTGTCCTGCAAACTGGCATGATACGCCAGGTGAGTACTTTGAATGTACTCGCAAGCTCACGACAACCAAACAATGCAGCAAACAATAGCATGGCAATTATCATATTAAATACTTAAGCAATTCACTTACTGCACAGGTCATTAACTTACTCTCAGTCGGGTTGTCCCACAACCCTTGGAATACTCATAAGCCTCATGAAACATGATGAAAACTTCTCTCTGTTTTTTCTCCGAAGATGTGAATTTATAGAAGTGGAATTAGGGTCGGGGGAGCCACGTGGGCCCCACAAGCCATCAGGGCGTGACTAGGGGGTTGGCCGTGCCCAGTTGGCTTGTGGGGACCACAGGCAGCCCCCTCCGGTGGTTCTTCGCTCCATAA
Organism: Elymus sibiricus; assembly: GCA_039707655.1. Lineage (NCBI taxonomy): Eukaryota > Viridiplantae > Streptophyta > Magnoliopsida > Poales > Poaceae > Elymus > Elymus sibiricus. Next base: position 444,891,073 of record CM077669.1, read on the forward strand.
TTCATCATATATTCCTAAAATAATTCACAAAAAGTTTCGTCCAATTCTGAGAACTTTTATTTCTGCACAAAAATAACACCAAGGTAGTTCTGCTGAAAACAACGTTAGTTCGGGTTAGTTCCATTCAAATCATGCAAATTAGAGTCCAGAACCAGAGCAAAAGTGTTTGGAAAATTAGATACGTTGGAGATGTATAAACTCCCCCAAGCTTAACTCATTGCTTATCCTCAAGCAATTCAGTTGACAAACTGAAAGTGATAAAGAAAACTTTTACAAACTCTTTTGTTCTCGTCGTTATACATATGCTTAGCTAGTGTTCAAGTTTTGAGCATAAATCATAACTAATTACATCCATGATAACAATTAAACATCACATTTACTCATGGCAATACAAAACCAACTGGCAAGCAATAATAAAGTACCTCAGATGCCAACAATTTGTCAAAACAATCATGATATAATATGGTGACATGGTATTCCGCTAGCCCTTTCCGAGACCGCAAAACATAAATGCAGAGCACCTCTGAGGTTCAAGCAGCGAGTAGACATTATAATTCAGGGTAGAAAAGGTCCAGTCATGCTAACATCCAGCATTAACTAGACACAATGCATAAGAATGACAATAGTGCTCTCCGGTCTGGTGCTTTTAGTAAGAGGGTGATGACTCAACATAAAAGTAAATAGACATGCCCTTCGCAGAGGGAAGCATTGATTTGTAGAGGTGCCAGAGCTCAGAGTTTAAAACAGGATTGAAAATATAGTTTTTGGGGTGGTGCACTTTTCCTGTCAACGTTACGACAAAAGGTTTTCAATATCTTCCATGCTAATCTCATTATTGGCGGTTCCCAAACAGAATGTAAAGTTTACTCCTATCCACCATCCATACACAAACCATGGCCGACTAAATCTGTCGGCGTTCTGGGAACGGGGGTACCCAGACCTGCCTACCTGCGGCCCAGGGCATGGCCCACCTCGTCAGCCAAGCACGGTCAGCGCGACCCCACTCAAGACAAGGCCCTCGCGAGAGCCTGAGCTCGCGAGGGAAGTGGCACCAAGACCTGCGAGGAATGGGCCCCCTCAGGCCACCTCCAGAGCGGCGGAGATCTCTATGCAGCGCTTGGCCTCGGGAGGCTGATACGTCTCCAACGTATCTATAATTTTTTATTGTTCCATGCTATTATATTATCTGTTTTGGATGTTTTATATGCATTAATATGCTATTTTATATTATTTTTGGGACTAACCTATTAATCTAGTGCCTAGTGCTAGTTTCTGTTTTTTTCCTTGTTTTTGAGTATTGCAGATAAGGAATATTAAATGGAGTCCAAACGGAATAAAATCTTCGGAATGATTTTTCTTGGACCAGAAGAAACCTACCAAGCTTGGAGACCAAGGCAGGAGAGCCGCTGTGTGGCCACAAGCCACAGGGGCGCGCCCAGGGGGGTAGGGCGCGCCCCCTGGCTTGTTGGCCCACGGCAGCCCTCCTAACCCTACTCTTCGGCCTATAAATTCCCAAATATTACCTGGATACCAAAGAGAGCCACGAAAATACTTTTTCGCTGCCAGGAGCCTCTGTTCCCGTGAGATCCCATCTGGGGACCTTTTCCGGTAATCTACCGGAGGGGGATTCGATCACGGAGGGCATCTACATCAACTCCATTGCCCCTCCGACGATGCATGAGTAGTCCACCACAGACCTGCGGGTCCATAGCTAGTAGCTAGATGGCTTCTTCTCTCTCTTTGCTCTTCAATACCATGTTCTTCATGATCTTCATGGAGATCTATCCGATGTAATACTCTTTTGCAGTGTGTTTGTCGAGATCCGATGAATTGTGGGTTTATGATCAGATTATCTATGAATATTATTTGAGTCTTTTCTGAATTCTTATATGCATGATTTCATATCTTTGCAAGTCTCTTCGAGTTATTGGTTTGGTTTGGCCAACTAGATTGGTAATTCTTGCAATGGGAGAAGTGGTTAGTTTTGGGTTCAATCTTGCGGTGTCCTCACCCAGTGACATAGTAGGGGTAGCGAGGCACGTATTGTATTATTGCCATCGAGGATAAAAAGATGGGGTTTTCATCATATTGCTTGAGTTTATCCCTCTACATCATGTCATCTTACCTAATGCGTTACTCTGTTCTTCATGAACTTAATACTCTAGATGCAGGCAGGAGTCGGTCGATGTGTGGAGTAATAGTAGTAGATGCAGAATCGTTTCGGTCTACTTGACACGGACGTGATGCCTATATGCATAATCATTGCCTTGGATATCGTCATAACTATGCGCTTTTTTATCAATTGCTCGACAGTAATTTGTTCACCCACCGAAATATTTGCCTTCATGAGAGAAGCCTCTAGTGAAACCTATGGCACCCGGGCCTATTTTCCATCTTATATTTTCAGATCTATTTACTTGTGTTTTTACTTTCCGCAATCTTTTCCATCTATCTCTATCAGATCTCATCCTTGCAAGTAACCGTGAAGGGATTGACAACCCCTTTATAGCGTTGGGTGCAAGTGTTTGATTCTTTGTGTAGGTACATCTATTGGGGACTTGCTTGTATCTCCTACTGGATTGATACCTTGGTTCTCAACAACTGAGGGAAATACTTATCTACTTTGCTGCATCACCCTTTCCTCTTCAAGGGAAAACCAACGCATGCTCAAGAAGTAGCAAGAAGGATTTCTGGCGCCGTTGCCGGGGAGATCTACATCAAGCCTACCAAGTACCCATCACAAACTCATCTCTTGCATTTACATTATTTGCCATTTGCCTCTCGTTTTCCTCTCCCCCACTTCTAAAACAATTTTCGAATTTTTTTGCCTTTTTATTCGCCCTTCTTTCGTTCGTCTTTTCGTTTGCTTTTTGCTTGTTTGTGTGCTTGATTGCTTGCTTTGTCACGATGACTCAAGAGAATACCCAGTTGTGTGACTTTTCCAATACTAATAATAATGATTTTATTAGTACTCCGATTGCTCCCACCACTAGTGCGGAATCTTATGAAATTAATGCTGCTTTGCTAAATCTTGTTATGAAAGAACAATTTTCCGGCCTTGCTAATGAAGATGCCGCATCCCATCTAAATACTTTCGTTGAGTTGTGTGATATGCAAAAGAAGAAAGATGTGGATAATGATATTGTTAAATTGAAGCTATTTCCGTTCTCACTACGAGATCGTGCTAAAACTTGGTTTTCATCGTTGCCTAAAAATAGTATTGATTCATGGAATAAGTGTAAAGATGCTTTTATTTCCAAGTACTTTCCGCCCGCTAAGATCATCTCCCTTAGGAACGATATAATGAATTTTAAGCAACTTGATCATGAGCATGTTGCACAATCTTGGGAGAGGATGAAATTAATGATTAGGAATTGCCCCACGCATGGTTTGAGTTTATGGATGATTATACAAATTTTCTATGCTGGATTGAATTTTGCATCTAGGAATCTCCTAGATTCCGCCGCGGGTGGTACTTTTATGGAAATCACATTAGGAGAAGCTACTAAACTCCTAGATAATATTATGGCAAATTACTCTCAATGGCATACCGAAAGATCTCCTACTAGTAAAAAGGTGCATGCTATTGAAGAAACAAATACTTTGAGTGAAAAGATGGATGAATTGATGAAACTGTTTGCTAGTAAGAGTGCTCCTATTGATCCTAATGATATGCCTTTGTTTTCTTTGATTGGAAATAATAATGAATCTATGGATGTGAACTTTGTTGGTAGTAACAATTTTGGTAACAACGCGTATAGAGGAAATTTCAATCCTAGGCCGTTTCCTAGTAATTCCTCTAATAATTATGGTAATTCCTACAGCAATTCTTATGGAAATTATAATAATATGCCCTCTGATCTTCAGAATAATATTAAAGAATTTATTAGTTCGCAAAAGGGTTTCAGTGCTATGATCGAAGAAAAATTGCTTAAGATTGATGATTTGGCTAGGAACGTTGATAGAATTTCTCTTGAGATTGATTCTTTGAAAATTATATCTATTCCACCCAAGCATGATATTAATGAGTCTTTAAAAGCTATGAGAATTTCTATTGATGAGTGTAAGGAAAGAACCGCTAGAATACGTGCTAAGCGTCAATGGCTTGAAAAAGTGTGTTCTCGTGATTATATTGATGAAGATCTTAAAGTGATTGATGTGACTCCTATTGAATATTTGTTTTCCAATGTAAATCTTGATAAATATGGTACTGGAGATAAGTCAACTTTAGTTAAAAGGCGTCCCAATGATTTGGAGTTTATAGATCTTAATGCTAAGATTGAAAAAAGTGGGATAGAAGAGGTCAAAACTTTAAATAGCAATGAACCCACTCTTTTGGATTTCAAGAACTTTAATTATGAGAATTTTTCTTTGATTGATTGTATTTCCTTGTTGCAATCCATGTTGAATTCTCCGCATGCTTATGATCAAAATAAAGCTTTTACTAAACATATCGTTGATGCTATGATGAAATCTTTTGAAGAAAAACTTGAGTTGGAAGTTTCTATACCTAGAAATCTTTATGATGAGTCGGAACCTACTATTAAGATTAAAATTAAAGATTTTGAGTGCCATGCTTTGTGTGATTTGGGTGCTAGCATTTCCACGATTCCGAAAACTTTATGTGATGTGTTAGGTTTCCGTGAATTTGATGATTGCTCTTTAAATTTGCATCTAGCGGATTCCACTATAAAGAAACCAATGGGAAGGATTAATGATGTTCTTATTGTTGCAAATAGGAATTATGTGCCCGTAGATTTCATTGTTCTTGATATAGATTGCAATCCTACATGTCCTATTATTCTTGGTAGACCTTTCCTTAGAACGATTGGTGCAATTATTGATATGAAAGAAGGAAACATTAGATTTCAGTTTCCATTAAGGAAAGGCATGAAACACTTTCCTAGAAATAAAATTAAATTGCCTTATGAATCTATTATGAGAGCTACTTATGGATTGCATACCAAAGATGACAATACCTAGATCTATTGCGTTTTTCCTAGCTAGGGGCGTTAAACAATAGCGCTTGTTGGGAGGCAACCCAATTTTATTTTTGCTTTCTGTTTTTTGTTTATGTTTTGGTGTATTTTGCACATTATTACTTCTGTATTAATTGTGTTTTTATGTTTTTATTAGTGTTTGAGCCAAGTAAGACCTTTGGGATGGTCTACGGTGTTTGTTGATTTGATTTTGCTGAAAAACAGAAACTTTTGAGCTCAGTCCAGGAATTTTATAAATTCACTGGAATGTGATTTTGATCTGAAATTTTTACACAATATTTATATACAAAGTTCCCTGGTTTTCCTAATTTTTCAGAATTTTTGGAGTTAGATAAGTATTCTAAGTGTACAGATTACTACAGACTGTTCTGTTTTTGACAGATTGTGTTTTCTTTGTGTTGTTTGCTTATTTTGATGATTCTATGGGTTGTATCGGAGGGTATGAACCATGGAGAAGTTATAATACAGTAGTTATTACACAAATATAAATAAATAATGAGTTTACAACAGTACCTAAAGTGGTGATTTATTTTTCTTATACTAACGGATCTCACGAGTTTTCTGTTGAGTTTTGTGTTGTGAAGTTTTCAAGTTTTGGGTAAAGATTTGATGGACTATGGAATAAGGAGTTGCAAGAGCCTAAGCTTGGGGATGCCCAAGGAATCCCAAGCCATATTCAAGGATACCAAAAAGGCTAAGCTTGGGGATGCCCCGGAAGGCATCCCCTCTTTCGTCTTCAATCCATCGGTAAATTTACTTGAGGCTATATATTTATTCACCACATGATATGTGTTTTGCTTGTAGCGTCTTGTATGATATGAGTCTTTGCTTTTTAGTTTTCCACAATCATCCTTGCTGCACACATCTTTTTGAGAAGGACACGCTGAATCGTGAATTTATTAGAATACTCTATGTGCTTCACTTATATCTTTTGAGCTAGGCAATTTTGCTCTAGTGCTTCACTTATATCTTTTTAGAGCATGGTGGTGTTATGTTTTATAGAAATAATTGAACTCTCGTACCTCACTTATATTATTTTGAGAGTCCCTAAACAGTATGGTAATTGGATTAGGTTATGAATTTGGTCCTAATATAATAGGCATCCAAGAGGGATATAATAAAAACTTTCATATTAAGTGCATTGAATATGATGAGAAGTTTGATTTCGTGCATATAGTTTTGAGATGTAGAGATGGTAATATTAAGAGTTATGTTAGTAAGTAATTGTGGATTAGTAGAGATACTTGTGTTAAGGTTTGTGATTCCTGTAGCATGCACGTATGGTGAACCGTTATGTAATGAAGTCGGAGCATGATTTGTTTAATGATTGTCATCCTTTGTGTGATGGGTCGGGAGCGCGCGATGGTTTACTCCTACCAACCTCTCCCCTAGGGGCATGCGTCTAACACTTTGCTTCAATGACTAATAGACTTTTGCAATAAGTATGTGAGTTCTTTATGACTAATGTGAGTCCATGGATTATACGCACTCTCACCCTTCCACCTTTGCTAGCCTCTCTAGTACCGCGCAACTTTCGCCGGTGCAATAAACCCACCTTCCTCAAAACAGCCACCATATATTTTCCTCAAAACAGCCACCATACCTACCTATTATGGCATTTCCATAGCCATTCTAAGATATATTGCCATGAAACTTCCATCATTCCGTTTATTATGACACGCACCATCATTGTCATATTGCTTTGCATGATCGTAAGACAGCTAGCATGATGTTTTCATAGCTTGTCCGTTTTTTGCTGTCATTTGCTATGCTAGATCATTGCACATCTCGGTACACCGCCGGAGGCATTCATATAGAGTCATATGTTGTTCTAAGTTTTGAGTTGTAAGTAAATAAAAGTGTGATGATCATCATTATTAGAGCATTGTCCCATGAGAGGAAAGGATGATGGAAGCTATGATTACCTCACTAGATGGGATGAGTCTTCGGACTTTACAAAAAAATAAAAGAGGCCAACGAAGCCCAAAAAAATAAAAAAAGAGGCCAAAGATGCCCACCAAAAAAAGAGAAAAAAAGAAAAAAAATGAGAGAAAATAGAGAAGGGACAATGCTACTATCCTTTTCCACACTTGTGCTTCGAGTAGCACCATGTTCTTCATGATAGAGAGTCTCCTATTTTGTCAGTTTCATATACTAGTGAGAATTTTCCATTATATAACTTGGCTTGAATATTCCAATGATGGGCTTCCTCAAAGTGCCCTAGGTCTTCGTGAGCAAGCGAGTTGGATGCACACCCATTTAGTTTCCTGTTGAGCTTTCATACACTTATAGCTCTAGTGCATCCATTGCATGGCAATCCCTACTCACTCACATTGATATCTATTGATGGGCATCTCCATAGCCCGTTGATACGCCTAGTTGATGTGAGAACATCTTCTCCTTTTCCCTTGCACCTCCACCACATTCTATTCCACCCATAGTGCTATATCCATGGCTCACGCTCATGTATTGCGTGAGAGTTGAAAACGTTTGAGAACATAAAAGGGGTGAAACAATTGCTTGACTTGTCATCGGGGGTGTGAATGATTTAGATACTTTGTGTGGGGAAGATGGAGCATAGCCAGACTATATGATATTGTAGGGATAACTTTCTTTAGCCATGGTATTTTGAAAGCTATGATTGCTTGTTAGTATGCTTTAAGTATTATTGTCTTTATGTCAATATTAAGCTATCGTATTGAATTTTACGGATCTGAATATTCATGCCACAATAAAGAATATTAATGGATAAATATGTTAGGTAGCATTCCACTTCAAAAATTCTGTTTTTATCATTTACCTACTCGAGGACGAGCAGGAATTAAGCTTGGGGATGCTTGATACGTCTCCAACGTATCTATAATTTTTGATTGTTCCATGCTATTATATTATCTGTTTTGGATGTTTTATATGCATTAATATGCTATTTTATATTATTTTTGCGACTCACCTATTAATCTAGTGCCTAGTGTCAGTTTCTGTTTTTTTCCTTGTTTTTGAGTATTGCAGATAAGGAATATTAAACGGAGTCCAAACGGAATAAAATCTTTGGAATGATTTTTCTTGGACCAGAAGAAACCTACCAAGCTTGGAGACCAAGGCAGGAGAGCCGCCGTGTGGCCACAAGCCACAGGGGCGCGCCCAGGGGGGTAGGGCGCGCCCCCCTGGCTTGTGGGCCCACGGCAGCCCTCCTAACCCTACTCTTCGGCCTATAAATTCCCAAATATTCCCTGGATACCAAAGAGAGCCACGAAAATACTTTTCCACCGCCAGGAGCCTCTGTTCCCGTGAGATCCCATCTGGGGACCTTTTCCGGTAATCTGCCGGAGGGGGATTCGATCACAGAGGGCATCTACATCAACTCCATTGCCCCTCCGATGTTGCGTGAGTAGTCCACCACAGACCTTCGGGTCCATAGCTAGTAGCTAGATGGCTTCTTCTCTCTCTTTGCTCTTCAATACCATGTTCTTCATGGAGATCTATCCGATGTAATACTCTTTGGCGGTGTGTTTGTCGAGATCCGATGAATTGTGGGTTTATAATCAGATTGTCTATGAATATTATTTGAGTCTTTTCTGAATTCTTATATGCATGATTTCATATCTTTGCAAGTCTCTTCGAGTTATTGGTTTGGTTTGGCCAACTAGATTGGTAATTCTTGCAATGGGAGAAGTGCTTAGTTTTGGGTTCAATCTTGAGGTGTCCTCACCCAGTGATATAGTAGGGGTAGCGAGGCACGTATTGTATTGTTGCCATCGCGGATAAAAAGATGGGGTTTTCATCATATTGCTTGAGTTTATCCCTCTACATCATGTCATCTTACCTAATGCGTTACTCTGTTCTTCATGAACTTAATACTCTAGATGCAGGCAGGAGTCGGTCGATGTGTGGAGCAATAGTAGTAGATGCAGAATCGTTTCGGTCTACTTGACACGGACGTGATGCCTATATGCATAATCATTGCCTTGGATATCGTCATAACTATGCGCTTTTCTATCAATTGCTCGACAGTAATTTGTTCACCCACCGTAATATTTGCCTTCATGAGAGAAGCCTCTAGTGAAACCTATGGCCCCTGGGTCTATTTTCCATCTTATATTTTTAGATCTATTTACTTGTGTTTTTACTTTCCGCAATCTTTTCCATCTCTCTATCAGATCTCATCCTTGCAAGTAACCGTGAAGGGATTGACAACCCCTTTATAGCGTTGGGTGCAAGTGTTTGATTCTTTGTGTAGGTACATCTATTGGGGACTTGCTTGTATCTCCTACTGGATTGATACCTTGGTTCTCAACAACTGAGGGAAATACTTATCTACTTTGCCGCATCACCCTTTCCTCTTCAAGGGAAAACCAACGCATGCTCAAGAAGTAGCAGAGGCCAAGGATGACGTAAGGCGGGGCAGTGGGCACCAGCGCCCCAGGCGGTACAGTTTCCCTTTTGGTGCAAAGGGAGCAGGGACGTACACGGGTTCCCAAAGCACCCGCAAAGGTTTCTGTTCCGGTGCAACAAGACCACGACCACGAGCCCTGCAGGACAGATGTCATCACGGAGCCCACCTCTGCATCATCAACAGCTACTTTGCAGGCGAAGACCACCTTTCGTCAGGATAAAGATGTACTCCCTGCCCCCCTTCGAATTGGGCCGTTGTGGGATCCCTTCCCTCCATAGCGATAAGGGAAGAGGACCTGGGCCACTATAAATAGAGGCTAGTCTGCTCCATAGGGGGGGACGAAAGAAGAGAGGCAAGACCACCAGAACACCCTCACGAGGCAACTCACCACTGTACTAGTTCATCCACAAACCTCCTCGTGAGGCAATCCACAAAAGCATGAGTAGGGTTTTACGCTTCGCAGCGGCCCGAACCTGGGTAAGTCATCGTGTGCAATCTTCTTCCTCGTCTTCGTGCGAGTTCGTCGTCTAAACCATCGAGTTGAGAGCTAGGCGGGGTGAGGCTGTTGGGGATCTTCGCACACGCCCCTGTGTTCGAACTTCCTTGGGTTTTGCGGAGCCCGAGATCTGACATTTGGCGCGCCAAGTAGGGGGCGTGTCGAAGCTTCCCCACTCGCGGCGACAGTCGAGCCCCAATTCGCCGACCCATGACGGACGAGACCCCCGAAGCTGGGCGGCCCTTGGCGTGCGGTGGCGCCATGGCTCGCAGGGCCGGCCGAACCGCCAAGTCAAGCAGTTTTTCTGCCGCGTAGGCGCGATACGGCCACGGTCCGAGTCCCCGCAGCCTCAGACGTGGCCGGAGACCGACATCACCTTCGGCCCCGACGACCATCCCAGTACAACGGCGGCCGCCGGCACGCTTCCCATGTTGTGCACGCCAACCGTAAACGGCGTGGCCATCACCAGGACCCTCATAGACGGTGGTGCCGGCCTCAACGTCCTCTCCGTAGAGACCTTCAACGCGCTGCAGGTGCCCCATGACGAACTCGCGCCTTCAAGCCCCTTTTCTGGAGTGGTCGGGGGGGGGGGGGGGTTCGTCGCTCCCGTGGGGCGGGTGCGCCTCCCCGTCACCTTTGGCACCCACTCCAACTTCCGCACCAAGCAGATCGACTTCGACGTCGCCCACATCCACCTCCCATACAACGCAATACTTGGCTACCCTGCCCTCGCCCAGTTCATGGCGGCAACGCTCCCGGGCTACAACGTCGTCAAGATGCCCGGGAGCGACGGCATCCTCACCGTCATCGGAAATACCAAGGACGCGTCCCATGCACTCCAGCTCGCCTACAAAGCGGCGGCCACGGCACGCCCAAATGTTGGGGACGCTGCGCAGGCCACAGAGGACGCTGGGGACGCCCTCGACGTCGCGCCGATGAAGAAGAAGCAACTGTTCTCCCAAGACTGGGCAGAGACGAAGCAGGTGCCCGTGGACGACGGGAACCCTGGTCCTACCTTCACCATCGGCGCCGGCCTGCCTCAGGAGCAGGAGGAGGCGTTGGTGGCCTTCCTCCGCGCGAACAAGGGTGCGTTCGCGTGGAGCGCTTCCAACCTGGTGGGGGTCCCGAGGGATGTAATCGAGCACAACCTCATGGTGTGCCCCAATGCGCGCCCGATGAAGCAAAAGGCGAGGAGGCAGGCTTAGGAGAAGCAGGCGTTCATCACCCAGGAGGTCGGCAAGCTAAAGGAAGCCGGAGTCATCCGGGAGGTGCGGTACCTGGAGTGGCTTCCCAACCCGGTAGTCGTCCCAAAGAAGTGCTGGAAGGAGCGTATGTGCGTCGACTTCACGAGCCTCAACAAAGCCTGTCCTCAGGACCCATTCCCGCTGCCACGCATCAAACAGATCGTGGACTCCACCGCCGAGTGCGACCACCTGTGCTTCCTGGACGCTTTCTTAGGCTACCACCAGATCAAAATGGCGGTGGAGGACGTCGAGAAGACGGCCTTCCTCGCTTCGTGCGGTGTGTTCTGCTACACGTGCATGCCCTTCGGACTACGGAACGCCGGAGCAACCTTCCAGCGGCTGATGCACATCGCCCTGGGGCAGCAACTCAGGAGGAACGCGGAAGCCTACATCGACGACATCGTGGTCAAGTCGCGAGATGCCAGGACCCTGACCGAGGACCTGTAGGAAAGTGAACCTGAGGCTTAACCTCGAGAAATGCGTCTTCGGGGTACCGTCGGGCAAGCTGCTCGGTTTCCTGGTGTCGCACCGGGGAATCGAGGCGAACCCAGAGAAGATCAAGGCTATAAACAAGATGAGCGCGCCTCAGGCCCTCAAGGAAATGCAGAAGCTGGCGGGGTGCGTGACCTCCTTGGGGCGCTTCATCTCCAAGCTCGGCGAGAGGGCCCTGCCGTTCTTCAAGATCATGAAGAGGAAGGGCCCCTTCGAGTGGACTCCAGAGGTAGATGCGGCGTTCGAAGAACTCAAGCGGTACCTCATGATCCCGCCAGTAATGGTGGCGCCTTGTCCCCGGGAGCCCCTACTATTATACCTGGCTGGCACCCCGCATTCCGCCAGCGCTGCATTGGTGGCGGTCAGGGAGGAGTGAGCCAACACGCACGCTACATTGCGAGGCACAAGCGGACCCCCGGTCATGAAACAAGGCGACTCGCAGGATACCAAGGAGCCCACTCCTCCTCAAGACGGTGCTCCTGAGGCCCCGGCCGCACCGGCGACCCCCGAGGTACCCAAGCCTCATGAGCCCGCCGCGAGCAGGGCGCTGCGGGAGGCCTCACCCTCGTCGAGCACCCAGTGTACTACGTCAGTACAGTGCTGCAGGACGCGCACTCACGCTACCCCATGCAGCAGAAGCTCTTGCTCGCACTTCTTGTCGCTTCGAGGAAGCTGCGCCACTACTTCCAGGGACATCCCATCAAGGTCATCTCCGCGTACCCCTTGGAGAAGGTGCTGCGCAACCCCAACGCAGGGAGAGTCGCAGAGTGGAACATCGAGCTACATGCCTTCAATATAGAGTTCAGCACGACCAGGGTCATCAAGGGGGCGGCCCTAGCAGACTTTGTAGCGGAATGGACGGACGCTCCTGACCGGGGGCTGGACGAGAGCCAGTCCCTCACCCCTGGTGACGAGGCACCCGAGGGTTGGACCATGCATTTTGATGGAGCCTTCGCGCGCATGGGAGCAGGGGCCGGAGTCGTGCTCACCTCCCCGACTGGGGACAAGCTCCACTACGTTGTGCAACTCTGTTTCCAGCATGGTGGAAAGGTCTCCAACAACATCGTGGAGTACGAGGGCCTCATCGTCGGCCTCAAGGCCGCAGCAGCCTTGGCGATCCAGCGCCTCACCATCAAGGGCGACTCCCAACTCCTCGTCAACTTCTCCAACAAAGAGTATACACCCAAGGACGAGCACATGGGGGCGTACTTGGAAGAGGTACGTAAGATTGAAAAACATTTTCAGGGCTTGGAATTGCAGCACATCCCGCGCGGCGCGAACAAGGAGGCCGATGACATCACCAAGAGGGCTTCACGCCGCGAGCCCCAGGAGCCGGGCGTTTTCGAGGAACGGCTCCTCAAGCCCTTCGCGGCACCCCAAACCGAGGATCTGGCGCCGCAGAGTGAAGAGCTGCCCCCGGCACCACCCTCGGAGGCTCCAGCTTGTGGTCCGGCCTCAGGAGCCCGATTGCTCCTGGCGCTGGAGCCCCAGGTCGATGACTGGACGCAGGAGTTCAGGGCGTACCTACTTCCCGGCACGCTGCCGGAAAAGGAGGAGGACGCGGAGCGCCTGGCACGACAGGCCACAACTTACTGTCTGTAGGACGACGACTTGTACTGCAGGCGCCCGAATGATGTCGCCCTGCAGTGCATTTCCAGGGAACAGGGGTGCGAGCTGCTGGCTGACATTCATGGAGGAGACTGCGGGCACCACTCCTCATCGCGCACCCTTGCAGGGAAGGCGTTCCACTCTGTCTTCTATTGGCCCATGGCGCTTAACGACGCCATCGAGCTTGTCCGGTGCTGCGAGGCCTGCCAGTTCCATGCCAAGCAGATTCACCAGCCCGCGCAGGGCCTCCAAACCATCCCGATCTCCTGGCCCTTCATGGTCTGGGGGCTGGACATATTGGGACCTTTCCCGCGGGCAGCAGGTGGGTACCGCTACCTATACGTCGCCATCGACAAGTTTACCAAGTGGGCGGAAGTGGAGCCTGTCCACACTTTCCCCGCCGGATCGGCCGTCAAGTTCATCAAGGGCCTCATGAGCCGCTTCGGCGTCCCAAACTGCATCATCACCGATAATGGTTCACAGTTCACAAGTAACCTCTTCAGGACCTATTGCGCTAACCTTGGAACGCAGATATGCTACGTCTCGGTGGCCCACCCACGGAGCAACGACCAAGCGGAACGCGCCAACGCGGAGGTCCTGCGGGGCCTCAAGGCAAGGAGCTTCAAGAAGAAGCTTGAAGCTTGCGGTAGGGGTTGGGTTGATGAGCTTCAGTCCGTGCTGTGGTCCATCCGCACCACCGTGACTAAGCCCGCCGGCAAGACCCCGTTCTTCCTCGTCTATGGAGCCGAAGCCGTCCTCCCGCACGAGGTCAAGCACCGGTCCCTGTGGGTTATGGCATTCGATGAGGAGCGTCAGGATGCCACGCGAGGAACAAACCTCGTGCTCGGGGAGGAGGCCCGCCGCCGAGCCTCGCTCCGAGCTGAGAGGTACCAACAGGCGTTGCGGCGTTACCATTGCCGTAACATCCGCTCCAGGACCCTCGAAGTCGATGACTTCGTCCTGAGGCGGGTCCTTTCCAGGGAGGGCTTGCACAAGCTCTCGCCCATGTGGGAGGGCCCGTTCAAGGTTGCCCACGTCTCCAGGCCTGGCGCCATGCGCCTGGAGACTCAGGACGGGGTCCCCATCCAAAATGCCTGGAACATCCAGCACCTCCGCAAATTCTACCCGTGACACTCTCACGTAATAATGAGTGGGCTGTATATGCCCGGAGCCCCCCGAGGATGCGGAGGGGTTCCCACCCACGCCCAAGTGGAAGCCCCATGCTCCGCGCTAGCGGACAACACTGCCGTCCAATGGCTATGCCCACGCAACGTGGATGCCCTACGCTCCGCGCTGGGGGAAGAATAAGATGAAGACTAGCTTAGGTGCTGGACGCAGATGTTATTTGCTTTTCTTGTGTTCAAATTCGCCAACTTTTCTGGAACAAAACTCGGGGTTTTCCCAAACGCATTTTAAGAAAAAAGGGTCGGGGATTTCTTCTCATTGCCGTTTCCTATCTTGAAATTTCTTTCTTCGGGTCGAGCACTTGCCTACTTCTCTCCCCCTCGCACCCCGCGAGTGGGGGCTATGGGCCATGGTGCACGCACCTCGCCAAGGCCTTGGTGCCCTGGTCCTCGCGTGGCGCTCCCGAGTGAGTTAGCAGGCGCGTGTCGCTGTATATTCGCTCGGGAGCTCCGCCCCGGTCCGACGCGCCACCTTCAAGCCTTTGGAGGCTCGCGCCTCCCGGGGCAAGAAACAAATTTTTTTGGGGAGCCGCTCGAGCGTCAAGGGGGGCTCCTGAGCAATGCACCTCAGGAGCCTTACCGGTCACATAGCCACTCGCCCCTTGGTGTCGTCCTGGTGATCCGGTCGTCCCAAGGGTGTCGAGGCCTCACCTCGTAGTCGCGTCCTGGTGATCCGGATGCTCCTTATGACGGTCGAGGAATGTGCGGGACTGGGACCTGCCGACGTAGAGCGCTGCTTGAGCGTCAAGGGGGGCTCCTGAGCAACGCGCCTCAGGAGCCTTACCGGTCATATAGCCCTTCGTCCCCTTGTGTCGTCCTCGATGATCCGGATGCCCCAAGGGTGTCGAGGCCTCACCCCGTAGTCGCGTCCTGGTGATCCGGACGCCCCTTACGGTGGTCGAGGAATGTGTGGGACTAGGACCTGCCGACGTAGAGCGCTGCTTGAGCATCAAGGGGGGCACCAGAGCAACGCGCCTTAGGAGCCTTACCGGTCATATAGTCCTTCGTCCCCTTGTGTCGTCCTCGATGATTTGGACGCCCCAAGGGTGTCTAGGCCTCATCCCGTAGTCGCGTCCTGGTGATCCGGACGCCCCTTATGGCGGTCGAGGAATGTGCGGGACTGGGGCCCGTCGACGTAGAGTGCCGAAAGGGCTCCCAACCTGCTTCACTTGTGAGAAGAAGAAGCCCCCCAGGACATCCAGACTCCCCAAGTGCCACTGCCAAACCTCCC
This sequence comes from Elymus sibiricus, assembly GCA_039707655.1. Classification (NCBI taxonomy): domain Eukaryota; kingdom Viridiplantae; phylum Streptophyta; class Magnoliopsida; order Poales; family Poaceae; genus Elymus; species Elymus sibiricus. Next base: position 444,906,721 of record CM077669.1, read on the forward strand.
CGACACAGAAGCCTACCGCGAGTGTGTCAAGCTAAGTACCCTAATCGCGACCGGCAGGAAATCTCAATTAACAGTAACGCAAGGGCCAGGACACATGATAAGAGTGCTAATAAAAGGGCGCGAGCGCCGAAATTCATTACACGCCCATAGGGCTCCCCTTGATTCTTTGATTGCAGGAAAGGGAAAAGAGGAGGAGAAAGAAAGTGAGGAAGCCCCCTCGGGGGCTGCCGCTCCGGGAGCCCTGGCTTCGGCACACCAGCACTCAGTCGGAGCCCTCCTCTTCCTTGATGGGCCCGTGGAGGCGCGCTGGTGTGGCCACTTCTTGAGCAAAGGAGCGACGCCGTGGTCGGCTACCCCCCGAGGTCCGGGCACGCCGGTGCGGTGGCGCGTCGAAGCTGCTGTCGCTCGTGCTCTCCTCGGAGGAGGTGTCACTGCTGCTGGAAACGCAATGGCCGTCGCCAAGGACAAGCTCATCTCCAAGATCGCCACTGCTGTCGCCCTCCGGGCAGCACCCCAAGCGTCCACCGTCTTCCCCGAAGACCTTGACGGAAAGGTCCGTGACACCGTCGTGCTTAAAGAGGAGCGTGAGCCTCCCCTCCAGGCCATGGGCACGAGCAAAGGTTTGCCACCCACGGCTCAAGAAGGCGTGGCCTGCGGGGGCAACCTCGACCTCCACCCACAACGCGTCGCTACAGCATCCATCGGCCTGCAACCACAGACCGGCGGGCTCGCTGTCCTGCAGCACCGCCGCGAAGAAGTGAGGGAGCCGCAGCCGAGGGACCATGGGCTCCTCCACCGACACCAAGAACTCCTGGTCCGCATCAGCCGTGCGGGCACACGGGCGCGGTGGTCGAACGACTGTTGCGGGCCTCGCTCCCCGGCCACGGCCGCTGCGCCCGTTGCTCCTGCTGGTGCCGACTGAGGCACCGGTCCATGCGAAAGCGCAGCCGCGCACTCGGGGTGCCTCGGTCGACGCCTCGACGTACTTGTGTGGGCGGCCCCGGCCCCTCTTGGGAGGCTGATGGACTGGCCCCGTCTCGCAGGTCTTCCCCTTCCCGGCAGCAGGAAACCTCCTCACCGGCGTCATGGATTAGGAAGCAGAGGATGAAGACGCAGGTGCGAAGAATAAGAATGGGCTGGGGGCTCCGCCCCCCCATTTATAACCAGGCAGAGGCCAACGGGCATGCTCCCTCACCCCGAGCAGTCAAGCCGATGACATGCGCCAGCTGCGGATTAGACCGGGTGGCAGTCGAGGCCTCGCGGGGAGCGGAGGCGTCCCCCGCCCCTTGGGTTCCACGTGCCGGCTCAGTCGGCACGCAACCCTGCTTTGCGTCGCATCACCTGCCCTCGTCGGGTCACATCCGAGTGGCCCGGAGAGTGAAAACACAAGGCGACAGAAGCATTCAAGGGAAGGTAATGATGGCCGGCGCAGCGCATAGGCATCACGTCAGTTTGACCTGGGGCGGTCCCTGACGTCCTCGGGATGGGGAGGCATTGGCGCCTTGATGCGCGACGCGTGTTGAGCCTGGCCCGCAGGAGTTTGGGGCCCGCGGCGCTTTGGGCCGTCCCCAACAGCTCTGCCCGGAAGCCGGCCCGAGCGCGCCTTGGGCCCGGGGGCTACTGTCGACGTTCTGGGAACGGGGGTACCCAGAACTGCCTGCCTGTGGCCCAGGGCATGGCCCACCTCGTCAGCCAAGCACGGTCAGCGCGACCCCACTCAAGACAAGGCCCTCGTGAGAGCCTGAGCTCGCGAGGGAAGCGGCACCAAGACCTGCGAGGAATGGCCCCCCTCAGGCCACCTCCGGAGCGGCGGAGATCTCTTGCACCGCTTGGCCTCGGGAGGCCAAGGATGACGTAAGGCGGGGCAGGCGGGCACCAGCGCCCCAGGCGGTATAGTTTCCCTTTTGGTGCAAAGGGAGCAAGGATGTAGGCGGGTTCCCAAAGCACCCCCAAAGTTTTCCATTCCGGTGCAACAAGACCACAACCACGAGCCCTGCAGGACGGATGTCATCACTGAGCCCACCTCTGCATCATCAACAGCTACTTTACAGGCGAAGACCACCTTTCGTCAGGATTAAGATGTACTCCCTGTCCCCCTTTGAATTGGGCCGTTGTGGAATCCCTTCCCGCCATAGCGATAAGGGAAGAGGACCCGGGCCACTATAAATAGAGGCTAGTCTACTCCATAGGGGGGGGGACGAAAGAAGAGAGGCAAGACCACCAGAACGCCCTCACGAGGCAACTCACCACTATACTAGTTCATCCACAAACCTCCTCGTGAGGCAATCCACAAAAGCAGGAGTAGGTTTTTACGCTTCACAGCGGCCCGAACCTGGGTAAATCATCGTGTGCAATCTTCTTCCTTGTCTTCGTGCGAGTTCATCATCTAAACCATCGAGTTGAGAGCTAGGCGGGGTGAGGCTGTTCGGGATCTTCGCACACGCCCCTGTGTTCGAACTTCCTTGGGTTTTGCGAAGCCCGAGATCCAATAGAATCCATGGGTGCCTGCCAACATATCAACTGTCCCAAGGAGTTTTGTTTAATTAATTTTGATTTTGCAGGACTGTGCATCCTTTTTACCAGCCTCTCTCGTGCAATGATGACGAATAAACGACCGTCTTGAGAATAACTCACTTAGCACAAAACAAATGTTTATTTCAAGATTAGAGGTGGCACATGCAAATTTACTTGGAACGGCAGGGTAATACTGTATATAGGTAGGTATGGTGAACTCATGTGGAATAACTTGGTTTAAGGATTTTTGATGCACAAGTAGCATTCCCGCTTAGTACAGATGAAGGCTAGTAATAGATTGAGAAGCGACCAGCTAGAGAGCAAAAAACGGTCATAAGCATGCATTGTGAATAATTAACATTGGACATAGCATGAGGAGGATATGAACATTCTGAATTTAAATATCATGAAGGCTGCATTGGTTTTGAATCAACTACATGTTTGCACATGGGCAAAGTCAAGCCGCTCAAATTACTCAGAGGGAAACACCATACTACCATACCACATCACAACCATTTTAATGCATGTTGACACATAAGATAAATCATTATACACACCTAGCTGTTTACGCATGGCATGAGAAACTATAATCTCCAATGGTCATCATAAACATGTTTACTCATGATATACTGAATCATGATCAAACAGGCTAAACATATTTACAAAAATGGAAAACAAGAAGAGTTCATACCAGCTTCCTTTGCCATGATCACTTCATCAAATATTGTCATTATTGCCTTTCACTTGCACGATCGAATGATATGAAAATAATAATAGTGCAAGAATGCCATGTGTCGGCGTTCTGGGAACGGGGGTACCCAGACTTGCCTGCCTGCGGCCCAGTGTAACACCCCAAAAATTTCACCATGTTTTGTTAATTAAAATTTTGCCAGGGATTAGAAATTTTCCTTTCTGGATTTTCTTGTGATCACAGAGCCACTCCTTTTTGCCTGAATTTCAAAAATTCTTTTGTTCTGTCTTGAAACTTTTGAGTATTGTTGTATGGCTTGAATTTTATTGCATTCATTAAAAACCAGTGGAATAATTTTTATAATAAAATTTGGCCAAGATTTAATTCATTTAATAGCATTTTAACTCCTTTCAAAGCCCCATTTGCACTGCAACTATTTTATAACTTCATCTATAAATTCCACAAAAATTTGTAGGAGTCATGTGATGTCCCTGGATCACTTTTATGCAAAAACCCAGCTTTGTCAATTGTAAAATTTGAGCACCACTTCAAGTTTTTAAATCTGGTTCAATTTGCAGTCTACACTTCAACCTATTTAAATATTCCTTTAAAAATTCTATAAAAATTCTGGGATGTCAGTAGGAGTATATAACTCTTGTTTATGTAAAAATCCACTTGGGTTCTTTGGAATATTTGAGCAAACCATCCTCATCTTTATTCTGGTCCAGATTGGTAGTTTGTACTACAACCTTATTTTATCTTGCCCCATTGCTCTTAAGATTTTTCCTACTCATAGTACATCCTATAAAACCCTTAAGTCCAGAATTTTGGACCCATTAGAATAACTTGGACACATGAAATTATAGTCTACAGTTTCTATCCAGAATTGCTTTTCACCAAAAATTGCATTAACAAGTTTCTGTTTCTCCCAAACTAACTTTACCATTATCACCTACATCTAAAGAGACTCTCATCTGGAAATTTTGGTGGCCATAGCAGATGCCTAGATGCCCCTGGCATTTTGTCGAGCATCTGTAGTGCATGTCCAGATTTTGGCATGGTTTTAAAATTGCACTGTGAGCTTGTTCTAATTGCCAAACCACCATGTCCCCTAAACCTTCCATTGTATTTAACCAAAACCTGTTAATTTTCATTTGCATCCAAGCATGATTAGCCCCCCTAGCATTCCGTCGAGCAGGCGCCGTGCGTGCTCTGGGCGCGCCCAGAGCGCACGTTTTGCTCGTGCCGCGCCCGAGCCGCCGCGACCAGTAGCGCCTCCCCCGCTAGCTCCAGTTCATCTCCCCTGTCTCCTGACTAAGCCGTGATGCGCCAAGACCAGCCAAGCCGCTCCCTGACTCACCGCAGCGCCGCCCCCGCAACCAGCCACTGCCGCCGCCAGAGCTTGCCGCGCACGGCACCGCCCAAGCTCTCTCGGCCCGCCAGCTGCCCCTGGAACAGGCCGTCCTCATCCTCTCGCCCTGCCAACACCGCTAGTCGCCGCCACGTCGCCCTGCAGCAACAGAACGTCGGTTCTCCGGCGATCTTATCCACGGCCGCCTCGGTACCGACCTCATCGCGCTATAAATAGGACCCCTCAAGCTCTCTGTCGCCCTCACCGCAAACCTGCAGCCCCCTGTGAACCCCCCTAGCTCCAATTCGACCGGAGGAACCTTCCTCCCCCATCTCCGGCCGAGCCAGCCGCCGCCACCCTCCTGTTAACTTCTCCGCAGCCAGAGCCTCCCGTCCCATTCTTTCCTCACCCGTAGCTTCCTCTCGACCCCGCAAGCCCATTCCCCCTGTTAATTTGAGCCGTAGCAGCAGTAGGCCGACACCGTGCTCGCCGGAGCTCTCGGTCCGCCTCGGAGGAAAGGGTGCTCACCCCCGAGCTCCCCGGTGATTCCTTTGCCCTCCAGAGGATGGGACCCTCCCTTCTGAGCACGCCGGTGTGCACAGCTCCGGGAGAGGTGCCTCCTGGCACCGGCAATCGCCGCCGGAAGCTCGCCTCTGGTTCTGCCTCCTGTGAGTGGGAGAAAGAAGAGGAACCCGACAGGCGGGCCCCGCCTGTCGGCGAGACAAGCCCTGGCCTGTTGGCGTCTTAACCCAGAATGCGTTTTCTTCAAGAGGAAACGTATTCCAGGAAGTGCGCGACAGTTTTCAGAAAGCATAAAACCCCCGAAGTACGTTTTCTTCTTCCGAAAGCGTTTTCACTGCGAACCGTTTTCTATTTTCTGTTTTATTTAAAAACAGAGTTTGACTGAACCTTTGACTGGACATATCTTTTTAAATAAAACTCCAAATGAATTGATTCTTTTTCCTACTTCTCTGGAATCTCATCTAGTTTATCTTCATATTTATTTGAAAATTTTCCAAGACAACTTTTTGTACTGTTTTTGAATTACGTGTTAATTCAAATACTTTTCGAAATAGGAATCGGAGAGGGAACAAAGCTTTCAAAAATTTTGTGGTGCACCCTGCACTTCTGCACCTTGAAGGCAAGCATCCTGAAACCCGGTCAAATGTTTATTGTGTGTTGTTTGACGTGACTACAACACCGAGGTGTTTTGGAAACATTCGTTATTTCATGTGATGTTGTGATCATGCCTTGGAGTGCATTCTTTGCTGTTGATACTAAAATACTGGTGACAATATTCGCCCTCTTATACCTCACATGCCTACCGGAAGGAATCCGGAGAAGTCTCTGTCTCGGGTAGACACGAGCTTGGTGCTGACATCTCGTTGGAGCGAGAATGGTCAGAAAGGCATGAGGGGGTATGAAGAACGGTGATTTCTGTCTGATGCCGTGAAAAATATTTGTTGTGCTAACCATGCAGGGAACACATAAGCCTCCTGAGTCGACCATAGATCGAGTCTTGTTCCAGTAACAATCATACTTGTTTCGTACTACCACTTGTCCCTGCCGCAGGTAGGGTACGGTTCAGTAAGTTGTCAACCCCTTTTTTGGCACACACCGTACAGAGAGGCCATGGTGGAAGATACCGGGTGCATCCGGTAGGCAGGCCACCTGGTCCGGGGGCATGGGTGTTTCCGGTCCGGGACCGAGAGGGGGGCACCCCTTAGAGCGCGCGAATATAGATTCGATCCCGTGCTAATCGAGGTTGGAGCCTCCCCACTTAGAGTTTTGCTTAACGAGTGTCATGGGTGATTCCAGACATCGGTAAGTTAAGCTGGTGTGTGCGGGTCAGGTGTGTTTTCAATTAAAAGACCGTAAGCGGAATTAGTCCCGGTGGACTAAAGGAATCCGTTACTTGTGGGTAAAGAGTACACCCTCTGCAGAGTTTATATCTATTCGAATAGCCGTGTCCGCGGTTAAGGACTATAGTCTGGGATGGGTCAAGTGTCGGTCTTAGTGTCGGTCTTCGGAGGAAAACTTCTAAACCGGAACATTGATCATGACATGTGACAAATGATAATTATGATTATTATTATTGTGGACTAACCATTTATATTATTTGAATTATTGAGTATCCCTGGGATGGTTCTACCTCCTGGATATTCATTGTGATTATTCTCATATAAGCCCTTTATGTGGTGTCGCTCAGACGCCCGACTGTGGCATGCTTGTTATTTATTTTTCTTATAAGCCCTTAATGTGGTGTCGCTCAGACGCCCGACTGTGGCATGCTTGTTATTCATTTCCCTTATAAGCCCTTTATGTGGTGTCGCTCAGACGCCCGACTGTGGCATGCTTGTTATTTATTTTCCTTATAAGCCCTTTATGTGGTGTCGCTCAGACGCCCGACTGTGGCATGCTTGTTATTTATTTTCCTTATAAGCCCTTTATGTGGCGTCGCTCAGACGCCCGGCTAAGGCATGCTTTATATTATTATCCTTTCGAGGCGTCGCTTCAGACACCCGATTGGTTTATTTTATTTTTATTCTCTGATTGCTTATTTCTGTTTAATATGAATGACCTGGTTGCGTGCATCATGAATTTTATTTTGAGACTGACTAAGCGATCGTGGATTGTTTCAGTACATGTTTATCACCTGCTATATTGTACCTGTTTTCATGATGTTTGCGAGTACATTCAAAGTACTCACTGGCTTGTCCCTGGCTATTGTCTTGGCCAGATTTCTTGCTTGGAGAGGAGCGCAATGACGACAGCCCCGGAACCTAGGCACGGAAGATAGCAGCCGCACGAAGATAGGAGTTATCCAGGTCAGCTGTTCCTGTGGGAAATGGAGTCCCATAGACGCTGATGACCCCGAACCGCTTCTGCCATCAACCACTAGAAACCTTTTGTTGTACTCATAGACCAGAATGGTCTTGTACTACATACAAAAGCCCCTTTTAGTCTGTCTGGCCTTAGTATTTATGATACATTTTGTATTTGCTTGGAATTTCTGTATCAAGATTGTGCCTCACCAGCTAACAGTAATCCTGGGGCTGGTGAGCACAAGGACCAATTGCTGGGAAATTTATATCCCGGAAATCCGGTCCTGACAACCTTGGTATCAGAGCCAGGCTGACCATTGGCTAATCCTATCTTAGCCAGGTCGATAAACCTAGGTTAACCCACCCATTAGGTCCCAACCTAACCTCAGCCAAGCTTCTCAGATACGATAGCCACACAGTGACCCCGACACCTTCTGGCAGTCGGTGCCCAACCTATCAGCCTAGCCCGTCGATCACGCGCCCGTGACCGACACCTAAATTGTCTCATTCGCAAGCGTGCGAAGGAAGACTCTGTTCTCTTTTTCTATAAAAGGGACGTTAGCCCCAACCCAGCACAGCACAGCCTCTACCCCAAAAACCAAGCCAAGATGACTGGCCCCATTATTCACAATGAGACCACAGCAACCAACCTTGGAGGTTTTGTGACCGTGCTAGCAAACCTCACCCATCGTGCCTTTGCGATAGAAGAACCCCCAGAATATGTGGTGTACCAAGGGCTCAGGAGCGGTGAAAGCCGTCAATTCTGGGCCACGGTGCTCATATATGGTAGGGGTATGGCGCCAGAACGCCCCTACAGGTTCTCTGGAAGGACAACTTCCTTTGAACCCCAAGCCATCCAGCTGGCCGCTCGAGAGGCTATAGTTCAACTCCGGCACCTGTCGCCAAGAGTTAACTGCCGCTCGTTCTACTACTATCCCAGTCGTGACGGGTATAGTAGGCCACCCCAGGTCGCCAACGGAGACCATGAGACGGATCCTGCCTTGCTGCATCTGGTGCGCTATGTAGGCGCACTAGAGGCATTATTCGATCAGGTCACTCTCGATCTGCTCGCGGCTCGTGGAGAACTTGCCCGTCGAGCCCCGGCAAGAGGTGAAGATGCGTCCGACGCCGACAATCCAGTCGTGCTGTTCGGGCAGCCGATTGAGACCTTGAGGTCTGCCCCTGCATCCGACCGTAACACATATGTATCCCCGGAGGAGCTTCGTCGCATTGTGGGGACACGCTCCACCGGGATTGTGACCGCTAACCCCCGCGACAGCCATCATCGCTACCCCGACCCTGCGGATTCTCAACCCCAACCAGCAAACCCTGACGAAGAAGCCCCTGGAGAAGCCTCGACATCCACCAGGCACGCCCGTTTAGATATTAACGAAGTAGACTAAGTCACTCGCGTAGTACCGAGTCTTAGCATTCTACGCCTTGTACCTGTGTGACCTTGTAGTCGCCATGTGTTATTGCAGTTTGTTCGCATGCCATTATTTTATTAGCATCCACATATAAGTGCGTTGGCGTCCGATTGCATATTAAATTCCAGGCGTAGCTCCCAAAAACCCGTCCCAGACGATAACCACAGTAATACGTCACTTTTGTGAGATGTGCGTATCTGTGGCATTGACTCCGACCCCATAGGGCAGAATCGTCACCCTAGTTTGCCCCACACCGCTATCAGCTCTGCTGCTATATAAGGGGCCACTCCGTAACTTTATTAGGCATCCCTCTCTTTGTGCACAGCCCTCACATCCACTTTCGCCATGCCTAGCCCTAGCATTCATCTGAGAACTCCAGATGCAACCCCAGGTAGTTTTGTTAAGATATTGTGGGATTTTACCTGCAGTACCATGGGTTCTACCCAGCCACCCCAGTATGAGTTGCTCAAGACAAGGATTACCCCAGCCACCTCAAAATATTGGGGAGTAGTTCACATCCCTCCTGTGAGCCCAGACCATGACCCAACGGAAGTCTCTTTCGTGGGGAGATCTATGCCGACTCCGCAAATGGCCATAGAAGCTGCTGCATACGAAGCGATTACTCGCCTTCGCTTCGCAGTACCCTACGCCAGCGAAAGAGGGTACATTTACTTCCCGAGTCGCGCAGCGCCCGGAGAAGCAGCCTCTTTTCCCAGTGGAAGAATTGAGAGAGACCCAGTACTGGTCAACCTTGTTCAGTACGTCATCGCTCAAGAGCGTATGACCCAGCGAGTAATGTGTTATCTCCAGAGGCTCGCTGATCTGAATCCTCAGGTCACCATCCGCAGACCCCAGAGACCAGATCTGGAAAGACGCGTTCTTCGCCTAGTTCATCCACTTCCTCCGATAGAGGAAGAGTGTGCCCCAGTTCCGGGGACACTTCCTCAGGACCCAGCCTCTTTTGCGTTTGCACCGTAAACACTCCTACCATGTTCATTAGCCTAGCATTTCATTCTGTGTTGCAGCTTATGCATGTATCCTAAGTCTGTGTGATGAATAAATTATTTAATTTTAATTGCATGTGAGTAATTTTACCGCAGTTAATTTTGATCAACTATTTTCGCTCTTAATAAATTCCGAGGCAGAATTTTTCCTGAGCTACTGCAACAACATTTACGCATGTCAAAAAAAAAATTTAAATTCGCACAGCACCGCGACAACTGGCTCACAGCCACAACCACTCGACCTCTGCTCTAACACAAACCACACACATTTTGCACCTAACCGATCACCCCGCTAGCACACCACAGTTTCTGATAAAGAAATTTGTGGGTATTTATTCGAGTGCAATCGCCTCTAGCACGCTAACAGCAGTTAGCACCTGCCGCTTAATCCTCATGATCATCGCCGCCGCAAAGAGCCAACTCTCGAGCAACAGCATCATGGCGATCATCGAGGATTATCGCGCACAAGAGCACGGAGAACCCCAGCAATGCTGCCAACCCCCCGCACAGCAGAATCATGTACCAGTCCGGCATCACCTCCGCCATTAGAGCCTCGTTTCGAGCTCCTGCAAGCAGAAATGGAGGAGAAGGAAGAAGAAGTAAAAGCAAGGCCAGAGCACCGCGATTGTTTTATAACTCGAGATCGGTGTACGGTGAATGAAGTCCACCAGCACCGCTCGTCGCTCGATCGCCGGTGTTCGGTGGCGAATCCGCGAGCAGTGCCGACAGCGCCCTGGCCCGCGAGGTGAGTGCGCACTACGCCGGCAACCAGCACGCCACACACTGCCGCAGTACGGCCTAGAAGCCCTACGCCTAGACGCCGTCGAGGAGAAAGTATGGGAAGAGCACGAGAGAAAGGAAGAGAGAGGAGCCAGAGGTAGAAGAAGAGACTGACAGTGGGCCCCGGGTCCACCTGCCAGCCGGACAACGCTATGCACTCGGGTGCGACCAGCGGAACGTGAAAAATTGGAATTTTATTTTTTCGTATCCGCAGTAAGAATCCCTCGGTTTTCTCAACGGTAGGATTTTCCATGCAGCACCAGTACCTCGTGATAGTTGCACCAATTATATGCCTGCTCCCTGTAGCCGCATCATATCAGGAGATTTAAATTTTCGAGTTATTATTACCTAATAACAAGAGTAATATTTTAACCACCCTTAGCAAATCTCGAGGACGAGATTTTTCTTAAGGGGGGTAGTGTTGTAACACCCCAAAAATTTCACCATGTTTTGTTAATTAAAATTTTGCCAGGGATTAGAAATTTTCCTTTCTGGATTTTCTTGTGATCACAGAGCCACTCCTTTTTGCCTGAATTTCAAAAATTCTTTTGATCTGTCTTGAAACTTTTGAGTATTGTTGTATGGCTTGAATTTTATTGCATTCATTAAAAACCAGTGGAATAATTTTTATAATAAAATTTGGCCAAGATTTAATTCATTTAATAGCATTTTAACTCCTTTCAAAGCCCCATTTGCACTGCAACTATTTTATAACTTCATCTATAAATTCCACAAAAATTTGTAGGAGTCATGTGATGTCCCTGGATCACTTTTATGCAAAAACCCAGCTTTGTCAATTGTAAAATTTGAGCACCACTTCAAGTTTTTAAATCTGGTTCAATTTGCAGTCTACACTTCAACCTATTTAAATATTCCTTTAAAAATTCTATAAAAATTCTGGGATGTCAGTAGGAGTATATAACTCTTGTTTATGTAAAAATCCACTTGGGTTCTTTGGAATATTTGAGCAAACCATCCTCATCTTTATTCTGGTCCAGATTGGTAGTTTGTACTACAACCTTATTTTATCTTGCCCCATTGCTCTTAAGATTTTTCCTACTCATAGTACATCCTATAAAACCCTTAAGTCCAGAATTTTGGACCCATTAGAATAACTTGGACACATGAAATTATAGTCTACAGTTTCTATCCAGAATTGCTTTTCACCAAAAATTGCATTAACAAGTTTCTGTTTCTCCCAAACTAACTTTACCATTATCACCTACATCTAAAGAGACTCTCATCTGGAAATTTTGGTGGCCATAGCAGATGCCTAGATGCCCCTGGCATTTTGTCGAGCATCTGTAGTGCATGTCCAGATTTTGGCATGGTTTTAAAATTGCACTGTGAGCTTGTTCTAATTGCCAAACCACCATGTCCCCTAAACCTTCCATTGTATTTAACCAAAACCTGTTAATTTTCATTTGCATCCAAGCATGATTAGCCCCCCTAGCATTCCGTCGAGCAGGCGCCGTGCGTGCTCTGGGCGCGCCCAGAGCGCACGTTTTGCTCGTGCCGCGCCCGAGCCGCCGCGACCAGTAGCGCCTCCCCCGCTAGCTCCAGTTCATCTCCCCTGTCTCCTGACTAAGCCGTGATGCGCCAAGACCAGCCAAGCCGCTCCCTGACTCACCGCAGCGCCGCCCCCGCAACCAGCCACTGCCGCCGCCAGAGCTTGCCGCGCACGGCACCGCCCAAGCTCTCTCGGCCCGCCAGCTGCCCCTGGAACAGGCCGTCCTCATCCTCTCGCCCTGCCAACACCGCTAGTCGCCGCCACGTCGCCCTGCAGCAACAGAACGTCGGTTCTCCGGCGATCTTATCCACGGCCGCCTCGGTACCGACCTCATCGCGCTATAAATAGGACCCCTCAAGCTCTCTGTCGCCCTCACCGCAAACCTGCAGCCCCCTGTGAACCCCCCTAGCTCCAATTCGACCGGAGGAACCTTCCTCCCCCATCTCCGGCCGAGCCAGCCGCCGCCACCCTCCTGTTAACTTCTCCGCAGCCAGAGCCTCCCGTCCCATTCTTTCCTCACCCGTAGCTTCCTCTCGACCCCGCAAGCCCATTCCCCCTGTTAATTTGAGCCGTAGCAGCAGTAGGCCGACACCGTGCTCGCCGGAGCTCTCGGTCCGCCTCGGAGGAAAGGGTGCTCACCCCCGAGCTCCCCGGTGATTCCTTTGCCCTCCAGAGGATGGGACCCTCCCTTCTGAGCACGCCGGTGTGCACAGCTCCGGGAGAGGTGCCTCCTGGCACCGGCAATCGCCGCCGGAAGCTCGCCTCTGGTTCTGCCTCCTGTGAGTGGGAGAAAGAAGAGGAACCCGACAGGCGGGCCCCGCCTGTCGGCGAGACAAGCCCTGGCCTGTTGGCGTCTTAACCCAGAATGCGTTTTCTTCAAGAGGAAACGTATTCCAGGAAGTGCGCGACAGTTTTCAGAAAGCATAAAACCCCCGAAGTACGTTTTCTTCTTCCGAAAGCGTTTTCACTGCGAACCGTTTTCTATTTTCTGTTTTATTTAAAAACAGAGTTTGACTGAACCTTTGACTGGACATATCTTTTTAAATAAAACTCCAAATGAATTGATTCTTTTTCCTACTTCTCTGGAATCTCATCTAGTTTATCTTCATATTTATTTGAAAATTTTCCAAGACAACTTTTTGTACTGTTTTTGAATTACGTGTTAATTCAAATACTTTTCGAAATAGGAATCGGAGAGGGAACAAAGCTTTCAAAAATTTTGTGGTGCACCCTGCACTTCTGCACCTTGAAGGCAAGCATCCTGAAACCCGGTCAAATGTTTATTGTGTGTTGTTTGACGTGACTACAACACCGAGGTGTTTTGGAAACATTCGTTATTTCATGTGATGTTGTGATCATGCCTTGGAGTGCATTCTTTGCTGTTGATACTAAAATACTGGTGACAATATTCGCCCTCTTATACCTCACATGCCTACCGGAAGGAATCCGGAGAAGTCTCTGTCTCGGGTAGACACGAGCTTGGTGCTGACATCTCGTTGGAGCGAGAATGGTCAGAAAGGCATGAGGGGGTATGAAGAACGGTGATTTCTGTCTGATGCCGTGAAAAATATTTGTTGTGCTAACCATGCAGGGAACACATAAGCCTCCTGAGTCGACCATAGATCGAGTCTTGTTCCAGTAACCCCCATACTTGTTTCGTACTACCACTTGTCCCTGCCGCAGGTAGGGTACGGTTCAGTAAGTTGTCAACCCCTTTTTTGGCACACACCGTACAGAGAGGCCATGGTGGAAGATACCGGGTGCATCCTGTAGGCAGGCCACCTGGTCCGGGGGCATGGGTGTTTCCGGTCCGGGACCGAGAGGGGGGCACCCCTTAGAGCGCGCGAATATAGATTCGATCCCATGCTAATCGAGGTTGGAGCCTCCCCACTTAGAGTTTTGCTTAACGAGTGTCATGGGTGATTCTAGACATCGGTAAGTTAAGCTGGTGTGTGCGGGTCAGGTGTGTTTTCAATTAAAAGACCGTAAGCGGAATTAGTCCCGGTGGACTAAAGGAATCCGTTACTTGTGGGTAAAGAGTACACCCTCTACAGAGTTTATATCTATTCGAATAGCCGTGTCCGCGGTTAAGGACTATAGTCTGGGATGGGTCAAGTGTCGGTCTTAGTGTCGGTCTTCGGAGGAAAACTTCTAAACCGGAACATTGATCATGACATGTGACAAATGATAATTATGATTATTATTATTGTGGACTAACCATTTATATTATTTGAATTATTGAGTATCCCTGGGATGGTTCTACCTCCTGGATATTCATTGTGATTATTCTCATATAAGCCCTTTATGTGGTGTCGCTCAGACGCCCGACTGTGGCATGCTTGTTATTTATTTTTCTTATAAGCCCTTAATGTGGTGTCACTCAGATGCCCGACTGTGGCATGCTTGTTATTCATTTCCCTTATAAGCCCTTTATGTGGTGTCGCTCAGACGCCCGACTGTGGCATGCTTGTTATTTATTTTCCTTATAAGCCCTTTATGTGGTGTCGCTCAGACGCCCGACTGTGGCATGCTTGTTATTTATTTTCCTTATAAGCCCTTTATGTGGCGTCGCTCAGACGCCCGGCTAAGGCATGCTTTATATTATTATCCTTTCGAGGCGTCGCTTCAGACACCCGATTGGTTTATTTTATTTTTATTCTCTGATTGCTTATTTCTGTTTAATATGAATGACCTGGTTGCGTGCATCATGAATTTTATTTTGAGACTGACTAAGCGATCGTGGATTGTTTCAGTACATGTTTATCACCTGCTATATTGTACCTGTTTTCATGATGTTTGCGAGTACATTCAAAGTACTCACTGGCTTGTCCCTGGCTATTGTCTTGGCCAGATTTCTTGCTTGGAGAGGAGCGCAATGACGACAGCCCCGGAACCTAGGCACGGAAGATAGCAGCCGCACGAAGATAGGAGTTATCCAGGTCAGCTGTTCCTGTGGGAAATGGAGTCCCATAGACGCTGATGACCCCGAACCGCTTCTGCCATCAACCACTAGAAACCTTTTGTTGTACTCATAGACCAGAATGGTCTTGTACTACATACAAAAGCCCCTTTTAGTCTGTCTGGCCTTAGTATTTATGATACATTTTGTATTTGCTTGGAATTTCTGTATCAAGATTGTGCCTCACCAGCTAACAGTAATCCTGGGGCTGGTGAGCACAAGGACCAATTGCTGGGAAATTTATATCCCGGAAATCCGGTCCTGACAACCTTGGTATCAGAGCCAGGCTGACCATTGGCTAATCCTATCTTAGCCAGGTCGATAAACCTAGGTTAACCCACCCATTAGGTTCCAACCTAACCTCAGCCAAGCTTCTCAGATACGATAGCCACACAGTGACCCCGACACCTTCTGGCAGTCGGTGCCCAACCTATCAGCCTAGCCCGTCGATCACGCGCCCGTGACCGACACCTAAATTGTCTCATTCGCAAGCGTGCGAAGGAAGACTCTGTTCTCTTTTTCTATAAAAGGGACGTTAGCCCCAACCCAGCACAGCGCAGCCTCTACCCCAAAAACCAAGCCAAGATGACTGGCCCCATTATTCACAATGAGACCACAGCAACCAACCTTGGAGGTTTTGTGACCGTGCTAGCAAACCTCACCCATCGTGCCTTTGCGATAGAAGAACCCCCAGAATATGTGGTGTACCAAGGGCTCAGGAGCGGTGAAAGCCGTCAATTCTGGGCCACGGTGCTCATATATGGTAGGGGTATGGCGCCAGAACGCCCCTACAGGTTCTCTGGAAGGACAACTTCCTTTGAACCCCAAGCCATCCAGCTGGCCGCTCGAGAGGCTATAGTTCAACTCCGGCACCTGTCGCCAAGAGTTAACTGCCGCTCGTTCTACTACTATCCCAGTCGTGACGGGTATAGTAGGCCACCCCAGGTCGCCAACGGAGACCATGAGACGGATCCTGCCTTGCTGCATCTGGTGCGCTATGTAGGCGCACTAGAGGCATTATTCGATCAGGTCACTCTCGATCTGCTCGCGGCTCGTGGAGAACTTGCCCGTCGAGCCCCGGCAAGAGGTGAAGATGCGTCCGACGCCGACAATCCAGTCGTGCTGTTCGGGCAGCCGATTGAGACCTTGAGGTCTGCCCCTGCATCCGACCGTAACACATATGTATCCCCGGAGGAGCTTCGTCGCATTGTGGGGACACGCTCCACCGGGATTGTGACCGCTAACCCCCGCGACAGCCATCATCGCTACCCCGACCCTGCGGATTCTCAACCCCAACCAGCAAACCCTGACGAAGAAGCCCCTGGAGAAGCCTCGACATCCACCAGGCACGCCCGTTTAGATATTAACGAAGTAGACTAAGTCACTCGCGTAGTACCGAGTCTTAGCATTCTACGCCTTGTACCTGTGTGACCTTGTAGTCGCCATGTGTTATTGCAGTTTGTTCGCATGCCATTATTTTATTAGCATCCACATATAAGTGCGTTGGCGTCCGATTGCATATTAAATTCCAGGCGTAGCTCCCAAAAACCCGTCCCAGACGATAACCACAGTAATACGTCACTTTTGTGAGATGTGCGTATCTGTGGCATTGACTCCGACCCCATAGGGCAGAATCGTCACCCTAGTTTGCCCCACACCGCTATCAGCTCTGCTGCTATATAAGGGGCCACTCCGTAACTTTATTAGGCATCCCTCTCTTTGTGCACAGCCCTCACATCCACTTTCGCCATGCCTAGCCCTAGCATTCATCTGAGAACTCCAGATGCAACCCCAGGTAGTTTTGTTAAGATATTGTGGGATTTTACCTGCAGTACCATGGGTTCTACCCAGCCACCCCAGTATGAGTTGCTCAAGACAAGGATTACCCCAGCCACCTCAAAATATTGGGGAGTAGTTCACATCCCTCCTGTGAGCCCAGACCATGACCCAACGGAAGTCTCTTTCGTGGGGAGATCTATGCCGACTCCGCAAATGGCCATAGAAGCTGCTGCATACGAAGCGATTACTCGCCTTCGCTTCGCAGTACCCTACGCCAGCGAAAGAGGGTACATTTACTTCCCGAGTCGCGCAGCGCCCGGAGAAGCAGCCTCTTTTCCCAGTGGAAGAATTGAGAGAGACCCAGTACTGGTCAACCTTGTTCAGTACGTCATCGCTCAAGAGCGGATGACCCAGCGAGTAATGTGTTATCTCCAGAGGCTCGCTGATCTGAATCCTCAGGTCGCCATCGGCAGACCCCTGAGGCCAGATCTGGAAAGACGCGTTCTTCGCCTAGTTCATCCACTTCCTCCGATAGAGGAAGAGTGTGCCCCAGTTCCGGGGACACTTCCTCAGGACCCAGCCTCTTTTGCGTTTGCACCGTAAACACTCCTACCATGTTCATTAGCCTAGCATTTCATTCTGTGTTGCAGCTTATGCATGTATCCTAAGTCTGTGTGATGAATAAATTATTTAATTTTAATTGCATGTGAGTAATTTTACCGCAGTTAATTTTGATCAACTATTTTCGCTCTTAATAAATTCCGAGGCAGAATTTTTCCTGAGCTACTGCAACAACATTTACGCATGTCAAAAAAAAAAAAATTAAATTCGCACAACACCGCGACAACTGGCTCACAGCCACAACCACTCGACCTCTGCTCTAACACAAACCACACACATTTTGCACCTAACCGATCACCCCGCTAGCACACCACAGTTTCTGATAAAGAAATTTGTGGGTATTTATTCGAGTGCAATCGCCTCTAGCACGCTAACAGCAGTTAGCACCTGCCGCTTAATCCTCATGATCATCGCCGCCGCAAAGAGCCAACTCTCGAGCAACAGCATCATGGCGATCATCGAGGATTATCGCGCACAAGAGCACGGAGAACCCCAGCAATGCTGCCAACCCCCCGCACAGCAGAATCATGTACCAGTCCGGCATCACCTCCGCCATTAGAGCCTCGTTTCGAGCTCCTGCAAGCAGAAATGGAGGAGAAGGAAGAAGAAGTAAAAGCGAGGCCAGAGCACCGCGATTGTTTTATAACTCGAGATCGGTGTACGGTGAACGAAGTCCACCAGCACCGCTCGTCGCTCGATCGCCGGTGTTCGGAGGCGAATCCGCGAGCAGTGCCGACAGCGCCCTGGCCCGCGAGGTGAGTGCGCACTACGCCGGCAACCAGCACGCCACACACTGCCGCAGTACGGCCTAGAAGCCCTACGCCTAGACGCCGTCGAGGAGAAAGTATGGGAAGAGCACGAGAGAAAGGAAGAGAGAGGAGCCAGAGGTAGAAGAAGAGACTGACAGTGGGCCCCGGGTCCACCTGCCAGCCGGACAACGCTATGCACTCGGGTGCGACCAGCGGAACGTGAAAAATTGGAATTTTATTTTTTCGTATCCGCAGTAAGAATCCCTCGGTTTTCTCAACGGTAGGATTTTCCATGCAGCACCAGTACCTCGTGATAGTTGCACCAATTATATGCCTGCTCCCTGTAGCCGCATCATATCAGGAGATTTAAATTTTCGAGTTATTATTACCTAATAACAAGAGTAATATTTTAACCACCCTTAGCAAATCTCGAGGACGAGATTTTTCTTAAGGGGGGTAGTGTTGTAACACCCCAAAAATTTCACCATGTTTTGTTAATTAAAATTTTGCCAGGGATTAGAAATTTTCCTTTCTGGATTTTCTTGTGATCACAGAGCCACTCCTTTTTGCCTGAATTTCAAAAATTCTTTTGATCTGTCTTGAAACTTTTGAGTATTGTTGTATGGCTTGAATTTTATTGCATTCATTAAAAACCAGTGGAATAATTTTTATAATAAAATTTGGCCAAGATTTAATTCATTTAATAGCATTTTAACTCCTTTCAAAGCCCCATTTGCACTGCAACTATTTTATAACTTCATCTATAAATTCCACAAAAATTTGTAGGAGTCATGTGATGTCCCTGGATCACTTTTATGCAAAAACCCAGCTTTGTCAATTGTAAAATTTGAGCACCACTTCAAGTTTTTAAATCTGGTTCAATTTGCAGTCTACACTTCAACCTATTTAAATATTCCTTTAAAAATTCTATAAAAATTCTGGGATGTCAGTAGGAGTATATAACTCTTGTTTATGTAAAAATCCACTTGGGTTCTTTGGAATATTTGAGCAAACCATCCTCATCTTTATTCTGGTCCAGATTGGTAGTTTGTACTACAACCTTATTTTATCTTGCCCCATTGCTCTTAAGATTTTTCCTACTCATAGTACATCCTATAAAACCCTTAAGTCCAGAATTTTGGACCCATTAGAATAACTTGGACACATGAAATTATAGTCTACAGTTTCTATCCAGAATTGCTTTTCACCAAAAATTGCATTAACAAGTTTCTGTTTCTCCCAAACTAACTTTACCATTATCACCTACATCTAAAGAGACTCTCATCTGGAAATTTTGGTGGCCATAGCAGATGCCTAGATGCCCCTGGCATTTTGTCGAGCATCTGTAGTGCATGTCCAGATTTTGGCATGGTTTTAAAATTGCACTGTGAGCTTGTTCTAATTGCCAAACCACCATGTCCCCTAAACCTTCCATTGTATTTAACCAAAACCTGTTAATTTTCATTTGCATCCAAGCATGATTAGCCCCCCTAGAATTCCGTCGAGCAGGCGCCGTGCGTGCTCTGGGCGCGCCCAGAGCGCACGTTTTGCTCGTGCCGCGCCCGAGCCGCCGCGACCAGTAGCGCCTCCCCCGCTAGCTCCAGTTCATCTCCCCTGTCTCCTGACTATGCCGTGACGCGCCAAGACCAGCCAAGCCGCTCCCTGACTCGCCGCAGCGCCGCCCCCGCAACCAGCCACTGCCGCCGCCAGAGCTTGCCGCGCACGGCACCTCCCAAGCTCTCTCAGCCCGCCAGCTGCCCCTGGAACAGGCCGTCCTCATCCTCTCGCCCTGCCAACACCGCTAGTCGCCGCCACGTCGCCCTGCAGCAACAGAACGTTGGTTCTCCGGCGATCTTATCCACGGCCGCCTCGGTACCGACCTCGTCGTGCTATAAATAGGACCCCTCAAGCTCTCTGTCGCCCTCACCGCAAACCTGCAGCCCCCTGTGAACCCCCCTAGCTCCAATTCGACCGGAGGAACCTTCCTCCCCCATCTCCGGCCGAGCCAGCCGCCGCCACCCTCCTGTTAACTTCTCCGCAGCCAGAGCCTCCCGTCCCATTCTTTCCTCACCCGTAGCTTCCTCTCGACCCCGCAAGCCCATTCCCCCTGTTAATTTGAGCCGTAGCAGCAGTAGGCCGACACCGTGCTCGCCGGAGCTCTCGGTCCGCCTCGGAGGAAAGGGTGCTCACCCCCGAGATCCCCGGTGATTCCTTTGCCCTCCAGAGGATGGGACCCTCCCTTCTGAGCACGCCGGTGTGCACAGCTCCGGGAGAGGTGCCTCCTGGCACCGGAAATCGCCGCCGGAAGCTCGCCTCTGGTTCTGCCTCCTGTGCGCGGGAGAAAGAAGAGGAACCCGACAGGCGGGCCCCGCCTGTCGGCGAGACAAGCCCTGGCCTGTTGGCGTCTTAACCCAGAATGCGTTTTCTTCAAGAGGAAACGTATTCCAGGAAGTGCGCGACAGTTTTCAGAAAGCGTAAAACCCCCGAAGTATGTTTTCTTCTTCCGAAAGCGTTTTCACTGCGAACCGTTTTCTATTTTCTGTTTTATTTAAAAACAGAGTTTGACTGAACCTTTGACTGGACATATCTTTTTAAATAAAACTCCAAATGAATTGATTCTTTTTCCTACTTCTCTGGAATCTCATCTAGTCTATCTTCATATTTATTTGAAAATTTTCCAAGACAACTTTTTGTACTGTTTTTGAATTACGTGTTAATTCAAATACTTTTCGAAATAGGAATCAGAGAGGGAAGAAAGCTTTCAAAAATTTTGTGGTGCACCCTGCACTTCTGCACCTTGAAGGCAAGCATCCTGAAACCCGGTCAAATGTTTATTGTGTGTTGATTGACGTGACTACAACACCGAGGTGTTTTGGAAACATTCGTTATTTCATGTGATGTTGTGATCATGCCTTGGAGTGCATTCTTTGCTGTTGATACTAAAATACTGGTGACAGTATTCGCCCTCTTATACCTCACATGCCTACCGGAAGGAATCCGGAGAAGTCTCTGTCTCGGGTAGACACGAGCTTGGTGCTGACATCTCGTTGGAGCGAGAATGGTCAGAAAGGCATGAGGGGGTATGAAGAACGGTGATTTCTGTCTGATGCCGTGAAAAATATTTGTTGTGCTAACCATGCAGGGAACACATAAGCCTCCTGAGTCGACCATAGATCGAGTCTTGTTCCAGTAACCCCCATACTTGTTTCGTACTACCACTCGTCCCTGCCGCAGGTAGGGTACGGTTCAGTAAGTTGTCAACCCCTTTTTTGGCACACACCGTACAGAGAGGCCATGGTGGAAGATACCGGGTGCATCCGGTAGGCAGGCCACCTGGTCCGGGGGCATGGGTGTTTCCGGTCCGGGACCGAGAGGGGGGCACCCCTTAGAGCGCGCGAATATAAATTCGATCCCATGCTAATCGAGGTTGGAGCCTCCCCACTTAGAGTTTTGCTTAACGAGTGTCATGGGTGATTCCAGACATCGGTAAGTTAAGCTGGTGTGTGCGGGTCAGGTGTGTTTTCAATTAAAAGACCGTAAGCGGAATTAGTCCCGGTGGACTAAAGGAATCCGTTACTTGTGGGTAAAGAGTACACCCTCTGCAGAGTTTATATCTATTCGAATAGCCGTGTCCGCGGTTAAGGACTATAGTCTGGGATGGGTCAAGTGTCGATCTTAGTGTCGGTCTTCGGAGGAAAACTTCTAAACCGGAACATTGATCATGACATGTGACAAATGATAATTATGATTATTATTATTGTGGACTAACCATTTATATTATTTGAATTATTGAGTATCCCTGGGATGGTTCTACCTCCTGGATATTCATTGTGATTATTCTCATATAAGCCCTTTATGTGGTGTCGCTCAGACGCCCGACTGTGGCATGCTTGTTATTTATTTTTCTTATAAGCCCTTTATGTGGTGTCACTCAGACGCCCGACTGTGGCATGCTTGTTATTCATTTCCCTTATAAGCCCTTTATGTGGTGTCGCTCAGACGCCCGACTGTGGCATGCTTGTTATTTATTTTCCTTATAAGCCCTTTATGTGGTGTCGCTCAGACGCCCGACTGTGGCATGCTTGTTATTTATTTTCCTTATAAGCCCTTTATGTGGCGTCGCTCAGACGCCCGGCTGAGGCATGCTTTATATTATTATCCTTTCGAGGCGTCGCTTCAGACACCCGATTGGTTTATTTTATTTTTATTCTCTGATTGCTTATTTCTGTTTAATATGAATGACCTGGTTGTGTGCATCATGAATTTTATTTTGAGACTGACTAAGCGATCGTGGATTGTTTCAGTACATGTTTATCACCTGCTATATTGTACCTCTTTTCATGATGTTTGCGAGTACATTCAAAGTACTCACTGGCTTGTCCCTGGCTATTGTCTTGGCCAGATTTCTTGCTTGGAGAGGAGCGCAATGACGACAGCCCCGGAACCTAGGCACGGAAGATAGCAGCCGCGCGAAGATAGGAGTTATCCAGGTCAGCTGTTCCTGTGGGAAATGGAGTCCCATAGACGCTGATGACCCCGAACCGCTTCCGCCATCAACCACTAGAAACCTTTTGTTGTACTCATAGACCAGAATGGTCTTGTACTACATATTTTGTATTTGCTTGGAATTTCTGTATCAAGATTGTGCCTCACCAGCTAACAGTAATCCTGGGGCTGGTGAGCACAAGGACCAATTGCTGGGAAATTTATATCCCGGAAATCCGGTCCTGACACCCAGGGCGTGACCCACTTCGACAGCCAAGACGGCCCGGCACGGTCCCACTTAATACAAGGCCCTCGCGAGAGCCCTGAGCTCGCGAGGGAAGCAGCACCAAGACCCGCGGGGAATAGGCCTCCTCAGGCCCCCTCCGGAGCGGCGGAGATCTCTATGCAACGCTTGGCCTCGGGAGGCCAAGGATGACGCAAGGCGGGCCAGGCGGGCACCAGCGCGCCAGACGAGATAGTTTCCCCTTTGGTGCAAAGGGTGGAAGGACGTACGCATGTTCCCAAAGCAGCCCCCAAAGGTTTCCATTCCGGTGCAACAAGACCAAGACCACGAGCCCTACAGGATGGATGTCATCGTCGAGCCCACCACTACATCATCAGCAGCTACTTTGCAGGCGAAGACCACCTTTCGTCAGGATAAGGGTGAACCCCTTGTCCCCCTTCGAATTTGGCCATTGTGGGATCCCTTCCCGCCATAGCGATAAGGGAAGAGGACTCGGGCCACTATAAATAGAGGCTAGGCAGCTCAGTAGAGGGGGGGACGAGAGAAGAGAGGCAAGACCATCGGAACGCCCTCGCGAGGCGACTCACCACTGTACTAGTTCATCCACAAACCTCCTCGTGAGGCAATCCACCAAAGCAGGAGTAGGGTTTTACGCTTCGCCGCGGCCCGAACCTGGGTAAATCCCTGTGTGCATCTTCTCCCTCGTCATCGTGCGAGTTCATCGACTAAGCTATCGGGTTGAGAGCTAGGAGGGGTGAGGCTGTTGGGGATCTTCGCACACGCCCCTGTGTTCGAACTTCCTTGGGTTTTGCGGAGCCCGAGATCCGACATTTGGCGCGCCAGGTAGGGGGCATGTCGGAGTTTCCAGCAAGCTCCGCTTCCTCTTCACCCCGCTGAGTCGATGGCCGACACCCAACATGCTCTCTTCGGCCTCGGCGGATCCGCCTTCATCAACCCCACCGCTGCTGCCCAAGACCCACGCCCCGGCAGCGCAGTGCTGGGCGTTCAGTACCAGGCCACCAGTGTCATTTCCACCACCGTCGCTGCTAGTCCCGGCAAAGCGCGCGGCGGATGGGCGGCACCCCCGGGACCAACGTCGCACTGTACCCACGTGGGGGATCTCAATGCGCATGACACGCTACTGATGGCGAGCGAGATGCTTCGCCACCGCCCGACGCACGGGGGCTCTGACGCCTGGGCCGACCACATCGCCGAGTTGGTCACTGTCCCGAGGAGGGCCTCGGTTCCTAATAAGTCTCCAACGTATCTATAATTTTTTATTGTTCCATGCTATTATATTATCTGTTTTGGATTTTTATATGCATTAATATGCTATTTTATATTATTTTGGGGACTAACCTATTAACCTGGAGCCCAGTGCCAGTTTCTGTTTTTCCCCTATTTTTGAGTTTTACAGAAAAGGAATATCAAACGGAGTCCAAACGGAATAAAACTTTCGCGATGATTTTTCTTGGACAAGAAGACATCTAGAAGACCTGGCAGCAGGCGACAAGCCGCCAGGGCGCGCCCTAGGGGGGGGGCGCGCCCCCTGGCTTGTGGGCCCCCTGCAGGCCTTCTAACCCTAACTAGTCGCCTATCTATTCCCATATATTCCCAAACCATCAGAGGGAGCCACAAAAATACTTTTCCGCCGCCGCAACCTTCTGTTCCCGTGAGATCCCATCTTGGGGCCTTTTCCGGTAATCTGCCGGAGGGGGATTCGATCACGGAGGGCTTCTACATCAACTCCATTGCTCCTCCGATGAAGCGTGAGTAGTCTACCTCAGTCCTACGGGTCCATAGCCAGTAGCTAGATGGATTTTTCTCTCTCTCCGATCCTCAATACCATGTTCTCCTCGATGTTCTTGGAGATCTATCCGATGTAATCTTCTTTTGCGGTGTGTTTGTCGAGATCTGATGAATTGTGGATTTATGATCAGATTATCTATGAATATTATTTGAATCTTCTCTGAATTCTTATATGCATGATTTCATATCTTTGTATTTCTCTTCAAGTTATTGGTTTGGTTTGGCCAACTAGATCGGTAGTTCTTGCAATGGGAGAGGTGCTTAGTTTTGGGTTCAATCTTGCGGTGTCCTCACCCAGTGACAAAGTAGGGGTAGCGAGGCACGTATTTGTATTGTTGCCATCAAGGGTAAAAAGATGGGGTTTTCATCATATTGCTTGAGTTTATCCCTCTACATCATGTCATCTTACCTAATGCGTTACTCTGTTCTTCATGAACTTAATACTCTAGATGCAGGCAGGAGTCGGTCGATGTGTGGAGTAATAGTAGTAGATGCAGAATCGTTTCGGTCTACTTGACACGGACGTGATGCCTATATGCATAATCATTGCCTTGGATATCATCATAACTATGCGCTTTTCTATCAGTTGCTCGACAGTAATTTGTTCACCCATCGTATTATTTTCCTTCAAGAGAGAAGCCTCTAGTGAAACCTATGGCCCCCGGGTCTATTTTCCATTGTATATTTTCAGATCTATAAACCAAAAATACCAAAAATACCTTGTTGCAATTTTATTTACTTTTATTTACTTTTACTTTTAGTAATCTTTTATATCTATCTCTATTAGATCTCATCCTTGCAAGTGACCGTGAAGGGATTGACAACCCCTTTATAGCGTTGGGTGCAAGTGTTTGATTGTTTGTGCAGGTGCATAGATGTGGGGACCCCGACTCATAAGTCGTGATCACCAAATGTACGTGCATAGTGATCCCAGAGATCAATGCTCACTGAACACACAGAAACTGAATAACAAGAGTCTTACATCCATTACATACCGTTTTACTCAAATATGGCCCTTAAGGCCTAGTCTTCATAAACTTGCAGCGGAAATCTTCAATGATAGCGTGAACCCATGCCATCTGCCTTAACCGTAAAGGCATTCTGACTGGGAACCGTCCTAGCTCGCATGTCCATCACCAAGATAATCTTCATCATAACCTGGTCTTTCATGCCTTGCCAATAAAATAACCAGTGGCAAGCCAATGAGTACTTTGAATGTACTCGCAAGCAACCCATGTTTGGAACAATGTTCAACCGAGCATGATATAGCACTAAGTAGGTAATTTTGTAGAAAGATAATTTTGAGTGCAGTGAAATGATCAACTAACTTATGTAAGCATGCATCAACAGTTGGCAGATATCAAAATGAACAAGTTATAGATATCATCAAGCAAGGGGTTGAACATCTCATGTTCATTCATCACGTCAAGTCATCCGACTTAACTCAAGTATCATCTTTGTGTCATCCTCACACCCACACACACACCAAGTTTAGAGAACACTGGACGTAGCACAAGAGCGGTCATCCAACTGTAATTGACCGTGGACACGGCTATTCGAATAGTTTTACACTCTGCAGAGGTTGCACACTTTACCCACAAGACTCGGGGAACTTCCGTGTCATCCACGACTCGCGGTATAATTCATACCCGAGGTAAGCACCCGAACAATGCCTTTCCCCTGACGATACTAAACAAAGAGTCCACTCGATTGGTACCCAGCCCTCATGATGTACATCATACGAGCCTCGCTCCAGATCGTACCATCCATGAAGGGACCAACGGTGTGCCCGGTGCCTGTGAAGACAGCGCATGATCGTCCTTACCGGCACGACCCCGTATCGAGAGTGACCACGTCACTCCCGCCACTAGTAATGCGGGCTCTATGCTAGTACCCATCAAAGTAATCGACAAAGCCCCTTCCCATATAGGGGTAGAGTGGTTGTACATGTAAGGTTGGAATAACGGTCGCAACTTACACCAATCCGTTTTCGAAAACACACACACTCACTTGCTCCGGTACACCACTTCTTTATCAAGTAGTTACCTAGCTCATCATCATCTCCCTCGGGCATTAGTGGCACCCAACGGGATTTAAAAAAAGTCTTTGAAATCATTTTTGTTTCCATCACCATGCATATTCCCGTCCCACTTTGCGTAGCATCTACTAGCAACCTAACTACTCCCACCCGCACAACCCTCATAAGAAGGTAGGGTCATGCACGATGCAAGTATCAATGGTAAGGTATCGGAGGCATCCCACCGTAGTGGTCACCACATCAACATGATCAACATCAAGAAATATAGTGCTATATGCCATGCGATAAAAGGGTTTCATAGTCATGGTCAGAGGGCTGCTTGCCTGGCTTATCCAAGTCTTCGAGGTCTTCACACGCTTCTCGTCCACTCCGAGCACTTCGTCTACTTCGTCAACCAATGGGCCTAAGCTACGCACTGAGCGTAGTTTAGTACCACATCGCACTGGGCCGGCCCAGTTGCTCGGCCACGCGCGCGGAGCTGGCGACGTCGAAGGCGTACTCCGCGGAGATACGCCTTCCCCGGGAGAAGGCGGCCTCCAGTGGATCCCGTCTCCACTTAACAGGGCGGCCCACCCGCCAGAGGCTCGCCCACCGGCCGACAGGCGGGCCACGAGGGATGACGCGGCGGCTTCGTCTTCCTCCCGCTCGCGCCCGACCGAGGGGGAGGATTGGCTCCTGCCGGCGATTGCCGGAGCCACGGTCCGTCCCCAGAGAAGCTCTGGTGACGGGCGAGCTCGGGAGGGCGAGGCGCACCTGCCTGGCTAGTCCATGGCCACCGGGGAGCACTGGGGAGGACAGGGGCTCGGCGGCAGCGGACACTAGCGACCGGTGGCCGTGGTGGCGGTGCTCTGTCCACTGAGGAGGGAAAAATGGAGCACGGGGAGGAATGCGGCAGATCTGGGGGGGGTCCTGATGTGATTCAAAGGAAAGGAGGGGCTGGGGGAGCTCGAATCCGAGCGGTGGCCGTGGCGGGCATGGCGGCCATGGGAGGAGGAGAAGGCCACGCTAGGGCAAGTGGGGAGGCCTGGGAGGTTAGGGAGCGGGAGAGAGAGTGCTAGGGATCCAGTAGGGGCTCGGGGGCGAGGTATAAGCGGGAGGGCAATGAAGGGGAAACTCGGGTGGCCTCGGATGCTCTCAAGCGTGGCGAGCACGCGTGCCAGAGCAGCTTGGAGCCATCCCAGCATCGGGGAGGGGCATGAGAGGCTTGCAGGGAATCCGTGGCGCACGCGGGCGCTCAACCAGAGTCGAACGAGAGCTACTGGACAAGTTTTCTCGGCAGAGCGCGGTTGTTGCATGCCAATTACATGGTCACCATGCTAATTCTTGTCGGGAGCAAGCTTTTGGTCGGCCAATGATGTCTGGAGTACGAGGCACGCATGGTAAAGCTTGTCTGGTGAAGTTTCAAAGGATATAGAGCTGGGTGAAGTGGCTTTTTACTTGGGTTAAGTTTTCAGCAGCAAACTTGGGGCTCCTCCAAGGTGTTTTTACTATGGTCCACTTGGAACAAAACCATGTCTAGTGGCCTCGAGTATGGAAGGACTACATGTCCACCAAGTTTCAGATCAGGGAGATAAGAGGGCAAGTTACTTGTAGTACAAAGCTAGATTTACTGCCATAATTTGGTTTTAGATGATTTGCTCATATTTTCCACATGAGCATGCCATCTCTGGGTTTGGATTGATGCAATAGCATGAAAATGAAGTTGTGGCAAGGTCTGGGGGCATCTGCATGTACTGAATAATGGTGGAGGGGAAGAAGAGGTCTTGCCATGGTAAAAAGAGAGGGAAAATGGGGGAGTTACCCCCCAATAATTGATCAGAGGCGATGACCAAGTTACTGGAGGTGAGGTGCAGTGCTAGGAAGCTGTGGTAAAAATTTGAAGTGAAGGAGAATAGCAGAAGGGGGTCAAACAAGCCTTTTTACAGCATAAGCAAAAGTGTTTGATGATGGTTTGGCTAAGCAAATGGGGTTTTCTTGCCATGATATTTAAGAGGATGAAAATATAGGTACAAATAGAGAGGATCACCAAGTTTGAGTTTGATTGAAGAAAGTTCACAATGTAAAGTTGTTCAAATTTGGCTCTGGACAGGAATGGTTTTGGAATATTTTGATGAAGCAAATCAATTGGGATTGAGATGAAACTTGGCAAGATCATCACATATGACAATTGTGACTTGCTGGAATTTTCCTGGAATTTATTGAGAATATTTCTTATAGAAATATTTCAAAAGCTTGATTTAAGCAAAAAGAGTTTTGGGGGGTTTTGCCCATGATTTTGAACATGACCATGTGTTGAAACTCATATATATGGAAAATATATGTCCACTGAGTTTCCCTAATTTTTCTCAAATACTTTTAAACCATTTAAATAATTTTTCCCTATAAAAGACCATTTCTGGCCTTAATAAAAAGCCTTTAAATAAAATAGTAAAATAATCTTTAAAATTAATATTTAGTGGTTTTGGGAAGTCATATATATAGTAGGTTCCAAATAAAGTCTTTGGGGAAAAAGGAACCACCCAATTTGAGGACTTGCAGTGCAAACCTCAACTCAGGGGTTTTAGAAAACCTTATTTGAATAAATCCTTTTTGGTCAAAATAAATTTTGATAAAAATAGTTTTGGATACTATTCACATGGCATGATCATTGGGCAAGAAGTTTGGGTTTAAGGAAGATGAATATGGAGAGGAGTAGAACCTAAGTGTGCCAAACATAAACAACCAAACAAGCAAACAAGCAACAATTCAAATAAGCATGTGCACTCAAAAGTTTTAATTGGTTCCAAATTTTGTAAATCCAAGCATAGCAAAGTGATACAAATACAGGGTGTGACAATAGATTGGGGCCTTGCTTGTACCTCCTACTGGATTGATACCTTGGTTCTCAAAACTGAGGGAAATACTTATCTCTACTTTGCTGCATCACCCTTTCCTCTTCAAGGGAAAAACCAACGCAAGCTCAAGAAGTAGTGATACGTCTCCAACGTATCTATAATTTTTGATTGTTCCATGCTATTATATTATCTGTTTTGGATGTTTTATATGCATTAATATGCTATTTTATATTATTTTTGGGACTAATTTATTAATCTAGTGCCTAGTGTCAATTTCTGTTTTTTCCTTGTTTTTGAGTATTGCAGATAAGGAATATTAAACGGAGTCCAAACTGAATAAAATCTTCAGAAAGTTTTTTCTTGGACCAGAAGGAACCTGCCAGACTTGGAGATGAAGGCAGGAGACTTGCCGGGAGGCGACAAGCCACCTGGGCGCGCCCTAGGGGGGGGGGGCGCCCCTGGCTTGTGGCCCCCCAGCAGGTCTCCTAACCCTATTCTTCGGCCTATAAATTCCCAAATATTCCCCCAATACCAGAAAGAGCCACGAAAATACTTTTCCCCTGCCGGAAGCCTCTGTTCCAGTGAGATCCCATCTTGTAGCCTTTTCCGGTAATCTGCCGGAGGGGGATTCGATCATGGAGGGTGATGTCTACTACGCAACCTTCTTCTTGTAGACTCGTGTTGGGCCTCCAAGCGCAGAGTTTTGTAGGACAGTAGCAAATTTCCCTCAAGTGGATGACCTAAGCTTTATCAATCCGTGGGAGGCGTAGGATGAAGATGGTCTCTCTCAAACAACCCTGCAACCAAATAACAAAGAGTCTCTTGTGTCCCCAACACACCCAATACAATGGTAAATTGTATAGGTGCACTAGTTCGGCGAAGAGATGGTGATACAAGTGTAATATGGATGGTAGATATAGGTTTTTGCAATCTGAAAATATAAAAACAGCAAGGTAGCAAGTAACAAAAGTGAGCAAAAATGGTATTGCAATGCTTGGAAACAAGTCCTAGGGTTCATACTTTCACTAGTGCAAGTTATCTCAACAATACTAACATAGTTGAATCACATGTAAATCCCTCACGTGCGACAAAGAGTTCACTCCAAAGTCACAAATAGCGGAGAACAAACGAAGAAATTATTGTAGGGTACGAAACCACCTCAAAGTTATCTTTTCTGATCAATCTTATGAGCTATCCCTATAAGTGTTACGAACAGCCCTAGAGTTCGTACTAAAATAACACCTTAAGATACATATCAACCAAAACCCTAATGTCACCTAGATACTCCAATGTCACCACGAGTACCCATGGGCTTGATTATACGATATGCATCACATAATTTCAGATTCATCATGTTCAATCCAACACAAAGAACTTCAAAGAGTGCCCCAAAGTTTCAACCGGAGAGTCAAGACGAAAACGTGTGCCAACCCCTATGCATAGATTCCCAAGGTCACGGAACCCGCAAGTTGATCACCAAAACATACATCAAGTGGATCAAAAGAACATCCCATTGTCACCACGGATATCCCATCGCAACAGATACATCAAGTGTTCTCAAATCCTTAAAGATTCAATCCGATAAGAAAAACTTCAAAGGGAAAACTCAATTCATCACAAGAAGATACAGAGGGGAAAACTCCATATGATTCATCTATATCAATAAAGCTCGCGGTACATCAAGATCGTGCCATCTCAAGAACACGAGAGAGAGAGATCAAACACATAGCTACCGGTACATACCCTCAGCCCCGAGGGTGAACTACTCCCTCCTCATCATGGAGATCGCCGGGATGATGAAGATGGCCTCCGGTGATGGTTTCCCCCTCCGGCAGGGTGCCGGAACGGGCTCCCGATTGGTTTTTCGTGGCTCTGGAGGCTTGCGGCGGCGGAACTCCTGATCTAGGTTTATTTTTAGAGGTTTCTGTATTTATAAGAGTTTTTGGCGTTGGTCCCAGGTCCAGAAGGTTCCCTTGCAAGTCACAAGCCAGTGGGCGCGGCCTAGGGGGGGGGGGGGCGCCCCCCACCCTTGTGGCTTCCTCGGCCTTCCTCTCCGATGACTTTTCGCTCTAGTATTTTTTATATTTTCCAAAAATATTCTCCGTAAATTTTCAGCTCATTCCGAGAACTTTTATTTCTGCACAAAAACAACACCACGGTAGTTCTGCTGAAAACAGCGTCAGTCCGGGTTAGTTCTAATAAAATCATACCAAAATCATACAGAATTATTGTAAACATGGCATGAATACTTCATAAATTATAGATACGTTGGAGACGTATCAGAGGGCGTCTACATCAACTCCATTGCCCCTCCGATGATGCGTGAGTAGTTCACCTCAGACCTTCGGGTCCATAGCTAGTAGCTAGATGGCTTCTTCTCTCTCTATGTTCTTCAATACCATGTTCTTCATGATCTTCATGGAGATCTATCCGATGTAATACTCTTTTGTGGTGTGTTTGTCGAGATCCGATGAATTGTGGGTTTATGATCAGATAATCTATGAATATTATTTGAATCTTCTCTGAATTCTTATATGCATGATTTCATATCTTTGCAAGTCTCTTCGAGTTATTGGTTTGGTTTGGCCTACTAGATTTGTAATTCTTGCAATGGGAGAAGTGCTTGGTTTTGGGTTCAATCTTGCGGTGTCCTCACCCAGTGACAAAGTAGGGGTAGCGAGGCACGTATTTGTATTATTGCCATCGAGGATAAAAAGATGGGGTTTTCATCATATTGCTTGAGTTTATCCCTCTACATCATGTCATCTTACCTAATGCGTTACTCTGTTCTTCATGAACTTAATACTCTAGATGCAGGCAGGAGTCGGTCGATGTGTGGAGTAATAGTAGTAGATGCAGAATCGTTTCGGTCTACTTGACACGGACGTGATGCCTATATGCACAATCATTGCCTTGGATATCGTCATAACTATGCGCTTTTCTATCAATTGCTCGACAGTAATTTGTTCACCCACCGTATTATTTTCCTTCATGAGAGAAGCCTCTAGTGAAACCTATGGCCCCCGGGTCTATTTTCCATATTATATTTTCAGATCTATAAACCAAAAATACCAAAAATACTTTGCTGCAATCTTTTTTACTTTTGTTTTACTTTTCGTTCTAGTAATCTTCTATATCCATCTCTATCAGATCTCATCCTTGCAAGTAACCGTGAAGGGATTGAGAACCCCTTTATAGCGTTGGGTGCAAGTGTTTGATTATTTGTGTAGGTACATCTATTGGGGACTTGCTTGTATCTCCTACTGGATTGATACCTTGGTTCTCAACAACTGAGGGAAATACTTATCTACTTTGCTGCATCACCCTTTCCTCTTCAAGGGAAAACCAACGCAAGCTCAAGTAGTAGCAAGAGGGATTTCTAGCGCCGTTGCCGGGGAGATCTACATCAAGCCTACCAAGTACCCATCACAAACTCATCTCTTGCATTTACATTATTTGCCATTTGCCTCTCGTTTTCCTCTCCCCCACTTCTAAAACGAATTTTAGAAAAAATTGCCTTTTTATTTACCTTTCTTCCGTTCGTCTTTTCGTTTGCTTGTGTGCTTGATTGCTTGCTTTGTCACGATGACTCAAGAGAATACCAAGTTGTCTGACTTTTCCAATACTACTAATAATGATTTTATTAGTACTCCGATTGCTCCCGCCACTAGTGCGGAATCTTATGAAATTTATGCCGCTTTGCTTAATCTTGTTATGAAAGAACAATTTTCCGGCCTTCCTAATGAAGATGCCGCATCCCATCTAAATACTTTCATTGACTTGTGTGATATGCAAAAGAAGAAAGATGTGGATAATGATATTATTAAATTGAAGCTTTTTCCTTTCTCACTACGAGATCGTGCTAAAACTTGGTTTTCATCTTTGCCTAAAAATAGTTTTGATTCATGGAATAAGTGTAAAGATGCTTTTATTTCCAAGTACTTTCCGCCCGCTAAGATCATCTCCCTTAGGAACGATATAATGAATTTTAAGCAACTTGATCATGAGCATGTTGCACAATCTTGGGAGAGGATGAAACTAATGATTAGAAATTGCCCCGCACATGGTTTGAGTTTATGGATGATTATACAATTTTTTTATGCGGGATTGAATTTTGCTTCTAGAAATCTTTTAGATTCCGCTGCGGGTGGTACTTTTATGGAAATCACATTAGGAGAAGCTACTAAACTCCTAGATAATATTATGGCAAATTTCTCTCAATGGCATACCGAAAGATCTCCTACTAGTAAAAAAGTGCATGCTATTGAAGAAATAAATACTTTGAGTGAAAAGATGGGTGAATTAATGAAATTGTTTGCTAGTAAGAGTGCTCCTATTGATCCTAATGATATGCCTTTGTCTTCTTTGATTGGAAATAATAATGAATCTATGGATGTGAATTTTTTTGGTAGGAACAATTTTGGTAATAACGCGTATAGAGGTAATTTCAACCCTAGGCCGTTTCCTAGTAATTCCTCTAATAATTATGGTAATTCCTACAACAATTATTCTGGAAATTATAATAAGATGCCCTCTGATCTTGAGAATAATATTAAAGAATTTATTAGTTCGCAAAAGGTTTTCAATGCTACGATTGAAGAAAAATTGCTCAAGATGTATGATTTGGCTAGGAACGTTGATAGCATTTCTCTTGAGATTGATTCTTTGAAAATTAGATCTACTCCACCTAAGCGTGATATTAATGAGTCTTTAAAAGCTATGAGAACTTCTATTGATGAATGTAAGGAAAGAACCGCTAGAATGCGTGCTAAGCATGAATGGCTTGAAAAGATGTGTTCTCGTGATAATAATGATGAAGATCTTAAAGTGATTGATGTGACTCCTATTGAATCTTTGTTTTCTAATACAAATCTTGATAAAGATGGGACTGGAGATAAGTCAACTTTAGTTAAAAGGCGTCCCAATGATTCGGAGTCTATAGATCTTAATGCTAAGATTGATAAAAGTGGGATTGAAGAGGTCAAAACTTTAAATAGCAATGAACCCACTCTTTTGGATTTCAAGGACTTTAATTATGATAGTTGTTCTTTGATTGATTGTATTTCCTTGTTGCAATCCATGTTGAATTCTCCGCATGCTTATAATCAAAATAAAGCTTTTACTAAACATATTGTTGATGCTATGATGAAATCTTTTGAACAAAAACTTGAGTTGGAAGTTTCCATACCTAGAAAGCTTTATGATGAGTGGGAACCTACTATTAAGATTAAAATTAAAGATCATGAGTGCCATGCTTTGTGTGATTTGGGTGCTAGCGTTTCCACGATTCCGAAAACTTTATGTGATGTGCTAGGTTTCCATGATCTTGATGATTGCTCTTTAAATTTGCATCTAGCGGATTACACTATTAAGAAACCTATGGGAAGGATTAATGATGTTATTATTGTTGCAAATAGGAATTATGTGCCCATAGATTTCATTGTTCTTGATATAGATTGCAATCCTACTTGTCCTATTATTCTTGGTAGACCTTTCCTTAGAACGATTGGTGCAATTATTGATATGAAAGAAGGAAACATTAGATTCCAATTTCTGTTAAGGAAAGGCATGGAACACTTTCATAGAAATAAAATTAAATAACCTTATGAATCTATTGTGAGAGCTAGTTATGGATTGCATACCAAAGATGACAATACCTAGATCTATTGTGTTATGCCTAGCTAAGGGCGTTAAACAATAGCGCTAGTTGGGAGGCAACCCAATTTTATTTTATGTTTCTGTTTTTTGTTTCTGTTATTGAGTGTTTTACACATTATTACCTCTGTATTAATTGTGTTTTATTGTTTTAATTAGTGTTTGTGCCAAGTAAGACATTTGGGATGGTTTACGGTAATTGTTGATTTGGTTTTGCTGAAAAACAGAAACTTTTGCGCTCAGTCCAGGAATTTTATAAATTCACCAGAGCGTCAATTGGATCTGAATTTTTTTACACAAGATTTATACACAAATTTCCCTGATTTTTCTATTTTTTCAGAATTTTTGGAGTTACAGAAGTATTCGAAGTTTACAGATTGCTACAGACTGTTCTGTTTTTGACAGATTCTGTTTTCTTTGTGTTGTTTGCTTATTTTGATGTATCTATGGGTTGTATGGGGGGGGGGGGGGTATGAACCATGGAGAAGTTAGAATACAGTAAATATTGCACCAATATAAATAAAGAATGAGTTCACAACAGTACCTAAAGTGGTGATTTATTTTTCTTATACTAACGGATCTCACGAGTTTTCTGTTGAGTTTTGTGTTGTGAAGTTTTCAAGTTTTGGGTAAAGATTTGATGGACTATGGAATAAGGAGTGGCAAGAGCCTAAGCTTGGGGATGCCCAAGGCACCCCAAGCCATATTCAAGGATACCAAAGAGCCTAAGCTTGGGGATGCCCCGGAAGGCATCCCGTCTTTCGTCTTCAATCCATCGGTAAATTTACTTGAGGCTATATTTTTATCAACCACATGATATGTGTTTTGCTTGGAGCGTCTTGTATGATATGAGTCTTTGCTTTTTAGTTTGCCACAATCATCTTTGCTGCACACATATTTTTAGAGGGACATGCATTGATCATGAATTTATTAGAATACTCTATGTGCTTCACTTATATCTTTTGAGCTAAGCAATGTTGCTCTAGTGCTTCACTTATATCTTTTTAGAGCCCGGTGGTGTTTTTATTTTATAGAAATAATTGAACTCTCGTACCTCACTTATATTATTTTGAGAGTCTTTAAAACAGCATGGTAATTGGTTTAGGTTATGAATTTAGTCCTAATATAATGGGCATCCAAGAGGGATATAATAAAAACTTTCATATAAAGTGCATTGAATACTATGAGAAGTTGGATTCCTTGCATATAGTTTTGAGATATAAAGATGGTGATGTTAGAGTCATGCTAGTGAGTAATTGTGGAATGGTAAAAATACGTGTGTTAAAGTTTGTGACTCCCGTAGCATGCACGTATGGTGAACCGTTATGTAACGAAGTCGGAGCATGATTTGTTTAATGATTGTCATCCTTTGTGTGAGGGTCGGGAGCGCGCGATGGTTTACTCCTACCAACCTCTCCCCTAGGAGCATGCGTCTAACACTTTGCTTCGATAACTAATAGATTTTTGCAATAAGTATGTGAGTTCTTTATGACTAATGTGAGTCCATGGATTATACGCACTCTCACCCTTCCACCTTTGCTAGCCTCTCTAGTGCCGCGCAACTTTCGCCGGTGCATTAAACCCACCTTCCTCAAACCAGCCACCATATACCCTTCCTCAAAACAGCCACCATATCTACCTATAATGGCATTTCCATAGCCATTCCGGGATATATTGCCATGCAACTTCCACCGTTCCATTTTTTTATGACACGCACCATCATTGTCATATTGCTTTGCATGATCGTAAGACAGCTAGCATGATGTTTTTATGGCTTGTCCGTTTTTGATGTCATTTGCTATGCTAGATCGTCGCACATCTCGGTACACCACCGGAATGTTGGGGAACGTTGCATGGGAAACAAAAAATTTCCTACGCACACGCAAGACCTATCCATGGTGATGAGCATCTACAAGAGGGAGAGTGGATCTACATACCCTTGTAGATCGCTAAGCGGAAGTGTTAAGAAACGCGGTTGATGTAGTCGAACGTCTTCGCGATCCAAATCGCCGAGCGTCCCGCGATCCCATCACGATCCATCTCGCGATCCAATCACGATCCGTCCCGCGATCCCATCATGATCCGTCCCGCGATAAAATCACGAACCGTCTCATGATCCTGATCACGGTCCTTCCGATCTAGCGCCGAACGGACGACACCTCCGCGTTCAACACACGTACAGCTCGATGACGATCTCCGCCTTCTTGATCTAGCAAGAGGGAGCAGAGAGGTAGATGAGTTCTTCGGTAGCGCGACGGCGCAGCGGTGGCGGTGGTGGAACTATTACGGTAGGGCTTCGCCTGAACACTGCTGAAACTAGACTAGAGGAGAAAACGATCTAGAGGAAGTACAGGGAGCACGTGGCAATTAGGGTTAGCTCTCCCCTCTAAATCCTCTAGTATATATAGGAGGGAGGGAGGGGAGGAGGCAACCTCAAAACCTCAAGGGCTGGCCGAAATTGGAGGTGGAGGAGTCCTACTCCAATCCTATTAGGAGTAGGATTCCTCCTCTCCACTTAGAAACCCTTTCCACCATTCCCCCTTTGGGTTTTTCCCACCCCTAGCCGCATGGGCCTTAGTGGGGAGCTCGGCCAGCCCACTAAGGGCTGGCTTGACTCCTCCCACAGCCCATGAGGCCCTTTGTGTCGAGACACCCCTCCCGATGGTCCCCGGTACCCCTCCCGGCACTCCCGGTACACTACCGAAATACCCGAAACTTTTCCGATGACCAAAACGGGACTTCGTATATATCAATCTTTACCTCCGGACCATTCCGGAGCTCCTCATGACATCCAGGATCTCATCCGGGGCTCCAAACAACCTTTGGTCACCACCATATATA
This sequence comes from Elymus sibiricus, assembly GCA_039707655.1. Lineage (NCBI taxonomy): Eukaryota > Viridiplantae > Streptophyta > Magnoliopsida > Poales > Poaceae > Elymus > Elymus sibiricus. The sequence goes on from CM077669.1 coordinate 444,944,837, forward strand.
ACTCTACTATACCGAAACGTCACCGAACCTTAAGTGTGCAGACCCTGCGGGTTCGAGAACTATGTAGACATGACCAAGACACCTCTACGGTCAATAACCAATAGCGGGACCTGGATGCCCATATTGGTTCCTACATATTCTACGAAGATCTTTATCAGTTGAACCTCTATGTCAATGATTCAGTTAATCCCGTATGTTGTTCCCTTTGTTCTTCGGTATGTTACTTGCCCGAGATTCGATCGTCGGTATCTCTATACCTAGTTCAATCTCGTTACCGGCAAGTCTCTTTACTCGTTCCGTAATACAAGATAACGTGGCTAACACTTTAGTTACATTGCTTGCAAGGCTTGTTGTGATGTTGTATTACCGAGTGGGCCCTGGGATACCTCTCCGTCACACGGAATAACAAATCCCAGTCTTGATCCATGCCAACTCAGCAGACACCCTCGGAGATACCTGTAGAGCATCTTTATAGTCACCCAGTTACGTTGCGACATTTGATACACACAAGGTATTCCTCCGGTGTCAGTGAGTTGCATGATCTCATGGTCATAGGAACATATACTTGACATGCAGAAAACAATAGCAATAAACTGACATGAACATATGCTATGTTCATAGTTTGGGTCTTGTCCATCACATCATTCTCCTCATGATGTGATCCCGTTATCAAATGACATCTCATGTCTATGGCTAGGAAACCTTCACCATCTTTGATCAACAAGCTAGTTAACTAGAGGCTTACTAGGGACACATTGTTTGTCTATGTACCCACACATGTATTTGAGTTTCCAATCAATACAATTATAGCATGGATAATTAACGATTATCATGAACAAGGACATATAATAATAACCATTTTATTATTGCCTCTAGGGCATATTTCCAACAGTCTCCCACTTGCACTAGAGTCAATAATCTAGTTCACATCACCAGGTGATTTACATTGTTATGAATCTAACACCCAATTAGTTCTGGGGTTCGATCATGCTTTGCATGTGAGAGAGGTCTTTAGTCAATGGGTCTGCGACATTCAGATCCGTGTGTACTTTGCAAATCTCTATGTCATACTGTAGACACTGCTACCACACTCCACTTGGAGCTATTCCAAATGGCTGCTCCACTATACGTATCCGGATTGCTACTCAGAGTCATCCGGATTGGTGTTAAAGCTTGCATCGACGTAACCCTTTATGATGAACTCTTTATCACCTCCATAATCGATAAATATTTCCTTAGTCCTCTAGTTACTAAGGATAACTTTGACCGCTGTCCAGTGATCCACTCTTGGATCACTCTTGTACCCCTTGACAGACTCATGGCAAGGCACACATAGGTGCGGTACACAGTATGGCATACTATATAGAGCCTATGGATAAGGCATAGGGGACGACCTTCGTCCTTTCTGTTTCTTCTGCCGTGGTCGAGCTTTGAGTCTCACTCAACTCCACACCTTACAAATCAGGCAAGAACTCTTTCTTTGACTGATCCATTTTGAACTCTTTCAAAATCTTGTCAAGGTATGTACTCATTGAAAGTCTTATCAGACGTCTTGATCTATCTCTATAGATCCTGATGCCCAATATTTAAGTAGCTTTATTCCAGGTTTTTCTTTGAAAAACTCCTTTCAAACAACCCTTTATGCTTTCCAGAAATTCTACATCATTTCCGATCAACAATATGTCATCCACATATACTTATCAGAAAATCTATAGTGCTCCCACTCAGTTTATTGTAAATACAAGTTTCTCATAAACTTTGTATAGACTCAAAAGCTTTGATCACCTCATCAAAGCGTATATTCCAACTCCGAGATGCTTGCTCCAGTCCATAGAAGGATCGCTGGAGTTTGCATACATTTTAGCATCCTTAGGACTGACAAAACCTTTCGGTTGTATCACATACAACCTTTCCTCACGGATACCGTTAAGGAAACGATGTTTTGACATCCATCTGCTAGATTTCATAATCGAAAAATGCAGCAACTGCTAACATAATTCCAACAGACTTTAGCATCGCTACTGGTGAGAAAGTCTCATCGTAGTCAACTCCTTGAACTTGTGAAAAACCCTTTGCCACAAGTCCAGCTTTATAGACGGTGACATTACCGTCTGCGTCCATCTTCCTTTTAAAGATCCATTTGTTCTGAATGGCCTTTCACCCTTCAGGTAATACTTCCAAAGCCCATACTTTGTTTTCATACATGGATCCCATCTTGGATTTCATGGCCTCTAACCATTTCTCAGAATCCGGGCCCATCATCGCTTCTCCATAGCTCGTAAGTTCATCGTTGTCCAACAACATGACCTCTAAGACAGGGTTGCCGTACCACTCAGGAGCAGCACGCGTCCTTGTCGACCTACGAGGTTCAATAGTAGCTTGATCTGAAGCTTCATGATCATCATCATTAACTTCCTCTTCAACTAACGTAGGCTCCACAGAAACAACTTTCTGCGCTGCGCTACCTCTCTGGTTGAAACAAAGGTTCAACAACCTGATCAAGTTCTATCTTCCTCCCACTCAATTCTTTCGAGAGAAACTCTTTCTCAAGAAAGGAACCGTTTTTAGCAACAAACACTTTGCCCTTGGATCTGAGATAGAAGGCAAACCCAACTGTTATGTTAGGGTATTCTATGAAGATGCATTTGTCCGCTTTGGGTTCGAGCTCATCAGGTTGAAAACCTTTTTCACATAAGCGTCGTAGCCCCAAACATTAAGAAATGACAGCTTAGGTTTCTGCCAAACCAAAATTCATACCGTGTCATCTCAACGGACTTAGATGGTGCCCCCTTTTAAAGTGAATGTAGTTGTCTCTAATGCATAACCCCAAAACGATAGTGGCAAATCGATAAGAGACATCATAGTGCGCACCACATCCAATAGAGCACGACTACGACATTCGGACACACCATAACACTATGGCGTTCCAGGTGGCGTGAGTTGTGAAACATCTTCCACTTTTTCTTAAGTTGTATACCAAACTCGCAACTCAGATATTTACCTCTACGATCATATCATAGACATTTCATCTTCTTGTCACGATGATCTCAAACTTCACTCTGAATTTGTTTGAACTTTTCAAACGTTTCAGACTTGTGTTTCATTAAGTAAATATACCCATATCTACTCAAATCATCAGTGAAGGTAAGAAAATAATGATATCCACCGCATGCTACAATACTCACTGGACCACATATATCAACATGTATCATTTCCAATAAGTCACTTGCCCGCTCCATCAAGCCGGAAAACGGGGTTTTAGTCATCTTGCCCATGAGGCATGGTCCGCATGTCTCAACCGATTCGAAATTGAATGAGTCCAAAGATCCATCAGTATGGAGTTTCTTCATGCGTTTTACACCAATATGACATTTAGCGGCAGTGCCACAAGTATGTGGTACTATCATTATTAACTTTGTATCTTTTGGCATCAATATTATGAACATGTGTATCACTACGATCAAGATTCAATAAACCATTCTCATTGGGTGCATGACCATTGAAGGTATTATTCATGTAAACAGAATAACCATTATTCTCTAACTTAAATCAATAACCGTATTGCAATAAACATGAAAAAATCACGTTCATGCTCAACGCAAACACCAAATAACATTTATTTAGGTTCATCACTAATCCCGAAGATAGAGAGAGCGTGCGATGGTGATCACATCAACCTTGGAAACACTTCCAACACTCATCGTCACCTCACCCTTAGCTAGCCTCTGTTTATTCCGTAGCTTTTATTTCGAGTTACTAACATTTAGCAACCGAACCTGTCAGGGATATAACCCCGCGATATAACCCGGCCGGAGTATAACCCGGCCAGGACTTGGTGATTCACTGAAGACCCGGAAACCAGCTTGGCGGTTCATAGTCAAGACCCATAAGGTGGGCCAGAAGACGGAGACCGAACCACATGGCGGGTTACCAAGTGGGCCAAGAGGAAGACAAGACATGAAGACCAGGCCATATGGCGGCTTACCAGATGGGCTGAGGCCAAGGCCCAAGAGGCAGGAGGCGACTCATGGGCCAGAAGGTATAAGCCGCCATAAGATGACTTGTTCTGTAAGACTAGGAAGTTGGAACCAGGATCGGTTACGTTGTATAAACCGACCCGGACTCTTGTAAGCCATCGGACCTCAGCCTATGTATATAAAGGCGAGACCTGGCGGCGAGGTGGACGGGTTAAGACAGACAGACAAGCCTTATGGCGAGAGAGACCAAGCAGTCGAGAGCTAGGGCAAGCAAGCCGCCCCTTGTAATCGATACACCAGTTAATACAGCATAAGCAGGACGTAGGCTTTTACCTCCACCGTGAGGGGGCGAACCTGGGTAAACTCGTGTCCCTTGTCCCGTTTAACCCCTTTGAGTCCACTTCCATGGCGTTGGCCTCGAGCCTAAGCCTTCGGGCATCTGCCGTGACAAAACCACGACAGTTGGAGCCCACCGTGGGGCTAGCGCTCGGTGGTGTTGAGTTCTCAAAGGGTTCTCTCTCTGGGAACGAGGGGTACGCCATTGGTGAGATGATCAAGAATCGCCATGGGAGACTCTACCTCGACGACGCTGGCTGGGGTCCTGAAGCCGACTCAATCGAGCATGGTTTCCGGGTCCCCTTCGGCAGAATCAACGTTTTCTTTGGCAAGACTGGCGGATCTGAACCCGGGCCGGACATCTGCACCGACATCGTCAAGCCGACCCGGCACGAGCAACCCGCCCAAAGCGTGCAACCCGCCCGTGTTGACCCGGGCAAGAAGCACGTCTTCGTTGGCTTTACTCAGGGCATGGAACTTGAAGGTTCTATGTCACAGGAGGAAACTCTTGTCTACTTAGAGGAAGGATCCTCGAGTAGAGAGACGGAATCGATCTATCAGCTTCATAATGGTGGACTTGGGGGCTACGACGAGCCTTACCCCGAGTCAGAGTATCATGAGCTGGAGGAGGATGAGCCGCCAAACCGCGCTGCCGTCTTTATGACGGGTTCCGCGGCGGCTCCGAGCGGTACAGCCGCCGGTGCGACCGGGTCTGGGTCCGGCAGGTCTCCGAAATCATCCACTCTTCTGAGCAGATTACGGCGTCTTAGGCAGTTTTGATTCTAGAAAAGAATTGTCACTTCACGCCTTTGAAGCAGAAGCTTGGCCGGCTCAAACGGTCATGTCAAGACATGGGGGAGCTCATGGCGGCTCTCACCAAATATGCAGACTCCGACAACACGAAAGACCCAGGCTCTGATGATGAGAAATCAGGTCAGGGGAAGAAAGGCAACAATGGCAAGGGCCAACAGCAAAGTATGGCTGGAAGTAATAACCCGGGCAAGCGGAAGCACCTGGACGGCGAGTCAGAACTGGTGGCAAGCACCAACACCAGGAACACCCGTGCTAAGGGTAAAGCTCCTATCAACCTGGAAGAGATGCTCAATAAGCCTTGCCCAGAACACAGCCGGCTCGATAAGCCGGCACGACATACCTGGGGAGATTGCTACATTATGCAACAGTTCCGGGATTACAGCCTTCAACAGCATCATGATAATGGTAATGGTCCATCAGGCGGCTCAGCACCGGGCGGCTCAGGGGCCAGTTTTGGTGCTGGCGGCTCAGGAACCGGTTACCAAGGTCAGAGCGATCATGGAGGTCATAATCAACAGTCTGGCGATGGAGGCTAGCAGCAGAATAACCAGTCGGGGTATCTGACTAACCCGAAATAACTTGGTCAGGGTCAGTACCATGCTTATAACCCGGCTCAAAAGAAGTCTGTCTCTCACAAAGCTTTGAGACCTTGATATCCGGCTCAGCGTCCGGTTCAAAAGAATTCATCTCTCGCAAGTTCGAGTTTTCAAGAATATTGTAAAGTCGCCCAAGAGGACAAGCCGCCATGATGTACCATTCAAATATATGGGTACCCTGGTTCATTGAATAATCATAAAAGTCATTTGGGGGCTTCCAACCCACCGGGTTTAGCTTTCAACCCTCTTGACCGGCTTTTAAGCCATAACCAGACCGGAGTAATCCTGCCTGTTTGCCAAGATGTTACTCCGACCCCCTGTACTCTTGATAAGTCATGAACTTATCCAGGTTAAAACATGATGGGTCATGTGAGAGCCGGCTTACAGAAAGCGAGGATCCTCCATGGGCTGTTAAGCCGCCTTCGTTGAAACTTGGTTAAACCTGCCTGTTCGCCAAGATGCTACTCCGACCCCCTGTACTCTCGATAAGTCATGAACTTATCCAGGTTAAAACATGATTGGGTCATGTGAGAGCCGGCTTACCGAAGCAAGGACAAACCAGTGGCTATCACGCTAGTTTCATTGAAGTAAGACTTGAAGCCAGACTATGAAAGGTCGTTTGGGGGCTTTTAAACCCACCGGGTTAAGCTTCAACCCTCTCGATCAGGCTCTTCAGCCACCGCCGGACCAGGTTGTATGCCCAAAGGGTTGACTCCGTCAAAAGGGTCATTTGGGGGTTTCCAACCCACCGGGTTTAGCTTACACACCCTCTTGATCGGCTCTTCAGCCACCCTCGCAACAATGAAAGACTTAACAGTTCCGGGTTATGCTTCTTCAAGCCGCCCCCACAGCAATACAGAGCATGCTCTGTACTTTTTATTTTTTGCAGGTCTCGTCTCCTAAGACAAGCCGGTCACCAAACCGGGTTACATCGTAACCTCTGCAAGCATAATAAAGACTCTAAATAGCCGACATGGCTGGATATTCTTGAAGAGCCGCCCTCTTGATTATATTGCCGGGTCATCTAATTGACCGGTTCTTGGATTTCTTCAACCAGTGCTCTGTGGTATACTACAACACTCATGGATTTCTCAAGCATATATTTGCCGGGTTGCACCGCAACCACGAGCAGGGATTTTATTATTCATACCGGGTTACAACGACGGTCAAGAAATCATATTATTCTTATATAGTCCCGAGTCGCCGCAGGCAGGCAACCCGGCTCTTGGGGGCTATATTATTCAAGTCCAGTTTATATCAAATATGCAAGTCCCATGTCGCTGCAAGAATGCACCACGACACTTGGGGACTAATGCAAACCGGTTTTCAAGTCAGTACATTATCAACAAGACCCTGTTATCTCAAGGAGATGAGCCGGTTTTCTGCAAATCCTTTTAAGTCCCGGCCCAATACATATTACTGACCCGGCACTTGGGGGCTACACCGCTCAGATCAAATTCTCTAAAGTCCCAAGTCGCCGCAGGCATACGACCCGGCACTTGGGGGCTACAGTATTCAGCTGTTCAAGCAGACTATAAGGTTCCCATTGAAGACCCGGCCTGTCATATACTGAAGAGCCAGCTCTTGGGGGCTACACCAGCTGAAGCTTTATAAGGTATAAGACAGTTACAAGTCCCAGGCTGCTGCAAGCAAGACAACCTGATACTTGGGGGCTGCATAGTTAAAGATGTTATTGCAAAGCGCCAAGTCATCATGGATAAACATGGAGCTTGGGGGCTACAGGTAATAAGGATATATCAAAAATTGAAGAGAGTGTTCAAGATGTCAATTCTGGAGTCTGGTTATTTGACCCGGTGTCACCAACATTACATAACCCGGCGGTGATGACCCTCCGAGAGTATTGGAGGCTGGCTCAATGGCATATGGGTGTTGTATTCCCAGAGTTTTTACTTCAAAGGACACTGACAAGCAAGACGATTGAGAAGACGGCTCGTACACATGAAACCCGGATTTTGAAAGGAATTACTTCATTAAAGCCGGCTGATGGGGCGAGCCGGTCACTTAACATATTTATTCTTGTTTCAGGAGCTTAGCATGAATAAATTCAAGCTAACCTGGGGGCTAATGTCAGGGATATAACCCCGCGATATAACCCGGCCGGAGTATAACCCGGCCAGGACTTGGCGATTCACTGAAGACCCGGAAACCAGCTTGGCGGTTCATAGTCAAGACCCATAAGGTGGGCCAGAAGACGGAGACCGAACCACATGGCGGGTTACCAAGTGGGCCAAGAGGAAGACAAGACATGAAGACCAGGCCATATGGCGGCTTACCAGATGGGCTGAGGCCAAGGCCCAAGAGGCAGGAGGCGACTCATGGGCCAGAAGGTATAAGCCGCCATAAGATGACTTGTTCTATAAGACTAGGAAGTTGGAACCAGGATCGGTTACATTGTATAAACCGACCCGGACTCTTGTAAGCCGTCGGACCTCAGCCTATGTATATAAAGGCGAGACCTGGCAGCGAGGTGGACGGGTTAAGACAGACAGACAAGCCTTATGGCGAGAGAGACCAAGCAGTCGAGAGCTAGGGCAAGCAAGCCGCCCCTTGTAATCGATACACCAGTTAATACAGCATAAGCAGGACGTAGGCTTTTACCTCCACCGTGAGGGGCCGAACCTGGGTAAACTCGTGTCCCTTGTCCCGTTTAACCCCTTTGAGTCCACTTCCATGGCGTTGGCCTCGAACCTAAGCCTTCGGGCATCTGCCGTGACAAAACCACGACAGAACCGGTATCCAATACCCAAGTGCTACTAGGAGTACCAGTAAGGTACACATCAATAACACGTATATCAAATATACTTCTGTCGACGTTGCCAGCCTTCTTATCTACCAAGTATCTAGGGTTGTTCCACTTCAGCGACCGTTCTCCTCATAATAGAAGCACTTAGTTTCGAGTTTGACCTTGGGTTTCTTTACTGGAGCAGCAACTGGCTTGCCATCCATGAAGTATCCCTCCTTGCCCTTGCCTTCTCGAAACTAGTGGTTTTACTAACCATCAACACTTGATGCTCCTTCTTGATTTCTACCTTCGCGGTGTCAAACATCGCGAATAGCTCAGGGATCATTATTTCCATCTCTGGCATTTTATAGTTCACCACAAAGCTCTAGTAGCTTAGTGACAGTGACTTGGAGAACTATATCAATCACTATCTTATTTGGAAGATCAACTCCCACTCGATTCAAGTGATTGTAGCACCCAGACAATTTGAGCACATGCTCACCGATTGAGCTATTCTCCTTCATCTTGCAGGCAAAGAATCTTGTTGGAGGTCTCATACCTCTCAACACGGGCACGAGCCTGAGATCCCAATTTCAGCTCTTAGAACATCGCATATGTTCTGTGACGTTCAACACGTTTTGGAGCCTCAATTCTAAGCCGTAATGCATGACACAATGAATTATCATGTAGTCATTAGAACGTGTCTGTCAGATATTCACAACATCTACAGACGACGCTTGAGGGGTGGCACACCGAGCGGTGCATTAAGGACATAAGCCTTCTGTGCAGCAATGAGGACAATCCTCAGATCACGGACCCAGTCCGTATTATTGCTACCATCATCTTTCAACTCTATTTCTCTAGGAACATATAAAAATTCAAGGGAGCTACAGTGCGAGCTAGTAATCTACAACATAATCTGCAAAGACATTTTGACTATGTTCATGATAATGAGTTTAATTAATCATATTACTTAAAAACTCCCACTCAGATTGACATCCCTCCGGTCATTCAAGTGTCACATGAACCAAATCCACCAACTCAAGTACGATCATCACGTGAGTTGAGGTGGTTTCAATGGTGAACATCTTCATGTTGACCATATCTACTATATGACTCATGTTCGATCTTTCGGTCTCTTGTGTTCTGAGGCCATGTCTGTACATGCTAGACTCGTCAAGTTTAACCCGAGTGTTCCGCACGTGCAACACTGGCTTGCACCCGTTGTATGCGAACGTAGAGTCTATCACACCCGATCATCACATGGTGTCTCGAAACGACGAACTTTCACAGCGGTGCACACTCGGGGAGAACACAATTTATCTTGTAATTTAAGTGAGGGATCACCTTATAATGCTACCATCGTCCTAAGCAAAATAAGTTGCATAAAAGGATTAACATCACATGCAAATCATAAGTGACATGATATGGCCATGAACTTGTGCTTTTGATCTCCATCTTCAAAGCACCGGCATGATCTCCATCGTCACCGGCATAACACCATGATCTCCATCATCTTGATCTCCATCAATGTGTCGCCATGAGGTTGTCGTGCCGACTGTTGCTTCCATGACTATTGCTAACTCATAGCGATAAAGTAAAGCAAAAATGGCGAAAATAATTAAAGACAACCCTATGGCTCCTGCCGGTTGTCGTACTCATCGACATGCAAGTCGTGATATTCTATACAATACATGATCATCGCATACAGCACATATATCTCATCATGTAATTGGCGATATCACATCACAACATACCCTGCAAAAACAAGTTAGACGTCCTCTAATTGTTGTTGCAAGTTTTACGTGGCTGCTGTGGGTATCTAGCAAGAACAATTCTTACCTACGCAAAAACCACAACGGTGATACAAAAATTGCTATTCAACCTTCTCAAGGACCGCCTTTGTCAAATCCGATCCGACTAAAGTGGGAGAAACAGATACCCGCCAGCCATCTATATGCAACGAAATTACATGTCAGTTGATTGAACCAGTCTCTCGTAAGCGTACGAGTAATGTTGGTCCGGGCCGCTTCATCCCACAATACCGCCGAATCAAGAAAAGACCAAGGGAGGAAGCAATCTGAATATCAATGCCCACAAACTCCTTTGTGTTCTACTCGAGATCTCATCTACACATAGACCTAGCTCTGATACCACTGTTGGGGAACGTTGCATGGGAAACAAAAAATTTCCTACGCACACGCAAGATCTATCCATGGTGATGAGCATCTACGAGAGGGAGAGTGGATCTACATACCCTTGTAGATCGGTAAGCGGAAGCGTTAAGAAACACGATTAATGTAGTCAAACGTCTTCGCGATCCAAATCACCGAGCGTCCCGCGATCCCATCATGATCCGTCTCGCGATCCAATCATGATCCGTCCCGCGATCCCAGCATGATGACGATCTCTGCCTTCTTGATCCAGCAAGAGGGAGCAGAGAGGTATATGAGTTCTCCGGTAGCACGACGGCGCGGCGGCGGTGGTGGTGGAACTATTCCGGTAGGGCTTCGCCTAAACACTGCTGAAACTAGACTAGAGGAGAAAACAATCTAGAGGAAGTAGAGGGAGCACGAGGCAATTAGGGTTCGCTCTCCCCTCTAAATCCTCTAGTATATATAGGAGGGAGGGAGGGGAGGAGGCATCCTCAAACCCTCAAGGGCTGGCCGAAATTGGAGGTGGAGGAGTCCTACTCCAATCCTATTAGGAGTAGGATTCCTCCTCTCCACTTGGAAACCCTTTCCACCATTCCCCCTTTGGGTTTTCCCCACCCCTAGCCACATGGGCCTTAGTGGGGGGCTCTTACAGACCACTAAGGGCTGGCTTGACTCCTCCCACAGCCCATGAGGCCCATTGGGTCGAGACACCCCTCCCGATGGTCCCCGGTACCCCTCTCGGCACTCCCGCTACACTACCGAAATACTCGAAACTTTTCCGAGGACCAAAATGGGACTTCCTATATATCAATCTTTACCTCCAGACCATTCTGGAGCTCCTCGTGACGTCCAGGATCTCATCCAGGACTCCGAACAACCTTCGGTCACCACCATATATAACTCTACTATACCGAAACGTCACCGAACCTTAAGTGTGCAGACCCTGCGGGTTCGGGAACTATGTAGACATGACCAAGACACCTCTACGGTCAATAACCAATAGCGGGACTTGGATGCCCATATTGGTTCCTACATATTCTACGAAGATCTTTATCGGTTGAACCTCTATGTCAAGGATTCAGTGAATCCCGTATGCTGTTCCCTTTGTTCTTCGGTATGTTACTTGCCCGAGATTCGATCGTCGGTATCTCTATACCTAGTTCAATCTCGTTACCGGCAAGTCTCTTTACTCGTTCCGTAATACAAGATCCCATGGCTAACACTTTAGTCACATTGCTTGCAAGGCTTGTTGTGATGTTGTATTACCGAGTGGGCCCTGAGATACCTCTCCGTCACACGGAATAACAAATCCCAGTCTTGATCCATGCCAACTGAACAGACACCCTCGGAGATACCTGTAGAGCATCTTTATAGTCACCCAGTTACGTTGCGATGTTTGATACACACAAGGTATTCCTCCGGTGTCAGTGAGTTGCATGATCTCATGGTCATAGGGACAGATACTTGACATGCAGAAAACAATAGCAATAAACTGACACGATCATATGCTATGTTCATAGTTTGGGTCTTGTCCATCACATCATTCTCCTAATGATGTGATCCCATTATCAAATGACATCTCATGTCTATGGCCAAGAAACCTTCACCATCTTTGATCAACAAGCTAGTTAACTAGAGGCTTACTAGGGACACATTGTTTGTCTATGTACCCACACATGTATTTGAGTTTCCAATCAATACAATTATAGCATGGATAATAAACGATTATCATGAACAAGGAAATATAATAATAACCATTTTATTATTGCCTCTGGGGCATATTTCCAACTCGGAAGCATTCATATAGAGTCATATCTTGTTGTAGGTATCGAGTTGTAAGTAAATAAAAGTGTGATGATCATCATTATTAGAGCATTGTCCCATGAGAGGAAAGGATGATGGAAGCTATGATTCCCACACAAGTAGGGATGAGTCTCCGGACTTTACGAATAATAAAAGAGGCCAATGAAGCGCAAATAAAAAAAAGAGGCCAAAGATGCCCACCAAAATAAATAAAATGAGAGAAAAGAGAGAAGGGACAATGTTACTATCTTTTTCCACACTTGTGCTTCAAAGTAGCACCTTGATCTTCATGATAGAGAGTCTCCTATTTTGTCACTTTCATATACTAGTGGGAATTTTTCATTATATAACTTGGCTTGTATATTCTAATGATGGGCTTCCTCAAATTTCCCTAGGTCTTTGTGAGCAAGCGAGTTAGATGCACACCCACTTAGTTTCTTTTTGAGCTTTCATACAGTTATAGCTCTAGTGCATCCGTTGCATGGCAATCCCTACTCACTCACATTAATATCTATTGATGGGCATCTCCATAGCCCGTTGATACGCCTAGTTGATGTGAGACTATCTTCTCCTTTTCCTTACAACCTCCACCATATTCTATTCCACCTATAGTGCTATATCCATGGCTCACACCCATGTATTGCATGAAAGTTGAAAAGATTTGAGAACATAAAAGGTGTGAAACAATTGCTTGACTTGTCATCGGGGGTGTGCATGATTTAGATACTTTGTGTGGGGAAGATGGAGCATAGCCAGACTATATGATTTTGTAGGGATAACTTTCTAAGGCCATGTTATTTTGAAAGGACACAATTGCTTGTTAGTATGCTTGAAGTATTACTGTTTTTATGTCAATATTGAGAATTTGTTTTGAATCTTATGGATCTGAATATTGATGCCACAATAAAGAATATTACATGGATAAATATGTTAGGTAGCATTCCACATCAAAAATTCTGTTTTTATCATTTACCTACTCGAGGACGAGCAGGAATTAAGCTTGGGGATGCTTGATACGTCTCCAACGTATCTATAATTTTTGATTGTTCCATGCTATTATATTATCTGTTTTGGATGTTTTATATGCATTAATATGCTATTTTATATTATTTTTGGGACTAACTTATTAATCTAGTGCCTAGTGCCAGTTTCTGTTTTTTCCTTGTTTTTGAGTATTGCAGATAAGGAATATGAAACGGAGTTCAAATGGAATAAAATCTTCGGAATGATTTTTCTTGGACCAGAAGAAACCTGCCAGACTTGGAGATGAAGGCAGGAGACTTGCCGGGAGGCGACAAGCCACCTGGGCGCGCCCTAGGGGCGGGGGCGCCCCCCTGGCTTGTGCCCCCCCCAACAGGTCTCCTAACCCTATTCTTCAGCCTATAAATTCCCAAATATTCCCCCAATACCAGAAAGAGCCACGAAAATACTTTTCCCCCGCCAGAAGCCTCTGTTCCCGTGAGATCCCATCTTGGAGCCTTTTCCGGTAATCTGTCGGAGGGGGATTCGATCACGGAGGGCATCTACATCAACTCCATTGCCCCTCCGATGATGCGTGAGTAGTTCACCTCAGACCTTCGGGTCCATAGCTAGTAGCTAGATGGCTTCTTCTCTCTCTATGTTCTTCAATACCATGTTCTTCATGATCTTCATGGAGATCTATCCGATGTAATACTCTTTTGCGGTGTGTTTGTCGAGATCCGATGAATTGTGGGTTTATGATCAGATTATCTATGAATATTATTTGAATCTTCTCTGAATTATTATATGCATGATTTCATATCTTTGCAAGTCTCTTCGAGTTATTGGTTTGGTTTGGCCAACTAGATTGGTAATTCTTGCAATGGGAGAAGTGCTTGGTTTTGGGTTCAATCTTGCGGTGTCCTCACCCAGTGACAAAGTAGGGGTAGCGAGGCATGTATTTGTATTGTTGCCATCGAGGATAAAAAGATGGGGTTTTCATCATATTGCTTGAGTTTATCCCTCTACATCATGTCATCTTACCTAATGCGTTACTCTGTTCTTCATGAACTTAATACTCTAGATGTAGGCAGGAGTCGGTCGATGTGTGGAGTAATAGTAGTAGATGCAGAATTGTTTCGGTCTACTTGACACGGACGTGATGCCTATATGCATAATCATTGCCTTGGATATCGTCATAACTATGCGCTTTTCTATTAATTGCTCGACAGTAATTTGTTCACCCACCGTATTATTTTCCTTCATGAGAGAAGCCTCTAGTGAAACCTATGACCCCCGGGTCTATTTTCCATATTATATTTTCAGATCTATAAACCAAAAATACTTTGCTGCAATCTTTTTACTTTTGTTTTACTTTTTGTTCTAGTAATCTTCTATATCTATCTCTATCAGATCTCATCCTTGCAAGTAACCGTGAAGGGATTGACAACCCCTTTATAGCGTTGGGTGCAAGTGTTTGATTATTTGTGTAGGTACATCTATTGGGGACTTGCTTGTATCTCCTACTGGATTGATACCTTGGTTCTCAACAACTGAGGGAAATACTTATCTACTTTGCTGCATCACCCTTTCCTCTTCAAGGGAAAACCAACGCAAGCTCAAGAAGTAGCAAGTAGCAGGAAGAATTTATGGCGCCGTTGCCGGGGAGGATACATAGCAAGTCAAGACAAGAACTCTCCCATCAACTTGCCAATTTCTGGCGCCGTTGCCGAGGAGGATACATAGCAAGTCAAGACAAGAACTCTCCCGTCAACTTGCCAATTTCTGGCGCCGTTGCCGGGGAGGATACATAGCAAGTCAAGACAAGAACTCACCCGTCAACTTGCCAATTTCTGGCGTGGTTGCCAGAGAGGTCTACATCAAGCCTACCAAGTACCCATCATAAACTCATCTCTTGCATTTACATTATTTGCCATTTGCCTATCGTTTTCCTCTCCCCCACTTCTAAAATGATTTTTAGAAAAAACAAAAAAGATTTGCCTTTTTATTCGCCCTTCTTCCGTTCATCTTTTCGTTAGCTTTCCGGTTGCTAGATTTCCCGTATTGCTCACCCAAGAGCTTTGATCCTTATTTTAGGAAATTGGAAGAGATTGAAAATAGTGCTAAAAGTTTCTTGACTTTACAATATGAGTATAATAATCTCTTTAGAAACAAGCTTAAAGAACAAAAATCTTTGATGGAGTATATTAATAAAGAGCTTGATGATATGTCTAAAGAATTTTATGGTTTGAAATCTCAGTTTGCTCATCTTGAAAATCTAATATGCCAAATTTCTGATACACAAGCTACTTTAGTGAATAAGATGGCCGCTAAACCGGAGTCTTTGAATAGTGATGACGATCTTAAAGTGATTGATGTGACTCCTATTGAATCTTTGTTTTCTAATATAAATCTTGATAAAGATGGGACTGGAGAAAAGTCAACTTTAATTAGAAGGTGTCCCAATGATTCGGAGTTTATAGATCTTGATGGAAAAATTGATAAAAGTAGGATTGAAGAGGTCAAAACTTAAAGTAGCAATGAACCCACTCCTTTGGATTTCAACGGTTTTAATTATGATAATTGTTCTTTGACATATTGTATTTCCTTGTTGCAATCCATGTTGAATTCTCCTCATGCTTATAATCAAAATAAAGCTTTTACTAAACATATCGTTGATGCTATGACGAAATCCTTTGAAGAAAATCTTGAGTTGGAAGTTTCTATACCTAGAAAGCTTTATGATGAGTGGGAACCTACTATTAAGATTAAAATTAAAGATTATGAGTGCCATGCTTTGTGTGATTTGGGTGCTAGCATTTCCACTATTCCGAAAACTTTATGTGATGTGCTAGGTTTCCGTGAATTTGACGATTGCTCCTTAAATTTGCATCTTGCGGATTCCACTATAAAGAAACCTATGGGAAGGATTAATGATGTTCTTATTGTTGCAAATAGGAATTATGTGCCTGATACGTCTCCGTCGTATCTATAATTTTTGATTGTTTCATGCCAATATTCTACAACTTTCATATACTTTTGGAACTTTTTATACTATTTTTGGGACTAACATATTGATCCAGTGCCCAGTGCCAGTTCCTGTTTGTTGCGTGTTTTTTGTTTCGCAGAAAATCCATATCAAACGAAGCCCAAATGGGATAAAAAACTTACGGAGATTTTTTTGGAATATATGTGAATTTTGGGAAGTGGAATCAACAGAAGGCGGTGCCCGAGGGGCCCACAAGCCAGGGGGCGCGCAATGGGGGGTAGGGCGCGCTAGGCTAGCTTGTGGCCACCCCGTCAGGTGGTTGGGGCCCTTATTTCGCCGCAAGAAATCTAATATCTGGATAAAAATCGTGTTAAAATTTCAGCCCAATCGGAGTTACGGATATCCGGGAATATAAGAAACGGTGAAAGGCCAGAATCTAGAAGGCAGAAACAGAAGGAAACAGAGAGAGAGATCCAATGCCATGGAGGCCAAGGACCAGAGGGGAAACCCTCCTCCCATCTAGGGGGGAGGTCAAGGAAGAAGAAGAAGAAGGAGGGGGGCTCTCTCCCCCTCTCTCCCGGTGGCACCGGAACGCCGCCGGGGCCATCATCGTGACGACGATCTACACTAAAAACTTCGCCGCCGTCATCACCAACTCTCTTTCCCTCTATGCAGCGGTGTAACACCCCTTCTCCCCGCTGTAATCTCTACTTAAACATGGTGCTCAACGCTATATATTATTTCCCAATGATGTATGGCTATCCTATGATGTTTTGAGTAGATCCATTTTGTCCTATGGGTTGATTGATGATCATGATTGGTTTGAGTTGCATGTTTTATTATTGGTGCTATCCTATGTTGCTCTCCGTGTCGCGCAAGCGTGAGGGATCCTCGCTGTAGGGTGTTGCAATGTGTTCATGATTTGCCTATGGTGGGTTTCTTGAGTGACAGAAGCATAAACCCGAGTAGGTGGGTTGTTGCATATGGGAGTAAAGAGGACTTGATACCTTATAATGCTATGGTTGGGTTTTACCTTAATGATCTTTAATAGTTGCGGATGCTTGCTAGAGTTCCAATCATAAGTGCATATGATCCAAGTAGAGAAAGTATGTTAGCTTATGCCTCTCCCTCATATAAAATTGCAATAATGATTACCGGTCTAGTTATCGATTGCCTAGGGACAAATAACTTTCTTGTGACAAAAAGCTCTCTACTAAGACTAACTTAGTTGTTTCTTTATCTGAACAGCCCCTAGATTTTATTTACGTGCTCTTTATTATCTTGCAAACCTATCCCGTTACACCTACAAAGTACTTCTAGTTTCATACTTGTTCTAGGTAAACCAAACGTTAAGCGTGCGTAGAGTTGTATCGGTGGTCGATAGAACTTGAGGGAATATTTGTTCTACCTTTAGCTCCTTGTTGGGTTCTACACTCTTACTTATCGAGAAAGGCTACAACTGGTCCCCTATACTTGTGGGTTATCAAGACCTTTTTCTGGCGCCGTTGCCGGGGAGCAATAGCGTGGGGTGAATATTCTCATGTGTGCTTGTTTGCCTTATCACTAAGTAGATTTTATTTTCTGTTCTAAGTTGTTCTCTATCTTTAGTTATGGATATGGAACACGAAATACCAAAAAAATTAGGTGTACTTGCTACTCAGGGAGATGGGGAACCTCCTAAAACCCTCGATGCTCGTTATGTGAAAGATATTATGCACTACTTTAATAATCCTGAGAAAACCCCATTCAATTATATAATGGGAGACACGTTGGATCAACGTGAATACTTTAGGGATTATCGCTTGACTCAAAAAGGGAAACTGTTATGGGATCAAATCCATATATTGAAATGGTATGCTTGGAATCTATGCTTGAGATATGATATTACTTGTTGCTCTAGGATGAAGGCTAAACACCTTACCTTTTCATGTAAATTTAATGATAATGAAACCTTGGCTTCTTATGCTAATGGTATATATGATTACTACGATGTGTAACAAATAGAAGAGTTTGTTGCTTTTAAGGGTGCTTATCAAATTGAAGCTTTGTTTGAAAAGTATGAAGATTATGATGATGCTGTTTACTGATCTCAAAATTTGGCTATGCTTCATTATTGTTATGCCAATTATGAATATAATTCCCATATTGATCAATTTATTGAGAAAGTCTCCGCTATCCAAGAAGAGACTAATATTTTGCAGGAATCTATGGAAGAAGAAATTGATGACACTGTGAGCTCGTTGGATGAAAAAGAGGAGGAGGAGAGCGAAGAACAAAAGGAGGAAGAGCGGATTAGCTACTCGTGCCCACCTTCTAATGAGAGTAACTCTTCAACTCATACATTGTTTAATTTCCCTTCGTGCTTACCGAAGGATGAATGCTATGATAATTGCTATGATCCCTTGGATTCGTTTGAAATATCCCTTTTTGATGAACTTGATGCTTGCTATGCTTGTGGCCATGATGCCAATATAAATGATGCTTATGGAGATGAACTTGCTATAGTTCCTTATGTTAAACATGAAATTGTTGCTATTGCACCCACACATGATAGTCCTATTATCTTTTTGAATTCTCCCAACTACACTATATCGGAGAAGTTTGTACTTATTAAGGATTATATAGATGGGTTGCCTTTTACTATTACACATGATGATTTTGATAGATATAATATGCATGTGCTTGCTGCTCCTACTTGCAATTATTATGAGAGAGGAACTACATTTCCACCTCTCTATGTTTTCAATATGATAAAATTGCAAGAAACTGCTTATGCCATGTATTGGCCTTTACTTTGTGTGCATGAATTGTTCTTTTATGACATGCCAATGCATAGGAAGAGAGTTAGACTTCATTGTCACATGATTTATATCACTTTGTGCTCACTACTAAATTACAAATCATTGTTAATTAAAATTGGCTTTGATATACCTTGGGATCCGGGTGGATCCATTACTTGAGCACTATATGCCTAGCTTAATGGATTTAAAGAAAGCGCTGCGAGGGAGACAACCCGGAAGTTTTAGAGAGTCATTTTATTCTGTTGTGTGCTTTTATATATTTTAAAAAGAAAAAAATAAAGAGGGGAACCTAAAACTTTTCAAAAAGAAAAGTGAAAGTGAGAGGGACGAGCATTGTGAAAGTGGGAGCTAGCCTTGAACTTTGTTCATGCCCATGGAAACCTTGTGAATCTTAATTACAGAAACTTTTCAACAAAAATAATTATCCCCTTGTATAAATTCATTGTATTATAAAAATAATGTGCCAAGATTTGCCTTTAGGATGATTAGATTGCTTGTTTGGTGTGTGCAGTGCAAAAACAGAAACTTTGGCTGTAGTGCGTGAATTTACATTTTTTACTGGAATGCCAAAAGTTTCTGAAATTTTTAAACAGTACTTCTATGCAATTTTTTTATTTTTTCCTAATTTTTCAGAATTTTTAGAGTTACAGAAGTATGGTGAATGTTCAGATTACTACAGACTATCCTGTTTTTGACAGATTCTGTTTTTGATGCGTTGTTTTGCTCGTTTTGATGAAACTATCAATTGTATCGGTGGTATAAGCCATGGAAAAGTTATATTACAGTACCTACAATGCAAAAACAAAATATGAATTGGTTTGCAACAGTACTTAAAGTGGTAATTTGCTTTATTATACTAACGGATCTCACGAGGGTTTTGTTAAGTTTTGTGTGATTGAAGTTTTCAAGTTTTGGGTGAGATCACGATGGATGAAGGAATAAGGAGTGGAAAGAGACTAAGCTTAGGGATTCCTGAGGCACCCCAAGGTAATATTAAAGGACTCCCAAGAAACTAAGCTTGGGGATGCCCCGGAAGGCATCCCCTCTTTCTTCTAACAACCATCGGTAATTTTACTTGGAGCTATATTTTTATTCGTCACATGATATGCGTAAATCTTGAAGCGTCATGTGCTTTTTATTTTTATTTTAATAATACACCATGCTGGTATGAGAAAGTCCTTGGTTGATTTATAGAAGGCTCTTTGCACCTCACTTATATCTTTTGAGTATGGCTTTATAGAATGCTTCATGTGCTTCACTTATATCATTTGAAGTTTGGATTGCCTGGTTCTCTACACATAGAAAACCGCCATTTGTAGAATGCTATTTTGCTTCACTTATATTTTTTAGAGCGTGGGCATATCTTTTGTAGAAATAATTAAACTTTCATGCTTCACTTATATCTATTTAGAGAGTTAACAGGAGTTGGTCATTCACATGGTTAGTTATAAAATCCTACATAAAACTTGTAGATCACTGAATATGATATGTTTGATTCCTTGCAATAGTTTTGTGATATAAAGATGGTGATACTAGAGACATGCTAGTGAGTAATTGTGGATTGGTAGAAATATTTGTGTTAAAGTTTGTGATTCCCGTAGCATGCACGTATGGTGAACCGTTATGTGAAGAAGTCGGAGCATGATTTATTTATTGATTGTCATCCTTTGTGTGGAGGTCGGGAGCGCGCGATGGTTAACTCCTACCAACCTCTCCCCTAGGGGCATGCGTCTAATACTTTGTTTCGATAGCAAATAGATTTTTGCAATAAGTATGTGAGTTCTTTATGACTAATGTTGAGTCCATGGATTATACGCACTCATCCTTCCACCATTGCTAGCCTCTCTAGTACCGCGCAACTTTCGCCGGTGCATTACACCCACCATATTCCCTTCCTCAAAACAGCCACCATACCTACCTATTATGACATTTCCATAGCCATTCCGAGATATATTGCCAAGCAACTACCACCGTTCCGTTTTTATGACACGCACCATCATTGTCATATTGCTTTGCATGATCGTAAGACAGCTAGCATGATGTTTTCTTGGCTTGTCCGTTTTTGATGTCCTTTGCTATGCTAGATCGTTGCACATCCCGGTCCACCACCGGAAGCATTCATATAGAGTCATATTTTGTTCTAGGTATCAAGTTGTAAGTAAATAAAAGTGTGATGATCATCATTATTAGAGCATTGTCCCATGAGAGGAAAGGATGATGGAAGCTATGATTCCCTCACAAGTTGGGATGAGTCTCCGGACTTTACAAAATAATAAAAGAGGCCAAAGAAGGCCAAATAAAAAAAAGAGAGGCCAAAGAGGCCCACCAAAAAAACAAAAAAACAAAAAAATGATGAGAGAAAAGAGAGAAGGGGCAATGTTACTATTCCTTTTTCCACACTTGTGCTTCAAAGTAGCACCATGATCTTCCTGATAGAGAGTCTCCTATATTGTCACTTTCATATACTAGTGGGAGTTTTTCATTATATAACTTGGCTTGCATATTCCAATGATGGGCTTCCTCAAATTGCCCTAGGTCTTCGTGAGCAAGCGAGTTGGATGCACACCCACTTAGTTTCTTTTTGAGCTTTCATACTCTTATAGCTCTAGTGCATTCGTTGCATGGCAATCCCTACTCACTCACATTAATATCTATTGATGGGCATCTCCATAGCCCGTTGATACGCCTAGTTGATGTGAGACTATCTCCTTCTTTTTGTCTACTCCACAACCACCATATTCTATTCCACCTATAGTGCTATATCCATGGCTCACGCTCATGTATTGCGTGAAAGTTGAAAAGTTTGAGAATACTAGAGTATGAAACAATTGCTTGGCTAAAACCAGGGTTGTGCATGATTAAATACTTTGTGTGATGAAGATGGAGCATAGCCAGACTATATGATTTTGTAGGGATAACTTTCTTTTAGCCATGATATTTTGAGAAGACATGATTGCTTTATTAGTATGCTTGAAGTATTATT
Organism: Elymus sibiricus; assembly: GCA_039707655.1. Taxonomy (NCBI): domain Eukaryota; kingdom Viridiplantae; phylum Streptophyta; class Magnoliopsida; order Poales; family Poaceae; genus Elymus; species Elymus sibiricus. The sequence continues at coordinate 444,966,994 of CM077669.1, forward strand.
ATCTTAATGTCAAATGATAGACTATTGCTTTGAATCACTTGTGTCTTAATATTCATGCCATGATTAGATTATATGATCAAGATTATGCTAGGTAGCATTCCACATCAAAAATTATCTTTTTTATCATTTACCTACTCGAGGACGAGCAGGAATTAAGCTTGGGGATGCTGATACGTCTCTGTCGTATCTATAATTTTTGATTGTTTCATGCCAATATTCTACAACTTTCATATACTTTTGGAACTTTTTATACTATTTTTGGGACTAACATATTGATCCAGTGCCCAGTGCCAGTTCCTGTTTGTTGCATGTTTTTTGTTTCGCAGAAAATCCATATCAAACGAAGTCCAAACGGGATAAAAACTTACTAAGATTTTTTTTGGAATATATGTGAATTTTGGGAAGTGGAATCAACAGAAGGCGGTGCCCGAGGGGCCCACAAGCCAGGGGGGCGCGCCCTGGGGGGGAGGGCGCGCCAGGCTGGCTTGTGGCCACCCCGTAACGCGGTTGGTGCCCTTCTTTCGCCGCAAGAAAGCTAATATCCGGATAAAAATCATGTTAAAATTTCAGCCCAATCGGAGTTACGGATCTCCGGGAATATAAGAAACGGTGAAAGGCCAGAATCTGGAAGGCAGAAACAGAAGGAAACAGAGAGAGAGAGATCCAATCTCGGAGGGGCTCTCGCCCCTCCGCTGCCATGGCGGCCAAGGACCAGAGGGGAAACCCTCCTGCCATCTATGGGGGAGGTCAAGGAAGAAGAAGAAGGAGGGGGGCTCTCTCCCCCTCTCTCCCGGTGGCACCGAAACGCCGCCGGGGCCATCATCGTGACGGCGATCTACACCAACAACTTCACCGCCGTCATCACCAACTCTCTCCCCCTCTATGCAGTGGTGTAACACCCCTTCTCCCCACTGTAATCTCTACTTAAACATGGTGCTCAACGCTATATATTATTTCCCAATGATGTATGACTATCCTATGATGTTTTGAGTAGATCCATTTTGTCCTATGGGTTGATTGATGATCATGATTGGTTTGAGTTGCATGTTTTATTATTGGTGCTGTCCTATGGTGGTCTCCATGTCGCGCAAGCGTGAGGGATCCTCTCTGTAGGGTGTTGCAATGTTTTCATGATTTGCCTATGGTGGGTTTCTTGAGTGACAGAAGGATAAACCCGAGTAGGTGGGTTGTTGCATATGGGAGTAAAGAGGACCTGATACCCCAAATACTATGGTTGGGTTTTACCTAAATGATCTTTAGTAGTTGCAGATGCTTGCTAGAGTTCCAATCATAAGTGCATATGATCCAAGTAGAGAAAGTATGTTAGCTTATGCCTCTTCCTCATATAAAATTGCAATAATGATTACTGGTCTAGTTATCGATTGCCTAGGGACAAATAACTTTCTTGTGACAAAAAGCTCTCTACTAAGACTAACTTAGTTGTTTCTTTATCTAAACAGACCCTAGATTTTATTTACATGCTCTTCCCGTTAGACCTACAAAGTACTTCTAGTTTCATACTTGTTCTAGGTAAAGCGAACGTTAAGCGTGCGTAGAGTTGTATCGGTGGTCGATAGAACTTGAGGGAATATTTGTTCTACCTTTAGCTCCTCATTGGGTTCGACACTCTTACTTATGGAGAAAGGCTACAACTGATCCCCTATACTTGTGGGTTATCAGTGCCCATAGATTTCATTGTTCTTGATATAGATTGCAATCCTACATGTCCTATTATTCTTGGTAGACCTTTCCTTTGAACGATTGGTGCAATTATTGATATGAAAGAGGGAAACATTAGATTTCAATTTCCGTTAAGGAAGGGCATGGAACACTTTCCAAGAAAGAAAATTAAATTACCATATGAATCTATTATGAGAGCTACTTATGGATTGCATACCAAAGATGATAATACTTAGATCTATTGCGTTATGCCTAGCTAGGGGCGTTAAACAATAGCGCTTGTTGGGAGGCAACCCAATTTTATTTTTTTGTTTTTTGTTTTGTTTCTGTGCTTGAATAAATTATACATTATTACCACTGTAGTAATTGTGTTTTATTGTTTTAATTAGTGTTTGTGTCAAGTAAGACCTTTGGGATGGTCTACGGTGATAGTTAATTTGATCCTGCTGAAAAACAGAAACTTTGACGCCCAGTCCAGGAATTTTATAAATTCACAGAAGCGTCGATTGGATCTGAATTTTTTACACAAGATTGATATACAAATTTCCCAGATTTTCCTAAGTTTTCAGAATTTTTAGAGTTACAGAAGTATTAGAAGTTTACACGTTGCTACAGACTGTTTTGTTTTAGACAGATTCTGTTTTCTATGTGTTGTTTGCTTATTTTGATGAATCTATGGGTAGTATCGGGGGGGGGGGGGGGGTATGAACCATGGAGAAGTTGGAATACAGTAGATATTAGACCAATATAAATAAAGAATGAGTTCACAATAGTACCTAAAGTGGTGATTTTAGTTTCTTATACTAACGGATCTCACGAGTTTTCTGTTGAGTTTTCTGTTGTGAAGTTTTCAAGTTTTGGGTAAAGATTTGATGGACTATGGAATAAGGAGTGGCAAGAGCCTAAGCTTGGGTATGCTCAAGGCACCCCAAGGTAATATTCAAGGAAAACCAAGAGCCTAAGCTTGGGGATGCCCCGGAAGGCATCCCCTCTTTCGTCTTCAATCCATCGGTAAATTTACTTGAGGCTATATTTTTATTCACCACATGATATGTGTTTTGCTTGGAGCGTCTTCTATGATATGAGTCTTTGATTTTTAGTTTGCCGCAATCATCCTTGCTGTACACACTTTTTGAGAGGGACACGCATGAATCATGAATTTATTAGAATACTCTATGTGCTTCACTTATATCTTTTGAGCTAGGCAATATGCTCTAGTGCTTCACTTATATATTTTTAGAGCACGGCGGTGGCTTTGTTTTATAGAAATTATTGAACTCTCTTGCTTCACTTATATTATTTTGAGAGTCTCTAAACAGCATGGTAATTTGTTTAGGTTATGAATTTAGTCCTAATATGGTGGGCATCCAAGAGAGATAATAAAAACTTTCATATAAAAGTGCATTGAATACTATGAGAAGTTTGATTCTTTATGATTGTTTTGAGATATAAAGATTGTAATATTAGAGACATGCTAGTGAGTAATTGTGGATTGGTAGAAATACTTGTGTTAAAGTTTGTGATTCCCGTAGCATGCACGTATGGTGAACCGTTATGTGACGAAGTCGGAGCATGATTTATTTATTGATTGCCTTCATTTGTGTGGAGGTCGGGATCGCGCGATGGTTAACTCCTACCAACCCTTCCCCTAGGAGCATGCGTGTAGTACTTTGTTTTGATGACTAATAAACTTTTGCAATAAGTATGTGAGTTGTTTATGACTAATGTTGAGTCCATGGATTATACGCACTCACACCTTCCACCTTTGCTAGCCTCTCTAGTACCGCGCAACTTTCGCCGGTGCATTAAACCCACCTTCCTCAAAACAGCCACCATACCTACCTATTATGGCATTTCCATAGCCATTCCGAGATATATTGCCATGCAACTTCCACCGTTCCATTTATTATGACATGCACCATCATTGTCATATTGCTTAGCATGATCGTAAGATAGCTAGCATGATGATGTCATTGCTACGCTAGATCATTGCATATCCCGGTACACCGCCGGAGGCATTCATATAGAGTCATATCTTGTTCTAGTATCGAGTTGTAAATTTTGAGTTGTAAGTAAATAAAAGTGTGATGATCATCATTATAGAGCATTGTCCCATGTGAGGAAAGGATGATGGAAACTATGATTCCCCCACAAGTCGGGATGAGTCTCCGGACTTTATAAAAAAAAAAGAGGCCAAAGAACCCCACCAAAAAAAAGAGAAAAAAATGAGAGAAAAGAGAGAAGGGGCAATGCTACTATCCTTTTTCCACACTTGTGGTTCAAAGTAGCACCATGATTTTCATGATAGAGTCTCCTATATTGACACTTTCATATACTAGTGGGAATTTTTCATTATAGAACTTGGCTTGTATATTCCAATGATGGGCTTCCTCAAATTGCCCTATGTTTTCGTGAGCAAGCGAGTTGGATGCACACCCACTTAGTTTCTTTTTTGAGCTTTCATACACTTATAGCTCTAGTGCATCCATTGCATGGCAGTCCCTACTCACTCACATTGATATCTATTGATGGGCATCTCCATAGCCCGTTGATACGCCTAGTTGGTGTGAGATTATCTCCTTCTTTTGTCTTCTCCACAACCACCATATTCTATTCCACCTATAGTGCTATGTCCATGGCTCACGCTCATGTATTGCGTGAGAGTTGAAAAAGTTTGAAAATACTAAAGTATGAAACAATTGCTTGGCTAAAACTGGAGTTGTGCATGATTTAATACTTTGTGTGATGAAGATGGAGCATAGCCAGACTATATGATTTTGTAGGGATAGCTTTCTTTGGCCATGTTATTTTGAGAATACACGATTGCTTTATTAGTATGCTTGAAGTATTATTGTTTTTATGTCAACATTAAACTTTTGTTTTGAATCTTATGGATCTGAATATTCATGCCACAATAAAGAAAATTACATGGATAAATATGTTAGGTAGCATTCCACATCAAAAATTCTGTTTTTATCATTTACCTACTCGAGGACGAGCAGGAATTAAGCTTGGGGATGCTTGATACGTCTCCAACGTATCTATAATTTTTGATTGTTCCATGCTATTATATTATCTGTTTTGGATGTTTTATATGCATTAATATGCTATTTTATATTATTTTTGGGACTAACCTATTAACCTAGAGCCCAGTGCCAGTTTCTGTTTTTTTCCCTCTTTTTGAGTTTTACAGAAAAGGAATATCAAACGGAGTCCAAACGGAATAAAACTTTCGCGATGATTTTTCTTGGACCAGAAGACATCTAGAAAACCTGAAGAGGAGGCAGAAGACCTGGCAGTAGATGACAAGCCACCAGGGCGCGCCCTAGGTGGGGGGGGGGGGCGCCCCTGGCTTGTTGGCCCCCTGTAGGCCTTCTAAACCTAACTCTTCCCCTATATATTCCCATATATTCCCAAACCATCAGAGGGAGCCACAAAAATACTTTTCCGCCGCCGCAACCTTCTGTTCCCGTGAGATCCCATCTTGGGGCCTTTTCCGGTAATCTACCGGAGGGGGATTCGATTACGGAGGGCTTCTACATCAACTCCATTGCTCCTCCGATGAAGCGTGAGTAGTCTACCTCAGACCTACGGGTCCATAGCTAGTAGCTAGATGGCTTTTTCTCTCTCTCTGATCCTCAATACCATGTTCTCCTCGATGTTCTTAGAGATCTATCCAATGTAATCTTCTTTTGCGGTGTGTTTGTCGAGATCCGATGAATTGTGGATTTATGATCAGATTATCTATGAATATTATTTGAATCTTCTCTGAATTCTTATATGCATGATTTCATATCTTTGTATTTCTCTTCGAGTTGTTGGTTTGGTTTGGCCAACTAGATCGGTAGTTCTTGCAATGGGAGAGGTGCTTAGTTTTGGGTTCAATCTTGCGGTGTCCTCACCCAGTGACAAAGTAGGGGTAGCGAGGCACGTATTTGTATTGTTGCCATCAAGGATAAAAAGGTGGGGTTTTCATCATATTGCTTGAGTTTATCCCTCTATATCATGTCATCTTACTTAAGGCGTTACTCTGTTCTTTATGAACTTAATACTCTAGATGCAGGCAGGAGTCGGTCGATGTGTGGAGTAATAGTAGTAGATGCAGAATCTTTTCGGTCTACTTGACACGGACGTGATACCTATATGCATAATCATTGCCTTGGATAGCGTCATAACTTTGCGCTTTTCTATCAATTGCTCGACAGTAATTTGTTCACCCACCGTATTATTTTCCTTCAAGAGAGAAGCCTCTAGTGAAACCTATGCCCCCCGGGTCTATTTTCCATTATATATTTTCAGATCTATAAACCAAAAATACCAAAAATACCTTGCTGCAATTTTATTTACTTTTATTTAGTTTTACTTTTAGTAATCTTTTATATCTATCTCTATCAGATCTCATCCTTGCAAGTGACCGTGAAGGGATTGACAACCCCTTTATAGCGTTGGGTGCAAGTGTTTGATTGTTTGTGCAGTTGCATAGATTGGGGCCTTGCTTGTACCTCCTACTGGATTGATACCTCGGTTCTCAAAACTGAGGGAAATACTTATCTCTACTTTGCTGCATCACCCTTTCGTCTTAAAGGGAAAAACCAACTCAAGCTCAAGAAGTAGCAGTTCCCCACCCTTCTTCGCGGCCGTTGGCGTTAGGCGCCAGGGGCTCATTCACCGTGCCCGTCACATCGTCCGCGGACAACGTGCCCCCTCCATCCCCGGGCGAGCCCGGACAGGGCCCTCCGCATGCCGTGCTCCTTCTCCTTCGGATCCCGGCGACCCCAGCTCCCGCTCCCTTGCGCGTGAAGGCTCCATCGAAATGCATGATCCATCCTTCGGGTGCCTCATCGCCAGGGGTGAGGGACTGGCTCCCCTCTAGCCCCCGGTCCGGGGCGTCTGTCCACTCCGCCATGAAGTCTACCAGGGCTGCCCCTTTGATGACCCTGGTTGTGCTGAACTCTATGTTGAAGGCCTGTAGCTCGATGTTCCATTCGGCGACTCTTCCTGCCGTGTTGGGGTTGCGCAGGATCTTCTCCAAGGGGTAAGCAGAGACGACCTTGATGGGATGTCCCTGGAAGTAGTGACGCAGTTTCCTCGATGCGACAAGGAGCGCCAGGAGGAGCTTCTGCTGCATGGGGTAGCGTGAGCGTGCGTCCCGTAGCACCGTACTAACGTAGTACACCGGGTGCTCGACGAGGGTGAAGTCTCCTGTGGTGTCATATCCTATGGTGGGCCCAAGAGGCCCGGGCGCCTCGGGGGCCGCTGGTGCGGTGGAGGCCTCATGAGGGTCGAGTGCTTTAGGGGCCGTCGGGGAGTCCGGGGCCTCATGAGGGTTGAGCGCCGCAAGGGCCGTCGGAGCAGCTTGGGCCTCAGGTGCTCCATCTTGGGGAGGGACGAGCCCCTGGGGTTCCTGCGAGCCCCCTGGCTCCGTGCGGGGGGGGGAGGGGGTCGTCGGCGCCTGTTGATGTGGCGCGTGTGTCGGCCCGCTCCTCCCTGACTGCCACCAATGCAGCACTGGCGGAGTGGGGGGTGGCAACTAGGTATAGCAGTAGGGGCTCCCGAGGACGAGGCGCTACCATCACTGGCGGGATCGTGAGGTATCACTTGAGTTCCTCGAATGATGCGTCCGCCTCTGGGGTCCATTCGAAAGGGCCCTTCCTTTTCATGATCTTAAAGAACAGCAAGGCCCGCTCGCCAAGCTTGGAGATGAAACGCCCCAGGGAGGTCACACATCCCGCCAACTTCTGCATTTCCTTGAGGGTCTGGGGCGGGCTCATCTTGTTTATGGCCTTGACCTTCTTCGGGTTCGCCTCGATTCCCCGGTGTGACACCAGGAAACCGAGCAGCTTACCCGAGGGGACCCCAAAGACACACTTTTCAGGGTTGAGCTTCAGGTTCACCTCCCTCAGGCTGGCAAATGTCTCCTCCAAGTCTTGGACCAGGGTCTTGGCCACCCTGGACTTGACCACGATGTCGTCGACGTAGGCCTCTGCATTCCTCCCGAGCTATGGCCCCAGGGCGATGTGCATCAGTCGCTGGAAGGTTGCCCCGGCGTTCCTCAACCCGAAGGGCATGCACGTGTAGCAGAACACCCCACACGTGGTGAGGAAAGCCATCTTCTCGACGTCCTCCACCGCCATCTTGATCTGGTGGTAACCCGAGAAGACGTCTAGGAAGCACAGGAGGTCGCACTCCGCAGTGGAGTCCACGATCTGGTCGATGCGCGGCAGCGGGAATGGGTCCTGAGGGCATGCTTTGTTGAGGCTCGTGAAGTCGACGCACATACGCTCCTTCCTGCACTTCTTCGGGACGACAACCGGGTTAGCCACCCACTCCAAATAGTGCACCTCCCGGATGACCCCTGCCTCCTTCAGCTTGCCGACCTCCTGAGCGATGAACGTCTGCTTCTCCGGAGCTTGCCTTCTTGCCTTTTGCTTTACCGGACGTGCGTTCAGGCATACCATGAGGTGGTGCTCTATCACATCCCTAGGGACCCCCACTAGGTCGGAGGCGCTCCACACGAACGCGTCCTTGTTCGCCCTGAGGAAGGCCACCAACACCTCCTCTTGATCTTGAGGCAGGTCGGCACCAATGGTGAAGGTGGGGCCAGGGTTTCCTTCGTCCACCGGCACCTGCTTCGTCTCCGCTCAATTCCGGGAGAAAAGCCGCTTCTTCTTTACCGATGCGATGTCGGGGACACCCCCGGAGTCCTCCGCGGCCCGCGCGGCGCCCCCGGCACAGGTGCGCGCCGCGGCCGCGGCCTTGTAGGAGAGTTTGAGCACGTGAGACGTGTCCTTGAAGCCCCCTACGACGGTGAGGATGCCGCCGCTCCCGGGCATCTTGATGACGTTGTAGCCCGGGTGCGTTGCCGCCATGAACTGAGCGAGGGCAGGGTAGCCAAGTATCGCGTTGTACGTGAGGTGGATGTGGGCGACGTCGAAGTAGACCTGCTCGGTGTGGAAGTTGGAGCGGGTGCCGAAGGTGACGGGGAGGCACACCCGCCCCATGGGGACGACGGACCCCCCGGCCACCCCAGAGAAGGGTCTTGACGGCGCGAGCTGGTCACGGGGTAACTGCAGCGCGTCAAAGGCCTCCACGGAGATGACATTGAGGCCGGCGCCACCGTCTATGAGGGTCCTGGAGACGGCCACGCCGTGGATGGTCGGCGTGCACAACATGGGGAGCGTCCCAGCGGCTGCGGTCGTCTTGGGGTGGTCGTCGGGGCCGAAGGTGATGTCGATCTCCGGCCATGCGCGGTGCTACGGGGGCTCGGGCCATGGCCGAGCCGCTCCCACGTGGCGTAAGAAACGCTTGACATGGCGGCCGGAGGGTGGCGCCTGCGACCCGCCGAGGATGCAGGCGACTGCGGGGACGGTCCTGCGCGTCCGGGTGCTGTTGCGCGCGGAGGGCCAGCCGACGTCAGGGATCTCGCCGGCCATGGAATCGCCGAGCTGGGGCCTGGCTGCACCGCGAATGGGGAAGCTCCGACACGCCCCCTACCTGGCGCGCCAAATGTCAGATTTCGGGCTCCGCAAAACCCTTAAGATTCGAACCCAGGGGCGTGTGCGAAGATCCCCTGCAGCTTCGCCCTACCTAGCTCGCTACTCGATGGACACAACGATAACCTCGCGCGATGATGAGGAAGATGATGAACATGACAGTTTACCCAGGTTCGGGCCGCTGCGAAGCGTAATACCCTACTCCTGCTTTGGTGGATTGCCTCTCGAGGAGGTGGGGTGGATGAACTAGTACAGGGTTTCAGGGCCTCATGAGGGCGCTCCTGAGTTGTTCATGGCCCTCTGTTGGCTTGGTGATGGGTGAGTGGTGGAATGGATTCGTGACCCCGCTGTACGGTGCAGCCTACCCTCTATTTATAGCGGTGGCTCGGGTCCTCCTCCCTTATCGCAATGGCGGGAAGGGATCCCACAACGGCCAATTTTGAAGGGGGACAGGAGTACGTGCCTGCCCTGCCCAAAGGCGGTCCTTCGCCTGCAAAGCAGCTGTCTATGACGCAGAGGTGGGCTCGGCGATGACATCCGTCCTGCGGGCCTGGTGGTTGTGGTCTTGTTGGACCGGAATGGAAACCTTTGGGGGTGCTTTGGGAACCCAAGTACGTCCTTGCTCCCTTTGCACCAAAGGGGAAACAGCTCCGTCTGGCGCGCTGGCGCCCGTCTGTCCTCCCTTGCGTCACCTTTGACTCCTGAGGCTGGGCCTTGCATAGAGATCTCCGCCGCTCTGGAGGGGGCCTGGGCAGGCCCATCCCTTGCCGGTCTTGACGCTGCTCCTCCTCGCGAGCCTTGGGCCCTCGCAAGGGCCTTGTCTTGAGTGGGGCTGTGCCTGGCTGTATTTTGTTGATGAACTGGGCCATGCCCTGGGCCGCAGGCAGGCAGGTTTGGTTGATGGATCAGCATGTTGATGGAATACCCTCTACTACTCATGCTTGTTGTTACTTTCCGCTGCTATACTCTTAGACATGCATGTGTAGGGTGTGCTTGACTTGCTATGAATGATAAAATCTGCCAACACTTAAAATTGGGAAAAAGTAGATTTTTATTTGGTCAAGTAGTCTAATCACCCCCCTCTAGACATAATTTCGGTCCTACACCCGACACCACACGAGGTGGCTTCATCGACACAACACATCTATGGCTGCACCGGGTGCATTGTGCTCATGTTTGGGCCGCGGGATCGCAATCCCACGGCTACGCGCGGAACAATGCATTCGGGTTTGGGCTGTAGAGGCGCGCAACCGAGCAGAAATGCACGGGATGGCTCTTAACGGAGTTGGGAGCACCTGGGCCGTGTGCCTGGGGGCTTTCCCAGCTATCTTCGGCCGTGACACTCTCACGTAATAATGAGTGGGCTGTATACGCCCGGAGCCCCCCGAGGACGCGGAGGGGTTCCATCCCACGCCCAAGTGGAAGCCCCATGCTCCGCGCTGGCGGACAACACTGTCCTCCAATGACTATGACCACGCAACGTGGATGCCCTACGCTCCGCGCTGGGGGAAGACGAAGACAAAGACTAGCTTAGGTGACGGACGCGGCAGTTGCTTGCTTCTTTTTTAGTGTTCGAATTGCCACTCTTTGAAATGAAATTTGAAGATTTCGGAACTCTATTTGAAAAGGGGGCGGGAACTTTTCTCTCATCGTATTTCCTTTTTTTTGGCCTTGGAGTCTCTTTCTCTGAATTGGCACCTTACAAAGGCCTACGCACTTTGGCCCCCCCGGGGCGCCTCAGAGCAGGCCGGCAAGGACCTGTCGCCTCAGGAACATACATCTTTTGGCGGTCGACTCCCGCTTGGGGGCTCTGACCGCGGCCCAGCACGACAGCACGTAGCCTCGGGAGCTTCAAGCGCCTCCTGACGCAGCGGCCGGCGAAACGGTATGGGAGCCGCTCGAGCGTCAAGGGGGGCTCCTGAGCAACACTCCTCAGGAGCCTTACCGGTCATATAGCCCCAGCCCCTTGGTCTCGTCCTGGTGATCCGGACGCCCCAACGGTGGTCGAGGCCCCACCCCTTGGTCTCGTCCTGGTGATTTGGATGCCCCAACAGTGGTCGGGGAAATGCGCGGGACTGGGTCCTGCCGACGTAGAGCGCTACTTGAGCGTCAAGGGGGGTTCCTGAGCAACGCGCCCTGGGAATCTCACCGATCACGTGGCTCTGCGCCCCTTGGTCTCATCCTGGTGATCCGGACGCCCCAGCGGTGGCTGAGGCCTCGCCCCCTTTGGTCTCGTCCTGGTGATCCGGATGCCCCAACAGCGGTCGAGGCCTGCTCGTGATTGGGTCCCGCAGACGCAGAGTGCCGAAAGGGCCCCCAAACCATTCCGCAAACAAGGAAGAAGCCCCCCAGGTGGGATCCCCGAGCTTTGTGGACGTTTCGGCTGCACCTCGCGACGCACGGGATCGCCACGACCCGATAAGCTAAGTACCCCACCGAACAGAGCAGAAACTTTCTGATCAAATGATAGCCCGAATGCAGGGTAGGAGGTGTGAGCACTAACGTGAGAACGCATGCGCTACGGTTCACTATGTGCTGCCACCAGGGTTCTTGTGGTCCCAGGTGCCAGAAAGGACAGCGCAAGAGGAGGAGTCTGGCCTCGTCAAGCGACGGCGATAATGACCCATGACTTGAAGGCGGCAAGCTCCCCCTCGGGAGGGTACGCCTCGCGAGGACCCAGCAAGCTGCCATCACCGGACCGCGTCGACAATGACACCAAGCCCCACGCAAGAGACGAAGTCGCGTCACGTCAAGCAAGCGACCGGGGATTTAATGGAAAGAACAAGGAGGACGAAGGTAATACACAAAAGACTAACGCCCTCAGGGGCCGGGTTTTTCTTGACACAACAGGAACCAGGAAAAGAAAACAGGGGATGCCTAGGCGGAGGAGCCACTGTCGCCATCCGAACCACCGGCCGCCTCGGTGTCGGAGCCGCCATCCTCGTCGGACGAGGGCACTTGGACGAACCACTTCACCAGGGATTCCATGTGCGGGCGCACCTCATCCCGGAGGGGCCTCTGGAGCTTCTCGGGCACCCATTCCGCGACACGCAGAAGACCAAGCTCCGGGGCGTGGCGGAGCAGGTTGGAGAAGACGCACATCAGAGCAAGGTCCAGGAGATTGCGTGCGTTGGCCTCGTTGTCCTCGTCCACCCGAGAAACGCCGGCCTCCAGTGCCTCCAGCACCCTGCCGAAGAAGTCGAGGTAGCATCCATCGCCGTGCGTGCATGGCAGCGTGAGGGCTTCCTCGACGAACCGACCCACCGCACCAGCCATGCGGCGGGTAATGCCTAAGTACTGCTTGGCGCGCTGCGCTTCCAGCATCTTTGCGTGTGCCTCCTCGTCCAGGGCGGCCTACAGAGCGTCAGCTGCCTCCTTGATCTGCCCCCCGAGGGATGCCAGCTCCGCCCTGGCCTCCTGTTCACCCCTGAGGGCGGCTTGGAGGGCGGCCTCGGCGCTCGTCAGCTGGGCCCGCAGCGCGTCCGCCTCCTCCTGGAGCTCGCCGAGCCTGCGCTTTTTGGTCGCAGGCACCCTGGAAGGAGGAGATGGTCAGGTTCGGCATGCCGGGCATGTCTGCAAGAAAAGAGATGGGTGGCGGAGCACTCACTCGTCAATGATGGCCCAGCGCCGGCGAGCTTAGGCCGGCCCCGAGGGCCCCTCACCGCCGCTCCCGGAGGAACGCGAAGAAGCCGAAGGCCTCACGTGCTTCCCCGCGCCCGCAGCTCTCCCTCCAGACATCATGGGGGTAAAGGGATCAAGGAAGAAGAGAGAGATTTCTTTGGGATAATGGAGAGTAGGAAGTCACGCAAAGATTGCAAGACCCCCCGGGGCGGGCGGATTTATAGGCATAACTGCAGCCCACGGGGCGTCGTGGGGAGTGCAGGCGTCGCGCGCTCCTCGGGTGCCACGGGGCAGGCTCGGTCGGCGTGCAGCCTTGCTCCACGTCACTTCATCTGCTCCCGTTGGGTCACATCCGCGTAGCCCGAGGGGTGAAGGCCCAAGGGAGCAGCCGCATTCAAGGAAGGGTAATGATGGCTGGCACAGCGCACATGCGTCGCATCAGTTTGACCTGGGGCGATTCCTGACGACCTTCGAGGAGTGGAGGCGTCAGTGCCTCGGTGAGCGACGCGTGTCAAGCCTGGCCCGCAGGCATTTGGGGCCCGCGGCGCTTGGGGCCGTCCTCAACGGCTTCGCCCGAAAGCCAGCTCGAGCGCGCCTCGGGCCCGGGGGCTACTGTCGGTGTTCTGGGAACGTGGGTACCCAGACTTGCCTGCCTGCGGCCCAGGGCATGACCCACTTCGATAGCCAAGCACGGCCTGGTGCGGTCCCACTCAAGACAAGGCCCTCGCGAGAGCCCTGAGCTCGCGAGGGAAGTAGCACCAAGACCCGCAGGGAATAGGCCTCCTTAGGCCCCCTCCGGAGCGGCGGAGATCTCTATGCAACGCTTGGCCTGGGGAGGCCAAGGATGACGCAAGGCGCGCCAGACGAGACAGTTTCCCCTTTGGTGCAAAGGGGGGAAGGACGTACGCAGGTTCCCAAAGCACCCCCCAAAGATTTCCATTCCGGTGCAATAAGACCAAGACCACGAGCCCTGCAGGGCGGATGTCATCGCCGAGCCCACCACTACATCATCAGCAGCTACTTTGCTGGCGAAGACCACTTTTCGTCAGGATAAGGGTGTACCCCTTGTCCCGCTTCGAATTTGGCCATTGTGGGATCCCTTCCCGCCATAGCGATAAGGGAAGAGGACCCGGGCCACTATAAATAGAGGCTAGGCAGCTCAGTAGAGGGGGGGACGAGAGAAGAGAGGCAAGACCATCGGAACGCCCTCGCGAGGCGACTCACCACTGTACTAGTTCATCCACAAACCTCCTCGTGAGGCAATCCACCAAAGCAGGAGTAGGGTTTTACGCTTTGCAGCGGCCCGAACCTGGGTAAATCCCTGTGTGCATCTTGTCCCTCGTCATCGTGCGAGTTTATCGACTAAGCTATTGGGTTGAGAGCTAGGAGGGGTGATGTTGGAGAACGTTGCATGGGAAACAAAAAATTTTCCTACGCACACGCAAGATCTATCCATGGTGATGAGCATCTACGAGAGGGAGAGTGGATCTACATACCCTTGTAGATCGCTAAGCGGAAGCGTTAATAAACGCGGTTGATGTAGTCGAACGTCTTCGCGATCCAAATCGCCGAGCGTCCCGCGATCCAATCACGATCCTTCCGATCTAGTGCCGAACGGACGGCACCTCCGCGTTCAACACACGTACGGCTTGATGACGCCTTCACCTCCTCGATCCAGCGAGCGATGATGAAGTAGTGGTTGAGTTCCAGCAGCACGACGGCGTGGTGATGGTGGTGAGGAACAATCTCTGCAGGGCTTCGCCAAGCACTACGGAGATTATGACGGAGGAACTAGAGGGCTAGGGTTGCCGGCACACGGCTTGGGAAATCCTGATGTGTCCCGTGTGCTAGCCCTGCCCCTCTATTTATATGTTGAGCCTTGGGGTCTAAACTTGGAGTAAAAGCCTCCTCCGGGTCGGTTTTGCCCGCACAAGGTCGGTTTGGCCCGCAGGAAAAGAGTCCAATTCGGACCCTGCCGAATCGTGCACAGCCGCGCACAAGCGGTAGTACCGCTTCACACAAGCGGTAGTACCGCTTGGGCGGTAGTACCGCTTCACACAAGCGGTAGTACCGCTCGGGCGGTAGTACCGCTTCACCAAGCGGTAGTACCGCTTACGCGGCAGCAAAACTACTTTTGCACTTTCCAATACCTTGTGGGCTTTATCCCTTTGGCTCATATAAAGTGTTGCTGCACCCGAACACTTCGGTAAACATCCGGAACCCCTTCCGGTGAACTCCGGAACTCTTCCGGAGATCAAAACACTATTATCACATATATCAATCTTTACCTCCGGACTATTCCGGAGATCCTCGTCATGTCCGGGATCTTATCCGGGACTCCGAACAACTTTCGGTCACCAACATAATAACTCAATTATACTAATCGTCACCAAACGTTAAGTGTGTAGACCCTGCGGGTTCGAGAACTATGTAGACATGACCGAGACACCTCTACGGCCAATAACCAATAGCGGGACCTGGATGCCCATATTGGCTCCTACATATTCTACGAAGATCTTTTATCGGTCGAACCTCTATGTCAAGGATTCAGTTAATCCCGTATGCTATTCCCTTTGTTCTTCGGTATGTTACTTGCCCGAGATTCGATCGTCGGTATCACTATACCTAGTTCAATCTCGTTACCGGCAAGTCTCTTTACTCATTCCGTAATACAAGATCCTGTGGCTAACTCTTTAGTCACTTTGCTTGCAAGGCTCAATGTGATGTTGTATTACCGAGTGGGCCCTGAGATACCTCTCCGTCACACGGAGTAACAAATCCCAGTCTTGATCCATGCCAACCCAACAGACACCCTCGGAAATACCTGTAGAGCACCTTTATAGTCACCCAGTTACGTTGCGACGTTTGATACACACAAGGTATTCCTCCGGTGTCAGTGAGTTGCATGATCTCATGGTCAAAGGAACAGATACTTGACATGCAGAAAACAATAGCAATAAACTGACATGATCAAATGCTATGTTTACAGTTTGGGTCTTGTCCATCACATCATTCTCCTAATGATGTGATCCCATTATCAAATGACATCTCATGTCAATGGCTAGGAAACCTTAACCATCTTTGATCAACGAGCTAGTCAACTAGAGGCTTACTAGGGACACAGTGTTGTCTATGTATCCACACATGTATTTGAGTTTCCAATCAATACAATTATAGCATGGATAATAAACGATTATCATGAACAAGGAAATATAATAATAACTAATTTATTATTGCCTCTAGGGCATATTTCCAACAGTCTCCCACTTGCACTAGAGTCAATAATCTAGTTCACATCACTATGTGATTTACATTGTAATGAATCGAACACCCATGCAGTTCTGGTGTTGTTCATGTTTAGCCCTTGGAAGAGGTTTAGTCATCGGATCTGCAACATTTAGATCCGTGTGTACTTTGCAAATATTTATGTCGTCCTCCTTGATGTAATCGCGGATGGAATTGAAACGTCGCTTTATGTGTCTGGTCCTCTTGTGAAATCTTGGTTCCTTGGCTAGAGCAATGGCACCAGTATTATCACAAAACAGAGTCATTGGGTTAAGTGCACTAGGCACTACTCCAAGATCTGTCATGAACTCCTTCATCCAGACACCTTCCTTCGCCGCCTCCGAGGCAGCGATGTACTCCGCTTCGCATGTAGAATCAGCTACCACGCTTTGCTTGGAACTGCACCAGCTAACCGCACCCCCATTAAGAATAAATACGTATCCGGTTTGCGACTTAGAGTCATCCGGATCAGTGTCAAAGCTTGCATCGACGTAACTCTTTACGACGAGCTCTTGATCACCTCCATAAACGAGAAACATGTCCTTAGTCCTTTTCAGGTACTTCAGGATATTCTTGACCGCCGTCCAGTGTTCCATTCCTGGATCACCTTGAAACCTTCCGACCATACTTATGGCAAGGCTGACATCGGGTCTTGTGCACAGCATTGCATACATGATAGAGCCTATGGCTGAAGCATAGGGGATGACACTCATCTTTTCTCTATCTTCTGCAGTCACTGGGCATTGAGTCTTACTCAACTTCACACCTTGCAAAACAGGCAAGAACCCCTTCTTGGACTGATCCATTTTGAACTTCTTCAAAATCTTATCAAGGTATGTGCTTTGTGAAAGTCCTATTAAGCGTCTTGATCTATCTCTATAGATCTTGATGCCTAATATGAAAGCAGCTTCTCCTAGGTCCTTCATTGAAAAACTCTTGTTCAAATATTCCTTTACGCTTTCCAGCATTTCTATATTGTTTCCAATCAGCAATATGTCATCCACATATAATATTAGAAACGCTATAGAGCTCCCACTCACTTTCTTGTAAATACAAGCTTCTCCGTAAACTTGTATAAACTCGAACGCTTTGATCACCTCATCAAAACGAAGATTCCAACTCCGAGATGCTTGCACCAGTCCATAAATGGATCGCTGGAGTTTGCAAACTTTGTCAGCATTCTCTGGATCGACAAAACCTTCTGGTTGCATCATATACAACTCTTCCTTAAGGTAACCGTTAAGGAACGCTGTTTTGACATCCATCTGCCAAATTTCATAATCGAAAAAGGCAGCTATTGCTAACATGATTCTGACGGACTTAAGCATCGCTACGGGTGAGAAGGTCTCATCGTAGTCAACTCCTTGAACTTGTGAAAAACCCTTTGCCACAAGTCGAGCTTTATAGACGGTGACATTACCGTCCGCGTCCGTCTTCCTCTTAAAGATCCATTTGTTCTGAATGGCCTTACGCCCTTCAGGTAATACTTCCAAAGTCCATACTTTGTTTTCATACATGGATCCCATCTCGGATTTCATGGCCTCTAACCACTTCTCGGAATCCGGGCTCATCATCGCTTCTCCATAGCTCGTAGGTTCATCGTTGTCTAACAACATGATGTCTAAGACAGGGTTGCCGTACCACTCGGGAGCAGTACGCGTCCTTGTCGACCTACGAGGTTCGATAGCAACTTGATCCAAAGCTTCATGATCATCATCATTAACTTCCTCTTCAGCTAATGTAGGCTCCACAGAAACAACTTTCTGCGCTGCGCTACTCTCAGGTTGAAGTAAAGGTTCAACAACCTCATCAAGTTCTATCTTCCTCCCACTCAATTCTTTCGAGAGAAACTCTTTCTCAAGAAATGTTCCGTTTTTAGCGACAAACACTTTGCCTTCGGATCTGAGGTAGAAGGTATACCCAACTGTCTCTTTTTGGGTATCCTATGAAGACGCATTTCTCCGCTTTGGGTTCCAGCTTTTCAGGCTGAAGCTTTTTGACATAAGCATCACATCCCCAAACTTTAAGAAACGATAGCTTTGGCTTCTTGTCAAACCAAAGTTCATATGGCGTCGTCTCAACGGATTTCGATGGTGCCCTATTTAAAGTGAATGCAGCTGTCTCTAATGCATAATCCCAAAACGATAGTGGCAAATCGGCAAGAGACATCATAGATCGCACCATATCCAATAAGGTTCGATTACGACGTTCGGACACACCATTACGCTGTGGTGTTCCAGGCGGTGTTAATTGAGAAACAATTCCACACTGTCTTAAGTGACTGCCAAACTCATAACTCAGATATTCTCCTCCTCGATCAGATCGTAGGAATTTAATCTTCTTGTTACGATGATTCTCAACTTCACTCTGAAATTGTTTGAACTTTTCAAATGTTTCAGACTTGTGTTTCATTAAGTAAATATACCCATATCTACTTAAGTCATCAGTGAAGGTGAGAAAGTAACAATAACCACTGCGCGCTTCAATGCTCATCGGACCGCACACATCAGTATGTATGATTTCCAATAAGTCACTTGCCCGTTCCATTGTTCCAGAGAACGGCGTTTTAGTCATCTTGCCCATGAGGCATGGCTCACATGTGTCAAGTGATTCAAAATCAAGTGACTCCAAAATTCCATCAGCATGGAGCTTCTTCATGCGTTTTACGCCAATATGACCTAAACGGCAGTGCCACAAGAAAGTGGTATTATCATTATCAATTCTACATCTTTTGGCATCAATGTTATGAACATGTGTATCATTACTATCGAGATTCAATAAGAATAAACCCCTCACATCGGGTGCATGACCATAAAAGATATTACTCATATAAATAGAACAACCATTATTCTCTGATTTAAATGAGTAACCGTCTCGCAATAAACAAGATCCAGATATAATGTTCATGCTTAACGCAGGCACCAAATAACACTTATTTAGGTTCATCACTAATCCCGACGGTAATCGAAGAGCGAGCGTGCCGACGGCGATCACATCAACCTTGGAACCATTTCCCACGCGCATCGTCACTTCGTCCTTTGCCAGCCTCCGTCTATTCCGCAGTTCCTGTTTTGAGTTGCAAATATGAGCAACCGCACCGGTATCAAATACCCAGGCACTACAACGAGGGTTGGTAAGGTACACATCAATAACATGTATATCATATATACCTTGTTTGTTGTTGGCCGCCTTCTTGTCAGCCAAATACTTGGGGCAATTCCGCTTCCAGTGTCCAGTTCCCTTGCAATGAAAACACACAGTTTCTGGTTTGGGTCCAGCCTTGGGTTTCTTCACGAGAGGAGCAACTGCTTTGCCACTCTGCTTGGAGTTACCCTTCTTACCCTTGCCATTTTTCTTGAAACTAGTGGTTTTATTGACCATCAACACTTGATGCTCCTTCTGAATTTCAGACTCAGCGGCTTTCAGCATCGCAAACAGCTCGGCGACTGACTTGTTCATCCCGTGCATGTTATAGTTCAACACGAAGCTCTTGTAGCTAGGTGGCAATGATTGAAGAACTCTGTCAGTGATAGCCTCTGGCGGAAGGGGCATCCCTAACTCAGCCAGGCGGGTGGAGTACCCAGACATTCTGAGCACGTGATCACTGATAGACCCGTTCTCCTCCATCTTGCAAGCATAGAACTTATCGGAGATCTCATATCTCTCGATCCGGGCATTCTACTGAAAGATAAACTTCAACTCCTGGAACATCTCATATGCTCCATGACGTTCAAAACGTCTTTGAAGTCCCGGTTCTAAGCCATACAACATTGCACATTGAACTATTGAGTAATCATCAGAACGAGCCTGCCAGGCGTTCACAACGTCTAGAGACTCAACTGGAGCGGGTGGATCACCAAGCGGTGCATCAAGGACATAAGCCTTCTGGGAAGCCGTAAGGATAATCCTTAGATTACGGGCCCAGTCCACAAAGTTACTTCCATCATCTTTCAACTTAGTTTTCTCTAGGAACGCATTAAAATTCAGGGGTGCTACTGCGCGAGCCATGATCTACAACATAAATATAGCAAAGACAACTTGGACTATTGTTCTTAGATAATGAGTTTAGTTAATCATATTTAAAAAAAAAAACTCCCACTCAAATTGACATCCCTCCGATCATTCGAGTGTAACATGATCCAAATCCACCAACTCAAGTCCGATCATCACGTGAGTTGAGGTGGTTTCAATGGTGAACATCTTCATGTTGATCATATCTACTATATGACTCATGTTCGACCTTTCGGTCTCTTGTGTTCCGAGGCCATGTCTGTACATGCTAGGCTCGTCAAGTTTAACCCGAGTGTTCCGCACGTGTAACATGGCTTACACCCGTTGTATGCGAACGTAGAGTCTATCACACCCGATCATCACGGCGTGTCTCGAAACGACGAACTTTCGCAACGGTGCACACTTGGGGAGAACACATTTTATCTTGAAATTTAAGTGAGGGATCACCTTATAATGCTACCGTCGTCCTAAGCAAAATAAGATGCATAAAAGGATTAACATCACATGCAAATCATAAGTGACATGATATGGCCATGAACTTGTGCTTTTGATCTCCATCTCCAAAGCACCGGCATGATCTCCATCGTCACCGGCATGACACCATGATCTCCATCATCTTGATCTCCATCAACGTGTCGCCATAAGGTTGTCGCGCCGACTGTTGCTTCCACGACTATAGCTAACGTTTAGCGATAAAGTAAAGCATTACATAGCGCTTAATGATTGACACGCAGGTCATACAATAATTAAAGACAACTCTATGGCTCCTGCCAGTTGCCGTACTCATCGACATGCAAGTCGTGATATTCTATACAATACATGATCATCTCATACATCACATATATCTCATCATGTAATTGGCCATATCACATCACAACATACCCTGCAAAAACAAGTTAGACGTCCTCTAATTGTTGTTGCAAATTTTACGTGGCTGCTACGGGTATCTAGCAAGAACGATTCTTATCTACGCAAAACCACAACGTGGTGTAGTGATTGCTTTTTGATCTTCTAAAAGAACCCTCTTCATTGAACCGATTCAACTAAAGTGAGAGAGACAGACACCCGCCAGTCACCTTTATGCAACAAGTGCACGCAGCGGTGAAACCAGTCTCGCGTAAGCGTACGCGTAATGTCGGTCCAGGCCGCTTCATCTCACAATACCGCGGAATCAAGTATCAACTAGTAACGGCAAGCAATATGTATACACCCACGCCCACAACTCGTTTGTGTTCTACTCGAGATCTCATCTACGCATAGACCTAGCTCATGATGCCACTGTTGGAGAACGTTGCATGGGAAACAAAAAATTTTCCTACGCACACGCAAGATCTATCCATGGTGATGAGCATCTAAGAGAGGGAGAGTGGATCTACATACCCTTGTAGATCGCTAAGCGGAAGCGTTAATAAACGCGGTTGATGTAGTCGAACGTCTTCGCGATCCAAATCGCCGAGCGTCCCGCGATCCAATCACGATCCTTCCGATCTAGTGCCGAACGGACGGCACCTCCGCGTTCAACACACGTACGGCTTGATGACGCCTTCACCTCCTCGATCCAGCGAGCGATGATGAAGTAGTGGTTGAGTTCCAGCAGCACGACGGCGTGGTGATGGTGGTGAGGAACAATCTCTGCAGGGCTTCGCCAAGCACTACGGAGATTATGACAGAGGAACTAGAGGGCTAGGGTTGCCGGCACACGGCTTGGGAAATCCTGATGTGTCCCGTGTGCTAGCCCTGCCCCTCTATTTATATGTTGAGCCTTGGGGTCTAAACTTGGAGTAAAAGCCTCCTCCGGGTCGGTTTTGCCCGCACAAGGTCGGTTTGGCCCGCAGGAAAAGAGTCCAATTCGGACCCTGCCGAATCGTGCACAGCCGCGCACAAGCGGTAGTACCGCTTCACACAAGCGGTAGTACCGCTTGGGCGGTAGTACCGCTTCACACAAGCGGTAGTACCGCTCGGGCGGTAGTACCGCTTCACCAAGCGGTAGTACCGCTTACGCGGCAGCAAAACTACTTTTGCACTTTCCAATACCTTGTGGGCTTTATCCCTTTGGCTCATATAAAGTGTTGCTGCACCCGAACACTTCGGTAAACATCCGGAACCCCTTCCGGTGAACTCCGGAACTCTTCCGGAGATCAAAACACTATTATCACATATATCAATCTTTACCTCCGGACTATTCCGGAGATCCTCGTCATGTCCGGGATCTTATCCGGGACTCCGAACAACTTTCGGTCACCAACATAATAACTCAATTATACTAATCGTCACCAAACGTTAAGTGTGTAGACCCTGCGGGTTCGAGAACTATGTAGACATGACCGAGACACCTCTACGGCCAATAACCAATAGCGGGACCTGGATGCCCATATTGGCTCCTACATATTCTACGAAGATCTTTTATCGGTCGAACCTCTATGTCAAGGATTCAGTTAATCCCGTATGCTATTCCCTTTGTTCTTCGGTATGTTACTTGCCCGAGATTCGATCGTCGGTATCACTATACCTAGTTCAATCTCGTTACCGGCAAGTCTCTTTACTCGTTCCGTAATACAAGATCCTGTGGCTAACTCTTTAGTCACTTTGCTTGCAAGGCTCAATGTGATGTTGTATTACCGAGTGGGCCCTGAGATACCTCTCCGTCACACGGAGTAACAAATCCCAGTCTTGATCCATGCCAACCCAACAGACACCCTCGGAAATACATGTAGAGCACCTTTATAGTCACCCAGTTACGTTGCGACGTTTGATACACACAAGGTATTCCTCCGGTGTCAGTGAGTTGCATGATCTCATGGTCAAAGGAACAGATACTTGACATGCAGAAAACAATAGCAATAAACTGACACGATCAAATGCTATGTTTACAGTTTGGGTCTTGTCCATCACATCATTCTCCTAATGATGTGATCCCATTATCAAATGACATCTCATGTCAATGGCTAGGAAACCTTAACCATCTTTGATCAACGAGCTAGTCAACTAGAGGCTTACTAGGGACACAGTGTTGTCTATGTATCCACACATGTATTTGAGTTTCCAATCAATACAATTATAGCATGGATAATAAACGATTATCATGAACAAGGAAATATAATAATAACTAATTTATTATTGCCTCTAGGGCATATTTCCAACAGGTGAGGCTGTTGGGGATCTTCGCACACGCCCCTGTGTTCGAACTTCCTTGGGTTTTGTGGAGCCCGAGATCCGACACCATCGACTAAGCTGTAATCTGCAGGGCAATTTTAGACAAAGAAGAAGACAAGGTAATATTGGCTCTCCGTTAGATCAATAATAAGGCATATAGGAGCCACTCAACATTTTCATCGTGGTCTTCTCCTTTCCACGACTCAATAAAAAGAAAAGAACTTCATAGAAACACACTAAAATATTTTTGGAGTTTTTGTTTTTCTCAAGAAAGCAAATAAACTAAGGGGAAACAAGAACGAGAAAAATTATTTACACGGGAAAGCTCCCAACATGCAAAGGAAATCTTTTTGGGTTTTCTTTTTAGTGCTACAGCTATTTAAGCGAGGAAGAAAAACTGAAAAGAAGCAAGATTTTTTTTGGATTTTCAAAGTTTTTCAAACACACAAGAAGATGGCGAAAAAATAAAGCTAACATGGGTATACAATGAAAGAGGATGAACACCATCAATTTATATGAAGTGTGTGAGCATGAATGTTATGTCGCTGAGAAATACGTACTCCCCCAAGCTTAGGCGTTTGCCTAGCTTGGTTATTTCCCACTGATAATAGCCGTCAGTTCCAGGAAAGTATTGTTGCTGAGGCACCTGAGCATCCCATGCCTGGGCCTTGGCCTCCGCAGCAGCCAACGCGTTCGGGTATGCAATTATGTCTTCTAGCATGATGGTGTACCTGTGTTTGGCATGAAAGTTAAACCAAGAGGGTGCATGCAACACAATAATATCGCGAGTGTCCTCGCTGTATACTAAGTTATAATGAATGTGCTGCGGCGGCTAGGGTTCATCATGTTGGGGAACGTTGCATGGGAAACAAAATATTTCCTACGCACACGCAAGATCTATCCATGGAGATGTATAGCTACGAGAGAGGGAGTGCATCTACATACCCTTGTAGATCGCTAAGCGGAAGCGTATATAATGCGGTTGATGTAGTGATACTCTAAATGATCCAATCGCGATCCGATCCGATCTAGCGCCGAACGGACGACACCTCCGCGTTCGGCACATGTGCGGCTCGATGACGTCTCCTCCTTCTTGATCCAGCAAGAGAGGAAGTAGAAGTAGATGGGATCTCAACCAACATGACGGCGTGGTGGATATGGTGGTGGAGCAATCCCAGCAGGGCTTCGCCAAGCGCCTTCGGAACCGCGAACAAGGAAGAACGGGAGAGAGGGGAGGCCGCAGGGCGTGGGAATTCTTGTGTCCAGCCCTTACGCCTCCTCCCCACTATATATAGGGGTGTTGGAGGGCTGGGGGCGCAGCCATAGCCCCTCCTTCAAGGAGGGGAGGCGGCCAGAGGGGGAGGAGTGCCCTCCAAGCCAAGTGGAGGGCCTTCCCCCTTAGGGTTTTCCTTCCCCTAGGCGGATGGGCCTTAGGGGGTTGGTGCGCCTGGTCCGATAAGGCTAGGACCCACGCTACAGCCCATGCTCACCCTAGGTGCTGGAGGGACCCTTTAGGACTCATCTGGAACCCTTCGGAACCTTCCAGAATCTTCCGGAAGCTTCCCGGTACAATGCCGGTAAAACCCAAAACTTTTCCGGTAGCCAAAATATGACATCCCATATATAAATCTTTACCTCCGGACCATTCCAGAGCTCCTCGCGACATCCGGGATCTCATCTGGGACTCCGAATAACATTCGGTCACCAACGTGAATATCCCAATACTACTCTAGCGTCACTGAACATTAAGCGCGCGGACCCTACGGTTCGAGAATCATGTGGACATGACCGAGACACCTCCCCGGTCAATAACCAATAGCGGTACCTGGATGCCCATATTGGTTCCCACATATACCACAAAGATCATTATCAGTCGAACCATGATGTCAAGGATTCAGTCAATCCCGTATTCAGTTCCCTTTGTCCAGCGGCATCCTACTTGCCCGAGATTTGATCGTCGGTATCTCCATACCTAGTTCAATCTCGTTTCCAGAAAGTCTCTTTACTCATTCCGTAATACAAGATCACGTGACTAACTCCTTAGTCACATTGCTTGCAAGCTTCTTGTGATGCTGTATTACCGAGAGGGCCCAGAGATACCTCTCCGTCAAACGGAGTGACAAATCCCAGTCTTCATCCATACCAACCCAACAGACACCCTTGGAGATACCTGTAGAGCATCTTTATGATCACCCAGTTATGAAGTGAAGTTAGATACACACAAGGCATTCCTCTGGTGTCAGGGAGTTGCACGATCTCAGGGTCTTAGGAACAGATACTTGACATGAAGAACGTAGTAGCAATAAACTATACGATCAAAGGCTATGCTTACGGTTGGGTATTGTCAATCACATCATTCTCCTAATGATGTGACCCCATTATCAAATGACAACTCATGTCTATGGTTAGGAAACCTTAACCATCTTTGATCAACGAGCTAGTCTAGTAGAGGCTCACTAGGCACACGATGTTGTCTATGTATCCACACATGTATCCAAGTTTCCGATCAATACAATTCTAGCATGGATAACACACGTTTATCATGAACATGGAAATATGATAATAACCAATTTATTATTGCCTCTAGGGCATATTTCCAACACATCAATGAATTGGCGCTCTGTCATAGACTGGTGATCAAGATAAAACTTAGGCAACAAATAACCAGTAGGGCGTATAGCAATGTTAAAACGCTTTGCCAAGCGCGTGGCATAAACACCACCATGGACCTTGCCTCTAGTTCGGTTGAGATGCAAGCAGAGCACAACAATAGCTCCTAAGTTGTAAGTTTTGTCACCATAAAGTGTGTGATACGTCTCCAACGTATCTATAATTTTTGCTTGTTCCATGCTGTTATATTATCAATCTTGGATGTTTTACAATCATTTTATAGCAACTTTATATCATTTTTTGGGACTAACCTATTGACATAGTGCCAAAGTGCCAGTTGCTGTTTTTGCTTGTTTTTTTACTTCACAGAAAATCAGTACCAAATGGAGCCCAAACATTGCGGGGATTTTTGTGGATTTTTTCCAGACTAGAAGAAAGCAGATGGGCCAAACAACACCAGGAGAGGGGGCCCAGGGTGGCCACCCTCCACCAGGGCATACCAGAGGTCCCTGGCGTGGCCTGGTGGGGGGTGGGCACCTCGGGCGCCCCCTCAACCGACTATCGAGCCTATAAATTCCCTGAAAATCCAAAAACCCTAAGGGAGTTGACGAAACACAATTCCAGTCGCCACAAGTTCCAGAACCTCGAGATCCAATCTAACACCATCACGGAGGGGTTCATCTTCTTCATAGGTGCCTCTCCGATGATGCATGAGTAGTCCACCATAGACCTACGGGTCCGTAGGCAGTAGCTAGATGGCTTACTCTCTCTCTAAGTTTCTCAATACAATGGTCTCTTGGAGATCTATTTGATGTAATGACTTTTGCGGTGTGTTTGTTGGGATCCAAAGAATTTTGAGTTCATGATCAGTTTCTATCCATGAATATGATTTGAGTCTTCTTTGATCTCTTATTTGCATGATTATTTATAGCCTCGTATTTTTTCTTCGAATCTTTGGTTTAGTTAGGCCAACTAGATCAATTTTTCTTGCCATGGGAAGAGGTCCTTTGTGATGGGTTCGATCTTGCGGTGTTCTTTCCCAGTGACAGAAAGGGAAGCAAGACACGCATGTATCGTTGCCATTAAGGATAACAAGATGGGGTCTATTCCTACATGAATAGATCTTGTCTACATCATGTCACCGTTCTTATTGCATTACTCCGTTTCTCCATGAACTTAATACACTAGATGCATGCTGGATAGCGGTCGATGTGTGGAGTAATAGAAGTAGATGCAGAATCATTTCGGTCTACTTATCTTGGACGTGATGCCTCTATAATGATCATGGCCCTGGATATCGTCATGATTATTTGATCTTCTATCAATTGCCCAACAGTAATTTGTTCACCCACCATGTGCTATACTCATGAGAGAATCCACTAGTGAATCCTACGCCCCCGGGTCTACTTTTCGAACATATTGCTTTCCGATCTACTATTTGCAACTTTTGTTTTCAGATCTATTATTCCAAAAAAACCAAAAATACCTTGCTGCACTTTTTATTTATTTATTTTACCTTGTGTTCTTGCGAGATCTATTTGCCAAAACTATCACTACCTAATCTATCTTATTACTGTAGAGAGCGTGACAACCTCTCTTTCCCGTCGGGTTGCAAGTATTTGTTGTTTGTGTGCAGGTGCTGCTTACGTGGGTGCGTGATCTTCCTCTACGGATTGATACCTTGGTTTCATAAACTGAGGGAAATACTTACCGTTGCTGTGCTGCATCATCCCTTCCTCTTTGGGGAAATACCGACGCAGTCTCAAGCCACGTCAAAGGAATTTCTGGCGCCGTTTCCGGGGAAGAAGCAATCTCATCTACCAGGTTCCTAATCACAAATCTCATCTCCTTGCAATTACATTATTTTCCATTTGCCTCTCGTTTTCCTCTCCCCCACTTCACCAATTTGCCGTTTTATTCGCCCTCTCTTTTTCGTTTGCCTTTGTCTCGTCGGATCTCTTGTGCGCAAATCTTTTCACTATGGCTAGTTCCGCCGTTATTGCGTTTGCCCCCGAGAATGAGGTTCTTAATTTTAAACAAAGGGAAGGAGAAAATCTTAAAGATGCTTGGTATAGGATTTGCAATGCTCATAATACATCTATTCGTGAGGAATCTACCATTGTTCTTCTTCGCTGTTTTTATGTGGGCATCACCACTTGGTATAGATTCGTCATTGATACGATTACCGGTGGGAATTTCTTGATGTGACCCACTTTGGATGCTTATAACGCTATGGGAAATTTAGTGGGTTCTCCACCTATCATCGTCAATGAAACCGTTTTAACTCTTGAGCATGTTATGAAAAGGTTAGATGCGATTGAAAAGAAAATGCTCACTAAGGAAAATATTGAGAATTTGGATAAAAGGATGCATAATATTGCTAATAGAATTGGGTCAAAGGGGGGAGACGCTCTTAAAATATTAAAGGAAAAAGAACCCGTAGTCGATAAAAGAATTGAAGAAAGCCCCACTAGAATCGATAAGTTAGAAGAATTTTTTCGTAATCTAAGTTCGGCTTTCCCTACCGATAAGACCATTGAAAAAACTCCCATTAGTAAATCCATGCAAGTTCCTAAGAAGAAGGGTACAGTTTCTAATAAAAACAACGAGGATCTTAAAATGATTAGTATCCATCCTATTTTTGTTGAAGTGGTAAACAACCTTTATGGCAAGAATAAAATTTTCAATCTTATTCCTAGAAATATTGCCGTTGAAAATATGAATGATAGATCTCTGAAAAATTCTCGTTGTGTTCTTAAGGAGTTGGAGACTAAGGATGACAAAACTTGAACCTATGCGTTATGCCTATCTAGGGGCGTAAAACGATAACGCTTGTTGGGAGGCAACCCAATGAATAAATTATTTTTATCTTTTGCTTTATGTTTTTATGTGTTTTGAACAATTATGATTCTGTTATGATTGTGTTTTTATGTTTTATTTAGTGTTTGTGCCGTAATGCCTTCAGGATGATCAATAAGATAAGTAGAAACAATGCTAAATCTGAAACAGAAACTTTGTTCCCAGTGCACGAATTTTCATTTTTTACTGGAACGTGATATTGAGCTGAAATTTTAACACAGTATTTCTATACAAATTTATTACGTTGTCCTAATTTTTCAGAATTGTTAGAGTTCCAGAAGTATGGGTAGAGTACAGATTACTACAGACTGTCCTGTCTGAAACAGATTCTGTTTTTGTTGCATTGTGTGCTTGTTTTGATGAATCTATGTCTTGTATTGGGGGGGGGGGGGGGGTATAAGTCATGGTAAAGTTAGAATACAGTAGGTATAATGCGATAACAAAATATTAATGGGTTTACTACAGTACCTAAAGTGGTAATTTGCTTTATTATACTAACGGATCTCACGAGAATTTTGTCAAGTTTTCTGTGATTGAAGTTTTCAAGTTTTGGGTGAGATCACGATGGAGGAAGGAATAAGGAGTTAGAAGAGTCAAAGCATGGGGATGCTACAGCACCCCAAGGTAATATCCAAAGAGTAACAAGAAACTAAGCTTGGGGATGCCCCGATTGGCTTCCCCTCTTTCTTCCAACAACCATCGGTATACTACTTGGAACTATATTTTTATTCGTCACATATCATGAGTTTTGTTTGGAGCGTCTTGTATCTTTTCTTTGTTTGCTTTTATCCTTGCTGCACACACCTATTTGAGAGAGCCAAAAATATGCTATGATTTGTTAGAATTGCTCTTTATGCTTCACTTAAAACTATTGAGCAAATGAATTGCTCTAGTGCTTCACTTATATCTTTTTGAGCACGGCGTGCTTTTACATGTTTGAAGAAATGCTCTCATACTTCACTTATATTAATTTGAGAGTTAATAATTTTGAAGAAATCCACTCATGCTTCACTTATATTATTTTGAGAGATGAAACTTGTATGCTCATGTTCTTCACTTATATTCATGTGAGCTTTTCAAAAGCAATTGCAACATATGAAACTAGTCCCAAAGTGATAGATATTCAAGAGGGATATAACAAAAACTTTCATGAAGATTATTGGACAAATTAAACTTGATTCCTTGTAATAGTTTTGAGACATGACAATAGTGATATGTGAGTTATGTTGATGAGTAATTATGCTTAGTAAGAATGTTGGTGTTAAGGTTTGTGATTCCCTATGCAAGCACGAAAGTCAATAGTTGTGCTACGAAATTACATCCTACTTATGGTGCATTATTCAGTGTTAGTTATGTTAATGCTCGCTTATGTGATTTTTCGTTTCTTAGTTGGATGATTCTCAACCTCATGCTAGCCTTCACTTGTACTAAGTAGAAATACTACTTGTGCATCCAAAATCCTTAAACCAAGTTTTGCCATATGAGTCCACTATACCTACATATATACGGTATTTCCATGCCGTTCCAAGCAAATTTGTATGTGCCATCTCTAAACTTTCAAAATAAATTTACCTTTTTGTGTGCTCGTACCGCTCATGAAACGGTAGGGGGTGACCAATATTTTATCATGCTAGATGTGTTATTCTCAAGATGAGTGTTTATTCACTTGTCATTGCACGAGAGTATGGCGGTAATAGGGATGCCCAGTCGTAAATTTTTTTTACTTTATGTTGTCAAATAATAAATTCATTGGAAAGTGTTGGTATGGAAGGCAACCGTGGATTCGGCTAGCCATGGAAAGTGAAAGTATGGTGGAAAAAGGAATAAACTTTATTTTCCGTTTCGGAACCACCTGTGATGCATCTTGTGTGGAAAGATATTGAGATCTCTCAGTCGTTTTCCTTGACAGGAAAGGCGTGCCACTCAAAATATTTTTCTCTATCAATTTAAGCACTTGAGCTCTGGCACCTCTACAAATCCCTACTTCCCTCTGCGAAGGGCCTATCTATTTACTTTATGCAATTTTTATTTTTCAATTTGAGTCTCCATCTTCTCTTATAAAGCACCAACTAGGAGGCACTATGATCGTACTTGAGCATTAGGTGTTCCTAATATTTGAGTGTGTATTGTGAATGGATCAATGACTGAGCATGATGGGGTAGGGATAACTTGCTTTAGCGTTGATATTTTGAAAGACATGGTTGCTTGTTGATATGCTTGAGTATTAAAGTTTTCATGTCAATACTAGACTATTGCTTTGAACCATATGAAACGTCCAAATGTCCATGCTATAAAGAAAAGAATATGCGATGAACATGATAGGCAGCATTCCACATCAAAAATTCTGTTTTTATCATTTACCTACTCAAGGATGAGTAGGAATTAAGCTTGGGGATGCTGATACGTCTCCAACGTATCTATAATTTTTGCTTGTTCCATGCTATTATATTACCAATCTTGGATGTTTTACAATCATTTTATAGCAACTTTGTATCATTTTTTGGGACTAACCTATTAACATAGTGCCAAAGTGCCAGTTGCTGTTTTTGCTTTTTTTTTACTTTGCAGAAAATCAGTACCAAACCGAGCCCAAACGCTGCGGGGATTTTTGTGGATTTTTTCCAGACCAGAAGAAAGCAGATGGGCCAAACAACACCAGGAGAGGGGGGCCAGGGTGGCCACCCTCCACTAGGGCGCGCCAGGGGCTCCTGGCGCGGCCTGGTGGGGGGTGGGCACCTCGGGCGCCCCCTCAACTGACTATCGAGCCTATAAATTCCCTGAAAATCCAAAAAACCTAAGGGAGTCGACGAAACACAATTCTAGCCGCCGCAAGTTCCAGAACCTCGAGATCCAATCTAACGCCATCACAGAGGGGTTCATCTTCTTCATAGGTGCCTCTCCGATGATACGTGAGTAATCCACCATAGACCTACGGGTCCGTAGGCAGTAGCTAGATGGCTTCCTCTCTCTCTATGTTTCTCAATACAATGGTCTCTTGGAGATCTATTTGATGTAAACACTTCTGCGGTGTGTTTGTTGGGATCCGCTGAATTTTGAGTTCATGATCAGTTTCTATCCATGAATATGATTTGAGTCTTCTTTGATCTCTTATTTGCATGATTACTTATAGCCTCATATTTCTTCTTTGAATCTTTGGTTTATTTAGGCCAACTAGATCGATTTTTCTTGCCATGGGAAGAGGTGCTTTGTGATGGGTTCAATCTTGCGGTGTTCTTTCCCAGTGACAGAAAGGGCAGCAAGACACACATCTATCATTGCCATTAAGTATAACAAGATGGGGTCTATTCCTACATGAATAGATCTTGTCTACATCATGTCACCGTTCTTATTGCATTACTCCGTTTCTCCATGAACTTAATACACTAGATGCATGCTGGATAGCGGTCGATGTGTGGAGTAATAGAAGTAGATGCAGAATCGTTTCGGTCTACTTATCTTGGACGTGATGCCTCTATAATGATCATGGCCCTGGATATCGTCATGATTATTTGATCTTCTATCAATTGCCCAACAGTAATTTGTTCACCCACCGTGTGCTATACTCATGAGAGAACCCACTAGTGAATCCTACGGCCCCCGGGTCTACTTTTCCAACATATTGATTTCCGATCTACTATTTGCAACTTTTATTTTCAGATCTATTATTCCAAAAAAAACCAAAAATATCTTGCTGCACTTTTTATTTATTTATTTTACCTTGTGTTCTTGCGAGATCTATTTGCCAAAACTATCACTACCTAATCTATCTTATTACCGTAGAGAGCGTGACGACCTCTCTTTCGCGTTGGGTTGCAAGTATTTGTTGTTTGTGTGCAGGTGCTGCTTACGTGGGTGTGTGATCTTCCTCTACGGATTGATAACCTGGTTTCATAAACTGAGGGAAATACTTACCGTCGTTGTGCTGCATCATCCCTTCCTCTTTGGGGAAATACCGACGCAGTCTCAAGCCACGTCAGTGCGCGTCGCAAAATAGTGAGGGTGGGGGCACTGAGGCCACCACCTAACTCCATAGCAGTTATGCATTTTCCAATAAAGAAAGAGAAGTAGTGCAGAAACAGAAAATGCAAACTAGTGGCCCTAGCATTTGATACACCCCTAGTCTCTCCCACAGTTAAGGTAAGGAGGAAGTGATACGTCCATTTTGCATCATGTTTTACTACTATTATTTATAATGTTTTTATGCATAATAATGCTTTGGGGAGTAATTCTAATGCCTTTTCTCTCACAATTTGCAAGGTTTACATCAAGAGGGAGAATGCCGGCAACTGGAATTCAACACCCCGAAAAAGCACGTCAGAGATACCTATTCTGCACAACTCCAATGAAGCTGAAAATTTATGGGGAATTTTTATGCAATAAGTAAGAATTACTGGAGCTGAGAACTACCGAAGGGGGGCCACCCTCCACTTGGGCGCGCCAGACCCCCTACCCGCGCCCTGGTGGAGGGTGGGCACCCAGGCCCACCTCCGGAGCCCATCTTCTGGTCTAAAATCCTAAAAAGCTTAAAAATATTCAGGGGAGGACTTTCGGGATGAAGCGCTGCCGTCTCGAGGCGGAACTTGGGTAGGAGCACTTTTGCCCTCCGGCGAAGCGATTCCGCCGGAGGAACTTCCCTCCCGGAGGGGGAAATTGAAGCCATCGTCATCACCAACAACCCTCTCATATTTGGGAGGCCATTCTTCATCAACATCTTGAACAACACCATCTCCTCTCAAACCCTAGTTCATCTCTTGTGTTCAATCTTTGTACCGGAACCTCAGATTGGTACCTGTGGGTGACTAGTAATGTTGATTACCTTGTGTTGTTGATTGCTACATGGTTTATTTGGTGGAAGATTATATGTTCAGATCCATTATGCTATTCAATACACCTCTGATCTTGAGCATGCATATTATTTGTGAGTAGTTACTTTTGTTCTTGAGGTCACGGGAGAAATCATGTTGCAAGTAATCATATGAATTTGATATATGTTCGATATTTCGATGATATGTATGTTGTGATTCCCTTAGTGGCGTCATGTGAACGTCGACTGCATGACACTTCACCATCCTTGGGCCTAAGGGAATGCATTGTGGAGTAGTTATTAGATGATGGGTTGCTAGAGTGATAGAAGCTTAAACCCTAGTTTATGCGCTACTTCGTAAGGGGCTGATTTGGGTCCACATGTTTAATGCTATGGTTAGACTTTGTCTTAATACTTTTCTCATAGCTGTGGATGCTTGCGAGGGGGTTAATCATAAGTAGGTTGTTAGTTCAAGTAAGAACATAACCTTAGCACCGGTCCACCCACATATCAAATTATCAAAGTAGCGAACACGAATCAAACCAACATGATGAAAGTGACTAGATGAAATTCCCTTGTACCCTCAAGAACACTTTGCTCATCATAAGAGATAGTTTTGGCCTGTCCTTTGCCACAAAAGGATTGGACTACCTTGCTGCACCTTACCTATTGTTACCATTACTTGCTCATTACAAATTATCTTTCTATCAAACTACTTGCTACTTACAATTTCAGTGCTCGCAGAAATTACCTTGCTAAAAACCGCTTATCATATCCTTCTGCTCCTCGTTGTGTTCGACACTCTTACTTATCGAAAGGACTACGATTGATACCCTATACTTGTGGGTCATCAAGACTCTTTTCTGGCGCCGTTGCCGGGGAGTGAAGCGCTCTTGGTAAGTGGAAATCGGTACGGAAAAACTTATACTGCGTGCTGAAATTTACTGTCAGTTGTTACTATGGAAAGTTATCCTTTGAGGGGTTTGTTCGGGGTATCTTCACCTCAACCGGAACCACAATTAGTTTCCCCTCAACCTACATCACCTACTGAAAATATTGGTTATGAAATTCCTTCTGGTATGTTAGAACAACTGCTAGCTAGTCCTTATGCAGGAGATGGAACTGAACATCCTGATATGCACCTAATACATGTGGAAGAAATTTGTGGACTATTTAAGCTTGCAGGTTGATACGTCTCCATCGTATCTACTTTTCCAAACTCTTTTGCCATTGTTTTGGACTCTAATTTGCATGATTTGAATGGAACTAACCCGGACTGACGCTGTTTTCAGCAAAATTGCCTTGGTGTTATTTTTGTGCAGAATTAAAGGTTCTCGGATTGACCTGAAAATTTAAGGAGAATATTTTTGGAATTAATAAAAATATTGGCGAAAGAATCAATCAGAGGGGTTCCACCCATTGGCCACAAGCCAGGGGGGCGCCACCCCTAGGGCGCGCCCTGGCGGCTTGTGGGTCCCACAGACCTCCTCGGACCCTAATTCCAACTCCATATATTCACATCCGTGGAGAAAAAAATAGAGGAGAAGAGTTCATCGCGTTTCACGATACGGAGCCTCCGCCACCTCCTGTTCTTCCTCGGGAGGGCAGATCTGGAGTCCGTTTTGGGCTCCGGAGAGTGGAAATCGACGCCGTCGTCATCACCAACCATCCTCCATCACCAATTTCATGATGCTCACCGCCGTGCGTGAGTAATTCCATCATAGGCTTGCTGGACGGTGATGGGTTGGATGAGATTTACCATGTAATCGAGTTAGTTTTGTTAGGGTTTGATCCCTAGTATCCACTATGTTCTGAGATTGATGTTGCTATGACTTTGCTATGCTTAATGCTTGTCACTAGGGCCCGAGTGCCATGATTTCAGATCTGAACCTGTTATGTTTCCATGAATATATATGTGTTCTTGATTCTATCTTGCAAGTTGTAGACACCTATTATGTGTTATGATCCGCATACCCCAAGGTGACAATAATTGGGATTATTTCCGGTGATTACCATAGTTTGAGGAGTTCATGTATTCACTAAGTGCTAATGCTTTGGTCTGGTTCTCTATTAAAAGGAGGCCTTAATATCCCTTAGTTTTCATTAGGACCCCGCTGCCACGGGAGGGTAGGACAAAAGATGTCATGCAAGTTCTTTTCCATAAGCACGTAAGACTATATACAGAATACATGCCTACATTACATTGATGAATTGGAGCTAGTTCTGTGTCACCCTAGGTTATAACTGTTGCATGATGAATGCCATCCGACATAATTATCCATTGCCTACGAGCTTTTCACATATTGATCTTTGCTAAGTTACTTTTCCGTTGCTACTGTTACAATCACTCCAAAACTGCTACTGTCACTTTTGCCATCGTTACCGTTACTTCCATACTACTTTGCTACTAAATATTTTGCTGCAGATATTAAATCTTTTAGGTGTGGTTGAATTGACAACTTAGCTGCTAATACTTGAGAATATTCTTTGGCTCCCCTTGTGTCGAATCAATAAATTTGGGCTGAATACTCTACCCTCGAAAACTGTTGCGATCCCCTATACTTGTGGGTTATCAAGACCTTTTTCTGGCGCCGTTGCCGAGGAGCATAGCTTTATTCTCTGAGTCACTTGGGATTTATATCTGTTGATCACTATGAAGAATTTGAAAGATGCTAAAACCAAGATCTATCCCTCAACTACGAGGACAGGTAAGGAACTGCCATCTAGCTCTGCACTTGATTCACCTTCTGTTATGAGTAAATTTGCGACACCACCACCTGCTAGTAATTCTGATATGTCGCAAGTACTTGATGATGCCACTTCTGCTATGCTTGATAATACTGTGCCTTTGGGTGAATTTCTTGATGAACAACTTGCTAGGGTTAGAGAGAATGAGATCACTGCAACTGATGATATTTCTGAAACTGATGAAATTATTGAAACTGAACACTTTGAGACACCTGTTAGACCTAGCTCTCCTAGGTATCAATTGCCTGTTATACCTGAGGGTTATGTTATGGATGGATAGGTATCTAGGGACTTTCTTGCTTGTAAAGATAGAGATGATCTTAAGAAATTACAATGCAAGTGGAAAGAAAAATCTTTGAATGCTAGAATGCAATATGATCCTAAGTTTGCTACTTCACCTATCTTTGTTACTGATAAGGATTATGAATTCTCTGTCGATCATGAGTTAATTACTTTGGTTGAATCTAATCCTTTCCATGGTTATGAATCTGAAACTATTGTGGCACATCTTACTAAATTGAATGACATAGCCACCCTATTCGCTCATGAGGAAAAAATTCGCTACTACTATATTCTTAAGTTGTTTCCTTTCTCTTTAAAGGGTGATGCTAAGCTATGGTTTAAATCTCTCGCTCCTGGTTGTGTGCGTAGTCCCAGGATATGATATATTACTTCTCTGAAAAATATTTTCCTGCTCATAAGAAACAAGCTGCCTTACAGGAAATATTTCACTTTGTGCAAATTGAAGAAGCGAGTCTCCCACAAGCTTGGGGGAGGCTTCTCCAATTACTTAATGCTTTGCCTGATCATCCTCTCAAGAAAAACGAAATACTTGATATATTTTATAATGGACTAACCGATGCTTCTAGGGACCACGTAGATAATTGTGCTGGTTGTGTTTTCAGGGAACGAACGGTTGAACAAGCTGAACTACTATTGAATAATATATTGAGAAATGATAATGATTGGACCATCCCCGAATCACCTCCAAAGCCAACTCCGAAGAAAAGAGGTATTCTATTTCTCAGTCCTAAAGATATGCAAGAGGCAAAGAAATCTATGAAAGAAAAAGGTATTAAAGCTGAAGATGTTAAGAATTTACCACCTATTGAAGAAATACATGGTCTTGATAACTCGACACAGGTAGTGGAGGTAAATTTTCTCTATAGATTTTATGAAGGTGATATTCCTTATAATAAGTCTGCTAGTCAATGCTTGGATGAATTTGATAACTTTATTGTTAAACAAGAAAATTTCAATGCTTATGTTAGTAGACAATTGAAACATAATGCTTACATGCTTGATCGCTTAGGTGATTATATGAGTAGAACTGTTAATTGTCAGGACCGGTTTTCCAGGATATTAATTTCCCAGTAAATGGCCCTTGTGCTCACCAGCCCCGGGATTACTGTTAACTGATGAGACACAATCTTGATACAGAAATTCCAAGCAAAATACAATATTTGAAGTACACGACCAAAGTGGTCTCTGAGTACAACAAAAAAATTCTAGTGGTTGATGGCGGAAGTGGTTTGCGGATCATTAGCGTCTATGGGACTCCATTTCCTACAGGAACAGCTGACCTGGATAACTCCTATCTTCGCGAGGCTGCTATCATCGTTGCCTAGGTTCCGGGGCTGTCATCATTGCGCTCCTCTACAAGCAAGAAATCTGGCCAAGACAATAGCCTGGGACAAGCCAATGAGTACTTTGAATGTACTCGCAAACATCATGAAAACAGGTATAATATAACAGGTGAAAATTATGCACTGAAATAATCCACGATCACTTAATCAGTCATAAAATAATATTCAAGATGCACGCAAGCAGGTCATTCATATTAAACGTGAATAAGCAATCAGAGAATAAAAATAAAATAAACCGATCGGGTGTCTGAAGCGATGTCTCGAAAGGATAATAATATAAGGCAAGCCTCAGTCGGGCGTCTGAGCGACGCCACAAAAAAGGCATAGGAGGAAACTAAATAATATGTGTGCCACAGTCGGGCGTCTGAGCGACGCCACATAAAGGGCTTATAAGGAAAGATAAATAATCAGCATGCCACAGTCGGGCGTCTGAGCGACGCCACATAAAGGGCTTGTAAGGAAAAATAAATAATCAGCATGCCACAGTCGGGCGTCTCAGCCACGCCACATAAAGGGCTTATAAAGAAAATAAATAACAAACGTTCCACAGTCGGGCGTCTCAGCGACTGTAACAGCCCAAGTGTAATCCTTGCCAATAGTAATATATTTCTCATGTGTGACCTTCTATGGATGTTATCAATGCCATTATGATTTGAGTTTCATCTTGCCTCTAGTCATTTCATGTATCATAGTCATCTCATGCATCATGCCATCATGCTCATCATACCAAGTGCATATTAATTATTGCCATGCTTGTGCTTGTGATTGTTGTGATGTGAGTGTTGGTGTTGTGGATGTGTGGTATGTGTGTGCATCCTGGTTTTCAAAACCCCTCCACTTTCCTCTAAACCATCACCACCTCTCTCATGTCTAATTTATGCAACATGCGATGTTTTTGCTTACTAATTAAATTCTGTAAAAATGTTGATCCCCTCTAATATATTCTGTTATGATTTGTTAGTCTACTCTCAACCATGTTTTATGCTTTTTCATTTTCAAGTCTTGCAAAAACAGATTGCATTCTATTAAAATATGATTTTATTTTGTTGCTCCAAAAATGCCTTTTTCATTTTTATTAAATAGTATGCATTTTTGTGAACCCAAAAATCTTTTTCTTTTTCTTTAAAAACTTCTCTCTCTACCTCTGTGATTCTTGTTGTCTCTGGCTTATTTAAAAATGGGGAGGGGTTTTGATTTCTGCAGAGAGAGAGAGAGAGAGTGGAGGTTCTCTGGGCCTCCGCAGCCGCAGCCCAGCAAGTCTTCCGCAGACGCAGCCCATCTAGCGCCTCCGCAGCCCGCTCGCTCGCTCGCTTTCCACCCTGGCTCCGCGCGGCCCCACCTATTGGCGCCCGTAGGCGTTCGCTCGTCGCCCTCCCTTTCGAGCTCCCCCTCAGAGAGAGCGCAGGCAGGGGCCCCGCCATTGCCGTGGTGGCGAGGAGTGCCGTGCCTCCCGGGCCTATAAGAAGCCCTCGGCGTCCGTGCTCTTCTCCCTAGGGTTTCCCCCTTTCTCCTCCTAGCCGCCGCCGCCTCCTTCCCCCCTCTTTTTCTTCCGGTGAGCTCGAGAGGGAGAGAGGTTCAGAAGGTTCAGGTAAGTTCAGAGAACCGCCGGTGCTCGTCGTCGTCTTCATCGCCTCCGACGTCGGGTTCCGCGTCTTCCGAGATGTCCTGGAGCTCGCCAGTGCCGTCCACATCCCATTCCCGGCGTTAGGGAGGCCGGAGCATCCCCGCGTTGCCTCCCCGTCGTCGCATCGTGCGGGTGGAGCTGCGCTTCATCAGGCAGCGCCAGCTCATCATCTTCGCCTTCGCCGCGTCCTCGAGCAGCCCCGCAGTGAGCATCGCCGTCTCCTTCCCCCTCTCTGTCTCACGCGTAGCCCGCTTACTCGTGTCCCTATCGTCGATTCGCTGTCGTCGCCATTGTCGAGCCAAGCGCAAGCTCGTGCTCGAGCTCCTCGCTGCCGCCACGTTCAGTTAGAGTTGGGTGCGGAAATGGGTTCGCTTCCGTGCTCGCAACCTCCGCCCGTGCCCGCTGTCCTCGATTGCCGTCGCCTCGCCAGGAATTTCGTTGCCGCCGTGTCTCTGCCGTCGGTCAGAGGGGAATCCCCTTGGTGTTTTCATTTGTAGCGTAGAGCCACTATCCTGTTAAGTACCGGCTCGATAGCGTAGTGGTAGCGGCTCGCCGTGTCGACCGAGAGGTCCGGGGTTCGACCCCCCCGGCCCTTTTTAATTTTTCGGTGGTGGCACTGTGTGTGTGTTTGCTCTGTGTGTGTGTTTGCCCTGTGTGTGTTTTCTTTGTGTGTGTGTGTGTGACAGGTGGACCCTGTGGGGCCACCCTGTCATACTCAGGGAGGGGCCTGGCTCACTGCCAGTGGGACCCCTCCCCTTTTGTTTATTTATTTTGTTGTTTTGTATTCCCTGTTTGTTTTTATCTATTTTTGGAATGTTGCCATTTCAGATCACTGCCATTTAGGGAAAAATCCAATTTGGGTAAGTTTTGACTTATAAGAGCATATGTGCATTTTCGAGCTAGGTTTTGGGAGTTTTACATATGTAAAGATATGAGTGTAATATATGATTTTGGGGTAGAATTTCCCAAGGAATCCCGTGGTGCAATTTGTTTTGTCATTTGAGCAAGTTTGCAAAATGTCATTTCTGTCCCAACATGTCATTTTGTCATTTCCATATGATTTAATCTATGCAATATATGTGATACTTGTGAACATGAATATGCTAGTGTTTTGTGGTTACTAGGCCCTGGTATTTTTGTTTGGCATGATAAGCTTGTGGATAAGTGGGTTTCTTGCTGTTAACATGATAAGATAAAACCACTGGTTTCATGTCTAAAATTTTGCTAAGTGTTGAATGCTGTTATTTTTCTTGCTATGTTTAGAGGATGGTTCCCATGTATGTGATGTTCCTTTGAATTTGGGGCCTTAACATGTTTTGTTGTGCTCATCATACTCTACTAAATTGTGCTAAGAACTTGAGAATTAAACCTTGCATCATATTTAAAACCTGCTGTCAAGTTGCTATTATGTTAACATGTGTCCAGTTTTGCCTTACTAAATTTTGGCTAAGTCTGAGAATCTGTTGTAGAGGAAGCTGCCATGTGATCTGTGATGTGTTAGCTCTTGCTCATGCTAGTGTTTTGTTGTGGATGTTGCCCTCTATCACCCTGTTAATTTTCATGCCATGATATGCCCTCTAGCATATATAACTAATGCTGTCAATATGCCATCTGGTTAACTCAGATTCCAGAAAACTGGTATTTTCACTAAGTCCCTAAAAAAACTGATTCAACATGCCATCTTGTGAGCTTCATTGCTATTGATCAATGGTTCCTTTCAAGTTTGTGTAGATAGATGATTTGATAAGCATGTTGTAAAGTTTCTGTACATGCCTTGGTTTTGATTTAAGACCTGCTGTAGCTCTGGCTATGTGTGTGACAAGATGTCGTGTTGCTGTTTATGGACAGATTGTGTGCTTGAATGTTTTGTGACTTGTGGGAGCTATACTCCATTGTTTTGCTTGATATTTAGTTCTATTCTTACTAGATTTTCATTTCCTATCCAGTGGCATCCTTGGAACACCAAGGTATAGCCCAGAGATTGCCTCATGTTGTGTTTTGTCTCCGTTAACGTTCGTACCTTGCCGTGAGCGTATCGTGAGCTACGTTACTCCATTTGCAACGTTCTACATATGCACTTGCATCGTTTTTGCATGAAGCATCCATATTTGCCATGATCATGCATGTCCAAATAAGTAATATTGAGGTTCTATCCAGAATACTAAACAACTTAATAAATGCATGTGAAACATGACTTGCATAGGCTTGCCATGCTATATTCCTTAACATGACCATGAATCATCTTGTTTGTGCATTGCACCTCGCTGTTTGTTTATTTGGTGCTGTTCTCTTTGGGTAGACGCGAGTGTTGAGCCTGAGTACGAGGATCCCGGAGAGTACAACTACGAGGTCCCAGCTCTTTGTCCCTCTGAAGAACCAACAGGCAAGATAATCGTACCCGGATCCCGACACTATTTTTGCCTTGCTAGATGTCTCGCTTTTACCGTTATGTTACGTTACCTACCACTTGAACTGTCAGCCTCCCAATTTGCCATGAAAGCCTCTAACCCCCTCCACTACCCAGCAAAACATTGATTGGCTATGTTATCGCTGCTCAGCCCTTATCTTATAGCGTTGCTAGTTGCAGGTGCAAGCTTTCCATGTGTTAACATGGATTTTGTTTATATCACTCTATTTATTGTTATTTAAATTAATGCACATATATATCTGGCAACGGTGGAAGGCTAGGCCTTTTGCTCAGTGTTTTGTTCCGCTTTTGCCACACTAGTTCCGAGTACCGGTGTTATATTCCATATTTTGCGCTCCTAACATGCTCGGGGTTGTTATGGGGACCCCCTTGACCATTCGTTTTAGATTAAAACTTGTCTGGCAAGACCCAACATTGGTACTACATTTGCTAAACAACTTAATAAAATTGCATAGGGCATAGCTACCCCATGGATAATTAATCAACAACCCGGGCCAGTGCTCCGCATGAGTGTTGGTCCAAACTAGAGCCGTGTGCGGGGCCAACCTGGGGCAACTCGGGAGATGTCTATCAGGCCACTGTACGCTGTGCTTATCCGGTCGTGTCCTGAGAACGAGATACGCGGCTCCTATTGGGTTCGTCGACACGTCGGGCGGTCCTGCTAGACTTGTTTTACCTTTCTCGAATGTCTTGCGCGAGGAATTCCGGTTTTTCTTCGGCTATCTCGAGGTTGCGGTTTTTCAGTGGAATTGCCTAGGAAGATCACGAGATTCGTGGTCGAGGTTATTCTCGCGACGTGTGGTTAGTTTGTGATGGATGAGTTGGAGCACCCCTGCAGGGTTTAATCTTTTCGGAAAGCCGCGCCCGCGGTTATGTGGCAACTTGTTAATTTGTTTAACACCCGGTTATAGTTAACTTGAAGTAAACTCAAATAAAATACACCAACTGTGTGCGTAGCCGTGACTGTCTCTGCTCGTGAACATGAACCGAGAGAGAACACGGTGGGGTTATGATTGACGTAAGTAGGTGATTAGGATCACTTAGTGATCATGCTAGTTCACGCCCGTCTCTCGTAGGCCACCATAATTACATTCATGCTCTCGTAAGTTAGCCACCAAATACATGCTTAGCGCTTGCTGCAGCCTCACCACTTAACCAATTCCTTACCCAATGGCTTACATAGTTTCGGTACCCGGGTTATGAGATTGCTGAGTCCCTGTGGCTCACAGATTACAACAATACAGGTGCAGGTGTTGATGAGAACGTGCCAGAAGATGTGACTCGGCTCCACTGGGAGTACGACAAAGAGAGTAGACGTATGTATGTTACATATCCATACGAGTAGGGAGCTTCATGGTGGTGATCCCGGGATAGTGAGACAGTTTTACATTGCTTCTTTTATCGTTTGATTTCGTCCGTAGTCGGACCCTGTCTTCTGAATGATGTATGAATAATTTGTGTGAACTTGTAAGATAGCTTGTGGGGAGTGTAAGCCAACTCATATACTCATCTCTTCCTACATGTATTGCAATGTTTTACTGTACTTGCGAACGACGAGATGCGCTTCTATCCCCGTCGAGGCCACAAGCCTTAATAGGGATAGGACCGCATCTTGGGCGTGACAAGTTGGTATTCAGAGCCATACCGACCATAGGAGCCCCTTGCTTGATCGAACTTGGCCGAGTCGAGTCTAGTGAAAAACTATTTTGAGTCTAGTTATATCGGAGAGTAGGATTCTTTTACTCCTCTTCTATACTCTGGTAAGGTATTCGACTTAGGAATTTTAATTCTACTCCTCTTCTTGCTCAATTTTTTTTTAGGATCACGCGGGTATTTTGGAAACTATATGATGCCGATGTGACGGAGTTCTGTCTTGGTGCCTCCTGTCTGACTTGATTTCTTCCGGGGAGTTGAGCTCCGAGGGATTCTTGACACATCGTTATCGTTCAGTTTCCTTAGTATCTCAGGACGGAGGATGTTCGTAATTGCTTCAATACTTCTCGTGGCGAGATAAGATCGGAGTCACCCAGTACTGGGGAGGCGTCCGGGGTACTGCCATGTTTAGTATCATTGTGATTACGAGTGTCTGTGGTAGACGAGTTTGCGGAGTTTTCTTGAATTATGGTGTGGAAGGTTGCGGGTGCAGTTGAGCTGATTACCCTGGGTACGTTCCTGGGTCCGCA
This sequence comes from Elymus sibiricus, assembly GCA_039707655.1. Taxonomy (NCBI): domain Eukaryota; kingdom Viridiplantae; phylum Streptophyta; class Magnoliopsida; order Poales; family Poaceae; genus Elymus; species Elymus sibiricus. The sequence goes on from CM077669.1 coordinate 445,011,139, forward strand.
ACCCGAATGGCATAAACAAGAAAGACTTCGGAAATTCTTAGGTGGGAATTCCAGTAGTTCTTAGGATCATCTTCCGACAGATGTATAATGGTTGTACATTTGTTTCGAGCAACCTTAGCTCAATACTTTTGTGTTATTTCAAGTGGCTTCATGTTCTAATGATGTTATCAAGATCCTGCAGAAAGCGTTCTTACTATTTGCAGTTTGAATGCAATTGATGATATTCCGTTGCAATTTCTTTCAAGCCGTTGATTCAGCTTATCTCAATCATCTTTGTCAATGGTGTGCTGATATTCTGTCCATCTTCAGGATGGCGCCAGCAACTCGTGCGAATCAGGGTCGTGATGGGGAGCAGTCTGATCCTCCACCACCCCCACCACCACCTCCACCTCCGGAGGCTTGGCAAGCAGTGATGGCCGCAACCAATGCGAACACCCAGATGTTGCTCAGGTTGCTGCAGGAAAGAGAGCAGGGACAGCAAGGTCATCAAGGGAATTTTCAGAATCAGCCGCAGTTCGCAACTCTGAACCAGTTCCTCGCAAATCAGCCCAAGTCCTTCACCTGTTGTGAGCAGCCTCTCGATGCAGACGATTGGCTCCGTGACATGAACAGGCATTTTGAGTGCAGCAATGTCAGACCTGCGGACTACGTCAAGTTCGCGACTTTCCAGCTCAAGGGCCAGGCAGGAGATTGGTGGCAGCAGTACAAGGATTCCAGAGGTGATCGTGTTATCAGTTGGGATGATTTCTGTCGTGACTTCAGAGCTCATCATATTCCGATGAGCTTTGTCGAGGAGATGCGTGAGAAGTTCAGGAATTTGAAGCAAGGAAGCAAGTCTGTCTATCAGTATAACATCGAGTTCCAGAATCTGGCCCGCTATGCTAAGCAAGATGTTCCCGATGAGAAGTCAATGATTTATCAATTCAGAGGTGGTCTCAAGGATGAACTTCAGCCGGGTCTAGTCCTGCAAGAGCCTCGTGAGTTTGATCAGTTCTACAACATGGCTCTAAAGGTCGAGGCATCTCAGCTCAGGTTGGAGAATTCCAGGAAGCGATTCAGAGACACCAACTCTTCTTCTTCCAGCTCTCAGATTGCTCCGAAGCAGCAGAAGTATTGGGTTCCTCCTCCTCCTCCGTTTCGTCCCCCTCAGCAGCAGAGGCAGTACGGTGGTTGTGGTCCTTCCCACCCGCCCAACTCAGGTTTTCAACAGAGGCCTCAGGCTCCCAAGTCAGCAAATGCTCCTCCTCCAGGCAACTTCCGTCCGCTCTCAGAGGTTACTTGTCACAAGTGTGGTCAGAAGGGCCATTACTCCAACAAGTGCAACAACCAGCGGCGTCTTCCGCCTCCTCCTCCTATCAGGCCCCCAGGCAGTGCTATGGTGAAGCACAATCCCAAGTCAGTCAGAGTGAACATGGTGAATGCAGCTGAAGCAGAGGATTCTTCTCAAGTGATTATGGGTAATCTCTTGGTTAATTCTATTCCTGCAAAAGTTTTGTTTGACACTGGTGCATCGCATTGTTTTATGTCTCGCCCGTTCTTTGCTATGCATGAGTTCTCTTGTCAAGATCTGCTTAGACCTGTATCAGTTGTCTCTCCTCGGAAATTAATGAATTCCAACTGCATTGTTCTGGATGTCTCTATCAAGATGGGCAATTATTCTTTTCTGGCCTCTCCAATTGTTCTCGGCAAGCCTGATATTGATCTCATTCTCGGCATGGATTTTCTTGCTATGAACAAGGCTAATATTGATTGCAAAGCTAAAGAAGTCCAATTGACTCATCCTTCTGAAGATGTGATCATTTTCGCTGCTCGCGATGACACAATTCGTCTATTTTCTCTCAATGAGAAGGGTGAAATTTCTGCCATCTCTCAAATTCCCGTTGTCTCGGAGTATGAAGATGTCTTTCCAGAAGAGTTGCCAGGAATGCCTCGTCACATGCCAGTTGAGTTTGTGATTGAACTCTAGCCTGGAACTGAACCGGTGTGTAAGCTTCCTTATAAGCTTGGCCCCGAAGAGCTGAAAGAATTGAAGAAACAGCTAGATGAACAAGAGCGTCTGGGTCTGATCAGACCAAGTTCTTCACCTTGGGGTTGTGGTGTTCTGTTTGTCAAGAAGAAGGATGGCACAGACCGGCTATGCGTCGATCACCGTCCATTGAATAAGAAGACAATCAGGAACAAGTATCCACTTCCCAACATCAATGAGTTGTTTGAGCAATTGAAAGGTGCCAAGGTTTTCTCGAAGTTAGATCTCCGTATGGGCTATCATCAAATCCTCATTCGTGAAGAAGATATTCCAAAGACTGCTTTCAGGACGAGTTTTGGCTCTTATGAGTACACCGTCATGTCTTTTGGTCTAGCAAATGCGCCTCCGACCTTCTCCAGAATGATGAACTACATATTCTCTCCTTTCAAGAATGAGTTTGTCTTGGTCTATTTGGATGATATTCTCGTGTTCTCGGAGACTGAAGAAGAGCATGCAGAGCATCTCAGGCTTGTGCTTAACAAGCTTAGGGAACATCGGTTTTATGCTAAGTTCTCAAAGTGTGAGTTTTGGCTCAATGAAGTGGTGTACCTTGGGCATGTCATCTCTGCCGAGGACATTAAAGTGCACCCTGAGAAAGTTGAGGCAATTGTGAAGTGGGAGCCTCCTCAGAATGTCAAGCAGCTTCGTAGCTTCCTTGGCCTTGCAAGCTATTGCAGAAGATTCGTCGAGAACTTCTCTTAGATCGCTAAGCCTCTGTCCAACCTCCTTCAGAAGAATGTCAAGTTTCTGTGGTCTCCTGAGTGTGATGTGGCGTTCAATACACTCAAATAGAAGCTGACTTTGGCTCCAGTTCTTGTTCCTCCCTAGCAATCCAAGCCTTTCCAAGTATTTTGCGATGCTTCTCTCCAAGGTCTCGGTGGCGTTCTCATGCAAGATAAGAAGATTGTGGCTTATACCTCGCGACAGCTGAAGCCTAGTGAGAAGAACTACCCCACTCATGATCTTGAGCTGGCGGCAGTTGTGCATGCTCTGATGACGTGGAGACATTTGTTGTTGGGAAGACCAGTTGAGGTGTTCACCGACCACAAGAGCTTGAAGTATATCTTCACCCAACCCAATCTCAATCTTCGGCAGTCTCGTTGGGTGGAGATGATCGAGGACTTCAATCCGAGTATTGAATATACTCCTGGAAAAGCAAATATCATTGCAGACGCGCTGAGCAGGAAGGCATACTGCAGCAGTCTTATTCTCAAGCCTCTTCAACCCGAGCTTTGCGAAGCATTCCGCAAGCTCAATCTCCAAATTGTTCCTCAAGGTTTCCTTGCCAATCTTCAAGTCTCTCCGACTCTAGAAGATCAGGTTCACCAAGCCCAGCTTCTTGATGCTATGGTAAAGAAAGTGAAGAAAGGTGTGTCCAAGAGCATTCCAAAGTATAAGTGTTTCCGTGTTGATGACAAAGACACCCTGTTCTTCGAGGACCGTCTGGTGGTTCCGAAAGGTGATCTCAGGAAGGTTATCATGGATGAAGCACATAATTCCCTCCTCTCAATTCATCCAGGAAGTTCCAAAATGTATCAGGACCTCAAGCAAACCTTCTGGTGGACTCGCATGAAACGTGAGATTACTCAGTTCGTGAACGACTTTGATGTTTGTCGCAGAGTGAAGGCAGAACATCAACGTCCAGCAGGCCTCCTTCAGCCTTTGCCCATCCCAGAGTGGAAATTCGATCATGTTGAAATGGATTTCGTCACTGGGTTTCCTAAGTCCAAGAGAGGGAATGATGCTATCTTCATGGTTATCGACAAGCTCACCAATGTTGCCCACTTCCTTCCGGTCAAAGAATCTATCTCGGCAGCTCAACTAGCAGAGTTGTATACGTCAAGGATAGTTTCTTTGCATGGTGTTCCTAAGCTCATATCCTCAGATCGTGGAAGCATCTTCACTTCCAAGTTTTGGGATTCCTTCCAGACTGCAATGGGGACCAATCTCCGTTTCAGCACAGCTTTCCATCCTCAGACTAGTGGTCAAGTTGAGAGAGTCAATCAAATCCTCGAAGATATGCTCAGAGCTTGTGTGATTTCTTTTGGCATGAAGTGGGAAGATTGCCTCCCGTTTGCTGAGTTCTCATACAATAATAGCTTCCAAGCAAGTTCCGGCAAAGCTCCTTTCGAGATTCTCTATGGCAGAAAGTGCCGCACCCCGCTCAATTGGTCTGAAACCGGTGAGCGTCAAATCCTTGGTAATGACATGATCATTGAAGCAGAAGAAATGTGCCGTGTCATTCATGCAAATCTCAAAGCAGCTCAATCCCGTCAGAAGAGTTATTATGATAGCAAGCATCGTGACATGACCTTTCAAATCGATGATTTTGTCTATCTCAGAGTGTCTCCCATGAAGGGCACTCAACGCTTTGGCATCAAAGGGAAGCTTGCTCCACGCTTCGTGGGTCCTTTCAAGATTGTGGGCAAGAGGGGTGACCTTGCCTACCAACTCGAGCTTCCTCCCAATTTCGCAAATGTGCATGATGTGTTCCATGTCTCTCAGCTCCGGAAGTGTTTCAAGACTCCCAAGCGCACCGTTGATCTCCAAGAAGACCTATCCTATCATGAGCATCCAGTTGCTATCCTTGAAGAAATTGAGCGTAAGACTCGCAACAAGTCAATCAAGTTTCTAAAGGTGAAGTGGTCACATCACTCCGACAAAGAAGCCACTTGGGAACGAGAGGACCATCTCCGTTCTGAATTTCCTGAATTCTTCCGTTCCTAGATCTCGGGACGAGATCCTCATGTAGTGGGGGAGAGTTGTAACAGCCCAAGTGTAATCCTTGCAAATTGTAATATATTTCTCATGTGTGACCTTCTATGGATGTTATCAATGCCATTATGATTTGAGTTTCATCTTGCCTCTAGTCATTTCATGTATCATAGTCATCTCATGCATCATGCCATCATGCTCATCATACCAAGTGCATATTAATTATTGCCATGCTTGTGCTTGTGATTGTTGTGATGTGAGTGTTGGTGTTCTGGATGTGTGGTATGTGTGTGCATCCTGGTTTTCAAAACCCCTCCACTTTCCTCTAAACCATCACCACCTCTCTCATGTCTAATTTATGCAACATGCGATGTTTTTGCTTGCTAATTAAATTCTGTAAAAATGTTGATCCCCTCTAATATATTCTGTTATGATTTGTTAGTCTACTCTCAACCATGTTTTATGCTTTTTCATTTTCAAGTCTTGCAAAAACAGATTGCATTCTATTAAAATATGATTTTATTTTGTTACTCCAAAAATGCCTTTTTCATTTTTATTAAATAGTATGCATTTTTGTGAACCCAAAAATGTATTTCTTTTTCTTTAAAAACTTCTCTCTCTACCTCTGTGATTCTTGTTGTCTCTGGCTTATTTAAAAATGGGGAGGGGTTTTGATTTCTGCCGAGATAGAGAGAGAGGAGGTTCTCTGGGCCTCCGCAGCCGTAGCCCAGCAAGTCTTCCGCAGACGCAGCCCAGCTAGCGCCTCCACAGCCCGCTCGCTCGCTCGCTTTCCACCCTGGCTCCGCGCGGCCCCACCTGTCGGCGCCCATAGGCGTTCGCTCGTCGCCCTCCCTTTCCAGCTCCCCCTCAGAGAGAGCGCGCGTAGGGGCCCCGCCATGGCCGTGGTGGCGAGGAGCGCCGTGCCTCCCGGGCCTATAAGAAGCCCTCGGCGTCCGTGCTCTTCTCCCTAGGGTTTCCCCCTTTCTCCTCCTAGCCGCCGCCGCCTCCTTCCCCCCTCTTTTTCTTCCGGTGAGCTCGAGAGGGAGAGAGGTTCAGAAGGTTCAGGTAAGTTCAGAGAGCTGCCGTTGCTCGTCGTCGTCTTCATCGCCTCCGACGTCAGGTTCCGCGTCTTCCGAGATGTCCTGGAGCTCGCCAGTGCCTTCCGCGTCCCGTTCCCGGCGTTAGGGAGGCCGGAGCGTCCCCGCGTTGCCTCCCCGTCATCGCGTCGTGCGGGTGGAGCTGCGCTTCATCAGGCAGCACCAGCTCATCGTCTTCGCCTTCGCCGCGTCCTCGAGCAGCCCCGCAGTGAGCATCGCCGTCTCCTTCCCCCTCTCTGTCTCACGCGTAGCCCGCTTAGTCGTGTCCCTATCGTCGATTCGCTGTCGTCGCCATTGTCGAGCCAAGCGCAAGCTCGTGCTCGAGCTCCTCGCTGCCGCCGCGTTCAGTTAGAGTTGGGTGCGGAAATGGGTTCGCTTCCGTGCTCGCGACCTCCGCCCATGCCCGCTGTCCTCGATTGCCGTCGCCTCGCCGGGAATTTCGTCGCCGCCGTGTCTCTGTCGCCGGTCAGAGGGGAATGCCCTTGGTGTTTTCATTTGTAGCGTAGAGCCACTCCTCTGTTAAGTACCGGCTCGATAGCGTAGTGGTAGCGGCTCGCCGTGTCGACCGAGAGGTCCGGGGTTCGATCCCCCCCGGCCCTTTTTAATTTTTCGGTGGTGGCACTGTGTGTGTGTTTGCCCAGTGTGTGTTTGCTCTGTGTGTGTGTGTGTGTGTGACAGGTGGACCCTGTGGGGCCACCCTGTCATACTCAGGGAGGGGCCTGGCTCACTGCCAGTGGGACCCCTCCCCTTTTATTTATTTATTTTGTTGTTTTGTATTTCCTTTTTGTTTTTATCTATTTTTGGAATGTTGCCATTTCAGATCACTACCATTTAGGGAAAAATCCAATTTGGGTAAGTTTTGACTTATAAGAGCATATGTGCATTTTTGAGCTTTGTTTTGGGAGTTTTACATATGTAAAGATATGAGTGTAATATATGATTTTGGGGTAGAATTTCCCAAGGAATCCAGTGGAGCAATTTGTTTTGTCATTTAAGCAAGTTTGCAAAATGTCATTTTTGTCCCAACATGCCATTTTGTCATTTCCATATGATTTAATCTATGCAATATATGTGATACTTGTCAACATGAATATGCTAGTGTTTTGTGGTTACTAGGCCTTGGTATTTTTGTTTGGCATGATAAGCTTGTGGATAAGTGGGTTTCTTGCAGTTAACATGATAAGATAAAACCACTGGTTTCATGTCTAAAATTTTGCTAAGTGTTGAATGCTGTTCTTTTCTTGCTATGTTTAGAGGATGGTTCCCATGTATGTGATGTTCCTTTGAATTTGGGGCCTTAACATGCTTTGTTGTGCTCATCATACTCTACTAAATTGTGCTAAGAACTTGAGAATTAAACCTTGCATCATATTTAAAACCTGCTGTCAAGTTGCTATTCTGTTAACATGTGTCCAGTTTTGCCTTGCTAAATTTTGGCTAAGTCTGAGAATCTGTTGTAGAGGAAGCTGCCATGTGATCTGTGATGTGTTAGCTCTTGCTCAGTGCTAGTGTTTTGTTGTGGATGTTGCCCTCTATCACCCTGTTAATTTTCATGCCATGATATGCCCTCTAGCATATATAACTAATGTTGTCAATATGCCATCTGGTTAACTCAGATTCCAGAAAACTGGTATTTTCACTAAGTCCCTAAAAAAACTGATTCAACATGCCATCTTGTGAGCTTCATTGCTATTGATCAATGCTTCATTTCAAGTTTGTGTAGATAGATGATTTGATAAGCATTCTGTAAAGTTTCTGTACATGCCTTGGTTTTGATTTAAGACCTGCTGTAGCTCTGGCTATGTGTGTGACAAGATGCCATGTTGCTGTTTATGCACAGATTGTGTGCTTGAATGTTTTGTGAGTTGTGGGAGCTATACTCCATTGGTTTGCTTGATCTTTAGCTCTATTCTTACTAGATTTTCATTTCCTATCCAGTGGCATCCTTGGAACACCAAGGTATAGCCCAGAGATTGCCTCATGTTGTGTTTTGTCTCCGTTAACGTTCGTACCTTGCCGTGAGCGTACCGTGAGCTACGTTACTCCATTTGCAACGTTCTACATATGCATTTGCATCGTTTTTGCATGAAGGATCCATATTTGCCATGATCATGCAAGTCCAAATAAGTAATATTGAGGTTCTATCCAGAATACTAAACAACTTAATAAATGCATGTGAAACATGACTAGCATAGGCTTGCCATGCTATATTCCTTAACATGACCATGCATCATCTTCTTTGTGCATTGCACCTCGCTGTTTGTTTATTTGGTGCTGTTCTCTTTGGGTAGACGCGAGTGTTGAGCCTGAGTACGAGGATCCCGCAGAGTACAACTACGAGGTCCCAGCTCTTTGTCCCTCTGAAGAACCAACAGGCAAGATGATCATACCCGGATCCCGACACTATTTTTGCCTTGCTAGATGTCTCGCTTTTACCGTTATGTTACGTTACCTACCACTTGAACTGTCAGCCTCCCAATTTGCCATGAAAGCCTCTAACCCCCTCCACTACCCAGCAAAACATTGATTGGCTATGTTACCGCTGCTCAGCCCTTATCTTATAGCGTTGCTAGTTGCAGGTGCAAGCTTTCCATGTGTTAACATGGATTTTGTTTATATCACTCTATTTATTGTTATTTAAATTAATGCACATATATATCTGGCAACGGTGGAAGGCTAGGCCTTTTGCTCAGTGTTTTGTTCCGCTTTTGCCGCACTAGTTCCGAGTACCGGTGTTATATTCCATATTTTGCGCTCCTAACATGCTCGGGGTTGTTATGGGGACCCCCTTGACCATTCGTTTTAGATTAAAACTTGTCTGGCAAGACCCAACATTGGTACTACATTTGCTAAACAACTTAATAAAATTGCATAGGGCATAGCTACCCCATGGATAATTAATCAACAACCCGGGCCAGTGCTCCGCATGAGTGTTGGTCCAAACTAGAGCCGTGTGCGGGGCCAACCCGGGGCAACTCGGGAGATGTCTATCAGGACACTGTACGCTGTGCTTATCCGGTCGTGTCCTGAGAACGAGATACGTGGCTCCTATCGGGTTCGTCGACACGTCGGGCGGTCCTGCTGGACTTGTTTTACCTTTCTCGAATGTCTTGCGCGAGGAATTCCGGTTTTTCTTCGGCTATCTCGAGGTTGCGGTTTTCCAGTGGAATTGCCTAGGAAGATCACGAGATTCGTGGTCGAGGTTATTCTCGCGGCGTGTGGTTAGTTTGTGATGGATGAGTTCGAGCACCCCTGCAGGGTTTAATCTTTTCGGAAAGCCGCGCCCGCGGTTATGTGGCAACTTGTTAATTTGTTTAACACCCGGTTATAGTTAACTTGAAGTAAACTCAAATAAAATACACCAACTGTGTGCGTAACCGTGACTGTCTCTGCTCGTGAACATGAATCGAGAGAGAACGTGGTGGGGTTATGATTGACGTAAGTAGGTGATCTGGATCACTTAGTGATCATGCTAGTTCACGCCCGTCTCTCGTAGGCCACCATAATTACATTCATGCTCTCGTAAGTTAGCCACCAAATACATGCTTAGCGCTTGCTGCAGCCTCACCACTTAAACAATTCCTTACCCAATGGCTTACATAGTTTCGGTACCCGGGTTATGAGATTGCTGAGTCCCTGTGGCTCACAGATTACAACAATACAGGTGCAGGTGTTGATGAGAACGTGCCAGAAGATGTGACTCAGCTCCAGTGGGAGTACGACAAAGAGAGTAGACGTATGTATGTTACATATCCAGACGAGTAGGGAGCTTCATGGTGGTGATCCCGGGATAGCGAGACAGTTTTACATTGCTTCTTTTATCATTTGATTTCGTCCGTAGTCGGACCCTGTCTTCTGAATGATGTATGAATAATTTGTGTGAACTTGTAAGATAGCTTGTGGGGAGTGTAAGCCAACTCATATACTCATCTCTTCCTACATGTATTGCAATGTTTTACTGTAGTTGCGAACGACGAGATGCGCTTCTATCCCCGTCGAGGCCACAAGCCTTAATAGGGATAGGACCGCATCTTGGGCATGACAGCGACGCCACAGAAAGGGCTTGTATGATAAAGCAAACAACATGCATGCCACAGTCGGGCGTCTGTGCGACGCCACATAAAGGGCTTATATAAGAATATTCACAATGAGTATCCAGGAGGTAGAACCATCCCAGGAATACTCAATAATTCAAATAATATAAATGGTTAGTCCACAATAATAATAATCATAATCATCATTTGTCACACGTCATGATCAATGTTCCGGTTTAGAAGTTTTCCTCCGAAGAACGACACTAAGACCGACACTTAACCCATCCCAGAGTGTAGTCCTTAACCGCGGACACGGCTATTCGAATAGATATAAACTCTGCAGAGGGTGTACTCTTTACCCACGAGTAACGGATTCCTTTAGTCCACCGGGACTAATTCCGCTCATGGTCTTTGAGTTGAAAACACACCTGACCTACACACACCAGCTTAACTTACCGGTGCTTGGAATCACCCACGACACTCGTTAAGCAAAGGTCTAAGTGGGGAGGCTCCAACCTGCACGCAAAACAGGGGAGCTACCCCCTCGGACTCACCGAAACACCCATGCCCCCGGACCAAGTGACATGCCTACCAGGGGCCACTGGTATCTTTCACTGTGGCCTCTCTGTACGGTGTGTGCTAAGAAAGGGGTTGACAACTTACTAAACCGTACCCTACCTGCAGTAGGGACAAGTGGTAGCACGAAACAAGTATGGGGGTTACTGGCACAAGACTCGATCTACGGTCGACTCAGGAGGTTAAAGTGTTTCCTGCATGATTAGCATAATAAATATATTCCACACCAACAGGCAGAATCACCACTCATCATACCTCACCATGCCTTACTGATCATACTCGTCCCAACGAGATATCAGTATCAAGCTCATGTCTACCCAAGACAGAGACTTCTCCGGATTCCTTCCGATAGGCATGAAAGACAGACGAGGGTGAATACTGTCACAAGCATATTAATTCCAACAGCAAGGAATCTTCATCATGCACTCATGAGCATGATCATATCTTCACATGAAATAATACTTACTTCATGTCAACATGGAATGAAGTTTTATTTGTCACAACACACAACATATGTTATACCAAGGTTCAGAATGCTTGCCTTCAATGTGTAGGTAGTTAAGGTGCACTCCAAAACTTTTGAAAGTCTTTATCTTCACTCCAAATTCCTAATTTTGAAAATATTCTAATTAACACACAATTTAAAAACAGTACAAAAAGTTGTCTTGGAAAATTTTCAAATAAATATGAAAATAAACTAGGTGAAATTTGAGAGACCACAGAAAAAGAATCAAGTAAATCTGAGTTTTAGTTTAAAAGATAAGGCCAGTCAAACATGGGTCAAACTTCTGTTTTTAATAAAATCAGAAAACAAAAACGGTTTGGTAGGGCTTACGCTTTCCTGCTAGCGAAGACGTCATCAGTGGAATACGTCTCCACTTAAAACGCTTCGATAGAGCCTCGGGTCGCTGGCAGGTGGGGCCGTCGGGTCCACCGGTCATATTTAACCAGTCGACTTTCTTCATCCTCCCGCGGCCGAGCTTATGCAGAGCTCCGGTGACCATCGCCGGCGGACGGCGGCTCCTAGGGTCCTTGCGAGGACGGGAATGGATCCGCCACTCTAGGGCAGTTCTCTCGGTGGTCAACATGGCCGGAGGGGAGGGAGTACTCGTCGGCGGCGAGCGCCCGGGCGGAAGGCGTCTTCGGTTCAGTTAGGGAAAACCGACCTAGGGTGACTCTCAGTCGAAGCTAAGAGGTGGGTTGGCTCCGTGGGGTAGAGGTGGGTCGGATGGTGGCGACGGGGGAAGCTGGGGTGCTCTGGCTGCGACCAATTTTATCGAGGGGCGTCGGCGGCCGAAGTCACCGGGGGTGGGGAAAACGTTGGCGCCCGGCTAAATTGGAGCTAGGGGAGGCTTCGTTCTGCTTCTCTCATGGTGTTGACGAGCTCACGGGGTCCTGGGGGGGCTATTTATAGCACGGCAATGGCGCTTCCGCGGCGGCAACGGATAACTCCGGCGAACCGACGTTCTATTGCAAGGGGGCGTGTGGCGATGGCTGGCGGGGTCCGGCAGGGCGAGCGGATGAGAATCCACTGCTCAAGGGGCAGCTGGCGCGCTGGGGAGGCTTGGGCGGTGCCGTCCATGGCAGGCTCTGGCGGCGGCAGTGGCGGCTTGCGGGGGCGGCGCTGCGCTACAGAGGCTGGTGGGGAAGGTTGGTTGGGGGCTTGGCGCGACGCTGAGGGAAGCAGGGGATCCGGATAAGATTGGGGAGAGGCGGTAGGTGGGCGCGGCGGCTCGGGCGTCACACGTGCAAAACGCGCGCTCTGGCCACGCTCTACACATGCCCATCAAGTGCTCAACACAATGCCAGGGGTCGCTAAGGGTCTTATATGGGCATGAAACTTAACAGGATCATGCATTGGGGTTAAATAAGTCTAATAGACATGCTGGTTTGGCCAGGAATGCAACTTCCCAAAGTAATCTTTGGATCATGCCAAATCTAGCCATGCACTCTAGGTGTTTGACATAATGCCAAGGCCACCTAGGTGAATTCTCTGGCTACCAAAATTTCCAGGTTGAGGTCTCTTTAGGTGTAGGTGATGATGGCAAGGTTAGTTTGGGCAAAATAAAAACTTCCTAGTGCAAGTTTTGCAAAACTACAGTTCTGGACAGAAAATAAAGGCCATTATTGCATGTGTTTAAATTACTCTAATGTGGCTGATCTCCTAGACTTAAGGGTTTGGTAGGGCTCACTAATAGAAGGAAAAATACCAAGGGCATTAGGGCAAAATAAAGATGGGTTGTAGTACTAACTACCAAACTAGACCAGAATGAAGATGAGGATGGTTTGCTCAAAATTTCCAAAACACCAAGTTGGGTTTTTGCATAAAAGTGATCCAGGGACATCACATGACCTCTACAAATTTTTGAGGAATTTATAAATGGAGTTATAAAATAGTTGCAGTGCAAATGAGGCTCTTTAAAGGGTTAAATTGTTATTAAATGAATTAAAACTTGGCAAATTTTATTATCAAAATTATTCCACTGGTTTTACTAAGTGCAATTAAATGATTTAATAAAACATTCAGGCCACACAACATTATTCAAAAGTTTCAGATAGGAGAGAAGAATTTTTGAAATTCGGACAAAAAGAGTGGCTCTGAAATCACAAGAAAATCTAGAAAGTAGAGAATAATTATTTCAGGCAACATTTTATTTAATAAAACATTATTAAATTTTTGGGGTGTTACAATACTACCCCCCTTAAGAAAAATCTGGTCCTCGAGATTTCCTAAGGACGGTTTCAAAAATATTACTCCTACTATCATGCAACAATAACTCAAAAATTAAATATCCTGCTCACGCGATATGACGTGGCTATAGTGAGTGGGCAGATAATTGGTGCAACTACAGTGGGGTACTGGCGTTGCATGGAAAAATCTACGGTTGGGGAAACCGAGAGATTTCTACTTATGGCTACGGTAAATTTAGAATTGATAAAATTCTAAATTCCCAAATTATGCTGGCCGTACCCGAGTGCACAGTGCTTTCTCTGGCTGACAGGTGGACCCGGGGCCCACTGTAAGTCTCTTCTTCTACCTCTAGCTCTCATCTCTCCCTCTCTCTCACGCGCTTTCCCGCGCTTTCTCCACCGGCGTTGTCTAGCGCGTAGGGCATCTAGGCCGTACTGCGGTAGTGCGCGGCGTGCTAGCTGTCGGCGCAGCGTGCACTCACCTCACGGGCCAGTGTGTTGTCGGCACTGCTCGTGGATTCGCCTCTGAACACCGGCGATCGAGCGACGAGCGGCGCTGGTGGACTTCGCTCACCGTACACCGATCTCGAGCTATAAAATGACCGCGGTGCTTCTCTCTTCTTCCTCACACCTGGCCTCATTTCTTCTTCTTCTTCCTTCTCCTCCATTACTGTTTGCAGGAACTCGAGGCGAGGCTCTAATGGCGGAGGTGATGCCGGATTGGTACACGATCCTGATGTGCGGAGGGTTGGCGGCATTGCTTGGACTCTCCGTGCTCCTATGCGTGATGATCCATGATGATCGCCGTGATGCTGCTGCTCGAGGGTTGGCTCTTCGTGGCGGCGGTGATCATGAGGATTAAGTGTCGGTGTCGGGTGCTAACTGCTGTCAGTGTGCTGGAGGCAACTTCCACCAGAATAATTACCCACAATTTTCTCTTTCAGAAACTGTGGTGTGTTAGTGAGGTGACCAGTTAGGTGCAAAATGTGTACGTGGTTTTGCAATTAGTGCATGTGGTCGAGTGGTTGTGGCTGTGAGCCTGTTGTCGTGGTGCTGCGTGAATTTAAATCTATGTCACGGAAATTTTTTTTGTTGCAATAGCTCAATGAAAATCCCACCTCGGGATTTACTGAGAGCAAAAACAGTTGATCAAAAATCACAGCATTAAAAATTTACTCACATACTAGCGCAATCAAACAATTAATTCATAGCACAAACTTAGGATACAACGCATAAGCTACAACACAAAAATAATTGCTAGGCTAACAAACATAGAAGTGGCGTCTACGTCGTAAACGTAAAATATGCTGGGTCCTGAGAAAATGCCTCCGGCACTAGGGCACATTCTTCTTCTTCCGGAGGAAGCGGATTAACTAGTCGAAGAACACCCCTTTCCTGGTCTGGCCTTAGTGGTCTGCCAATGGCGATCTGAGGATTCAAAACAGCGAGGTTCTGGAGATAATCCATTACTTGCTGGGTCAAACGCTCTTGAGCGATGATGTACTGGGCAAGGTTGGCCAGTACTGGGTCCCTCTCTATTCGTCCACCGGGAAAAGATGCTTCTTCTTCGGGTGCTGCACGACTCGGGAAGTAATAATACCCCCTTTCGCTGGCATAGGGTACCGCGAATCGAAGGCGAGTAATCGCTTCGTACGCATAGATTTCCCCATGAAGGAGACTTCCGTTGGGTCTTGGTTTGTGTTCACAGGAGGGATGTGTACTACTGCCCAGTATTTCGAGGCAAATGGGGTGATTCTCGCTTTGAGCAGCTCATACTGGGGTGGATGGGTAGAACTCATGGTACTGCGGGTAAAGTCCCAATATATTTTAACAAAACTACCTGGGGTCGCATATGGAGTTCTCAGATGAATACTAGGGCTCGACATAGCAAAAATGGCTGTGAGAGCTGTGCACAAAGTGAGGGATGCTTGGTAAGGTCACGGAGTGGCCTCTTATATAGCATCAGGGCTAAGTTACCTATTGCGGTGTGGGGGAAATCTAGGTTGACGATTCTGCTCTATGGGGGGTCTGGGTCAAAGCTACAGATATACATATCTCACAAAAGTGATGTATTACTGTGGGTGTCGTCTGGGGTGGTTTTTGGTAGCTACGCCTGGAATTTAATATGTAACCGAACGCCAAAATTTATTTAGGCATGGATACTTGTGGTACGATAATAATGGCATACAAGCAAACTGCATTTTATTCATGGCGATTACAAGGTCACACTATTACATGGCGTAGAATACTAAGACTCGGTACTACTCGAGTGACTTAGTCTACCTCATTAATATCTAGTCGAGCATGCCTTGTGGACGTTGATGCTTCTCCTTGGGCTTCACCGTCGGGGTTTGCTGGATGGGGTTGTGCAGGGTCGGGGTAGCGATGATGACCATCACGGGGATTAGTGGTTACAATCCTGTTGGAGCGTGTCCCTAAAAGGCGCCGAAGCTCTTCCGGGGAAACAAATGCATTCCGGTCGGTTGCAGGGGCAGACCCCAAGGACTCGATCGGTTGTCCGAACAGCAAGACTGGGTTGTCGGCGTCGGGCACATCTTCTCCTCTTGCTGGGGCTCAACGGGCAAGTTCTCCACGAGCGGCGATCAGATCAAGAGTGACCTGATCGAACAATGCCTCTAGTGCACTTACATAGCGCACCAGATGCAGCAATGCAGGGTCTGTCTCGTGGTCTCTATTGGCAACCTGGGGCGGCCTATTGTATCCTTCGCGGCTGGGGTAGTAGTAGAACAAGCGGCAGTTAACTCTTGGCGACGGGTGCCGGAGTTGAACTATAGCCTCTCGAGCGGCTAACTGGATGGCTTGTGGCTCAAAGGAAGTTGTCCTTCCAGTGAACCTGTAGGGGCGTTCTGGCGCTATACCCCTACCATAGACGTGCACCGTGGCCCAGAATTGAGGATTCTCAGCACTCGTGTGCCCTTGGTACACAACATATTCTGGGGGCTCTTCTAATGCAAAGGCACGACGGGTGAGGTTTGCTAGCACGGTTACAAAATCCCCAAGGTTGGTTGCTGTGGTCTCATTGTGAACAATGGGGCCAGGCATCTTGGCTTGGTTTTTGGGGTAGAGGCTGTGCTGTGCAGGGTTGGGGCTAACGTTCCCTTTTATAGAAAAAGAAAACTGAGTCTTCCTTCGCACGCTTGCGAATGGGACAATTTAGGTGCCGGTCACTGGCACGTGATTGATGGGCTAGGCTGATAGGTTGGGCACCGACTGCCAAAAAGGTGTCGGGGACTGTGTGGGCTATCGTATAGGATAGGCTTGGCTGTGGTTAGGTTAAGGTCTGGTGGGTGGGTTAATCTAGGTTTATTGACCTGGCTAAGATAGGATTAGCCGACGGTCAACCTAGCTCTGATACCAAGGTTGTCAGGACCGGTTTTCCAGGATATTAATTTCCCAGTAAATGGCCCTTGTGCTCACCAGCCCCAGGATTACTGTTAGCTGATGAGACACAATCTTGATACAGAAATTCCCAGCAAAATACAATATTTGAAGTACACGACCAAAGTGGTCTCTGAGTACAACAAAAATTTTCTAGTGGTTGATGGCGGAAGTGGTTTGCGGATCATCAACGTCTATGGGACTCCATTTCCCACAGGAACAGCTGACCTGGATAACTCCTATCTTCGCGAGGCTACTATCATCGTTGCCTAGGTTCCAGGGCTGTCATCATTGCGCTCCTCTCCAAGCAAGAAATCTGGCCAAGACAATAGCCTAGGACAAGCCAGTGAGTACTTTGAATGTACTCGCAAACATCATGAAAATAGGTATAATATAATAGGTGAAAATTATGCACTGAAATAATCCACGATCACTTAATCAGTCATAAAATAATATTCAAGATGCACGCAAGTAGGTCATTCATATTAAACGTGAATAAGCAATCAGAGAATAAAAATAAAATAAACCGATCGGGTGTCTGAAGCGACGTCTCGAAAGGATAATAATATAAGGCAAGCCTCAGTCGAGCGTCTGAGCGATGCCACACAAAGGGCTTAGGAGGAAACTAAATAATATGCGTGCCACAGTCGGGCGTCTGAGCGACGCCACATAAAGGGCTTATAAGGAAAGATAAATAATCAGCATGCCACAGTCGGGCGTCTGAGCGACGCCACATAAAGGGCTTGTAAGGAAAACTAAACAATCAGCATGCCACAGTCGGGCATCTCAGCGACGCCACATAAAGGGCTTATAAAGAAAATAAATAACAAACGTGCCACAGTCGGGCGTCTCAGCGACGCCACATAAACGACGCCACCAAGTGACATGCCTACCAGGGGACACTGGTATCTTTCACTATGGCCTCTCTGTACGGTGTGTGCTAAGAAAGGGGTTGACAACTTACTGAACCGTACCCTACCTGCAGCAGGGAAAAGTGGTAGCACGAAACAAGTATGGGGGTTACTGGCACAAGACTCGATCTACGGTCGACTCAGGAGGTTACAGTGTTTCCTGCATGATTAGCATAACAAATATATTCCACACCAACAGGCAGAATCACCACTCATCATACCTCACCATGCCTTACTGATCATACTCATCCCAACAAGATATCAGTATCAACCTCGTGTCTACCCAAGACAGAGACTTCTCCGGATTCCTTTCGATAGGCATGAAAGACAGACGAGGGTGAATACTATCACAAGCATATTAATTCCAACAGCAAGGAATCTTCATCATGCACTCATGAGCATGATCATATCTTCACATGAAATAATACTTACTTCATGTCAACATGGAATGAAGTTTTATTTGTCACAACACACAACATATGTTATACCAAGGTTCAAAATGATTGCCTTTAATGTGTAGGTAGTTGAGGTGCACTCCAAAACTTTTGAAAGTCTTTATCTTCACTCCAAATTCCTATTTTTGAAAATATTATAATTAACACACAATTTAAAAACAGTACAAAAAGTTGTCTTGGAAAATTTTCAAATAAATATGAAAATAAACTAGGTGAAATTTGAGAGACCACAGAAAAAGAATCAAGTCGATCTAGGTTTTAGTTTAAAAGATAAGGCCAGTCAAACATGGGTCAAACTTCTGTTTTTAATAAAATCAGAAAACAAAAATGGTTCGGTAGGGCTTACGCTTTCCTGCTAGCGAAGACGTCATCAGTGGTCAACATGGGTTCCTTCCGAGGACGGGAATGGATCCGCCACTCTAGGGCGGTTCTCTCGGTGGTCAACATGGCCGGAGGGGAGGGAGTGCTCGTCGGCGGCGAGCGCCGGGGCGGAAGGCGTCTTCGGTTCAGTTAGGGAAAACCGACCTAGGGTAACTCTCAGTGGAAACTGAGAGGTGGGGTGGCTCCGTGGGGTAGAGGTGGGTCGGATGGTGGCGATGGGGGAAGCTGGGGTCCTCT
The DNA here is from genome assembly GCA_039707655.1 of Elymus sibiricus. NCBI lineage: Eukaryota > Viridiplantae > Streptophyta > Magnoliopsida > Poales > Poaceae > Elymus > Elymus sibiricus. Next base: position 445,029,661 of record CM077669.1, read on the forward strand.
GGCTGCGACCAATTTTGCCGAGGGGCGTCGGCGGTCGAAGTCACCGGGGGTGGGGAAAAAGGTGGCGCTCGGCTAAATTGGAGCTAGGGGAGGCTTCGTTCTGCTTCTCTCATGGTGTTGACGAGCTCACGGGGTCCTGGGGGGGGGGCTTTTTATAGCGCGGCAATGGCGGTTCCATAGCGGTAACGGATACCTCCGGCGAACCGACGTTCTATATCAAGGGGGCGCGTGGCGATGACTGGCGGGGTCCGGCAGGGCGAGCGGATGAGAACCCACTGCTCAAGGGGCAGCTGGCGCGCTGGGGAGGCTTGGGCGGCGCCGTCCATGGCAGGCTCTGGCGGCGGCTGTGGCAGCTTGCGGGGGCGGCGCTGGGCTACAGAGGCTGGTGGGGAAGGTTGGTTGAGGGCTTGGCGCGACGCGGAGGGAAGCAGGGGATCCGGATAAGCTCGGGGAGAGGCGGTAGGTGGGCGCGGAGGCTCGGGCGTCTCACGTGCAAAACGTGCGCTCTGGCCGCGCTCTGCACATGCCCACCAAGTGCTTGACACAATGCTAGGGGTAGCTAAGGGGCTTATATGGGCATGAAACTTAACAGGATCATGCATTGGGGTTAAATAAGTCTAATAGACATGCTGGTTTGGCCAGGAATGCAACTTCCCAAAGTAATCTTTGGATCATGCCAAATCTGGCCATGCACTCTAGGTGTTTGACATAATGCTAAGGCCACCTAGGGGACTTCTCTGGCTACCAAAATTTCCAGGTTGAGGTCTCTTTAGGTGTAGGTGATGATGGCAAGGTTAGTTTGGGCAAAATAAAAACTTCCTAGTGCAAGTTTTGCAAAACTACAGTTTTGGACAGAAAATAATGGCCATTATTGCATGTGTTTAAATTACTCTAATGTGGCTGATCTCCTGGACTTAAGGGTTTGGTAGGGCTCACTAATAGAAGGAAAAATACCAAGGGCATTAGGGCAAAATAAAGATGGGTTGCAGTACTAACTACCAAACTGGACCAGAATGAAGATGAGGATGGTTTGCTCAAATTTTCCAAAACACCAAGTTGGGTTTTTGTATAAAAGTGATCCAGGGACATCACATGACCTCTACAAATTTTTGTGGAATTTATAAATGGAGTTATAAAATAGTTGTAGTGCAAATGAGGCTCTTTAAAGGGTTAAAATGCTATTAAATGAATTAAAACTTGGCAAATTTTATTATCAAAAATATTCCACTGGTTTTACTAAGTGCAATTAAATGATTTAATAAAACATTCAAGCCACACAACATTATTCAAAAGTTTCAGATAGCAGAGAAGAATTTTTGAAATTCAGACAAAAAGAGTGGCTCTGAAATCACAAGAAAATCCAGAAAGTAGAGAATAATTATTTCAGGCAACATTTTATTTAATAAAACATTATTAAATTTTTGGGGTGTTACATTAATGATCTTAAGCTTATTAGTAAACATGCTTCCATGGTAACTACTCAAGTAGAACAAGTAAGGCACAAAATGATTTGCTTAATGAGATGAATGGTAAGAACAATGATCATTCTGTTAGAGTTGTGACTAGAGGTGGTAAAATGACTCAGTAACCTTTGTATCCTGAGGGCCATCCTAAGAGAATTGAGCAAGATTCTCAGAGAATTAATACTGATGCACCTGGTCGTCCCAGTAATAAAAGGAAAAAGAATGATGATAGGACTTTGCATGCTGCTAGTGAACCTGTTATAGATACACATGAAAACCCAAATGATATTTCTATTTCTAATGCTGAAACACAACCTGGTGATGAACATGAACTGGGTGATAATGTTAATGATGATGTTCATGTTGATGCTCAACCTAGTAATGATAATGATGTGGAGATTGAACCTGCTGTTGATCTTGATAACCCACAATCTAAGAATAAAAGATATGATAAAAGAGATTTCGTTGCTAGGAAGCATGGGAAAGAAAGAGAACCTTGGGTTCAGAAACCCATGCCCTTTCCTCCTAAGCCATCCAAGAAAAAGGATGATGAGGATTTTGAGCGCTTTGTTGAAATGCTTAGACCTGTCTTTTTGCGTATGCGCTTGACTGATATTCTGAAAATGTCTCCTTATGCTAAGTATATGAAGGATATTGTGACTAATAAAAGAAAGATACCGGAAGCTGAAATTTCCACCATGCTTGCTAATTATTCTTTTAAGGGTGGAGTACCAAAGAAATTAGGAGATCCAGGAATACCAACTATACCATGCTCCATTAAAAGAAACTATGTTAAAACCGCTTTATATGATTTGGGAGCCGGTGTTAGTGTTATGCCTTTCTCTTTATATCGTAGACTTGATTTGAATAAGTTGACACCTACTGAAATCTCTTTGCAAATGGCTGATAAATCAACCACTTTACCCATCGGTATTTGTGAGGATGTGCTTGTTGTGGTTGCAAACGTTACTATCTTAACAGACTTTGTTATTCTTGATATTCCCGAGGACAACAGCATGTCGATCATCCTTGGTAGACACTTTTTGAACACTGCAGGGGTTGTTATTGATTGCAACAAAGGCAATGTCACTTTTCATGTTAATGGTAATGAGCATACGGTGCACTTTCTGAAGAAACAGCCTCAATTTCATATTATCAACTCTATTGGAGAAATTCCAACAATTGCTATTGGAGGTTTTAAATTCCCTCTCCCTACTGTCAAGAAGAAATATGAAATAATCATGGTAGGGGACATGCCTGTCCCCGTTGAGGTAACTTAGTGTTATTCGAAAATTCTCCGGTTTCATGTTACTCGAAAGAAGTTTGTTAATAAGACTTGATCAACCTTGTTAATGAATTCCTTTTGACGGGCATGAGATGGATGAATTTAGAAAGCACAACCTTCTGTACCCAACTTTTACTTTATGTTGTTTAGAATAAATAAAGCAAAAATACTATTATACTTCTGTTTTCTGAATTATCCGTACAACAAAAAAATGACCTGGAAAAAAAAGATCTCCAAATGCCTCAAAATTTAGTATGAGTTTTTATAGAATATTTAAGAATAGTTGGCACTGAGAACACACCCGGGGGCTGCACCAGTGGGCCACAAGCCCAGGGGGCGCGCCCACCCCCCAGGTCGCGCCCTGGTGGCTTGTGGGTCCCACGTGCCCCCTCACTTATTCCAGCACCCATCCACTCCGTCATCCTCCATAAAAAATCCCACCATTGCTCAAACCCGTGTCCTAGCTCATCTTGCTGCCATATCCGATCTCCTTGTGCAAAGCTCCATTTGCAAAACTGTTTTGGGGGATTGTTCTTCAGTATGTGACTCCTCCAATGGTCCAATTAGTTTCTGTTCTAGTGCTTTATATATTGCAAATTTTTGCTGCTGTGGTGACCTTGTTCTTGAGCTTGCATGTTAAATTTGTATGGTCCCAAGTAGTTTTGATGCATGATTTAGCCTCTAGGCACTTATGGGAGTGGTTGCTTTGAATTTTGTTGAGTTTTGTTCACTTTTATTTTGAGTTACTAAAATTTTAGAAATTTTTCAGAGGAAGAAAGGTTGTTACCCACTAAGTATTTAGACTATGATAGTATGGTAGCACATGATTTCATTTCCAAAGACAATGACAAGCGGCTCATCTATAACCTAGTATTCAGCCAGGGTACCTGTCAGATTATTACTTTGCCTGCACCTTGTTTGTTCGATAGTTATTCAGGCAGGTACATTATTATGCCCGACGATATTTATGCATACTGGGAGCGGACTCGATCCCCAGTTCCTGAGCCAGAACCATCACTTGACCCGTACGAGGAGTCTGTTTATCAGTGGGAGCCACAAGAGCTTGCTAACCAGTGGAACCCTCAGGATCCTCCTCAGTACCCAAGAGAGGGTTACTTTGATCCATGGGCATAGACCAACTTAGGCCAAAAGCCTAAGCTTGGGGGAGTACGTATTTCTCACCGACATTACATTCATGTTCACACACTCATTCCAGTTGTCGGTGTTCATACTTTTTCATTGTATTATCCATGTTAGTTTATTTATTTTTCTCGCTTTCTTCTTGTGTGTCAGAAAAACCTTAAGAAAACAAAAAAAATTAGCTCTAGTTTTACTTTCTAGTATGTTTAGTTGTAGTATTAAAAGAAAACCCAAAAAGATTTCTCGTTCTTGTTTTGCTTGTTGGGAGCTTTCCTGTGTAAATAGTTTTTCTCATTCTTGTTTTGAAATTCTTTTCTTTGGGTCGAGAGGAGAAGACCACTATGAAAATGTTGAGTGGCTCTCATATGCATTGTTGTTTATCTTACAGAGAGCCCATATTACCTTTTCTTCTTCTTTAAATAATTGTTTGCAGATTCCAACTTAGTCCAATGCACGTGCACTCTTATTATTATTCACTCCGTTCGGTCATGCAAGTGAAAGGCAATAATGACGATATATGATGAAGTGATTGAGACGGAGAAAAGCTGGTACAAACTCGACCTATTTTGTTTTTGTAAATATGATTAGCTCATCGTTCTAGATTCAGCTCATTATGGATGAAACATGTTTGCAATGAAAATTAGAGAATATAGTTACTCATGCCATTCTTAATTAGCTAAGAGTGTATAATGGTTTGTCTTGAGTGCCAACATGCATTTTAAAATGGTTGTGATGTAGTATGATAGGATGGTATCCTCCTTTGAATGATTCAAGTGGCTTGACTTGGCACATGTTCACGCATGTAGTTGAAACAATATCAACATAGCCTCCACGATATTTATGTTCATGGTGATTTATATCCTACTCATGCTTGCATTCAATGTTGATTAATCTCAATGCATGTTTATGACTGTTGTCGCTCGCTAGTTGGTCGCTTCCCAGTCTCTTGCTAGCCTTCACTTGTACTAAGCAGGAATACTTCTTGTGCATCCACTTCCTTAAACCAAAAGTTGTTCCATATGAGTCCACCATACCTACCTATATGCGGTATTTACCTGCCGTTCCAAGTAAATTTGCATGTGCCAAACTCTAAACCTTCAAATAATATTCTGTTTTGTATGCCCGAATCGCTCATCTTGTGACTAGGGGCTGTTAGTATCTTCCATGCTAGGTGGGTTATTCTCACGATGAGTGTTTATTCACTTGTCATTCACGAGAAAGTGGCTGGTATTCGGGATGCCCAGTTCCATGCTCAAAAATCAAATCAAAATATAATGAAACAAAACTCCCCCAGGATTGTTGTTTGTATGGACGGTACCCGTGGATTCAGCTAGCCGTGGAGTGTGTTTGATTGGTGGAGGGGGAGTAAAATCTTTATCATTCTGTTTGGGAACCGCCTATAATGTATCTAGCATGGAAGATACCGAGATCTCTTGGTTGTTATGTTGACAATGAAAGCATACCACTCAAAATTTTATTCATCTCTGTTTTAAAAGCTCAAGCTCTGGCACCTCTGCAAATCCCTGCTTCCCTCTGCGAAGGGTCTATCTATTTACTTTATTGCTGAGTCATCATCCTCTTATACAAAGCACCAGTTAGAGAGCACCACTGTCATTTGTATGCACTGTTATTAATTGATATTGAGTATGACTATGACTGGATCTCTTTTACCATGAATTACAATGTCTAGTCAGTCCTTGATCTTCAGGGGTGCTCTGCATTTATGTTTTGCGGTCTCAGAAAGGGCTAGCGAGATACCATTTTGTTATATCATATCATGATTGTTTTGAAAAAGTGTTGTCATCCGAGACTTATTATTATTGCTCGCTAGTTGATTATGCCATTGATATGAGTAAATGTGAGACATAAATGTTATTGTGAATATGGTTAGTTCATAATCTTTGCTGAAAGCCTGAATGCTCACTATACATATTTGCAACAACAATATCAAACAGAGTTTGTAAAAGTTTTTCTTTGTCACTTTCAGTTTGTCAACTGAATTGCTTGAGGACAAGCAATGGGTTAAGCTTGGGGGAGTTGATACATCTCCATCGTATCTACTTTTCCAAACTCTTTTGCCCTTGTTTTGGACTCTAATTTGCAGGATTTGAATGGAACTAACCCGAACTGACGCTGTTTTCAGCAGAATTGCCTTGGTGTTATTTTTGTGCAGAAATAAAGGTTCTCGGATTGACCTAAAAATTTACGAAGAATATTTTGGGAATTAATAAAAAATATTGGTGAAAGAATCAATCAGAGGGGGTCCACCCATTGGCCACAAGCCAGGGGGCGCGCCCCCTAGGGCGCGCCCTGACAGCTTGTGGGTCCCATAGACCTCCTCTGCGCCCGCGTGTCAGGGGCCACTGTGGCCACGCCGGGGCAGGTAACGGGGGTCTCGTCTTGTCGCCGTACTGATGCGCAGAGAGACGGGACGGGAGCTGGTCCGTCCAAAGGTCAGCGGGAGAGCCGGCGTGGAGGCAGCCGGCCCCAGGTGAGCCGGCAAAGGACGTGTCGGCTGTCCGCCAGCCGGCCTCGAGGGAGCCGGTGGCGGGCCTGCCGGCTCCCCGCCAGCCGGTCCTGAGGCAGCCGGTGGCCCGCCAGCCGGCCGCAGACCAGCCGACGGTACTGTTTTTTCTTCGAGCGGGGGAAGGACCCCATAGCTTTGGCTTACCCAGGGGTAATAACCCCGCCAGTAGTCCCCGAAGCCGGCGGGGGCCCACGTCTGCCTGACGAGGGGGAGCCGGCGGCTTCCCCCAGGCGGTGTTTTATCCTCTGCGGAGGGCCAAACGGCCGGGCAAGGCGGCGGCCGCCCCCGACGCCTCGGGCCCCGTCACGCCGCCCCGGGCCCCGCGCCGGTTCGCGGCGTGCCACGCGGGGCGTAATGAAGCCATGGGGCCCGCGCGCGTGGGCAGACGGGACGTTGCGCAGGGCCTAGCCCGCTAGGCCACGGGCGTAGCCCAGTAGGCCTCGGGCCGCAGACCGAGATCTTCTGCGCCTAGATCGCGGCGGCCGCGACCCGAGGCGCCCACGATCTCGTGGATATCCCGGGGGAGTGGGCGCAATTAATCCCCACCTCCCCCAGGCGTCGCCCCCATATTTAAACGGGAAGGGCGAGGGGCGGAGGCAGTTGCGCTCTCCTCGCTCCCGTCGTCTTCTTCCTCTTTGCCTTCTGCGCCTGCCTCGCTCTCGCCTCGCGCCGCCGCTCCGCCCGCTCGCCGCTGCAGCGCCGCCCACCTTCTTTCTTGTGCCCGATCGCCGCGGAGAGGGCAGGCAGGCCCTCCGGCAGCTGGGATGGGTCGTTCATCACCGAGGAGGACATCGAGCGCCTCCGCAGCGCCTGGATGCTGCCGTCGGAGGACCGCGTCGCCGCCCGTCCGCCGGGCGGCGAGGTGGCGCCCGTCCCCTAGGAGGGAGAGTTCGTGGTCTACGCCTGGCATTTCTCACGCGGCTTCGGTTTGCCGGTGAGCCAGTTCTGCCGCTTCTTCATGGACATGTTCGATCTTCAGCCACACCATCTCGGCCCCAACGCCGTCCTCCAGCTCTCGAGCTTCGTGACGCTCTGCGAGGGCTACCTCGGCCTCCTCCCCTTCGTGGAGCTCTGGAGGAAACTCTTCTACCTCAAGGCCTTGAGGAACACCGACGGGCCGTACGCCTGCGGGGGCGCAGTGATATGCGTCCGGGGTCCTTTGTTCCCCAAGCTTACCCTCGTCGAATCCGTCAAGGGGTGGCACCAGACGTTCTTCTACGTGAAGAACGTCGACCCGGCGCGGGACTACATCCGGCTGCCGGCCTTCGTCAACGCCCCGTCGTCCGGGCTCAACTGGACGGGCGACGGGCCGTTCGTGGAGGTCCACGCGGAGCTGGCCCGGCTCAAGGCCATGAGAGCCGGGGAGGGACTGGTCGCAGCCGATCTGGTGGCCGCCTTCATCGACCGCCGGGTGCTGCCCCTGCAGCAGAGGCCGCACCGGATCTGCGACATGTCGGGCCGGCGGGACCCCTGCCGGCTGTCCACCATCGAACGGACACCGTCCCAGGTGGCGAAGCGGGTGAACGCCATCACCAACTTCAAGCTGAAGCCGGGGACCTGGGGGTTCGGCAAGCCGCCGTACAACTGGCACGACCCGGCGCCCCTGGTACGCCCCGCCGCGGTAATACTCTCCCCCCGTTGTGTCTTCGCCAGTCCCCTCCCCGACTCACATTCCGTGGTGACCGCAGCACTCCGTGCGACAGAATACGCCGGATGGCCCGCACCCCCAGATATTCGAGGCGGAGCGCGCCGAGTCCGACGCGGAGGACGTCGAGCCGGGGGGCGGCGTCGAAGAGGGAGTCGACTCCTCGGGACAGGCCGAGGCAGGGGGCGACCCGGGAGCCGGCGGGTCCCGACCGGCTGGTGAGTACCCCTCCGGCCCCACGATCAAAGATTGGAGCGATGACGATGACGATGATGGTGATGTCCGGATCCTGGACGCACCTCCCCCCGCAGTTTAGAGGAGTCCGCGTGGGCGGAGCGAGGAGCGGCCGACGCGCAGCCGGGCGGCCGGGCCTTCCTGTCGGGAGAAGAGGCCGGCTCAGGAGGAGCTGGTGGCCCAACCGCCGGCTCGCAAGCGGGTGAAGGCGGTCACGGCGAAGCCGCCGGCACGGGCCAAGCGGGTCCTTCCCATCGTTGCCGGGTAAGTATTTTGATTCTTGGAGGTGTTTCTCTTAGTTAGTTTCGTGCCGGCAGGCGGCTGAGCGTTTGCTCGTTCCAGGGATCCCATCGAGCTCCACGATGTGGAGTCGACGGCCAGCCCGGTGGAGCCCGCCAGCCAGCTGGCCCTGGAGCACGCGGCCACGCAGCGGGAGGAGAGGAGGAGGCAGGCAGAGCTGCGAGCCTCGAAGTCAGGAGTCCCGGGTGGGACTGCGCACTCTAGGGCTTCAAGCGGTAGGAGGCGGAGGCGGTCCGCGGAGCCCGCGCGGGCATCGGATTCGGCGGCGCAATCGGCTCGCAAGTCGAGACCGTCGTCGAGCGAGCCACGGGGGGCGGGCGCGGAGGCGGTCGGGACTTCGACCGGGGCGGAAGTGGCCCGACCGGGGGGAGCAAACCCCGAGCCGGCACCGGAGGGGCCCCGGCAGGCGGAGGCGGTGGTGATGCCGCCCGCGGTCGTCGTGCCGGAGGCCCCGGCAGCGCCGGAGGCGGCGCAGGAGGCGGCGCCGGGGGTGCCGGCCACGGAGACTGTTACGCCGGCCGCCGCGACCGTCCCGCCGAGCCGGACGGGAGCGGGGGCAGCGGCGCCGGACGTGGGGCAGTCGGGAACTGATTCTCGAGCCCTTGTGGTCAGCGACCGCCCCCCGGCAGCCGGCGACGCGGCGGATGCCGGAGCGAGCGGCGGGGGGAGCCGGTCCGGGAGGACCATGCTGGGGGTGAACAAGGACTGGGAGGCGCTGGCCCGCGTCCCAGCCGTCCTGCCCGCGTCGGTTGGCGGCCCGGTCCCGACGCTCGACGAGCTGGGCAGCGTCCTAGCGCGGTGCCACGAGGACCTGGCCAAGTTTGCCGAGGTGGCCGACACCGCCCTGCAGCGCGCAGAGGTAAACCTTCTTGGTCTTTGTCGAATTTTCAATGGGGGCGCGCGAGCGCACCCACTGGGTGTAGCCCCCGAGATGCGGGCCGGCTGACCGGCTGCGAGGCAGCCGGGCCGGATCTTCCTTTGCATTTTCTTGACTGGTTTCTTGGAGCAGGCAGGGAACTCCAGGCGGCGGGAGCTCTTTGACGAGGTGGTCGCTATCCACAACCGCGGCAAGCGCGGTTATTACCGTCTGGAACAGGAGCTGAAGAAGGCGCAAGGTACGTCAGTTCCAGTGGGGGCGCGCGAGCGCACCCACTGGGTGTAGCCCCTGAGAGTCGGGCCGGCTGCTCGGCAGCCGGCACGGGTCTTGTGAGTTTTGCTGATTGCGGCCGATGCTTCTGCAGGGGACCTGGACGCCCTGACCTCCATCCGGGAGAAGAGGGATGAGGTGGCCGCCGAGCGGGACCGGCTGGCGCCGAACGTCCAGGCGATCACCTCGGAGCGCGACCGGCTGGCCGGCCTGCTGGTGGACGGGCAGGCGGCCCAAGAACTCCTGAGGGAGGAGCTGCAGCGGGAGGTGACGGCCAAGGAAAAAGCCGTCAAGGAGGCGGCCGATGCCGCCCAACGGACCGCCGCTCTCGACGTCAAGGTCACCCACCTTGAGAAGGCGCTTGAGGCGCGCAGCGCCGCCCTTGCCCAGGCGGAGGAGGCGCTGACATGCGAGAAGGAGGCGAGGCTGCAGTTCGCCATCGAGATGGACGACGCCTTTCAGCGTAAGTTTTGATCTTCCTCCTAGCCGGCCGTGTTTTCCTTGCCTTTGGGGTGTTTTCTGATTCCTTTCTGATTCCAATTTTCTTTCTTTAGAGCGGTTCCCGGAAACCCAGCGCTACGCCGAGCGAATTGTGGCGAGGCACCGGGGGGATCTGTAGCGGCGCTGCGAGAGCGCGAGGATGGCGCCGGATGGGACGTGGATGAGCTTGCGTTGGCCGTGGAGAACCGGCTGATCTACCTCCAGCGTAGCGTGGAGCGGCTGAAAGCAGCCGGCATGATGGTGATCGCCGCCTTGTGGCCGGGTCGTGAGGCCCCGGAGAGCCGGGTGGCGCTGTGGCTGGAGAACGCCAAGGCCCGGCTCGAGGTCTGGAAGGCGTCGGCGGCTCGAGCCGGTGCGCAGATGGCGCTCCGGTTCGTCACGTCGTGGTATGCCGGTGTCAACTTGGACCGGCTGGCCACGATGCGCGACGTCCCGGAGGCGGAGCGGGCGGCTCGTGAAGATGCCCTTGTCCGCCGGGCCAACGAGCTTGCCTTGTATGTTGACCCGGACGTGCTTCTGCCGGCACTTGGCGAGGACGGCGAGCCGGCCGCCGAGGACTCCTTCGGCAACCCCCAAGGCCCGGAGGACGATGAGGTCGCCGAAGAGAGCACCGCCTCCAGCACCGACGGTGGTACCGGCACCACAGAGACCACGGAGGTGGACCCGAAGGCCGCGGCTTCTTTTGGGCGGACCGTCGAGCCGGTGGCCTGAGCCGTCCCGCTTATTTGCCTGTTTCTGCCCTCTGCAACATTGTGTTTAAGACACTTTTCCACCCACTGGGGGTGTGTTATTGTAATGAACCTCTGGCTGTAATGAACCTCTGGCTTATGGCCGTTTATCGTTTTAACTTATGCTGTTAAAAATTTGTGCGTGCCGGCTCTTCTTTCACCTTTTGCTTTCTGACTTGTGTCGCGCGCCGGGAATCCTTCCGGCTTCCGCCCCGCCTGCCAGCCAGCCGGGAGCCGGTCTGAGGCAGGGACGAGGCGTCGTCCTTGGGAAAACAAGTGCGCCACTTAGAGTCATCTGGCTAGGGTTAGGTCGAGCCGGTAGTGGCCGGTTTGCTAGAAGTAGCACAGTTCGGTTGGGTAAGTCCGGCTGCCACTCGTTGGCCGACCTTCGTGTGAGAAGTTTCCTCGTACCCCGTGGTCCCATCAGCCGGATAGCCGGGAGCCGATCTGTGGCTGGTTAGGGGGGCTAGCGAAGGGTTGCTTGCTCACATTACTTGTCCACCTCGGAGGGGAGCCGGCGAGCCCCCGGGCTAGGGAGCCGGACCCGGGAGACGCGCTTTTAAATAGTAAGGAGACTTTGGAAGGATTGAAAAAGGGGCGTGCCCCAAGCGTCGGCTTGGGGCCCCCGTTGTATTCATAAGCCCAAAAGGGGAGGATATGCACATACATTGGTTCTTAGCTGTAAAATGGACGGAGGAGCGCCGCATTCCACGGACGCTCCGTTTCCTCATCGGAGGCGTCTCTCTTGCGCTTCTGTGGCTTCTGGGCGTCTATTAGATAGTACGTGTTGTTGTGCAGCGCCCAGCTGACGATGAATGGGCCCTCCCATGGGGAGGACAGCTTGTGCTGGCCGGCAGTTCGCTGGACCCGCCTGAGCACCAAGTCCCCCTCGTGGAAGGAGAGTGGCCGGATCCGCTTACTGTGGTAGAGCCGGAGCTTTTGCTGGTAGATGGCCGTCCGGCTCAGAGCCAGCTCGCGAGCCTCCTCGAGGAGGTCGACGCCGTCTTCTCTTGCTTCCCTTGCGTCCTTCTCCATCTACAGGGTAACCCGGGGCGAATCAAACTCGATGTCGGTGGGGATGATTGCCTCGGACCCGTACACGAGAAAGAACGGTGTGTAGCCGGTCGACCGGTTGGGCTTGGTCCTGAGACTCCAGAGGACAGCCGGCAGCTCTTCAATCCAGCAGCCGGCTGACCTGACCAGTGGCGCCATGAGCCGACGCTTGATGCCGGACAAGATTAGGCCGTTGGCCCTTTTGACCTGGCCGTTTGACTGCGGGTGGGCGACGGACGCCAGATAGAGCCGGATGCCCTGCTTGGAGCAGAAACGCGCTAGCGCGCCCTTGGCGAAATTCGTGCCATTGTCGGTGATGATGCTGTGGGGGACGCCGTAGCGGACCGTGATGTCTTCGATGAACCGGACGGCCGTGGGACCATCCAGTTTCTTGATTGGCCTGGCCTCGATCCACTTGGTGAATTTGTCGACGGCTACCAGTAGATGTGTCATGCCGCCTCGTGCGGTCTTAAATGGTCCCACCATGTCCAGCCCCCAGACGGCAAAAGGCCACGAGAGGGGGATGGTCTGGAGGGCTGAAGCCGGCAGGTGGCTCTGCGTGCTGAAGCGCTGGCAGCCTTCACACTTGTCGACCAGCCGCTTGGCCGCCTCCAAAGCAGTCGGCCAGTAGAAGCCATGGTGGAACGCCTTGGCCACCAGGGTCCTGGAGGCGGCATGGTGCCCGCACTCGCCCTGGTGGATGTCGAGGAGGATCTCTTGCCCTTTCTCCGGCTCGATGCAGCGTTGGAAAACACCGGTGGTGCTGCGATGAACCAGCTCGTGGTTGATGATGTTGTAGGCCGAGGCCCGGCGCTGGATTTGTCTTGCTGTGGCCTCGTCGGACGGGAGTTCGCCGTGTTGGAGGAACGCCAGGGCGGGCTGGGCCCATGAGGGAGCCGAGACGGGAGCCGGCTCGGGCCCGAGCGGGGTGTCGGCGGCAGCCGCGGCCCCCGGGTCTAGCAGGTCAGCCCCTGGGTCCGTCCCGCCAGCCCCCGAGACCGGTTCGCCAGCCCCTGGGAGCGGCTCGTCGGCCCTCGGGACCGGCGTGCCAGCCCCCGGGAGTGAGCCGGTGGAAGGAGCGTCGATCTCCATCATGACGGCTACGGGTCCAGAGCCGGCAGCAGCAGTCACGGCCGGCTGGATAGCCGGAGCCGGCGGCGCCGGCTGGGAGGGCGGAGATGGTGGACCAGATGGGCAGCCGAAGATGGCGGAGCCGGCGAGGTTGCTATGGTCGGGCCGGCCGGCTGGGCAGCCATGTCTGTCAAGGGGCCGGCTGCGTTAGCCGGCACAAAAATGGACTCTGATTCGGGAGAGGGCTTGATCGACGGCTTGAGCAGCCGCTCGAGGGAGACGCCAACTGGGATGGCCTGCCGGGTGGAGCCGATTTTTGCCAGTGTATCGGCCGCCTCGTTGTCCGCACGGGGGACGTGATGGAACTCACAACCCTCGAAGGAGCCGGTGAGCTGTTGGACGAGGAAGCGATAACTGGCCATCTTGGCGTCCCTGGCGTCCCACTCGCCAGAGACTTGCTGCACCACGAGGTCGGAGTCGCCGAAGCATATGATGCACTGGATGCCGATCTCCTTGGCAAGCCGGAGGCCATGGACGAGGGCCTCATACTCAGCCACATTGTTGGAGGCGGTGAAAAGGATCTGGAGCGAGTATTTGAGCTGATCTCCCCTTGAGGATGACAAGATGATGCCGGCTCCCAGGCCGGCTCGCATCTTCGAGCCATCGAAGTGCATACGCCAGTGCGTGGAGTCGGGTGGAGGCGGCACGAACTGGGTTTTGGCCCAGTCGACGAGGAATTCGGCCATCGCTTGTGACTTGATGGCGGTGCGCGGATCATACCGTATCTCGTAGTCGGCGAGGGCGATGGTCCACTTGGCGATCCGGCCGGTGGCATCCCGGCCGCTCATGATTTCGCCCAGCGGTGCTGTGCTCACGACAGTGATGACGTGCTCCTGGAAGTACTGCTTGATCTTCTGGGCAGCGAAGTATACGCCGTAGCACATCTTCTGGTAATGGTGGTAGTTCTGCTTGGAGGCGGAGAGGACCTCGCTGAGGTAGTAGACGGGGCGCTGAATCGGCAGCGTTTTGCCCTCCTCTGGCCGCTCCACCACTAGGACGACGCTGATGACGCGTGTGGCCGCCGCGATGTAGGCGAGCAAAGGCTCCTTCTCAGCCGGCGCGGCCTGGATGGGCGCGCTGGTGAGGGCTCGCTTGAGGCCGCGGAACGCCTCGTCCGCCTCGTCGGACCAGTCGAACATGGCCGGCCTCTTCGAGGGATCGCGGCCCGGCTCGACTAGAGCCGTCTTGCGTAGGAGCCCGTACAGGGGCAAGGCCTTCTCGCCCAGCCGGCTGATGAACCGGCTGAGGGAAGCGAGGCAGCCGGTGAACTTTTGGACGTCGCAGAGCCGGGTCGGCTTGGGCATGCGCTCGATTGCCCCGATCTTCTCGGGGTTAGCTTCGATGCCGCGGGCGGACACGAAGAAACCCAAAAGTTGGCCGGCTGGAATGCCGAAAACACACTTCTCCAGGTTGAGCTTGATCTTGTACTCGCGCAGGTTGGCGAATGTTTCCTGGAGATGGTCGAGGAGGCTGAAATGCTTCTTGGATTTGACGACGATGTCATCAACGTAAACGTGGACGTTCCTGCCTATCTGAGGCAGGAGGCACTTCTGCATGCAGCGCTGGAAGGTAGCGCCTGCATTCTTCAGGCCAAAGGACATGGTGATGTAGCAGTAGGCCCAGAAAGGGGTGATGAAGGAGGTCTTCAGCCGGTCAGCCGGGTCCAGCTTGATCTGGTGGTAGCCTGAGTAGGCGTCCAGGAAAGACAGCAGGTCGCAGCCGGCCGTGGAGTCGATAACTTGATCGATCCGCGGTAGGGCGAACGGGTCCTTGGGGCACGCCTTGTTCAGGCTCGTGTAGTCGATACACATGCGCCAGGTCTTGTTCTTCTTCAGCCCCAGGACTGGGTTGGCCAGCCAGTCCGGGTGAAAAACTTCCATGATGAAGCCGGCTGCGAGCAGCCGGGCGATTTCTTCTCCTATAGTACGCCGCTTCTCCTCGGAGAAACGGCGCAGGGGTTGATTGACCGGCTTCGCGTCCGGTCGTACATGAAGCTTGTGCTCGGCGAACTTCCTTGGGACACCCGGCATGTCTTTGGGAGACCATGCGAAGATGTCCCGATTCTCACGGAGGAAGTCGATGAGCTTGCTTTCCTATTTGCTGTCGAGGCGGGAGCCGATGGTCACGCACTGGGTGGGGTTAGCCGGGTCAAGCGGCACCTGCCTGGTGTCCTTGGATGGCTGGAACGAGGCTTCGCCGACCGACTGGGATGGAGGAGCCGGGATGGCTGGCTGGGCCGAAGCGTGGGCCACGAGCCGGTCGAGCTGCCGCTTCTCCTCTGCTATCTCCAGGGCTTCGGCCAGCCGGCTGCCGTCTCGTGCGCACGCGATTGACATCTTGTAGTCGCCGGCTATGGTGATGATTCCCTTGGGACCGGCATCTTGAGCTTGAGGTAAGCATAGTGGGGGATCGCCATGAACTTGGCGAGAGCCGGCCGGCCCAGCAGCGCGTGGTAGGGGCTGTCGAGGTTCACTACCTCGAACCACACTGGTTCGCGGCGGAAGTGGCTGTGGTCGCCGAAGAGGACATCGAGTTTGATCTTGCCGACGGGGGTGCAGGATTTTCCCGGTACGATGCCGTGGAAAACCGTCCGGCTTGTTTGTAGGTCCTCCACCTTGAGTCCCAGCTTGCGCATTGTATCGAGGTAAAGGATGTTGATGCTGCTGCCCCCATCGATCAGCACCCGCGAGAAGCGGCACGAGCGCTTCTCGGAGGTGATGGTGGGATCGAGAACGAGGGCGTAACTGCCCGGGCTTGGCATCACAGCCGGGTGGTCAGCCCGGCTCCAGGTGACCGGCTTCTCGGACCAGTGCATGAACTGGGGAGTCGCGGGCATAGTGGCGTTCACCTCACGGCGGAGCCGGCACTGAGCGTGCTTGTCCATCTCTTCACTGGTGAAGACGACATAGGAACCGTCTTGGACGGGGAACTGATCGAGCAGCCGGCCGTCGTTCTGAACCGGAGCCGGGGCTTGAGCCGGAGCGGGAGCCGGAGGCGGCACCGGCGCGCGAGGAGGCGGCGGGGGAGGATTCGGAAGACCCTCGCCCCGGGCCAACCGCTGCGAGAAGCTGCACTGCCGGAGCGTGTGCGTGGACGGCTTCGCGCCGGAATGGTGTTTGCATGGGAGGTCGAGCATCTACTCGAAAGTGAGCTTGGGCTGCCAGGTAGCCTTGCCAGTGCGCTGGCGCTGGCTGGAAGCCTGGGCAGCCGGCTGCTCTTCCTCTATTGAGGCGACCTGCCGGCTCCCATAGCGGGGATCCGGCTGGTCGGCCTTGCGCTTGTTGTTCTACTGCTGCCGGTTGTCGGTGGCCGCCCGCGGCGCGGCGGGCGGGGGAGCCGGTTTGGCTCGCGTGGCGACCTTCATCCGCACAGCGGAGTGGGCTGTGGCGTACTTGTCCGCCTTGGCCATTAGGTCTGCCAGGGTAGCCGGCTCAGAGCACAGGAGCTTGTGCTTAAGGTGGGTGCCGTCTCGACAACCCTCGATGAAGTATTGGATGGCCTGCACCTCGTGCACCCCTTCGTAGGAGTTGCGGAGCTCGGTCCAACGCGTGAGGTATTCGCGAAGGGGTTCCTCCGGCCCCTGGACGCACATGGCCAATTCGCGGGGTCGGCCGGGCCGATTGTAGGTGCCGGTGAAGTTGCGGACGAACGCTTCTTCGAAGTCTGTCCAGGTGTTGATGCTGCCGGCCGCCAGGCTGTTCAGCCAGGTGCGGGCTGAGCCGATCAGCATAAGTGGAGCGTAGCGAACGGCTACGCGCTTGTTCCCCCTGGCGATGCCGACTGCGGTGGTGTAGTCGATCAGCCAGTCCTCCGGCTTGGCCGCCCCGTTGTACTTTGGGGTGTCGCGAGGAAGCGTGAAACCGGGCGGGAACGGCTCGTTGCGAATCCGGGAGCCGAAACACGCCGGGCCAATCGAGCCCTCCTCCTCGAGGAGAGTTGACTGCGCCAGCCGGTCGAGGCGGAGCCGCGCGTCGTTTTCGCTGTGGGGGACCCGCGGCCCAAGCCGGGCCGCAAGCTCGGGGCGGACGTCCGGCGGGATGGACCGCGCTGGTTCCTGTCGTGGGGGCGGAGTGTGTCCGCGGCTGCGCCGGCTACCGCCCGCCGGTGCTTCATCGCGGCGGTTGCCGCCAGCCGGGTTGTCGCTGCGCCGGCTGTTCACAGCCGGCTGCTCGTTCCCGCGCGACTGGCAACGCTGAACGTTGCTTCCCGCGGCATGCCGGCTGGAGGGACGAGGGGCGCTGGAGTGCTGAGCCGGCCGACGGTCTGCAGCCCCAGCATCCTCGCCCTAGGGGCAGGGAATCTCGGAGACGGCTCCGCCCGGGGCGAAACTGACTTGTTGCGCGTTGGCAGTGTCGATGAGGTCCTTGATGTGCCGCCCGCGCGCGGCACGCTCCTCACCCACCAAGGTAGCCAGATCCTCGTAGGCTACCTTGGCGGCCCGCAGGTTGGCTGCGGGGGTGTCGTAGACGGGAAGGCGGCCGCCAAGGATTTCCGCGACCACGCGGCCGCGGTCACGTACAGCCCCACGCCGGCTGGGCTCGGTGCCAGCCGGGGTGAGACCGTATGCGGAGGCGTACTCTCACTGCGCGGCTTCCATCCGGCGCCGTTCGGCAGCGAGGGCGCTGGCGTCTTCGAACAGCAGGCAGCGGGCCGCCTCCAGTTCGGCCGTGGCGGTGACCGGGTCTGCCGTCGGGGCGATGGGGGTGCCCAGACCCCGGAGGGTAGCGGCGAGTGGGTCGGAGGTTCCGGCATGGGCAGCGGCCGCATCGGCCTCGGCCCACGCACGGCCCGAAGTGGTGGAGGAAACGGTGGCTATTACCCCCACGCGAACGCGGGAGCCGTCAGCCTCGCCCGTGGCGAGTGCACCCACGGACGTGGGGGGGATCGGTGCAGTCGAACACCCAGCTTGGGTACTCATCGGCCGCCAGCCCGCCAGCGAGGCTGAGTTTGCCGAAACGCTCGGCGAGCGCGACGACGTCGAGCGCGGGGTCGTGGCCGAGGCACTCGTAGGAGAGGCCGGCAACGTTGCCCGCAGGACCTGCCGGAGCAAGCCCCACGAGCATGCAGTTCCGCCCGGACGCGGGGCGGCCGGGGGAGGTGGTGAAGGGCCCCGCCCGGAGCGTGACTCCGGCCGGCGCCGCGGACGGCCCCACGGTGGGCGCCAACTGTCGTCGTTTTGTCACGGCAGATGCCATGGGTAGGCTTATCGAGAGTAGTTGGGGCCGAAGGACGCCGACGGGCTCCGGGAGCGGGGTTAGGCACAAGCGGTGGCAGACGCACGATGTACCCAGGTTCGGGGCCCTCCGTGGGAGGTAACACCCCTAGTCCTGCTTGGTCTAGTTTAGACAGCGATGAAGTTATAACGGTGCTCCTGGAGCTGTATGGCTAGAGGAGGAAGAAAGAGCTAGGTCCCCCTTGCTGCCTCCCTATGTGTGTGTGGTGTGTGTCTGGACTCGACCCCGTTGCATGGGGGAGGCCCGGGGGGTTTTATAGGCCAACCCCCCGGGTTACAATATGAATAAGAGATCTCAGGGGGGGGGCCCAGCCGGCAGCCTCTCTAGCCAGCTGTGGGGGCCGCCGGCTATGGGGTCTTGTCGCGGGTAGGGCCCGCCGGCTGCAGGGGCCGAAGGATGCCGACGGGCTCCGGGAGCGGGGTTAGGCACAGGCGGTGGTGGACACACGATGTACCCAGGTTCGGGGCCCTCCGTGGGAGGTAACACCCCTAGTCCTGCTTGGTCTAGGTTAGACAATGGAGGAGCTACAATGGTGCTCCTAGAGCTGTATGACTAGAGGAGGAAGAAGGGGCTGGGTTGCCCTTGCTGCCTCTCTATGTGCGTGTGTGTGTGTGTGTGAAGGGAGTCGACCGGGAACCCCGTTGCATGGGGGAGGCCCGGGGGGTTTTATAGGCCAACCCCCCGGGTTACAATATGAATAGAAGGTCTTGGGGGGCCCCAGCCGGCAGCCTCTCTGGCCGGCCGTGGGGGCCTTCGGCTGTGGGGTCTTGTCGCTGGTAGGGCCCGCCGGCTGTCGGGTCCCGTCAGGAGCCGGTGGGGCCCGCTTGGTGGGTCCCGTGCCGGTCGCGTCGCGCTACGGGCTGCCCGTCGGGGCGTCGCCTTGTGGCTGCCGGCCACGGTCAGCGGTACGGCCGGCCGCACTGTAACCATGCCGGAGCAGGTAATGGAGTAGTTGGAGCGTGCCGGCACTATTGGAAGCCCTGTCGCGGTCAGCCGAGGTCAGCAGTCACTGTGGCCCTGCGCCCGCATGTCAGGGGCCACTGTGGCCATGCCGGGGCAGGTAATGGGGGTCTCGTCTTGTCGCCGTTCTGATGCAAAGAGAGACGAGACGGGAGCTGGTCCGTCCGAAGGTCAGCGGGAGAGCCGGCGTGGAGGCAGCCGACCCCGGGTGAGCCGGCAAAGGACGTGCCGGCTATCCGCCAGCCGGCCTCGAGGGAGCCGGTGGCGGGCCTGCCGGCTCCCCGCCAGCCGGTCCTGAGGCAACCGGTGGCCCACCAGCCGGCCGCGGACCAGCCGGAGGTACGGTTTTTTCTTCGAGCGGGGGAAGGACCCCACAGCTTTGACCTACCCAGGGGTAATAACCCCGTCATGTTGCATGATGAATGCCATCCGACATAATTATCCATCGCTGATCCATTGCCTACGAGCTTTTCACATATTTATCTTTGCTAAGTTACTTTTCCGTTGCTACTGTTACAATCACTCCAAAACTACTACTGTCACTTTTGCCATCATTACCGTTACTTCCATACTACTTTGCTACTAAATATTTTGCTGCAGATATTAAGTCTTTCAGGTGTGGTTGAATTGACAACTCAGCTGCTAATACTTGAGAATATTATTTGGCTCCCCATGTGTCGAATCAATAAATTTGGGCTGAATACTCTACCCTCGAAAACTGTTGTGATCCCCTATACTTGTGGGTTATCAAGACCTTTTTCTGGCGCCGTTTCCGGGGAGCATAGCTTTATTCTCTGAGTCACTTGGGATTTATATCTGTTGATCACTATGAAGAATTTGAAAGATGCTAAAACCAAGATCTATCCCTCAACTACGAGGACAGGTAAGGAACTGCCATCTAGCTCTGCACTTGATTCACCTTCTATTATGAGTAAATTTGCGACACCACCACCTGCTAGTAATTCTGATATGTCGCAAGTAATTGATGATGCCACTTCTTCTATGCTTGATAATACTGTGCCTTTGGGTGAATTTCTTGATGAACAACTTGCTAGGGTTAGAGAGAATGAGATCACTGAAACTGATGATATTTCTGAAACTGATGAAATTATTGAAACTGAACACTTTGAGACACCTATTAGACCTAGCCCTCCTAGATATGAATTGCCTGTTATACCTGAGGGTTATGTTATGGATGGAGAGGTAGCTAGGGACTTTCTTGCTTGTAAAGATAGAGACGATCTTAAGAAATTACTATGCAAGTGGAAAGAAAAATCTTTGAATGCTAGAATGCAATATGATCCTAAGTTTGCTACTTCACCTATCTTTGTTACTAATAAGGATTATGAATTCTCTGTCGATCCCGAGTTAATTACTCATAATGATCAAACCATGCTCGATACTTCTTGTACTGGTTCTTTCATGAAGAAAACTATTGAATTCAACTGGGATCTCTTGAAAGAATTAAACGCAACTCTGAAGATTGGGAACTCGACGAAGGTAATGAGTCAGGTATAAAGCTTGAATTTGATTGTGTTAAATCCTTTATGAATACCGATGCTTTTTACAAGTTTAACACTAAATATGGACTTGACTCTGAGATAGTAGCCTCTTTTTCTGAATCTTTTACTGCTCATGTTGATCTCCTAAAGAGAAGTGGTTTACATATCATCCCCCTATTAAAGAAGAAATTAAAGAACTGGTCATAGCTAAAGAAGAAACTATCATTAACACTGTTGATCCAGTTGTACCTACTGCTATATTGAGAAACCACCTTTCCCTGTTAGGATTAAAGAACATGCTAAGGTATCAACTGTGGTTCGCAAAAGTAATATTAGAGCACCTAATCCCTCTGAACAAATTAAAGTAGAACCTAGTGTTGCTATGGTTAAAGATCTCTTGGTAGAAAATATTGATGGGCATGTCATTTACTTCTGTGATGAAGCTGCTAGAATTGCTAAACCAGATGAAAAAGACAAACATAGACCCGTAGTTGGCTTGCCTGTTGTCTCAGTTAAAATAGGAGATCATTGTTATCATGGCTTATGTGATTTGGGTGCTAGTGTGACTGCTATTCCTTTTACCTTATATCAAGAAATTATGAATGACATATCACCTGCTGAAATAGAAGATATTGATGTTACTATTAAACTTGCTAATAGAGACACCATCACACCACTTGGGATTGTTAGAGATGTTGAAGTCTTGTGTGGGAAAATAAAATATCCTACTGATTTTCTAGTCCTTGGTTCCCCACAAGATGACTTTTGTCCCATTATCTTTGGTAGACCTTTCTTGAACACTGTTAATGCTAAGATAGATTGCAAAAAAGAAACTGTCAGTGTTGAGTTTGGTAATGTGTCTCATGAGTTTTATTTTTCCAAGTTTAGTAGACAACCTCGTGATAGAGAATTACCTAGTAAGGATGAAATAATTGGTCTTGCTTCTATTGCCGTTCCTCCTACTGATCCACTAGAACAATATTTGCTAGACCATGAAAATGATTTGCACTTTCGTGAAAGAAATGAAATAGATAAAATTTTCTTTGAACAACAACCTCTACTGAAACACAATTTGCCTATTGAAACTCTTGGAGGTCCTCCTCCACCTAAAGGTGATCCTGTGTTTGAACTTAAACAATTGCCTGACACTCTGAAATATGCTTATCTTGATTAGAAAAAGATATATCCTGTTATTATTAGTGCAAACATTTCAGAACATGAAGAAGAAAGATTATTAAAAATTCAGAGGAAGCACCGGGCTGCTATTGGTTATACTCTTGATGACCTTAAGGGCATTAGTCCCACTCTATGTCAGCACATGATTAATATGGAACCTGATGCTAAACCCGTTGTTGATCACCAACGACGATTGAATCTCAAGATGAAAGAAGTGGTAAGAACTGAAATATTAAAGATTCTGGAAGCACATATAATCTATCCTATAGCTGATAGTAGATGGGTGAGTCCCGCTCATTGTGTCCCTAAGAAAGGAGGTATTACTGTTGTTCCCAATGATAAAAATGAGCTTATTCCGCAAAGAATTGTTACTGGCTATAGGATGGTAATTGATTTTAGAAAATTAAATAAAGCTACTATAAAGAATCATTACCCCTAGCCTTTTATTGATCAAATGCTTGAAAGATTATCTAAGCACACACACTTTTGTTTCCTAGATGGATATTCTGGTTTCTCTCAAATACGTGTGTCACAATTTGATCAAGAGAAAACCACCTTTACTTGTCCTTTTGGAACCTATGCTTATAGACGTATGCCTTTTGGTTTATGCAATGCACCTGCTACCTTTCAAAGATGTATGGCTGCTATATTCTCTGATTTTTGTGAAAAGATTGTGGAGGTTTGCATGGATGATTTTTTTCATTTATGGAACTTCTTTTGATGATTGCTTAAGCAACCTTGATCGAGTTTTGCAGAGATGTCAACAAACTAATCTCGTCTTGAATTGGGAGAAGTGCCACTTTATGGTTAATGAAGGTATTGTATTGGGGCATAAGATCTCCGAACGAGGTATTGAGGTGGATCAAGCTAAAGTTGATGCAATTGAGAAAATGCCATGTCCTAAAGATATCAAAGGTATTCGAAGTTTCCTTGGTCATGCTGGTTTCTATAGGAGGTTTACGAAAGACTTTTCAAAGATTTCTAGGCCTCTTACTAATCTTTTGCAAAAGGATATTCCCTTTGTTTTTGATGGTGATTGCATGGAAGCCTTTGAAACACTAAAGAAAGCCTTAACCACTGCACCTATTGTTGAACCACCTGATTGGAACCTGCTTTTCAAATTATGTGTGATGCCAGTGATTATGCTGTTGGTGTTGTTCTAGGACAAAGAGTTGATAAGAAATTAAAGGTTATCCATTATGCTAGCAAAACTCTAGACAGTGCTCAAAGAAATTATGCTACTACTGAAAAATAATTTTAGCAGTTGTGTTTGCTTGTGATAAATTCAGACCTTACATTGTTGACTCCAAAGTTATTGTTCACACTGATCATGCTGCTATAAAATATCTTATGGAAAAGAAAGATGCTAAACCTAGACTCATTAGGTGGGTTCTCTTGCTTCAGGAATTTGACTTACATATCGTTGATAGGAAGGGAGCTGAGAACCCCGTAGCTAATAACTTGTTTAGGTTAGAAAATATTCTTGATGACCCACTACCTATTGATTTTAGTTTTCCTGAGGAACAACTAGCTGCAATAAATGTCTCTCAAAACATTCCACGGTATGCTGATTATGCTAATTACATTGTTGCTAAATATATTCCACCTAGTTTCACATACCAACAAAAGAAAAAATTCTTCTATGATTTAAGACGTTACTTTTGGGATGACCCACATCTTTATAAAGAAGTAGTAGATGGTATTATTAGATGTTGTGTACCTGAGCATGAACATGAACAAATCTTATAGAAATGTCATTCCGAAGCTTATGGAGGACATCATGCTGGAGATAGAACTGCTCATAAGGTATTACAATCTGGTTTTTATTGGCCTACTCTCTTCAAGGATGCCCGTAAGTTTGTCTTGTCTTGTGATGAATGTCAAAGAATTGGTAATATCGGTAAGCGTCAAGAAATGCCTATGAATTATTCACTTGTTGTGGAACCATTTGATGTTTGGGGTTTTGATTATATGGGACCTTTTCCTTCCTCTAATGGGTACACTCATATTTTGGTTGTTGTTGATTATGTCACTAAGTGGGTAGAAGCTATTCCAACTAGTAGTGTTGATCATCATACTTTCATTAAAATGCTTAAAGAAGTTATTTTCTCAAGGATTGGAGTCCCTAGATATCTAATGACTGATGGTGGTTCACACTTTTTGTGGCACTCCCGCCTGATTACCACTGTAGCCAGACGGTCGCCACGCATACCAGCCCAGGAAATCACTCTGGCATGCGCGTTTACAACAAGTATCATGAACACCGGCATTTCTATTAATGGGTATATAAGTCTTACGTGATCTATTACAAGGGTGATGGCAGTGGAAAAGCTCTATCTAAGGCAGCATGGACTTGGTGCGGCTCCAATCCACAGGGATCTGACTAGGTTACTATTCTAGCCCGCGAACGCCTCGGCTCCTCGTCGACGGACGACGGATCCTTATGTGAACCTGGCCACGTTAAAGGCCACTGAGTACTTTTCAATGTACTCGCAAGAAAACCAAACTAACATATACACCAAGCAAAGCAATCCATGGCATTCAAGCATGCATTTGTTATTAGAGCAATATTAATTATCATGGCATAACATGATTATCTACCAAGATAACTACTGAAGTAAATACGGTAAAGTAAAGCATGCTAAGTAAATATTCGATACTTCGATCATTCTCATGGTCCAATGTGAATCTGACCCAAATCCAATTCCAAACCTGTGGTCATCCGACCACTCATCTCATAGCCATCCCGTGGCTAACATATCATATTCCTGACATCAACTGATGTCTGCACCAGACGAGTTCTTCCATCATTAATACTCCGATCATAATTACGGTTGACCACCTAGTGAGGTCTGGACGGGCTGTCATATACCGTGGACGCGGCTATTCGAATAGATTTTACACTCTGCAGAGGTTGCGCACTTTACCCACACCATGAAGCACCTGGCCTCGTGATCCCCACTCGGGTGGACCAGCGTTGCTTCAACAAAACCTGCCTGACCCGTGACTCTTTCATCGTACCACCGGCACTCATCCTCCCCTGGAGGTCTGCCTTGGGTGGCCCCTGTGTCCTCATGACACCTGCCACCATCGTGGCCAAACTAAATAGTCCCAAACGGGGGCTATCTGTCCCAAACGGGGACTCCTGGGTTAACCAATCAACTCAACTGGGCTCACAAGGTTATTGCCGCCTACCGGGCCAGGGTAGCACGGGCACATAACCTTCCCTCTTTGGTGGTACCGATAAAAGAGCACACGATCAGACCAAGTCAAGGCCGTCCCATACCGGCAAATGTGGTTGCACGGATAAGCCCGGACAGGTGACTCAAGATCAACCCACTAAGTTCACTTGGCAAACATAGTGGTTTATCAAGATACTTAAGATGGCAGCAACTAAACATTTAAATTAATTACTATGAATTATCATATAGCAAACTATGTAAGTAATGTAAACAGTAGCTGCAATCTAACAGCGGTTTAATTATTTCTATCACAGGCATAATTACTAATTAAACACGCAAGAATAACACAGAGCAATGCTTTAGGGCATATATCAGATGGTCGGCTTGCTTGGGAGTGAAGGAGTACTCCGGGAAGCAGTGAGGTAGCCTCGCAGAACAATCCGCCGGAAAGGATTCCCTCTCGGAGGACCTGAATGAAGGGCAAGGGCAAAATGGTAATTTTCCACTGTGTGACTACCTTGTGGAAATGATACCAAAAGAACGGGCTTGACGAGACGAAGATGTGGGCATTGGAATCACCGGAATCGGAGTTACGGGTGAAAAGTTATGGACCGAGGAAGCTCAAGGACCCATCTGTAACAGAAACTTCACAAACAGGCCCTTGGCGGTTAAAAACAGAAACGGCTTTGGAGAAAATACGTTTTCAAAATAGAGAAAGCGCACTTACAGCCGCAGGGCTCCTGAATACACTTTCATGAGTGGAAAACGTATTTTCAGAAAAACGCCTCCACTTAGCTGACTGGACCGGGGCTAAATGACACTTACAGGCGGGTCTCACCCCATCCTCTCTCTCCTCCCGCTCTCCCTTCTTCTTCCCGCGACAGCAGAGGCGAGGCCGCGCGGCGATGGCGACTGTCCAGACGGCTCCGGCCACCTCGGGCGGAGCTCCGGCCACCAGCGTGACCAGCACAACGAGGCGCCCCCGCCAGAGGGCTTGGCTTTCGCCGGGGAGCAGTGGAGCAGGCGGGAATCAGGCCGCGGCGGACGGCGACTCTCGGCCGGAGTCGGGCATGGTTCTCCAGCCACGGAGAGGAGGCAGAGAGCAACGGGGCGCGGTCTAGGATGGGGGTGGATACTGCTAGTGGTGGAGAGGAGGCGGGAGAGGTGCGGCGTTGCGCCAATTTAGGCAGCTGCCGGCGGGGACCGAGGCGACCATGGGCGGCGAGGAGAGGCTCTGGAGCTCTGGGGACAGGACGGGGAGGTTGCTAGAGGAGTGGTGAGGCCGATGGTGAGCTCGAGGGGTGCGGGGAGGGCCTATAAATAGGTGCCTGACGAGAAGGGATAGGCTTGGCCGCGGCGATGAGCTGGCCGGCTTCCTGGAGCTCGGAGGTGACAGCACAAGCTGGTGGCCAGCGTCGGGGAGCTTCTCAGAGGAGTGGAGGAGCTAGCAGAGGCTTCGGGAGGGCTCGGGGAGGAAGAGGACAAAGGAAGACGACGGCGGCGGTCACGGGTAGAATAGTGCTGCGGAGCTGCCGTGGCGTGGGGAGGAAGAAGGGAGGGGGAAGCTGCTGGAGAGGATGCACGCGGCCGTCGCGGAGCCACTGGACATGCCCGGACGAGCCCAAAATGGCCGTAGGTGACCGAACGGGGCTGACGAAGTGCAGAGCGCCATTTTGGCGCGCTCTCTGCGTGGTCACCCCGGGCACCACGTGTCTAGGCTGTCCATGTGCTGTCACACCGTGTCACAACGATGAGTCAAAGGTCAGGGAGTCTATTTATGAGAGTTTGGATGGAAGTGGAGGCAAGAGTTGACTGATTTGAGCTCACAATGGTCCTGACATGAAGGTGTTTGTAAGTTTCTGGAGGAGGTTGGCTTGGTGAAAGATATTGAGATTTGGTTGAGGGTGATCACTCACTAAGATGACCATCTTTGCAAATTTTCAACACATATGGAGGTGTCTAGCTAGTGCTTTCTTTGCAAAATGGCAAACTGGACAGAAATGGAGATGAATTTTCTCGGAGAAATTGGCTGCATGAATTTGGCTCAAATTTGGTCTAGGGTGATGATTTAGATATATGGAGATACTGGAAAAGTTTCAACTCATTTGAGAATACCAAAGTGGTACTTCCTTCACAAAGCTAGAATCTGGACAGAAACTAGATTGAATTATTGGGAGAAAATGGCTAGGTGGAATGATGTGAATTTTGGCATGCTCACAAGATATAGGGAGATTGAGGTCCTGGATTAATTTCAAGAATTATGAAGCAATCTAAAATATAGTTGCTTCACAAGCTCAAAATGGGTCCAGGAACAAGAATTGGATGATGTGCTCAAAAGTTGAACTATGGGAATTGGAATTTTGATGGAAATGGGGAATATATGGACATGAGAAGCTCCACAAATTATTTGGGATTTTTCCTGGCTACCAAAATGGTAGCTCCTTTAGAAACTGCCCAAAATGCAATATTGGCATTAATTAGGAAAATGCAATTTCCCCTATTTACTTATGGCCAATATTTTTGTGGGGGCTCAAAATGATCACAAAGAATATCTCCACAAGTTTTCATGAACTCTGGAGATGGATAGATATTTTCCTGGATTTAATTCCTTTACCTGGCAGAAAAAGGAATTAATTATAAATGAAAAATATTGCAAATGACTTGACAATATTTTTGCATATCCAGGGTTGATAAAGATAGGATGATCTCTGGGAAAAGTTTGGGAGGCAGAGGATCAAAGGAAATTGAGGTTCCTTTGTAGCTGGAAGGATCAGGGTTTCCCTTCCGGCAACTCGGAAGGTAGGGTTTCGGAGGCAAAGTCCGGAGATAGATCTTGGGTGGCAAGGTTGGACTGGGGAGAATCTCTGGTTGGATAGGAAGGCAAGGCTGAATGACCATATTCATATACCCAAGAGTGAAAGAAATTCGATAACACCGAGAAAAAAGACGGGAGTCAAATCCCGCAAAGGAAAAAAAGGGAGCGAAAACCAGGGTGTTACACTTTATTCATGGTGCTTTCCGTAAGATGCTTGCTAAATATGATGTTAACCATAGAATTGCATCACCCTATCATCCTCAATCTAGTGGTCAAGTTGAACTTAGCAATAGAGAAATAAAATTGATATTACAAAAGACTGTCAGTAGGTCTCGAAAGAATAGGTCTAAGAAACTAGATGATGCACTTTGGGCCTATAGAACAGCGTATAAAAATCCTATAACTACTACAGAATGGTCCAAACACGACACATAAATCAGAGACCCTTCGATGTAACTGTGTGCGATGCATGAATCGCAAACGGTATAGTGCAAGCTCCGCCACTAATGGCACGAACTGTGTGCGAAGGTGCATCCATCAAATACGATTTAGAAAGTAGTTGCGTGTGCGATCTACAACTGACAGTTTGTTCTTATGAACCGTTTGTGATTAGAGAAGATAACAGAAACGGTTACCAAAACTACATACGTGTGCGAAGTACGGCATATAGTTCACTCGGATAAACTATGTGCGCTGATACAACAGAACACAAAAGATTTGGAATAACAAGATGTGTGTGATATACAGCGAACAGGTGAGTAATGAGAATCGTGTGCGAACACCAGATATAACACAGACGATTGGTGCTAATAACCTGTGTTTGTTGTGGGGAAACGTTTGCTGGTATACAACTGTCAGCGATTGATGAAATCATCACCGACGGGTTTCGTAGTTTAGTCCGTGTGTACTGTGATTTGCTCGGTCTGCACAACATCAATGCTGCGCCTACACAACAACAACATATGTACTTATAAGAACATGATTGCCTAAACAAAAAATAACACAATGCAACTTCAACTATTGTATCACAAATACCAGCAATATTACAAGGTTCAAATTCCAGCAAACGAGGCCCAAATTCAAAGATTACAAGTTACAAACTGACATTAGAAATCAAATCCAATCTTCAGGATCCATGGGATGAAATATTTCTGAGAAGGGATCATCCACCGAGAAGTCATATATCGGCTCGATAGAATCGCTTCCGAATAATCTGTCATATGAACTTCCAAAGTGAAAATCAGCTTCTGCAGAGCCTTTTCCATTCCACTGTAGACGCCTCCGTTGGTCGGTAAACCATCCATTATGGCGCACTAAATATAGTGCAAACCTCATTACCTTGAGCACCCTTGCTTTCTGAGCAAAGAAACTGGTAAATTGAATCTCTGGATTGGTGCCTCGGTACTTGTTCAAAGTAATTTCCGTGAGATGGAATTCAAGGCATTCGATGGGATTGTTATATTGCGCCACCTTTTCCACTCCAAATCCTGCTTGTACCTGCAAACGAAGACAACATATCAGTGCTTAGATGCAGTATCGAACACTACGGGCCTCTTTGATTTGCATGATTTATAAAATACAATAATAGATTGGCATGCCATCTTCGATCGTTCATGATTAACATCTCAAAAAAATGTATACTACACATGTCATTGTAATCATGGGTAAAAGTACCGACAAATTGAACTCTGTTGTGGTTAAGTATTAACAGGAAAGGAACATCACCTCGACGTATAGCTTCTCCGTGCACGGAAAGCATATAAGGGACATAACAACTTCATCCAGATTGGGGCCGATAGATTGTAGTGCCAAGATCTTCACTGTTCGCAGAGACAATGCGAGGCTTGTGGGAATCAATTTCTGGATGACAACCGAACATAGATAAACAAAAACTAGATAAAATGTGACGTACAATAGTAAGAATGAAAAGAAGATTGTTGTACCTGAACGGGAATGGATCCAGCTGTAACAAGTTCAGAGAATTCAGCACACGAATACCCCAACACTGTCAATTTTGGTGCGCCAATGACCCTGATTCTTGTTTGACCTTCTTTATCAAGTACAAACAATCTCTCTAGGAAAGGCGCATTCTCAATGACCATATCATGAAACTCCCCAACTGACGGCGTGTTGCGGCACCAGCCATGCACATAAATCGTACGGAGATTCGTCGTAGCGATGTGGAGGCTACTGAACCCAAACATCATATGAAGACGAAGGTACTCGAGCGTTGTACAGCCATCGAGCAGGCGCTCCAAATCCGACTTCGAGATGCTGATGCCAATGACCTCGAGGTGCTTCAGTTTAGGGAGATGAAGAGCATGCGCGGCATTAATCTTGGGGAAAAGGCACCGCATGAACGTAGCGCAGCGCAGCGTGGGCGCGAGGCGGAGGATGGACGGAGGCAGCGAGCGCCCATGTCCAGCATCAAAGTTGAGCTCCTCGAGCTGATCTAGGGCGGGGGATAAGAACCAGTCATGAAACTTGGGTTCGGCCTTCCTGTTTGAACGGAAAGTGCCGATGGCAAGGCGTCTGACGGGCGTAGTGTGCGTGGCGAGGATGTGGGACAATGCGTCCAAGCATTTGCGATCCCCGCTGCAGAGCTTGTCGTCGTCAAGGAGGTCAATGGGGGTTGAGTGCCATAGGGGGCGCCACCGCCTAGATAGGATGGTGGTCTGCACGGCAGATTTGATGGGGAGGAGGGACATGATGGTTACCAACATCTCGTCGGGGATGCTGCTGATGAAGTCCACGCTCGCCGGAGGCTCGTGTGGTTCAGCCTCCACCCACCCCCGCTTGTTGGCCACCTCACGTCCATCGAAAAAGGAGGCGATCCGCGGCGGCGGCCCAAATAGATAAGACCGAAGGAGAAGGTGTAGCACTAATGGAGAACTTGGGAGAGAATGGGGCTGTGGGTGGAAGTCTGAGGTCCAAGGGCTTTATTCCCGGTGAGCCAGCTGCGTCTACACGGCGGACTGCTCGCACGCATCCCTTTGAGCCTGTGCGGTGGACTCCTCGCATGCATCCCGTCTAATCAAACCTGCACCCACAACACAGGCAGGGCCCACCTCTCATAGAGGCAGGGCCACACGTCTGCTCGATGAGCCCGTTCCCAAACGGTTTCTAAAAACCATAAAGCATTCCGTGCTTGGGAACTAAAACCATCAATAAATATTGAGCTTGTTTCCTTTCACATTCCAAATTACCACGCACTATTTTTTTTGCAAATCAGTTCACACCTACAAACCTAAACGTGTTCCCACTTAGCAGGTGTTTACTGTAGTAGGCTATAAAAACACAAACTCGTACTCGAAAATTACCGCACATTCTTCACCCCCGCCACCAAAAAAACAGGCCTTTCTTTGTTAGTCCTTCGTTCCGTCTGCCATGGCCGGTAGGGGGGTTTCTGGGTCGAGATATAACCAGGGAAGAAAGACCAAAGCTGTGGAAGCAACCGAGAGGTCCCGCCGCCATGCCACGGAAGCGCCAGAGAGCTCCAGCCTCACCGCTTTGGCCGCAGCAGAGATGTCCGGTGGCACCGCGGACACTAGGGAGGATCTTTCGCGGAGAGGTGACGGCTCTCACAGTCACAAGCGCATTCGCCTCGGAGGCAAACTGGATGATTTGGCAGTCTTTGATTCCTCGGCCAGCGACGACATGCGCGCTGAGCTCGATAGGAAGGACGCCATGATCGATCACCTGGTGAAGCTGCTGGAGAAGAGCGACGCCTCGGTTGATAGGGCGACCGGCCTCGTGGAGAAACTTATGAAGGAGAACGACGCCTGGAAGAAACTAGTCGAGAAGAAAAGTTCCTCAGAGGGGAGGCTGAAAGAACTTGCAAAGGAAATTTTGGAAGACTTGGCGAAGCTCCACATCGAGCGGGAGGGGCTGCTGAAGGAATCCATGGAACGTGTGAAGGAACTTCATGCGTACGTGACGCAGGCCATCGATGCTCTCGAGCAAAGAGACCATGCCATGGCCGCAATGCGGAAGATGTCGGATGAGAGGCGACAGGAGATGGAGGTCATGGAGGCGATGAAGAAGGAGATTGAGGAACTCCGCACCCAGCAATCCATGAAGAATTAGATAGATTGTTTTCTTTGTCTTCCTTCTTCAACCTCTTCCTTCTTCTTTTGCCCCTATGTCTTTGGAGAGTTGCCACATGTGGCATTTTTTATTATCATGCATATGTAAGAAAATTATTATCTTTGCCGGTGCTAATTTGTTGTTATATTACTTTGTTCGTTTGTACATGTATACGAGTCAAAAACAGACGAAACGTCAAAGTTCTCGGCTAGGCATGAACAAAACAACGATCACAAGCAAACTAGTCCCTCCATCCAGGCGCATTAACCACATGATAAACAGCGGGTAGGACGCCATTAATTCAGAAGTTGGGAGCGAGGCGAGCGGGGGTTGGAGGTCAAAGTATCGCTTCCCGATGAGCATGCGCAGTAGACTCTCATGCGTCCCATAGAGCATGCATGACAGACATCTCTCACGCATCCTGTCAAGCCTGCGCGGCGGACAGCTCGCACGCGTCCCGTCGAGCCTGCGCGGCGGAAAGCTCACATGCGTCCTGTCATCAACCTGCCGCTACTCGCATGGCTCCCCCATATCAAGTACTCCCTCCGTTTCTTTTTAGTTAGCATATAAAATTTGGTCAAATTCAAAATTTGTAAAGTTTGTCTAGCTTTATAGAAAAATAAATAAATATTTATAATTTAAAATCAACATTATTAGATGCATCGTCAAATTAACTTTCATACTATATAACCTTAGCATTGTAGACGTTGATGTGTTTTTTGTATAAATTTAGTCAAACTATGTTTAGCTTGACTTTGACCAAATCCTATATGCGAAGTAAAAAGAAACGGAGGGAGTGAAAAAATGGACGCGTGGCACCAAATGGTTATCATACAAGTTTTGTATGTGCAAGAATTCAATAAGCAAATATTATCAATGATTGCGGCCGAGCTATCATGCCTAAATGTTTCTAATTCATCCACATCCGTATGAAAAGGGCCCTAGAAAACTCAATTGATGTATAAAAAGGGCCGAATTGGTGCACTAGAGGACACGTTGAATGTAGTTTCGTCACAAAAGGTGACATGTTCCCTATCAAAACCACGAGGTCAGAGCATGTGCCTCTACTTCAAAATTTGAACTACCCATATTAAATCCCTAGAAAACTCAATTAATGTATAAAAGGGGCCGATTCGGTGGACTAACGACTCATTGAATGTAGTTTCACCAACAAAGGTGTCATGTTCCCTATCACGGCGAGCTTTGTCTTGTAAGATGCATGTCCCAATATTTTTCCCAAATTTGTCAGAAAACAAAATGCACACCGTAGATGTGCCGTGGCATCACACTGTGTAAGTTTCGTGAATTCATGGCGAGCTTTGGTTTCTCTAGGACTTTGAAACCAAGATTATCAATGTTTGCGGTCTAGTCAGGACACCGAGAAGTTTGTAATTTAGTGACCATCAGTGCATGGGATGTAAACATGGAACCAATGACACAAAATGGTTTTCAATCCATTTTGGTGGGCTAGAGCTCGTGCTTGTAATTCAAACTTGAGTTCTTCACATTAAGTGCACGACTAGAAAACTCAAATGTTGTTTCGACCACAAACGTGACATGTTCCATATCGAAACCACCATGCTTGTCATGGGAAGCTCCAATTTGTAAGAGGTTTGTCCCAAAACTTATATACCATGTCCTATAAGTGTCATGTCGACACAGCAGTTTCAATAATTTCACATTTTAGCATTGCAGTTGTATTAGCCTATGTTGCATGTAGATAAAATATCAACGCAAGAAGAGACACCGAATGTCGTTCCCTCCACAGAGGTGACATATTGTTCCGTATTGAAACCACGATAGTTCTTGAGAGAAGTTTTGGTGTGCAAGAGACTTCTCCAGCATTGGACAAAAATTATCATGTTGTGTAAGTGCCGTGTCATGACACTGGGGTAAGTTTCAAGAATTTCAGACGAGTTGTGGATTTATGATGATTTAATAGCCAAGTTTCTCAATGTTTGTGGCCTCGTCATGACTTCGAGATGTTTTCAATCCATTCACGTTCATTGCATGGGACCTAAACAAGGAACCCAAGGACACAAATACCTTTTTCAACCCATTTTGGTGAAACGAAGCATGTTCTTTTAGTTCAAATTTGAATTATGCACATTAAATGTCTACAAACTTGATTAGTGTAGTATACAAAAAGGTAACGAACCATGAATAATTTAAAGCAGTTCTATACGCCTGTCTGAAGCTCGTGCATGTATAAGCACGGTGTGCGCGTGTCGTGCTAGCTCGAGCTTCCTTCTTTGAGAAGTCATCCAATTTGTATTAAAATGATGTTCTATCCAAACACGCTTCTCCCGCCACTCCCCCAATCGTTCTCCCGCCACTCCCCCAATCGGTTTCCCGTCGAAGCGCCAACCCCGTCATTAACCTCCTGGATGAGGAGGACGAGACAGAGTAGGCCGGAGAGCAGGCAAAAGCAGCATCACGCCATCGAGCATGAGCAAGACATCATCATCAGCCCCATGCCACCATCGCACATGGTTTCCAGTACTACCAGAAACGTCTGTGATGCGTGTCTGGTCCCACCAGGTGCCCATCGGGGCACGCCTTGTATATGATAGGAGGCAACCGTTACCAGCAAGACACGGCTTTCCATCCCGTAACCCATTCGATGGAACTCGGAAGTTAAGTGTGCTTTCGGTGGAGTAGTCAAGGATGTGTGACCGGTTGGGAAGTTGCTAGATTTCAAGGTTCATTTAGGCGGTGTGATATGATCACTATAGTCATTTAAAATGCCTATAGTGATATGTCATTCCGGCTAAATAAATCTTGAGATCCTTGTTTTGAAAATATCCATGATTTTATTTTGCTTCTTTTGCTGTGAAAATATCCCTGATTTTATTTTGCTTCTTCTGCTGTTTTGAAAATGTCAAGGATCGAGTGTGTGTGTGTGTGTGTGTGTGTGTGTGTGTGTGTGTGTGTGTGTGTGTGTGTGTGTGTGTGTGTGTGTGTGTGATATGTCATTCCGGCTAAATAAATCTTGAGATCCTTGTTTTGAAAATATCCACGGTTTTCTTTTGTTGTTTTGAAAATGTCAAGGATCGAGTGTGTGTGTGTGAGTGTGTGTGTGTGTGTATACCAATGCCTGTGTGTGGAACATGTGCCTACATTGTGCGGTTTCTGATGACAAACCTATGTGGGCCCTTAGGGTCTGCCATGCCTTTAACTGACAACGCTGGAAGGCCAAGGGTGTGTGTGTGTGTGCGCGCGTGTGTGCGTGTGTGTGTGCGTGTGTGTGCGTGCGTGTGCGTGCGTGTGCGTGTGTGTGCGTGTGTGTGTGTGTGTGTGTGCGTGTGTGTGTGCGTGTGTGTGTGTGAACCCATATGCTTGTGTGTGGACCATGTGTCTACATTAGGCGGTGTGATATGATCAGTATAGGCATTTAAAATGCCTATAGTGATATGTTATTCCGGCTAAATAAATCTTGATATCCTTGTTTTGAAAATATCCATGATTTTATTTTGCTTCTTTTACTGTGAAAATATACACGATTTTATTTTGCTTCTTTTGTTGTTTTGAAAATGTCAAGGATCGTGTGTGTGTCTGCGATATGTCATTCCGGCTAACTTGAGATCCTTGTTTTGAAAATATCCACGGTTTTCTTTTGTTGTTTTGAAAATGTCAAGGATCGAGTGTATGTGTGTGTGTGTATACAAATGCCTTTGTGTGGACCATGTGCCTACATTGTGCGGTTTCTGATGACAAACCTATGTGGGCCCTTAGGGTCTGCCATGCCTTTTATTGACAATGCTGGAAGGCCAAGTGTGTGTGTGTGTGTGTGTGTGTGCGTGTGTGTGTGCGTGTGTGTGTGCGTGTGTGTGCGTGTGTGTGTGCGTTTGTGTGTGTGTGTGTGTGAACCCATATGCTTGTGTGTGGACCATGTGTCTACATTGTGCAGTTTCCGACGATAAACCTATCAATGGGCCCTTAGGGTGTGTCATCCCTTTTATTGACAATGCTGGAAGGCAAAGGATGGGTGACGGTGTGCGTGTGTGTGTGGGGGGGGGGGTGCGGTGCACGCGTGTGCGTGTGTGTGCGTGTGTGAACCCATGCTTGTGTGTGGACCATGTGCCTACATTGTGCGGTTTTCAACGACAAACCTATCGGCGGGCCCTTAGGGTTTGTCATGCCTTTTATTGACAACGCTGGAAGGCCAAGGATGGGTGACGGTGTGTGCGTGTGCATGTCTCTCTCTCTCTCGCTCTCTCCCTCTCTCTCTCTCCCTCTCTCTCCCTCCCTCCCTCTCTCTCTCTCTCTCTCTGTGTGTGTATGTGTGTGTGTGGACCATGCATGCGTCCAATGTGCGGGGAGGGGAATGATATATATATATATATATATATATATATATATATATATATATATATATATATATATATATATATATATATATATATATATATATATAACGATCTAGGTACATAATATATATAACCAATCTTAAGGGGGTATATATATATATATGTGTCCAGTTATCTCAGCTAGGTGCATGCCACATCATAGATAGTGTACCATTGTGTATTAATTGTTGAAACACCGTACCACACCATTTTCACATATACATTTGGCCATATGCAGGGGGTGATGTTTTTCTAGCCTCGCTCAACTGATCTTCGACGACGCGCCAACTCGTGGGACCGCGTGATCTATATATCCCTCTTGTTCGACAACAATATGTGATGGTTTGGCCATATTAATTAAGGTATAAATTCTCTTGGTTGTCTTCCGAAAATTCCGACATGGATAAATGTGTGACAAAGTTTGAACCAGGTCATGTGTTCATAGGACCCCATATATCCTCCGGCACATAGTGTAGGGGGCAACACCCTATATTATGTTTGTCATGAAACCCTTTTCTGTCACATTAGAAACTTTTAGGCATGCACATATGCAACATGTGCCACACATTAAAGTTGCGCATTGCGAATTTAAACATGACAATACCATGTTCGTACATATATATACTTCATCCGAACCTAATTACAAGTCTTTTTTAGAGATTTCACTATGAACTACATATATATTTGGGAACAGAGGGAGTATATATTTGGGCCACTAGAGGGCGTGGTTGTGTTTTGACCCTCTCTTGCATTCTTTTTCTCGTTTATCTCAGAGATGCTAGTATTATGTAAAATAGCAAACGTAACTGACGAAACAACCGTATCCGATTGTACCCCGAGCAGAGACGAATGTGCTACTCTAACCGTGTGCGATGCCCGTAGATAGCAAAATCGGCCTTGCCTAGTGGTGCCAGCCGCAAGCGTCAACCAGTGCAAAGGGGTAATGTGCACAGTACAAAGCCAAACCTGACAGCGACCTAAAAAATATCTCGGCGGCGGCGGCTAATAGCTAATTTTTCCGCCGATAGCTCGCCACCACCACCACCCACACCAAATGGAACCGTTACTCAAGCATGGCGATGTGCATGGCTCCATCCTGATAGTGTTGGACAACGACGTGATAGAGGATTCCGATGCGTTGGCCACCATGGTGGGCAACGGCAAATAATCAGCTGCCGCGGCCGACGATGACGGGATAGTGGATTCCGACGCGCTGTCCTCCATGTCGGTCAACGGTCAACCGTCATCTGCCGCGCTCGACGACGACGACGACCCCGAATTTCAGTGTCGGATGCAGATGGCCATCGCTCTGCCCGTCCAGGAATTGGGCCTCGATGCGTTCCTGCGCGACGAGGACGAGCGCCGTCTCAGTGTCGGTGTGGAACAATCTATCGCATCTGCGGATACCATCCTCAACGCGGATAGGGATCTGAAGCTACAGAAACGACGTGAGAGTGCGAAGAGGAAGCGAAACTCAGATGCAGAGGGCAAAAAGAGGCAGGAGTAGGACCAGAAGGCAGAGGAGCAGGCCGCCGCATGCCTCTCAGCCGCGTTGGAGGCCAGTGCAGGCCTTGCAGCTGCGGCGGTAGCCCTGGCAACAGCGGCCACGACGACCAGGGACGCAGCTCTAGCGAGATCGGCGCCCGTCTGTATCCCGATGGACTACCTGGACGCCATGATATCTTCGTCAACAGCAGCAGACCTGGCGAGAGGTGCCGCGGTCGCTCCGGCCGAGGTAGCCCCGCCGGTCTCCGCCGTGGAACCAGTGGAGCTCATCGACTTGATGAGCTCCTCTGAATACTCGTTCTGAGGTGAGGAAGGTCATGACGACGGTGGAGGCGCGGCGTTTGTATGCATCCATCGCGTAGTGAATATTTTGTGCAGTTCATCTTCATGTAATTTGACGAACTGTTTGTAAATTACTGAGCGTATGAACTATTGTCAACTAATCCGTTGCAAAATAAGGGATTTTGTGTCGAAAATTTGCCAAATGTTTGTGTCATCTGTTTGTGGGCAAGTGGAAATTTAGGATGAATTTGACGTCTCCGACTGAAATTGAGGATGAACCGTGTGAGATGAACCCGCCTTGAGAAATCTCAAAAAGAGATACCCGCCTTGAGCGATGCAAAAATTCGTGGTTTCGCGGCACGGCATTTCGTTACAGTGAAGAACGTACACTCTTTATTATGTTTGGACCGTGTGCCATCTTGGTTGCTCCCGCCCAGTTCGTTTGCCAGAATATAATTGGAAGCGGTATTTCAACTGCATGCCGCCTTTCCTCGTCCACCGCACCGACCCTCTAGTAAAATTTCAGCTGCCGAGGCATTTGAACCGCCGCCATCCCTCGTCCACCACCATCTCCACCCACACCATTACTACTAAAATTTCCAGCAGCAGCGGCACATCCGCAAACACCCCCTCCCCCTTCCTCCCCCGCTTGAACCCTAGATCACCGCCGCCGCCGCCTCCCACCACCAACCTCAGCCGGTCTGCCCGTGCCTCATAGCTAAACAAGTTCAGGGTCCCCACCGATCCACATACACCAGCGTCGCCCTGAGTTTTTAGATGACGCTGGCGGTGTCCCTTTCCCCCAGATCCCCATCCCGTACTCCAGAGAGTCGCAGCCTAATCAGTCGGACCACATCTCCCATGGACCTCGAGGAGTGTACGAGTAAGAAGAGGTCTATCATGGCCTCTCCGCCGTACGCTGGCGAGGTGGGCGCCATTCGCGCCGACCCTTCGATCCCGGACGAACACCTCGCCGTGGGAGCCGGTGAGGACACTGCCTACGTTCCCATGCCGAAGGTTTCAAGTCTGCGAGAACGCATGTTCCTGTATCTCAGGAGAGCCGGCTACGACATCAAGCTCGTCAACATCACCGGCTTCACCCGAGCCATGTCACAAGTTAAGTGGTCCACCGGCAATGCCTCTGGTTCAACCGCCGTCGATCTCTCCAAAGGCCCCGCCGCTTATCTCCTCCGCCCCGCGGTCATGGATTTGCAATCCTTCTACGCCATCGAGCCCCTTTTGTCATTTCTGAAGGAAACATTCTATGACAGTGGCTTAAGATCCTTAGCTCCAAAGTCAGATCTCATCCACCAAGATAATGGCACACACTACAGCTGTTACAAGGGGAAATGTGCCATCTGCGACATCAGGGAGCGCACCCTGGGCACCTCATATCCCAAGTGGAAGGATCCCATCCATGAAAAGTGAGGTAACATCCTGTGAGAAAATCATACCTTTTATAGCTAGCCGTCTCGTACCCATTGTTGTCGTAGATTTTGCCATGCGATAATCATGCAATGTTTAATTGAGCATTTGTCCAGTTGTCAAGCAGATGCCTTGCTTTTCTGTATCTGGTTGTTAGGTTGGTTGCATTGAGTATTTGTCCAGTTTTCAATGGCTATAGTTGGTTGTTACAGTGAGCATGAATGCCTTGTTTCTTTTAGTTATTCACAATATGATGTTCATTATGTGCAAGTATGAACTGTGTAGTTCAATTTCATCAATACCACCTATTATGCCTGGTGTTGTTAACCTGTGCCCTTAACTCCCGCTTTAAACATTTATGCCTTGTTTCTCTGAATTTGGTTGCCAGGTTGGTTGCAGTGAGCATTTGTCTAGTTTTCAAGCAGATGCCTTGCTTTTTTGTATCTGGTTGTTAGGTTGATTGCAGTGAGCATTTGTCTAGTTTTCAAGCAGACGCCTTGCTTTTCGTTATCTGGTTGTTAGGTTGGTTCCATTGAGCATTTGTCCAGTATCAAATGGCTATATTTGGTTGCTATAGTGAGCATATATGCCTTGTTTATTTCAAGCAGATACGTCGTATACTTGGTTGATGTTAAGCCTGATGTACTTATCATGACTTTACATGTACTTGCACAGGACAACAATGGGAGTGGCCAACGTTTTCCACCGAGGTTCTTTTCATCCCTCCTCTTATACTCCATCCGTTCCATCATGTAGTCCATATTGATATTTGTGATGTATCTACATATACCA
The DNA here is from genome assembly GCA_039707655.1 of Elymus sibiricus. NCBI lineage: Eukaryota > Viridiplantae > Streptophyta > Magnoliopsida > Poales > Poaceae > Elymus > Elymus sibiricus. The sequence goes on from CM077669.1 coordinate 445,070,124, forward strand.
TCTAAAATGTATACACTATAAAATCTTATGATGTATCTAATGAAATAGAATTGCAATTCTAGATGTAAATGTTTTTCTCTACAAACTTGGTCAAAGTAAGTAAATGATGACTTCTCAAAATGTTTATATGCAACACATTGTGGAACTGATGGAGTAATATATTACACCATTGTGCAACTACATTTTAGCTTCTAATATTGGCTTCTTGCTTGTAGGTACATATGTCATAGGTAAATATCCATTCCTGGACCCTTTTTGCGTGTGGGGTAATGAAATATTCATGAACCAGCATCAAGTGAGGAAACTGAAAATGATTGTTAGGGAAAAGAGACGAACAATGCCAATTAGACTATTTGTTTACGCTCTATCCAACACAACAGTGAGCTGTAGGATGGTAACTATGAACTCTGCCCATAATGAGTTGTCACACAACAACGTCTGAATCTTTTTCTTTTGTAGTGGTTCCCAAATCAGTTTACTCAAGATTACCTCGCAAAGTACATGATTACTGGACATGCAATGAAGGTTAAAATGAATCAATGAGACTACAATGAGCATCGAGAAGTCGTAATGAAGACAGTGAAGGATGGGCGGGCGGCCATCACTAGGGGCTGGCCTAGAGTCGTTCGTGCGTTAGGCATGGAGGACGGCACAATATGGGCATTCCGCTTCACCTTCTCCAGCATACAAAATGTCTTTCGGCTCTCTCTTTACCGTCTTTAGTACAACCGTGCTTCCATCATTCTTTATCTATCCCTTCTATAGTTTTCCTTTTTTTAGAATTGATGCTTATGTAGTTCTTGAGTATATGTACATGTGAATCGAATTATGCATTCGTTCTTAAACCTAAACATGATTCGATATGAAATACATGAATTCCTACTTTCAAATTTAAATTATGTGAATTATGAACAAAGGTATTTAATTAGGGGCAAATCCTGCTCTGCAGGCCATTACAATGCACACAATTTGAGAAAGCAAACCATCTGCGATCAACTCCAACATCACACACGTTTCTCCATTCGAGGCGTGTGTGATGAATCTCGTCTTCGCGCATGGTCAGACGAGAAAGAACGTGTGTGATTAACAACACCAGCGTTTGTGTTAGTCTCCTTATCAGACACGATTTCGTATTTTGAACTGTGTACCATCATAAACGTTGGTCAAAGAAGACAGCATGCGATAGGCCTTCATCCGGCACAGTTATTCTGGATGACACATTTGGGAACTATGGATCACACGTTTGGGACGTTTTATAAATCACAAATGTTTATCAGAAATCCCGCGTGTGGGATATATTCAACCTTGAAGGTGACAAAATAATCCAAAAGCGGGAATTCAAAGTTGGAGAATATGTTCTTTTGTACAATTCTCGTTTCAGTTTTTTTGCAGGAAAACTTCTCTCCAAATGGGAAGGACCCTATGTTATCAAAGAAGTTTATTGCTCTGGAGCTATTAAGATTAATAATGCCGAAGGTACCAATCCGAAGGTGGTCAATGGACAAAGAAATAAACACTATATCTCGGGTACGCCTATTAATGTTGAAAGCAATGTTATCCAAACCATGACACCAGAGGAGCACATAAAGGAAACCTTCAGGAACGCTCCAGAATCGTGAAAATAAAGAGGTACGTGATACGGTAAGTAAACAGTCTCCGAAAAATCCGCATTTTTTTATCAGTTTTGGAATATTTATGAATTTTAGGAAATAAAAAATAAACCGGAAGGTAACCGAGGAGGGCACGACCCACCAGGGCGCGGTTGCCAATCCTGGCGTGCCCTAGTGGAGCGTGCCCACCTCGGGAACATTCCCGACTCCGTTTTCCTCTCGTTTGCTTGGTTCCCAAGAATAAAAATTCTCTATATATACCCCCTACTATTTTGACAACCGCATCGCGAGATTTTCTTCTGTTCTTGTTTCGTCTTGTTTTCTTATCAGATCTAAATCCCCATGGCTTCCTCAAGTTCCCCCACGTACAAGTTCTTCGAGAAGGCTATCAACTCGTATCTGCCGGAGGTGATGAAGCACCCTCAAACCATTGAGATGCGTGAGGGGGTGCTCCACATCCGGGATGTTCAGGTGCCCAAGAGGACTAGAAGCGTGGAGGCTAGGCTGGAAGTGGTGGAGCAAGATGTCTTCAAGTGCAAAGGGATGGTGGAGCGTGGACTTAGTGCCAATCACTCCATGATCACGGAATTTACCCGTGATCACATGGTGGATGGCCAGTCCATGAAAGACATCGTCTTCAACTTCAACGAGCAAATCAACTTTCTGCAGAGTCAAATTTATGATCTCCAAAATCAAGTTTTTGAGTATGAGGCGAGATTTAAAGGTATAAGCTTAGCTGACAATTGCAGGACTCCAGGGACTCGTGCATCAACTTTTGATGATGAACCCTTGCCCTGGAAGCCGGAGGATAAACCTACTACCGTTTCATCACCACCACCTTCAACATCTTCAACACCAAAGGAGACTTGAGTACACGGGTATGGGCACTCCCCTTGGCTTAAGCCAAGCTTGGGGGAGGTGCCCCGGTATCGTATCACCATCACTTTTTACCTTTGCTTTTTATTTCGATCCTTAGCCTTTTCATGGTTTAGTTGAATAAAAGTTTATTATGATCTATTTTTGAATGCTAGTTTCGTGATCAATCTACCTATGTAATCGAGTGAGAGTTATATAATAAAGTTTAGTTTGAGCCGTTGCCCCTTTTACTTTCTTGTTGCAATCATGATAAAGGAAAATAAATGAAAAAGATCATATGCTAATCTTATGGTGAGTAATGACATCACAATAAATAAAAGTATAAGTGGTAAAATTTATTGGAGATTGGCAAACATAGCATTAGTCAATGATGCAACTCATGAAAGAATTAATTAGGGAAGAGAAGATTCACATGCAAATATACTATCATGGACATCTTTTATGATTGTGAGCCCCCATTAAATATTATATGCCAAATTTGTTGACGTTGGACAAGGAAGACAACGTAATGATTTATGCTTGTTCATATTCACATAGAAGTTATATTGTCATAGATCCTTTAACATTTGGTGCTTGCCCAATATCTTTGCTAGCCAAAAACTCCGCACTAAGTAGAGATACTACTTGTGCATCCAAAAACCCAAACCCAAACTCATGTTTGAGAGGCCACCATACCTACCTATGGATTGAACAAGATCATTCAAGTAAGTTGTCATCGGTGCATCAAGGCAATAAAAATTGCTTCTAAAAGTGTTGGATCAATTAGTGTAAGAGAAAATTGAGCGTTGCACGAACTTGTGATGGCAAAGTAATAAAAGTGACAGACTGCATAATAAAGGTTGCTATCACAAGAGGCAATGCAACGTGACGTTCTTTTACGCTAAGGGATTTGGCATACAAACTAAAAAGCGCATGACAACCTCTGCTTCCCTCTGCGAAGGGCCTATCTTTTACTTTTATGTACTTACTTTTATGCAAGAGTCAAAGTATTCTTCCCTATTCCTTTTTATTTTTCTCCTTTGGCAAGCATCATGTGGTGAGGAAAGATCTAGGCACATATGACCAGTTGGATATGAGTGAGCATGAGTTATTATTGTTGACATCACCCTTGAGGTGAATATGTTGGGAGGCAAACATAAGCCCCTATCTTTCTATGTGTCCGGTTGAAACTTTTTGTCCATGGGTATGCTGTGAGCGTTAGAAATCATAGAAGACTAAATGATGGTTGAGTATGTGGACTTGCCAAAAGGCTCCTACATGAGACCCTTCCTGAATATATGATGAGTTGTAGTTGCAAAGTTGACTGAGAACATAGTTTGTTGGTTTCCAATAAGGTTTATGCTTTATGCTTCCACGTTGTGATGAATTGTTACTTGCTCATAAGAAGTTATATGATGCTGTTATGAAATAAAAGTTTTATGAGAAAGTTTTATGTTAGTTTTTTTGCTGCTATAATAATAAGCATGATGCTACTATGTCCGTATTTTGTTTTTATCGACACCTCTCTCTCAAACCATGTGGACATGTTCTTCGATATCGGCTTTCACTTGAGGACAAGCGAGGTCTAAGCTTGGGGGAGTTGATACGTCCATTTTGCATCATGTTTTACTACTGTTATTTATAATGTTTTATGCATAATAATGCTTTGGGGAGTAATTTTAATGCCTTTTCTCTCACAATTTGCAAGGTTTACATCAAGAGGGAGAATGTCAACAACTAGAATTCAGCACCCCGAAAAAGCACGCCAGAGATACCTATTCTGCACAACTCCAATGAAGCTGAAAATTTACGGAGAATTTTTATGCAATAAATAATAATTACTGGAGCTGAGAACTACCGGAGGGGGGCCACCAGGTGGCCACCCTCCACCAGGGCGCGCCAGGCCCCCTACCCGCGCCCTGGTGGAGGGTGGGCACCCAGGCCCACCTCCGGAGCCCATCTTCTGGTATAAAGTCCTAAAAAACCTAAAAATATTCAGGGGAGGACTTTCGGGACGAAGCGCCGCCGTCTCGAGGCGGAACTTGGGCAGGAGCACTTTTGCCCTCCGGCGGAGCGATTCTGCCGGGGAACTTCCCTCCCGGAGGGGGAAATCGAAGCCAGCATCATCACCAACAACCCTCTCATCTTGGGGAGGCCATTCTTCATCAACATCTTCACATCACCATCTCCTCTCAAACCCTAGTTCATCTTTTGTGTTCAATATTTGTACCGGAACCTCAGATTGGTACCTGTGGGTGACTAGTAGTGTTGATTACCTTGTGTAGTTGATTACTACATGGTTTATTTGGTGGAAGATTATATGTTCAGATCCATTATGCTATTCAATAAACCTCTGAATTTGATAATGCATATTATTTGTGAGTAGTTAATTTTGTTCTTGAGGTCACGGGAGAAATCATGTTGCAAGTAATCATGTGAATTTGATATGTGTTCAATATTTTGATGATATGTGTGTTGTGATTCCCTTAGTGGGGTCATGTGAACGTCGACTACATGACACTTCACCATCCTTGGGCCTAAGGGAATGCATTGTGGAGTAGTTATTAGATGATGGGTTGCTAGAGTGACAGAAGCTTAAACCCTAGTTTATGCGCAACTTCGTAAGGGGCTGATTTGGGTCCACATGTTTAATGCTATGGTTAGACTTTGTCTTAATACTTTTCTCGTAGTTGCGGATGCTTGCGAGGGGGTTAATCATAAGTAGGTTGTTAGTTCAAGTAAGAATAGCACATTAGCACTGGTCCACCCACATATCAAATTATCAAAGTAGCGAACACGAATCAAACCAACATGATGAAAGTGACTAGATGAAATTCCCGTGTACCCTCAAAAACACTTTGCTCATCATAAGAGATAGTTTTGGCCTCTCCTTTGCCACAAAAGGATTGGGATACCTTTCTACACCTTACCTATTGTTACCGTTACTTGCTCGTTACAAATTACCTTTCTATCAAACTACTTGCTACTTACAATTTCAATGCTTGCAGAAATTACCTTGCTGAAAACCGCTTATCATATCCTTCCTTTCCTCGTTGGGTTCGTCACTCTTACTTATCGAATGGACTACGATTGATCCCCTATACTTGTGGGTCATCAGGAAGTCCTCAAACTCCTCGGGTTTAGGCTCATGCATTCCCCTGTCAAAGGGAAGCAAGCATACTTCACAAAATTCATCTAGAGGCATTTCATAGTTCGTTGCATAAAGATCAAAGCGTATTGTGGGAGCACTGGGCCTATTCGTGAAGTAAAAGTTTTGCATGAAGGAATTAGTAAGGAGATAGTGTTGGTCACACTCAGCTGCGAGGAATTGGTGAGCCCGGCATTTGCAACGAATTGCATAAATTCTTCATGAAAACCCGCTTCGTTCATGAAGGGTGTATGTGGCCATTCACAGGGCCTAACCTCCGTGTTAAGAAAAATGTTGATGTCGCGATCCTGAGTTCTCCCAACAACTCCCTTGGGGCTCCGGCTAGAAGAAATCCTCCTTAAAAAATTCATTTCCCTAAGCACAAATTTCTAAAAAAATTGAGCCACAAATTTATGTCAATAAAACTTTGTAAGATAGATAGCATCTACTCATATGGGTGCCTAGAGCCTTTATCAAGCATTCATACTACTTAGAACTCAAAGAATTCAACATGCAAGCTCATTTTCTATAGCACCAAGTGCAGCAAAATATGAAAAATATAAACCACTAAAGCAAAAACTAATTGGAGGAATGGAGGAGTCACATACCAAGGAGCAATTCCTCAAAAAAGTTTCGGAAACGGGGTTCTGAGCAAAGAGGACGAAAATTTCTGTTTCTAGAGGAAGAAAACGGGAGAGAGAGAGCTAGGGAATTTTTTCTGGAGGTAGAGGATGAGGTGAGCCAAAGTGATAAGGAAGGGGGGCATGTGGGCCCACAAGCCATCTGGGCACGGCCAGGGGGGTGGACTCGCCCTATTGGCTTGTGGCCCACATGTGCACCTCCCTGCTGCAATTTTTATGACAAAAATTCTTATATATTCCAGAAAAATTCATGTTAAAATTTTGTGGCAATCTGAGTCTTTTTATTTTTGGGTCATTTTTTATTGCATGGGAAATCAGAAAATAGGAAAATCAAACTAATTTATTTTTCTTAACTAAAAATAACAAAGAGTAAAATTGTGATACAGAGATTTGTGAATACTAAATTCATCAATCACATGTCTTTCAAAAAGGATTCATTAATAAGGTTGATCAACTCTTATTAACAAACGTTTCCGATTGACATGAAACCGAAGAATTTTCGTATAGCACTAAGGTACCTCAATGGGGATGTGCATCTCCCCAACAATAAGATTATAATATCTCTTCTTGGCAGTAGGTAGAGGGATTTTAAAATCTCCAATGATAACCATGGCATTAGGCTCAATGACATTAATATTACTAACCAAACTTTGCTTCTTCGGAAAATGCATTGTATGTTGCTTGCCATTGACATGAAAAGTAACCTTGCTTTTGTTGCAATCAATGACAGCCCCTGCAGTATTTAGAAAGGGTCTACCAAGGATATTGACATATTGTCGTCCTCGGGCATATCAAGAATAAGAAAGTCTGTTAAGATAGTAACATTTGCAACCACAACAGGAACGTCCTCGTAAATTCCAATAGGTAAAGCAGTGGATTTATCAGCCATTTGCAAAGATATCTCAGTAGGTGTAAGCTTATTCAATTCAAATCTTTTATAAAGAAAGAAATGCATAACACTAACACCAGCTCCTAAATCACATAAAGCAGTTTTAACATAGTTTCTTTTAATAGAGCAAGGTATTTTGGGTATATCGAATCTCCTAACTTCTTAGGCACTCCACCATCAAAGGGATAATTAGCAAGCATAGTAGCAATTTTAGTTTCAGGTATTTTCCTTTTGTTGGTAATAATATCCTTCATATACTTAGCATATGGAGGCATTTTCAATATATCATTCAAGCGAGTGCGCAAAAAGACAGGTCTAATCATTTCAGCAAAGCGGTCAAACGCTTCATCGTCCTTACTTTTATAGGGCCTACGAGGGAATGGCATGGGTTTTTGAACCCATGGTTCTCTTTCCCTTCCATGCTTTCTAGTAACAAAGTCTCTTCTATCATAACGTTTATTTTTAGGCTATGGGTAATAAAGATGTTTTGCAGGTTCTATTTCCACATCATTATCATTTTGTTTGTTATCATCTGGTTGAGCATCTACGTGAACATCATTTTTATTATCATTTTCATTATCACTAGGTGTATGCTCACTACCAGATTGTGTCTCAACATCAGAAATAGAAACATCATTATGTTTATCAACAGGTTTTTCCATAACAGGTTCACTAGAAGCATGCAAGTTCCTATCATATTTCTTTTTTCCTTTTCTTTTTAGATGAACTAGGTGCATCTTCATTAATTTTCTGAGAATCTTGTTCAATTCTTTTAGGGTGACCTTCATGATAAAGAGGTTCTTGAGCCATTCTACCTCCTCTAGTCATTACTCTAACAGTATGATCATTCATATCTTCTATTATATTATTAAAACGATAGAAAACGAACAGTTAAGATTTAACATTATAAACTTCAGATATTGAACGGTTGAGATTGTAAAATATTAACTTAAGACACGGCTGTGTCCAATGCATCCGGATAGGAGTCCTAACGAAATCAACCACCATTTAATTAATGGTAGAAGAAGACCTATGCACACACGTCTACGCAACAAGCAAGAAAAAGACACAAACTAGATGGCACATGCATGGCGTAGGAACCATAATATGTTCATGAACTCAGAACATAAACGCAGACATAAAAGAATTTGGCTTCAAGCACAGGAACCGGTCAGCCCCCAACTAAACAGAGGCTTCAAACCCTAGGAATATGATCCGATCAGGTACGAAGTCTTCGCGTCCTGAAATCAACTGATGGAAGCAGAAGTACGAATATGACAGAGGGAGCCGAAGCAGCCATCCCATGGCTGACATGGACGTAGACGTCATAGAAACAGCGTCGGCGGCAGGGACGACACCGGCGACGATGGAACACTAGTAGAAATCAGGGCTTTGAAATGGGTCAGAATATTGCATTAGTCCCGGTCGTGTTACGAACCGGGACTAATTGGTGCATCAGTCCCGGTTCATGAGGCTAGGGCGCCGGCCGGGCCTCGGCAGGAACCAGTCCCGGTTCGTCTGACCCCTTTAGTCCCGGTTCCAGACACGAACCGGGACTAAAGGGCCTCGCTCCTGGCCCAACCCCTTTAGTCCCGGTTGGTGGCTGGAACCGGGACTAAAGATATGCCTATATATATGCTTGCCCCTGCTCGCTCACTCCTCTGTTTTTTTGGCCGGCCGGCGCGTGGGAGGTGTGTGCTGCTCTGCTCTCACCTCCTATGCACACAAGGTGTTCTATGAAATGCCAGAGCCACGCTTAAGCTTTCTCCTCTCCAAGCTCGACCTCCAAGCTCCATTTTCCCCAAGATTTGTCTAGGTTTGGCGGTCCGCCACGTCCCATCCCCGTCCTCACCATCGTCGATCACCCGCGCCGATCTCATCGCCAGCACCATCGTGGTGAGCCTCTTGTTCTTATCTTATTTTTAAAAGAAAAAAGTTCTTACTTGTATGATTTACATAGATACTTGTATAAATTTCTTACTTTTATTATTGTTTGTTATTATATAGGTCCATGGTTATGGTATCCGCCCACGTCGGCCCTCGTCTGGTCTATGATTCGGATGTGGTATATTATCTTGTATAACTATTTGTTTCACTTAGTGTTTATGACAATTATGCCGACCAACGTGACATAGATGTGTTTATCTAGGAGGTATGTGAACCGGAAATTCCAACCGACCCTCTTGTCGAGAGGTTAAATTTAGTTGAAAAAGAAAACGAGGATTTGAAAGAAAAATTGAAAAGAATTGAGGAAGGAGAAGATGAAATTGGAGTTGCATGTTGCCGATGTTGTCGATGACCACAAGATCAATATGGATGCAATGCGCTTGAAGATTAGAAAGATAAGAAAATATGCCATTGATAATGAGGCTTGGTATCATTATGCTGTTGGATCAATTGTTACCTTAGTTGCGATTATGATCGGATTTGTTGTTGTATTTAAATGTTTTACATAGTTGTATGTTAGTTTTAATTTATGTTTTAATTAGATGCTCTAGAGAGCTATATGTTGTTCTATGAGAACTATGTATGAACTTTATGTATTTATTTTTTCAGTAATAACATTTGATCACTACTGTATTTTGGTTTTAATGTGATGATGAACTTGTATTAATTTGGTCACTTCTCTATTCATGATGTTCTGTAATGATTTTTGATACATTAGCACATGCTATGTGGGTGAAATTATGATACCATGCCAATTTTCAACCATTTCAGAGTTCATTTGCAGCGCTTTCCAATTTCAGGGTCATTTTAGCTCAAAATAAATCATGAAATGCATGAAAAATAGCAAATGAAGTCAGAAAAGGGTTGAAAAGTGATGATGTGGCTTCAAATGGTGCATATTGAATGCAGAAAAAGTCTTGAGTTAAAATATGTTTAAAAAAATGAAATCCCTTTGTAATAGACGAGTTTTCGTCCGAAACCCTGATACTTCGAAGGAGATTGTCCAGTTTGTACACGAAGTGCATCCAGTTTTTTCCGTAACACTCTCAACTTTTTAGCACATGCTATGTGGGTGAAATTATGATACCATGCCAATTTTTAACCATTTCAGAGTTCATTCGCAGCGCTTTTCAATTCCAGGGTCATTTTAGCTCAAAATAAATCATGAAATGCATGAAAAATAGCAAATGAAGTCAGAAAAGGGTTGAAAAGTGATGATGTGGCTTTGAATGGTGCATATTGAATGTAGAAAAAGTCTTGAGTTAAAATATGTTTTAAAAAATGAAATCCCTTTGTAATAGACGAGTTTTCGTCCGAAACCCTGATACTTCGAAGGAGATTGTCCAGTTTGTACACGAAGTGCATCCAGTTTTTCCCGTAACCCTCTCAACTTTTTATCACATGCTATGTGGGTGAAATTATGACACCAAGCCAATTTTCAACCATTTCATAGTTCATTTGCAGCACTTTTCAATTTCAGGGTTATTTTAGCTCAAAATAAATCATGAAATGCATGAAAAATAGTAAATGAAGTCAGAAAAGGGTTGAAAAGTGATGACGTGGCTTTGAATGGTGCATATTGAATGCAGAAAAAGTATTGAGTTAAAATATGTTTAAAAAAATGAAATCCCTTTGTAATAGACGAGTTTTCGTCCGAAACCCTGATACTTCGAAGGAGATTGTCCAGTTTGTACACGAAGTGCATCCAGTTTTCCCCGTAACCCTCTCAACTTTTTAGCACATTCTATGTGGGTGAAATTATGATACCATGCCAGTTTTCAACCATTTCAGAGTTCATTTGCAGTGCTTTTCAATTTCAGGGTCATTTTAGCTCAAAATAAATCATGAAATGCATGAAAAATAGCAAATGAAGTCAGAAAAGGGTTGAAAAGTGATGATGTGGCTTTGAATGGTGCATATTGAATGCAGAAAAAGTCTTGAGTTAAAATATTTTTAAAAAAATGAAATCCCTTTGTAATAGACGAGTTTTCGTCCGAAACCCTAATACTTCGAAGGAGATTGTCCAGTTTGTACACGAAGTGCATCCAGTTTTTCCCGTAACCCTCTCAACTTTTTAGCACATGCTATGTGGTTGGAATTATGATGCCATGCCAATTTTCAACCATTTCAGAGTTCATTTGCAGTGCTTTTCAATTTCAGGGTCATTTTAGCTCAAAATAAATCATGAAATGCATGAAAAATAGCAAATGAAGTCAAAAAAGGGTTGAAAACTGATGATGTTGCTTTGAATGGTGCATATTGAATGCAGAAAAAGTCTTGAGTTAAAATATGTTTAAAAAAATGAAATCCCTTTGTAATAGACGAGTTTTCGTCCGAAACTGTGATACTTCGAAGGAGATTGTCCAGTTTGTACACGAAGTGCATCCAATTTTTCTCATAACTCTCTCAACTTTTTAGCATGTGCTATGTGAGTGAAATTATGATACCATGCCAATTTTCAACCATTTCAGAGTTCATTTGCAGTGCTTTTCAATTTCAGGGTCATTTTAGCTCAAAATAAATCATGAAATGCATGAAAAATAGCAAATGAAATCAGAAAAGGGTTGAAAAGTGATGATGTGGCTTTGAATGCTGCATATTGAATGCAGAAAAAGTCTTGAGTTAAAATATGTTTAAAAATATGCAAAGAAAGTCTTTTATAAAACTGTAATCGCACAAAGAATGAACTAAAGAGAATGAATTAAATATAATATTCTTCATTAGCAAAAAGAATCAAAATAATATTAACTAAAATTATCAAAGTATTTATTTGTTAAAAACTTTAATAGTAAAATGAATTTTCATAAAGTATATTTTGTTACATGCTTTAATAGAAACTAAAAAGCTTTTATAAAACTCTAATAGCCAAAGGAATCAACTAAAAAGAATCAATAAAAAATAAAACTTATGCAACTAAAATTATATAAAATTTATGCATCTAAAATTATATAACTAAAAATAATATATGCAAAAAAAGGCCCACCTACTAGGCACGACGGCCTGCATACGACTAGAAACCCTACAAATGGGCCAGGATGCAGGCCCGCAGTGCTAGTAGGCCCAACAGGGCGTCAAATAGGCATGTACTGCCTGCATTAGAGAGGAGCTCGAGAGGGCAGTGGCAGTAGCGCTTATAAACCGCTCCGAGCCCCTCTCGACTAGTGAGGTGGGACTAAATTTTGGCTACGGGAAGGACAACCCTTTAGTCCCGGTTGGTTGCGCCAACCGGGAGTAATGCCCCCCTTTAGTCCCGGTTGGTAACACCAACCGGGACTAAAGGTCTCTGCTTCCCGCCCTTTGGGCTGCTGAAAATTGACCTTTAGTCCCAGTTGGTGGCTCCAACCGGGACTAAAGGGGGGCATTAGACCCGGTTGGAGCCACCAACTGGGACTAAAGGTCTCTGTATATAAGCAACACTTGGGAAAATTTTCCAAAAGCCATCTGCAGTTCCCCCGATGACACCGGAGACCACCTCGACACCGCCAGGCTGCCCGAGCTCACCGTCGCCTCCAAGCCGTCCCCGAGCCCACTCCTCATCGCCGGACCTCCCCGCCGTCCTCGTCGCGGGACCTCCTCGCCCTCCTCCCTGAGCCTGCTCCTCGTCGCCGCCCCCGACGCCGTCCCCGAGCCCTGCCCGACGCCGTCGCCTCGCCGTCGCCTCTGAGCCGTTCCCGAGCCCACTCCTCGTCGCCGGACCTCCCCGCCGTCCTCATCATCGGACCTCCTCGCCCTCCTCCCCGAGCACGCTCCTCGTCGCCACCCCCCGACGCCGTCCCCGAGCCCTGCCCGACGTCGTCGCCGATCCCTCCCCCCCCCCCACGCATCGTCCCGCCAGCCCGCCCCGACGAGTCCCGACGAGCTCTACTAAAATGTATGATGCAAAAGATTTAACTGAATTTTTTGACTGTGGTAAACAGTGCACATCAAGTGTATGATGAAATGCTAGAGGGCTCTAGGAATTTTAGGAATTTTTGAGAATTTTTGTGGTGGGGTGTTGACGCACAAAAGAGAGTCTGGCAAAGTTTCAGAATTTTTGGAGCAATTTAAGTTGGGCTTTGACCATGGAGTTCGAATCTGGTCCAAATTTGAACTGAATGAAATTTGAAAATTTTGAACTATGGAACCAAATATTTTTGATGGAATGGGTTGTGGGTACTGTCAAATAGATGGAGTAATTTTTGTGGTTGCAAAAGAATTGGGGAGAATATAGCTCCTTTGCAAATCAAAGAACAATTTTTTTTGCATTAGAGTTCATTTTGTCTTTGCTATGTTTCTGCTATGCCATGTATGTTTGTTGCATCAAATATGTATGAGATGTTAGATGGATAGATAGATATGTTTAGATGGATGGATGATCATTTTGTCTTTAGAGTTTATTTAAAGTTCATTTTGATGTTCATTGAAGAAATTTTTGTTGTGGCAAAGTTATGAAATTTAGAGCTTTTGACCTTAATTATATGGCAAAGTTGTGGCAAACTTTAGGAATGTTGTGGCATATACTCTACCCTGCTCAAGATCGATGGATGGATGGATGTATATATATAGTAAATCGATCCGAAAAATATGATGAATCCGAATATGCCCTCCGTTCGTCTGTCAGAAGTAGCTAGCGTAGCGAACCTGGAACCGTCCCCCTCCGTTTCATTTGTCCGAAAATGCAGCACTTAGGAAAAACATTCCCGGATGTTATCCCCCTTCACCTATATCGTGTAGTGCCGCGTTAGAACACCCCTAACTCTCTGGGGAATTCAACATATCCCCGATAACTTCGACATGAGGGGGGAGGCGGTCCGCAAAGTATCCTCTCTCGAAAGATAGGATGACTCATCAGACATGAGGGGGAGGAGTCCTCGACGATCGTCTGAAACTGACTGTTATAAAACTTGTGAACTTTGCATGATGTTTGCCACTAATCCATTGCTCATATGCGGATGATTCCTTGTTGTGATTAAGTCTATGTTTGCCACTAATCCAACTCTCATGGTTGTATATTTCCACGTTGTGATATTTGCAGAAACTATGGACAGAGACTTAGAAAAAGAAGAGTTGTTGGGGGATATAATCCTAGCCAGAGGTGATATCGATCTCACCTTGTCGTTTCTCAACATGACCGATGGTGAGGAACGAGAGGATGGCGGCTCTGGTGAGGAGGAAGGAGATCATGACGGCTCCGGTGATCGAATTGAGGACGAAGGAGATCATGACGGCTCCGGTGATCGAATGGAGAAGGGAGCCATAACTGCTTCAAAGTCCGATGAGGTATATATATATATATATTAATTAATTAATCCTCTACTGACTAGATGCATTAATTGTTTTGTATGTACATATATTAACGCTTCTTTCTTCTTTTAATTAGCCATCCAGAACGAGCTCCACTTCGGTAAGGAGACGAGGCCCGATGAGAAGGTTGGACCCGGAAGAAAGGTTCACGATCGAAGAAGTCTCTCCAGAAGGCCAACCGATTGCTCCTAAGCGAACCAAGAACAAATTTATACATCAGTGCGGAGTTATTGTTAGGGATAGCGTCCTGATCAGCATCTAAGAATGGAATAAGAAGAAGGACCCTGAAGTTCCTTATGTCCATGATAGACTGAAAGATGATCTTTGGAACATGCTGATGAGAAATTTTAGCCTGCCGCCAGAGGAGGATCCGAATAACCCAGTTATACAGCGAAAGGTCAAGGTGTTTGCTCTTAAGAAGATGGCAGAACTATTCAAGAACTGGAAGAAAGAATTGAACAGAAAGTTTGTCGAGAAAGGCAAGACTCCAGAATTCAAAGGTCAATACTTGAAGATGAAAGATCACTGGCCCGCATTTGTGGACTACAAGAAATCGGAGAAGGCTAAGAACAAGTCACTTACAAATAAGAAAAATGCCGCAAGGAAGGAGTATCACCATGTTACGGGGTCAGGTGGCTACAGTAAAGCCCGACCGGCATGGGACAAAGCTGAGCAAGACCTGCTTGCTAAAGATGTCCAACCAGCAACATTGCACTGGCCAGATCGGGCAAGGACTTGGTTCTTCGGGGTTGGGGGAACTTTGGACCCAGAAACAGGGAAGTGTGTCTGGACGAAAGCTCAACTTGAAATACCCATCAAAAAGCTTGAGGAAGCAATCAAGAAATCGCAAGAAGGGACGTTCGTTCCCGACAGAGAGAAGGACGAGCTGTCCTTTGCCCTAGGGAATCCTGAACACCCTGGACGAACACGAGGCACATCAGGGTCCGTTCCGTGGAAGGTTGGGTTTCCCGACAGCACTGGTTACAGAAGCCGACAAAGAAAGAAGAAAGAGGAAGCAAGCGAAATGCCCAAGATGAATGAAAGATTAGCGAAACTAGAGGCACTTGAGAGCCAGCGAGCTACCGGCCAACCATCTTAGCGGCACGAAGATCCTTCATTGGAGACTACCCACGATGCTACCCCACCATCTCAACGGAGAAGCAGCGTGGCTTCCATGGAGCTTGTTCATCCTGATAGCACGGCTCCTCGCTACCCCATGGATGGTATCACGAATAATGAACATTGTGTGCTAATGGCGAAATGCCATAACCTGACCTTGAAGGCGGTGGTCGGCTATGTCTTACCTCCTCGACCTGATGCAACTTTCCATTGCACTCCGGTTCCAGCAAGCTTTGCTATTGTCGGGGTGGAAGAAATAATGGACGGATTTGATGGGCTGGAGCTTGAGTATGCTACAGGTGAATGGGAGATTCTTCTTCGATATGCCTTAAGGACTAAATGTCTATGGAGAAAGGAACACATCGTGCTTCCATACTGGACGCCGCCTCAGCAGACTCAGCCGGAGGAGGCCCCGGTGCCTGAGTCGTCTCCGGTGCGTCAGTCGTCTCCGGTGTGTCAACCGTCTCCGGTGCGTCAGTCGTCTCCGCTGCCTGAGTCGTCTCCGGCGCGTCAGCCGTCTCCGCCGCCTCAGCGGACTCGGACGAAGGAGGCCCCTCAGCAGAATCTTCCTCCGCCTTAGCTGTCTCCGCCGCGTCATCGGACTCCGCCTCCTCCGCCACCTCAGCAACATCGGAAGAGAGCCGCCGCCGCTCCGGCGGCTAGCAGCAGTACGAAACTGAAGAGATTCAGAGCAGGCCCAAGCCTTAAGGTTCCTCCCAAGTTACCCTATGAGAGGACTGAGGAGGAAAACAATGATATCGTGGCTGAAGAAGTGAGATGCCAGCTTGCACCGAAATGTCTGCCTCTAGAGGAGAAAGTAGATCCGGTGAAAGCAAAGCGAACTCTGGAGGCCCTTATGCAACCACCACCGCCTCCGCCGCAATCAAACTATGACCGATGTATTCAAAAGACATTTGATCAAGCGAGGTGGTCAGGAAGCTTAGCTAGCAGTGGCGCAAGAAGTGTGAAAACAATTCCCCAGCTCGGCGAACAAGAACCGCAATCGTGCCCTACGCTCAAGGTGGTTACCGATATCGCTAATGATCCAGAGAAAGCGTCCGCTGGTCTTGCCATCACTGCTACTGATTACTTACCCGACTCGGTACAGTTTGAAAAGGCTGAGGTAGTACAAACCTTAAGATACGCGAACGGGAAGCCTCTCGTCACACGTGAGGTGCTCCACCGTCTACCAACGATGATGCGACAATTGCATGAATGGTACTTGAAAACCAGCAAGGACGGGACCGACAATATCTTCATGGGAATTAAAGATGAGCACTTCTTCAATGGAGAGAAGGTGTTGTTCGTTGAATTTGAAGAAATATTTCAGTTATACAATCAAAAGGAACTCGACAAAACTATCGTCAGTTGCAATTGTCTGTAAGTATTTTTTCTGTAATTAAGTCTCTAGCTCAGCTCGTTCATTGCATGTATTAATTATCCTCACACTATATTATGCAGATTGAAGATCCTCGAATGCAAACAACGACAAATCTATGACATTGGTTTCATTGACCCAAATTTCATAAATGAACATACGTTAAAAAACTATCCCACTGATACAGAGAAAAATTTGCTAAATGCGTTACTTGGACAACAAACCAGAAAGGAAATACTATTTCCTTACAACTTCAAGTGAGTGTTACTATCTTGCGCACATTCTGTTTCGGTTACTCAAGGTTAAGTGCAATTAACGAGTTATGCGTGCGCAGTTTCCACTTTATTCTGCTAGACATTCAGCTTGAAGAGGGAAAAGTAACTGTCTTGGACTTGAGACGTAAAGACCCTAAGGAGTGGACGAACATGAGGCAAATGATTCAGAAGTAAGTTCAATCATTATCGCACCATATCGGCAACTTTCGTTCATTTCCTGATATCAAGTAATCATTTTCTTTGCCGGGCAGGGTTTGGAAAAAGTTCACCAAAAAGGTTAAGGGTGTCAGCTGGAAACCGGAGCTGCAATTTGTACACCCCAAAGTAAGTACTACTCTAGTACCGCGCATCTATCATTGATTCTAGTTTCAATACCATTATCATGCTTGGTTATCATGTTGATTGAACTCTATTCTCGTAAAGTGCTTGTGGCAGGCACCTGGGACTAATTTATGTGCATACTACGTTTGCGAGTTCATTCGCCACTCGACCTCTGAGCGGGGCCGGGGCATATATTTAGAACAATTTGAAGTACATAAACAATATTCACATTTTTATTTTATTACCATCAATTGTGTTGAGTTTCATTCATATATTGGCCCCCTTCTTTAAATTAGATCTGGCAGAAGTGGGACGAACTCCTACCAACTGATCGCATACGAGCAATTCAAGAGGAATTGGCGGGATTCTTTGTTGATTATGTCATACCTAAACATGGAGAATACCATCGGGATATGCTATGCGATGTTGGCAATTAGATATTAAGATCGTAAGAGATGTTATATTGTATATATTATATGTAATAGCATCGAATAGATTTACGAAAACTTGTTGCATTGTTCGACTAAGCACGGAGAAAGAGAGGTCACTTCTTATCTCTATATATTGATCATGACGATGTTGTGTAATGGCGTCCTTTCATTGCTATATGTAGTAGCTAGCATCGAGTTGAATGAAAAGCATAAAATAAAAATGGTAAACACAAAAATAAAAAGGGAAACACAATATGAAAACCCCTAAACCCTCCAAAACCCCTAAACCCCTCCTTTAAAAAAAAAACCAGCGCCTGGCAGCTGCTGATGCGTGGCTGCCTTTTAGTCCCATTCGGTGTTACCAATCGGGACTAAAGGTCCTCCTGCCAGGCGCCCCACGGCGGCCACGTGGAGCTCCTTTAGTCCCAGTTCGTAAGCCAACCGTGGCTAAAAGTGACGGGCATTAGTCCCGATCATTTTGTCCCGGTTGCAGAACCAGGACTAAAGGCCCTCTGGAACCGGAACTGCTGCCCTGTTTTCTACTAGTGGAACCCTATAGCCATCTCCTTGAAGCTAGCAATTGAAGCCTGGGATGTGAAAACTTAAGTATAGTGTCATGTAAACACATGCACTTACAAATAGATGATTTTGGTTGCGAAGCTAATTTATGTCTGGTCGCTAGAGTTTTCACAAAGCATCACCATTCACCACCCACGTTGACTATAGTGTGGACGTGCATGACTCGAACACATCAACACACACGAGAAGCGGATTTGGCTTCGAGCACAGGCACCCTGCCATGTCTCAATTGAAAAAAGGCTTGGCTTCAATCCCTAGGAATATGATCCGATCAGCGACACCGAAGAAGTGATGTAGTGGCAAAGATGATGCCGGCGATTAGGTAACCCTACAGCCATCTCACTGAACCTATCAATTGAAGCCTGGGATGTCAAATTTGAAGTAGTGTCATGTAAACCGATGCATTTACAGACGGATCAATTTCTTTTACAAAGCTAATTTAGTGTGGTCGCTAAGGTCTGCACATAGCGTCTCCAGCCTCCGTGACTACAACATGAGGACGTAGCGTGCGACCTGGCACAAGCATTTCCATGTTATGTCACAACAGTCAGCCTCACGCACAATTGGGGGTGCGCGTGTCCGTTAGACCATGCTCACCTGATATGTTTATCTATAATTCACGTAACAAAGATATTTAGTTTTGTTGGGGGTACATCCTTGATAGCTAGATACATAATACAGTTTGATTTAGCCGATGAAGTGAGCATCAAATAGAAATTCACAACAACAAATATGATTTCATTATGAAATAACAAGGATAGTAAAAAATGAAATTATCTTACCGCAAAAAAAGAAATTATCACAAATATTAGGACATATAAATTGTTTGATACCAATTTTTATGAATAATACATGGTAATAGTTATAAAGCGTCGGATGCCACGGCATATATAGAGTAACTTATGATGCCATTTGGAAGCATACATGGAACATCGAGAGCCCTTTTATTGTATGCTCATGAAAATGCGGATGAAACACAAAGTTCAGATCTATGATTTATGACGCCTGGATCACGCCAACAATTCAGTATTTAAATTACCACTTTATGAGAGCAACAATTAAACATGTAATCATCACTTGACCACAACAACAATATATGAGGCTAATAAATGGCCATGTTCTTGCGCATAGCTAAATTATTTAAACCGTTACCTCTTTGTCAAACACAAAAACTTAACGGATAGGATATAAAAGTATATACGTATGTCTAATTTTTTGCTCGCCATAATCCATCATATGCACCTAAATTCATTCTGAAAGCAGTATGGATCATGACTAAATATAGCAAAGTGCAATACTATATGGGTATTTGTGTTCTAAGTTGTCGGCGTTCTGGGAACGGGGGTACCCAGACCTGCTTGCCTGCGGCCCAGGGAATGGCCCACCTCGCGAGCCAAGCACAACCTGGCGTAGCCCCACCCAAGACAAGGCCCTCGCGAGGGCCCCGAGCTCGCGAGGAAGAACATCACCAAGACCAGCAAAGGATGGGCCTCCTCAGGCCCTCTCCGGAGCGGCGGAGATCTCTATGCAGAACCCGGCCTCAGGAGTCAAGGATGACGCAAGGAAGGACGGGCGGGCGCCAGCGCGCCAGGCAGTGCAGTTTCCACTTTGGTGCAAAGGGAACAAGGACGTACGCGGGTTCCCAAAGCGCCCCAAAGGTTTCCATTCCGGTGCAACAAGACCACGACCACGAGCCTAGCAGGACGGATGTCATCGCCAAGCCCACCTCTGCATCATCGACAGCTACTTTGTAGGCGAAGACCACCTTTGGACAGGGCGGGGATGTACCCCTGTCCCCCTTTGAATTTGGCCGTTGTGGGATCCCTTCCCGCCATTGCGATAAGGGAAGAGAACCCGGGCCGCTGCTATATATAGAGGCTAGGTTGCACCGTAAAGAGGGGGGAGGAAAACGGACAAGGCAGAGAGCCAAGAACACCACTCGAGCACCCTCACGAGGCTCCTCACAACTGTACTAGTTCATCCACCACACCTCCTCGTGAGGCAATCCACCAAAGTAGGAGTAGGGTATTACGCTTCACAGCGGCCCGAACCTGGGTAAATCACCGTGTGCATCTTCTTCCTTGTCATTGTGCGAGTTCATCATCCTAACCATCGAGTAGCGAGCTTGGAAGGGCGAGGCTGCAGGGGATCTTCACGCACGCCCCTGTGTTCGAACCTTGAGGGTTTTGCGGAGCCCGAAATCTGACATTTGGCGCACCAGGTAGGGGGCGTGTCGAAGTCTTCTTCAAGCCTTGCTCTCTCCCCACTTTGCCGCTCCGATGGCCGGCGCCCGACAAGCTTCCTCCGGCCATGGTGGATCCGTCTTCACCAACCCCACCGCTGCAGACCGCGACCCACGCCCCAGCGGCACGACGCTGGGCGGTCAGTATCAAGCCGCAAGTGTCGTCTCAACCGTCGTCGCCCCTCGCGCCACCCAAGCGCACGGCAGACGAACGGCGCCCCCAGCACCGACATCGCGCTGCACCTACGTGGGAGACCTCGACGCGCACGATGCATTGCTGATGGCAAGCGAGATGCTTGGCCACCGCTCGACGCACGGGGGCTTTGACGCATGGGCTGACCACATCGCTGAGCTGGTCGCCGTCGCGCGAAGGGCCATGGCCACCAGCCCTCCTTCGCGGCCGCAGGCATCAGGCGCCGGGGGCTCATTCGCCACGCCTGTCGCCCAGCCTGCTGGAGGCGTGTCCCCTCAGGCCCCGAACGAGCCCGAACGGGGCCCGCCGCACGCCGTGCTCCTTCTCCTCCGAATTCCGGTGACCGGTTTCGGGGCACCGCCCGGCCCCGGTGATGGAGCGCACGGAGGAAACAACGGGGCACCCCGCGCGCACACCGACTCGCACTCTCGTACCCCTGCGGACCGTCAACAGCCTGGGTTGACCAGGCGGGAGGGCGCCATCCTACGCAGGGAGCAGGCGGCGCAGGCGTCCGGACAAGCAAGCAACCACGGCGAAGGCGCATCGGATCGCCAAGGTAACAATCCCCGTCAGGAAGCACGCGGGCCACCCAGCGGCGGTGGCAGAGGTAAGCAACTTCGAGCTGAGGCTCGTCGCAGGAGGGTCTGCGGGCTGCGCGCACAGGGCGGCGCCCCGCCGTCGCCCGAAGGGGCCGTCCCCGGCGCCCCGCCGGACGGCTCAGGAGGAGAACCGGGCCCTTGCGTAGAGCCCTATGTACCAAGCTATATCGTACCTCCGGACGGTGGGATGCATCAGGCGCCTACCGCAGGCGCCAACACCCCCCAAGAATAGGGGGTACCCTGGGCGTCCTCCCCGAGCCGGGCCTGGGGCTTCCACCGACGGAGCACCTGGCCTGGACAACGTGAGTGGGTGGGAGAAAGAGGGAGGACGCCCCTGGGCCCACGGGGAACGGCGCAAGCTGTCGCCCTCGCGAGCAAGCAACACTGAGCCAAGCCCCGAGGCCTCAGGAGAAACGGCCTGGGGGGAGCAGCAAGGCACAAGTAGCGCGGGCCACCCGCGGCAACTGGAGCGCCGGCGCAGCCATGGGAGGCTCGACCTCGGGGGCTCCGCCCATGGCCAAACGCGCCATCTCAGAGCCTCTGGAGATTCACCCTCCCGAGGCAGGAAAAGAATTTTCGTTTGGGGGAGCCGCTTGAGTGTCAAGGGGGGCTCCTGAGCAAAGCACCTCAGGAGCCTTACCGGTCAGATAGCCACTCGCCCCTTGATGTCGTCCAGGTGATCCGGTCAGCGTCAAGGGTGTCGAGGCCTCACCTCGTAGTTGCATCTTGGTGATCCGGACGTACATTACGGTGGTCGAGAAATGTGTGGGACTGGGTCCTGCAGACGCAGAGTGCCGAAAGGGCTCCCAACCCGCCTTGCTCGTGAAAAGAAGAAGCCCCCCGGGACCCCCAGGTCCCTCAAGACACTGTTCGGCCAGCGCCTCGACGCCTCGCGAGGCGGCTTCATCGACAAAACACCTCTATGGCTGCGCCGGGTGTATTGTGCTCATGTTTCGGCCGCGGGAGCGCAATCCCGCGGCTACGCGGGGAACAATGCATTCGGGTTAGGGTCATAGAGGCGCGCAACCTAGCAGAAATGCACGGGATGGTTCTTGACGGAGTTGGGAGCCACCGGGCCGTGCGCCCGGGGGCCTGCCCAGCTATCTACGACAGTGACACTCTCCCATAATAATGAGTGGGCTGTATACGCCCGGAGCCCCCCGAGGACGCGGAGGGGTTCCACCCACGCAACATGGATGCCCTACGCTCCGCGCTGGGGGAAGACGAAGACAAAGACCGTGACACTCTCACGTAATAATGAGTGGGTTTTATACGCCTGGAGCCCCCCGAGGACGCGGAGGGGTTCCCACCCACACAACGTGGATGCCCTACGTTTCGCGCTGGGGGAAGACGAAGACGAAGACTAGCCTAGGTGCCGGACGCGGCAGTTGCTTGCTTCTTTTTGGTGTTCGAACTGCCACTTTTTGGAATGAAGTTTGAGAATTTCAGAACTCCGTTTTCAAAAGAAAAAGGGGCGGGGACTTTTCTCTCATCGTTTTCTCGTTTTTGGTACCCAGACCTGCCTGCCTGCGGCCCAGGGCATGGCCCACCTCGCGAGCCAAGCACAACCTGGCGCAGCCCCACACAAGACAAGGCCCTCGCGAGGGCCCCGAGCTCGCGAGGAAGAACGTCACCAAGACCAGCAAAGGATGGGCCTCCTCAGGCCCTCTACGGAGCGGCAGAGATCTCTATGCAGAACCCGGCCTCAGGAGTCAAGGATGACGCAAGGAAGGACAGGCGGGCACCAGCGCGCCAGGCGGTGCAGTTTCCCCTTTGGTGCAAAGGGAACAAGGACGTATGCGGGTTCCCAAAGCGCCCCCAAAGGTTTCCATTCTGGTGCAACAAGACCATAACCACGAGCCCAGCAGGACGGATGTCATCGCCGAGCCCACCTCTGCATCATCGACGGCTACTTTGCAGGCAAAGACCACCTTTGGACAGGGTGGGGATGTACCCCTGTCCCCCTTCGAATATGGCCGTTGTGGGATCCCTTCCCGCCATTGCGATAAGGGAAGAGGACCCGGGCCGCTGCTATATATAGAGGCTAGGTTGCAACGTAAAGAGGGAGGAGGAAAACGGACAAGGCAGAGAGCCAAGAACAGCACTCGAGCACCCTCACGAGGCTCCTCGCCATTGTACTAGTTCATCCACCACACCTCCTCGTGAGACAATCCACCAAAGCAGGAGTAGGGTATTACGCTTCGCAGCGGCCCGAACTTGGGTAAATCACCGTGTGCATCTTCTTCCTTGTCATCGTGCGAGTTCATCATCCTAACCATCGAGTAGCGAGCTAGGAAGGGCGAGGCTGCAGGGGATCTTCGCGCACGCCCCTATGTTCGAACCTTGAGGGTTTTGCGGAGCCCGAAATCCGACATAAATTGTGGGCAATTATTATTTTCGATCGGATTATAATGTTTAAATATATTTTTATCAACATATATTATTATGTCGTTTGGAAGCGACAAAAAGGAGGTTGATTCCGAAGAATCAAAGCTAATTATTTCAAATATATTATTAGAAGCAGTAGCTACTAGAGCAGCATATGAGGAACTATGTTTGCTTCATTGGAATTCTATAGGTAGCATTTTTTTCGACAACTTCTCAAAGAAAAAAGAGTAACCATGAGCTTAGATCCTATTAAAAAATATTGCATCTTCTTAGTAATTCAAGTGTTTTACCCATGTCCATGTGAATTTACATCCATGTGTTCAGGGAGTTCGATGTCAAGCATAATAAGTTTATTCGGATGGGAGAACAATTTTGATATGATATTTTTTTTATCAAACTATGTCAAGAGTGAGTGAGAGAGAATATTATATAAATTTTGTGTGAGTATATGTTTACATTGCTTTACATGACCAAACAATAGTGGAAATTAAAAAGTTCGTATTCATGGAAATATTTTGAGGCGTGACATTGCACAGATGAAAAACACAACTACATATTGCCAATATGTGGATACAAGCTAGACATTAATGTTTACATTTAGTTTCTAATGGAAAGATATACACCAAAAAATTATTGGAAATGTGTAAGTGAAATCTAAAAATTACAAAGCTTTATATTTGAAATGTTTACCATATGGACTACTAACATGGTAATATACAAATCTAGCCGCGCAAATGCGCGGGTCACCCTACTAGTTATTATTTATTTTAGCAAGCAAATCATTTTGTGACTTAGCAACTTGGTCTAGTTGGGTGTGAACCATAGAAGCATGTTTACCTAGACCTTTCACATCATTAGCAATTCTAAACATCAAGTCACTTAAGCGGCCTATCATCATGGCATTACATCTTAATTGATCTTTAACATAATTATTGAATTGCTCTTGCTTAACAATGTAATTATCAAATTCATACATGCATTGACCAGGAGTCTTAGTATAAGGTATATCACTTTCATTAAAGGAACGGAGATAATTTACCTGTACTACCTGTGTCGGGTGTTAAGTCCATGTATTTTCTTCAATGGGTGGTAATTTCTTAACATCTTCAGTTTTAATACCTTTCTCTTTCATAGATCTTTTTGCTTCTTGCATATCTTCTGGACTGAGGAATAGAATACCTCTCTTCTTTTGAATAGGTTCTGGAGGTGGTTCAGGAAGTGTCCAATCATTGCAATAAGTTATTCAATAGTTCTTCAGCTTGTCCAACAGTTCTTTCCCTGAAAACACAACCAACACAACTATCTAGGAAGTCCCTAGAAGCATCGGTTACTCCATTATAAAAGATATCAAGTATTTCATTTTTCTTAAGAGAATGATCAGGAAAAGCTCAAGTAATTGGAGAAGACTCCCACAAGCTTGAGGGAGATTCTCTTCTTCAATTTGCACAAAGTTAAATATTTCCTGTAAGGCAGCTTGTTTATTATGAGCTGGAAAATATTTTTCAGAAAAGTAATAAAGCATATCCTGGGGACTACGCATACAACCAGGAGCCAGAGAGAGAAACCATTCCTTGGCCTCGCCTTTGAGCGAGAAAGGAAAAAGCTTAAGGATTTAATAGTAGCGAATCCTTTCATCATTGGTAAACAAAGGAGCAATATCATTCAGTTTCATAAGATGTTTGACAATAGTTTAATTTTCATAACCATGGAAAGGATGAGACTCTACTATAGGAATCGGTTCAAGGTCTATAGAGAATTCATAGTCCTTATCAGTGACAAATATAGGAGAAGTAGCAAATTTAGGATCATGATTCATTTTCTCCATCATAGATTTTTCTTCCAGTTTGCATAATAGTTTCTTCAAATCATCTCTATTTTCACAAGCAAGAAAGTGCCTAGCTACGTCACCATCCATAACATAACCTTCAGGTACATAAGGAAATTCATATCTATTAGGAGAGAGAGGTGTAACAGGTGATTCAAAATCTTCATCAGTTTCAACATTTTCAAGTTCTCTAGCTTTATGGATATGAGCATAAAGTAATTCACTCAGTGGCACAGTTTCAGTTTCAACATGTGTAGCAGAAGTATCATCATTAATTTCAGAAGTAGCATCATCAAGTTCATGTGACATATCAGGACGATCAACAGGCGATGGTGTAACAAGCTGATTCAAAACAGTAGGTGAATCAAAAGCAGAGCTAGATGATAGTTCCTTACCTCCTCTCGTGCAATGGGATAGCAGAGCTAGAGGGGATGATTTTAGTTCGGTTATCTTTCAGATTCTTCGTAGTGGCAATTGTATATCCTAAGTTAACACAATAAATAAAGCTATGCTCCCTGGCAACAGTGCTAGAAAAAGGTCTTGATAACCCACAAGTATAGGGGATCGTGACAGTCTTCACGGGTAGTATTTCACCCTAATATATTGATTCGACACAAGGGGAGCCAAAGAATATTTATTGGCCTTGACAGTTGAGTTGTCAATTCAACCGCACCTGGGATATCTATCTGCAGCAAAGGTTTAGTAGCACGGCAAATGATAGTAGTAGAAATAATAGTGATAGTAGCAATTTTGGTAACAATAGTAACAGTAGCAATTGAGTAGCAGGTATGACTGTAACAGTAGCAATAGTAACTTAGCAAGATTCAGTTTATGTAAAGCGTAGGGACGTGGA
The DNA here is from genome assembly GCA_039707655.1 of Elymus sibiricus. Taxonomy (NCBI): domain Eukaryota; kingdom Viridiplantae; phylum Streptophyta; class Magnoliopsida; order Poales; family Poaceae; genus Elymus; species Elymus sibiricus. Next base: position 445,096,700 of record CM077669.1, read on the forward strand.
TCCGTGATGGATAATGATTTAGATGACATCAATCATGTAACAGTTACAAACTAGGGCGACACAGAACTAGCTCCAATTCATCGATATAATGTAGGCATGTATTCCGTATATAGTCATATGTGCTTGCGATATGAACTTGCATGACATCTTTTGTCCTACCCTCCCGTGGCAGCGGTTTCCTATTGTAAACCAAGGGATATTAATGTTGGGAAACGTTGCATGGGAAACAAAAATTTTCCTACGCGCATACAAGATCTATCCATGGTGATGAGCATCTACAAGAGGGAGAGTGAATCTACATACCCTTGTAGATCGCTAAGCGAAAGCGTTAAGAAACGCGGTTGATGTAGTCGAACGTCTCCGCGATCCAAATCGCAAGTCGTCCCTCGATCCGATCACGAACTAGTGCCGAACGGACGGCACCTCCGCGTTCAACACACGTACGGCTTGATGACGCCTTCACCTCCTCAATCCAACGAGCGATGATGAAGTAGTAGATGAGTTCCGGCAGCACGACGGCGTGGTGATGGTGGTGAGGAACAATCTCTGCAGGGCTTCGCCAAGCACTACGGAGATTATGACGGGAGAACTAGAGGGTTAGGGTTGCCGACACACGGCTTGGGAAATCTTGATGTATCCCGTGTGCTAGCCCTGCCCCTCTATTTATATGTTGAGCCTTGGGGTCTAAACTTGGAGTAAAAGCCTCCTCCAGGTCGGTTTTGCCCGCACAAGGTCGGTTTGGCCCGCAGGGAAAGAGTCCAACTCGGATCCCTGCAGTACCGCGCACAAGCGGTAGTACCGCTTACGATAAGCGGTAGTACCGCCTGCAGCGATAGTACCGCTTACGATAAGCGGTAGTACCGCCCGTAGCGGTAGTACCGCTTACGATAAGCGGTAGTACCGCCCCAGACGCCAGCAAAACTTCCTTTTGCACCTTGCCTAAGCCTCGTGGGCTTTACCCCTTGGCCCAAATAAAGTGTTCTCGTATCCGAACATTTCGGAAAACATCCGGAACCTCTTCCGGTGAATTCCGGAACCCTTCCGGAAACCAAAACACTATTATCACATATATCAATCTTTACCTCCGGACTATTCCGGAGATCCTCGTCATGTACGGGATCTTATCCGGGACTCCGAACAACCTTCGGTCACCAACAAAATAACTCAACTATACTAATCGTCACCAAACGTTAAGTGTGTAGACCCTGCGGGTTCGAGAACTATGTAGACATGACCGAGAAACCTCTACGATCAATAACCAATAGCGGGACCTGGATGCCCATATTGGTTCCTACATATTCTATGAAGATCTTTATCGGTCGAACCTCTATGTCAAGGATTCAGTTAATCCCGTATGTTGTTCCCTTTGTTCTTCGGTACGTTACTTGCCCGAGATTCGATCGTCGGTATCTCTATACCTAGTTCAATCTCGTTACCGGCAAGTCTCTTTACTCGTTCCGTAATACAAGATCTCGTGGCTAACATTTTAGTCACATTGCTTGCAAGGCTCATTGTGATGTTGTATTACCGAGTGGGCCCTGAGATACCTCTCCGTCACATGGAGTAACAAATCCCAGTCTTGATCCATGCCAACCCAACAGACACCCTCGGAGATACCTGCAGAGCACCTTTATAGTCACCCAGTTACGTTGCGACGTTTGATACACACAAGGTACTCCTCCGATGTCAGGGAGTTGCATGATCTCATGGTCATAGGAACAGATACTTGACATGCAGAAAACAATAGCAATAAACTAACACGATCATATGCTACGTTCGTAGTTTGGGTCTTGTCCATCACATCATTCTCCTAATGATGTGATCCCGTTATCAAATGACATCTCATGTCAATGGCTAGGAAACCTTAACCATCTTTTGATCAACGAGCTAGTCAACTAGAGGCTTACTAGGGACACAGTGTTGTCTATATACCCACACATGTATTTGAGTTTCCAATCAATACAATTATAGCATGGATAATAAACGATTATCATGAACAAGGAAATATAATAATAACCAATTTATTATTGCCTCTAGGGCATATTTCCAACAGTCTCCCACTTGCACTAGAGTCAATAATCTAGTTCACATCACTATGTGATTTACATTGTAATGAATCGAACACCCATGCAGTTCTGGTGTTGTTCATGCTTAGCCCTTGGAAGAGGTTTAGTCATCGGATCTGCAACATTCAGATCCGTGTGTACTTTGCAAATATTTATGTCGTCCTCCTTGATGTAATCGCGGATGGAATTGAAACGTCGCTTTATGTGTCTGGTCCTCTTGTGAAATCTTGGTTCCTTGGCTAGAGCAATGGCACCAGTATTATCACAAAACAGAGTCATTGGGTTAAGCGCACTAGGCACTACTCCAAGATCTGTCATGAACTCCTTCATCCAGACACCTTCCTTCGCCGCCTCCGAGGCAGCGATGTACTCCGCTTCGCATGTAGAATCAGCTACCATGCTTTGCTTGGAACTGCACCAGCTAACCGCACCCCCATTAAGAATAAATACGTATCCGGTTTGCGACTTAGAGTCATCCGGATCAGTGTCAAAGCTTGCATCGACGTAACCCTTTACGACGAGCTCTTGATCACCTCCATAAACGAGAAACATGTCCTTAGTCCTTTTCAGGTACTTCAGGATATTCTTGACCACCGTCCAGTGTTCCATTCCTGGATCACTTTGAAACCTTCCGACCATACTTATGGCAAGGCTGACATCGTGTCTTGTGCACAGCATTGCATACATGATAGAGCCTATGGCTGAAGCATAGGGGATGACACTCATCTTTTCTCTATCTTCTGCAGTCACTGGGCATTGAGTTTTACTCAACTTCACACCTTGCAACACAGGCAAGAACCCCTTCTTGGACTGATCCATTTTGAACTTCTTCAAAATCTTATCAAGGTATGTGCTTTGTGAAAGTCCTATTAAACGTCTCGATCTATCTCTATAGATCTTGATGCCTAATATGAAAGCAGCTTCTCCTAGGTCCTTCATTGAAAAACTCTTGTTCAAATATTCCTTCGCACTTTCCAACATTTCTATATTGTTTCCAATTAGTAATATGTCATCCACATATAATATTAGAAACGCTATAGAGCTCCCACTCACTTTCTTGTAAATACAAGCTTCTCCGTAAACTTGTATAAACTCGAACGCTTTGATCACCTCATCAAAGCGAAGATTCCAACTCCGAGATGTTTGCACCAGTCCATAAATGGATCGCCGGAGTTTGCAAACTTTGTCAGCATTCTCTGGATCGACAAAACCTTCTGGTTGCATCATATACAACTCTTCCTTAAGGAAACCGTTAAGGAACGTTGTTTTGACATCCATTTGCCAAATTTCATAATCGAAAAAGGTAGCTATTGCTAACATGATTCTGACGGACTTAAGCATCGCTACGGGTGAGAAGGTCTCATTGTAGTCAACTCCTTGAACTTGTGAAAAACCCTTTGCCACAAGTCGAGCTTTTATAGACGGTGACATTACCGTCCGCGTCCGTCTTCCTCTTAAAGATCCATTTGTTCTGAATGGCCTTACGCCCTTCAGGTAATACTTCCAAAGTCCATACTTTGTTTTCATACATGGATCCCATCTCGGATTTCATGGCCTCTAACCACTTCTCAGAATCCGGGCCCATCATCGCTTCTCCATAGCTCGTAGGTTCATCGTTGTCTAACAACATGACCTCTAAGACAGGGTTGCCGTACCACTCAGGAGCAGTACGCGTCCTTGTCGACCTACGAGGTTCGATAGCAACTTGATCCAAAGCTTCATGATCATCATCATTAACTTTCTCTTCGGCTGATGTAGGCTCTACAGAAACATCTTTCTGCGCTGCGCTACTTTCAGGTTGAAGTAAAGGTTCAACAACCTCATCAAGTTCTATCTTCCTCCCACTCAATTCTTTCGAGAGAAACTCTTTCTCAAGAAATGTTCCGTTTTTAGCGACAAACACTTTGCCTTCGGATCTGAGGTAGAAGGTATACCCAACTGTCTCTTTTGGGTATCCTATGAAGACGCATTTTTCCGCTTTGGGTTCCAGCTTTTCAGGCTGAAGCTTTTTGACATAAGCATCACATCCCCAAACTTTAAGAAACGACAGCTTCGGCTTCTTGCCAAACCAAAGTTCATATGGCGTCGTCTCAACGGATTTCGATGGTGCCCTATTTAAAGTGAATGCAGCTGTCTCTAATGCATAACCCCAAAACGATAGTGGCAAATCAGCAAGAGACATCATAGATCGCACCATATCCAATAAGGTTCGATTATGACGTTCGGACACACCATTACGCTGTGGTGTTCCAGGCGGTGTTAGTTGTGAAACAATTCCACATTGTCTTAAGTGACTGCCAAACTCATAACTCAGATATTCTCCTCCTCGATCAGATCGTAGGAATTTAATCTTCTTGTTACGATGATTCTCAACTTCACTCTGAAATTGTTTGAACTTTTCAAATGTTTCAGACTTGTGTTTCATTAAGTAAATATACCCATATCTACTTAAGTCATCAGTGAAGGTGAGAAAGTAATGATAACCACCGCGCGCCTCAATGCTCATCGGACCGCACACATCAGTATGTATGATTTCCAATAAGTCACTTGCCCGTTCCATTGTTCCAGAGAACGGCGTTTTAGTCATCTTGCCCATGAGGCATGGCTCACATGTGTCAAGTGATTCAAAATCAAGTGACTCCAAAAGTCCATCAGCATGGAGCTTCCTCATGCGTTTTACGCCAATATGACCTAAACGGCAGTGCCACAAGAAAGTGGTATTATCATTATCAATTCTACATCTTTTGGCATCAATGTTATGAACATGTGTATCATTACTATCGAGATTCAATAAGAATAAACCCCTCACATTGGGTGCATGACCATAAAAGATATTACTCATATAAATAGAACAACCATTATTCTCTGATTTAAATGAGTAATCGTCTCGCAATAAACAAGATCCAGATATAATGTTCATGCTTAACGCAGGCACTAAATAACAATTATTCAGGTTCATCACTAATCCCGATGGTAATCGAAGAGCGAGCGTGCCGACGGCGATCACATCAACCTTGGAACCATTTCCCACGCGCATCGTCACTTCGTCCTTTGCCAGCCTCCGTCTATTCCGCAGTTCCTGTTTTGAGTTGCAAATATGAGCAACCGCACCAGTATCAAATACCCAGGCACTACAACGAGAGTTGGTAAGGTACACATCAATAACATGTATATCATATATACCTTGTTTGTTGTTGGCCGCCTTCTTGTCAGCCAAATACTTGGGGCAGTTCCGCTTCCAGTGTCCAGTTCCCTTGCAATGAAAGCACACAGTTTCTGGTTTGGGTCCAGCCTTGGGTTTTTTCACGAGAGGAGCAACTGCTTTGCCACTCTTCTTGGAGTTACCCTTCTTACCCTTGCCATTTTTCTTGAAACTAGTGGTTTTATTGACCATTAACACTTGATGCTCCTTCTGAATTTCAGACTCAGCGGCTTTCAGCATCGCAAACAGCTCGGCGACTGACTTGTTCATCCCGTGCATGTTATAGTTCAACACGAAGCTCTTGTAGCTAGGTGGCAATGATTGAAGAACTCTGTCAGTGATAGCCTCTGGCGAAAGGGGCATCCCCAATTCAGCCAGACGGGTGGAGTACCCAGACATTCTGAGTACATGATCACTGATAGACCCGTTCTCCTCCATCTTGCAAGCATAGAACTTATCGGAGATCTCATATCTCTCGATCCGGGCATTCTTCTGAAAGATAAACTTCAACTCCTGGAACATCTCATATGCTCCATGACGTTCAAAACGTCTTTGAAGTCCCGGTTCTAAGCCATACAATATTGCACATTGAACTATTGCGTAATCTTCAGAACGAGCCTGCCAGGCGTTCACAACGTCTAGAGACTCAACTGGAGCGGGTGGATCACCAAGCGGTGCATCAAGGACATAAGCCTTCTGGGAAGCCGTAAGGATAATCCTTAGATTACGGGCCCAGTCCACAAAGTTACTTCCATCATCTTTCAACTTAGCTTTCTCTAGGAACGCATTAAAATTCAGGGGTGCTACTGCGCGAGCCATGATCTACAACATAAATATTGCAAAGACAATTTAGACTATTGTTCTAGATAATGAGTTTAGTTAATCATATTACTTAAAAACTCCCACTCAAATTGACATCCCTCCGATCATTCGAGTGTAACATGATCCAAATCCACCAACTCAAGTCCGATCATCACGTGAGTTGAGGTGGTTTCAATGGTGAACATCTTCATCTTGATCATATCTACTATATGACTCATGTTCGACCTTTCGGTCTCTTGTGTTCCGAGGCCATGTCTGTACATGCTAGGCTCGTCAAGTTTAACCCGAGTGTTCCACACGTGCAACATGGCTTACACCCGTTGTATGTGAACGTAGAGTCTATCACACCCGATCATCACGGCGTGTCTCGAAACGACGAACTTTCGCAACGGTGCACACTTGGGGAGAACACAATTTATCTTGAAATTTAAGTGAGGGATCACCTTATAATGCTACCGTCGTCCTAAGCAAAATAAGATGCATAAAAGGATTAACATCACATGCAAATCATAAGTGACATGATATGGCCATGAACTTGTGCTTTTGATCTTCATCTCCAAAGCACCGGCATGATCTCCATCGTCACCGGCATGACACCATGATCTCCATCATCTTGATCTCCATCAAAGTGTCGCCATGAGGTTGTCGCGCCGACTGTTGCTTCCACGACTATTGCTAACGTTTAGCAATAAAGTAAAGCATTACATAGCGCTTAATGATTGACACGCAGGTCATACAATAATTAAAGACAACTCTATGGCTCCTGCCAGTTGCCGTACTCATCGACATGCAAGTCGTGATATTCTATACAACACATGATCATCTCATACATCACATATATCTCATCATGTAATTGGCCATATCACATCACAACATACCCTGCAAAAACAAGTTAGACGTCCTCTAATTGTTGTTGCAAATTTTACGTGGCTGCTACGAGTTTGCAAGAACCGTTCTTACCTACGCAAAACCACAACGTGGTGTAGTGATTGCTTTTTGATCTTCTAAAAGAACCCTCTTCATTGAAATTGATTCAACTAAAGTGAGAGAGACAGACACCCGCTAGCCATCTTTATGCAACGAAGTTACATGTCAGTTGAAGGAACCTGTCTCACGTAAGCGTACGCGTAATGTCGGTCCGGGCCGCTTCATCTCACAATACCGCCGAATCAAGTATCAACTAGTAACGGCAAGCAATATGTATACACCCATGCCCACAACTCGTTTGTGTTCTACTCGAGATCTCATCTACGCATAGACCTAGCTCTGATACCACTGTTGGGAAACGTTGCATGGGAAACAAAATTTTTCCTATGTGCATACAAGATCTATCCATGGTGATGAACATCTACGAGAGGGAGAGTGAATCTACATACCCTTGTAGATCGCTAAGCGGAAGCGTTAAGAAACGCGGATGATGTAGTCGAACGTCTCCGCGATCCAAATCGCAAGTCGTCCCTCGATCCGATCACGAACTAGTGCCGAACGGACGGCACCTCCGCGTTCAACACACGTACGGCTTGATGACGCCTTCACCTCCTCGATCCAACGAGCGATGATGAAGTAGTAGATGAGTTCCGGCAGCACGACGGCGTGGTGATGGTGGTGAGGAACAATCTCTGCAGGGCTTCGCCAAGCACTACGGAGATTATGACGGGAGAACTAGAGGGTTAGGGTTGCCGACACACGGCTTGGGAAATCTTGATGTATCCCGTGTGCTAGCCCTGCCCCTCTATTTATATGTTGAGCCTTGGGGTCTAAACTTGGAGTAAAAGCCTCCTCCAGGTCGGTTTTGCCCGCACAAGGTCGGTTTGGCCCGCAGGGAAAGAGTCCAACTCGGATCCCTGCAGTACCGCGCACAAGCGGTAGTACCGCTTACGATAAGCGGTAGTACCGCCTGCAGCGATAGTACCGCTTACGATAAGCGGTAGTACCGCCCGTAGCGGTAGTACCGCTTACGATAAGCGGTAGTACCGCCCCAGACGCCAGCAAAACTTCCTTTTGCACCTTGCCTAAGCCTCGTGGGCTTTACCCCTTGGCCCAAATAAAGTGTTCTCGTATCCGAACATTTCGGGAAACATCCGGAACCTCTTCCGGTGAATTCCGGAACCCTTCCGGAAACCAAAACACTATTATCACATATATCAATCTTTACCTCCGGACTATTCCGGAGATCCTCGTCATGTCCGGGATCTTATCCGGGACTCCGAACAACCTTCGGTCACCAACAAAATAACTCAACTATACTAATCGTCACCAAACGTTAAGTGTGTAGACCCTGCGGGTTCGAGAACTATGTAGACATGACCGAGAAACCTCTACGATCAATAACCAATAGCGGGACCTGGATGCCCATATTGGTTCCTACATATTCTACGAAGATCTTTATCGGTCGAACCTCTATGTCAAGGATTCAGTTAATCCCGTATGCTGTTCCCTTTGTTCTTCGGTATGTTACTTGCCCGAGATTCGATCGTCGGTATCTCTATACCTAGTTCAATCTCGTTACCGGCAAGTCTCTTTACTCGTTCCGTAATACAAGATCTCGTGGCTAACATTTTAGTCACATTGCTTGCAAGGCTCATTGTGATGTTGTATTACCGAGTGGGCCCTGAGATACCTCTCCGTCACACGGAGTAACAAATCCCAGTCTTGATCCATGCCAACCCAACAGACACCCTCGGAGATACCTGCAGAGCACCTTTATAGTCACCCAGTTACGTTGCGACGTTTGATACACACAAGGTACTCCTCCGATGTCAGGGAGTTGCATGATCTCATGGTCATAGGAACAGATACTTGACATGCAGAAAACAATAGCAATAAACTGACACGATCATATGCTACGTTCGTAGTTTGGGTCTTGTCCATCACATCATTCTCCTAATGATGTGATCCCGTTATCAAATGACATCTCATGTCAATGGCTAGGAAACCTTAACCATCTTTTGATCAACGAGCTAGTCAACTAGAGGCTTACTAGGGACACAGTGTTGTCTATATACCCACACATGTATTTGAGTTTCCAATCAATACAATTATAGCATGGATAATAAACGATTATCATGAACAAGGAAATATAATAATAACCAATTTATTATTGCCTCTAGGGCATATTTCCAACAGTCTCCCACTTGCACTAGAGTCAATAATCTAGTTCACATCACTATGTGATTTACATTGTAATGAATCGAACACCCATGCAGTTCTGGTGTTGTTCATGCTTAGCCCTTGGAAGAGGTTTAGTCATCGGATCTGCAACATTCAGATCCGTGTGTACTTTGCAAATATTTATGTCGTCCTCCTTGATGTAATCGCGGATGGAATTGAAACGTCGCTTTATGTGTCTGGTCCTCTTGTGAAATCTTGGTTCCTTGGCTAGAGCAATGGCACCAGTATTATCACAAAACAGAGTCATTGGGTTAAGCGCACTAGGCACTACTCCAAGATCTGTCTTGGTTCGTGTTTGGTGTTTCTCTTTGTGAGTTTTTGAGCTTATCGTCATCTTCTTGACAAGCTCGAGTTCATCGAAAACGGAGTTCATATTTGCATCCTCTATGATGTTTTCGATGTTGGAGTTTATGCCGGTTCTTCATTCATAGAGGTTTCTCATCTCTATATGTTAGGCATCTCGCTGTTGGATAGCTCTTGTCGTCCTGAATCCAACAAGCTTGAGTTTGCTCAATTCGGAGCTCATTTGCAGAAGTTATGGCAGTTCAGGTTTTATTGTATCCTTCTGTTGTGCTTGGGCAGTTTCTCAGCACCCAAGCGGTAGTACCGCTGGGTACCACGGTAGTACCGCTTGACGGTACTACCGCTGCATACTTCCGTGGCTAGTACCGCTTGGAGTTCTCCTTCTGTGCAGCTTTCTGTTGCCTAATTTCTTCTAGCGGTAGTTTCACGGTAGTAGCCCGGTAGTACCGCTTAAGCGGTACTTCCGCATACTACTACCGCTCCTAGTACCGCTTAGGAAATTCCTTCTGTGCTAGCTTCGGTTGCCCTTTTTGCTTTAGCGGTAGTAGAACGGCACTAGCACGGTAGTACCGCTTGGCACCGTACTACCGCGCCAGTTTCCCCTACTACCGCCGCCTCACCTGTGCCAGGATCCCTAAGCGGTAGTACCGCTAGGGGCGACGGTAGTACCGCTCCGGCGGCACTACCGCTCGTATACTGAGTACCCCTGGCCAGTGTTTGGTAGTTCCGCCTAAGCGGTAGTACCGCTCCTAGGAGCGGTAGTACCGCTCGGCTGCGGGCAGAGCACATAACGGTTGGATTTTCCCCCACCTATAAAAGGGGGGTCTTCTTCCCCATGGCTTCTTATCCTTTTGAGCAAGTTTTCCCCCACCATTGTTGACCTCTTGAAGCTTGCTATCTCTCAATCCCTCCAATGATTCTTGCTAGTTCTTGAGGGAAAAGAGAGAGGAGATCTAGATCCACCTTTCCACCAATCACTTTCTCCTCTAAGTGAGGGGAACCCCTTGGATTTAGATCTTGGAGTTCTTCGTGTTCTTCTTCGTTCTTCCTCTCATTTTCCTCCCTAGCATTAGTTGCTTTGGTGGGATTTGGGAGAGAAGGACTTGGGCACTCCGTGTGCCCTTGCCATTGCATTTGGTGCATAGGTTTGAGTTCTCCACGGTGATACGTGGAAGTGAGAAGTTGAGTAGCTTATTACTCTTGGGTGTTTGAGCACCCTAGAGCTTGTTCCTCTTGGGTGCCTTGGCGCCCTAGACGGCTTGGTGGTGCCTCGGAGCTCAATCATTGTGGTGTAAAGCTCCGGGCAAGCGTCGGGGTCTCCAATTAGGTTATGGAGATTGCCCCAAGCAATTTGTACGGGTACTGGTGAACCGCCCCCAAGGGTTGCCAAAGTGTACGGGTACCGGTGACCGCCCCCAAGGGTTGCCATTTGTACGGGTTCGGTGACCGCCCTCGAGGGTCCCTTGGTGGAATCACGACATCTTGCATTGTGCGAGGGCGTGAGGAGATTACGGTGGCCCTAGTGGCTTCTTGGGGAGCATTGTGCCTCCACACCGCTCCGAACGGAGATTAGCATCCGCAAGGGTGTGAACTTCGGGATACATCGTCGTCTCCGCGTGCCTCGGTTATCTCTTACCCAAGCCCTTTACTTATGCACTTTACTTTGTGATAGCCATATTGTTTCTTGTTATATATCTTGCTATTACTTAGTTGTCTATCTTGCTTAGCATAAGTTGTTGGTGCACATAGGTGAGCCTAGTTGTTTTAGGTTTTGTGCTTGACTAATTAAACGTTAGTTTTATTCCGCATTTGTTCAAGCCTAAACCGTAATTATTTTAAAGCGCCTATTCACCCCCCCCCCCCTCTAGGCAACATCCACGTCCTTTCAATTGGGGTCCATCTGTTTTAATTCGTGGATGTGTTTGTTGGGATACGATGAATTATCACTTTATGATTAGATTGTTCATTGAATTCAATTGAATCTTTTGAGGTTTTCTTGTTGTATAATTGAATAGCTTTGTATGCTCACCAATATATCTATCTTATTTGGCCAGGTTTGATGGGTTTATCTTCAAAGGGATTTGTGCTTTGTAGTGGGTTCTAATCTTGTGGTGTTCTATATCCCACTGACAGAAAGGGACAAGACATGTATTGTATTATTGCCACTAAGAATAAAATGATGGTGTATCATCATATTGCTTGATGGTTACTATCTACATTACGCCATCATGCTTATTGCAATGATTTGTTTCTTATAAACTTAATACTTTGATATGCATGTTGGATAGTGGTCTTGGGGTGGATATTAGTAGTAGATGAAGTTGGATTAATGGTCTACTTATCACGGACATAATGTGTATATGATATTATACCATGAAATCATAGTCATAAATATAAACGTTGCAATTTAATCGCTGACCAACTTTAATTTGTTCACCACACCACACGTGTATGCCTGAGAGGGACGCCACTAGTGAACCCATGCCCCATGGGTCTATTCTCCTTTACTGAAATCTTCATTACAATTACTACTTCTGCTTTATCAAGTTACTTTGCTACCTACTATCTTTATCACTTGCAGTTTAATCTTGTAACTAGCAATACAAGGGGATTGACAACTCTCTTGCCGCGTTGGGGACAAGCTTGTTTTGTGTGCAGGCAACATTCACTTTGTTTGTTGGGCGGCTTCTTCCGGTTTGATAAATCTTGCTTCTCTAACTGAGGGAAATACTTACTACTAGGTTACATCACCCTTTAGACTTGGGAGATCCCAACCACTCTTACGAGAGAGCAAGCATGGATGACTAGGGCTGGCTACAAAAATGGGTGGGCTAGAGAGGAAAGAGATAGCTGCAGAGGGGGAAGCCCACGCCAACGAGATATAAGTGGTGGTGAGGAAAAAATAATGTGCTATGCTGCTCGGAAAAGGAAATAAGGAGGAAGGGGAAAGCAGTGTGTGGGCCCCTCAGGGGCACGTGGTGCGGGAGGGAAGAGGTTGACGGGAAACAAAAAAGCATCCAGTGAATTTAGTTGTTTTCCTTTCTTATTATATTCTAGTAAATGTTGTTATTTGACAAAATCGTATGAATATATTTGGACATCGGAGTTGCAATTTGTTTTACATCAAAGGATGGTATGTAAATAGACCTAAGGACAAATACCCTCTCCATGCGTGGACTAGTCCTTTTTCAATGATTTCTTAGCCAAGTGATCGGAGACTGGTAGTGCGGCTCCTTACGAGAGCCTCTCTTTGTGCCAGTTGTCATGCCTAGGGAGGGGCCGTAGTTTTAGAGGGTAAGTGGTCTTCTTGTTTTGTTATATCACATATTCAAACTGGGTCTAAATTACAGAGTGCTTTTACTGTTATGCTGCTCGTGGTAGTTTTGTCTAACACCATATCATAGGTTTGTATGGTTTGGTTAAAGAAATAGACACTATTTTGTACTGATCTAGTTTCTATTTTGTCTTGTCTCTCATCTCTACTCCTAAAGGGGGAGTTGGTAGCTTCTTTTCCAGGGGGGTTTTCGCCTTCCCTCCCACCTTCGTCTGGTTTTTTTCGTCCGGTTTTCTTTTGTCTCTCCTCCCACCAATATATTTTTCTACTCATTTGGTAATCTTTTCTCATCGTTTTTTATTCCACCAATATATTTAAACCGTATTTTAGCCCACGATCTTTTTAAACCGGATTTTCGGTATATTTGGTAACTTTTGCATGGAAAGGAATAAATCATGATCAATCTTTAATTAATTTTCGGTATGTTTGGTAACTTTTATATGGGAAGGACTGAGTCACAATCAATCTTTAATTCATTTTCGGTATATTTGGTATCTTTTATATGGAAAGGGATGAATCACAATCAATCTTCAATCAAGTCACAATCAATCTTTAATCATTTGTCGGTATATTTGGTATCTTTTATATGGAAAGGATTGAATCACAATCAATTGTCGGTACATTTGATAGCTTTTGTAGGTCGTTCATTCGCTCCCGCATGACCACGCCCGCTGATTTTATTCGTCTATCCCACACCACGCCTTCCCTCCTCTGGTCCCACTTATTTTTTCTCAACAAACCAATACCCGAGGCCGCAATGGCAGAAAACTGGTGGAGAAAGGTTAGTGAAACCCCGCCCCTGCCCCCACCCGCATAACCACATCCGCGAACCCTAGATGTCGCACGTCTCCCGTTTAGCACGCCCGATCTTGATGGTGCACGCCACCGCTGCTACCTCATGCTCCACCGAGCCCTGAACGCTTTCGTCGTCGATTCAAGTCCTTCACTGCCGTCTCTGGGTCGCCATCGCCATCGCCACTATGAACTCCAAGCACTCACGTGTGAGACCTCCATCACCACCCGCTGTAATCCCCCCAGTCCCTCCTTCCCTCCTTGTCCGTCGATGCAGACGGAGGTGCGGGTGGGCATCTTGGCCTCGTTGTTTGTGGCGCCATATCGGCGTCCCGCTGCCAGGAGCAGCAGCACCACCACATCGGCAACATCGCGCACATCGCCGCCAACAGCTTTGTCGGCGTCGTCACCAAGACATATATCTCAATCCTCACACACTCACCATCCTCTTCCAGGTAATAGGCTCCCCCCCCCCCTCTTTTGTCTCCTGCGTTCTCGTGTGCATGGATTGGCAGCTGCGAAGGGATTTCATAGGACGAGCAGCAACATCAAGGACTAATTAAGCGTCAATTTGATTTTCCGAGATTCTGTGTCTAGGACATGATTTGATGACAAAGGAATCCCCATTTAAATGTGTCCTGATCTCTGATAAGGAATGCAAGCTAAAAAAGCATGGGGCAAACCTCGGGTTGTAACAATTAATGTGCTTATGTGAGTGTGAAGGAAGAATTTTCTTCTATTTCGTGGTGATGTTGTGATCCTTCTGGCTTCACACTACACGTATATAGATCCTTCAAGGGAATTGGATGTTGATAATATCAACTTAGTTCCCTGAATGATATATATATTATCTCTGGTTGCCCCAAAACTATATCTCTGGTTAACAGTCATGACCTACTATTGTTGTTGTTAATTTACCACGCTCTGTGCATGTGAAGCCAATCACCGTCCAAACTTAAACCTTGGCAGTGGATTTATTGTATGTACCATATGCTGTTCATAGCTACAAAACTGCAATCTCTTGAAATGTTCTTGAATACAGTAATTATTTTGCCACATAACCCATATGTTGATGATAAATTTTGTTATATGAGCTTGTGGCATATTGATCCAACAGGTAGCAGGTATGCATTCAGCTGCTACAGCTCTAAGGAAGGGTAGTATATGGCACATGGCTTCACGGATTGTTCAAGAAGAAGGGTTTGGCGCATATTTGAAAGGCCATCTTGTGAAAATTGTACATCCATAGCCTTATTCCACCACTTCTATTCATTTGAGCGATACAAAAAGTTCATCACTTAATTTCAGTATGGTAACCTGTGAGATTTGTCGTGACTGTGTATTTTTGTTATATTTTTATGAATTTTGAATAATCATTGCAGCTTTTCGGAATGGGCCACCAAAATTATGTTAGTGTTGATACGTTTACTTGGCGGTGGTCTAGCGGGAGTGATAGTTGCATCTGTAACTTACCTAAACTTACCCATTGGGGGTTGTTCGAACTCACCTCGCTTTTCTTCCTTTTGTGAATAACACTTAACCAACCAATCAATCAATCTAACTTCCAGTTAGAACTTAGAGCATCTTTAGCTATCGCTTTCATGCAATGCAGCATTACAGATCAAAGGAACAGGGGGTCTTCTAAGAAAAGAACGAGCACGAGCGCATGCCGGTTGATGACATGGCGTCCGATCTGGCAGTTGATCAGTGTTTTTTTTATCAAACTGTTATCGCCTCAAGACTTAAGTGACCATTTTCCTTGCTTTTTCAAGTTTTTGTATGGATCTGTTATCACTGTGCAAGTTCATGTACTTATGGTGATATCAACTCTTTTTTTATTGACTATTGGTTTAGATAGAGTAATAGATAATTGATAGATTTCTTGGTTGACCGGTTACTCACTGAATCATTCTTCAAGGAAATGTTTGTTTCCATGCTTAACCTTGCCTTCCGTCTGATCTGGTATGTAGATCAATACAATATCGTCCAAAAATATGAATTTCATGTTGGTAGAGAAATTGGTTAACAAAATCAAAAGGAACATGATATCAAGGAAAATGCCTTAGATCTGAAAGGGACAACAAAGAGATGTCGGCCCTTGGGAGTGAGCGATGGGCTCTCCATCTTTCTATGTGAAACCGCTCCATCGGGGACATGTTGGATTGGAGGTTTTCTGTCCTGAGGCCAATGAATATGAAGGAATAGGAATTGAGTTGTGAGGGAATTCAACAACGCACTCGAAATAAAGCAACCCGACTGGAATTCTGATATATCGAGATGGCAACGTTTATTTCTGCCAGGTATTCCAACGAGCATGGACAGGTAAATTAATATATTTCATTATCATAACATTCAAAATATAATCATTTATTTTTTATCACTCTATTCAAGATAAATTAATTTAGAAAATTGTAGGGTATGTCTGGCTATTTTATTTTTCATTTTATGCTCTGGTGGAACGGTAAAAAATTGGTTCGTCCTGTTTGCACGATGCGTATTATTTGTTACACATTTTTGAGACCTTCGGCGTGAAAAAATTGTGTTAACTACATATATTGCTTGTGTAGGATGGGTATGAGTTGATGAAGAAGTTTCTAGTATACTTGCTCAAATATCGTTCGAATGAAGCTAAAAACAACATTCCTGATATTGTGTGAGAATTTCTTAAGCGCATCAAGTAGACCTTTATTTGTTATAGATTTTCAGTTGGATAATCGATCTATATGTATACATCGTCAAATTTCCTTTTTGTTATTAGTTTACATTGTAACTTTGTAAGTGAAGTGGACTTCAATTATTACCCAATTGTGCATGTGCTATCTTTTCTTTACATGTAAAATTTAACATGCATTATATTTATCTAATTTCAGAAAAATATTTCAAAAGCCCGTGGCAACGCACGGGCACTCTACTAGTAGATGTAATTTTATACTTTTACATGCCTATTTCTCTATTTTGTTCTATCTTATGTCTGACATGTGTGCAGTACATCATCGTTGTTTTTTGGACATACATACTTGTATTTGTTTTTTTCTTAGTGCACCCCCTATCTAACTATTTTTACCCCTCATGTAACTATTTTTACAAAGTTTTCCTTGTCTTGTGTGTGGTAGATGTATTACCCTTCATTTTTATAGTGCCTTAAGTCTATTGCTCTTTGTTATGGACTTTTCTAGTTGTATTTTTTGTACTAGATTGTATCTCCTAATTGTACTGCTATGGTTCATTTATTATGTAGTTGTAGGACCAGAGTATATCAACCAAAGGGGGTGAATGGGAGATTTAAATTTTCTTTTCAAACTTAAATACTCACAATACAACACAACAAAAATAAAGCTAACTCATGCAGTTCTATAAAAATAAACTACTACAGAATGAAAACATGGCAGAACAGAAATAATATCTCTATGATAAATAACTAGCGCAACTTAGATAGAAAACTCATGACCTAAAACACTACTGAAAGTAAACTAGAGAAAAATACTGAAGTTAGATAAGAACCAGTGGTGCTTGATGGCTGCAAGGAATTTGTTCGACCAGTTCACTCTTCTGCAAAAGAGCTAAGTCTGGTTGGAGGGACTTGTGATTGAACACAGGAGCAAATATATCTCCGTCCTATTCTCCTTGACCAAGTTTGTCAACTTGTGTCAATTTACTCTTAGTATATACTTCAGGCGATCTCAATAACCTTTACAGACTTTGTCTTTGGAGAGGCCACAGTTACTCTTGGTCACTCAGACACACACCTAACCGTCTAAAGAGTTAGCAGCTCTCAAGAGTAATAGGTTCGTAGCTCTTGACTTAGATCTTTGTGATGCTTAACAAGTGTAAGTTTTGGACCCTAGGGTTTTCTCTCGATGGATTTACTCAAATCTTTTTGAGAGGGGTGCTCAAACAAACTTCTCGAGAAATCAAACTGAGCAGCCAACCATAACGGTAGGCGGGGGTAGCTCTTGCTGAGCCAAAGTTTGACCATACATATGCGCAACAAAGTATGAGTTATATGTAGAAAAAATGGTACCATTGATGTCTTCTTTTGAATGAATCCAACAATATATAAATATCACTTATATTTTGCAAATTAAATCTACGGTCAAAGTTTGACCAAAAAAATACAAGGTTGCCTAAGAAAATCAAACAAAGGGAGTGTTGCATAAGGTGTATTGTCTTTGTGCCTTTTATTGTGCATGTACTGCCCTTATCAGTGCATTTCGTACTGTTAAAAACAAACTAGGAAGCTAGATCTAATTCATCGAAAGCACAAGAAAATTTGTGCCGCCAGTCTCCAAATGTCTAGAAGCATCCATGAAAATTGTCGGGGCTTTACTAAGTCCCCGGCAATTCCAAGCCAAAAATTTCATTGCAAGCACCAGTTGTCCTCGAAGGATGCTGCTAATGATGGTGTTTTTGTTGAATGTGAGTTCCCCTACTTCCTAGAACTCTTATTAAACTATACGTCACTCTCATGTCCAGGGTCAATTTTTTGCTCTATAACAATATCCTTGATCACCATGTTACCTACATCCCCATCTGGTTGGGTATAGGTGGGCTCCTCTAATGTGTGTTTTTGCCTCGCTGGTGTGCTTCCCTCAAGTGCCAAGCTATGATTTGCATTCCTCTTACCATCTGTCATAATGATGTTCGCTGATATTTAAATAGGCTTAACGCAGTATCTACCAACTCATAGCCTTCCTTCTCTCAGGGCTTCTCATTATGTTCAGGGTGGATTCTTCTATCAAAGTACCCACCACGTCCCCTTCCGACGACCCCCATCAATGCGACTGCTTCTTCGTTCACCTGGATTGTAGGATCCTCTTCCACCGAAGATGGTATGACCATGCCATGTGCCTCACACGGCCTTAAGGTAGACACACCCCATATGAGATCTTTTCCTCAAACTCCCGCGTACCACATTCCTCAAATTTGTGAACCATGATACCACATGCCTTGTAGAAGCCTGGATTTTCTATTGGATTTTGTAGATTTGTTGTTGCCCCAGTCTTGACATCGTACAACTCTCATGGCTTCCTAAAATCAATCCTCACAAAAATTATTTGGGAATTTCTACCCATGGAGTTCAGTTTCAACATAGATGGTTGAACCAAGTATTCTAGCTAGTTAGGTTAGTTAATAGGGCCTTTGACATACACGTCCGATAGCTTGCAATTTTGGACCCAAAATCGTGACATGATTCCGACCAATCAACTTCGGGGTCAAGAAACCATCATATGGTTCAATTATCATGCCATCATTTTGAAAGAGCCATTGACCTCCCTCTAACACCTTCCAATACACTAAGCAGAAGCTCCACATCATGGACATATTTTCCTATAAAGTCGTAAATCCGATCTCCTTCATTGGACTCTGGGCCGCATTCATATGATCATAGGACGTGTTTAGCGTGAAAGGATTGCTCATTTGAACTCCAGCAATGAGCATGCACAATGAGCTTACACTTGACTAGTTGACTTCTTACTATACCACATCTATCTTTTCAAACACGAGATCATCAAAGTCCTTCTTATCGAGACCCATATGTTACAGGAGATCATTGATGCACGCTTCACTAGACCCTCCTTACTCGACGTGGAAGAGAATTGTGCCGCCGCAAGCACCGGATAACGGAATGCAATGAGCTTTAGATCACAGAAGGCTATTCATACGCGCAAAGTCACCCCCTTAGTCAGCGTGTCCACACATGATAGAGTAGGAATCAAAACCGTATTAAAGAAATCATAGGAAACCTCACGTCGAGATATATGACTACTAGTAGCCACGAAAACCTAGTCTTCACAGACAAGGCAAAAACTAGCCCGTAATAGTTTACAGGCTACTCCTATGGACTGCGAAATAGTTGTACTTTGGTCTAGTGAGTATTGGTTATTTCTTTGTTAACATCTAAAAGGCCAATCAATGTGAACTTGTGTTCATGTTCGGCTGAACATCCAATTCAAGAGTTGCGGGCTAAGGCACTCTTGTCCGCGTGCCAACAAAATGCATATCACGTGCGCAGACGGTTTTATTTGGGATTTCGATATAAATCCGACATCAAATTTTTAGGGTTAAAAATACGACGCCCACGAACGCGTGGGATCCCGATCGAACGCATCGCAATTAAGCGCTGCGGCATGATAATTTTTCTGTTGATTTTTTACGTTGCATGTTAATGTTCACCGTAGAACATGACAAATTCTTATACACAAGCATGACAATACTATCCGCTTTCGCACGGCAAAAAAAAATATAGCGCTAAAAATCTGATGTCAGATTTTTTAACATTTCCGTTTATTTGTGGTTTCGTTCCATTTCTTAAACTTGTATTAACCAAAAAAAAGTATTATTAAAATACAATATTTCTGAAAGAGGAAAAAAGGTTATTGGGCTGTGGGCGCCCGGTACGCGTGGACCTTTACTATTTGACGCTCAGGGGCGCTCGGCATTAAACGCCTGAGACCGCGTGCGCGTAAATCTTAAGCAGCGCTCCGCTTACATGCTAAGCTAAAAAAAACACTCACGCACCACAATATAATCCCCTCCCAAATCGGGAGCAACCCGGAAAAACGCGAACCGACTCTAGCTGAAGCAGCTCTCACCGCCGTCGATCCTTCTCGATCTGCTCCGATGGCCGACGCCGGCGCCGCCAAGCCCGAGCCGGAGAAGAAGTCCTGGGCCGACGTCGAGGAGGAGGAGGAGGCCAAGGCCAAGGCGGAGGCGGAGGCCGAGCTCGCCGCCGCCGCCTCATCCTCCTCCTCCTCCGCCCCCATCGAGCCGGTGGTGGAGGCGCAGGCGAAGCAGATCGAGGCGCTCTCGCTCTCCGTGCCGGAGGACGACGGCGGCCCCGAGGGCCCGCCCCTGCTCGATGACTCCGACGACTCCCAAATCCAAGCCGTACGCGCTCTGCTCTGCTCCCCGCCGCCGCTTCCCCTGTCCTGTCTCGATGTCGGCCGGCTGATTCGGTGCTTTGCTTCTCCAGGTGACCTCGGGCGGCACGGTGTACGAGTCGGCGACGACCTTCGAGGACGTGAAGCTCACCCCCGAGCTGCTCAAGGGGCTGCACGACGAGATGGGGTTCAGCCGCCCCAGCAAGATCCAGGCCATCACGCTCCCCATGATCCTCACGCCGCCCTACAAGGACCTCGTCGCGCAGGCGCACAACGGCTCCGGCAAGACCACCTGCTTCGTCCTCGGCATGCTCAGCCGCGTCGACCCCAACCGCAAGGTCCCCCAGGCCATCTGCATCTGCCCCACCAGGGAGCTCGCGCAGCAGGTAGGTCTCTTGGCTTGATCCTCTACACTCCCACGCTCTGATATGTGCTCTCATCTGGTTATTAGATATATAATAACAAACTGCAGTATGGAGCTTGATTCTGCTAGTTTTATTCCCTGTAATGTAATGTATTGATTTTGATTGGTTGGTCTGTGCAGAATAAATCTGTGCTCATGAGGATGGGCAAGTTTACCGGCGTTACCTGTGCCTGTGCAATCCCGCCGTCTCAGAAAGAGTATAGGCCCATCAGAGAAATGGCTCCGGTGACCGATCAGGTGGTGATTGGCACTTCTGGGACGCTCACCAAGTGGATTACCAATAAGAAGCTTGCGACCAGGGAGATCAAGATTCTTGTGTTCGACGAGGCAGACCATATGCTTGCCGAGGTACAGTTTAGTTATCTTGCCATCGATCTCTTTCTGTCCTTGATACACCCAGTGTTTTCCGGACTACTCGCCGTAAGTTGAGTGTAAGACGAATGCTAATAGTCAAGGGAGAAGGATAATAAGGTCCATACTCATTACAGGAGTCATTTCTCAGCTGCAAACAATAATGGCATTGACAGCAATATTCATTCGAGTCTTCATGTCCTTGTAAGAAATAGAACAGATGTTTCTTAGCAGAAAACAATGAGGGTGTTTTGAGGTTGAGTCCCTTAGACCTTCCCCTTCATAGCCATCAGATCTACGTCGATAACTATCCGCAAGAAGCAAAGCAGTGGCACTTACTTTCTAAGCGTGCCACTGACTTGCTTCCTCTGGGGTTGGTAACTTTCTCGTGGCTTAATTGAAATTGAAATTGAAATAACCTTTAGTTTAGTATGAGTCGATGAATCAGAGTATGAAAGAATGCGGCCTGTATAGTTTGTAATCCTGATATCCTAGTGGGCATTAAGGGGTGTCATCATGGGGCAGTCGTGTTATGTTAGGTGTGATGACCGAAAACTCTTGGTAAGTATCTGTTTTGTCTGAGTGGATAAAAATAACAGAAAAAAGGCATCTGTTTTCCAAGGACATACTCCCTCCGTCCCACAATATAAGAGCGTTTCTGGCACTAGTTTACTGCCAAAAACGCTCTTTTATTATGGGACGGAGGGAGTAAATTATTATGGAGTTCCCAACAGTAGAAATATTCATATAACTGGAACCAAAATTTGAGGCGCTCAAATTCTGATGTAGCGGGCTCGTGTAAACCAGTTGCTTTTATGATTGAATGAGTCCAGTTTCTTATCCTGTTGAATGCTTCTTGCAGGAGGGCTTTAAAACTGATTCTTTAAGGATAATGAAGGATATACAAAATAGTGCTGGTGGCTGTCAGGTAACCTTCTTTTTAGTAAATTGACTACTTTTGACTGTGGCAGTAGAATCACACACAACAACTTGCACCTTGGTTACATTTCAAAATCAGATGTGAGTATTTTGAATGTTGGGACTTGGTAGGCTATTAAGGGAGACAACCTGTTCCTATGCTTTGTATGTGCTCATGTGCTGCTTGTTGAACTTATTATCAATTGCTAATGATAGGTAGAGGCTTTGGAAAAGGGTCATTTTCTTTATGCAGTGGGTTGTATGCAATTTGCAAGTTTTTTCGATTGTGTTGTTCATTTTCTTTATTTTTGGAAGGCTGCATGTTCATGCATGGGGCATCTTCGAAGTTGATGATTTTAGGAATAGAAAGGATCGTATACTATGGTATGTTCTATGTAATTGGTTAATTGCACATTTGGGCACTCCTATTATCATAATCTTATAGCCAATCCGCTGCTGTTATTGCCCTAGTTTTTTCAAGTTCAACCATTGATGGTGTTGATATACTTTCAGTCCTCAACTAGCCTTGTCCATGTGGTGGATAATCTTTTTGTGATGCTTGTAGCTGTCGGTGTAATTCCATGGCTGTGCCATTCAACTAGCCTTGGCTATATAATTTCTAAATTCTTGGTTAGATGTGATTGTTTCTGTTTCCATATGGTGCCTCTTTTACTTATTTTAATTATATTAATGACAGGTGCTTCTCTTCTCTGCGACCTTCAATGAGAAAGTGAAGGAATTTGTTACAAGGGTCATTAAGGACGGAAACCAAATATTTGTGAAGAAGGAAGATCTTACTTTGGAAAAAGTAAAGCAATATAAAGTCCGAGTCCCTGATGAGGCGGCCAAAATAGAGGTTATAAGGGACAAGATCTTGGAGTTTGGGCAAAAGGTTGGACAGGTTATCATCTTTGTGAGAACAAGAAATAGTACTAAGAATGTACATAATGCTTTGACAAAAGAGGACTATGTGTGCTCCTCGATTCAAGGATCCCTTGACCAATCAGACAGGGAAAAAGTAATTCAGGAATTCAAAGATGGGTACACCAAGGTTCTTATATCAACTGATGTTCTTGCTCGTGGTTTTGACCAAGCACAGGTACTATGTGCGCCATGCTATCTTGACACACCAGTTAAAATTTTCCTTCTAACACTCTTCCTTTGAAAGGTTAACCTGGTCATCAACTATGACATGCCAATCAAGTATAATACGAGAGATGAACCTGATTATGAGGTGTACCTGCACAGAATTGGCAGAGCTGGGCGCTTTGGCCGAAAAGGTAAATTTATGTCTTATCAGTCTATGTACATACACCACTGTAAGCATATTGGTCAACACCATGACAGACATTGACGTTATTGGTAGGAATTTAAATGGCTTGGGGATAATGGCAGATTGAACCTGTTATCATTGATAAGCAAGCACGCTACAGTTAGTCAAGCCTAATGCCTGTTTGTCCTAGCCTAAGATTGAACTTGTCTTCTGTGAGTAGGATTTTGCAATAGGATTTTTAGTTTCCTTTATTAGGATAGAACTGATGTGAGCATATTTTCGGTGCCATGTTTGTTTGTTCGTTTTCATTGTTTCTTGAGAAGTTGTCATCTCCCATTTCTGGAGACTGTCAATTGATTTCCTTTGATTGTTTCCATGATTTATCAGTTTGAAACATAAGTTTTGTTATGCCAGTTTATCAGCTAATCGCTGTTGAGTAGTGCTTTTTTTATGACCTAACTGAACTTTTGGTGGTGACAGGAGCTGTGTTCAACCTGCTATGTGGTCAAACTGATGAAGTTGTGATGACAAAGATTGAGGACTACTTCCAGCACAAAGTGCCTGAGGTCCCCAACTGGAAAAGCGAGGACAACTTTGAGACTGCTCTCAAGGATGCAGGTTTACTTGAGTAAACGTTTCCTGGCAGAAATAGGTGGCGGCAAATGCGCGCTTATTTGATTATGTTGTCACCAGCACTTGGGTTCTTTTATTCCAGAATAGATGCTTGTGCCTGGAGTTATGTGGATTATGTTGAGCTGATGCAGTGAATTGTATGAGGGAGTGAGTGCCCATTTTTATGCTTGTTGTTTTCCAAAGCATGAGGTTTTCTTGTTTTCAAATCTTCACACGCTCCCATGTAGTTTCGTTTGAAAATTCATTTGTATATGTTACTAGCGCATGTATACAGATTGATCGCAATGGGCATTACAAGATTCATCCCCATGTGTGAGAATGTACATGATTGATTTCCTGTTTGGCACGCAAGAAAAATGGAACAGTTACAAGTTGTCGTGCTCGATGACCTGTGCCCCCCTCCACTCCTCGCCGGGGCCGACGACGACGGGCACGAGGATGGACGCCGGCCCGGTGCAGAGGAAGTAGTCGTCGCCGAACTTGTCGTACATTCCTCCCGGGCTGCCCAGGTACATGTCCTCGAACCCCATCCTCACCAGCCTGAACCCCAGCCCGCTAGACTGCACAAACCATATCATCACTGAGCAAAGCGATCGATGAATGATCATCATCCATGCACGATGATGGATGCAATGCATTCCAAGAGAAGAGAACCTGGTCGATGGTGGTGAACTTGGAGGGCGCGGTGTTGTAGATGCGCTTCTTCCTCTCCTCCGGCGGCGCCGCGTACACCCTGCTCACCTTCTTCTTGAGGATGGTGTAGAGGTTCTCCTCCACGGTCCAGGCGCCCTGCCTCGGCTCCTCCTCCCCACCGCCGCCGAACCACCCGGACTCCTCCCGCTTCATGGCCTCGGCGGGGGTGAGCAGCGCGAACCCGGACGCCGGCGGCGGGTGGGAGCAGTAGGGGCAGCCGCGGAGCCCCTCCACGGCCGTGCCGCGCCTCTTGTCGAACTTGATGTGGCTCAGCACGGCGCCCGTCAGCTCCACCGGCCTGGCCCCGTTGTTCTTGACGATCACCGCCGTCGCCATGCTCAGCGGGTACAGCGTCACCACGTACGACACCTCCAGCTTGTTGGCCACGCACCCGAGCTCCACCTGCACCGCGTCGTACGAGTCCGAGTCCACGTCCGTCACGGACCACTCCGACGCGCCGAGGAGCGACGCGCCGCCGGAGGAGGAGGACGAGGAGGAAGCCTCGTTGAGCACGAGGCCGACGCCGCCCCTGACGGCGCCGGCGGCGGCCACGGTGTGGAGCAGCTCGCGGCAGCCGTCCCCGCCCTCCCAGGACACCTTGGGCCGGTAGGAGGTGACGAGCCCGTCGTTGAGCCGCAGCTGCAGCGAGCTGCCGTTGCGCACGCTCAGCTCCGCCGTGGGCGCGCCCGTGGCGTCCGTCCCGAACCGGAGGCCCTTCCGGCCGAACGTCTCCTCCAGCTGCGACGCCTGCGCGGGCACCGTCGACGCGACGCCGGATGCCGCCCTCGCGGCCACGGCGGCCGGCCTCGGGGAGGCCGGGAGGTGGAGGGGGAGGAAGGAGGCGGCGGCCATCGGCGCGGAGCGGAGCGCTGGAGTGAGTGATGGCTAGCGGACGGAGAAGGGGAAGGTGGTTGCCTTCCTTCCTTCCTTCCCCTTGAGAGTCGAGAGTCGAGGCCGATTGGGTGTCACTGACTGCAGCCTCATATCCACCGGCTTCAGGATAGGTGATGGTTTCTCCCTGTGCTTGTCCGTGTCCTCTCCTTGCTCTGCTGCCAACGGGAGCCTGCCTGCCTAGCCTAGGTACATAATCCACGATAGGAACTGCCCAGGGCTCCTTTGATACAAAGGAATTTCATTAGAGTTTTGGAGGATTTGGGTCCTTAAGATTTTTTCCTACGATGGTCGTTTGATTTGTAGGATTGACATCCTTTGAAATTTTTCCATAGGATTCATTTGTACAACATTTTAAAGGAAAATTTCCATCCACTCAAACCTCTTTATAGAATTCCTTTGTTTTTTCTGTGCTATCAAACACACTTCCAAATCTTATAGGATAGAAAAGGACACGACACTCTATTCCTACGTTTTTTCTATTCCTGCATTTCGAGAATCCTACGAATCAAAGAGGCCATCAATATATTCCTCTCCATGATCTTTGTTTCCGCAATTCGGAAACATGTACGTAGTAGTTTCAGTTTTTATCCAGAGGAACTCTGAGGCCGACGCTAAATTCATGAATGTTCCGAGAGGAATTTACTTGTAGGAACGGTTCCTCAAATGAGGGTTCGGCAAGTGCATATACAGTGATAGGTCTGAGCTGTACTTCAGTTTGCACGCTGTTTTGCAGTGTACGAAGCTGTGGTTATATATATTTAAAATATATAGCTGAACTCGACAACAAAGTCAGGATGGCCGAGTGGTCTAAGGCGCCAGACTCAAGTTCTGGTCCTCTAACGAGGGCGTGGGTTCAAACCCCACTTCTGACAATTTCTTTTCCAATTTTTTTTTTCCTTGCTTGAATTTACTCCTCAGTGGGGTTGTTCAACATTTGCATTGCTTTACTGACAAAAAAACTCCCTTTCGCTCTTTTTTTTTACTTTTCATTTAGCTTCAAACCCCACTTCTGACAATTTCTTTTCCAATTTTTTTCCTTCCTTGAATTACTCGTCGGTGGGTTTGTTTAACATTTGCATTGCTTTACTGACAAAAAAACTCCCTTCCGCTCTTTTTCTTTAACTTTTCATTTAGCTTCAAAACACACTTCTGACAATTTCTTTTCCAATTTTTTCCTTGCTTGAATTTACTACTCAGTGGGTTTGTTCAACATTTGCATTGCTTTACTGACAAAAAAACTCCCTTTCGCTCTCTTTTTTTAACTTTTCATTTAGCTTCAAAACCCACTTCTGACAATTTCTTTTCCAATTTTTTTCCTTGCTTGAATTACTCGTTAGTGGGTTTGTTCAACATTTGCATTGCTTTACTGACAAAAAAAACTCCCTTTCGGTCTTTTTTTTAACTTGTCATTTAGCTTCGAAATTTACCCTGAACTGAGGTAGCCCCATCTGCACTTTGCTCTTTCCTACCGTGTAGAGTCTAGTCGGTAAACAAGTGCAGGTAAAGCTTCACGCTTGCACAGCCGACAGCCACAGTAGGTCTTGTACAATGCAAGGAGCTTAGGGGAGGTGCTTAGAGAAATAAACCAGGCTTTTTTTAAGCACCGGTGCTTATTTCTATAAGAGAGGTGTCTAATTAAGCGTCTATCCTGTACAAATAAGCACCGGTGCTTGGAAAACGTCTGGTTTATTTCTCTAAGCACCTCCTCTAAACACCTTACATTGTACAAGGCCGTAGTAGGCAACAGGTGATGTCGTGAGTTTCTCAAAGAAAAAAGGTAATGTCTGCATGATCGTGTGCTCGTGCAACGGACACGCACGTTATAGATTATATTCTGCGCCATTGCCCATCGAGCGGGTCCGTCGGGAGGAGCGCGGGGCCATGGGGTTAGAGCATCTACAGTCGGACCTTGCAAATCAGGCCCTCTATACGCCCGCAGACACATCCGGGCCCGGACGACCCCTCATATTTCGCTCCGTGCATCCACATGCCTCATATCCGGACTCTCAAATCCATACAAAGCCATGCACGTCGATCATCCGATACAAATTGTCCGAATTCAACAGTTTTAAACAAAAGCAAATGATAATATAGTTTAACAAACTGGACATGGCAAAATGAAATCAATGTCCGACCGACAAGTGTTGCTTGTCGGATCACTGGCCGGACGAGTTCGTCCATCCGTCCTGCTCCGCCTGGGCATCCATCTCCGCCTGCATCCGGGCTGCCTCCTCCGCTTGCATCCTGGCCGCCTGCTTCGCTGCCGCAGCCGTAGCCGCCCTCACCGCCTCCAGTGCTCTACGGTTGTTGATCTCCTTCTTCTTCTCCGCAAGCCATTTCTTGGCATGTTCATCCAAGGGGGATTCATCCGCCAACATGAACTTTGCATCCTCCGCGTCCCGTGCGAGTTGCAACCTCTCCTTCTCGAGCTCAATCTCTCCAAATGTCTTGGCCTTCTCAAGTTCCCATTTGATCGCCGCCTCTTGCTTACCGAACTCGATCTTCTCCCTCTCAATTTCAAGCCTCCTCTCCGCCCTCACACGGTCCCACTGCATCCTCTCCTTTTGCGCATCCAACATGAGCTTGTACCTCACCTTTTTTTTTGCACTCCCTTGTCGAAAAAATGCCCGTCCATCTGGCCGACATTTTTGTAGCCGCGGCATCACGAGAGATCCTTGCCTTCTCCCATTTGTTGCCCATGACTTGTCGGTTATCCTTTGGCATGGTAGCTCTTTCATTGGTGCCAACAACGTCGTCGTCCTCATCGTCCAACCCAATGGATTGATGGGAGCTTGAGCCATCATTACTCTTCTTGCCGGCCTTGAGATCGGCCACAACTTGTTGCCACTTTGGCTTGCCATCCAATAAGAGCCAACAATGGCTAAAAGCAAATGACCGCTTCTCGGTCTCGTGATACAAAGTGGCCGCCACCGCCGCCTAGCATACAACATACGTATGAGCACAAGAATGAAAAGCACACAAACATATTGAAATAACAATAAGATGAGGCAATCGAGCTTACATGTGTTGTCACTCCCATCCCACTTTGAGGCCGTTTGGTCACTTGTGAGTAGTAACCGACGTACTTGTTCACTTATCCTTGAATGATCCCCCATCGATGTTGGAGAGATGCCACATTCCGGGTGCTCACGATAGGATGCGGCTCCACATACTCCTTCCGTTCATGATAGTCCTTCCAAATCTTCTCCCAATACGTGCTCCTCTTTTTCTCGGCGCCGCTTATTGGATCCAATGTTGTGCTCAACCAAGAATTGACCAACAAGATGTCCTCATATCTTGAGAAAGCAAGACCTCTTGCCTTCGTCGTCTTTCCCTTCTTCTTCTTCTTGGTAGGATTGGGATTGAATGTTGCCCCCATCACAAATGCGGCCGTTTCCTCCATTTCAAATTCCACATGGGACGAATCTTCATTCTCATTGATCATGCTTGCCAAGTACGTTTCCCACACGTTCATGGTTTGCAAGCAATCATCATGTGCGAACTAGTGATCTATACGAAACATTAATCATGTGATCGTACAAGAGGAAACGTACCCGGTCTTGTTCAGACATTCCGTCGAACATGTCGAGTGCAGCCCGGGCGGTGGGGGTGTCCGTGCTCACCCACTCCCGAACCAGCTGCGGCAACTCACACTCGAGGACCGACGGCTGTAGCATGGCCGAAAAGCTCTCCAGAATGGTCCAGCCGGCCGTCACATCCTCCTTGCCCTTGGTCTTGACGGTGCCGGACGGCACAATCCGCGCTGGCGCTTGGATGCATGGGGTGCGGGGAGCCCGGCGTGCCGGGGGAGACATCTCCTTGACGATGTCCGCACCTACCTGCGCCGCCGCCGCCTCCTCCCTCTCTCGCTGCCGGCGACGGCGCATCTTACGGGCGATGTTCTCCGGCTTGCAAAACGAAGCGGAGGAAGGGACGCTGACGGACGAGGCAGACTGCGTCTCCGTCGCGGTGGTCGGGGATGGGGTGGAAGACATAACGGCGGCGGATCGGGGCAGGTGGTGAGGATGGAGAGCAAGGATGCCGGACGGCGAGGGGTCAGGCGCGGGAAATGGTGGAGGGCGGCAGGAGGAGGAGGAAGGGTTTGGGAAATTTGAGGCAATTTGAGGTGGGGTCGGGCTGTCGGGTCCGACGTGGCGGGCGTGCCCGGGCTCCCCTGTAACCGCCCCATATTTGGGCTGAAAATGAGGGGTGCCGGTCAGCCCGGACGTTTGAGGCTGAATTGTGAGGCCTGTCTGGATCGATTTTTTTTTTGACCGGACGGCCTGCTTGAACGTTTGAGGAGAGTATGAGGGGTGTGGTTGTAGATGCTCTTAGGCCTCGTCGACGTGTTCGACGATGACGAGCGGCTCGGGCACCGACACCTTCCGGTGGCCGGGGTTGTGCTCCAGCGGCAGGTCGCTCTTGCTGTTGAGGTCCTCCTGGATGAACTCGTAGGGCCGCCCTTGAGCCGTTGCACGGCCGGGCTGCCCAAGGACCCGACGAGCTTCACCTCATCTTCAGACATCCCAGTCAGAGCCACTCAATATATTTGCATATACACTTCGTCGTCGTGCACATGTTTCCAGAAACTTCCTCGTAGCTTCGTGCTATCAGAGATAATTATTGCCGATATGTTCTATGGTTTGTGCTATGTTCCCGCACCGCTCAAAGCTACCTACCGGGAGTCTTAATCTGGCGAGCTATATAAATAAAAGAACAATTGCTAGCTACTCCTGGTATTGGTATGTGTTTAGTGATGTGTATAATTTTTGTTATTTCTTGTATGGATCCAGTGGCTAGCCTCTGGAAAACAAGCTTTTAGCTTTTCGAAGAGGTCAAAAGAAGAGGGGAGGGAGGTATATACCCTCCGCTTACAACCATGCGAGAAAAAGGTACATATTAGTCGTACACAGACTTGTGGTGACAGAGCTTCTGGCTACAGATTGTAACCTTGTACTGTCAATTTCCCTGGAAAAAAAAAACTAAGGCCTCATTTGGTTTACAGGAAACTGAAGCTCATTCTTTTTACAACCGTATGTTTCTAACTTTCTATAGAAACTGAGAGTGCATCCTTCAATACAACTACTAGCTCTGAGTGTCTTGCCAGTGCCACCACCATGACATAGAAGCTCATTCTTTTTAAGCTGAGCTTGACACCTCTCCAGGATACAAACCAGTGGCCCACTGACCAAAACAGGTATCGAACCTCTGAAACACTCATGTCAAGTGGATACCATCCACTGCACTAGCAGTGAGGCAGCATAGCACTCAACCAAGCACACCGCTGCTTTCCCCAAAACGGAACCAGAAGCAAAGCACAGGATGCAACGGACTCCAAAAGAAGCTACACCTTTGCAAACTTTGCCAACTTTACGCCGTCACCTTCGCACCAATCTATCATCTATCCATCTAGTGGAGCACCCAAGCAGAGAGAGAGAGGCCTCTACATCAGCAGCAGCAGATACGAAACCAAAGCAACAAGATTCTGTTGTAATATAATCTTAATAAGACGCGAAAACAGCTCCAATCTAGAACCCACTTTCAGATCCACTCACCCAGCACCCACAACACATAGTACTTACTCAAACACCACCAAATACCGAAAACCGACACGACGCAAACGCGCACCAGGCCCACCGGCCCAGCGACGCCACCTTGTCTTTGCCACAAGCTTCTCTTTTCTCTTTTTCTGGCGATTCCGATGATACCACTATAGGGAGGAGTCTTTAGAGCTAAGCAAACTGAAATAGGGATGATAGTACGACGACAACAGGAGAAAAAGGAGAGCTAGGGAAACCTAACTATCCGACCCGCTTTCCAGCACCCGCCTTTGGTGATCGGTACCTTGGGACCCCGCATGTCTCGCCTGGTTCGCCAGCACCGTCCGTTTGTTCTTCATGGCTAGCTGGGAGGATCGGGTAGGCCATCAAGCAGCTACACCGGTCTTGACAGCACCGTTGGCGACGACAGGCTTCTTCTCGGTCACCGCGGGCTTCTTCTCCGGCGCTGCTGTTTGGGCCACCTTTGCCGCGTAGGTAACAGCTGGAGGACCAGCGGTGGCGGCGGCTTTCTCTGCCGGAACCTTCGCGTCCCCATTGACACCGTTCGCTACAGGCGACTTTGGCTTCCCATTGATGGCATCCTGTTGTTTCTCGCCATTGACAACATTTGATACAGTTACCTTTGGCTTCACGTTGGCGGGTTCCTGTTGTTTCTCTCCGGCCACAGGATTCGGAGCCCTATTGTCCCACACCTACATACATGGTTGGACAACAGATTCAGAGTCACTAGAAAAAGACCAGAACAGTAGAGGGTAGTAATGAGAAAGTGATGATTCACTAGTCATATGCTGTACCTGCTTTTGGATCTGCTGTTGTTTTATTCTCTTCTCCTGCATCAACTTCTGGCGGTTCTCATAGAAGGCGAAGTCTTCCAGGATAGAGGTCTTGCTGACATGCTCTTTGAATATCTTAAGCATCTGGATACCTTGCTCAAGGTTGATCTGAATTGTCGACAAAAAGGAGTAAACAGAACATTAAGGTACAGCCTATCAGGGAAGTCAGAGAACCATACAAAAATAAGCATTCATCGACACTTACATCCTGTGTGTCACGGCTGTTTGTGACCGGCTTGCCCTCGTTGTTCTCTAGGACGATGTGCTTGAGAATGTTGTTGGGAACATCCTTGACAATGTGCCACTTGACTGAGAATGAACCGTTCCACTTGTCTTGTTGCCAGTACTCTAGAGTTTTTTCAAAATCAACGGGACCAGTCATTTCAGCAACACCAACAAACTGTCCACTTGTGTTCACCTGAAAGTTTGTAAGAAAGGAGATTCAATTAACCCAAGGAAATCAAACAGAACATTCCTAAAGCAGTAGCAAGTGTGGAGAACGTCCTTACCGAGAAAAACAAGAATATAGGGCAGCTAGAGCCCTTTGCCTGAGCTTCTTGATAAGCAGCATCAAGCTTCTTGTTTCCATTGGTGGTACTTGCCCACACATTGTATTTTATACTCTTATGGATATCATCCTCGCTGTATGATTTGATGACAAAAAACTTTGCATCATCATACTGCACAGGGAAATCCTCTAGGTTGAACTGTGCCTTATCAGGTACGTCACCAGCAGTCTTGTTTTCACTTGAAGGGAGGGTCTGCCCTTTCACAGCGATAGTAACAGTATGGCCAAATGCTTTCTGGTTCTTGAAACGACCAGACCTAGGACCTCTGTTGAGCTCAATTGTTCCATCCTGACTCTCATTGCCAAAACCATAATATCCATTGCCACGGCCTCTGGGCCTGTTGTATCTGGTATCCATAGAAACACCCCACCGACCATATAACCTGGAATCATAGCCATTGCTTCCGTAGCCACTGGTTCCATAGCCGCTGCTTCCGTAGCCGCTGCTTCCGTAGCCATTGCTTCCATAGCCAGTGTTTCCATACATCAGACCAGTTTTGACCGAATTTCCATACTGGTTGTAAGACTGGGTGCTCGAGTACATCCTGTTTGGGTATGTAGGAGTAGCTGACCCTGTTGTAGTCGTTGGTCTCCTGTTGCCCTGCATACATAACAATATACAGAGAACATATACTTCAGTATGCAAACTATATACAGCACAGTCAAGGTAAAACTTCATAAACAGGTCAAAACGATCAAATGTGCCTTCTACGAAAGAACCCAAACTATGTTCCAGAAGAAGAAAAATTAATATCAACTTTATTGAGATCGCATCCTAACAAATACAGTAGCTTATAAATTCGTTACAAGAAAAAATATATACACTCCCATGCTACTGTTAATATGAAGCAGTGTAGTGCCTTAGCATGTCAGGAAACATGCATGAGAAGAAAATAGTGACCACTCAATGCCTTTGATCCAACATTAATAGAAATATTAACACAATTTCTCTGTACTTACCGTCTGCTGTGGTGTAGGGCTCTTGGGCTGATACCTTGCGGAAGAGCCATTGCTATTATACGCTGAAGACGGCGTGTAATTGGCTGTGGTTGGTCTTTGCTGTGCATTGGTATAGGCAGAACCATCATACCAAGCATAGTGTGCTCCTGTGGTGTCATACCCGTAGGTTGAGTCCACGTAACCAGTAGAAGGGACTCCACCTAGCAAGGGTGCCCTATAGGTTCCATCAGGGGTCGGTGCTGAATTCTGGTAGCTTGACCCAAGGGGCACAGTTCCGCTGTTACTGTGAGCAGTGCCATTAGGAACACCATTTGTGGTTGTTTTGGCAGCATCTGCCTTGGCTGCTGGCTTGTTATCAGCATTGGCCGAAGGCTGCTGGTCACCTTGAGTGGTAGAAGAAACAGGGGTAGGAGGCTGATAATAAGCTGGATACTGGTAATGTTGTGCGGCAAACATCTGACCATCAACTGTTGGTACTGGGGAACTAGCTGGAGAGTACGCACCATAAGGAGCATACCCATATCCATAAACATCTCCATATACTGCCTGTGAAATTCAAAGAACAATTAGCATAGTTAATTCTGATGTCCTTGGAAGTAACACAAATATGTAAGCACAACAAAATGAGATACAAGATGTTGACATTCTCAATACAAGATATTATTAGTGGCAAACAAACAGTACTTTTGAATAACAATTGGGAGAAAATTCTGCACAGGCCATAATAAGAATCACAAAATCCCATCGAAGGTACAAACCATACCAAAAGAATGGCTGGATAGCATCCCACTCATTACATATATCAACACAGACTTGACATGATAGCTCCAGCAGACAATA
Organism: Elymus sibiricus; assembly: GCA_039707655.1. NCBI lineage: Eukaryota > Viridiplantae > Streptophyta > Magnoliopsida > Poales > Poaceae > Elymus > Elymus sibiricus. Next base: position 445,131,219 of record CM077669.1, read on the forward strand.
ATAGCAAAATTCCTGTGACCCTTTATGTACTAGGAACATGACTCATGGTGCAAATCCAGATAAGCAACAAGACATGAAAGCTAACAGATAATACCCTCTGGGATAACTTACTGGGGCAACCTCCACTCCATCTTGATTTACATATCTAGTATATTCGTCCCACTCGCTCATGGTTCCGTCGTAACCTGGAAGACCCAATTCCGTTAGCTTGCAAATCAAGTACAAACACCCAGAAGAAGCAGCAAGCTGAATTAACAGAGAACGGATCGCCGGCAACTCACCTCCATAGTAATACGCTGGCAGATAGAACATGTTGGGATCGGTAAAATCTTGAACCACCGGCGTGATGGACCGGTCCTGCGGGATCGACACGCTGAGCGGCTGGCTGGCCACGGGCCCCTGCTGAGTCAACACCAACACCAGGCATATCAGAATCACATGTCACCTGGAGCAAAGCCATGAACTTGCGCGAATTGGAGAGGAGCAAGGAATCTGTACTGTTGTATCCATACCTTGGTGTCACCAGCAAGCTCGGCTCCGTCGGCCGCCGCCTTGGGCTGCGATTCCAGCGACATCTTCTGCAGCAGATCTGTGGCTTCTTTGCAGATCAAAACCGTCGAATTAAGGAGTCACACGGCGTAAAAAAAAAAAGAGATCCCAAACCTCGCAGCTGACTAAATCTCAGCAAGCAAACAGGAGCAATCCTACGCTAGTTAATTAAAAAATTGCTTCTTTTGGAACCCTGCAGCTCGCAGCCGGCGTACGAATGCGGACCACAGTAAAAACGCATCGATCTGGATAAGTCAAGCAAGCGCGGTCGCGAGGACGGACAGGGCGCACAGGGCAGATGGGGCCGGCCGGCCGGCGCAGCACAGTCACCGCAACGGCGCGGCGAAGCGTGCCCGGCGCAATCGATAAAACCAACCACGAAACCTTGTGTGAAAGCAAAAGGTAGCAAGAAAAGGATACGATCCGCGGCAGGGGCGGGGGCGGGGGCCGGAGCGGCAGGAGCGGCGGCGGCGGCGGGCGCCGGCGCGGCGGGCGGGGCCGGGGTCGGCGCAACGACGGCCATGGGGCGGGCGAGATCCCAGCTGACGGGAGGCGAGATCCGACGGAACGAAGCGGAGCGCCCGGGCCTTGTCCCCTCTCCTCTCCCTGTACGGCGGATAGCTAGCAAGTCCCGAGCTTGTGGTGGAGGGAGGGAGGGAGGCGGGCGGTGGGGATAGGGGGGGAGGGAGGCGAGCCGCCACCAGGGGAGACGAGCAGCAGCAGCTGCAGCAGCAGGCCGGGGGGTAGTGGTGGTGGTAGTAGCGGTACAGTGGCGTGCTGCGAGGGGAAAAGAGGGGGGTTTAGGGTTAGGGGCCGGGGATGATATAGGGGGTGGGGTGGGGTGGGTGGGAGGGAGGAAGCGCGGACGACCACGGCTCACCACCGGGGGAGCCTTTGGCTCGGCTTGGCTTGGGATTCCTCTCCGTCTTCTCCTTTTCCTCTCTATTTTATTTTATTTGTCCTCCACCAATAGCAAATTGTGACTTTTATTTACTGCATTATTTGTCTATTTATTCTTTTTTGGGGGGTTTCCTCTTCGGTTTATGTGACGATGTTTGAGAGGGGTGAATTTGATAATAAAGATTGTACTTGGTCTTCTTTTTCTGATCCTTTACTTAGCTTGGTGGGTTTAGAGGCGATTATCCGTTATAGGTCGTATTGGTCACCATCGGTTAGCCCTTTTCTAGTTCATGTGATGAAGACCCGCTATGGTTCCGATGTTATTTTATGGCGTAAGATGGAATATGCCTAATTTCTATCTTGGATCTAAATTTAGATGGTGGGATATTATAACGGTGTTACCGTCGCATCTCTCGGACCGAGCATGTGGAACAACATGACATGAGAGTGATCGTTCTCGTGGTGGTTCTAACTTGGAATACAACTGTTGATGATCAACGGCGATGCTCTGCTAATAACGCCATGCGTGAAAAAGCATGGCATACAGCTGGTTGACGATCGACGACGATGCTCTGCTAATAACACCATACGTGAAAAGCACGCTAATGAGGTAAATGGATAGCGTGCGGCTTACCAGCTCACTGATACATCTGTTTGAAAGAAAGCACTCCGAGTAATGTTAATGTACCGAGTGCTTTACAGGCAGTGCCAACCCACGATACAACTGCTAAGAGTGACGACAATGCTTTGCTATTGATGGTATTTTCCAGGTGTTATCAACTCATGAGACAGCTGTTAACGACATAAATGGGATAAAGGAGTATTGCTCGGGTGTTATCAACTCATGAGTCATGATACAACTGTCGACGAGTAAGGCCAATGCTCTGCTAATAAAGCAGTACGCAAAGGCATGCAAATGACGTGAATGAGTAAATGGTTGGGTGTTACCAGCCCGCAATACATTTGTTTGTGAGGGAACCCTCAGAGCAATATCAGTGTAACGAGTGATTAATTGACGATGCCAGCTCACAGTACAATTTTTAACGAGCAACGACGTGCTTTGCTAAGAATGTGACATGTAAAAGCACAGCAAAATTGATGCATGAGTATTGCTCGGGTTTACCAACTCAGGACACATTTGTTGACCAACAACAAAGCCGCTCGACCGCTCAAAGCAGTATCGGCTTAGTGTAAGTTAAAGCGGTGGTTTTACGAGTGTCTCCACTCACGGTATGTACACCGCATGGCTAACGACGCTATATCTAAAGATAAACAAGCAAGCTAAATGAGCGTCGTTCAGGGTGTTATCGGCTCATGATAGAACTGCTAATGAGAAGCAATGCAGCTGCTCAGTCACTGGAATCGGAAGCTCTAGACTAGCGTGGATAAAACGAGCAGTTAATAAGAAGTGCCACTCGCGGTCAGTCGTTAAGAAGTGACGAGAAATAATGCCAGATGTAAAACACATAGATCAGAGGAAGTACCAAACAAGTGTTCTTTCGGTGGAACCTACTCATACGGCACAAAAAAAAAATGCTCTGTAGCGTCGAAATGACTCCTTTTCTTTTACCCGAATATCCATCGAACGTCGGGTTTTTAGGGCATGACAACTCGAACATTTTTCGTGGGGAATTTTGTTCGTCATCCACGATGACGAGTTTAGTCGGCGAGCACGTCAAATCCGTCTCAGTTCATTTATTCGTCGGGTAAATCGTCGTGCTTGCAAACTAAGTTTATCATCATCGCGCCAATATAAAATTGCCATGAAAAGTTCAGATTCGTTGAAAATCCGACGTCAGGTTTTGAGCGTTTCCGTTTTCCTTTTCTTTGATTTTTTGCGTGAGAACACGGCGGTGGTGGAGGGGCATGTAAAATCGTGGCGCCTTGGTTCGCGCCCGTTCGTGCGTTTTCTGAACCCTCTGCAACTGCATGCCTCTGCGGCGGCGAATGTGTCGCGGCGGCCTGCGGCACACACGATGCGTGACTCCTCGGTCGGCCTCCCGGCCTGCGGCTGCGAGCCACGCACGGAGCGGGAAAGGAAGGGCCGAGAAGCGGACGCAAGTGGAAAAGGGAAGGAAGGACCGAGAGCGGATCGGTGGGCTCCACCGGCGCAGTGGCCATCGGCCGACGCGCACCGCCCCCACGGCGCTTAATGTATTCATTTGTTTTTTTTCGCTCGCAATAATAAAATGATTTTTTTTCTTCTCTCTCTATCCTGGAATTTCAGGGCGAGTACTTGTTGGGACTAGTAGTACTACTTGTTGGGAGAGAAAAAAAAGGATTGAAGATAAGGGGTGGCACACACGTGCCGTGGCCGCTCCTCCGGCCCGGTGCCACTTGCGGAGGGAGGGCGAGATCGGGCGGGGCGGCGGCCCCCACGACGGACGGGGAGAGATGATAAAGAAAGGGAGGGGAGGGAATTGTGTTCCCGGGATGGATCTGGCCGCGCGGCCGTCGCCAGATTCTACCTTCGATCGCCCCCGTTCTCTCTCTCCCTTGTTGCCGTGATGGTTGGTCGCATCTTTGGTCTGAGATTCCACGCGCACCATCGGCAGGGGAAGTCGCCGTGTCGTGCGCCCGTCCCCGGTCGATCCGCTCCCACGTCGCCGTCGCGCTCGCCAGATCGCGGCTCAGCACACGGCTCTGCTATAAGTAGCAGTGGTCGTGCACAACTTGTAGCTGTTCATTTGTGCCATACAGCAGGTTGACCCTGTCCACACCACCGTGCTGTTCGACCCTCTCCGGCCTACGTACAAAAATCGGTAAAATTGACAAAATTGACCTAAGGACGTAACAAATTCATCACAGACTAAACCGTGTTTAATTTTTTTTCACTCGTATGACCTTTTGTGGCGTCCGACAGTCAGGCGCAACACTACGTTGTGTAGCGCCTGACAGACAGTCGTTGCACCCCGGAGCCAGCCATGACCCCATCCCCCGCGGTGCACTTTTAATGTGTGGCGCCGAACTCAAAGGCGCCACACATTGAGTTATGTCACCGTGGACCGGCCCTCCCCCATCCCCTCTCCCATTCGTTCGTTTCCAAAGAGGTGCGCCGGCGGCCGGCTTCTCTCCTCCTTGCAATTCTCTCTTGGAAATCCGTCAGATCTGTGGATTTCTTCCCCAAACCATTCTAGAAGGTAATCTCCTTCGTTCCCCATCTTTCTATTCGGAAATTATTGCACAATTTTCAGATTTGTGTAAGTTAGGATGAGAGTCTTGTTTTGCTTGGATTCGAAATTTATATAAGAAGTCAGGTGTCATTTAGAATGCGTAGATGAGTATTCAGGATTCGTAGATGAGCAGATAAGTATTTAGGATTCAAAAATTATAATATTTGTGAAACCCTATTGTTGTTGATTTGTTAAGTGTTAGATGAGTATTTAAATTCTTAGATGAGTATTTGAATGAGTATTAGTAGATGAATATTCACTAGCAAAAGGGCTCGTACGTTGCAACGGGAGAGAAAAAAATTATAATCTCCAATGGTCATGAACACATTTTGCTGCATCACCGAGATACACTATCATTTAGGATACGTAGATGAGTATTTAGGATTCGTAGATGAGCAGATGAGTATTTAGGATTCAAAAATTATAATATTTGTGGAACCCTATTGTTGTTGATTTGTTAAGTGCTAGATGAGTATTTAAATTCTTAGATGAGTATTTGAATGAGTATTAATAGAGATGAATATTCAAACGAGTATGTAAATTCCTAGATAAATATTCATATATGATTTGTTCATTTGTGGAACCATTGTGCGGAAGATATGTATGATTGTTTAGATGAATATATATATTAGATGATTATTTGTTGAGATGAATATGTATTGTATAACTCATATAGTTTTCTTCAAATACGTAGGATGGTGTGGCTTTTGGATAATTACTATGACGTTGGACACCGAGCCTACTTGATGTCGGAGAAGGGGATTGTAATGAGAGCATACTGGTTTGTAGTCTATATCTTGTGTTTATTTGAAAAGATCAAACCGTAATCATCTCACTTCTATATTTGCAGCACCTTTTGCCCCTGAAGATTCGGTTTCATGGGGCATCGTCTAGTATCATGTCGTATGATGAGCGGTATACACCATACATCGAGAAGACATGACTCCTCCCTTTCATTCAGCTTGTGAGTCGGTCGACGCCCAACCTGAACGTTGCGGCAATCACTGCACTTACGAATCGGTGGAGGTCGCAGACCCATAGTTTCCACCTCTGGACCGGAGAGATGACCGTGACTCTTCATGATGTTTCCATGATCACCGCACTTCCAATCGAGGGGAAGCCTCTTTGTACGAGCACTGATTCTGATGGATGGGGCCAACAAATGGAAGCCAAGGAAGCCAAGGAAGCGGTACACACCGGATGACTACAACAACAAAGGAAAGAAGACGGGCGTTGAGGGCTCGTGCATGACAAGAGAGATGATGAGGATGAGGGGTATGGACAATGACGATGACGACGAGGAGGAACTGCAGCCGGTTGTGAGGGAGAAACTTCCTACTAAGAGGGGACGAGGCAAGAGTACGCGAGGAAGGAAGGAGTAGTGCAGTTGCACTTGTGGTTGTTTTCTTATGAAGTAAAACTAGCTGTCGATGTCTTATGTTGTTGAACTTGTCGTCTTTGTTATCCTTGTTGAACTCGTAGTACTACTGAAACAAGTCATGTTGTTGAACTCGCCTAGTTGTGTTTGCTGTTTAGGAGGATTATATAATGTGTTTTGCTGTTTGTTAAGATTATACTCCCTCCGTCCCAAAATAAGTGACTCAAAAATGACTCAAGTTGAGTCATTTTTGAGTCACTTATTTTGGGACGGAGTGAGTATATTGTGTAACTTTGCTGTTCGTGAAGATTACAACATTCTGTTCTAAGTTTGTTGACATCCTTTCAGTCAGGCGCCACACTGTCTAGTGTGACGCCTTTCAGTCAGGCACCACACTGTCTAGTGTGACGCCTTTCAGTCGGGCGCCACAAATGAACTTTGCATTCTGGGAGGGAGTAAACTGGCTGTAGCTCTCTAGTTCCTCTCTGGTAAGGCTGTTGGCATTTATTTTCGATAGTGTGGCGCCTTTGACTTAAGCACCATACATGGACTTAACATTCTGGGAGGGAGTAAACTGGCTGTAGCTCTCTGTTTCCTCTCTGGTAAGCTCTCTAGCATTTATTTTCGATAGTGTGGTGCCTTTGGCTTAGGCGCCACACGTCTAGTGTGACGCCTTTCAGTCAGGCGCCACCCTATCTAGTGTGACGCCTTTCAGTCATGTGCCACAAATGGACTTAGCATTCTTGGAGGGAGTAAACTGGTTGTAGCTCTTTGGTTCCTCTCTGGTAAGGTTGTTGGCATTTTTTTTTCCACAGTGTGGCGCCTTTGTCTTAGGCGCCACACTGTCTAGTGTGACGCCTTTCAGTCAGGCACCACAAATGGACTTAGCATTCTGGGAGGGAGTAAACTAGTTGTAGCTCTCTGGTTCCTCTCTGGTAAGCTCTCTGGCATTTATTTTCGATAGTGTGGTGCCTTTGGCTTAGGCGCCACACTGTCTAGTGTGACGCCTTTCAGTCAGGCACCACACATGGACTTAGCATTCTAGGAGGGAGTAAACTGGTTGTAGCTCTCTGGTTCCTCTCTGGTAAGCTCTCTGTGTTGGGGAACGTTGCATGGGAAACAAAATATTTCCTACGCACACGCAAGATCTATCCATGGAGATGCATAGCTACGAGAGGGGGAGTGTTTCTACATACCCTTGTAGATCGCTAAGCGGACGCGTTAAAAACGCGGTTGATGTAGTAGTACGTCTTCACAATCCAATCACGGGCTGTTCCGATCAAGCGCCGAACGAACGGCACCTCCGCGTTCAGCACATGTGCGGCTCGATGACGTCTCCTCCTTCTTGATCCAGCAAGCAAGGAAGGAGAAGAAGATGGGATCTCAACCAGCACGACGGCGTGATGGAGCAATCCCGGCAGGGCTTCGCCAAGCGCTACCGTAGATGCGATCTGAGGAGAAAACAGAGTAATGGGAGGGAGGGCTGCCACCGGGGCGTAGGGATTGGTGTGTGCAGCCCTTCCCTCCCCTCCACTATATATAGGAGGCAAGGGGGAGAGGGGAGGCGCAAACTTAACCCCTCCTCCAAGGGAGGGGCCGGCAGCCAAGGGAGGAGTCCTCCCTTCACAAGGAAGGGAGGAGCCCCCCCTCCTCCATGGCACCTTTGGGGTGCCTTGTCCCTTTGGGACTCTTGTCCCCAAGCCTCATGCGCCTCTAGGGGCTGGTGCACCTGGCCCATTCTGTCTAGGGCGCACCCCCATGGCCCATGTGGGCCCCCGGGGCAGGTGGACCCCAGGAACCCTTTTCGGCACCCTGGTACACTACCGGTAATGCACGAAACTTTTTCGGCGACCAAAATAGGACTTCCCATATATAAATCTTTACCTTCGGACCATTCCGAAACTCCTCGTGACGTCCGGGATCTCATCCGGGACTCCGGACAATATTCGGTCACCAACATACATATCCTAATACTACTCTAGCGTCACCTAACGTTAAGCATGCTGACCCTGCGGGTTCGAGAATCATGTAGACATGACCGAGACACCTCTCCGGCCAATAACCAATAGCGGGACCTAGATGCCCATAGTGTCTCCTACATATTCCACAAAGATCTTCATCGGTTGAACCACGATGTCAAGAATTCAGTTAATCCCGTATGCAGTTCCCTTTGTCCATCGGTATGTTACTTGCCCGATATTCGATCGTCGGTATCTCCATACCTAGTTCAATCTCGTTACCGGAAAGTCTCTTTACTCGTTCCATAATACAAGATCCCGTGACTAACTCCTTAGTCACATTGCTTGCAAGCTTCTTGTGATGTTGTATTACGGAGAGGGCCCAGAGATACCTCTCCGTCATACTGAGTGACAAATCCCAGTCTCGATCCATGCCAACCCAACAGACACCCTCGGAGATACCTGTAGAGCACCTTTATGATCACCCAGTTACGAATGGACATTTGATAGAACACAAGGTATTCCTCCGGTGTCAGGGAGTTGCATGATCTCATGGTCTTAGGAATAGATACTTGACATGAAGAAAGCAGCAGCAATAAACTAAGTGATACGATCAAATGCTATGCTTACGGTTGGGTCTTGTCCATCACATCATTCTCCTAATGATGTGATCCTGTTATCAAATGACAACTCATGTCTATGGTTAGGAAACCTTAACCATCTTTGATCAACGAGCTAGTCTAGTAGAGGCTCACTAGGGACACAATGTTGTTTATGTATGCACACATGTATCTAAGTTTCCGGTCAATACAATTCTAGCATGGATAATAAACGTTTATCATGGACAGGGAAATATGATATTAACCAATTTATTATTGCCTCTAGGGCATATTTCCAGCAGTCTCCCACTTGCACTAGAGTCAATAATCTAGTTCACGTCGCAATGTGATTCACACCCAATGAGTTCTGGGGTTTGATCATGTTTTACTTGTGAGAGAGGTTTTAGTCAACGGGTCTGCAACATTCAGATCCGTGTGTACTTTGTAAATCTCTATGTCATACTATAGATGCTGCTACTCCGCCCCACTTGGAGCTATTCCAAATGACTACTCCACTATACGTATCCGGTTTGCGACTCGAGTCATCCGGATTGGTGTCAAAGCTTGCATAGACGTAACTCTTTACGACGAACTCTTTATCACTTCCATAATCGAGAAACATTTCCTTAGTCCTCTTTAGGTACCCAAAGGATAATTTTGACCGTTGTCCAATGATCCACTCTTGGATCACTCTTGTACCCCCTTTGCCAGACTCATATCAAGGCACATATCAGGTGTAGTACACAACATGGCATACATTATAGAGCCTATAGCTGAGGTATAGGGGACAACCTTCATCCTTTCTCTTTCTTCTGCCGTGTTCAAGCTTTGAGTCTTACTCAACTTCACACTGTACAATACATGTAAGAACTCATTCTTTGACTGATCCATTTTGAACTCCTTCAGAATCTTGTCAAGGTGTGTGCTCTTTGAAAGTCTTATCAAGCGTCTTGATCTATCTCTATAGATCTTGATGCTCAATATGTAACCAGCCTTACCCAGGCCTTTCTTTGAAAAAAAACACCTTTCAAACAATCCTTTTATGCTTTCCATAAATTCTACATAATTTCCAATCAACAATATGTCATCCACATATACTCATCAGAAATGCTATAGAGCTCCCACTCACTTTCTTGTAAATACAAGCTTCTCCAAACTTGTATAAACCCATAAGCTTTGATAACCTCATCAAAAGCGAAGGTTCCAACTTCGAGATGTGTGCACCAGCCCATAAATGGAACGCTCGATCTTGCATACTTTGTCAGCATTTTTAGGATCGACAAAACTCTCCGGCTGCATCATATACAACTCTTCCTTCAGGAAACTGTTAAGGAACACAGTTTTGACGTCCATCTGCCAAATTTCAAAATCGAAAAATGCAGCAATTGCCAACATAATCCTAATAGACTTTAGCATCGCTATGGGTGAGAAAGTCTTATCGTAGTCAACTCCTTGAACTTGTCGGAAACCCTTTGCGACAAGTCGAGCTTTATAGACGGTGACATTACCATCAGCGTTTGTCTTCTTCTTAAAGATCCATTTGTTCTCAAACATGGATTCTATCTAGGATTTCATGGCTTCTAGCCATTTGTCGGAATCATGGCCCACCATCACTTTCTCATAGTTCGTAGGTTCACCGTTGTCTAACAACATGACCTCCAAGACAGGATTACCGTACCACTCAGGGGCAGTACGAGTCCTTGCCAACCTACGAAGCTCGATAGTGACTTGATCTGAAGCTTCTGTAGGAGATATGCCCTAGAGGCAATAATAAATGTTATTGATTATCTCCCTGTTCATAATTAGGTTTATGTTCCATGCTATAACTGATATGGTTCTCGAGTCTACAATAACCACGAGGCTCGGAGGAAAACTCATATGCACGTGTGGAATAATAAACGGTAAAATGTATTCATAGTCTGGCCTCTAAGACTAGCTCAAGTATTGCATGATGGTTTTGTTTTCCTGATCATGGGCATGTCTATGCCAGCAACTTTGAGGGCACAATGTTAGCAGAACATTTGTGTTGAATCGACCCGAATTGATGTTATGCTATGAGATTCATTCGTCACAAGTTAATGGTTAATACACAGAGATGGTTAACGTTTGCATGATTCCTTATACCATGCGAGTATCGAGTTTCTTCATGCTTGCTTCATGAACTTTGGGGTTTGTTAAACGTCATCCGTAAATGGGTGGCTATTACGGCGGCTTACGGGTTCATGGAAAAGTATGTCAAGTAACTTGATAGCTCAAGATTGGGATTTGCTCCTCCGACGATGGAGAGATATCTCTGGGCCCTCTCGGTGTTACGGTATCCATCATCGTCTGGCCAGACACTTTGTGATTTGATCACGGGGATGCCGGAACACGGAACGAGAAAAGAGAACAATACCGATAACGAGGTAACTGGCATAGTGGACAAGTTGTTGATCCACGGGGATGCCAACATGTCACACCTCGGGTATTTGTAACATATCGCGAAGCAACAGGAATAGCACTCGGCAACTGGAGGTTCACTCGAATATTCATTCGTGTGGGTATAGGGGTCAATATGGGTGTCCACGGCTCCGATGTTGATCATTGATCGGAAGGGATTCCGGGTCATGTCTATACTTCACACCGAACCTATAGGGTCACACGCTTAAGGGTCATCTATCTGTTGAATACTAGACATGGAGTCTGAGAGAAATTCACCGAAAAAGTTTCGGAGACAACGGAAGAGTTCCGGAGAGAGAACACCGGAAGAGTTTCGGTAAAACCGAAAAGTTGTTTCGGAGTGTACCATTAAGTCAAATTGGTTTCGGCACATGCCTGGAAATTATTGGAGGGTACCAGAATTGTTTCGGTAACTTCTGAGATTTTTCAGAGACAAAAACCGGAAATGTTTCGGACTGCCGGAACCGCTTTAGTTGCTTTTCACAGATGAAAATCACTAAACCGAAAAGTTGTTTCGGAGTACACCATTAAGTCAAATTGGTTTCGGCACACGCCTGATAATTCTTGGAGGGTGCCAGAATCATTCTGGAAACTTCTAGGAATTTTCCGGAAGAAAAACCGGAAATGTTCTGGAGCTGCCGGAACCGCTTTGTTTGCTTTTCGCAGATGAAAATCACTAATCCCGAATTGTTTCGGAATGCGTCAAAATTATTTTAGTGGGTACTGGAAATGTTCTAGGCCCACATAAATATTTTCGGTTCGAACGGACGCTGAAAAATGTCGTCGTGAATAGTGAAAGTGCTCTTTGGGTGGCTTCTTAGAGAAGCCACCTTGAGGGCCCTTTGGTATTTTTCCCCTTGGCTTCTTGGAGAAGCCACCCTTGGGCTTGGCCTATAAATAGGGGTGGAGGGTGCTGCCTAAATCCTTACTCTTTCTCACATACAAGTGCCATGCATGATCTGGCTTTCTCTCTCCCTCCCAGCGAAATAGTTTCATAGAGCTGAAAGGCTGTCTGGGTTCCGGTGGGAACTAGTTCTGGACGGCGAAGCCTTGCCAGATAGATGACACCGTATGTGTGCAACTCTGTAGTGAGATCGTAGTTTCGGTCTTAATTCGAGAGTGCCTCCTGAAGGGCTGTCCGTGTGACCGTCCGAGTTTCGGAGGTCCTCCCGAAGGGCTGTCCGCGACACCGTCCGGGGACTGTCCGACCGCCTCCCGGAGGGCTGTCCGAGGGGCAGATGAGGGTATACATCCTCGCGGTTGGGAGGTTGTAAATCCTAGCTGCGGGGATCTGCATCGCCGATCGTCATCGACTCTACTTCCGCTGCGCTACGAGTCGGTAACGATAAAGATCAAACCTTGTATGCAGTCTCCATAGTGGTCCTGGGCTGGTGCGTTGGTCGGAAATTTTTGTTTTCTACTGCGTTTCCCTTCAGTGGCATCATGAGCCGTGCTCTGCGTAGATGCAGGTTGCGATCTAGAATACATAGAGATGTATGGGTGTTGCACAATATAATCAGGTAGTAGATGAGTTCTATTACTGAAAATTATTTGTGCGGGTAGCAGATGAAATCTGTTACCCGATGTTCTTGTTGCTTCCCTGGAATTTGCATATTTCTGATCTTGATAACAGCATGGTGGAGTTTCAATGTTCTGGCAATCTGCGATCCTGATTGATCAACGAAGTGCTAACAGTTCATTGAATTCCACCGTAGTTAAAAAGAAAGATGAAATTTCACAAACGAAAGGGCAATGCAGATATGATCTGCACGGGGGTCGTGCGTATGACGAAGGTTAGTATGGGGCTCGAGATTTTATTATCTCGTGTTTCATACACCCCGCAATGTTAATCTAGCGACTTGGATTATCATGCTTGATGATGGACGTTGGTAGCTTCGGTTTGTTTCGAAACCTTAGAAGCCACGTAAAACAAGTTTTTGCATGAACCGATTAGAGGCGTCTAACTTGGTTTTGCAGGATGGTTTGCATGTGCATATGATGTGGTATAGCAGTGCTCATATTAATTTGATTATGTATGAGATGACTATATGATGTAATATTAACATGACCTGCGTGTCATGATTCGGCATGATGGCTGGAGCCATATGATTGTCACTTTAATGACCTGCATGTCAACCTTAAGTAATGCACTTATTTTATTAGCTATAGAGATAGCAATATTATCTGGTGCATCGACAAGGTGGTGGCAATCTTCGCGAAGGTGAACACCAACGCGAATGCCGAAGACGAAGAAATGAAAGACTTCTCCGTCAGAAAGGGCTATACCATATCATGCTATTATGAATTGCCTGAGATGTTTATCCCTTATGATGCACCCTTCTTGATTGCGCGGTAGTCGCTTTTTATTAGGGTGATCTCTCACAAAAATATCAAGTAGTTAGTGTTCTCCCAAGTGTAGCACCGTCACGGCACCTATCTTTTCGGGGTGCGCCGTGTCACACAGGTACGAACGATTAGAGAAGTGTGAGGCGGGTGAGTTGAGACCTCGCAGCGAGATCACTTGGTTGTCTTGACGTTCAGGCATGACCGTCATGAGCTCGGAACACACGCATCGAAAGATGAACAAGAGTCACCTAGAGATGTGATTGGCAAGTTGGCCTACCGGTTGAGATTTTCGTCATCAGTGGTGTTACACCAATGGCGAACAATTTAAATGCGGGTCTTGTATCACTCACAATCAATTATGAGAGATATTGATTTGAGTGGGAGCGCACTGTAGAATTAATTCTTTTAATTCTCAGTGCAATTAATTGTGAACTTTGTCTAAGTGTAAATTGCATAATAGTTGTAGAATAATGGCTCGCGTTTCCACCTTCCCTATTAAAATTGAATAGCTGTTAAATATCTAGTTAAAAAACTTTACGGTTGGTAACGTAATGTGAGGATTGTCCTCAAGAGTGCCGAGAAGGACTTTGTCCTATTGCATGCTTTTGGTATTCTCTCGCTGATGCTATGGATGATGTGACTCTCGTCCTTCGATCCAAAAGCTAAAATTCCGTTACGGTCAAGTGAAATATGTTTGCCTCCATGAGACCCGAACTTCGAAAGTTTGGATAGCTATGTGATATTCATGGAATTTGAAAATCATTTTCAGAGACAAACAAAGGCTAAAAGATATGAGATATCCAAAGCCATGTTTGTTTGCAAACTATTAGTAAAAGTGTTTACTGGGCATTTGACTGTTAAGAGAGGGATCCAGAAGAACGCCTGTCATATAATGAAGGTGAATAAAACAACAGCTCAAAGAGAAAGGAAGTGTCCGAAGGGTGTTAGTGAAACTTTCACCCCTAGGAAGTCCAGGGCTAATGCCACTCTCAAGTTGGGTGCTTCTTCTGAGAGTAGGAGAAATACTAAAAGTTAAACTGTTAGAAGTATAAAGGCAAAAGAGAGAAGACTGGAATATCCAGCTCATGTATGAATGTCATACAAGTTTTTGATGTATAGAAGGCTGGTCAAAGATATAGTTCTTGGGAATTATGGTTAAACATGTTAATCACTAATTCTTGGGTATTGTGAGTTGATCACAAAGATACCCGCTCGATTGCATTCTGTTGCAACTCGATGTAAGAACTACTATGGCCTGAAAGACTAGCCAGGAATGAGGTCTTGATACACGCTGGGAACATAGTAAAAGTTACTATACCTTCCGTCGGTGTATTACCTATGTGTTTTCTTTCATAATTCATTTTAGAGCTTTACACACTCTAGCCCTTTGCATAAGGTATCTTGCAAGAAGGTTGTTCATAAGAGAACTTTTGATGTTTGGTGTTATGAATAAACATAAGGGCCATACTTTCATTATGAATGAGATGTATGTTATGAAAAATGATATTAATATATTACCTCTGTCTTTACTTTCATAATTCATTTTAGAGTTTCATACACTCTAACCCAGTGCACAATGTTTGTTGCAAAAGGGTTGTTCATAAAAGAACAATTGTTGTTCAGTATTATGAATAACATGAAGGGCCATGCTTCCATCCAAGATGGGATGTATGTTATGAATATTGATGGAAATATGATACATCCATAACACTGACGCTAAATGTCGCAAGACTAAAAGAATACCACACAAGTGTGGCACTGCATTTGGTCACATTGGAGAAACCCGCATGGAAAATTCCATTATGATGGATTTTGAAGTCGGTTGATTTTAAATCATCTGACACTTGCAACTTTAGTCCAAAAAGTGAAGTGACTGAAATACTATTCATAGGCCATAAGGAACAAGTAACAAACTTATTGGTGATCATACATTTTGATGTGTGTATTTCAATAAATGTTGTTGCAATAGTGGATTTATCTCTCTTCAGAAATGACTCAAGTAGATATATGGATATTTACTTGATGAGACGTAAGTCTGGATCTTTTGAAATCATTCGAAAGGTTTTCAAAAATGAAGTAGAAGTTGTTGTAACAAGAAAATTGTGTTTCTACAATTCGATTGCAGAAATATTTGAGTTACAAGTTTAGCGAATGTCTGATGAGTTGTGAAAGGGGTTTCATAACTTGCACCTCCCGGAACACCACTGCAAGTGGAGAGTCCGTGAAGATGTAATCGAACCATTCATGACATGGTAAGATCTAAGATGACATAAATAAATTTGCCATTATCCCTTTTAAAGTGATGCTTTAGAGACTACGGCTTTTACACTGAAAAGAGCTCCATCGGGTCTGTTGAAATGACGCCATGGTGGTACGCCCAACCATGTTATATCTTTTCTTAACATTTGGAATATGGGGCTTGTGTAAAAGGTTACAAACCTATTCCAAATCAGACAAGTGCTACTTTGTAGGTTATCCCAAGTTATTGGGTATTCCCCCACCACTATACCGAGGCTAAGAGTTTTGCCACAAAGAACGGTATGGTTTTTGAAGAAAACTGTTCTTTCAAAAAGGTGAGTGGGAGAATAGTGCAACTCGACGAGATAAACAGTATCTTCGTCATCAGATATCAGATCAAAGGAAAGAGACCTTGGAAGTAATTCCAGGGTTTCCTACTGCGACTGATACGGAAGCCTCTACATGAGATGTATGGACTTCGGTCGAACTTGCAGCTGAACCACGTAGGCAAGGCTCGTGCAAACCTCTTAGGTGCGCAAACGAGATATTGTTGTTGGACAACAGTATACCTACGATACACAAGGAAGCGGTGATGGGCCCTGACTCCAGAATTGGCTAAATGCCAATACAATCCGAGATAGTTTCCATATAAATGTTTCAAGATTAAAATCTTGATACACCTTTCGGAAGGCTTAGAGTCTAACGAATATTTATGGAACTAAAAACTGATACGGATAAAAATGTTTTATCCATAAAGCTCGACTTGTTGAAATAACAAGTTCAAGGAGTTGACTACGATGAGGTTGTTTCACCGTAGCGATGCTTAAAGTCGGTTCGGGTTGAACTAGCAATTAATACATATTTCAATCATGAGATATGAAACATGGATGACGAAAGGATTTCCATCTGATGGAAATGTAACCAAGGACTTACATGTGTTACAGTCCAAGGTATTTTGTCAGTCCAGAGGATGCTAGTAAGTATGCAAACTTCAGAGTTCCAGCAATGGACAGAAGAGAGCAAAATGGAGTTGGAATCTTCGTGTTTTGATGAAATGGTCGAAAAGGGTTTTTGACTTCATCAATGGGTAACGAAGATGCTTGTGATTCAAGAAAATAAGTGGGAGCATAATAATATTTCTAAAAACCTTGTGTGCTTGACACATTGTTAATTGGAAATAAATTTCTTGACACGAATTAGGACTTCATTTGAAAATAGTTTTTTCGATGAAGTGCTTGGGCTAAATAGCCTTGATATTAGGCATGATGATCTATGGAGATAGATTTACCTAATGGGGCTGAGCAAAGATACATATTGACAAAATGCTAAAACCTTTTAGCATTGAAAAATGTCAAGGAGTGATTCTTGCCGAAGTCACATGGAAAGAGTTTTTGCAAGACTCGGTGTCCCAAAACACTGATGAGCAAAATACATGATGGTGATTCCACACACTCTTGTGTTTGGATTAATCATGTATTCCATGGTATGTAAAAACAACCAGATATGTCCAATACTCCAAAGTTGTTGCGAGTATAGATACCAAAGTGATCAAAGTACTGATCATGGGACAACAGTGAAAGATGTCATTGAGTACTAGAGCAGTACTGATGACATGTTTTCTCGCAAGCAGAGATTATGAAGTGCTCGTTGTAAGTAATTACATCGATACAATCTTCATCAATGCTCCATGCGATTTTCGATTTAAGTTAAGGGTTTTGTGTAATACACAACATGGTGGCACGGTAGTTGGAAATTGTTCCAAACAAGATACTGTGGCGAATTCTATAACAAAGGCTAAGTATGTTGACGCTTTAGAAGCGACAAAGAAGTTGTTGAATCATATAGTTCATTCATGAACTTAGTATGGTTCCAAGATGGCTTTGGTCTATGGGACACTATTGCAGATAGTTGCTCCATAGCTCAGTCTGAGGAATCAGGTTTCGACCAATGATTCACACATATGCAAAGCCAAGTCCACACAAAATATGAATTTTGTGAAAGCGTGAAAACGCAAGGATATACAAAGTTACACACGGAGCTGAAGTCGTCAGATCCGTTGGACATCAGGCTATACCACATGCGAAGCATATTTTATACCAGTGTGCCACAGGTGTAAAGTGCATTAGCATTAACTAGATTATTGACTCTAGTGCAAGTGGGAGTCTGTAGGAGATATGCCCTAGAGGCAATAATAAATGTTATTGATTATCTCCCTGTTCATAATTAGGTTTATGTTCCATGCTATAACTGCTATGGTTCTCGAGTCTATAATAACCACGAGGCTCGGAGGAAAACTCATATGCACGTGTGGAATAATAAATGGTAAAATGTATTCCTAGTCTGGCCTCTAAGACTAGTTCAAGTGTTGCATGATGGTTCTGTTTTCCTGATCATGGGCATGTCTATGCCAGCAACTTTGAGGGCACAATGTTAGCAGAACATTTGTGTTGAATCGACCCGAATTGATGTTATGCTATGAGATTCATTCGTCACAAGTTAATGGTTAATAACACAAAGATGGTTAACGTTTGCATGATTCCTTAGACCATGAGAGTATCGAGTTTCTTCATGCTTGCTTCATGAACTTTGGGGTTTGTTAAACGTCATCCTTAAATGGGTGGCTATTACGGCGGCTTACGGGTTCATGGAAAAGTATGTCAAGTAACTTGATAGCTCAAGATTGGGATTTGCTCCTCCGACGATGGAGAGATATCTCTGGGCCCTCTCGGTGTTACGGTATCCATCATCGTCTGGCCAGACACTTTGTGATTTGATCACGGGAATGCCGGAACACGGAACGAGAAAAGAGAACAATACCGGTAATGAGGTAACTGGCATAGTGGACAAGTTGTTGATCCACGGGGATGCCAACATGTCTCACCTCGGGTATTTGTAACATATCGCGAAGCAACAGGAATAGCACTTGGCAACTGGAGGTTCACTCGAATATTCATTCGTGTGGGTATAGGGGTCAATATGGGTGTCCACGGCTCCGATGTTGATCATTGATCGGAAGGGATTCCGGGTCATGTCTATACTTCACCGAACCTATAGGGTCACACGCTGAAGGGTCATCTATCTGTTGAATACTAGACAGGGAGTCTGAGAGAAATTCACCGAAAAAGTTTCGGAGACAACGGAAGAGTTCCGGAGAGAGAACACCGAAAGAGTTTCGATAAAGCCGAAAAGTTATTTCGGAGTGTACCATTAAGTCAAATTGGTTTCGGCACATGCCTGGAAATTATTGGAGGGTACCAGAACTGTTCCGGTAACTTCTGAGATTTTTCAGAGACAAAAACCGGAAATGTTCCGGACTGCCGGAACCGCTTTAGTTGCTTTTCACAGATGAAAATGACTAAACCGAAAAGTTGTTTTGGAGTACACCATTAAGTCAAATTGGTTTTGGCATACGCCTGATAATTCTTGGAGGGTGCCAGAATCATTCTGGAAACTTCTAGGAATTTTCCGGAAGAAAAACCGGAAATGTTCCGGAGCTGCTGGAACCGCTTTGTTTGCTTTTCGCAGATGAAAATCACTAATCCCGAATTGTTTAGGAATACGTCGAAAATTATTTTAGTGGGTACTGGAAATGTTCTAGGCCCGCATAAATATTTTCGATTCGAATGGACGCTGAAAAATGTCATCGTGAATAGTGAAAGTGCTTTTTGGGTGGCTTCTTGGAGAAGCCACCTTGAGGGCCCTTTGGTATTTTTCCCCTTGGCTTCTTGGAGAAGCCACCCTTGGGCTTGGCCTATAAATAGGGGTGGAGGGTGCTGCCTAAATCCTTACTCTTTCTCACATACAAGTGCCATGCATGATCTGGCTTTCTCTCTCCCTCCCTGCGAAATAGTTTCGTAGAGCTGAAAGGCTGTCTGGGTTCCGGTGGGAACTAGTTCTGGACGGCAAAGACCTGCCGGATAGATGACACCGTATGTGTGCAACTATGTAGTGAGATCGTAGTTTCGGTCTCAGTTCGAGAGTGCCTCCAGAAGGGCTGTCCGTGTGACCGTCCGAGTTTCGGAGGTCCTCCCGAAGGGCTGTCCGCGACACCGTCCGGGGACTGTCCGACCGCCTCCCGGAGGGCTATCCGAGGGGCAGATGAGGGTATACATCCTCGCGGTTGGGAGGTTGTAAATCCTAGCTGCGGGGATCTGCACCGCCGATCGTCATCGACTCTACTTCCGCTGCGCTACGAGTCGGTAACGATAAAGATCAAACCTTGTATGCAGTCTCCATAGTGGTCCTGGGCTGGTGCGTTGGTCGGAAATTTTTGTTTTCTGCTACGTTTCCCTTCAGCTTCATGATCACCATAATTAGCTTCCTCTTTAATTGGTGTAGGCATCACTGAAACATCTTTCTACGCCGTGCTACTCTCTAATTGAAGTGACGGTTTAATAACCTAACCAAGTTCTACCTTCCTCCCACAATTCTTTTGAGAGAAACTCCGTCTTTATAAAGGATCCATTCTTGGCAAGAAAGACTTTGCCTTCGGATCTGAGATAGAAGGTGCATCCAATTGTTTTCCATATGGTATCCTATGAAGACGCACTTCTCCGCTTTGGGTTCGAGCTTATTAGGTTGAAGCCTTTTGACATAAGCGTTGCAGCCCCAAACTTGAAACGATAGCTTAGGTTTCTTGCCAAATCACAATTCATACGGTGTTGTCTCAACCGATTTAGATGGTGCCTGATGACCCACAAGTATAGGGGGTCAATCGTAGTCCTTTCGATAAGTAAGAGTGTCGAACTCAACGAGGAGCAGAAGGAAATAACAAGCGGTTTTCAGCAAGGTAATTTCTGCAAGCACTGAAAAATTATAGGTAACAGATAGTTTGATAGCAAGATAATTGGTAACAAGCATGTAACAGTAACGGTAGACAAGGTGCAGTAAGGTAGCCCAATCCTTTTGAGGCAAAGGATAGGCCAGAACAATCACTAGTAATAGGCAAAATGTTCTTGAGGGTACACGGGAATTTCGTCTAGTCACTTTTATCATGTTGGTTTGATTCGTGTTCGCTACTTTGATAATTTGATATGTGGGTGGACCGGTGCTAAGGTGCTGTTCTTACTTGAACTAACAACCTACTTATGATTAACCCCCTCGCAAGCATCCGCAACTACGAGAAAAGTATTAAGACAAAGTCTAACCATAGCATTAAAGATGTGGATCCAAATCAGCCCCTTACGAAGTAGCGCATAAACTAGGGTTTAAGCTTCTGTCACTCTAGCAACCCATCATCTAATAACTACTCCACAATGCATTCCCTTAGGACCATGAATGGTGAAGTGTCATGTAGTCGACGTTCACATGACACCACTAAGGGAATCACAACATACATGTCATCAAAATATTGAACACATATCAAATTCACATGATTACTCGCAACATGACTTCTCCCGTGACCTCAAGAACAAAAGTAACTACTCACAAATAATAATCATGCTCAAGATCAGAGGAGTATTGAATAGCATAATAGATCTGAACATCTAATCTTCCACCAAATAAACCATATAGTAATCAACTACGCAAGGTAATCAACACTACTAGTCACCCACAGGTACCAATATGAGGTTCCGGTACAAAGATTGAACACAAGAGATGAACTAGGGTTTGAGAGGAGATGGTGCTGTTGAAGATGTTGATGAAGATTGGCCTCCCAAAGATGAGAGGGGTGTTGGTGATGATGATAGCTTCGATTTCCCCCTCCGGGAGGGAAGTTCCCCCGGCAGAATCGCTCCGCAGGAGGGCAAAAGTGCTCCTGCCCAAGTTCCGCCTCGAGGCGGCGGTGCTTTGTCCCGAAAGTCCTCCTCTGATTTTTTCTAGGTCAAGAGTGACCTTATACCAGAAGATGGGCACCAGAGGTGGGCCGAGGTGGCCACAACCCATCAGGGCGCGCCCAGGGGTGCCTAGCGCGCCCTGGTGGGTTGTGCCCACCTGGGAGGCCCCCTCCGGTAGTTTTTTGCTCCAGGATTTTTTATTAAATGTAAAAACAATCTTCGTAAAATTTCAGCTTCATTGGAGTTGTGCAGAATAGGTATATCCAACGTTTTTTTCTTGGGTCCAGAATTCCAGATGCCGGTATTCTCCCTCTTTGTGTAAACCTTGCATGTTATGAGAGAAAAGGCATTAGAATCGCTCCCCAAAGCATTATTATTCAACAAAACAAAGTAAATAACAGTAGGAAATCATGATGCAAAATGGACGTATCAACTCCCCCAAGCTTAGACCTCGCTTGGCCTCAAGCGAAAGCCGACATTGAAAAGCATGTCCACATGGTTTGAGAGAGAGGTGTCGATAAAAACAAAATACGGTCATAGAAGCATCATGCTTATTAACATAACAACAACAAACTCTAACATAAGAACTTATTTCAATAAATTTTTATCATAAAGCTTCTCGTGAACAAGTAACAATTCATCACAACATATAAGTATGAAGCATAAACCTTATTGGGAACCAACAAACTATGTTCTCAGTCAACCTTGCAACTACAATTCATCATATTTTCAGGAAGGGTCTCATGTCGGAGCCTTTTGGCAAGTCCGCATACTCAACCATCATTTAGTCTTCTATGATTGCTAACGCTCACGGCATACCCATGAACAAAAAGTTTCAACCGGACACGTAGGAAGATAGGGGCTTATAGTTTCGCCTCCCAACTCACTCACCTCAAGGGTGATGTCAACAATAATAACTCATGCCCACCCATATCAAACTGGATATATGTGCCTAGATCTTTCCTCACCACATGATGCTTGCAAAATAAAAAGTAAAAAGGAATAGGGAAGAATACTTTGACTCTTGCATAAAAGTAAGTGCATAAAAGTAAAAGATAGGCCCTTCGTAGAGGGAAGCAGATGTTGTCATGCGCTTATTGGTTTGTATGCCCAATCTCTTAACGTAAAAGAACGTCACACTATATTGCCCCCTATGATAGCAACCTTTATTATGCAGTCTGTCGCTTTTATTACTTTGCCATCATAAGTTCGTATAACGCTCAATTTTCTCTTACACTAATTGATCAAAACACTTTTAGAAGCAAGTTTTATTGCCTTGTTGCACCGATGACAACTTACTTGAAGGATCTTTCTCGATCCATAGGTAGGTATGGTGGACACTCAAAGAAAGAATTTGGGTTTGGGTTTTTGGATGCACAAGTAGTATCTCTACTTAGTGCGGAATTTTTGGCTAGCAAAGATATTGAGCAAGCACCACATGTTAAAGGATCTATGACAATATAACTTCTATGTGGATATGAACAAACATAAATCATTACGTTGTCTTCCTTGTCCAACGTCGACAATTTTGACATATAATATTTGATGGGGGCTCACAATCATAAAAGATGTCCAAGATAGTGTATTTGCATGTGAATCTTCTCTTCCTTTATTAATTCTTTCATGAATTGCATCATTGACCAATGCTATGTTTGTCAATCTCCAATAAATTTTACTACCTATACTTTCCTTATGTGATGTCATTACTCACCATAAGATTAGCCTATGATTCTTTTAATTTGTTTTTCTTTTCTTTATTTTGATTGCAACAAGAAAGTAGAGAGGCAAAAACTCAAACTAAACTTTATTATATAACTCTCACTCGATTACATAGATAGATAGATCAAGGAACTAACACACGAAAATAAATCATGCTAAACTTTTATTCAACTAAAGCAAAGGGAAACTAAAGATCGAACTAGAATAGGTAAAGGTGAATAAAAGTGATGGTGGGGCACCTTCCCCAAGCTTGGCTCAAGCCAAGGGGAGTGCCCATACCCGTGTGCTCAAGTCTCCTTTGGTGGTGGTGATGAAGAAGGTGGAGTTGTTGATGTAGGTGGTGGTGATGATATAGTAAGCTTGTCCTCCAGCTTCCAGGGTAAGGGCTCCCCATCAAAGGTTGACGCGAGAGTCCCCTGAGTCCTGCAACTGGCAGCTAAACTCATACCTTTAAATCTCGCTTCATATTCGAAGACTTGGTTTTGAAGATCATAAACTTGGCTGTGCAGAAAATTAATTTGCTCGTTGAGGGTGGAGATGATATCCTTCACGGACCGGCCATCCACCGTCTGATCACGGGTGAATTCCGTGATCATGGAGTGATTGGCACTAAGTCCACGCTCCACCATCTTCTGGCACTCTAAGATTTCCTGTTCCACCGCCTCGAGCCTAGCCTCCACGCTTCCGGTCTTCTTGGGTCCCTGAACATCGCGGATGTGGAGCACCCCCTCACGCATCTCAATGGCTTGAGGGTGCTTCATCACCTCCGGCGGGTATGGGTTGATGACCTTCTCGAAGAACTTGTCCTTGGAGGAGCTTGGTGGAGCCATGGAGATCTAGATCTGATGAGAAAACAGCAAGAAACAAGAACAGAGGATTTTTCTGCGATGCGGTCATCAAAACAGTCGGGGGTATATATAGAGAATTTTTATTCTTGGGAAACAAGCATATGGAAGGAAAACGGAGTCGGGAAGGCATCCGAGGTGGGCACTACCCACCAGGGCGCGCCCAGGGGTGCCTGGCGCGCCCTGGTGTATCGTGCTCACCTCGATCACCTTCCGGTTTATTTCTTTATTTCCAAAATTCTAAAATATTCCAAAACTGACAAAAAATATTTTTGCGGATTTTTCGGAGTCCGTTTACTTACCGTATCACGTACCTCCTATTATTAAGAATTCTGGAGTGTTCCGAAAGGTTTCTTTTATGTGTTCCTCCGGTGTGATGGTTTGGATAACATTGCTTTCAACGTTAATAGGCGTACCTGAGATATAATGCTTAATTCGTTGTCCATTGACCACCTTCAGGTAAGTACCTTCGGCGTTATTAATCTTGATAGCTCCAGAACGACAAACCTCTTCGATAATATATGGTCCTTCCCATTTGGATAGAAGCTTTCCTGCAAAAAATGTTAAACGAGAGTTGAACAAAAGAACATAATCTCCTATTTTGAATTCCCGCTTTTGGATTCTCTTGTCATGCCATCTTTTCACTTTTTCTTTGAATAGTTTGGCATTTTCATACGCTTGGGTTCTCCATTCATCTAGTGAGCTAATATCGAATAGCCTCTTCGCTCCGGCAAGTTTGAAATCATAGTTAGGTTCTTTAATTGCCCAAAATGCTTTGTGTTCTAATTCTAGAGGCAAATGACAAGCTTTACCATAAACCGTTTTGTATGGAGACACACCCATAGGATTTTTATAAGCTGTTCTATAGGCCCAAAGTGCATCATCTAATTTCTTAGACCAATTCTTACGAGAACTATTGACAGTTTTTTGTAATATTAATTTTATTTCTCTATTGCTAAGTTCAACTTGACCACTAGATTGAGGATGATAGGGGGATGCAATTCTATGGTTAACATCATATTTAGCAAGCATCTTACGGAAAGCACCATGGATAAAGTGTGAACCACCATCGGTCATTACATATCTAGGGACTCCAAACCTCGGGAAGATAACCTCTTTAAGCATTTTAATGGAGGTGTGGTGATCAGCACTACTAGTTGGAATAGCTTCTACCCACTTAGTGACATAATCAACCGCAACTAAAATATGAGTGCACCCGTTGGAGGAAGGAAAAGGCCCCATACAATCAAAACCCCAAACGTCAAATGGTTCAACAACAAGTGAATAATTCATAGGCATTTCCTGACGCTTACCGATATTACCAATTCTTTGACATTCATCACAAGACAAGACAAACTTACGGGTATCCTTGAAGAGAGTGGGCCAATAAAAACCAGATTGTAATACCTTATGAGCAGTTCTATCTCCCGCATGATGTCCTCCATAAGCTTCGGAATGACATTTTCGTAGTATTTGTTCCTGTTCATGCTTAGGTACACAACGTCTAATAATATTGTCTACTCCTTCTTTATAAAGGTGTGGGTCATCCCAAAATTAATGTCTCAAGTCATAGATTTTTTTTCTCTTTTGTTGATAAGTGAAGCTAGGTGGTATATATTTAGCGACAATGTAGTTAGCATAATCAACATACCAAGGTGTGTTCTGAGAAACACTTATTGCAGCTAACTGTTTGTCAGGGAAACTATCATCAATAGGTAGTGGGTCATCAAGAATATTTTCTAACCTAGACAAGTTATCAGCTACGGGGTTCTTAGCTCCCTTCCTATCAACGATGTGTAAGTCAAGTTCTTGAAGCAAGAGAACCCACCTAATGAGTCTAGGTTTTGCATCTTTCTTTTCCATAAGGTATTTTATAGCAGCATGATCGGTGTGAACAATAACTTTGGAATCAACAATATAGGATCTAAATTTATCACAAGCAAACACAACTGCTAAAAATTCTTTTTCAGCAGTAGCATAGTTTCGTTGGGCACTGTCTAGAGTTTTACTTGCATAATGGATAACATTCAATTTCTTATCAACTCTTTGTCCTAGGACAGCACCAACAGCATAGTCACTAGCATCACACATGATTTCAAAAGGCAAGTTCCAATCAGGTGGTTGAACGATAGGTGAAGAGGTTAAGGCTTTCTTGAGTGTTTCAAAGGCTTCCACACAATCATCATCAAAAACAAAAGGAATATCCTTTTGCAAAAGATTAGTAAGAGGCCTAGAAATTTTAGAGAAGTCTTTAATGAACCTCCTATAAAAACCAGCATGACCAAGGAAACTTCGAATACCTTTAATATCTTTAGGACATGGCATTTTCTCAATTGCATCAACTTTAGCTTTATCCACCTCAATACCTCGTTCAGATATTTTATGCCCCAAGACAATGCCTTCATTAACCATAAAGTGACACTTCTCCCAATTCAAGACGAGATTAGTTTGTTCACATCTCTGCAAAACTCGATCAAGGTTGCTTAAGCAATCATCAAAAGAAGTCCCGTAAACGGAAAAATCATCCATGAAAACCTCCACAATCTTTTCACAAAAAACAGAGAATATAGCAGTCATACATCTTTGAAAGGTAGCAGGTGCATTGCATAAACCAAAAGGCATACGTCCATAAGCATAGGTTCCAAAAGGGCAAGTAAAGGTAGTTTTCTCTTGATCAGATTGTGACACAGGTATTTGAGAGAAACCAGAATATCCGTCTAAGAAACAAAAGTGTGTGTGCTTAGATAGTCTTTCTAGCATTTGATCAATGAACGGTAGAGGGTAATGATCTTTCCTGGTAGCTTTATTTAATTTTCTAAAATCAATTACCATTCTATAGCCAGTGACAATTCTTTGTGGAATGAGTTCATTCTTATCATTAGGAACAATGGTAATACCTCCTTTCTTAGGGACACAATGAATGGGACTTACCCATCTACTATTAGCTATGGGATAGATTATACCTGCTTCCACAAGCTTTACTGTTTCAGTTCTTACCACTTCTTTCATCTTAGGATTCAATCGCCGTTGGTGATCAACAACGGGTTTAGCATCAGGTTCCATATTAATCTTGTGCTGACATAGAGTGGGACTAATGCCCTTAAGATCATCAAGAGTATATCCAATAGCAGCCCGGTGCTTCCTTAGAACTTTTAATAATCTTTCTTCTTCATGTTTTGAAAGGTTAGCACTAATAATAATAGGATATATCTTTTTCTCATCAAGATAAGCATACTTCAAAGTGTCAGGCAATTGTTTCAATTCAAACACGGGATCACCTTTAGGTGGAGGAGGACCTCCAAGAGTTTCAATAGGCAGATTGTGTTTTAAGAGAGGTTGTTGTTCGAAGAAAATTTGATCTATTTCATTTCTTTCATGCAGGTGCATATCATTTTCATGTTCAAGCAAATATTGTTCTAATGGATCAGTAGAAGGCACAACAATAGAAGCAAGACCAATTATTTCATCCTTACTAGATAACGCTTTATCACGAGGTTGTCTACTAAACTTGGAAAAATTAAACTCATGAGACAAATTACCAAAACTGACACCGACAGTTTGTTTTTCACAATCTATCTTAGCATTGACGGTGCTCAAGAAAGGTCTACCAAAGATAATGGGACAAAAGTCATCTTGTGGGGAACCAAGGACTAGAAATCAGTAGGGTATTTTACTTTCCCGCACAAGACTTCAACATCTCTAACAATCCCAAGTGGTGTGATAGTGTCTCTATTAGCAAGATTAATAGTAACATCAATGTCTTCCATTTCAGCAGGTGCTATTTCATCCATAATTTCTTGGTATAAGGTAAAAGGGATAGCACTCACACTAGCACCCAAATCACATAAACCATGATTGCAATGATCTCCTATTTTGACTGAGACAACAGGCATGCCTTCTATGGGTCTATGTTTATCTTTTCATCGGGTTTAGCAATTTTAGCAGCTTCATCACAAAAGTAGATAACATGCCCAACAATATTTTCCACCAAGAGATCGTTAACCATAGCAATACTAGGTTCTACTTTGATTTGCTCAGGGGGTTTAGGTGCTCTTATATTACTCTTACGAACCACAGTTGATGTTGGGGAACGTTGCATGGGAAACAAAATTTTTCCTACGCACACGCAAGATCTATCCATGGTGATGAGCATCTACGAGAGGGAGAGTGGATCTACATACCCTTGTAGATCGCTAAGCGGGAAGCGTTAAGAAACGCGGTTGATGTAGTTGAACGTCTTCGTGATCCAAATCGCCGAGCATCCCGCGATCCAATCACGATCTAGTACCGAACGGACGACACCTCCGCGTTCAGCACACATACAGCTCGATGACGATCTCCGCCTTCTTGATCCAGCAAGAGGGAGCGGAGAGGTAGAGGAGTTCTCCGGCAGCGCGACGGCGCGGCGGCGGCGGCGATGGAACTATTCCAGCAGGGCTTCGCCTAAACACTGCTGAAAAACTAGAGGATCTAATCTATCGGGAGAGAGGGCTGCACCGTGGCCTTATTGGGTTGAAGTGCTTTTGCCCTCTCTCCCTCTAGTATATATAGGAGGGAGGGGAGGGAGGCCGGTGCCCCTAGGGCTGCCCCTTTGGTGCGGCCGAAGTGGGAGGTGGAGGAGTCCTACTCCAATCCACTAGGAGTAGGATTCCTCCTCTCCACTTGGAAACCGTTTCTACCTTTGGAGTTTTCCCACACCTAGCCACATGGGCCTTAGTGGGGGGTTCGTCCAGCCCACTAGGGGCTGGTTTGACACCTCCCACAGCCCATGAGACCCTTTGGGGCGAGAGCCCCCCCCCCCGATGGTCCCTGGTACCCTCCCGGCACTCCCGGTGTACTACCGAAGTACCCGAAACTTTTCCGGTGACCAAAACGGGACTTCCTATATATCAATCTTTACCTCCGGACCATTCCGGAGCTCCTCGTGACGTCCTGGGTCTCATCCAGGACTCCAAACAACCTTCGGTCACCACCATACATAACTCAACTATACTGAAACGTCACCGAACCTTAAGTGTGCAGACCCTGCGGGTTCGAGAACTGTGTAGACATGACCGAGACACCTCTACGGTCAATAACCAATAGCGGGACCTGGATGCCCATATTGTTTCCTACATATTCTACGAAGATCTTCATCGGTTGAACCTCTATGTCAAGGATTCAGTTAATCCCGTATGCTGTTCCCTTTGTTCTTCGGTATGTTACTTGCCCGAGATTCGATCGTCGGTATCTCTATACCTAGTTCAATCTCGTTACCGGCAAGTCTCTTTACTTGTTCCGTAATACTAGATCCCATGGCTAACACTTTAGTCACATTGCTTTCAAGGCTTGATGTGATGTTGTATTACCGAGTGGGCCCCGAGATACCTCTCCGTCACACGGAGTAACAAATCCCAGTCTTGATCCATGCCCACTCAACAGACACCCTCGGAGATACCTGTAGAGCATCTTTATAGTCACCCAGTTACGTTGCGATGTTTGATACACACAAGGTACTCCTCCGGTGTCAGTGAGTTGCATGATCTCATGGTCATAGGAACAGATACTTGACATGCAGAAAACAATAGCAATAAACTGACACGATCATATGCTACGTTTATAGTTTGGGTCTTGTCCATCACATCATTCTCCTAATGATGTGATCCCGTTATCAAATGACATCTCATGTCTATGGCTAGGAAACCTTAACCATCTTTGATCAACGAGCTAGTCTACTAGAGGCATACTAGGGACACAGTGTTGTCTATGTACCCACACATGTATTTGAGTTTCCAATCAATACAATTATAGCATGGATAATAAACGATTATCATGAACAAGGAAATATAATAATAACCAATTTATTATTGCCTCTAGGGCATATTTCCAATAGTCTCCCACTTGCACTAGAGTCAATAATCTAGTTCACATCACCATGTGATTTACATTGTTATGAATCTAACACCCAATGAGTTCCGGGGTTCGATCATGCTTTGCATGTGAGAGAGGTCTTTAGTCAACGGTCTACAACATTCAAATCCGTGTGTTCTTTGCAAATCTATATGTCATACTGCAGATGCTACCACGCTCCACTTGGAACGATTCCAAATGGCTGCTCCACTATACGTATCCGGACTGCTACTCAGAGTCGTCCGGATAGGTGTCAAAGCATGCATCGACGTAACCCTTTACGACGAACTCTTAATCACCTCCATAATCGAGAAACATTTCCTTAGTCCTCTAGTTACTAAGGATAATCTTGACCGCTGTCCAGTGATCCACTCCTGGATCACTCTTGTACCCCTTGACAGACTCATGGCAAGGCACACACCAGGTGCGGTACACAGCCTGGCATACTATACAGAGCCTATGGATAAGGCATAGGGGACGACCTTCGTCCTTTCTCTTTCTTCTGCCGTGGTCGAGCTTTGAGTCTCACTCAACTCCACACCTTACAAATCATGCAAGAACTCTTTCTTTGACAGATCCATTTTGAACTCTTTCAAAATCTTGTCAAGGTATGTACTCATTGAAAGTTTTATCAGACGTCTTGATCTATCTCTATAGATCCTGATGCCCAATATTTAAGTAGCTTTATTCCAGTTTTTCCTTTAAAAAACACCCTTTCAAACAACCCTTTATGCTTTCCAGAAATTCTACATCATTTCCGATCAATAATATGTCATCCACATATACTTATCAGAAATTCTATAGTGCTCCCACTCACTTTATTGTAAATACAAGTTTCTCATAAACTTTGTATAGAACCAAAAACTTTGATCACCTCATCAAAGCATATATTCCAACTCCGAGATGCTTGCTCCAGTCCATAAAAGGATCGCTGGAGCTTGCATACATTTTAGCATCCTTAGGACTGACAAAACCTTCTGGCTGTATCACATACAACCTTTCCTCATGGAAACCGTTAAGGAAACTCTGTTTTGACATCCATCTGCCAGATTTCATAATCGAAAAATGCAGCAACTGCTAACATAATTCCAACAGACTTTAGCATCGCTACGGGTGAGAAAGTCTCATCGTAGTCAACTCCTTGAACTTGTCGGAAACTTCTTTGCGACAAGTCGTGCTTTATAAATGGTGACATTTACCATCGGCGTCTGTCTTCTTCTTAAAGGTCCATTTGTACTCAACGGCCTACCGTTCAACGGGCAAGTCTACCAAAGTCCATACTTCGTTTTCGTACATGGGTCCTTTCTCGGATTTCATGGCTCCTAGCCATTTATTGGAATCCGGGCCCACCATCGCTTCTTCATAGCTCGTAGGTTCACTGTTGTCTAACAACATGACCTCCAAGACAGGATTGACGTACCACTCAGAGGCGGTATGAGTTCTTGTCGGCCTACGAGGTTCAGTAGTAACTTGATCCGAAGTGTCATGATCATCATCATTAACTTCCTCTTCATTCGGTGTAGGCGCCACAGAAACATCTTTCTGCGTCGTGCTACCATCCAACTGAAGTGACGGTTCAATAACCTCATCAAGTTCTACCTTCCTCCCACTCAATTCTTCCGAGAGAAACTTTTTCTCGAGAAAGGACCCGTTTTAGCAACAAACACTTTGCCCTCGGATCTGAGATAGAAGGTATACCCAACTGTTTCCTTAGGGTATCCTATGAAGATGCACCTTTCCGCTTTGGGATCGAGCTTATCAGACATAAGCGTCGTATTCCCAAACTCTGAGAAATGACAGCTTAGGTTTCTGCCAAACCAAAATTCATATGGTGTCATCTCAACGGACTTAGATGGTGCCCAATTTAAAGTGAATGTAGTTGTCTCTAATGCATAACCCCAAAACGATAGTGGCATATCGATAAGAGACTTCATAGTATGCACCATATCCAATAGAGCACGACTACGACGTTCGGACACACCATCACACTATGGTGTTCCAGGTGGCGTGAGTTGTGAAAAACTTCCACATTGTCTTAAGTTGTATACCAAACTCGTAACTCAGATATTTACCTCCACGATCATATCGTAGACATTTTATCTTCTTGTCACGATGATCTCAAACTTCACTCTGAATTTGTTTGAACTTTTCAAACCTTTCAGACTTGTGTTTCATTAAGTAAATATCCCCATATCTACTCAAATCATCAGTGAAGGTAGGAAAATAATGATATCCACTGCACGCTACAACACTCATTGGTCCGAATACATCAACATGTATCATTTCCAATAAGTCACTTCCCCGCTCCATCATACTGGAAAACGGGGTCTTTAGTCATCTTGCCCATGAGGCATGGTCCGCATGTCTCAACCGATTCGAAATCGAATGAGTCCAAAGATCCATCAGCATGCAGTTTCTTCATGCGCTTTACACCAATATGACATTTAGCGGCAGTGCCACAAGTATGTGGTACTATCATTATTAACTTTGTATCTTTTGGCATCAATATTATGAACATGTGTATCACTACGATCAAGATTCAATAAACCATTCTCATTGGGTGCATGACCATTGAAGGTATTATTCATGTAAACAGAATAACCATTATTCTCTAACTTAAATGAATAACCGTATTGCAATAAATATGATCTTATCACGTTCATGCTCAACGCAAACACCAAATAACATTTATTTAGGTTTATCACTAACCCCGAAGGTAGAGAGAGTGTGCGATGGTGATCACATCATCCTTGGAAACACTTCCAACACTCATCGTCACCTCACCCTTAGCTAGCCTCCGTTTATTCCGTAGTTTTTATTTCGAGTTACTAATATTTAGCAACCGAACCGGTATCTAATACCCAGGTGCTACTAGGAGTACTAGTAAGGTACACATGAATAAAACGTATATCAAATATACTTCTGTTGACGTTGCCAGCCTTCTTATCTACCAAGTATCTAAGGTTGTTCCGCTTCAGTGACCGCTCTCCTCATAATAGAAGCACTTAGTCTCGGGTTTGGGTTCAATCTTGGGTTTCTTCACTAGAGCAGCAACTGGCTTGCCATCCATGAAGTTTCCCTCCTTGCCCTTCTCGAAACTAGTGGTTTTACTAACCATCAACACTTGATGCTCTTTCTTGATTTCTACCTTCGCGGTGTCAAACATCGCGAATAGCTCAGGGATCATTATTTCCATCCCTGGCATTTCATAGTTCATCACGAAGCTCTAGTAGCTTAGTGACAGTGACTTGGAGAACTATATCAATCACTATTCTTATCTGGAAGATCAACTCCCACTCAATTCAATCGATTGTAGCACCCAGACAATTTGAGCACATGCTCACCGATTGAGCTATTCTCCTTCATCTTGCAGGCAAAGAATCTTGTTGGAGGTCTCATACCTCTCAACACGGGCACGAGCCTGAGATCCCAATTTCAGCTCTTAGAACATCTCATATGTTCCATGACGTTCAAAACGTTTTGGAGCCTCAATTCTAAGCCGTAATGCAGGATGCACTGAACTATCAAGTAGTCATCAGAACGTGCCTGTCAGATGTTCACAACATCTACAGACGACGCTTGAGGGGGTGGCGCACCGAGCGGTGCATTAAGGACATAAGCATTCTGTGCAGCAATGAGGACAATCCTCAGATCACGGACCCAGTCCGCATTATTGCTACCATCATCTTTCAACTCTATTTCTCTAGGAACATATAAAAATTCAAGGGAGCTACAGCGCGAGCTAGTAATCTACAACATAATTTGCAAAGACATTTTGACTATGTTCATGATAATGAGTTTCGTTAATCATATTACTTAAAAACTCCCACTCAAATTGACATCCCTCCGGTCATCCGAGTGTTACATGATCCAAATTCACCAACCCAAGTCCGATCATCACGGGAGATGAGGTCGTTTCAATGGTGAACATCTCCATGTTGATCATATCTACTATATGACTCATGTTCGACCTTTCGGTCTCTTGTGTTCCGAGGCCATGTCTGTACA
The DNA here is from genome assembly GCA_039707655.1 of Elymus sibiricus. Taxonomy (NCBI): domain Eukaryota; kingdom Viridiplantae; phylum Streptophyta; class Magnoliopsida; order Poales; family Poaceae; genus Elymus; species Elymus sibiricus. Next base: position 445,165,037 of record CM077669.1, read on the forward strand.
TGCTAGGCTCGTCAAGTTTAACCCGAGTGTTCCGCATGTGCAACACTGGCTTGCACCCGTTGTATGCGAACGTAGAGTCTATCACACCCGATCATCACGTGGTGTCTCAAAACGACAAACTTTCGCAACGGTGCACACTCGGGGAGAACACAATTTTATCTTGAAATTTAAGTGAGGGATCACCTTATAATGCTACCGTCGTCCTAAGCAAAATAAGATGCATAAAAGGATTAACATCACATGCAAATCATAAGTGACATGATATGGCCATGAACTTGTGCTTTTGATCTCCATCTCCAAAGCACCGGCATGATCTCCATCGTCACCAGCATGACACCATGATCTCCATCATCTTGATCTCCATCAACGTGTCGCCATGAGGTTGTCGCGCCAACTATTGCTTCTACAACTATTGCTAACTCATAGCGATAAAGTAAAGCAAAAACGGCGAAAATCAATTAAAGACAACCCTATGGCTCCTGCCGGTTGCCGTACTCATCGACATGCAAGTCGTGATATTCTATACAATACATGATCATCTCATACATCACATATATCACTTCATGTAATTGGCCATATCACATCACAACATACCCTGCAAAAACAAGTTAGACGTCCTCTAAATGTTGTTTGCATGTTTTACGTGGCTGCTACAGGTATCTAGCAAGAACAATTCTTACCTACGCTAAAACCACATCGGTGATACGCAAATTGCTATTCAACCTTCTCAAGGACCGCCTTTGTCGAATCCGATCCAACTAAAGTGGGAGAAACAGACACCCGCCAGCCATCTTTATGCAACGAAGTTACATGTCAGGTGATGGAACCGGTCTCTCGTAAGTGTACGAGTAATGTTGGTCCGGGCCGCTTCATCCCACAATATCGCCTAATCAAGAAAAGACCAAGGGAGGAAGGAATCTGAATATCAATGCCCACAAACTCCTTTGTGTTCTACTCGTGATCTCATCTACACATAGACCTAGCTCATGATGCCACTGTTGGGGAACGTTGCATGGGAAACAATTTTTTTCCTACGCACACGCAAGATCTATCCATGGTGATGAACATCTACGAGAGGGAGAGTGGATCTACATACCCTTGTAGATCGCTAAGCGGGAAGCGTTAAGAAACGCGGTTGATGTAGTCGAACGTCTTCACGATCCAAATCGCCGAGCGTCCCGCGATCCAATCACGATCTAGTACTGAACAGACGGCACCTCCGCGTTCAGTACACGTACAGCTCGATGACGATCTCCGCCTTCTTGATCTAGCAAGAGGGAGCGGAGAGGTAGAGGAGTTCTCCGGCAGCGCGACGGCGCGGCGGCGGTGGTGGTGGAACTATTCCAGCAGGGCTTCGCCTAAACACTGCTGAAAAACTAGAGGATCTAATCTATCGGGAGAGAGGGCTGCACCGTGGCCTTTTTGGGTTGAAGTGCTTTTGCCCTCTCTCCCTCTAGTATATATAGGAGGGAGGGCAGGCAGGCCGGCGCCCCTAGGGCTGCCCCTTTGGTGCGACCAAAGTGGGAGGTGGAGGAGTCCTACTCCAATCCTACTAGGAGTAGGATTCCTCCTCTCCACTTGGAACCCCTTTCTACCTTTTGGTTTTTCCCATCCCTAGCTGCATGGGCCTTAGTGGGGGGTTCGTCCAGCCCACTAGGGGCAGGTTTGACACCTGCCACAGCCCATGAGACCCTTTGGGGCGAGATGCCCCCCCGATGGTCCCCGGTACCCTCCCGGCACTCCCGGTATACTACCGAAGTACCCGAAAAATTTTCGGTGACCAAAATGGGACTTCCTATATATCAATCTTTACCTACGGACCATTCCGGAGCTCCTCGTGACGTCCTGGGTCTCATCCGGGACTCCGAACAACCTTCGGTCACCACCATACATAACTCAACTATACCGAAACGTCACCGAACCTTAAGTGTGCAGACCCTGCGGGTTCGAGAACTATGTAGACATGACCGAGACACCTCTACGGTCAATAACCAATAGCGGGACCTGGATGCCCATATTGGTTCCTACATATTCTACGAAGATCTTCATCGGTTGAACCTCTATGTCAAGGATTCAGTTAATCCCGTATGTTGTTCCCTTTGTTCTTCGGTATGTTACTTGCCCGAGATTCGATCGTCGGTATCTCTATACCTAGTTCAATCTCGTTACCGGCAAGTCTCTTTACTCGTTCCGTAATACAAGATCCCATGGCTAACACTTTAGTCACATTGCTTGCAGGGCTTGATGTGATGTTGTATTACCGAGTGGGCCCCGAGATACCTCTCCGTCACACGGAGTAACAAATCCCAGTCTTGATCCATGCCAACCCAACAGACACCCTCGGAGATACCTGCAGAGCACCTTTATAGTCACCCAGTTACGTTGCGACGTTTGATACACACAAGGTACTCCTCCGATGTCAGTGAGTTGCATGATCTCATGGTCATAGGAACAGATACTTGACATGCAGAAAACAATAGCAATAAACTGACACGATCATATGCTACGTTCGTAGTTTGGGTCTTGTCCATCACATCATTCTCCTAATGATGTGATCCCGTTATCAAATGACATCTCATGTCTATGGCTAGGAAACCTTAACCATCTTTGATCAACGAGCTAGTCTACTAGAGGCATACTAGGGACACAATGTTGTCTATGTACCCACACATGTATTTGAGTTTTCAATCAATACAATTATAGCATGGATAATAAACGATTATCATGAACAAGGAAATATAATAATAACCAATTTATTATTGCCTCTAGGGCATATTTCCAACAGTTGATACCTTAGCATGTTCCTTTATCCTAACAGGGAAAGGCAGTTTTTCAATATAAGCGGTAGGCACAACTGGATCAACATTGTAAAAGATGGTTTCTTCTTTAGGTATGACCGGTTCTTTAATTTCTTCTCTAATAAGGGGATGATATTTAAACCACTTCTGCTTAGGGAGGTCAACGTGAGTAGTAAATGCTTCGCAGAAAGAGGCTACTATCTCAGAGTCAAGTCCATATTTAGTGCTAAACTTGTGAAAAGTATCGGCATTCATTAAAGATTTAACACAATCGAATTCAAGCTTTATACCTGACTCATTACCTCCGTCGAGTTTCCTATCTTCAGAGTTGCGTTTAATTCTTTCTAAGAGATCCCACTTGAATTCAATAGTCTTCTTCATATAAGAACCAGCACAAGAAGTATCGAGCATGGATTGATCATTATGAGAAAGCCGAGCATAAAAATTCTGAATGATAACTTCTCTCGGAATGTCATGATTGGGGCATGAATATAACATTGACTTAAGCCTCCCCCAAGCTAGAGTGATACTTTCTCCTTCACGAGGCCAAAAATTATATATATAACTCCGATCACGATGAACTAGATGCATGGGATAAAACTTTTGGTGAAATTCCAATTGCAAACGATTCCAGTTCCACGATCCAAGATCATCACATGGCCTATACCATGTCAATGCTTTTCCCTCCAAAGATAAAGGGAAAACCTTCTTCTTAACTTCTTCTCCGGGTAAACCTGCAAGCTTAAATAATCCACAAATTTCGTTCACATATAAGAGGTGCACATCAGGATGTTGAGTTCCATCTCCTGCATAAGGTTTAGCAAGCAGTTGTTCTAACATACCCGAAGGAATTTCATAAGTAACATTTTCAGTAGGTGCTGTAGGTTGAGGGGTAAATAATTGTGGTTCCGGTCGAGGTGAAGATACCCCGAACAAACCCCTCAAAGGATTGTTTTCCATAGTAGCAAGTGGCAATAAATTTCAGCACGTAGGATAAGTTTTTCCTTACCGATTTCCACTTACCAAGAGCGCTTCACTTCCTGGAAACGGCGCCAGAAAAGAGTCTTGATGACCACAAGTATAGGGGATCAATCGTAGTCCTTTCGATAAGTAAGAGTGTTGAACCCAACGAGGAGCAGAAGGAAATGACAAGCGTTTTTCAGCAAGGTAATTCTGCAAGCACTGAAATTGTAGGTAACAGATAGTTTGATAGGAAGATAATTGGTAACAAGCAAGTAACGGTAACGGTAAACAAGGTGCAGCAAGGTAGCCCAATCCTTTTGAGGCAAAGGACATGCCAGAACAATCACTAGTAATAGGCAAAGTGTTCATGAGGGTACACGGGAATTTCGTCTAGTCACTTTTATCATGTTGGTTTGATTCGTGTTCGCTACTTTGATAATTTGATATGTGGGTGGACCGGTGCTAAGGTGTTGTTCTTACTTGAACTAACAACCTACTTATGATTAACCCCCTCGCAAGCATCCGCAACTACGAGAAAAGTATCAAGACAAAGTCTAACCATAGCATTAAACATGTGGATCCAAATCAGCCCCTTACGTAGTAGCACATAAACTAGGGTTTAAGCTTCTGTCACTCTAGCAACCCATCATCTAATAACTACTCCACAATGCATTCCCTTAGGCCCATGAATGGTCAAGTGTCATGTAGTCGACGTTCTCATGACACCACTAAGGGAATTACAACATACATATCATCAAAATATCGAACACATATCAAATTCACATGATTACTCGCAACATGACTTCTCCCGTGACCTCAAGAACAAAAGTAACTATCACAAATAATAATCATGCTCAAGATTAGAGGAGTATTGAATAGCATAATAGATCTGAACATATAATCTTCCACCAAATAAACCATATAATAATCAACTACGCAAGGTAATCAACACTACTAGTCACCCACAGGTACCAATCTGAGGTTCCGATACAAAGATTGAACACAAGAGATGAACAAGGGTTTGAGAGGAGATGGTGTTGTTCAAGATGTTGATGAAGATTGGCCTCCCAAAGATGAGAGGGGTGTTGGTGATGGCGATAGCGTCGATTTCCCCCTCCGGGAGGGAAGTTCCCCCGGCGGAATCGCTCCGTCGTAGGGCAAATGTGCTCCTGCCCAAGTTACGCCTCGAGGTGGCGGCGCTTCGTCCCGAAAGTCCTCCTCTGATTTTTTCTAGGTCAAGAGTGATCTTATACCAGAAGATGGGCACCAGAGGTGGGCCGAGGTGGCACAACCCATCAGGGCGCGCCCAGGGGGGACCTGGCGCGCCCTAGTGGGTTGTGCGCACCTGGGAGGCCCCCTCCGGTAGTTTTCTGCTCCAGGATTTTTTATTAAATGCAAAAAGAATCTCCGTAAAATTTCAGCTTCATTGGAGTTGTGCAGAATAGGTATCTCCAACGTGCTTTTCTTGGGTCCAGAATTCCAGATGCCGGTATTCTCCCTCTTTGTGTAAACCTTGCATATTATGAGAGAAAAGGCATTAGAATCGCTCCCCAAAGCATTATTATTCAACAAAACAAAGTAAATAACAGTAGGAAATCATGATGTAAAATGGACGTATCAGTGCCCTATTTAAAGTGAATGCAGTTGTCTCTAATGCATAACCCTAATATGATAGTGGCAAATCGGTAAAAGACAACATAGAACGCACCATATCTAATAAAGTGCGATTACGACGTTCGGACACACCCTTATGCTGTGGTGTTCCAGGTGGGGTGAGCTGTGAAACAATTCCACACTGTCTCAAGTATGTGCCAAACTCGTAACTCATATTCACCATCACGATCAGATCGTCAAAATTTTATCTTCTTGTTACGATGATTTTCAACTTCACTTTGAAATTGTTTGAAATTTTCAAAAGTTTCAGACTTGTGTTTCATCAAGTAAATATACTCATACCTATTTAACTCATCAGTGAAAAAAGGTAAGAAAATAACAATATCCACCGCGCGCCTCAACACTCATTGGACCGCATACATTAGTATGTATTATTTCCAATAAGTCACTTGCCAGCTCCATCGTACAGGAAAACGGGGTCTTAGTCATCTTGCCCATGAGGCATGGTCGCATGTCTCAAGCGATTCAAAATCGAGTGAGTCCAAAGATCCATCGGCATGGAGTTTCTTCATGCGTTTTACACCAATATGACCTTAGCGGCAGTGCCACAACTATGTGGATCATTATTAACTTTGCATATTTTGGCATTAATATTATGAACATGTGTATCACTACGATCGAGATTCAAAAAACCATTCACATTGGTGCATGATCATAGAAGGTATTGTTCATGTAAACAGAACAACCATTATTTTTCGACTTAAAAGAATAACCGTATAGCAATAAACACGATCTGATCATGTTCATGCTCAACGCAGACACCAAATAACATTTATTTAGGTTCAACACTAATCCCGAGGGTAGAGGGAGCGTGTGATGGTGATCACATCAACCTTGGAAACACTTCCAACACACATCGTCACCTCACCCTTAGCTAGTCTCCATTTATTCCGCAGCTTTTGTTTCGAGTTACCAATATTAGCGGCTGAATCGGTATGTAATACCCAGGCGCTACTACGAGTACTAGTAAGATACACATCAATAACATGTATATCAAATATACTTTTTTTGACGTTGCCAGCCTTCTTACCTGTCAAGTACTTGGGGCAGCTTTGCTTCCAGTGACCGTTCCCCTTACAATAGAAGTACTTAGTCTCGAGTTTGAGTCCAACCTTGGGTTTCTTCACTGGAGCGGCAACTAGCTTGCCATTCTTGAAGTTTCCCTTCTTGCCCTTGCCCTTTTTGAAATTAGTGGTCTTGTTAACCATCAACACTTGATGCTCCTTCTTGATTTCTACCTCTACGGCCTTAAGCATCGCAAATGGCTCAGGGATCATCTTCTCCACCCCTTGCATGTTATAGTTCATCACAAAGCTCTAGTAGCTTGGTGACAGTGACTGGAGAACCCTGTTAATCACTATCTTACTTGGAACATAAACTCCCACTTGATTCAAGCGATTGTAGCACCCAAACATTCTGAGCACGTGCTCACTGACTGAGCTATTCTCCTCCATCTTGCAGGCAAATAACTTGTCAAAGGTCTCATACCTCTCAACACGGGCACGAGCCTGAAATACCAATTTCCGCTCTTGGAACATCTCATATGCTTAGTGGCGTTCAAAATGTCTTTGGAGCCCCGATTCTAAGCTTTAAAGCATGGCACACTGAACTATCGAGCAGTCATAAGAATGTGTCTGTCAGACGTTCACAAAATCCACAAACGACGCACACCGAGCGGTGCATCAAGGACATAAGCCTTTTGCAAAGCCGTGAGGATAATCCTCAGATTACGGACCCAGTCCGCATAGTTGCTTACGTTATCTTTCAACTTAGTCTTTCTCTAGGAACGTACTAAAAACAGGGAGCTATAGCGCGAGCTATTGATCTACAACCTAATTTGCAAAGACACTTGACTGTGTTCATGATAATTAGTTCATTTAATCAAATTACATGAACTCCCACTTAATTCAACATCCCTCAAGTTGTCTAAGTGATACATGATCCAAATCCACCAACTCAAGTCCAATCATCACGTGAGATGAGGTGGTTTCAACGGTGAACATCTCCATGTTGATCATATCTACTATATGACTCATGTTTGACCTTTCGGTCTCCGTGTTCCAAGGCCATGTCTGTACATGTGATACGTCTCCAACGTATCTATAATTTTTGCTTGTTCCATGCTGTTATATTATCATTCTTGGATGTTTTACAATCATTTTGTAACAACTTTATATCATTTTTTGCGACTAACCTATTGACATAGTGCCAAAGTACCAGTTGCTGTTTTTGCTTGTTTTTTTACTTCGCAGAAAATCAATACCAAACGGAGTCCAATCGCGATAAAACTTTTTGGAGATTTATTCTGGACCAGAAGACACCCAGTGGGCCAAAGAAGTGCAGGGGGAGTGGGCCGAGGAGACCACAACCCACCAGGGCGCGCCAGGGGGGCCCCGGCATGCCCTGATGGGTTGTGCCCTCCTCGGGGCCCCTCTCCACCGCCCCTGATGCCTACAAATTCCCAAATATTCCAAAAACCCTAGGGGAGTCGGCGAAACACAATTCTAGCCGCCGCAAGTTCCAGAACCGCGAGATCCAATCTAAACACCTTCACGGAGGGGTTCATCTTCCTCATAGGTGCCTCTCCGATGATGCGTGAGTAGTTCACCATGGACCTACGGGTCCGTAGGCAGTAGCTAGATGGCTTCTTCTCTCTCTCTTATGATTCTCAATACAATGGTCTCTTGGAGATCTATTTGATGTAAACTTTTGCGGTGGGTTTGTTGGGATCCGATGAATTTTGAGTTCATGATCAGTTTCTATCCATGAATATTATTTGAGTCTTCTTTGATCTCTTATATGCATGATTACTTATAGCCTCGTATTTCTTCTCCGAATCTTTGGTTTAGTTAGGCCGACTAGATCGTTTTTTCTAGCCATGGGAAGAGGTGCTTTGTGATGGGTCCGATCTTGCGGTGTTCTTTCGCAGTGACAGAAGGGGAAGCAAGACACACATGTATCGTTGCTATTAAGGATAACAAGATGGGGTCTATTCCTACATGAATAGATCTTGTCTACATCATGTCATCATTCTTATTGCATTACTCCGTTTTTCCATGAACTTAATACACTAGATGCATGCTGGATAGCGGTCGATGTGTGGAGTAATAGTGGTAGATGCAGGCAGGAGTCGGTCTACTTATCTTGGACGTGATGCCTATATAATGATCATCGCCTTGGATATCATCATGACTATTCGATTTTCTATCAATTGCCCAACAGTAATTTGTTCACCCACCGTGCGCTATACTCATGAGAGAAGCCACTAGTGAACCCTACGGCCCTCGGGTCTACTTTTCCAACATATTGCTTTCCGATCTACTTTTTGCAATCTTTGTTTTCAGATCTACAAAACCAAAAACCCAAAAACATATTGCTGCATATTTTCTCTTTTATTTTGTGTTCTTGAGAGATCTATCTCTCCTATCTATCACTACCTAATCTATCTTTTTACCGTAGAGAGATTGACAAACTCTCTTTCGCGTCAGGTTGCAAGTATTTGTTGTTTGTGTGCAGGTGCTGCTTATTGGGTGGTGGTGATCCTCCTACTGGTTCGATAACCTTGGTTTCATAACCGAGGGAAATACTTACCGTCCCTATGCTGCATCATCCCTTCCTCTTTGGGGAAATACCGACGCAGTCTCAAGCCACGTCAAAGGAATTTCTGGCGCCGTTGCCGGGGAGGAAGCGGTCTCTTCTACGTGCCTATCGTAGGCGTCGAGCGGACTCCATCATCATCTACCAAGTTCCTAATCACAAGTCTCATCTCCTTGCAATTACATTATTTGCCATTTGCCTCTCCTTTTCCTCTCCCCCACTTCACCAATTTGCCGTTTTATTCGCCCTCTTTTTCGTTTGCCCTTTTTCTTGCCGGATCTCTTGCATGTTGCTATGACTAGCGTCACTACTCCCCCTTTGTCACCAGATTTTGAAGTTCTATACTTCAAACAAAAACAAGGGGAAAATTTGAAATATGCCTGGTATAGGCTAATGGAATCTTATCGTATTTCCAATCTAAAAGGAGACGCAAAAGTTTTGCTTATAAATTTTTACATTGGATTGGCTTTGCATCATAGAGAGCTTTTGGATTTCGCCTCAAAGGGGAATTTTATTGAACTTGATGCAAACGCTGCTTATGAAGTGTTGGAAGGGATTTTGGGGGTTCCTAAACCAAAAAAGGGGCTTTCTTTTTCACAAGAGGGAGTTCAAATTCTTGACAAATTGGGTGACTTACATAAGCACTTGGTCGAGTTACAAAAATATCACGAACCCCTCAAACATATTAGTGGAACCTCAATCGCTTGAATACTTTGATTACTCTTTGCAATTAGCGTTTGGATATTTTGGATCTTAAGATGGTTTCTTCTCCTGAAAATTTGGGGAAGCGAAAAGAGCCTCCCGGATTCGAGAAGTCCCTCACAAAAATGGCCAAAACCAAAGATGACAATACTTGAATCTATGCATTATGCCTAGCTAGGGGCGTAAAACGATAGCGCTTGTTGGGAGGCAACCCAATAAATAAATATTTTTTCCCTTTTCCTTTCTGTTTTTGAGTGTTGACACAATTATGCCTCTGTTATGATTGTGGTTTTATGGTTTATTTAGTGTTTGTGCCAAGTAAAGCCTTTAGGATGATTCATAGGATGAGTAGAAGCGATGCTGAATCTGAAACAGAAACTTTGCGTCCAGTATATGAATTTTCATTTTTTGCTGCAATGTGATCTTGAGCTGAAATTTTAACACAGTTTTGCTATACAAATTCCTTACGTTGTCCTAAGTTTTTAGAATTTTTAGAGTTACAGAAGTATGGTTAGAATACAGATTACTACAGACTGTTCTGTTTAAGACAGATTCTGTTTTCGTTGCATTGTGTGCTTGTTTTGATGAATCCATGGGTTATATTGAAGGGTATGAGCCATGGTAGTGTTAAAATACAGTAGGTATAATTCAATAATAAAATATGAATGGGTTTGCAACAGTACCTAAAGTAGTGATTTGCTTTCTTATACTAACGGATCTCACAAAGATTTTGTTGAGTTTTGTGTGATTGAAGTTTTCAAGTTTTGGATGAGATCACGATGGATGAAGGAATAAGGAGTGATAAAACCTAAGCTTGGGGATGGTGCCGCACCCCCAAGATATATCCAAAGAGAAACAAGCAACTAAGCTTGGGGATGCCCCCGAGTGGCATCCCCTCTTTCTTCTAATGACCATCGGTATTTTACTTGGAGCTATATTTTTATTCGTCACATATCATGAGTTTTGCATGGAGCATCTTGTATCTTTGCTTGCTTTGTTTGTTAGTTTGTCACTTGTATCCTTGCTGGACACACCTATTTGAGAAAGCCAAAATCATGCTATGATTTGTTAGAATTGCTCTATGTGCTTCACTTAAACTTTTTGAGCTATAGAATTGCTCTAGTGCTTCACTTATATCTTTTTGAGCACGGTGTGCTTGGAAATTTTTGTAGAAATACTCTCATGCTTCACTTAGATTAATTTGAGAGTAGGTAAATTTTGGAGAAATCCTCTCATGATTCACTTATACCTTTTTGAGAGATGAAATCTTTATGCTCATGCGCTTCACTTAAATTTGTTTGAGCTTGCCAAAAAGCAATGGCAATATATGAAACTAGTCCCAAAGTGATAGATATCCAAGGAGGATATAATAAAAACTTTCATGAAGATCATTGGACAAATTAAACTTGATTCTTTGTAATAGTTTTGAAACATGATGATAGTAATATGTGAGTCATGTTAGGGAGTAATAATGCTTAGTAGGAATATTGGTGTTAAGGTTTGTGATTCCCTATGCATGCACGAAAGTCAATAGTTATGCAATGAAGTTACATCCTACTTGTGGTGCATTATTCGGTGTTAGTTATGCTCAATGCTCGCTTATGTGAATTTTCGTTTCTTGGTTTGGTTGCTTCCCAATCTATTTGCTAGCCTCCATTTGTACTAAGTAGAAATACTACTTGTGCATCCAAAATCCTTAAACCAAGTTTTGCCTTATGAGTCCACCATACCTACCTATATGCGGTATTTCCATGCTGTTCCAAGCAAATTTGTATGTGCCATCTCTAAATTTTCAAAATAAATTTTCTCTTTTGTGTGCCCGTACCGCTCATGAAACGGTGGGGAGTGTCCAATATTTTTCCATGCTAGATGTGTTATTCTCAATATGAGTGTTTATTTACTTGTCATTGCACGAGAGTGCGGCGGTAATAGGGATGCCCATTCCCGAAATGAAAAAGAAAAAAATATTTACTTTATGTTGTCAAATAATAAATTCCTTGGAAAGTGTTGGTATGGAAGGCAACCGTGGATACGGCCCGCCATGGAAAGTGAAAGTTTGGTGGAAAAAGGAATAAACTTTATTTTCTGTTTGGGAACCGCCTATGATATATCTAGCATGGAAAGTATTGTGAGCTACTTTGTCGTTTTCGTTGATAGGAAAAGCATGCCACCCAAAATATTTCTTCTCTCTCAATTTAAACCTTGAGCTCTGGCACCTCTACAAATCCCTACTTCCCTCTGCGAAGGGCCTATCTATTTACTTTATGCAATCATTATTTTTGCTTTGAGTCTCCATCTTCTCTTATAAGCACAAACTAGGGGGCACTATGATCGTACTTGAGCATTGGGCATAGCTAATATTTGAGTGTGTTTCATGAATGGATCAATGATTGAGTAGGATGGGCTAGGGATAACTTTCTTTAGTGTTGATATTTTGAAAGACATGGTTGCTTGTTAACATGCTTGAGTACTGAAGTCATTATGTTAAAACTAGACTATTGCTTTGAATCACTTACAAGTCCAAATGTCCATGCCATACAAAAGAAAAGAATGTGATGAACATGTTAGGCAGCATTCCACATCAAAAATTCTGTTTTTATCATTTACCTACTCGAGGACGAGTAGCAATTAAGCTTGGGGATGCTGATACGTCTCCAACGTATTTATAATTTTTGCTTGTTCCATGCTGTTATATTATCATGTTGGGGAACGTTGCATGGGAAACAAAAATTTTCCAACGCACACGCAAGATCTATCCATGGTGATGAGCATCTATGAGAGGGACAGTGGATCTACATACCCTTGTAGATCGCTAAGCAGGAAGCGTTAAGAAACGCGGTTGATGTAGTCGAACGTCTTCGCGATCCAAATCGCAAGCCGTCCCGCGATCCAATCACGATCCGTCCCGATCTAGCGCCGAACGGACGACACCTCCGCGTTCAGCACACGTACAGCTCGATGACGATCTCCGCTTTCTTGATCCAGCAAGAGGGGGCGGAGAGGTAGATGAGATCTCCAGCAGCACGGCGGCGTGGTGGTGGTGATGGTGGAGTTATCCCGGCAGGGCTTCGCCAAAGCACTACCGGAATCTATTTGGTGGAGGAACTAAAGAATAGAGAACTAGCACGTGGCCTTGTGTCTTTGGGGGCTCTATTCCTCTAGTATATATAGGAGGGAGGGGGGAGGAGGCAGCCTCCCTAGGGTTTCCCCTAGGGGTCGGCCGAACCAGGGCAAGGAGGAGTCCAATCCACTTTCTACTAGGAAGTGGATTCATATTAGGAAGGAGTCCTATTCCTTCCTGTCTCCACCTTTTTTCCTCTTGGGCATATGGGCCCTTATGGGGTCGGTTCCCCAGCCCATTAGGGGCTGGTGCGCCACCTCTTGGGCCCATGTGCCCCCCGGGGTGGGTGGGCCCCACCCGATGGACCCCCGGAACCCATTCGTTACTCCCGGTACACTACCGGAAATACCCGAAACTTTTCCGGAACCCAAATACCACTTTCCTATATATAATTCTTTACCTCCGGACCATTTCGGAGCTCCTCGTGACGTCCGGTATCTCATCCGGGATTCCGAACAACCTTCTGTCACCAACACATATATCTCAATACTACTGAAACATCACCGAACGTTAAGTGTGCAGACCCTGCGGGTTCGAGAACTATGTAGACATGACCGAGACACCTCTACGGTCAATAACCAATAGCGGGACCTGGATACCCATATTGGTTTCTACATATTCTACAAAGATCTTTATCGGTTGAACCTCTATGTCAAGGATTCAGTTAATCCCGTACGCTGTTCCCTTTGTTCTTCAGTATGTTACTTGCCCGAGATTCGATCGTCGGTATCTCTATACCTAGTTCAATCTCGTTACCTGCAAGTCTCTTTACTCATTCTGTAATACAAGATCTCGTGGCTAACACTTTAGTCACATTGCTTGCAAGGCTTATTGTGATGTTGTATTACCGAGTGAGCCCTGAGATACCTCTCCGTCATACGGAGTAACAAATCCCAGTCTCGATCCATGCCAGCTCAACAGACACCTTCAGAGATACCTGTAGAGCATTGATACGTCTCCAACGTATCTATAATTTATGAAGTATTCATGCCATGTTTACAATAGTTCTATATGATTTTGGTATGATTTTATTAGAACTAACACGGACTGACGCTGTTTTCAGCAGAACTACCATGGTGTCGTTTTTTGTGTAGAAATAAAAGTTCTCGGAATGGGCTGAAAATTTACGGAGAATATTTTTTGAAAATATAAAAAATACTGGAGCAAAAAGATACCGGAGAGGAGTCCCGAGGCAGCCACAAGCCTAGGGGGCGCGCCCCCCTAGCTTGTGGGTCCCTCGGGAGTCCCCCTGACGTGAGACCGATGCCAAAAATTCCTATAAATACCAAAACCCCCAGAAAGAAACCTAGATCGGAAGTTACACCGCCGCAAGTCTCTGTAGCCACGAAAGATCAATCTTGGCCCTCTCCGGCACCCTGCCGGACGGGGTCACCATCACCGGAGACCATGGAGGAGGAAGACGGAGGGGCCATCATCACCATGGAGGCCAAGGACCAGAGGGAGAACCTCTCCCCACCTAGGGGGGAGGCCATGGAGGAGGAAGCACAAGGGGGAGACCCTCTCCCCCTCTCTCTTGGTGGCGCAGGAGTGCCATCGGGGGAACCATCACCGCGGTGATCGTCTTCGTCAACATCACCTTCTTCATCACCATCCTCATCTCCTTTCAGCGGTCCACTCTCCCGCATCCCGCTGTAATCCCCTACTTGAACATGGTGCTTTATGCCACATATTATGATCCAATGATGTGTTGCTATCATATGATGTTTTGAGTAGATTTCTTTTGTCCTTTGGGTTGATTGATGATCTAGATTGGTTTGAGTTGTATGGTTAGTTTGGTGCTATCCTATGGTGCCTTCCGTGCCGCGCACACGTGAAGGATTCCCGCTGTAGGGTGTTGCAATACGTTCATGATTCGCTTATAGTGGGTTGCTTGAGTGACAGAAGCATAAACCGGAGTAGGTGGGTTGTTGCGTATGGGATAAAGGGGACTTGATGCTTTAATGCTATGGTTGCGTTTTACCTTAACGATCTTTAGTAGTTGCGGATGCTTGCTAGAGTTCCAATCATAAGTGCATATGATCCAAGTAGAGAAAGTATGTTAGCTTATGCCTCTCCCTCATATAAAATTGCAATAATGATTACCGATCTTGTTAACAATTACCTAGGACAATTCCGCACACAGACCCATCATTATTCCACACTCGCTATTTGTAATATATTGTAATATATTCTAACTTTATGATAACAACACCTATTTTTATATTTTAGTTCTCCGATATCATGCAAAGCTATTATCTTCATACCCACAACGTAGTTTTATTTCTCGTTTCTAGTTGGAAGCAAACGTTCGGCGTACGTAGAGTCGTATCAGTGGCAGATAGGACTTGAGAGAATATTGATCTTACCTTTAGCTCCTTGTGGGTTCGACACTCCATACTTATCACTTCCACCTTTGGAAATTGCTACGATGATTCCTTGCACTTGGGGATTATCAAGCTCTTTTCTGGCGCCGTTGCCGGGGAGGTGAGTGTTTGAAGGTATATCTTTAGATCTTGCAATCGAATCTTTTAGTTTCTTGTTTTATTACTAGTTTGGTTTTATAAAAGAAAACTACAAAAAAATGGAGTTTAGGTTGCATCAATTGGTTCGTCTTTTTAATGTCTTTCGTGAAAATGATGGTTTGGAAAATTGTGCTCAATTGGTAGAGGAAGAATTCCTTGAATGATGAGCATGATTGCAATATTGCTAGTATGAATTCTCTGAATATCCATGATGCTAATGATATGCAAATCCACAAGCTTGGGGATGCTATGTTTGATGAAGATGATATTTTTAGCCCCCCAAGTTTTGATGAGCAAATTTGTTATGATAATGACATGCCTACTATCTATGATGATTATGATGATGACATGTATGCTATAAAGAGTGATAGTAACCATGAAACTTGCCATCATGATTTTAATATTCAAAGTGGTTATGTCAATCAAGTATCTCATGATAGTTATTTTGTTGAGTTTGCCCCCACTATTATGAATGAGAAGAAAATTGCTTATGTCGAGAGTGACAAATTTTCTATGCTTGTGGATCATGAAGATAATGCTTTATGTGATAGTTATGTTGTGAAATTCCTTCATGATGCTACTGAAAACTATTATGAGGGAGGAACTTATGCTTGTAGGAATTGCAATAATATCAAGTTTCCTCTTTATGTGTTCAAAGTTTTGAAGTTATGCTTGTTTTGCCTTCCTATGCTAGTTGATTCTTGCTCCCATAAATTGTTTGCTCACAAAATCCCTATGCATAAGAAGTGGCTTAGACTTAAATATGCTTGTCATGAGATTCATGATGCTCTCTTACATGTTTCAAATACTATTCCTATGTGAGCATCATTGAAATCATCATGCCTGGCTAAAAGGCATTAAAGAAAAGCGCTTGTTGGGAGACAACCCAATATTTATCCTTACTGTTTTAGTGTGTTCACATGATTAAGCTACTGTAGTAATCATGTTTTATAGCTTTTGTTTCAATAAAGTGCCAAGTAAAACCTTTGGGATAGTGCAGATGATAGTTGAGTTGATTCTGTGCAAAAACAGAAACTTTTGCTCTCAGTCCAGGAATTTTGTAAATTCACTGGAACGTGCTTTTGATCTTAAGTTTTTACACATGATTTATATACAAATTTCCTAGATTGTCCTAATTTTTCAGAATTTTCAGAGACATGGAAGTATGGCTACACTACAGATCTTCACAGACTGTTCTGTTTTTGACAGATTCTGTTTTGCATGCATAGTTTGCTTGTTTTAGTGTTTTCATAGCTTATATTTAGTGGTATAAATTATGGAAATGATAGAATACAGTAGGTATCATGTGGTAACAATTATGAATCTTGTCTTGACAGTACCTAAGTGAATTATCTTTATTTATTATACTAACCCATCTCACGAAGTTCCGTTAAGTTTTGTGTGATTGAAGTTTTCAAGTTTTGGGTGAGACACCGATATGAGGAGAATAAGGAGTGGCAAGAACCTAAGATTGGGGATGCCAAAGGCACCCCCAAGGTAATATCCAAGGAAGACTCAAGCGCCTAAGCTTGGGGATGCCCCGGAAGGCATCCCCTCTTTCGTCTTCAACACTATCGGTGTATCTTACTTGGAGCTATATTTTTATTCGTCACATAATATGAGTTTTGCTGGGAGAGTCATTTTATTTTGTTGTTCTATGTTAGGTGTTATTTATAATCTTGTTTTTCAATAAAAAGTTCCAAGAATTGCCTTAGGATGCTTGCATTGCATGTTTTGATGAGTGCTGTGTAAAAACAGAAACTTTGGCTGTAGTGTTTGAATTTTCATATTTTACTGGAACGTGGAAAGTTTCTAAATTTTTTACAAAGTGATGTCATATAAATTATTTAGCACGTCCTACATTTTCATAATTTTTTGAGTTACATAAGTACACTGTTTTCATAAATTTCTACAGACTGTTCTGTTTGGACAGATTGCTGTCATAGTTTCGTTATCTACTTATCCTATAGTTTCCATAGCCTATATTGGTAGATATAAATTGTGGAAATGATAGTATACATTACCTAATGTTTGAAAATTATTATGCAACTTGTCTTGGCAGTACATAAAGAGTTGATTTATTATTATGTGTACTAACCTATCTCACGAGTTCTTTTCAAGTTTTGTGTGGAAGATGTTTTTGAGAATAGGTGAAACCATGATATGAGAGGATTGAACGAGATACAAAAGCTCAAGCTTGGGGATTCCCAAGGCACCCCAAGTAAATATTTCAAGAAGTCTCAAGCATCTAAGCTTGGGGATGCTACGCATCCCACCTCTCTTCATCAACAATTATCGGTTAGCCTATGTTGAGCCTAAATTTTTATTCGTTCACATGATGCGTGCTATTCTTGGAGTGCTATTTTTAATTTGCTTGCTGTTTAATAAAATACTTAAGATCTGAAATTCTTATATGAGAGAGTCTTCACATAGTTATTTAATTGTTGGCTACTCATTGATCTTCACTTATATCTTTTTGGAGTAGTTTGTCATTCATTCTCGTGCTTCACTTATACCCTATGAGTAAATGGTTGAATGAATTGAATATCATAAATCTGAAATTAAATATGCTTCATATACCTATCCCATGGGGAGTAATGACTTCACACATAATAAGTATAGGTGGTAAAATTTATTGAAAGTTAGCAAACACCGCATTGGTCACTTGAACAATTCATGAAAGAATATTGAAGGAAGAGAGATTCCACATATAAATATACTATCTTGGACATATTCTATGATTTTGAGCTCATTAATTATTTTCAAACTCGAGCAAATTAGTTAAAATTGGACAAGGAAGACAACTTAATGAGTTATGTTTGGGTATATTTGTATAGAAGTTATATTGTTATGGATTCTCCAACATGTGGTGCTTGCTTCCACCTCATACTAGCCAAAACTTCCGCACCAAGTAGAAATACTACTTGTGCATCCAAACACCCTTAAACCAGTTTTGCCATGAGAGTCCACTATACCTACCTATGGATTGAGTAAGATCCTTCAAGTAAGTTGTCATCGGTGCAAAAAGCAATAAAAATTGCTCCTAAAAATGTATGATCTTTTATTGTGAGGGAAAATAAGCGTTGTATGAACTTGTGATGGTAAAGAAATAAAAGCGACGGACTGCATAATAAAGGTTGCTATCACAAAGGGCAATACAACGTGACATTCCTTTGCATTAAGGGTTTGCACATCCAAAAACAAAAAGTGCATGACAACCTCTGCTTCCCTCTGCGAAGGGCCTATCTTCTACTTTCTAGTACTTACCTTTATGCAAGAGCCATGGTGAGCTTCACCACTTCCTATATTTCGCCTTTTTCTCTTGGCAAGCGTCATGTGTTGGGGAATGATCTAGACATATATATCCACACAAATATATTTGATCATGAATTATTATTGTTGACAATTATCTATATGATAAATAAGTTGGGAGGCGAAACATTAAGCCCCTATCTTTCTCTATCTTCGATGGATGCTATTTGTTCTAAAAATATGCTTTGAGTGACAATAATCATGGAAGACTATATGATAGTTGAGTATGTGGAATTTGCTAAATCAAAGCTCTTACATAGACCCTTCCTGAAAATAAGATGAATTGCAATTGTTCGATGACTAGGAACATGGTTTGTTAGTTTTCAAGAAACTTTTTGGTCTGTACTTTAACATGTGCATAGCTTGTTACTTGATCATGAGAAGTTTTATGAGATGAGCTACTGTTTATGGTTTATATTGATGCTAGAAAAAGTGATTGGAATTATCATTGATCAAACTTGTGCACTTGCTAGCATTCACACTTCATAAATAATTTCTTTTATCATTTACCTACTCGAGGACGAGCAGGAATTAAGCTTGGGGATGCTGATACGTCTCCAACGTATCTATAATCTATGAAGTATTCATGCCATGTTTACAATAATTCTATATGATTTTGGTATGATTTTATTAGAACTAACCCGGACTGACGCTGTTTTCAGCAGAACTACCATGGTGTCATTTTTTGTGCAGAAATAAAAGTTCTCGGAATGGGCTGAAAATTTACGGAGAATATTTTTGGAAAATATAAAAAATACTGGAGCAAAAAGATACCGGAGAGGAGTCCCGAGGCAGCCACAAGCCTAGGGGGCGGCCCCCCTAGGGCGCGCACCCCCTGGCTTGTGGGTCCCTCGGGAGTCCCCCTGATGTGAGACCGACGCCAAAAATTCCTATAAATACCAAAACCCCCAGAAAGAAATCTAGATCGGAAGTTCCTCCGCCGCAAGTCTCTGTAGCAACAAAAGATCAATCTTGGCCCTCTCCGGCACCCTGCCGGAGGGGGTCACCATCACCGGAGACCATGGAGGAGGAAGACGGAGGGGCCATCATCACCATGGAGGCCAAGGACCAGAGGGAGAACCTCTCCCCACCTAGGGGGGAGGCCATCGAGGAGGAAGCACAAGGGGGAGACCCTCTCCCCCTCTCTCTCGGTGGCGCCGGAGTGCCATCGGGGGAACCATCGCCGCGGTGATCGTCTTCATCAACATCACCTTCTTCATCACCATCCTCATCTCCTTTCAGCGGTCCACTCTCCCGCATCCCGCTGTAATCCCCTACTTGAACATGGTGCTTTATGCCACATATTATGATCCAATGATGTGTTGCTATCCTATGATGTTTTGAGTAGATTTCTTTTGTCCTTTGGGTTGATTGATGATCTAGATTGGTTTGAGTTGTATGGTTATTTTAGTGCTATCCTATGGTGCCTTCCGTGCCACGCACACGTGAAGGATTCCCGCTGTAGGGTGTTGCAATACGTTCATGATTCGCTTATAGTGGGTTGCTTGAGTGACAGAAGCATAAACCCGAGTAGGTGGGTTGTTGCGTATGGGATAAAGGGGACTTGATGCTTTAATGATATGGTTGGGTTTTACCTTAATGATCTTTAGTAGTTGCGGATGCTTGCTAGAGTTCCAATCATAAGTGCATATGATCCAAGTAGAGAAAGTATGTTAGCTTATGCCTCTCCCTCATATAAAATTTCAATAATGATTACCGATATTGTTAACAATTACCTTGGACAATTCCGCACACCGACCCATCATTATTCCACACTCGCTATTTGTAATATATTGTAATATATTCTAACTTTATGATAACAACACCTATTTTTATATTTTAGTTCTCCGATATCATGCAAAGCTATTCTCTTCATACCCACAACGTAGTTTTATTTCTCGTTTCTAGTTGGAAGCAAACGTTCGGCGTACGTAGAGTCGTATCAGTGGCAGATAGGACTTGAGAGAATATTGATCTTACCTTTAGCTCCTTGTGGGTTGGAGACTCCATACTTATCACTTCCACCTTTGGAAATTGCTACGATGATTCCTTGCACTTGGGGATTATCAAGCATCTTTATAGTCACCCAGTTACGTTGTGACGTTTGATACACACAAGGTATTCCTCCAGTGTCAGTGAGTTACATGATCTCATGGTCATAGGAACAGATACTTGACATGCAGAAACAATAGCAATAAACTGACACGATCATATGCTACGTTCATAGTTTGGGTCTTGTCCATCACATCATTCTCCTAATGATGTGATCCCGTTATCAAATGACATCTCATGTCTATGGCTAGGAAACCTTTACCATCTTTGATCAACGAGCTAGTCTATTAGAGGCATACTAGGGACACAGTGTTGTCTATGTACCCACGCATGTATTTAAGTTTCCAATCAATACAATTATAGCATGGATAATAAATGATTATCATGAACAAGGAAATATGATAATAACTAAATTATTATTGCCTCTAGGGCATATTTCCAATAGTCTCCCACTTGCACTGGAGTCAATAATCTAGTTCACATCGCTAAGTGATTCACATTGTTATGAATCTAACACCCAATGAGTTCTGGGGTTCGATCATGTTTTGCATGTGAGAGAGGTCTTTAGTCAACGGTCTGCAACATACAGATCCATGTGTTCTTTGCAAATCTATATGTCATACGGCAGATGCTACCACGCTCCACTTGGAGCTATTCAAAATGGCTGCTCCACTATACGTATCCGGATTGCTACTCAGAGTCATCCGGATTAGTGTCAAAGCTTGCATCGACGTAACCCTTTACGACGAACTCTTTATCACCTCCATAATCGAGAAACATTTCCTTAGTCCTCTAGTTACTAAGGATAATTTTGACCGCTATCCAGTGATCCACTCCTGGACCACTCTTGTACCCCTTGACAGACTCATGGCAAGGCACACACCAGGTGCGGTACACAACATGGCATACTATACAGAGCCTATGGATAAGGCATAGGGGACGACTTTCGTCCTTTCTCTTTCTTCTGCCGTGGTCGATCTTTGAGTCTTACTCAACTCCACACCTTACAAATCAGGCAAGAACTCTTTCTTTGACTGATCCATTTTGAACTCTTTCAAAATCTTGTCAAGGTATGTACTCATTGAAAGTCTTATCAGACGTCTTGATCTATCTCTATAGATCCTGATGCCCAATATTTAAGTAGCTTCATTCTAGGTTTTCCTTTGAAAAACTCCTTTCAAACAACCCTTTATGCTTTCCAGAAATTCGACATCATTTCCGATCAACAATATGTCATCCACATATACTTATCAGAAATTCTATAGTGCTCCCACTCACTTTATTGTAAATACAAGTTTCTCATAAACTTTGTATAGACCCAAAAACTTTGATCACCTCATCAAAGCGTATATTCCAACTCCAAGATGCTTGCTCCAGTCCATAGAAGGATCACTGGAGCTTGCATACATTTTAGCATCCTTAGGACTGACAAAACTTTCCGGTTGTATCACATACAACCTTTCCTCAATGAAACCGTTAAGGAAACGATGTTTTGACATCCACCTGCCAGATTTCATAATCGAAAAATGCAGCAACTGCTAACATAATTCCAATAGACTTTTAGCATCGCTACGGGTGAGAAAGTCTCATCGTAGTCAACTCCTTGAACTTGTCGGAAACTTCTTTGTGACATGTCGAGCTTTATAAATGGTGACATTTACCATCAGCGTCTGTCTTCTTCTTAAAGGTCCATTTGTACTCAACGGCCTGCCGTTCGGGCAAGTCTACCAAAGTCCATACTTGGTTCTCATACATGGATCCTATCTCGGATTTCATGGCTCCTAGCCATTTGTTGGAATCCGGGCCCACCATCGCTTCTTCATAGTCCATAGGCTCATCGTTGTCTAATAACATGATTTCTAAGACAGGATTGACGTACCACTCAGGGCAGTACGTGTCCTTGTCAACCTATGAGGTTCGGTAGTAACTTGATCCGAAGTTTCATGATCATCATCATTAGCTTCCTCTTCAATTTGGTGCAGGCGCCGCAGAAACATATTTCTGCGCCGTGCTACCATCCAACTGAAGTGACGGTTCAATAACCTCATCAAGTTCTACTTTTTTCCCACTCAATTCTTTCGAGAGAAACTCTTTCTCGAGAAAGGACCCGTATTAGCAACAAACACTTTGTGCTTGGATCTGAGATAGAAGGTATACCCAAATGTTACCTTAGGGTATTCTATGAAGATGCATTTGTCCGCTTTGGGTTCGAGCTCATCAGGTTGAAACCTTTTTCACATAAGCGTCACAGCCCCAAACATTAAGAAATGACAGTTTAGGTTTCTGCCAAACCATAATTCATATGGTGTCATCTCAACGGATTTAGATGGTGCCCTATTAAAGTAAATGTAGTTGTCTCTAATGCATAACTTCAAAACGATAGTGGCAAATCGATAAGAGACATCATAGTACACACAATATCCAATAGAGTACGACTACGACGTTCGGACACACCATCACACTATGGTGTTCCAGGTGGTGTGAGTTGTGAAACAACTTCCACATTGTCTTGAGTTGTATACCAAACTCGTAACTCAGATATTTACCTCCACGATCATATCGTAGACATTTTATCTTGTTGTCACGATGATCTCAAACTTCACTCGGAAATTGCTTGAACTTTTTCAAACGTTTCAGACTTGTGTTTCATTAAGTAAATATACCTATATCTACTCAAATCACCAGTGAAGGTAAGAAAATAACGATATCCACCACATGCTTCAACACTCATTGGACCGCATACATCAACATGTATCATTTCCAACAAGTCACTTGCCCGCTCCATCATACCGGAAAACGGGGTCTTAGTCATCTTGCCCATGAGGCATGGTCCGCATGTCTCAACCGATCCGAAATCGAGTGAGTCAAAAGATCCATCAACATGGAGTTTCTTCATGCGCTTTACACCATTATGACCTTGGCGGCAGTGCCACAAGTATGTGGTACTATCATTATTAACTTTGCATCTTTTGGCATCAATATTATGAACATGTGTATTACTACGATCGAGATTCAATAAACCATTCTCATTGGGTGCATGACCATTGAAGGTATTATTCATGTAAACAGAATAACCATTATTCTCTAACTTAAATGAATAACCGTATTGCAATAAACATGATCTAATCATGTTCATGCTCAACGCAAACACCAAATAACATTTATTTAGGTTCATCACTAATCCCGAAGGTAGAGAGAGCGTGCGATGGTGATCACATCAACCTTGGAAACACATCCAACACACATCGTCACCTCGCCCTTAGCTAGTCTCCGTTCATTCCGTAGCTTTTATTTCGAGTTACTAACGTTTAGCAACTAAACCGGTATCTAATACCCAGGTGCTACTAGGAGTACTAGCAAGGTACACATGCATAAAACGTATATCAAATATACTTCTGTTGACGTTGCCAGCCTTCTTATCTACCAAGTATCTAGGGCAGTTCCGCTTCAGTGACCGTTCTCCTCATAATAGAAGCACTCAGTCTCGGGTTTGGGTTCAACCTTGGGTTTCTTTACTGGAGCAGCAACTGGCTTGCCATCCATGAAGTTTCCCTCCTTGCCCTTGCCCTTATCGAAACTAGTGGTTTTACTAACCATCAACACTTGATGCTCCTTCTTGATTTCTACCTTCGCGGTGTCAAACATCGCGAATAGCTCGGGGATCATTATTTCCATCCCTGGCATTTCATAGTTCATCACGAAGCTCTAGTAGCTTTGTGGCAGTGACTTGGAGAACTATATCAACCACTATCTTATCTGGAAGATCAACTCCCACTCGATTCAAGCGATTGTAGCACCTAGACAATCTGAGCACATGCTCACCGACTAAGCTATTCTCCTTCATCTTGCAGGCAAAGAATCTTGTTGGAGGTCTCATACCTCTCAACACGGGCACGAGCCTGAAATCCCAATTTCAGCTCTTAGAACATCTCATATGTTCCGTGACATTCAAAATGTTTTGGAGCCTCAATTCTAAGCCATAATGCATGACGCACTGAACTATCAAGTAGTTATCAGAACGTGCCTGTCAGATGTTCACAACATCTACAGACGACGCTTGAGGGCGTGGCGCACCGAGCGGTGCATTAAGGACATAAGCATTCTGTGCAGCAATGAGGACAATCCTCAGATCACGGACCCAGTCCGCATTATTGCTACCATCATCTTTCAACTCTATTTCTCTAGGAACATATAAAAATTCAAGGGAGCTACAGCACGAGCTAGTAATCTACAACATAATTTGCAAAGACATTTTGACTATGTTCATGATAATGAGTTCAGTTAATCATATTACTAAAGAACTCCCACTCAAATTGACATCCCTCCGGTCATCCGAGTGTTACATGATCAAAATTCACCAACCCAAGTCCGATCATCACGTGAGATGAGGTGGTTTCAATGGTGAACATCTCCATGTTGATCATATCTACTATATGACTCATGTTAGACCTTTCGGTCTCTTGTGTTCCGAGGCCATGTCTGTACATGCTAGGCTCGTCAAGTTTAACCCGAGTGTTCCGCATGTGCAACACTGGCTTGCACCCGTTGTATGTGAACGTAGAGTCTATTACACCCGATCATCACGTGGTGTCTCGAAACGACGAACTTTCGCAACGGTGCACACTCGGGGAGAACACAATTTTATCTTGAAATTTTAGTGAGGGATCACCTTATAATGCTACTGTCGTCCTAAGCAAAATAAGATGCATAAAAGGATTAACATCACATGCAAACCATAAGTTACATGATATGGCCATGAACTTGTGCTTTTGATCTCCATCTCCAAAGCACCGGCATGATCTCCATCGTCACCGGCATGACACCATGATCTCCATCATCTTGATCTCCATCAACGTGTCACCATGAGGTTGTCGCGCCAACTATTGCTTCTACGACTATTGCTAACTCATAGCGATAAAGTTAAGCAAAAACGGCGAAAATAAATTAAAGACAATCCTATGGCTCCTGCCGGTTGCCGTACTCATCGACATGCAAGTCGTGATATTCTATAAAAAACATGATCATCTCATACATCACATATATCTCATCATGTAATTGGCCATATCACATCACAACATACCCTGCAAAAACAAGTTAGACGTCCTCTAATTGTTGTTGCATCTTTTACGTGGCTGCTACGGGTATCTAGCAAGAACGATTCTTACCTACACAAAAACCACAACGGTGATACACAAATTGCTATTCAACCTTCTCAAGGACCGCCTTTGTCGAATCTGATCCAACTAGAGTGGGAGAGATAGACACCCGCCAGCCATCTTTATGCAACAAAGTCACATGTCAGTCGATGGAACCGGTCTCTCGTAAGCGTACGAGTAAGGTTGGTCCGGACCGCTTCATCCCACAATACCGCTGAATCAAGAAAAGACCAAGGGAGGAAGCAATCAGACCATCAACGCCCACAAACTCCTTTGTGTTCTACTCGTGATCTCATCTACGCATAGACCTAGCTCATGATGCCATTGTTGGGGAACGTTGCATGGGAAACAAAAATTTTCCTACGCACACGCAAGATCTATTCATGGTGATGAGCATCTATGAGAGGGAGAGTGGATCTACATACCCTTGTAGATCGCTAAGCGGGAAGCGTTAAGCAACGCGGTTGATGTAGTCGAACGTCTTCGCGATCCAAATCGCAAGCCGTCCCGCGATCCAATCACGATCCGTCCCGATCTAGCGCCGAACGGACGGCACCTCCGCGTTCAGCACACGTACGGCTCGATGACGATCTCCGCCTTCTTGATCCAGCAAGAAGGGGCGGAGAGGTAGATGAGATCTCTAGCAGCACGACGGCGTGATGGTGGTGATGGTGGAGTTATCCCGGCAGGGCTTCGCCTAAGCACTACCGGAATCTATTTGGTGGAGGAACTAAAGAATAGAGAACTAGCACGTGACCGTGTGTCTTTGGGGGCTCTATTCATCTAGTATATATAGGAGGGAGGGGGGGAGGAGGCAGCCTCCCTAGGGTTTCCCCTAGGGGTCCGCCGAACCAGGGCAAGGAGGAGTCCAATCCACTTCCTACTAGGAAGTGGATTCATATTAGGAAGGAGTCCTATTCCTTCCTATCTCCACCTTTTTTCCTCTTGGGCATATGGGCCCTTATGGGGTCGGTTCCCCAGCCCATTAGGGGCTGGTGCGCCACCTCTCGGGCCCATGTGCCCCCCTGGGGTGGGTGGGCCCCCGGAACCCATTCGTCACTCCCGGTACACTACCGGAAATACCCGAAACTTTTCCGGAACCCAAATACCACTTTCCTATATATAAATCTTTACCTACGGACCATTCCGGAGCTCCTCTTGACGTTCGATATCTCATCCGGGACTCCGAACAACCTTCGGTCACCAACACATATATCTCAATACTACCGAAACATCACCGAGCGTTAAGTGTGCAGACTCTGTGGGTTCGAGAACTATGTAGACATGACCGAGACACCTCTACGGTCAATAACCAATAGCGGGACCTGGATGCCCATATTGGTTCCTACATATTCTACGAAGATCTTTATCGGTTGAACCTCTATGTCAAGGATTCAGTTAATCCCGTATGCTGTTCCCTTTGTTCTTCGGTATGTTACTTGCCCGAGATTCGATCGTCGGTATCTCTATAC
This sequence comes from Elymus sibiricus, assembly GCA_039707655.1. Classification (NCBI taxonomy): domain Eukaryota; kingdom Viridiplantae; phylum Streptophyta; class Magnoliopsida; order Poales; family Poaceae; genus Elymus; species Elymus sibiricus. Next base: position 445,192,406 of record CM077669.1, read on the forward strand.
CTAGTTCAATCTCGTTACCGGCAAGTCTCTTTACTTGTTCCGTAATACTAGATCCCGTGGCTAACACTTTAGTCACATTGCTTGCAAGGCTTATTGTGATGTTGTATTACCGAGTGGGCCCTGAGATACCTCTCCGGCATACGGAGTAACAAATCCCAGTCTCGATCCATGCCAGATCAACAGACACCTTCGGAGATACCCGTAGAGCATCTTTATAGTCACCCAGTTACATTGTGACGTTTGATACACACAAGGTATTCCTCCAGTGTCAGTGAGTTACATGATCTCATGGTCATAGGAACAGATACTTGACATGCAGAAGCAATAGCAATAAACTGACACGATCATATGCTACGTTCATAGTTTGGGTCTTGTCCATCACATCATTCTCCTAATGATGTGATCCCGTTATCAAATGACATCTCATGTCTATGGCTAGGAAACCTTGACCATCTTTGATCAATGAGCTAGTCTATTAGAGGCGTACTAGGGACACAATGTTGTCTATGTACCCACACATGTATTTAAGTTTCCAATCAATACAATTATAGCATGGATAATAAATGATTATCATGAACAAGGAAATATGATAATTACTAAATTATTATTGCCTCTAGGGCATATTTCCAACATATCATTCTTGGATGTTTTACAATCATTTTATAACAACTTTATATCATTTTTTGGGACTAACCTATTGACATAGTGCCAAAGTGCCAGTTGCTGTTTTTGCTTGTTTTTTACTTCGCAGAAAATCAATACCAAACGGAGTCCAATCGCGACGAAACTTTTTGGAGATTTTTTCTGGACTAGAAGACACCCAATGGGCCAAAGAAGTGCCGGGGGAGTGGGCCGAGGAGACCACAACCCACCAGGGCGCGCCAGGGGGGCCCCGACGCGCCCTGATGGGTTGTGCCCTCTTCGGGGCCCCTCTCCACCGCCTCTGATGCCTATAAATTCCCAAATATTCCAAAAACCCTAGGGGAGTCGACGAAACACAATTCCAGCCGCCGCAAGTTCCAGAACCGCGAGATCCAATCTAAACACCATCACGGAGGGGTTCATCTTCCTCATAGGTGCCTCTCCGATGATGCGTGAGTAGTCCACCATAGACCTACGGGTCCATAGGCAGTAGCTAGATGGCTTCTTGTCTCTCTCTTATGATTCTCAATACAATGGTCTCTTGGAGATCTATTTGATGTAAACTTTTGCGGTGTGTTTGTTGGGATCCGATGAATTTTGAGTTCATGATCAATTTCTATCCATGAATATTATTTGAGTCTTCTTTGATCTCTTATATGCATGATTACTTATAGCCTCGTATTTCTTCTCCGAATCTTTGGTTTACTTAGGCCGACTAGATCGATTTTTTTTGCCATGGGAAGAGGTGCTTTGTGATGGGTTCGATCTTGCGGTGTTCTTTCACAGTGACAGAAGGGGCAGCAAGACACACATGTATCATTGCTATTAAGGATAACAAGATGGGGTCTATTCCTACATGAATATATCTTGTCTACATCATGTCATCGTTCTTATTGCATCACTCCGTTTTTCCATGAACTTAATACACTAGATGCATGCTGGATAGCAGTCGATGTGTGGAGTAATAATGGTAGATGCAGGCAGGAGTCGGTCTACTTATCTTGGACGTGATGCCAATATAATGATCATCGCCTTGGATATCGTCATGACTATTCGATTTTCTATCAATTGCCCAACAGTAATTTGTTCACCCACCATGCGCTATACTCATGAGAGAAGCCACTAGTGAACCCTACGGCCCCCGGGTCTACTTTTCCAACATATTGCTTTCCGATCTACTGTTTGCAATCTTTTTTTTTCAGATCTACAAAACCAAAAACCCAAAAACATATTGCTGCATATTTTCTCTTTTATTTTGTGTTCTTGAGAGATCTATCTCTCCTATCTATCACTACCTAATCTATCTTTTTACCGTAGAGAGATTGATAACCTCTCTTTCGCGTCGGGTTGTAAGTATTTGTTGTTTGTGTGCAGGTGCTGCTTATTGGGTGGTGGTGATCCTCCTACTGGTTCGATAACCTTGGTTCCATAACTGAGGGAAATACTTACCGTCGCTGTGCTGCATCTTCCCTTCCTCTTTGGGGAAATACCGACGCAGTCTCAAGCCACGTCAACATGCTAGGCTCTTCAAGTTTAATCCAAGTATTCTGCATGTCTAAAACTGGCTTACACCTGTTGTATGTGAACGAAGTGTCTATCACACCCGATCATCACGAGGTGCTTCAAAACGATGAACTTTCGCAACGGTGCATACTTGGGGAGAACACAATTTTATCTTGAAATTAGGTGAGGGATCATCTTATACTGCTACCGTCGTCCTATGCAAAATAAGATGGATAACAAGATAAACGTCACATGCAAATCAAAATAAGTGACATGATATGGCCATCATCATCTTGTGCTTTTGATCTCCATCTCCAAAGCACCAACATGATCTCCATTGTCACCGGCATGACACCATGATCTCCATCATCATGATCTCCATCATCGTGTCGTCACGTGGTTGTCTCGCCAACTATTGCTTCTACAACTATTGCTAACGTATAGCTATAAATTAAAGCAATTACATGGCATTTAAATGTTGGCACGCAGGTCATGAATTAAATTAAAAACAACCCTATGGCTCCTGTCGGTTGCCGTACTCATCGACATGCAAGTCATAGTAACTATACAAAACAAGATCATCTCATACATCACATATATCAAATCACGTCTTGGCCATATCACATCACAACATGCCCTGCAAAAACAAGTTAGAAGTCCTCTACTTTGTTGTTGCAAGTTTTACGTGGCTGCTATGGGCAACTAGCAAGAACCGTTCTTACCTACGCAAAGCCACAACGGTGATAATCACGTTGCGTTTTAACCTTCTATAAGGACCGCCTTCGTCGAATCCGATTCAAATAAAGTGGGAGAGACAGACACCCGCCGGCCACCTTTATGAAAAACAAGTTGCATGTCAATCGGTGGAACCGGTCTCTTGTGCAAGGACAAGTAAGGTTGGTCCGAGCCGCTTCATCCCACAATACTGACGAATCAAAATAATACTAAGGAGGTAAGCAATCTGAACATCAACACCCACAAACACTTTGTGTTCTACTCGTGCATATCATCTATGCATAGACCTAGCTCATGATGCCACTGTTGGGGAACGTTGCATGGGAAACAAAAAATTTCCTACGCACACGCAAGATCTATCCATGGAGATGCATAGCTACGAGAGGGGAGTGTGTCTACATACCCTTGTAGATCGCTAAGCGGAAGCGTTAAAAACGCAGTTGATGTAGTCGTACGTCTTCACGACCCAATCGTGATTTGTCCCGATCAAGCGCCGAACGGACGACACCTCCGCGTTCAGCACACGTGCGGCTCGATGACGTCTCCTCCTTCTTGATCTAGCAAGCAAGGTAGGAGAAGTGGATGGGGTCTCAACCAGCACGACGACGTAGTGGAGATGGTGGTGGAGCAATCTCGGCAGGGCTTCGCCAAGCGCTACCGTAGATGTGCTCTGAGTAGAAAACAGAGTAATGGGAAAGGAAGGGATGCCACCGGGGCGTAGCGATTGGTGTGTACAGCCCTCCCTTCCCCTCCACTATATATAGGAGGCAAGGGGGAGAGTGAAGGCGCAGCCTTGACCCCTCCTCCAAGGGAGGGGCCGACGGCCAAGGGAGGAGTCCCCCTCCTCCAAGGCACCTCTGGGGTGCCTTGTCCCTTTGGGACTCTTGCCCCCAAGCATCATGCGCCTCTAGGGGCTGGTGCACCTGGACCATGCTGGGTAGGGCGCACCCCCTATGGCCCATGTGGGCCCTCGGGGCAGGTGGACCCCCCGGTGGACCCCCAGAACCCTTTTCGGCACCCCGGTACACTACTGGTAATGCACGAAACTTTTCCGGCGACCAAAATAGGACTTCCCATATATAAATCTTTACCTCTGGACCATTCCGGAACTCCTCGTGACATGTGGGATCTCATCCGGGAGTTCAACAACATTCGGTCACCAATGTACATATTCCAATACTACTCTTGCGTCACCAAACGTTAAGCATGCAGACCCTGCGGGTTAGAGAATCATGTAGACATGACCGAGACACCTCTCCGGCTAATAACCAATAGCAGAACCTGAATGCCCATAGTGGCTTGAGGCTACGTCGGTATTTCCCCAAAGAGGAAGGGATGATGCAGCACAGCGACGGTAAGTATTTCCCTCAGTTATGAAACCAAGGTTATCGAACCAGTAGGAGGATCACCACCACCCAATAAGCAGCACCTGCACACAAACAACAAATACTTGCAACCTGACGCGAAAGAGAGGTTGTCAGTTTCTCTACGGTAAATAGATAGATTAGGTAGTGATAGATAGGAGAGATAGATCTCTCAAGAACACAAAATAAAAAGAGCAAATATGCAGCAATATGTTTTTGGGTTTTTGGTTTTGTAGATCTGAAGACAAAGATTGCAAAAAAAGTAGATCGGAAAGCAATATGTTGGAAAAGTAGACCCGGGGGCCGTAGGGTTCACTAGTGGCTTCTCTCATGAGTATAGCGCACGGTGGGTGAGCAAATTACTGTTGGGCAATTGATAGAAAATCGAATAGTCATGACGATATCCAAGGCGATGATCATTATATAGGCATCACGTCCAAGATAAGTAGACTGACTCCTGCCTGCATCTACCACTATTACTCCACACATCGACCGCTATCCAGCATGCATCTAGTGTATTAAGTTCATGGAAAAACAGAGTAATGCAATAAGAACAATGACATGATGTAGACAAGATCTATTCATGTAGGAATAGACTCCATCTTGTTATCCTTAATAGCAACTGTCGTGGTTTTGTCATGGCAGATGTCCCCGTGAAAGGACTTAGGTTCGAGGCCATCACTAAGGTGGTGATCTCGAAGGGGTTGATCGGAATCGAGAGACAAGGGTTACCCAGGTTCGGCCCCTCGAAAAGAGGTAAAAGCCTATGTCCTGCTTTGTGTTGTATTGATTGGGTATCGATTACAAAAGAGCGAGTTCGCTTGACCTAGCTATCGATCAGTTATTTCGTGCCCTAAGCCGCCCTGGTGACCCGCCTTTTATATACACAAGTCGAGGCCCTGGGCTTACAAGAGTCCGGGTCGGGCTATACTTGTCAACCGACCTCACCTCTAACTATACCTGCCTTGTTTTACAAGCCGCCACCGGCGGCTTACGCCACCGGGTCACACACATTGTCTTCTGGCTTTGGGCCTTCAGGCCCATCAAGCTTGTCCCAAACATTATTGCTAAGACGCCAACCTCATGACCCGGCCCCACCTGGGCGGGTCTCACCACGGGGTTATATCCCCAACATTAGGCCCCAGATTGATTTGAACCAGTTCATGTCAATCTTCAAGTCTTCCGGTTGGCACATCTTGCACACTGATAAATCTTCATGACCCGCCACAAATGGACATCGTCGTCTCTGACAAATCTTCATGACCCGCCGTGACGTCATCTCAGGAAATCAAAAAGATTCTCCTGATGTCGGAGCGGATCTTTCTCCATTAATATGACCAGCCCGAAAATCGAGGCATTTCTTTAGTCAATTGCCGTCGTGCCTCCTTGATTCTCGCGCCGGCCGTTGCTGTCGCCTCACATCCTCATAAATAGGCACGGGGGCCCCATTATTTTCACCTTCCCACTGCTGCCTTCTTCTTCCTCCTCCAGACGCCCGCGCCGCCGAAGCTCGCTGCGCCATCCGGAGCTCACCGTCGCCTTCGACCCTGGCCGCTGCATCAACCTGACTTTGACCAGAAACTCGCCGGCGTCGACCGCTTCCTTGGCATTCCTCAGGTTCCTTTCTCTTACCTCTGCAGATCCATGTTAGGGTTTCAAGTTCTTCGCGGCCACCGTCGCTCGCCGGTGCGTCCGTCGTAGATCATAGAAAAATGATCCTTTAAGCCTTAGATCGCTACCCGAATCATGCGGTCTTCTGCCTCATATGTATGCCATGTTCATTAAGGACCACAAGCTTACGTTAATCCGCATAGGATCCATTTGTTCTTCCACTGGTTCTTTAGGTCCAGGAATAATTTTCTTTTTCCTTCGCCCGTAGATCTTCACGCAATAGCTGTAGCTGTTAGAATCTGTTTGTCTTCACTTAGTAATTTTTCCAATGTTTATTGGCAAACTTGACCCACCGTCACACTGCCGACTCACATTGTCATATTGTGGCTTGCCTCGGCGGCTTATAATTTCATTTGACCCGCCAAATATCGTTACCATTTTAAAGTCATAATCGTCCTGGTCATAACTCGTTGTTGACCCGCCGTATATTCATGCCTTTCCACAGTCTATTAAGCCACCGCCATGTCTAGAGTCCCATCCACTTGCAACTGGGTAAGGTCTGGGGTGACCGAGGAGTCACTCAAGGAGTTCGTCACCATGGGAGTCTTGCCAGCTCAAGAGGTCATCCAGTGGCGGGTTCCAGGCGATGAAAATGTTCCTAAGCCCGAAGCCGGAGAAGTCATTGTGTTCACAGACCACCTTCTCCGCGGTTTTTCTCCTCCCGGGTCTAAATTTTTTCGGGATGTCTTACATTCCTTCAGCCTGCACCCTTAAGATATCGGGCCCAACTCTATCACCAATTTGTGCCAATTCCAAACCCTATGCGAGGCTTATCTGCAAGAAGAGCCGTCTGTTGACCTCTTCAAGGAGTACTTCTACATTAACCGCCAAACAGAAATGGCGGATGGTTTGAGCCTCGAGCTTGGAGGTGTCACTCTTCAAAGACGGAGGGACGTGCTCTTTCCAGCAGCTACTCTTTCGAGCCATCCCAAAGAATGGAATACGACTTGGTTTTACTGCAAAGACACTTCGCCAGAAGGGGAGAACCCACTGCCGGGTTCCCGTCCTTACCGGCTCAGCCCTGATGCAGAGCTCCCAGACCGGATGTCCGCTGTAGAACGCGCTCAATATGGCCCAACTTTCTCAAAGATAAGGGCCCTGCTAGCTAATGGGTTAACAGGTGTTGATCTGGCCCGCTGCTGGGTCTCTTGGAGGATTCTGCCATTGAGCCGCCGCGGCGCCTTAATGTGCCAATACAGTGGTGAAGTAAACGATCCTCAGAGCTTCAACCGGCCCCCCTTGACAGATCATGACCTCAATACTATTGTCAAGTCCTTGCTGGGAGAGTCTCAAGCCGCCTGTAGCAAGACGGGTTTAAGTCCCTTTTATGCACTTAACCCGGCTCCAGAGCTGAGTCTTTCCATCCTAATCCTCTTCCATTCTTTTCATGCTGTACTTCATATATTGTATTAACCTTTCTGTCAATGCATTTTATCATTTGCAGGCCGGCTCTTCCTTCTGGAACAAGAGATTACCCACCGCCTTCAAGAAGAAGAGCAAAGTCCCCAAGGCGACTAAAGCTAAGGCACCAACCCGTAAGAGGAAACAATCAACCGAAGAGCTGTTCGATCTAGATGACTCAGAGGTAGAACTTGACTCCCTTGGTCGTCTTTTCATACAACTTATTGACGCCGATTCTCCTCAGGAAGAAGCGGAAACCAGTCATGCTGATGTTGCAGAGGTAACTATCATCCCCTCTGACTCAGAACTTTTACCAGTAAAGAAAGTACGGTGGGCTGTACGGAAGGTAAAACGCTCTTGCCCTTTTGCTCACTTGGATCCCAACTTTCTTTTGAAGAATCAGCAAGACGACAACCGACGTCAGACCCGGAGCGCCGGCTCTGAAGATCTCTTAGCCGGCTTATCAAATGATCCGGCTCCTCGGAAACGGCCCACTGAGGTACTTTTTTGCTTTGAACTTATCTCTTGTATGCTAATCTTGTGTTGCTATTTGCCTATATTTGATAATGATAACTTTTCAGGACTCGCTCCCTTCTTCCGGCGACTCAACCGCCTCAAAGCTGCCTCCTCTTATTATCAACCCGGGGTAAGCATTTTTATATACCACTTCGTGTGTTAACAGTCCATTCTTGCTCATTGATGTTTTAACTTCTCCTTTGCTCATAGGGCTCAAGCCAAACGGGGGAAGGTAGACGGGTCAGCCACTACTCCTGAAGCTCCAGAGTCGGCAGACCCAAAATCTAACACCCCTGAAGCTCACATTGAGCCGCCTGAAGCTGACAAAGATACCCGTGAAGAAGCTCCCTAGCCTGATGAACCGGCTGGTATGGATATTGAGACTCCTGAGGCTCATCCGGAAATGGATCCTAAGCCGCCCAGCCCCCAGCCGTCAACGGAAAAAGTGGCTTCTCCTGAAGAAGTGACTATCACCGGGGTGGCTTATAAATCTCCAGCCCCTCCCATGTCATATCAAGGCATACTGGTGAAAATGAGGCGGCTCCTTCTAAGGAAGGAAAGACTCAATTTGATCTTCCCGACTTAGAAAAACTCACTGCCGACGAATTACACTCTAGCTATCTAAGCCGTCTCTCTGCAAGCCGGGACATGGAGGCTAACTTAGTCGGCATGATGAAGAAGAAATACGAGGTATTCTTCTTCCCTTGTCTTTCCATATATATACTTATGTAGCCCCCAAGGGCCGGTTGACCTCTGAAGAAGGTCAGCCGGGCCTTCAATTACTTTGATCATGTAGTACTTAATTATAGAATACTAGCGAAATGTAGCTCCCAAGGGCCGGGTCATTACACAAGTAATGAACTGGCACTCAATCATAGGCTAAGAGCCAACTGTAGCCCCCAAGGGCCGGGTCATTATGCAAATAATGAGCCGGCACTCAATCATAGAGTAAGAGCCAACTGTAGCCCCCAAGGGCCGGGTCATTATGCAAATAATGAGCCGGCACTCAATCATAGAGTAAGAGCCAACTGTAGCCCCCAAGGGCCGGGTCATCTGGATGAAGATGATCCGGGTCGCAGATGAGTGTTGACTCCTTTGAAGAACTGATGCACATTGGCCCCCAAGTGTCAAGTATATTGCTTGCAATCTACTTGAAACTTGTAATACTGCTCCGACGGCTTAATAAAAAATAACCCTGTGCTTTGTCTGTTTGCGTTCTGCAGGAATCTTTAAATGCTGCCGAGTCTAATCTGATGGACTTGAAGAAGAACTTATCTTTGCAGCAGAACGCCCGAGCAGAGACGGAAGAAGAGTGGCGGCTCTGCTCCATAGATCTTGAGAAGATCAAAACAGAGTTCGAAACTTTCAAGCAAACTGTCGAGTCTAAACGAGCCACCCTGCTTAAACGGGCAGAAACTGCTGAAGGTCAACTGCGACCTGTGTCTGAAGAGCTGAGCCAACTGAAGAGCCATCTCTCCCGGATGATCGGAGCCGTTTTTGGTAAGTATCTTTTGACTGTCAATATTCCTTGCAAAAGACTCAAGAATCCTTCCAGGCGGCTTTATAAAACTTGTCTTGCTTGCAGGTGAACGAAGTCGCCAACTTTCAGATGACAGCCTTTTAAAGCTGAAGGCTTTATACTCCCTTTCTGAACAGCTCTATGCCGGATCACTTTTCACCATAAAGGCTGTTAAGACTGAGAAAGGTGTGCCAAAATTTATGAAGGGCATGCTCGAAGTCCTCTCCACCATCCCGAAGCAAATAGAAGAATTGAAGAGATCAACCGCCCGCAAGGGCGCAATTGCTGCTTTGAGCCGGTCACTAGCTTATGCCCCTGAGCTTAACCTGGCCGAGATGATGGATGGCTTTCCTCAGCTGAAAGATGACGGCTCAGAATTTACATAAGAGGATTACACCCGCTGTCATAAGGCTTCCCGGGTCTTGGCAAGCCGGATGGCCGAAGATGCTGATCTGTCGTCATATCAAGCGGCTTATTCGGAGGAAAACAAACGAGTTCGAGGGCCCACCTTTGAAGTGAAAAGCTTAATTCCTCAACGCCGTAAGCACCTCTTCGCTCTTGATGTTGACCCGTCTCCAATCATGCATGATGAAGCCAAATTTGAGGCCTTAACAAATTGCAATTGGGATGTGGACAACCTCCAGATCCAGGAGACCGAAGACCCGGTGCAGGATGACCCGGCGACGAACTAGACAAAGAGCTTGCATCCTGTGAAGGTAACCCGGCCTTGCTTGATATGCCGGGTTATAATTTTGCTGAGAAAAACTTGAAGTCCGCAGCTTTTGGGCTTTTCAATAGCCTTGTAATAGCAGTAGGAAACATTTAACCGCCTACCCTTGTGCCTTTGATGCACTCATAAACTTCTTTTAATCCATATCCCGGCGACTTAGCAAATTTGCCTTTGATACAGAATCGTCCGACTGCTTTAACTCGCCGGGCGGGTTATACTCCATTAGCAATGCCAAGCCGGAATAACCCAAAACTTAGAATCTTATCATGCGAGTATCTGCAAAAAAACAAGCAACCTGCATATCTTTTGCCTTATAAGCCGGCTTTAAAGGCGCAGCAAAACAAAATAACTCTTGTTTGTTATGAATTATTTTTTATTGTTTCCGAAGAAACTAGGCATAAAAGCCTAAAAAACTCGTAAGCCGGCTCTCACATGGCATAAATCCGTCGTTTAAACCTTAGTAAGTTTAGGGTCTTTAAAAGATTGACATTGCTAAGAGTACGAACGGGCCATATAGCGGAGGGATTACGGCAAACGAGGCGAGTTTATCCTAGCTCACTGTAAGCCGACTCTCACGTGACAAAAAACCGTCATTTAAACCTTGGCAAGTTCAGGGTCTTTGTGCGAGAATAACTTATAAAAGTTCAGGGTCTCTTATCAAGATTAACTGTCAAGAGTTCGGCGGGTCACATGGCGGAGTAGCAAGTTACAAACAGGCAGGTTTAACTCGAACATGGCATTTGAAGCCTGGACAAGAGGGTATGCAAGCTAAACCCAGTGGGTTGGAAGCCCCCAAGTGACCTGATGAAGGATCAACTCCTTTGCACGAATTTTAGTGCGGAAAAAACAGCAGAGGCCCCTAATCATGGGGATGCCAACTTTATTATATCATAAAAAGTGGTATATACAATGACAGGAATATGTGCATTGATAAGAGCCGGACTGGCGGCTTAAGTATAGTATGGCCGAAGGTGAGCAATATTCCACGGCCTCTTAGTCTCTTCACCAGAAGTGCGCGACTTGTCACCCTCCCGTATATCAATGAGATAATAGGAGCCATTGTTGAGATTTCTGCTGATCACAAACGGTCCTTCCCAAGGAGGTGATAACTTGTGCATATCTGACTGGTCTTGAATCAACCGGAGTACTAAGTCGCCTTCTTGGAACGTCCGGGTCTTGACCCTGCGGCTATGATAGCGATGCAGGTCTTGCTGGTAAATCGCGGACCGGGCTGCTGCAAGATCCCGTTCTTCGTCCAAGGCATCCAAAGCATCCTGACGCGCCGCCTCATTATCAGCTTCCACATAAGCCACCACTCTGGGCGAGTCATGACGGATATCACCGGGGAGAACAGCTTCTGCACCATAGACCATGAAGAAAGGCGTATAGCCTGTTGATCTGTTGGGGGTGGTTCTTATGCTCCAAAGAACTGAAGGTAACTCCTCCACCCAACAACCCGGCGTGCGCTCCAAAGGGACCATGAGCCGGGGTTTTATCCCTTTCAAAATTTCCTGGTTAGCACGCTCTGCTTGACCGTTAGACTGTGGGTGAGCCACAGAAGATACATCAAGTCGGATATGCTCACTATTGCAGAACTCCTCCATAGCCCCCTTGGACAAGTTTGTGCCATTATCAGTGATGATACTATGTGGATAACCAAACCAAAAAATCAGCTTTTTGACGAACTGAACTGCTGTCGCTGCATCACACTTGCTGACCGGCTCAGCTTCAACCCATTTAGTAAATTTGTCAACCGCCACGAGGAGGTGGGTCTTCTTGTCCTTAGACCTCTTGAAAGGTCCTACCATATCAAGTCCCCAGACTGCAAATGGCCAGGTGATTGGAATCATCCGTAGCTCTTGAGCCGGCATGTGAGCACGTCGCCCAAATTTCTGACACCCGCCACATTTACTGACTAAGTTTTCTGCATCTTTATGAGCTGTTAACCAGTAGAAGCCATGTCGAAAAGCTTTGGCCACTAAAGATTTTGACCCGGCGTGATGACCACAGTTGCCGGCATGAATTTCTTGCAAGATCTCGCGGCCCTCGTCTGGAGAAACGCAGCGCTGAAAGACACTAGTTACACTGCGCCGGTGTAACTCGCCATTGACAATAGTCATAGACTTAGACCACCTTATGATCTGTCCTGCCAGAGTCTCATCTTGAGGTAACTCGCCACGGGTTAGGTACGCCAGATAAGGCAACGTCCAATCAGGGATTGCACGGAGAGCCGCCACCAATTGTCCTTCCGGGTCAGGTACAGCCAAATCCTCCTCTGATGGTAACTTAACCGACGGGTGATGCAACACGTCCAGGAACACATTAGGCAGCACCGGCTTACGCTGAGATCCGAGTCGTGATAAAGCATCAGCCGCCTCATTCCTTCGTCGATCAATATGATCCACCTGATAGCCCTTAAAGTGGCCAGCAATGACATCAACCGCCTGGCGATAAGCCGCCATGCAAGGGTCTTTAGAGTCCCACGTGCCAGAGACTTGTTGAGCCACCAGATCTGAGTCGCCAAGACATCTAACCCGGCTCAAATTCATCTCCTTGGCCACACGGAGCCCGTGAAGCAAAGCCTCATATTCAGCTGCATTGTTAGTACAAGGAAACATTAACCTTAAGACATAACAAAACTTGTCACCTCGTGGGGAAGTCAAAACAACTCCAGCCCCCGAGCCTTCCAATTGCCTTGAGCCGTCAAAATGAATTGTCCAATATGTGTTATCCGGCTTTTCTTCAGGTATCTGACATTCTGTCCAGTCATTGATAAAATCCACCAGGGCTTGAGATTTTATAGCCGTCCGTGGCACATACTTCAGATTAAGAGGCCCAAGCTCAATTGCCCACTTAGAAATCCTGCCAGTAGCTTCTCTGTTTTGAATGATATCTCCCAAAGGAGTAGAGCTGACCACTGTAATTGGATGCCCGAGGAAATAATGCTTCAGCTTGCGATTGGCCATGAATACACCAAGCACCAGCTTCTGCCAATGTGGGTATCTCTGCTTGGATTCTGTTAAGACCTCGCTGACATAATAAACCGGCCATTGAACTGGGTACTCCTTACCCGCCTCCTTGCGGTCAACCACAACTGCAGCACTGACAGCTCTGTTTTTAGCCGCCACATATAAGAGCAAAGGCTCCTTTTCCATGGGAGCAGCTAAAATGGGCGGCTCAGCCAACTGCTTTTTAAGCGCCTCAAACGCCTCATTAGCCGCATCACTCCAGACGAAATCGTCTGTCTTCTTCATCATCTGATATAAAGGAATAGCCTTCTCACCGAGGCGGCTTATGAACTGGCTCGAGGCAGCAATACAACCCGCCAGGCGCTGAACATCATTGATGGACGCCGGTTTAGACAAGAAGGTGATAGCCTTTATCTTGTCCGGGTTAGCCTCAATGCCACGCTCAGAGACCAAAAAACCCAAGAGTTTTCCCGCAGGTACACCGAATACACACTTTGCCGGGTTAAGCATCATCTTGTAAACCCGCAGATTATCAAAGGTTTCCTTCAAATCCGCCAGCAGAGTTTCCTTCTTCCTTGACTTGACCACAATATCATCCACATAAGCATGGACATTGCGCCCAATCTGACCATGAAGATAGTTCTGCACACAACGCTGGTAAGTCGCCTGGGCACTCTTGAGCCCGAAAGCCATAGACACATAGCAGAAAGCTCCAAAAGGCGTAATAAAAGATGTCTTCTCTTGGTCTTTGACTGCCATATTGATCTGATGATACCCTGAATAAGCATCCAGGAAGCATAGACTCTCGCAACCCGCCGTTGCATCAATGATTTGGTCGATACGGGGGAGAGCAAACGGGTCAACCAGACATGCCTTGTTAAGATCCGTGTAATCCACGCACATGCGCCACGTGCCATTCTTCTTGAGTACCAACACCGGGTTAGCTAACCACTCCGGGTGAAAAACTTCAATGATGAACCCTGCTGCCAAGAGCCGGGCCACCTCTTCCCCAATAGCCTTACGCCTCTCCTCATTGAAGTGACGGAGGAACTATTTGACCGGCTTAAACTTAGGATCCACATTAAGGTGGTGCTCAGCGAATTCTCTCGATACACCCGACATGTCAGAAGGCTTCCATGCAAAGATGTCCCGATTCACATGGATGAATTCGATGAGCGCGCTTTCCTATTTGGGGTCCATATTGGCCCCAATAGTGAACTGCTGCGATGAGTCGCCAGGAGTGAAATCCACTAGCTTGGTATCTTCTGCCACAAACTTGAGAGGCGGCTCAGATTCCGTGCCAGGCTTCTTTAGCGGGGTCATATGTGTCGGGTCAACATTCTCCTTATAAAACTTGAGCTCCGCCTCGGCACAACTTGACTCTGCATAAGCCGCATCGCCTTCCTCGCATTCAAGAGCAATCTTTCGATCACCATGCACTGTAATCGTCCCGTTTAACCCGGGCATCTTGAGCTGCAAGTACACATAACAAGGCCTAGCCATGAACTTGGCGTAAGCCGGTCGCCCAAACAAAGCGTGGTACGGGCTCTTTATTTTGACCACCTCAAACCATAAGGTCTCCACCCTATAGTTAGACTCATCACCAAAAGCTACCTCCAGAGAAATTTTTCCGACTGGATAAGCTGATTTTCCGGGCACCACTCCGTGAAAGACCGTTGAAGACGGCTTAAGGTCCTTATCAAGCAAGTTCATCCGGCGGAACATGTCATAGTATAGGATGTTGATACTACTGCCACCATCCATAAGCACCTTAGTGAACACATAGCCTCCGACTTGGGGGGCCACTACCAAAGCCAACTGTCCCGGGTTATCCACGCGCGGCGGGTGATCCTCCCTGCTCCAAATTATGTCATACTCTGACCACTTTAAGTACTGAGGGAGAGCCGGCATAACCGCATTAACCGCCCGCTTCCGCACCTTCTGATCCCGCTTGTCAAGACTAGTCGTAAAAACGTGATATTGGCCTCCATTAAGCTGCTTTGGATTACTCTGGTACCCGGACTGGTTGTTTTGTTGCTGACCTCCATTGCCAGACTGTTGGTTATTACCGCCATGATTCCCTTGGCCTTGATAGCCAAAACCTAAGCCGCCTGCACCAAAGCCGGACCCAGGAGAGCCGGATCCTGATCCGCCAGATGGTCCACCGCCGCCACCTTGATGCTGGTTAACGCTGTAATTTCGGAATTCCTGCATGATCCAACAATCCCTCCAGGCATGAGTGGATGGCTTATCGGGAAGACTATGTTTCGGGCAAGGAGCACTCAACATCGCCTCCATATTGACAGGCTTGTTTTTACCGAAAGGCGGCTTACCATTGCCCTTTTCACGGTTCCCTCCAGCACTAGTTTTGGCCACCAAATCTGACCCGCCGTCCGGGTGTTTCTGCTTTCCACCATTGCCATTATTATTATTTCCTCCCCCGTTTTGCTGTTAACTCTTGCCATTGTTATTCTTCTTACCCTTGGCCGACTTCTCATCATTGGAACCAGGGTCCTTCGTGCTATCAGAGTCTGCATACTTAGTAAGAGCCGCCATGAGTTCCCCCATGTCTTGGCATGAACGTTTGAGCCGGCCAAGCTTCTGCTTCAGAGGCAAAAAATGACAATTCTTCTCCAGAATCAGAACCGCTTGAGCCGCCGTAATATTGTCGGAGGAGTGGATGATGGTTGAGACTCGCCGGACCCAATGATGGGCCGACTCATCCTCCCGCTGCACGCAATGATCTAAATCCACAATCATCATGGGCTGCTTGCACGTCCCTTGAAAATTCTTGATAAACTTTGCCTTCAACTCGGCCCAGGAATTAATGGTGTTGGGTGGCAAACCCTTCAACCACGTGCGAGCCGGCCCTTCCAACATCATGATGAAATACTTGGCGCAAACCGCATCACTGACGTCTAACATCTCCATGGCTAGCTCATAACTTTCGATCCAAGCTTCCGGAGGCAGATCAGCAGTATAATTGGGCACCTTGCGGGGACCCTTGAAGTCCTTTGGTAGGCGCTCGTTTTGTAAGGCCGGCACTAAGCACGGCACTCCCACGAACCTGGAAGTCATCTCGGCTCCCACCGAAACAGAAGGGACTACGGTGGGTTCTTGATGAGCCGCCGCAGCTGCCAATGCTGCCGCCTCTCGCTGCGCTCTTGCCCGATCCACCAACGCCTGAGCATCAAGAGCCAGCTGATCATCTCGCGCCGGGTTTCGACGTCGCTCACTGCTAGAGACCGCAGGCGACTCTAAACGCCGGCTGTAACTACGGCTCGGGATGGGGGTTGAGTGCACGCGACTCCGGCTGTAAGTATACTTCTCCTGCTGTGCCACTGCTGGCTGTAAATAGCCAATGGCGTTCAGCACTTCCTCTGCGAAAGGCGTCCCATCAGGGATGGGGATCGTGCCAAGCCTGACTGTCGCTGCCACCATATTCTCTGCCGGGTTAGAAAAATGACCGGGCGGTGTTGGAAAAGGCTGCGGCGGGGTCTGATTCCTGCGGGGCGGGTCTGGCTGCCTATGCTGAACCACTGCCCTGCTCCCTGGTACTTCCGCCGTCCGGGTTACAGTCAGAGGTGCATTCCGTCCCGTCTCTGGCGTGTTAAGAGATTCCTGGCCTCATACTGAGCCGACAAACGGGACTGATGTCTCATTCGGTGGACTGCATCTGCGTTCTACTGCTCCAGGTCAAGGCGAAAAGCTTCCGCCTTAAGGCGCTCCGACTCAGCATCCATCTGAGCCTTCAGTGCGTTGATTTCCTCTTGGACTCCGGCCATCTGGTCCTTCAACCTTGCGATCTCCGTGTTACGGGCTGCTTGGTTTTCGACCGTGACCTCGGTCCCCATCAGAGTGGTAAGCTCGTTCATCAGATCTTGCAAAACTTGAGCCGGCGACCTGCCTGACCCGGACCCGGTCGCGCCAGCGGCCGTGCTACCAGGGGCCGGTGCCGATCCCGCCATGAAAACAACGGCAAGGCTCGGCGGCTCGTAGTATTCCGGCTCATGGTATTCCGGCTAAGGGTAATCCTCAACGTAGCCCCCAAGCCCGTGATACGTCTCCAACGTATCTATAATTTATGAAGTATTCATGCCATGTTTACAATAATTCTATATGATTTTGGTATGATTTTATTAGAACTAACCCGGACTGACGCTATTTTCAGCAGAACTACCGTGGTGTTGTTTTTGTGCAGAAATAAAAGTTCTCGGAATGAGCTGAAAATTTACGGAGAATATTTTTGGAAAATATAAAAAATACTGGAGCGAAGAGTCACCGGAGAGGAAGGCCGAGGAAGCCACAAGCCACACGGGCGCCCCCCCTAGGGCGCGCCCCCTGGCTTGTGACTTCCTCGGGAACCTTCTGGACGTCGGACCAACGCCAAAAACTCTTATAAATATAGAAATCTTCGAAAAGAAACCTAGATCGGAAGTTCCACCGCCGCAAGTCTCCAGAGCCACGAAAGATCAATCTTGGCCCTCTCCGGCACCCTGCCGGAGGGGGTCACCTTCACCGGAGACCATGGAGGAGGAAGATGGAGGGGCCATCATCTCCATGGAGGCCAAGGACCGGAGGGAGAACCTTCCCCCAACCAGGGGGAGGCCATGGAGGAGGAAGCACAAGGGGGAGACCCTCTCCCCCTCTCTCTCGGTGGCGCCGGAGTGCCACCGGGGGAACCATCGCCGTGGTGATCGTCTTCATCAACATCACCTTCTTCATCACCATCCTCATCTCCTTTTAGCGGTCCACTCTCCCGCACCCCGCTGTAATCCCCTACTTGAACATGGTGCTTTATGCCACATATTATGATCCAATGATGTGTTGCCATCCTATGATGTTTTGAGTAGATTACTTTTGTCCTTTGGGTTGATTGATGATATAGATTGGTTTGAGTTGTATGTTTATTTTGGTGCTGTCCTATTGTGCCTTCCATGCCGCACACACGTGAAGGATTCCCGCTGTAGGGTGTTGCAATACGTTCATGATTCACTTATAGTGGGTTGCTTGAGTGACAGAAGCATAAACCCGAGTAGGTGGGTTGTTGCGTATGGGATAAAGGGGACTTGATGCTTTAATGCTATGGTTGGGTTTTACCTTAATGATCTTTAGTAGTTGCGGATGCTTGCTAGAGTTCCAATCATAAGTGCATATGATCCAAGTAGAGAAAGTATGTTAGCTTATGCCTCTCCCTCATATAAAATTGCAATGATGATTACCGATCTTGTTAACAATTGCCTAGGACAATTCCGCACACCGACCCATCAATATTCCACCCTCGCTGTTTGTAATACATTGTAATATATTCTAACTTTATGATAACAGCACCTATTTTTATATTTTAGTTCTCCGATATCATGCAAAGCTATTCTCTTCATACCCACAACGTAGTTTTATTTCTCGTTTCTAGTTGGAAGCAAACGTTCGGTGTACGTAGAGTCGTATCAGTGGCAGATAGGACTTGAGAGTATATTGATCTTACCTTTAGATCCTTGTGCGTTCGACACTCCATACTCATCACTTCCATCTTTGGAAATTGCTACGATGATTCCTTGCACTTGGGGATTATCAAGCTCTTTTCTGGCGCCGTTGCCGGGGAGCAATAGCGTGGGGTTGATATTCTCTTGTGTGCTTGTTTGCTTTCTTCACTAAGTAGATTTTGTTTTCCCTTTTTGCTTTCTTTAGTTGTGGGTGAAACAAACAAAAAAATTAAATAATGAAAAATACAAAAAGAATTACTTGCCTCTTGCCTAAGAAGTTTTTCAAAAATAGAAGTGATTGGAAAGTTGTGCATTGGAGAAGTGAGGGTCGACCTTGAACACTTGTGTTCATGCTCATGGAAACAATGTAGAATTTTTCATGGAAGATTCTCAAAAATAATTATCCCCTGTATATACCCATTGCATTATAAAAATAATGTGCCAAGATTTGCTTTTAGGATGATTAGATTGCTTGTTTGCTATGTGCGGTGCAAAAACAGAAACTTTGACTGTAGTGCATGAATTTACATTTCTTACTGGAACATCAAAAGTTTATGAAATTTTTACACAGTACTGATATACAAATTGTTTAATTTTTCCTTAATTTTCAGAATTTTTTGAATTACAGAAGTATACGAAGTTTCCATATTGCTACAGACTGTCCTGTTTTAGACAGATTCTGTTTTCTATGCATTGTTCTCTTATTTTGATGAATCTATGGGTAGTATCGGGGGGTATGAACCATGGTGAAGTTGGACTACAGTAGATATAATGCAAGTATGAATTTGGAATGAGTTCACAACAGTACTTAAAGTAGTATTTTGCTTTAGTATACTAACGGATCTCACGAGGGTTTTGTTAAGTTTTGTGTGAATGAAGTGTTCGAAGATCGAGGAGGTATCGATATAAGAAGAATACGGAGAGACAAGAGTTCAAGATTGGGGATGCCCAAGGCACCCCAAGTAAATATTTCTAGGAGACTCAAGCATCTAAGCTTGGGGATGCCCCGGAAGGCATCCCATCTTTATTCTTCAACAATTATCGGTATACCTCGGTTTTTGTTTTGTTCACATGATATGCGTCTTTAGTGTTTTTCTTTTACTTTTATGCACCCTTCTAGTATGAGATAGTCCTTCAGGGCTTTGTAGAATGCTATTTGTGCTTCACTTAAATCTTTTTGAGCAGGGCTTTGTAGAATGCTCTTTGTGCTTCACTTAAATCTTTTGAGTATGGCTTTATAGAATGCTTCGTGTGCTTCACTTATATATTTTGAGCTTGGGTATTGGTTAATATTTATTAATTGTAGAATGCTCTATGAACTTCACTTATATCTTTTAGAGTATGAATAAAATTTCTATCGGAATTAAGTTTGGAAGTGTAACAATGTCATGCCTAGCTAGAAAGGCATTAAAGAAAAGCGCTTGTTGGGAGACAACCCAATATTAACCCTTTCTGTTTCTGTGTTTTAACATGATTAAGCTACTGTAGTAATCATGTTTTGTGCCTTTTATTGCAATAAAGTGCCAAGTAATGCCTTTGGGATGATGTGGTTGATAGTTGACTTGATTCTGTGCAAAAACAGAAACTTTGGTGCCCAGTCCAGAATTTTTATAAATTTACCAGAGAGTCAAAAGCTTCTGAATTTTTTACACATGATTTATATACAAATTTCCTAGGTTTTCCTAATTTTTCAGAATTTTTAGAGACAGGGAAGTATGGCCACACTACAAATCTTCACAGACTGTTCTGTTTTTGACAGATTCTGTTTTGCATGCATAGTTTGCTTCTTTTAGTATTTCCATAGCTTATATTTAGCGGTATAAATTATGGAAATGATATAATACAGTAGGTATAATGTGGGAACAATTATGAATCTTGTCTTGAGAGTACCTAAGTGAATGATTTATCTTTATTACACTAACCCTCCTCACGAAATTCCGTTAAGTTTTGTGTGATTGAAGTTTTCAAGTTTTGGGTGAGACACCGATATGAGGAGAATAAGGAGTGAAAAGAACCTAAGCTTGGGGATGCCCAAGGCACCCCCAAGGTAATATCCAAGGAAGACTCAAGTGCCTAAGCTTGGGGATGCCCCGGAAGGCATCCCCTCTTTCGTCTTCAACTTTATCGGTAACCTCACTTGGAGCTATATTTTTATTCGTCACATAATATGTGCTTTGCTTGGATCGTCATTATATTTTGTTATTTTCTGTTAGGTGTTATTCATAATCTTGTTTTTCAATAAAAAGTTCCAAGAATTGCCTTTAGGATGCCTGCATTACATGTTTGATGTGTGTTGTGTAAAAGCAGAAACTTTTTCTGTAGTGTTTGAATTTTCATATTTTACTAGAACGTGGAAAGTTTCTGAAATTTTTACACAGTATTGTCATATAAATTATTTAGCATGTCCTAAATTTTCATAATTTTTTGAGTTATGGAAGTACACTGTTTTCATAAATTGCTACAGAGTGTTCTGTTTGGACAGATTGCTGTCATAGTTTCGTTATCTACTTATCCTATAGTTTCCATAGCCTATATTGGTAGATATAAATTGTGGAGATGATAGTATACAGTACCTAATGTTTGAAAATCATTATGCAACTTGTCTTGGCAGTACATAAAGAGTTTATTTATTATTATGTGTACTAACCTATCTCACGAGTCCTTTTTAAGTTTTGTGTGGAAGATGTTTTTGAGAATAGGTGAAACCATGATATGAGAGGATTGAACGAGATACAAAAGCTCAAGCTTGGGGATACCCAAGGCACCCCAAGTAAATATTTCAAGAAGTATCAAGCATTTAAGCTTGGGGATGCTACGCATCTCACCTCTCTTCATCAACAATTATCGGTTAGCCTATGTTGGGCCTAAATTTTTATTCGTTCACATGATGCATGCTATTCTTGGAGTGCTATTTTTCTTTTGCTTGCTGTTTGAATAAAATCATTGGATCTGAAATTTTTAATGAAGGAGAGTCCTCGCATGGTTGTTTAACTAATTTACTACTCATTGATCGTCACTTATATCTTTTTGGAAGTAGTTTGTCATTCAATCTTGTGCTTCACTTATATCCTATGAGTAGATGATTGAATGAATTGAATATCATAAATCTGAAATTATATGTGTTTTATATGCTTATCCCATGGGGAGTAATGACCTCACACATAATAAGTATAGGTGGTAAAATTTATTGAAAGTTAGCAAACACCGCATTGGTCACTCGAACAATTCATGAAAGAATATTGAAGGAAGAGAGATTCCACATATAAATATACTATCTTGGACATCTTCTATGATTGTGAGCTCATTAATTATTTTCAAACTTGGGCAAATTAGTTGAAATTGGACAAGGAAGACAACGTAATGAGTTATGTTTGGGTATATTTGTATAGAAGTTATATTGTTATGGATCCTCCAACATGTGGTACTTGCTCCCACCTCATACTAGCCAAAACTTCCGCACGAAGTAGAAATACTACTTGTGCATCCAAACACCCTTAAACCAGTTTTGCCATGAGAGTCAACTATACCTACCTATGGATTGAGTAAGATCCTTCAAGTAAGTTGTCATCGGTGCAAAAAGCAATAAAAATTGCTCCTAAATATGTATGATCTTTTATTGTAAGGGAAAATAAGCATTGTACGAACTTGTGATGGTGAAGAAATAAAAGCGATGGACTGCATAATAAAGGTTGCTATCACAAAGGGCAATATAACGTGACGTTCCTTTGCATTAAGGGTTGCACATCCAAAAACAAAAAGCGCATGACAACCTCTGCTTCCCTCTGCGAAGGGCCAATCTTTTACTTTCTAGTACTTACCTTTATGCAAGAGTCATGGTGATCTTCACCGCTTCCTATATTTCGCCTTTTTCTCTGGGCAAGCGTCATGTGTTGGGGAATGATCTAGACATATATATCCACACAAATATATTTGATCATGAATTATTATTGTTGACAATTATCTTTATGATAAATAAGTTGGGAGGCGAGACATTAAGCCCCTATCTTTCTCTGTGTTCGATGGATGCTATTTGTTCTAAAAATATGCTTTGAGTGTCAATAATCGTGGAAGACTATATGATAGTTGAGTATGTGGAATTTGCTAAATCAAAGCTCTTACATAGACCCTTCCTGAAAATAAGATGAATTGCAATTGTTCGATGACTGGGAATATGGTTTGTTAGTTTTCAAGAAACTTTCTGGTCTATACTTTAACATGTGAATAGCTTGTTACTTGATCATGAGAAGTTTTATGAGACGAGATACTGTTTATGGTTTATATTGATGCTAGAAAAAGTGATTGGAATTATCATTGATCAAACTTGTGCACTTGCTAGCATTCACACTTCATAAATAATTTCTTTTATCATTTACCTACTCGAGGACGAGCAGGAATTAAGCTTGGGGATGCTGATACGTCTCCAACATATCTATAATTTATGAAGTATTCATGCCATGTTTACAATAATTCTATATGATTTTGGTATGATTTTATTAGAACTAACCCGGACTGACGCTGTTTTCAGCAAAACTACCGTGGTGTTGTTTTTGTGCAGAAATAAAAGTTCTCGGAATGAGCTGAAAATTTACGGAGAATATTTTTGGAAAATATAAAAAATACTGGAGCGAAGAGTCACCGGAGAGGAAGGCCGAGGAAGCCACAAGCCACAGGGGCGCCCCCCCTAGGGCGCGCCCCCTGGCTTGTGACTTCCTCGGGAACCTTCTGGACGTGGGACCAACGCCAAAAACTCTTATAAATATAGAAATCTCCGAAAAGAAACCTAGATCGGAAGTTCCGCCGCCGCAAGTCTCCAGAGCCACGAAAGATCAATCTTGGCCCTCTCCGGCACCCTGCCGGAGGGGGTTACCTTCACCGGAGACCATGGAGGAGGAAGATGGAGGGGCCATCATCTCCATGGAGGCCAAGGACCAGAGGGAGAACCTTCCCCCAACCAGGGGGAGGCCATGGAGGAGGAAGCACAAGGGGGAGACCCTCTCCCCCTCTCTCTCGGTGGCGCCGGAGTGCCACCGGGGGAACCAATGCCGCGGTGATCGTCTTCATCAACATCACCTTCTTCATCACCATCCTCATCTCCTTTTAGCGGTCCACTCTCCCGCACCCCGCTGTAATCCCCTACTTGAACATGGTGCTTTATGCCACATATTATGATCCAATGATGTGTTGCCATCCTATGATGTTTTGAGTAGATTACTTTTGTCCTTTGGGTTGATTGATGATATAGATTGGTTTGAGTTGTATGTTTATTTTGGTGCTGTCCTATTGTGCCTTCCGTGCCGCGCACACGTGAAGGATTCCCACTGTAGGGTGTTGCAATACGTTCATGATTCGCTTAGAGTGGGTTGCTTGAGTGACAGAAGCATAAACCCGAGTAGGTGGGTTGTTGCGTATGGGATAAAGGGGACTTGATGCTTTAATGCTATGGTTGGGTTTTACCTTAATGATCTTTAGTAGTTGCGGATGCTTGCTAGAGTTCCAATCATAAGTGCATATGATCCAAGTAGAGAAAGTATGTTAGCTTATGCCTCTCCCTCATATAAAATTGCAATGATGATTACCGATCTTGTTAACAATTGCCTAGGACAATTCCGCACACCGAACCATCATTATTCCACCCTCGCTGTTTGTAATACATTGTAATATATTCTAACTTTATGATAACAGCACCTATTTTTATATTTTAGTTCTCCGATATCATGCAAAGCTATTCTCTTCATACGCACAACGTAGTGTTATTTCTCATTTCTAGTTGGAAGCAAACGTTCGGTGTACGTAGAGTCGTATCAGTGGCAGATAGGACTTGAGAGAATATTGATCTTACCTTTAGCTCCTTGTGGGTTCGACACTCCATACTTATCACTTCCATCTTTGGAAATTGCTACGATGATTCCTTGCACTTGGGGATTATCAGCCTGCCGTTGTGAAGCTGGTAGATTGATTCCGCCTCTCTGCTCGAGGATCCATCCTCCGAGCAGATGAGGGTTTCCTCCCGTGACATGGAACCTTCAAGCTCCGCGCCTTGGGTAAAGCCGACGAAGACGTGCTTTCGACCCGGATTAACTCGGGTGGGTTGCACATGCCGGACCGGCTCGACTAGGTCGGTGCAGATGTCCGGCCCAGGCTTAGATCCGCCGATCTTGCCAATGAAGACGTGAATTCCGCCGAAGGGGTCCCAGTACCCGTACTCGATTGAGTCGGCCTCGGGGCCCCAGCCAGCGTCGTCGATGTAGAGCTTGCCGCGGCGACTCTTAGTTATCCTGCCAACGGCATATCCCGCGATCCCTGTGAGAGAGCCCTCCGAGAATTCCACACCACCGAGTCTCAGTCCCACGGTGTGCGCCAACTGTCGTGGTTTTGTCACGGCAGATGTCCCCGGGAAAGGACTTAGGTTCGAGGCCATCACTAAGGCGGTGATCTCGAAGGGGTTGATCGGAATCGAGAGACAAGGGTTACCCAGGTTCGGCCCCTCGGAAAGAGGTAAAAGCCTACGTCCTGCTTTGTGTTGTATTGATTGGGTATCGATTACAAAGGAGCGAGTTCGCTTGACCTAGCTATCGATCAGTTATTTCGTGCCCTAAGCCGCCCAGGTGACCCGCCTTTATATACACAGGTCGAGGCCCTGGGCTTACAAGAGTCCGGGTCGGGCTATACTTGTCAACCGAGCTCACCTCTAACTATACCTGCCTTGTTTTACAAGCCGCCACCGGGTCACACACATTGTCTTCTGGCTCTGGGCCTTTAGGCTCACCAAGCTTGTCCCAAACATTATTGCTAAGACGCCAACCTCATGACCCGGCCCCACCTGGGCGGGTCTCACCACGGGGTTATATCCCCAACAGCAATGATACATGCGTGTCTTGCTGCCCCTTCTGTCACTAGGAAAGAACACCGCAAGATCGGACCCATCACAAAGCACCTCTTCCCATGGCAAGAAAAATCGATCTAGTCGGCCTAACTAAACCAAAGATTCGGAGAAGAAATACGAGGCTATAAGTAATCATGCATATGAGAGATCAAAGAAGACTCAAATAATATTCATGGATAGAAACTGATCATGAACTCAAAATTCATCGGATCCCAACAAACACACCGCAAAAGTTTACATCAAATACATCTCCAAGAGACCATTGTATTGAGAATCATAAGAGAGAGAGAAGAAGCCATCTAGCTACTGCCTACGGACCCATAGGTCTATGGTGGACTACTCATGCATCATCGGAGAGGCACCTATGAGGAAGATGAACCCCTCCGTGATGGTGTTTAGATTGGATCTCGCGGTTCTGGAACTTGCGGCGGCTGGAATTGTGTTTCGTCGACTCCCCTAGGGCTTTTGGAATATTTGGGAATTTATAGGCATCAAAGGCGGTGGAGAGGGGCCCCGAGGAGGGCACAACCCATCAGGGCGTGCTGGGGCCCCCCTGGCGCGCCCTGGTGGGTTGTGGTCTCCTCGGCCCACTCCCCCGGCACTTCTCTGGCCCACTGGGTGTCTTCTGGTCCAGAAAAAATCTCCAAAAAGTTTCGTCGCGATTGGACTCCGTTTGGTATTGATGTTCTGCAAAGTAAAAAACAAGCAAAAACAGAAACTGACACTTTGGCACTATGTCAATAGGTTAGTCCCAAAAAATGATATAAAGTTGTTATAAAATGATTGTAAAACATCCAAGAATGATAATATAACAGCATGGAACAAGCAAAAATTATAGATACGTTGGATACGTATCAGTGGCCTCCACGGCCCACCTCTCTGGCTCTTCTTTGGCCCACTCGGTGTCTTCTGGTCCAGAAAAAATCTCCAAAAAGTTTCGTCGCGATTGGACTCCGTTTGGTACTCATATTCTGCGAAGTAAAAAACAAGCAAAAACAGCAACTGACACTTTGACACTATGTCAATAGGTTAGTCCCAAAAAATGATATAAAGTTGTTATAAGATGATTGTAAAACATCCAAGAATGATAGTATAACAGCATGGAACAAGCAAAAATTATAGATACGTTGGAGACGTATCAGCATCCCCAAGCTTAATTCCTACTCGTCCTCGAGTAGGTAAATGATAAAAACAGAATTTTTGATGTGGAATGCTGGCTACCATGTTCATCTCATATTCTTTTCTTTTGTAGCATGGACATTTGGACTTGTAGATGATTCAAAGCAATAGTCTAGTTTTAACATAATGACTTCAATAATCAAGCATGCCAACAAGCAACCATGTCTTTCAAAATATCAACATAAAGAAAGTTATCCCTAGCCCATTATGCTCAATCATTGATCCATTCATGAAACACACTCAAATATTAGCTATGCCCAATGCTCAAGTACGATCATAGTGCCCCCTAGATGGTGCTTTATAAGAAAAGATGGAGACTCAAAGTAAAAATAAAAATTGCAATAAGTAAATAGATAGGCCCTTCGTAGAGGGAAGTAGGTATTTGCAGAGGTGCCAGAGCTCATAGTTTTAAATTGAGAGAGAAAAATATTTTGGGTGGCATGCCTTTCCTGTCAACGAAAACGACAAAGTAGCTCACAATACTTTCCATGCTAGATATATCATAGGCGGTTCCCAAACAGAAAATAAAGTTTATTCCTTTTTCCACCATTCTTTCACTTTCCATGGCGGGCCGTATCCACGGTTGCCTTCCATACCAACACTTTCCAAGGAATTTATTATTTGACAACAAAAAGTAAATATTTTTTTCTTTTTAATTTCGGGAATGGGCATCCCTATTACCGCCGCACTCTCGTGCAATGACAAGTGAATAAACACTCATCTTGAGAATAACACATCTAGCGTGGAAAAATATTGGACACTCCCCACCGTTTCATGAGCGATACGAGCACACAAAAGAGAAGTTTATTTTGAAAATTACAGACGGCACATACAAATTTGCTTGGAACGGCATGGAAATACCTCATATAGGTAGGTATGGTGGACTCATAAGGCAAAACTTGGTTTAAGGATTTTGGATGCACAAATAGTATTTCTACTTAGTACAAATGGAGGCTAGCAAATAGATTGAGAAGCAACCAAACCAAGAAACGAAAATTCACATAAGCGAGCATTGAGCATAACTAACACCGAATAATGCACCATAAGTAGGATGTAATTTTATTGCATAACTATTGACTTTCGTACTTGCATAGGGAATCACAAACCTTAACACCAATATTCTTACTAAAGCATAATTACTCACTAACATGCTCACATATTACTATCATCATGTCACAAAACTATTACAAGGAATCAAGTTTAATTTTCCCAATGATCTTCATGAAAGTTTTTATTATATCCTCCTTGGATATCTATCACTTTGGGACTAGTTTCATATATTGCCATTGCTTTTTGACAAGCTCAAATAAATTTAAGTGAAGCACATGAGCATAGAGATTTCATCTCTCGAAAAGGTATAAGTGAAGCATGAGAGGATTTCTTCAAAATTTACTAACTCTCAAATTAATCTAAGTGAAGCATGAGAGTATTTCTACAAAAAATTCCAAGAACACCGTGCTCAAAAAGATATAAGTGAAGCACTAGAGCAATTCTATAGCTCAAAAAGTTTAAGTGAAGCATAGAGAGCAATTCTAACAAATCATAGCATAATTTTGGCTCTCCCAAATAGGTGTGTCAAGCAAGGATACAAGTGACAAACTAACAAGCAAAGCAAGCAAAGACTCAAATGATACAAGATGCTCCAAGCAAAACTCATAATATGTGATGAATAAAAATATAGCTCCAAGTAAAATACCGATGGTTGTTAGAAGAAAGAGGGGATGCCACTCGGGGGCATCCCCAAGCTTAGTTGCTTGTTTATCTTTGGATATATCTTGGGGTGCTGTAGAATTCGCAAGCTTAGGCTCTTTTCACTCCTTATTCCTTCATCCGTCATGATCTCACCCAAAACTTGAAAACTTCAATCACACAAAACTCAACAAAATCTTCGTGAGATCCGTTAGTATAATAAAGCAAATCACTACTTTAGGTGCTGTTGCAACCCCATTCTAATTTTATTATTGCATTATACCTACTGTATTTTAACTTTACCATGGCTCATACCCTTCAATATAACCCATAGATCCATCAAAACAAGCACACAATGCAACGAAAGTAGAATCTGTCTTAAACAGAACAGTCTGTAGTAATCTGTACTCTAACTATACTTCTGTAACTCTAAAAATTCTGAAAAATTAGGACAACATAAATAATTTGTATAGAAATACTGTGTTAAAATTTCAGCTCAAGATCACATTCCAGTAAAAAAGTGAAAATTCAAATATTGGGCGCAAAGTTTCTGTTTCAGATTCAGCATCGCTTCTACTCTTCTTATGAATCATCCTAAAGGCTCTACTTGGCACAAACAGTAAATAAACCATAAAAACACAATCATAACAGAGGCATAATTGTGTCAACACTGAAAAACAGAAAGGAAAAAGCAAAAATAAATTTATTCATTGGGTTGCCTCCCAACAAGCGCTATCGTTTTACGCCCCTAGCTAGGCATAACGCATAGTTTCAAGTATTGTCATCTTTGGTTTTGGATCCATAGGATGCCCTCATGATTGATTCATATGGTGGCTTAATTCTTGTTCTAGGGAAGTGTTCCATACCCTTTCTTAGTGGAAATTGAAAACGAATATTGCCTTCTTTCATATCAATCACGGCACCTATAGTACGTAAAAGCGGTATACCAAGTATTATGGGACAAGACGGATTGCAATCAATATCAAGCACAATAAAATCTATGGGAACATAGTTACTATTTGCAAGAATAAGAACATCATTAATTCTTACCAAAGGTTTTTTAATAGTAGAATCCGCCAAGTGCAAATTAAGAGAACATTCTTTAATATTGGTGAGACCAAGCACATCACATAAAGATTTCGGAATCGTGGAAACACTAGCACCCAAATCACATAAATCAAAGCACTCATAATTTTTAATCTTGACCTTAATGGTAGGTTACCACTCATCATGTAATTTCCTAGGAATATAAATCTCCAACTCTAACTTCTCTTCAAAAGATTTCATCATGGCATCAACGATATGTTTAGTAAAAGCTTTATTTTGTTCATAAGCATGGGGTGAATTCAACATGGATTGCAGCAAAGAAATACATTCAATCAAAGAGCAACTATCATAATTAAAGTGTTTGCAATCCAAAATAGTGGGCACATCACTAGTTAAAGTTTTGACCTCTTCAAACCCACTTTTATCAAAAATTTCATCAAGGTTTTCACCCTCCAAATTATTGGGACGCCTTCTAGCTAAAGTTGACTCTACTTTGGTCCCTTCATCATCAATCTTAATATTACAAAACAAGGAATCAATAGAAGAAACACCAATTACTTTAAGATCTTCATCATTTTTATGAAGGCAATCACTAGAAAACGATTTTTCTAAGATTTCTCTTTTAGCTCTAAGCATGGCGGTTCTTTTCTTACTTTCATCCATAGAGACATATAAATATTTAATTGATTCATCAATCTTAGGCACAAAATCTTTGAACTTGAGATTTTCAACATCATGAGAAATTCTATCAATGCTTCTAGACATATCATCAATCTTATTCAACTTTTCTTCTATCGTAATATTGAAAGCCTTTTGCGCATTGATAAATTCTTTAATATTACTCTCAAGATCAGAGGTGTTCCTATTATTATTGTAAGAGGAATTACCACAGGAATTACCATAATTATTAGAGGAATTTCCAGGAAAAGGCCTAGGGTTAAAATTACCTCTATAAGCATTGTTATTGAAATTGTTTCGCGAGACAAAGTTCACATCTACGGAATCACTATTTTGCTCAATCAAGGTAGACAAAGGCACATCATTAAGATCAATAGGAGCATTTTTACTAGCAACCAATTTCATCAAAGCATCAACCTTATCACTCAAAGTACTAATTTCTTCAACCGAATTAACTTTTTTACTAGTAGGTGCTCTTTAGGTATGCCATTGTGAGTAGTTTGCCATGATATTATCTAGCAACTTAGTAGCTTCTCCCAAAGTAATTTCCATAAAAGTACCACCCGCGGCGGAATCTAAAAGATTTCTAGTGACAAAATTCAATCCCGCATAAAAAAATTGTATGATCATCCAAAGATTTAAACCATGAGTAGGAAAATTTCTTAGCATCAACTTCATTATTTCCCAAGATTGTGCAACATGTTCATGCTCAAGTTGCTTAAAATTCATGATTTGTGTCCTAAGGGAAATAATTTTCGCGGGCGGAAAATACTTAGTAATAAAAGCATCCTTGCACTTATTTCAAGAATCGATACTATTGCGAGGCAAAGAAGAAAACCAAATTTTTGCACGATCCCGCAAGGAAAAAGGAAATAATTTCAACTTTACTATATCATTGTCCACATCTATTTTCTTTTGCATATCACACAATTCTACGAACATGTTTAGATGGGACGCGACATCCTCATTAGGAGTACCAACAAATTGATCTTTCATGACAAGATTCAACAAAGCGGCATTAATATCACAAGACTCCGCACTAGTGGCGGGAGTTGCAATAGGAGTACTAATAAAAGGAGGGCGAATAAAACGGCAAAATGGTGAAGTGGAGGGAGAGGAAAACGAGAGGCAAATGGCAAATAATGTAATTGCAAGGAGTTGAAATTTGTGATTAGGAACCTGGTAGACGATGATGGAGTCTCCTCGGCGCCTGAGATTGGCACGTAGAAGAGACCGCTTCCTCCCCGGCAACGGCGCGAGAAATTCCTTTGACGTGGCTTGAGACTGCGTTGGTATTTCCCTAAAGAGGAAGGGATGATGCAGCACAACGATGGTAAGTATTTCCCTCAGTTATGAAACCAAGGTTATCGAACCAGTAGGAGGATCACCACCACCCAATAAGCAGCACCTGCACACAAATAACAAATACTTGCAACCCGACGCGAAAGAGAGGTTGTCAATCTCTCTACGGTAAAAAGATAGATTAGGTAGTGATAGATTGGAGAGATAGATCTCTCAAGAACACAAAATAAAAAGAGCAAATAAAAAGTGCAGCAATATATTTTTGGGTTTTTGGTTTAGTAGATCTGAAAACAAAGAGGCAAAAAGATAGATCGGAAAGCAATATGTTGGGAAAGTAGACCCGGGGGCCGTAGGTTTCACTAGTGGCTTCTCTCATGAGTATAACACACGGTGGGTGAACAAATTACTGTTGGGCAATTGATAGAAGATCAAATAATCATGACGATATCCAAGGCGATGATCATTATATAGGCATCACGTCCAAGATAAGTAGACCGACTCCTGCCTGCATCTACCACTATTACTCCACACATCGACCGCTATCCAGCATGCATCTAGTGTATTAAGTTCATGGAAAAACGGAGTAATGCAATAAGAACGATGACATGATGTAGACAAGATCTATTCATGTAGGAATAGACCCCCATCTTGTTATCCTTAATAGCAACGATACATGCGTGTCTTGCTGCCCCCTTCTGTCACTGGGAAAGAACACCGCAAGATCGAACCCATCACAAAGCACCTCTTCCCATGGCAAGAAAAATCGATCTAGTCGGCCTAACTAAACCAAAGATTCGAAGAAGAAATACGATGCTATAAGAATCATGCATATAAGAGATCAAAGAAGACTCAAATAATATTCATGGATAGAAACTTATCTTGAACTCAAAATTCATCGGATCCCAACAAACACACCGCAAAAGTTTACATCAAATAGATCTCCAAGAGACCATTGTATTGAGAATCATAAGAAAGAGAGAAGAAGCCATCTAGCTACTGCCTACGGACCCGTAGGTCTATGGTGGACTACTCACGCATCATCGGAGAGGCACCTATGAGGAAGATGAACCCCTCCGTGATGGTGTTTAGATTGGATCTCGCGGTTATGGAACTTGCGGCGGCTGGAATTGTGTTTCGTCGACT
Organism: Elymus sibiricus; assembly: GCA_039707655.1. Taxonomy (NCBI): domain Eukaryota; kingdom Viridiplantae; phylum Streptophyta; class Magnoliopsida; order Poales; family Poaceae; genus Elymus; species Elymus sibiricus. Next base: position 445,224,860 of record CM077669.1, read on the forward strand.
CCCCTAGGGTTTTTGGAATATTTGGAAATTTATAGGCATCAGAGGCGGTGCGGAAGGGGCCCCGTGGAGGGCACAACCCACCAGGGCGCGCCAGGGGCCCCCTGGCGCGCCCATGTGGGTTGTGGCCTCCACAGCCCACCTCTCTGGAACTTCTTTGGCCACTGGGTGTCTTCTGGTCCAGAAAAAATCTCCAAAAAGTTTCGTCGCGATTAGACTCCGTTTGGTAATGATATTCTGCGAAGTAAAAAACAAGCAAAAATAGCAACTGGCACTTTGGCACTATGTCAATAGGTTAGTCCCAAAAAATGATATAAAGTTGTTATAAAATGATTGTAAAACATCCAAGAATGATAATATAACAGCATGGAACAAGCAAAAATTATAGATACGTTGGAGACGTATCACTAACTCCTTAGTCATATTGCTTGCAAGCTTCTTGTGATGTTGTATTAATGAGAGGGCCCAGAGACACCTCTCTATCATACGGAGTGACAAATCCTAGTCTCGATCCATGCCAACCCAACAGACACCCTCGGAGATACCTGTATAGCACCTTTATGATCACCCAGTTATGAAGTGACATTTGATAGCACACAAGGTATTCCTCCAGTGTCAGGGAGTTGCATGATCTCATGGTCTTTGGAACAGATACTTCACATGAAGAAAGCAGTAGCAATAAACTGAGTGAGACGATCAAATGCTATGCTTACAGTTGGGTCTTGTCCATCACATAATTCTCCTAATGATGTGATCCCGTTATCAAATGAAAACTCATGTCTATGGTTAGGAAACCTTAACCATCTTTGATCAAAAAGCTAGTCTTGTAGAGGCTCACTAGGGACACGGTGTTGTTTATGTATCCACACATGTATCTAAGTTTCCGGTCAATACAATTCTTGCATGGATAATAAACGTTTATCATGAACAGGGAAATATGATAATAACCAATTTATTATTGCCTCTAGGGCATATTTCCAACACTGTGGCATTTATTCTCGGTAGAAGGCGCCACACTGTGAAATTTTACAAAAATTTGCAATACATAGCTGTTTTGAGGTGCAACACTAACACTTTAGCACAACACGATAAGCTGCAATACATAGCACTCACGATATTTATAGCACATCACAATTTAAAGGTGTACATAACATAAAGGAGCACACATAGAGTTTCATGATGGTTGTTCAAAGTTCATGGGACGACAAGTTCCAAATAGCAAAGCGTGCAAGACAACAAGGATCAACAACACAAATGGTTCAAAGATTAAAGCGCGCATGACGACAAGAAGTACAATGCTCTATTGTGTCGAGCAAGGCCCCTTTCCCTTCTTCTTCTTCCTCTCCTCTTCTTCCTCCTCCTCCCTTTTCCGCATCCTTGAAGCCTCTTGAAGCACCCTCAACATGAAGCGTTGATGCTCCCACTCTTTCCTTGCGGCCACCTCTACCCACTTCTTTCGGCACCTCGCTTTAAAATCATTTTCACGTTGCTCATTCCTCTTCTTTTCCGCCTTCTTCAACCTATCTTGGTACGCTCTATACTCAATCTACATTTGTATCCTACGCTCAATCTCCGCTTCGACCTCTGGTGTCTACTACGCAACCTTATTCCTGTAGACTCTGTTGGGCCTCCAAGCGCAGAGTTTTGTAGGACATTAGCAATTTTCCCTCAAGTGGATGACCAAAGATTTATCAATCCATGGGAGGTGTAGGATGAAGACGGTCTCTCTCAAACAACCCTACAATCAAATACAAGAAATCTCTTGTGTCCCCAACACACCCAATACAATGGCAAATTGTATAGGTGCACTAGTTCGGCGAAGAGATGGTGATACAAGTGCAATATGGATAGTAGATATAGGTTTTTGTAATCTGAAAAATATGAAAACAACAAGGTAGCAAGTGGCAAACACTGAGCAAAACGTTTTATAAATGCTTGGAAATAAGGCCTAGGGTTCATACTTTCACTAGTGCAATCTCTCAACAATGCTAATATAATAAAATCATATGATCATCCCTCAACGCGCAACAAAGAATCACTCCAAAGTTCATATCTAGCGGAGAACATGAGATGAAATTGTTGTAGGTAGTAGAACCACCTCAAATTTACCCTTTCCGATCAATCTATTGGGCTATTCCTATAGGTGTCACAAACAGCCCTAGAGTTCGTACCAAAACAACACATATGATACATATCAATCAACCCTAATGTCACCTAGATACCCCCAATGTCACCACAAGTATCCGTGGGTTAATTATTCGACATGTATCAAACAACTTCAGATTCATCATATTCAATCCAACACAAAGAACTTCAAAGAGTACCCCAAGATTTCTATCGGAGAAGGTAGGATGAAAACATGCAATCAACCCCTATGCATAAATCCCCAAGGTCACCGGAATCCGCAAGTTGATGCCATAACATATATCAAGTGAATCAATAGAATACCCCATTGTCACTACGGGTATCCGCATGCAAGACATACATCAAGTGTTCTCAAATCCAATATTCAATCCGACATAACAAAATCTCAAAGGGAAAGATTCAATTCATCGCAACAAGATAGCAAGGGAAGAACACCATATGATCCAACTATATTAACAAAGCCCGTGATACATCAAGATTGTGCCATCTCAAGAACACAAGAGAGAGATTAAACACATAGCTATTGGTACATACCGTTTGCCCCGAGGGTGAACTACTCCCTCCTCGTCATGGCCTCCACCTGGATGATGAAGATGGCCACCAGTAATGATTTCCCCTCTCCGGCAGGATACAGAGAATTGCGGCGGCGGAGCGTAAGTTCTAGGTTAATTTCTGAAGGTTTCTGTATATATAGGATTTTACAGCGTTGGAATCATGTGAGCCGGAGCCACGTGGGCCCAGAGGGGGTGGGCGTGCCTTGTTGCCTTGTGGCCCACAGGTGGCTCCCCTCCGGTGGTTCTTCGCTCCAGTATTTCTTATTTTCTCTAGAAAAAATCATAAAAAAGTTTCGGGCGATTCCAAGAACTTTTATTTTCTGCACAAAAACAACACCACACTAATTCCGCTGAAAACAACGTTAGTTCGGGTTAGTTCTAAATAAATCATATAAAGTGCATCAAAACCATATAAAAGTATTGTAAACATAGAATACTTCATAAATTATCGATATGTTGGAGACGTATCAGCCGCCTCTAGCTTCTTCCTCTCTGCTTTGGCTACATCCTCCTCTCTCAACTTCTTTGCAGCTGCCTCCCACAACCCCGACCTCTCACCGACTGCATCCTTCTCCTCCACCAACTCCGTTTTTGCCTCATTGGGTTGAGACACCGCCATACCTACGAACAAATAACAAGATAATAGTTAGTAAGGACAAGAAACAATATGATCATAAACAACAATAGTATATGGAAAATAAAGAAGTAAGCATTAACAACAACATGAAAACATAAATGAATAGTAGTGACATACGGACGCATACCAATCCTAGTATCACCAACACCGCCTCTACCACCATCACGAGCTCTACCACCACCACCTCTAGCACCACCATAGCCTCTACCACGACCACGACCTCCTGTAAGTCCAATTCGCCCCCCTCTTTGTTGGGTATTAGGACCTTGTTGGCTACCACTTGCTTGGCTGGCAAATTGTTGGCTAGGAATTTGTTGCCTTGCAAATTGGTGGCTAGGAACTTGTTGGCTACTACTTGGTTGGATAGGAACTTGTTGGCTACTACTTGCTTGGCTTGTCCTTGATTCATTTTTTCTGGACTTCTTCCGCTTGGTACAACTACTTGTGTTGTGCCCTCTACCACCGCACTATCCACAATGGGGTCTCTCAGTAGGCTCTTGGAATTGGTTGTTGCCCATTTCTCGGCCACCACCACGGCCCCATCCATCCATGTCTCCTCTAAGATGCTTTATCTTTTGTCTTCCCCGTTTTACCACCTTCCATTCTGGGTCAGACCGTAGTTGAATTCCATGATACTCCGGCCATTGTGATTGGTCAAAGTATGGTTCAAATCTAGGAGCCCATGTATGCTTGGTGGTCATGATAGAGAACTTAGACTCCCTCACGGTGAGCGGATGGTTGACGTCCACATTCCTAGTGCGAGCTGCCGTGTACAAGTGAGAGCATGTAAGATGAATCAACCTACCCTAAACCCTAAACCCTAAATCTTAACTCTAAACCCTAAACCCTAACCCTAAACCCTAAACCCTAAACCCTAGGCCTCCCGCAAGAGCAATCACACTCTGATAGTGATACCTTGAACGCCCGGTTTCCGTGTTGGTGGCCATTGTCTGTGGTTCCTCCGGGCTCATTCACTTGGTATGTCCAATCCTCGTTATTGTATAATGTAGCTTTTTGGGAGTCCGCCTTCCGTGATAGAAATACCATCCATCCATCAACCTTTGGTGGGAACTTGTACTTGTATTTGTGCTTGTGCTTGTTCTCTCCCGCAATCTGCTTATCCGTTTCAATTGAGTACTTTAGAAAGTATGCTCCCAACTTGTCGAATGTGTATTGAACTATTGCCATCACGGGCAACGTACAGACACCCTTGAGCACCCGATAGAAGCATTCTGCCATGTTGCTTGTCATTTGACCATATCTTCGCCGTCTTCATCATAAGCTCGTGCCCACTTTGTCCTAAGTTGAATCTGCCTATTGAGAAATTCAAAACCCCTTGCATCAAGTTTTCTGTTCGCGACCAAACCGTTGTACCATCTTGTGAAACGTTTGTTGGAATAAGCTTGACAACAATCCTGAAGATCATCCGTCAACTCCTTGCTACCACATGCCCGATAGAAGTTTGAACAAAAATTCCCCATGCACCATCGATGGTGCAAAGGAGCATGACCGGGAATGTCAATGTCAACAAAGTTAAGAATTCCTGGATGGCGATCCGATATGACACAAATTTCCCTTTGGGTCGGTAATACCTTGGTTCTCAAAAGATGCAAGAACCACTCCCCGTTATTATTGTTCTCCGCCTCAACCAAAGCAAAAGCCAAAGGCACCAACTGGCTATTGGCATCATTCCCTATTGCAACCAAGAGAGTGCCCTTGAATTGTCCGGTCAAAAAGGTGCCATCGATGGAGATGACCGGCCGGCAGTGTTGGAAAGCCCTCACGCATTTCTCAAATGCCCAAAATGCACGACCAAAGACTCTGGACCGTCCTTACGTTGTAAATCATTGTTTTTCTCCATACGACTCAACTACATGAACCATGCCCGGGTTAGTGGCGGCCATAGCTCCCAACAACCTAGGGAGTCGGTTGTATGCTTGCTCCCAATCACCATACAACATCTCGAATGCGGCTTGCTTCGCCTTCCATGCCTTCCCGTATTTCACCTTGTAGTGAAACATGGATTTTCACTAGGTCTTGTGCGCTCTTTATTCTCATTGTTGGAAGCGAGGAGATGGAGTTGGAAAGCCTGTAAGCGATGAACTCGGAGGTGAGTTGTCTATGGTTTTGGGACACAATCTTGCCATCAACCTTCTTGTCTCGACACATGTGACTTGGTACACAACTCACTATGTGCCATCCGGGCCCTCCTTTCCATGGTCTTGCACGCACAATCCATGGACATCCTGGCTCCTCACATGCAGCCGTGTAACGCACCTTGATGTCTGTCGTGGTTTTGTCACGGCAGATGTCCTAGCGTAAGGACTTAGGGGTGAAGTGATACATATCCAACGTATCTATAATTTTTGATTGTTCCATGCTATTATATTATCGGTTTTGGATGTTTTATATGCATTAATATGTTATTTTATACTATTTTTTGGGACTAACCTATTAACCTAGAGCCCAGTGCCAGTTTCTGTTTTTTCCTTGTTTTTAAGTTTTACAGAAAAGGAATATCAAACGGAGTCCAAATGGAATAAAAACTTATGGTGATTTTTTATGGACCAGAAGAGACCCACGGGGCATCGGAGTTGGGCCAGAAGAGCCACGAGGCAGCCACAAGCCTAGGGGGCGCGCCCCCCTGGCTTGTCGTCGCCTCGTGGCCCCCTTTGACGTGAGACCGACGCCAAAAATTCTTATAAATACCCAAACCTCCGAAAAGAACCCTAGATCGGGAGTTCCGCCGCCGCAAACCTCTGTAGCCATGAAAAACCAATCGGGAGCCCGTTCCGGCACCCTGCCGGAAGGGGAAACCATCACCGGAGGCCATCTTCATCATCCCGGCGGTCTCCATGACGAGGAGGGAGTATTTCACCCTCGGGGCTGAGGGTATGTACCAGTAGCTATGTGTTTGATCTCTCTCTCTCGTGTTCTTGAGATGACACGATCTTGATGTACCGCGAGCTTTATTAATATAGATGAATCATATGGAGTTTTCCCTTCTCTATCTTCTCGTGATGAATTGAGTTTTCCCTTTGAAGTTTTCTTATCGGATTGAGTCTTTAAAGGATTTGAGAACACTTGATGTATGTCTTGCGATGGGATATCCGTGGTGACAATGGGATGTTCTATTGATCCACTTGATGTATGTTTTGGTGATCAACTTGCGGGTTCCGTGACTTTGGGAATCTATGCATAGGGGTTGGCACATGTTTTTGTCTTGACTCTCGGGTAGAAACTTTGGGGCACTCTTTGAAGTTCTTTGTGTTGGATTGAACATGATGAATCTGAAATTGTGTGATGCATATCGTATAATCAAGCCCATGGGTACTCGTGGTGACATTGGAGTATCTAGGTGGCATTAGGGTTTTGGTTGATGTGTATCTTAAGGTGTTATTTTAGTACGAACTCTAGGGCTGTTCGTGACACTTATAGGGATAGCTCATAAGATTGATCGGAAAAGATAACTTTGAGGTGGTTTCGTACCCTACAATAATTTCTTCGTTTGTTCTCCGCTATTTGTGACTTTGGAGTGAACTCTTTGTCGCACGTGAGGGATTTACATATGATTCAACTATGTCAGTATTGTTGAGAGAACTTGCACTAGTGAATGTATGAACCCTAGGCCTTGTTTTCAAGCATTGCAATACCGTTTTTGCTCACTTTAGTTACTTGCTACCTTGCTGTTTTTATATTTTTCAGATTACAAAAACTTATATCTACCATCCATATTGCACTTGTATCACCATCTCTTCGCCGAACTAGTGCACCTATACAATTTGCCATTCTATTGGGTGTGTTGGGGACACAAGAGATTTCTTGTATTTGATTGCAGGGTTGTTTGAGAGAGACCATCTTCATCCTACACCTCCCACGGATTGATAAACCTTAGGTCATCCACTTGAGGGAAAATTGCTATTGTCCTAGAAAACTCTGCGCTTGGAGGCCCAACAAAGTCTACAAGAATAAAGTTGCGTAGTAGACATCAAGCTCTTTTCTGGCGCCGTTGCCGGGGAGGTGAGTGCTTGAAGGTATATCTTTAGATCTTGCAATTGAATCTTTTAGTTTCTTGTTTTATCACTAGTTTAGTCTATAAAATAAAACTACAAAAAAAATGGAATTGAGGTTGCCTCATATACTTCATCTTTATAATGTCTTTCGTGAAAATGATGGAAAGGAAAATTGTGCCAAAGTGTTAGAAGAAGAAGTCAATAAAATGTTTGGCACTAAATCTTTGTATGATGAGCATGATTGCAATGTTGCTAGTATGAATTCTCTGAATATCCATGATGCTAATGATATGCAAAGCCACAAGCTTGGGGATGCTATGTTTGATGAAGATTATATTTTTAGTCCCCCAAGTTTTGATGAGCAAATTTATGATGATGATGGCATGCCTCCTATCTATGATTATTATGATGATGACATGTATGCTATAAAGAGTGATAGTAAAAATGAAACTTGTCATCAAGATTTCAATATTCAAAGTGGTTATGTCAAACAAGTATCTCATGATAGTTATATTGTTGAGTTTGCTCCCACTATTATGAACGAGAAGAAATATGCTTATGTGGAGAGTAATAAATTTTCTATGCTTGTGGATCATGAAAAGAATGCTTTATGTGATGGTTATATTATTGAATTCATTCATGATGCTACTAAAAATTATTATGAGGGAGGAACATATGCTTGTAGGAATTGCAATAATATCAAGTTTCCTCTCTATGTGTTCAAAGTTTTGAAGTTATGCTTGTTTTGCCTTCCTATGCTAGTTGGTTCTTGCTCCCATAAATTGTTTTCTCACAAAATCCCTATGCATAGGAAGTGGGTTAGGCTTAAATGTGCTAGTCATATGCTTCATGATGCTCTCTTGCATGTTTCAATTCTTATCTTTTATGTGAGCATCATTGAAATCATCATGCCTAGCTAAAACGCATTAAAGAAAAGTGCTTGTTGGGAGACAACCCAATATTTATACCTACTGTTTTTGTGTGTTCACATGATTAAGCTACTGTAGTAATCATGTTTTATAGCTTTTGTTTCAATAAATTGCCAAGTAAAGCCTTTGGGATGACTCACAAGATGAGTAGAACTGATGCTGAACCAAAACAGAAACTTTTGACTCCAGTACAGGAATTTTAATTTTCTTAATGGAGCGTTATAATGATCTGAAATTTTTACACAGTCTTCATATACAAATTATTCAGGTTGTCCTAATTTTTCAAAAAATTTAGAGACAGGGAAGTATGGTTATACTACAGATCTTCACAGACTGTTCTATTTTTGACAGATTCTGTTTTTTCATGCATAGTTTGCTTGTTTTAGTGTTCTCATAGCTTATATTTAGTGGTATAAATTATGGGAATGATATAATACAGTAGGTATCATGTGGGAACAATTATGAATCTTGTCTTGACAGTACCTAAGTGAATGATTTATCTTTATTACACTAACCCTTCTCACGAAGTTCCGTTAAGTTTTGTGTGATTGAAGTTTTCAAGTTTTGGGTGAGACACCGATATGAGGAGAATAAGGAGTGACAAAAACCTAAGCTTGGGGATTCCCAAGGCACCCCCAAGGTAATATTCAAGGAATACTCAAGCGTCTAAGCTTGGGGATGCCCCGGAAGGCATCCCCTCTTTCGTCTTCAACATTATCGGTATATCTTACTTAGAGCTATATTTTTATTCGTCACATGATATGTGCTTTGCTTGGATCGTCATTATATTTTGCTATTTTCTGTTAGGTGTTATTCATAATCTTGTTTTTCAATAAAAAGTTCCAAGAATTGTCTTAGGATGCTTGCATTGCATGTTTTGATGTGTGCTGTGTAAAAACAGAAACTTTTTCTGTAGTGTTTGAATTTTCATATTTTACTGGAACGTGGAAAGTTTCTGAAATTTTTACACAGAATTTTCATATAAATTATTTAGCATTTCATAAATTTTCATAATTTTTTGAGTTACATAAGTACACTGTTTTCATAAATTTCTACAGACTGTTCTGTTTGGACAGATTGCTGTCATAGTTTTGTTATCTACTTATCCTATAGTATCCATAGCCTATATTGGTAGATATAAATTGTGGAAATGATAGTACAAAGTAGATGATGTTTGAAATTATTATGCAACTTGTCTTGGCAGTACATAAAGAGTTGATTTATTATTATGTGTACTAACCTATCTCACGAGTTCTTTTCGAGTTTTGTGTGGATGAAGTTTTTGAGAATAGGTGAAACCATGATATGAGAGGATTGAACGAGATACAAAAGCTCAAGCTTGGGGATGCCCAAGGCAACCCAAGTAAATATTTCAAGAAGTCTCAAGCATCTAAGCTTGGGGATGCTATGCATCCCACCTCTCGTCATCAACAATTATCGGTTAGCCTATGTTGAGCCCAAATTTTTATTCGTTCACATGATGCATAGTAGACATCAAGCTCTTTTCTGGCGCCGTTGCCGGGGAGGTGAGTGCTTGAAGGTATATCTTTAGATCTTGCAATTGAATCTTTTAGTTTCTTGTTTTATCACTAGTTTAGTCTATAAAATAAAACTACAAAAAAATGGAATTGAGGTTGCCTCGTATACTTCATCTTTATAATGTCTTTCGTGAAAATGATGGAAAGGAAAATTGTGCCAAAGTGTTAGAAGAAGAAGTCAATAAAATGTTTGGCACTAAATCTTTGTATGATGAGCATGATTGCAATGTTGTTAGTATGAATTCCTTGAATATTCATGATACTAATGATATGCAAAGCTACAAGCTTGGGGATGCTATGTTTGATGAAGATGATATGTTTAGTCCCCCAAGTTTTGATGAGCAAATTTATTATGATGAAAGCATGCCTCTTATTTATGATGATTATTGTGATGACATGTATGCTATAAAGAATAATGATAACCATGAAACTTTTCATCATGATTTTAATTTTCAATTGGATTATGCTTCACATGATAGTTATTTTGTTGAGTTTGCTCCAGTACAGGAATATTCATTTTTACACAGTCTTGATATAAAGAAACTTTTGACTCCAGTACAGGAATATTAATTTTTTACTGGAGCGTGATAATGATCTGAAATTTTTACACAGTCTTGATATACAAATTCTTCAGGTTGTCCTAATTTTTCAGAATTTTTAGAGACAGGGAAGTATGGTTACGCTACAGATCTTAACAGACTGTTTTGTTTTTGCCAGATTCTGTTTTGCATGCATAGTTTGCTTGTTTTAGTGTTTCCATAGCTAATATTTAGTGGTATAAATTATGGGAATGGTATAATACAGTAGGTATCATGTGGGAACAATTATGAATCTTGTCTTGACAGTACCTAAGTGAATGATTTATCTTTATTACACTAACCCTTCTCACGAAGTTCCGTTAAGTTTTGTGTGATTGAAGTTTTCAAGTTTTGGGTGAGACACCGTTATGAGGAGAATAAGGAGTGACAAGAACCTAAGCTTGGGGATGCCCAAGGCACACCCAAGGTAATATTCAAGGAAGACTCAAGCGTCTAAGCTTGGGGATGCCCCGGAAGGCATCCCCTCTTTCATCTTCAACACTATCGGTATATCTTACTTGGAGCTATATTTTTATTCGTCACATAATATGAGTTTTGCTTGGAGCATCATTTTATTTTCTTGTTCTCTGTTAGGTGTCATTTATAATCTTGTTTTTCAATAAAAAGTTCCATGAATTGCCTTAGGATGCTTGCATTGCATGTTTGATGTGTGCTGTGTAAAAAACAGAAACTTTTGCTGTAGTGTTTGAATTTTCATATTTTACTGGAACGTGGAAAGTTTCTGAAATTTTTACACAGTATTGTAATATAAAGTAGTTAGCATGTCCTAAAGTTTCATAATTTTTGGAGTTACATAAGTACACTGTTTTGATAAATTTCTACAGACTGTTCTGTTTGGACAGATTGCTGTCACAGTTTCGTTATCTACTTATCCTATAGTTTCCATAGCCTATATTGGTAGATATAAATTGTGGAGATGATAGTAAACAGTAGATTATGTTTGAAAATTATTGTGAAACTTGTCTTTGCAGTACATAAAGAGTTGATTTATTATTATGTGTACTAACCTATCTCACGAGTTCTTTTCGAGTTTTGTGTGGATGAAGTTTTTGAGAATAGGTGAAACCATGATATGAGAGGATTGAACGAGATACAAAAGCCCAAGCTTGGGGATGCCCAAGGCACCCCAAGTAAATATTTCAAGAAGTCTCAAGCATCTAAGCTTGGGGATGCTACGCATCCCACCTCTCTTCATCAACAATTATCGGTTAGCCTATGTTGAGCCTAAATTTTTATTCGTTCACATGATGCGTGCTATTCTTGGAGTGCTATTTTTCTTTCATTGCTGTTGAATAAAGTACTTAAGATCTGAAATTCTTAGATGAGAGAGTCTTCACATAGTTATTTAAATTTTTGACTACTCATTGATCTTCACTTATATCTTTTTGGAGTAGTTTGTCAATTTGCTCTTGTACTTCACTTATATCTTTTTAGAGCACGGCGGTGGTTTTATTTTATAGAAATTGTTGGACTCTCATGATTCACTTATATTATTTTGAGAGTCTCTAAACAGCATGGTAATTTTCTTAGGTTATGAATTTAGTCCTAATATGATGGGCATCCAAGAGAGATATAATGAAAATTTCATATAAAGTGCATTGAATACTATGAGAAGTTTGATTCCTTATGATTGTTTTGAGATATAAAGATTGTGATATTAGAGACATGCTAGTGAGTAATTGTGTATTGGTAGAAATACTTGTGTTAAAGTTTGTGATTCCCGTAGCATGCACGTATGGTGAACCGTTATGTGACGAAGTCGGAGCATGATTTATTTATTGAATGTCTTCCTTTGTGTGGAGGTCGGGATCGCGCGATGGTTAACTCCTACCAACCCTTCCCCTAGGAGCATGCATGTAGTACTTTGTTTTGATGACTAATAGACTTTTGCAATAAGTATGTGAGTTCTTTATGACTAATGTTGAGTCCATGGATTATACGCACTCTCACCCTTCCACCTTTGCTAGCCTCTCTAGTACCGCGCAACTTTTGCCGGTGCATTAAACCCACCATATACCTTCCTCAAAACAGACACCATACCTACCTATTATGGCATTTCCATAGCCATTCCGAGATGTATTTCCATGCAACTTCCACCATTCCGTTTATGACACGCATCATCATTGTCATATTGCTTTGCATGATCATGTAGTTGACATCGTATTTGTGGTAAAGCCACCGTTCATATTTTTTATACATGTCACTCTTGAGTCATTGCACATCCCGGTACACCGCCGGAGGCATTCATATAGAGTCATATTTTGTTCTAAGTATCGAGTTGTAATTCTTGAGTTGTAAGTAAATAAAAGTGTGATGATCATCATTATAGAGCATTGTCCCATGTGAGGAAAGGATGATGGAAACTATGATTCCCGCACAAGTCGGGATGAGTCTCTGGACTTTATAAAAAAAAGAGGCCAAAGATGCCCACCAAAAAAAATGAGAGAAAAGAGAGAAGGGGCAATGCTACTATCCTTTTTCCACACTTGTGCTTCAAAGTAGCACCATGATCTTCATGATAGAGAGTCTACCATATTGACACTTTCATATACTAGTGGGAATTTTTCATTATAGAACTTGGCTTGTATATTCCAATGATGGGCTTCCTCAAATTGCCCTAGGTCTTCGTGAGCAAGCGAGTTGGATGCACACCCACTTAGCTTCTTTTTGAGCTTTCATACACTTATAGCTCTAGTGCATCCGTTGCATGGCAATCCCTACTCACTCACATTGATATCTATTGATGGGAATCTCCATAGCCCTTTGATACACCTAGTTGGTGTGAGATTATCTCCTTCTTTTTTGTCTTCTCCACAACCACCATATTCTATTCCACCTATAGTGCTATGTCCATGGCTCATGCTCATGTATTGCGTGAGAGTTGAAAAAGTTTGAGAACACTAAAGTATGAAACAATTACTTGGTTAAAACCGGGGTTGTGCATGATTTAATACTTTGTGTGATGAAGATGGAGCATAGCCAGACTATATGATTTTGTAGGGATAACTTTCTTTGGCCATGTTATTTTGAGAAGACATGATTGCTTTATTAGTATGCTTGAAGTATTATTGTTTTTATGTCAACATTAAACTTTTGTTTTGAATCTTATGGATCTGAATATTCATGCCACAATAAATAAAATTACATGGATGAATATGTTAGGTAGCATTCCACATCAAAAATTCGGTTTTTATCATTTACCTACTCAAGGACGAGCAGGAATTAAGCTTGGGGATGCTTGATACGTGTCCAACGTATCTATAATTTTTGATTGTTCCATGCTATTATATTATCGGTTTTGGATATTTTATATGCATTAATATGTTATTTTACACTATTTTTTGGGACTAACCTATTAACCTAGAGCCCAGTGCCAGTTTCTGGTTTTTCCTTGTTTTTAAGTTTTACAGAAAAGGAATATCAAACGGAGTCCAAACGGAATAAAAACTTACGGTGATTTTTTATGGACCAGAAGAGACCCACGGGGCATCGGAGTTGGGCCAGAAGAGCCACGAGGCAGCCACAAGCCTAGGGGGCGCCCCCCTAGGGCGCGCCCCCTAGCTTGTTGTCGTCTCGTGGCCCCTCTTCACGTGAGACCGACGCCAAAAATTCTTATAAATACCCAAACCTCCGAAAAGAAACCTAGATTGGGAGTTTCGCCGCCGTAAGCCTCTGTAGCCAAGAAAAACCAATCGGGAGCCCGTTCCGGCACCCTTCCGAAGGGGGAAACCATCACCGGAGGCCATCTTCATCATCCCGGCGGTCTCCATGACGAGGAGGGAGTAGTTCACCCTCGGGGCTGAGGGTATGTACCAGTAGCTATGTGTTTGATCTCTCTCTCTCGTGTTCTTGAGATGACACGATCTTGATGTACCGCGAGCTTTATTAATATAGATGAATCATATGGAGTTTTCCCTTCTCTATCTTCTTGTGATGAATTGAGTTTTCCCTTTGAAGTTTTCTTATCGGATTGAATCTTTAAGGATTTGAGAACACTTGATGTATGTCTTGCGATGGGATATCCGTGGTGACAATGGGATGTTCTATTGATCCACTTGATGTATGTTTTGGTGATCAACTTGCGGGTTTCGTGACCTTGGGAATCTATGCATAGGGGTTGGCACATGTTTTCGTCTTGACTCTCCGGTAGAAACTTTGGGGCACTCTTTGAAGTTCTTTGTGTTGGATTGAACATGATGAATCTGAAATTGTGTGATGCATATCGTATAATCAAGCCCATGGGTACTCGTGGTGACATTGGAGTATCTAGGTGACATTAGGGTTTTGGTTGATGTGTATCTTAAGGTGTTATTTTAGTACAAACTCTAGGGCTGTTCGTGACACTTATAGGGATAGCTCATAAGATTGATCGGAAAAGATAAATTTGAGGTGGTTTCGTACCCTACAATAATTTCTTCGTTTGTTCTCCGCTATTTGTGACTTTGGAGTGAACTCTTTGTCGCACGTGAGGGATTTACATATGATTCAACTATGTCAGTATTGTTGAGAGAACTTGCACTAGTGAAAGTATGAACCCTAGGCCTTGTTTTCAAGCATTGCAATACCGTTTTTGCTCACTTTAGTTACTTGCTACCTTGCTATTTTTATATTTTCAGATTACAAAAATTATATCTACCATCCATATTGCACTTGTATCACCATCTCTTCGCCGAACTAGTGCACCTATACAATTTGCCATTGTATTGGGTGTGTTGGGGACACAAGAGATTTCTTGTATTTGATTGCAGGGTTGTTTGAGAGAGACCATCTTCATCCTACACCTCCCACGGATTGATAAATCTTAGGTCATCCACTTGAGGGAAAATTGCTACTGTCCTACAAAACTCTGCGCTTGGAGGCCCAACAAAGTCTACAAGAATAAAGTTGCGTAGTAGACATCATGAAGCCATCGCTACGGCGGTTAACTCGACGGGGTTGATCGGGACGAAAGACACAGGTTTACCCAGGTTCAGCCCTCTCAAAGGAGGTAATAGCCTACGTCCTACTTTGAGTTGTATTGATTGGATATCGATTACAAGGGAGCGGATTCGCTTGACCTAGTACTCGATCAAAGGTTTCGTGGTCTAAGCCGCCCAGGGAACCCGCCTTTATATACACAGGTCGAGGCCCTAGGCTTACAAGGCTTCGGGTCGGGTTACATCTAGTAACCGACCTTATCTCTAACCATCCTTGCCTTGTCCGGCAAACCATCCCCCGGCGGCTTATGCCTCCGGGTCACACGTAGCCTTCCGGCTCCGGGCCTCTTCCAGGCCCATCTGGCAAGTCACTCCCAGGCCTTGTCCTGACCTTTCAGCCTGCCCAGGCCTTACTGCTAAGCCGCCAACCTCATGACCCGGCCCCTCCTGGGCGGGTCTCACCACGGGGTTATATCCCCAACATTAGGCCCCAGATTGATTTGAACCGGTTCATGTCAATCTTCAAGTCTTCTAGTTAGCGAGTCTTGCATTCTTCGTAAGCATCTGACTTGCAATAAATCTTCATGACCCGCCATGTGAAAATGGGTGACGTCATCTCTGACAAATCCAAAAAATCCAAATGACATCACAACGGATCTTTTCATTAACTAGTCAACCCGAGAATCGAGGCATTTCCTTGGTCAATCATCATTTTGTCTCCTCGATTCCTGCTCGAGACTATTGCTGTTCCATCCCTCTCATAAATAGGCGCGTGGGGTCCTTATCCTTTTCACTTTCCCCCGTCGCTGCCTCTGTCTTCTTCTTCCTCCAGACGCTCGCGCAGCCGAAGCTCCTCCGCGCCATCTAGACCTCGCCGTCATCCTCGACCAGGGCCGCTGCATCAACCTGATTGCGTCCAGAGTTCACTGGCGTGTGCCCGCATCTCCTGAGCCTCTCAGGTTCTGTCTTCTTCCCCCTCTGAATCTACATTAGTTCATCGGGTTTTCTTCGGGTCCGCCGCCGTTCATCGGTGTTCTTCCCATAAATGAGGAAAAGAAATACTTTTATGCTTCCATCCGCTAACAAGGACCCGCGGCGCTCCGCTGGATGCGTTTTCCATGCTTATCGTAAATCTTCCCTTCACGGGAACTCATATATGAACTGTCTGTTCTTCGCTGTCATTTTAGGTTTAGGAAATATTTTCCTTTTACCTTCGCTCGCAGATCTTATAACGGCAGCCGTAGTTGTCGGAATCTGTTTGTCCATACTTAGCAATTTTTTCAACATTTGATAGCGAACATGACCCGCCATCATGCTGCCGGCTCTCCTCATAACGTCGCAATGTGCCTCATTATTATAATGAACGGTGGCTCACAACTTAATAATGACCCACCAAGTACCATCACCATTTTAGAGTCATAGCTGTTTTCGTCATGCCGCGTTTTTAACCCGCCACATAACCATGCTCTTCCATAGTCTTTTAAACCAACGCCATGGCTAAAGCCCCTGCCTCCTGCGACTGGGTAGGATCTGGGGTTACCGAGGAAATGCTCAACGACTTTGTAGTCATGGGAGCTTTGCCTGCTCAAGGTGTTATCCATTGGCGGGTTCCCGGCAACGAAGTCACTCCCAAGCCCCAGGATGGGGAAGTTGTTGTCTTCACGGATCATCTTCTCCGTGGCTTCTCTCCGCCTGGCTCAAAATTCTCCCGGGACGCCCTGCACTTCTACAATCTGCACCCTCAAGACATTGGCCCCAATTCTGTAACCAATTTGTGCCAGTTCCAAATTCTCTATGAGGCCTATCTGCAAGAAGAGCCGTCTGTTGACCTCTTTAGGGATTATTTCTATATCAACCGCCAAACAGAGATGGCGGATGGACTGAGCCTTGAACTTGGAGGTGTTTCCATTCAGAGACGGAGGGATGTAACCTTTCCGTCGGCAATTCTGCCTAGTCATCCCAAGAACTGGAATAAGACCTGGTTCTACTGCAAAGATACCTTCCCAGAAGGAGAGAATCCACTGCCGGGTTATCGTCCTTACCGGCTCAGCACCGACACCAAGCTCCCAGACCGGATGTCTACTGCAAAGCGCGCCCAGTACGGTCCAACTTTTTCAAAGATAAGGGCCTTGTTAGCTGATACGTCTCCAACGTATCTATAATTTATGAAGTATTCATGCCATGTTTACAATAATTTTATATGATTTTGGTATGATTTTATTAGAACTAACCCGGACTGACGCTGTTTTCAGCAGAACTACCATGGTGTCGTTTTTTGTGCAGAAATAAAAGTTCTCGGAATGGGCTGAAAATTTACGGAGAATATTTTTGGAAAATATAAAAAATACTGGATCAAAAAGATACCGTAGAGGAGTCCCGAGGCAGTCACAAGCCTAGGGGACACCCCCCTAGGGCGCGCCCCCCTGGCTTGTGGGCCCCTCGGGAACCCCCTTGACGTGAGACCGACGCCAAAAATTCCTATAAATACCAAAACCCCCAGAAAGAAACCTAGGTCGGGAGTTCCGCCGCCGCAAGACTCTGTAGCCACGAAAAACCAATCGGGAGCCCGTTCCGGCACCCTGTCGGAGGGGGAAACCATCACCGGAGGCCATCTTCATCATCCCGGCGGTCTCCATGACGAGGAGGGAGTAGTTCACCCTCGGGGCTGAGGGTATGTACCAGTAGCTATGTGTTTGATCTCCCTCTCTCGTGTTCTTGAGATGCCACGATCTTGATGTACCGCGAGCTTTATTAATATAGATGAATCATATGGAGTTTTCCCCTCTCTATCTTCTTGTGATGAATTGAGTTTTCCCTTTGAAGTTTTCTTATCGGATTGAGTCTTTAAAGATTTGAGAACACTTGATGTATGTCTTGCGATGGGATATCCGTGGTGACAATGGGATGTTCTATTGATCCACTTGATGTATGTTTTGGTGATCAACTTGCGGGTTCCGTGACCTTGGGAATCTATGCATAGGGGTTGGCACACGTTTTCGTCTTGACTCTCCGGTAGACACTTTGGGGCACTCTTTGAAGTTCTTTGTGTTGGATTGAACATGATGAATCTGAAATTGTGTGATGCATATCGTATAATCAAGCCCATGGGTACTCATGGTGACATTGGAGTATCTAGGTGACATTAGGGTTTTGGTTGATGTGTATCTTAAGGTGTTATTTTAGTACGAACTCTAGGGCTGTTCGTGACACTTATAGGGATAGCTCATAAGATTGATCGAAAAAGATAACTTTGAGGTGGTTTCGTACCCTACAATAATTTCTTCGTTTGTTCTCCGCTATTTGTGACTTTGGAGTGAACTCTTTGTCGCACGTGAGGGATTTACATATGATTCAACTATGTCAGTATTGTTGAGAGAACTTGCACTAGTGAAAGTATGAACCCTAGGCCTTGTTTTCAAGCATTGCAATACCGTTTGTGCTCACTTTTGTTACTTTCTACCTTGTTGTTTTTATATTTTCAGATTACAAAACCTATATCTACCATCCATATTACACTTGTATCACCATCTCTTCGCCGAACTAGTGCACCTATACAATTTACCATTGTATTGGGTGTGTTGGGGACACAAGAGACTCTTTGTTATTTGGTTGCAGGGTTGTTTGAGAGAGACCATCTTCATCCTACGCCTCCCACGGATTGATAAACCTTAGGTCATCCACTTGAGGGAAATTTGCTACTGTCCTACAAAACTCTGCGCTTGGAGGCCCAACACGAGTCTACAAGAAGAAGGTTGCGTAGTAGACATCAAGCTCTTTTCTGGCGCCGTTGCCGGGGAGGTGACTGCTTGAAGGTATATCTTTAGATCTTGCAATTGAATCTTTTAGTTTCTTGTTTTATCACTAGTTTAGTCTATAAAATAAAACTACAAAAAAATGGAATTGAGGTTGCCTCGTATACTTCATCTTTATAATGTCTTTCGTGAAAATGATGGAAAGGAAAATTGTGCCAAAGTGTTAGAAGAAGAAGTCAATAAAATGTTTGGCACTAAATCTTTGTATGATGAGCATGATTGCAATGTTGTTAGTATGAATTCCTTGAATATTCATGATACCTATGATATGCAAAGCTACAAGCTTGGGGATGCTATGTTTGATGAAGATGATATGTTTAGTCCCCCAAGTTTTGATGAGCAAATTTATTATGATGACAGCATGCCTCCTATTTATGATGATTATTGTGATGACATGTATGCTATAAAGAATAATGATAACCATGAAACTTGTCATCATGATTTTAATTTTCAATTGGATTATGCTTCACATGATACTTATTTTGTTGAGTTTGCTCCAGTACAGGAATATTCATTTTTACACAGTCTTGATATAAAGAAACTTTTGACTCCAGTACAGGAATATTAATTTTTTACTGGAGAGTGATAATGATCTGAAATTTTTACACAGTCTTGATATACAAATTCTTCAGGTTGTCCTAATTTTTCAGAATTTTTAGAGACAGGGAAGTATGGTTACGCTACAGATCTTAACAGACTGTTTTGTTTTTGCCAGATTCTGTTTTGCATGCATAGTTTGCTTGTTTTAGTGTTTCCATAGCTAATATTTAGTGGTATAAATTATGGGAATGGTATAATACAGTAGGTATCATGTGGGAACAATTATGAATCTTGTCTTGACAGTACCTAAGTGAATGATTTATCTTTATTACACTAACCCTTCTCACGAAGTTCCGTTAAGTTTTGTGTGATTGAAGTTTTCAAGTTTTGGGTGAGACACCGTTATGAGGAGAATAAGGAGTGAAAAGAACCTAAGCTTGGGGATGCCCAAGGCACACCCAAGGTAATATTCAAGGAATACTCAAGCGTCTAAGCTTGGGGATGCCCCGGAAGGCATCCCCTCTTTCATCTTCAACACTATCGGTATATCTTACTTGGAGCTATATTTTTATTCGTCACATAATATGAGTTTTGCTTGGAGCGTCATTTTATTTTCTTGTTCTCTGTTAGGTGTCATTTATAATCTTGTTTTTCAATAAAAAGTTCCATGAATTGCCTTAGGATGCTTGCATTGCATGTTTGATGTGTGCTGTGTAAAAAACAGAAACTTTTGCTGTAGTGTTTGAATTTTCATATTTTACTGGAACGTGGAAAGTTTCTGAAATTTTTACACAGTATTGTCATATAAAGTAGTTAGCATGTCCTAAAGTTTCATAATTTTTTGAGTTACAGAAGTACACTGTTTTGATAAATTTCTACAGACTGTTCTGTTTGGACAGATTGCTGTCACAGTTTCGTTATCTACTTATCCTATAGTTTCCATAGCCTATATTGGTAGATATAAATTGTGGAGATGATAGTAAACAGTAGATGATGTTTGAAAATTATTGTGAAACTTGTCTTTGCAGTACATAAAGAGTTGATTTATTATTATGTGTACTAACCTATCTCACGAGTTCTTTTCGAGTTTTGTGTGGATGAAGTTTTTGAGAATAGGTGAAACCATGATATGAGAGGATTGAACTAGATACAAAAGCCCAAGCTTGGGGATGCCCAAGGCACCCCAAGTAAATATTTCAAGAAGTCTCAAGCATCTAAGCTTGGGGTTGCTACGCATCCCACCTCTCTTCATCAACAATTATCGGTTAGCCTATGTTGAGCCTAAATTTTTATTCGTTCACATGATGCGTGCTATCCTTGGAATGTCATTTTATTTTTTTTTGCTGTTTGAATAAAGTACTTAAGATCTGGAATTCTTAGATGAGAGAGTCTTCACATAGTTATTTAATTGTTGACTACGCATTGATCTTCACTTATATCTTTTTGGAGTAGTTTGTCATTCACTCTCGTGCTTCACTTATATCCTATGAGTAAATGGTTGAATGAATTGAATTTCATAAATCTGAAATTAAATATGGTTCATATACTTATCCCATGGGGAGTAATGACTTCACACATAATAAGTATAGGTGGTAAAATTTATTGAAATTTAGCAAACACCGCATTGGTCACTTGAACAATTCATGAAAGAATATTGAAGGAAGAGAGATTCCACATATAAATATACTATCTTGGACATCTTCTATGATTGTGAGCTCATTAATTATTTTCAAACTCGAGCAAATTAGTTAAAATTGGACAAGGAAGACAACTTAATGAGTTATGTTTGGGTATATTTGTATAGAAGTTTTATTGTTATGGATCCTCCAACATGTGGTGCTTGCTTCCACCTCATACTAGCCAAAACTTCCGCACCAAGTAGAAATACTACTTGTGCATCCAAACACCCTTAAACCAGTTTTGCCATGAGAGTGCACTATACCTACCCATGGATTGAGTAAGATCCTTCAAGTAAGTTGTCATCGGTGCAAAAAGCAATAAAAATTGCTCCTAAATATGTATGATCTTTTATTGTAAGGGAAAATAAGCGTTGTACGAACTT
Source organism: Elymus sibiricus (assembly GCA_039707655.1). Taxonomy (NCBI): domain Eukaryota; kingdom Viridiplantae; phylum Streptophyta; class Magnoliopsida; order Poales; family Poaceae; genus Elymus; species Elymus sibiricus. The sequence continues at coordinate 445,246,602 of CM077669.1, forward strand.
GTGATGGTAAAGAAATAAAAGCGACGGACTGCATAGGGGTTGGCACACGTTTTCGTCTTGACTCTCCTGTAGAAACTTTGGGGCACTCTTTGAAGTTCTTTGTGTTGGATTGAACATGATGAATATGAAATTGTGTGATGCATATCATATAATCAAGCCCATGGGTACTCGTGGTGACATTGGAGTATCTAGGTGACATTAGGGTTTTGGTTGATGTGTATCTTAAGGTGTTATTTTAGTACGAACTCTAGGGCTGTTCGTGACACTTATAGGGATAGCTCATAAGATTGATCGAAAAAGATAACTTTGAGGTGGTTTCGTACCCTACAATAATTTCTTCGTTTGTTCTCCGCTATTTGTGACTTTGGAGTGAACTCTTTGTCGCACGTGAGGGATTTACATATGATTCAACTATGTCATTATTGTTGAGAGAACTTGCACTAGTGAAAGTATGAACCCTAGGCCTTGTTTTCAAGCATTGTAATACCGTTTGTGCTCACTTTTGTTACTTGCTACCTTGCTGTGTTTATATTTTCAGATTACAAAACCTATATCTACCATCCATATTACACTTGTATCACCATCTCTTCGCCGAACTAGTGCACCTATACAATTTACCATTGTATTGGGTGTGTTGGGGACACAAGAGACTCTTTGTTATTTGGTTGCAGGGTTGTTTGAGAGAGACCATCTTCATCCTACGCCTCCCACGGATTGATAAACCTTAGGTCATCCACTTTAGGGAAATTTGCTACTGTCCTACAAAATCTGCGCTTGGAGGCCCAACATGAGTCTACAAGAAGAAGGTTGCATATTAGACATCATTAGCCAACGGGTTAACTGGCGTTGATCTGACCCGCTGCTGGGTCTCTTGGAGAATTATGCCACTGAGCCGCCGCAATGCCTTAATGTGCCAATACACTGGTGCAGTGGATGACCCTCAGCGCTTCAACCAGACCCCCTTGACAGACCAGGATCTGAATGCAATCCTTAAATCCTTGCTAGGTGAGCCGGAAGAAGCTTGCAACAAGACGGGGTTAAGCCCTTTTTATGCTCTTAACCCGGCTCCAGAGGTGAACCTTTTCATCCTAATCCTCACTCTTTCTTTAGATGCTGCATTTCGTATGCCCTATTTAATCTTTCTGCCAATGCATATACTATATGCAGGTCGGCTCTTCTTTCTGGAACAAGAAACTAACCACTATCTCCAAAAAGAAGAAAAGCAAGGCAACCAAAGCCCGAGCTCCGGCTCGTAAGAAGAAGCAAACAACTGAGGAGCTGTTTGGGCTGGATGACTCAGAGGTAGAACTTGATTCCCTTGGCCTTCTTTTCATGCAACTTATTGACACTGACTCCTCTCAGGCTGACGCGGAGGCAAGCGAGGCCGGAGCTGCAGAGGTAACTATCATCTCCTCGGACTCAGAACCTCTGCCAACAGAGAGAATCCGGCGGGTCATCCGAAAAGTAAAATTTTCACATCCTCTTGCTCACTTGGACCCCGACTTTCTTTTGAAGAAGCAACAACATGACGCTAGGCGTCAGACCCGGAGCGGCGGCTTTGAAGACCTGGTGGCCGGCTTACCTGACACTCCGGCTCGTCGGAAACGGTGCAATGAGGTATTTCATAACTTATACTTGTACTTTTGCAAATTAGTCCCGCGTTGTCACTTGCTCATACTTCTTAATTTAACTATGCCAGGAATCACCTCCTTCATCTGGCGACTCAATCGCCTCCAAACTGCCTCCCCTTGTTATTAACCCGGGGTAAACTTCTTTGCATCTTCGTTCTGCTTATTGCTATTCTGTTCTTGCATAACTGATAATGGAAACTTTGTTTGCAGGGCCCAGGCTAAAAAAAGGAAACTGAGCGGGTCATCTCCCCGTCCGGATGTCTCAGAGCCGGTGGACCCGGGACTTGGAACTTCTGAAACTCCAGTGGACACCTCCAGGGCTGACCAAGGCACCCATGAAGAAACTCCTCAGCCTACAGAGCTGGCGGATGTTGATATTATAATTCCTGAGGCCCATCTGGAGACGGATCCTAAGCCGCCCAGCCCCCTGCCGACAACTCAAAACGTGACGGCTCAAGAAGAAGAAGTCACTATCACCAGCTCAGCCTACACCGCTCCAGCTCCTTCCAACGTGCTAACCAAGCACATCAGCAAGCATGAGGTGCCTTCACCTGAGAAGGAGAAGGCCAAACATGATCTGCCCAACTTGGAGAAGTTGACTGCTGATGAGTTGCATTCGGGTTATCCGAGTCGCCTTGCCGCGAGCCGGGACATGGAGGCCAAACTAGTTGATATGATGAAGAGGAAATATGAGGTACTACACTTTCTATTCTCTGTGTACCCTTATGTAGCCCCCAAGGGCCGGCTTATATTCTCGAAGATAAGCCGGGTCTTCAGTAATAGGTAGATTGTGATAGACCAACGTGTAGCCCCCAAGGGCCGTCTTATTATGCCAATAATGAGCCGGTACTTATTGTCTTGATAATTGCAAAAATGCCAAGTGTAGCCCCCAAGGGCCGGGTCATTATGCCAATAATGAGCCGGAACTTTGTAGATCTGATCTTAGACTTGTAGAGCAATGTGTAGCCCCCAAGGGCCGGGTTATCTTGATGAAGATGATCCGAGTCTTATTTGTATTTGGATAAACTTGAAAAAACTGATGCACATTAGCCCCTAAGTGTCAAGTATATTGCTTGCAATCTGCTTGAGACTTGTAACAACCCTCTGTAGTACCTCCAAGCACTATTATAAGCCGGCCTGGCAGCTTAAAATTGATAATCTTGTTGTTTGACAATTTGTAATGTGTAGGAATCTTTACACGCATCCGAGTCTAGCTTGACTGACCTCGGGAAAAGCCTAGCACTGCATCAAGACGCCCGGGCTGAAGCTGACACCAAGTGGCGGCTCTCTGCGGCGGAATTGGAAAATATCAAGACTGAGCTTGAAGCGTATAAAAAATCTGCTGAAGCCAGCCAAGCCGCCCTGACCAAACGTGCAGAAGATGCTGAAGGCTGTCTTAAACCTGCTATTGAAGAGCTGACCAGCCTGAAGCGCCATATAAGCCGGATGACCGAAGCCGTTTTTTGGTAAGCCTTACTGACTGTATTATGACCATGCTTCAAATACTCTTATAAAGACTCGCACGGCGACTCACAAACTTGATCTGTTTTGCAGGCAAACAAACTCGCCAGCTTCCAGATGATAGCTTGTTGAAGCTGAAGGCTTTATATGCCTTCACCGAACAGCTGTACGCTGGAAGCCTCTTCACCATCAGGGCTGTGTTTAGTGATAAAGGGGTTCCCAAGCTGATCAAGGATGTGCTGAAATGCCTCTCCACTGTCCCGAAGCACTTTGAAGAGATGAAGAGATCAGCCGCCCGCAGGGGTGCAATTTCTGCTTTAAGCCGGGCTTTGGCATATGCGCCGGAGCTCAACCCGGAGGAGATGACAGGAGGCTTCCCGCAGCTGAAGGCTGACGGGTCAGAATTTACCCAAGACGACTACGCCCGTTGCTTCAGGGCATCTTGAGTGTTGGCCAGCCAGTTAGCCACAGAAGCTGATTTGAAGACATACCAGGCGGCTTACGACGACAACAACACTCGAGTTCGGGCGCCCACATTCGAGCCAAAAGATCTGATTCCTCAACGGCGTAAGCACATCTTTGCCCCTGATGTTGACCCGTCTCCAATCTTGGATGATGAAGCTGAATTTGAAGCTTTACTCAACTGCAACTGGGATGTGGACAACCTTCAGATTCAGGAAAGCGAAGACCCGGCGCGGGATGACCCGTCGACGAGCTAGGCGAAGAGCCGGTCTTCAAGGATGTTAACCCGGGTGCAGCTGAGCCGCCGTGTTATTACTTGTGTGAAAAACTTGAGCCCCACATTTTTGGGTCCTCTGAGGCCTTGTAATAGCGGTAGGAAAAACTTGATTGCCAGTACTGTGCCTTCACGCACTTTTTGAACCTCTCCAACTCATAGGCCGGCGGGTCAAAATTTCTTCAGTATGAATATCTTGACATGACTAAATGCCTCAGTATGAATTCATCGATTCCCACTGGCGGGTTATACTCCATGAGCAATGCTAAGCAGGAATTACCCAGAAACTTAGAATCTTATCATGAAAGACGCCTGCAAAAACAAACAGTAGAATATATACTTGTATATCTCCTGCTTTTGTAAGCCGGCTTTAAAGGCACATCAAGAAGAGATAACTCTTATTTTTTGTTTTGTAAGAAAAAAATGTTTTGCTTCAAAGAAGCTAGGCATAAAAACCTGAAACCCCGTAAGCCGGCTCTCACGTGACATAAATCCGTCGTTTAAACCTTAACAAGTTCAGGGTCTTTAAAAAGATTGACTGTGCTAAGAGTACGAACGGGCCACATAGCGGAGAGACTACAACAAACAAGGCGAGTTTATCCTAGCTCACTGTAAGCCGGCTCTCTCGTGACAAAAGCCGCCGTTTTAACTCTGAACAGTTCAGGGTCTTAAAAAGATTGACTGACAGGCGTACGGCGGGTCACATGGTGGAGTAGCAAGTTGCAAACAGGCAGGTTTAACTAGAATATGGCATATAAAGCCGGTCAAGAGGGTATGAAAGCTAAACCCAGTGGGTTGGAAGCCCCCAAGTGACCTTATGAAGAACCAACTCTTTGCACGAAACTTGGTGCAGGAAAACGGCAGAAGCCCCGAATTATGGGGATGCCGGCTTTATTATGTTATAAAAAGTGATATATACAATGACAGAAGTATGTACATCGATGAGAGCCAGTGGCTCAAGTGTAGTAAGGCCGAAGATGAGCAATGTTCCACGGCCTGGCAGTTTCCTCCCCAGAGGTGCGTGACTTGTCGCCCTCCCGTATATCAATAAGATAATAGGAACCATTGTTGAGATTCCTGCTGATCACAAAAGGTCCTTCCCAGGGAGGTGACAATTTATGCATATCTGTCTGGTCTTGAATCAGCCGGAGCACTAAGTCGCCTTCTTGGAACATCCGGGTCTTGACTCTGCGGCTATGATAGCGACACAGATCTTGCTGGTAAATCGCTGACCGTGCTGCCGCAAGATCCCGTTCTTCGTCTAAGGCATCCAAAGCATCCTGACGCGCCGTCTCATTATCAGTTTCAACGTAAGCCGTCACCCTGGGCGAGTCATGATGGATATCACTGGGGAGAACAGCTTCTGCGCCATAAACCATGAAGAAAGGCGTGTAGCCAGTTGACCTGTTGGGGGTGGTTCTTATGCTCCAAAGAACTGAAGGTAATTCCTCCACCCAGCAACCCGGCATTCGCTCCAAAGGAACCATAAGCCGGGCTTTTATCCCTCTCAAAATTTCCTGGTTAGCACGCTCTGCCTGGTCATTAGAGTGTGGGTGAGACACGGAGGAAACATCAAGGCGGATGTGCTCGCCGTCAAAAAACTCTTTCATAGCCCCCTTGGACAGATTTGTACCATTGTCAGTAATGATACTATGAGGATAACCAAACCAAAAAAATAAGTTTTTTGACGAACTGAACTGCCGTTGCTGCGTCACACTTACTAACCGGCTCTGCCTCAACCCACTTAGTAAACTTGTCAACCGCCACCAAAAGATGGGTCTTCTTGTCTTTAGACCTCTTAAACGGTCCAACCATATCAAGCCCCCAGACTGCAAACGGCCAGGTAATTGGGATCATCCGTAACTCTTGAGCCGGCACATGAGCCCGCCTTCCAAATTTCTGACACCCATCACATTTACTGACCAAGTCTTCTGCATCTGCATGAGCTGTTAACCAGTAAAAACCGTGCCGAAAAGCCTTTGCCACCAAAGATTTTGACCCGGCGTGATGACCACAATCGCCGGCATGTATATCTTGCAAGATTTCACGACCCTCGTCAGGAGAGACACATCGTTGAAAAACGCCAGTCACGCTGCACCTATGCAACTCACCATTGACAATAGTCATAGACTTAGACCGCCTCATAATCTGTCACGCCAGGGTATCGTCTTGGGGTAACTCGCTGCGAGTCAGATACGCTAGATAACGAAGCGTCCAATCAGGGATTGCGCGGAGAGCCGCCACCAATTGTCCTTCCGGGTCAGGTATAGCAAGATCCTCTTCCGACGGTAATTTAACTGATGGGTGATGCAGTACATCCAGAAACACATTATGTGGCACCGGCTTACGCTAAGACCCCAGTCTTGATAACGCGTCAGCCGCCTCATTCTTCCGATGATCAATATGGTCCACCTGATAGCCCTTAAAGTGACCAGCAATAACATCAACCGCCTGGCGATAAGCCGCCATGCGAGGGTCCTTAGAATCCCACGTGCCTGACACTTGTTGGGCCACCAGATCTGAGTCGCCGAGGCATCTGACCCGGCTGAAATTCATTTCCTTGGCCACACGAAGCCCATGAAGCAGAGCTTCATACTCAGCTGCATTGTTAGTACAAGGAAATATTAGCCTCAAAACATAACAAAACTTGTCACCTCATGGGGAAGTTAAAACAACTCCAACCCCCGAGCCTTCCAATTGTCTGGATCCATCAAAATGAATCGTCCAATACGTGTTGTCCGGCTTCTCCTCGGGTGCTTGACATTTTGTCCAGTCATTGATGAAATCCACCAAGGCTTGAGATTTAACAGCCGTCCGAGGTACATAGTTCAGATTAAGAGGCCCAAGCTCAATGGCCCACTTAGCAATCCTGCCGGTGGCTTCTCTATTTTGAATGATATCTCCCAAAGGGGCAGAGCTGACCATTGTGATTGGATGCCCGAGGAAATAATGCTTCAGCTTACGATTTTCCATGAACACTCCAAACACCAGCTTTTGCCAATGCGGGTATCTTTGCGTGGATTCTGTCAAGACCTCGCTGACATAGTAAACTAGCCGCTGGACTGGATATTCCTTGCCTGCCTCCTTGCGCTCCACAATGACTGCAGCACTGATAGCTTTATTATTAGCCGCCACGTACAGGAGCAAAGGCTCTTTTTCCATCGGAGCAGCCAAAACGGACGGCTCAGCCAACTGCTTTTTGAGCGCCTCAAACGCATCATTGGCAGCATCGCTCCAGACAAAGTCATATGTCTTCTTCATCATCTGATACAAAGGAATAGCTTTCTCACCCAGACGTCTTATGAACTGGCTTAAAGCGTCAATACGACCCGCCAAGCGCTGGACATCATTAATGCACGCCGGCTTAGACAAAGAAGTGATGGCCTTTATCTTATCTAGGTTAGCCTCAATGCCCCGCTCGGAGACCAAGAAACCCAGGAGTTTGCCTACAGGCACACCAAACACACACTTAGCCGGGTTAAGCATCATCTTGTAAACCCGCAGGTTATCAAAAGTTTCCTTCAAATCAGCTAGCAGAGTCTCCTTCTTCCTTGACTTGACCACAATATCGTCCACATAAGCATGAACATTGCGCCCAATCTGACCATGAAGACAGTTCTGCACACAGCGTTGATAAGTCGCCTGTACACTTTTGAGTCCAAAAGGCATGGACACATAGCAGAAAGCTCCAAAAGGTGTGATGAAAGACGTCTTCTCTTGGTCTTTGACTGCCATCTTGATCTGATGATAACCCGAATAAGTGTCCAGGAAACATAGGCTCTCACAACCCGCCGTTGCGTCAATGATCTGGTCGATGCGGGGGAGAGCAAACGGATCAACCGGACACGCCTTGTTGAGATCTGTGTAATCTACACACATGCGCCACGTGCCGTTCTTCTTAAGTACAAGCACGGGGTTAGCTAACCACTCCGGGTGAAAAACCTCCACGATAAATCCTGCGGCCAAGAGCCGGGCCACCTCTTCCCCAATAGCTTTACGCCGCTCTTCATTGAAACAACGGAGGAATTGTTTGACCGGCTTAAATTTAGGATCCACATTAAGGTGGTGCTCAGCGAATTCTCTCGGTACACCCGGTATGTCAGAAGGTTTCCATGCAAAGATGTCCCGATTCTCACGGATGAATTCGATGAGCGCGCTTTCCTATTTGGGGTCCATATTGGCCCCAATAGTGAACTGCTGAGATGAGTCGCCAGGAGCAAAATCCACCAACTTGGTATCTTCTGCCACAAATTTCATGGGCGGCTCAGATTCAGTGCTGGGCTTCTTCAACGGGGTCATATCCGCCGGGTCAACATTGTCTTTATAAAATTTAAGCTCCGCCTCACCACAACTTGATTCTGCATATGCCGCATCGCCGTCCTCGCATTCAAGAACAATCTTCCGATCACCATGCACTGTAATCGTTCCCTTCAGACTAGGCATCTTGAGCTGCAAGTAAACATAACAGGGCCGTGCCATGAACTTAGCATAAGCCGGCCTTCCAAATAGGGCGTGATACGAGCTCTTGATTTTAACCACCTCAAACCACAAAGTCTCCACCCTGTAGTTGAACTCATCACCAAAGGCCACCTCAAGGGAAATTTTCCCTACTAGATAAGTTGATTTGCCGGGCACCACACCGTGAAAAACTATGGACGACGGCTTGAGATCCTTATCAACCAGGTTCATCCGCCGAAAGGTGTCATAGTACAGGATGTTGATGCTACTGCCACCATCCATAAGCACCTTGGTGAACACGTAGCCTCCTACTTGGGGAGCTACCATAAGAGCTAAATGCCCCGGGTTATCCACACGCGGCGGGTGATCTTCCCTGCTCCAAGTTATTGCATATCCAGACCATTTTAAGTATTGCGGAATAGCCGGCATGGTTGCGTTAACCGCCCGCTTGCGCACTTTCTGATCCCGCTTATCAAGGCTTGTTGTAAAAACGTGATACTGGCCTCCATTAAGCTACTTTGGGTTACTCTGATACCCTGACTGGTTGTTTTTTTGCTGACCACCATTGCCAGACTGCTGATTATGACCTCCATGGTTACCTTGACCTTGATAACCAGAGTTTGAGCCGCCTGCACCGAAGCCGGACCCATGAGAGCCGGATCCCGACCCGCCGGGCGGTCCATTGCAGTTACCTTGATGCTGGCTAAGGTTGTAATTCCGGAATTCCCGCATGACCCAGCAATCCTTCCAAGCATGAGTGGATGGCTTATTTGGCAGGCTATGCTTCGGGCAGGGGTCATTAAGTATTGCTTCCATGTTGAAAGGCTTATTTTTACCGAAAGGCGGTTTACCGTTCCCCTTGCCACGGTTGTTCCCAGCATTAGTATTGGCTACCAGATCAGACCCGCCGTCCGGATGCTTCCGCTTACCGCCATTACCTGGATTGTTATTTCCTGCCACGTTCTGCTGCTGACCCTTGCCGTTGCCATTCTTCTTCCCTTTAGCCGATTTCTCATCATCAGACCTAGGATCCTTTGTGTTGTCAGAGTCTGCATATTTGGTGAGAGCTGCCATGAGTTCGCCCATGTCCTGGCAGGAACGCTTGAGCCGTCCCAGCTTCTGCTTAAAGGGCAAAAATGACAATTTTTCTCCAGGATCAGAACTGCCTGAGCCGCCGTTATATTGTCAGACGAATGAATGATGGTTGAGACCCGCCAGACCCAATGATGGACCGACTCATCCTCACGCTACACGCAGTGATCCAAGTCAACAATCGTCATAGGCTGTTTGCACGTCCCTTGAAAATTCTTGATGAACTTCGCCTTCAACCCGGCCCAGGAATTAATGGTGTTGGGTGGCAAACCCTTTAACCATGTACGAGCCGGTCCTTCCAACATCATAATGAAGTACTTGGCACAGACTGCATCACTGACATCCAGCATCTCCGTGGCTAGCTCATAGCTCTCGATCCAGGCTTCCAGAGGCAGATCAGCTGTATAATTAGGTACCTTTCGCGGGCCCTTGAAATCCTTCGGCAAGCGCTCGTTCCGCAGAGCCGGTGCCAAACACGGCACTCCCACGGCCCTGGAGGTGACTCCGGCTCCCATCGAAGTGGAAGGTGTTACTAGGGGCAATTCTTGATAAGCCGCCGCGGCCGCTGCCGCCTCCCGCTGAGCTCTGTCATGATCTACGATCGCCTGAGCATCGACAACGGGCGGGTCATCATGGGGCGGGTTCCGACGTCGCTCACTGCTAGAGATCGCCAGTGACTCCAAACGCCGGCTATAACTGCGGCTTGGGATGGGGGTTGAGTGCACACGACTCCGGCTGTAAGTATACTTCTCCTGTTGAGCCACCGCAGTCTGTAAATACCCAATGGCATTCCGCGCCTCCTCTGCGAAGGGCGTCCCATCGATGATGGGGAGCGCGTTGAGCCTGGCAGCTGCCGCCACCATGTTCTCCACCGGGTTAGAATAATGATCGGGCGGTGTCAGAAAATGCTGCGGTGGGGTCTGATTCCTGCGGGGCGGGTCTGGCTACCGACGCTGAGTCGCCCCCTGTTCCTAGGTGTAGGACCGAAAGTATGTCTAGAGGGGGGGTGATTAGACTACTTGACCAAATAAAAGTTTTGCCTATACCAAGTTTTAGGGTTGACAGTTTTTAGCATTTCATGGCAAGTCAAGTACACCCTACACATGCATGTCTAAGAGTATAGCAGCGGAAAGTAACAACAAGCATGTATAGAAGGAATAGGGTAGGAGGATCAAACGCAGTTGTAGACACGATGATTTTTCCCGTGGTTCCGATAGGTGGTGCTATCGTACATCCACGTTTATGGAGTCTTCAACCCACGGAGGGTAACGGTCGCGAGATTCCACGGAGGGCTCCACCCATAAGGGTCCACGAAGTAGCAACCTTGACTATTCCATAACGGCTTCCGTCCACGAAGGACTAGCCTCACTATGGGTAGATCTTCACGAAGTAGGCGATCTCCTTGCCCTTACAAACTTCTTGGTTCACTCCACAACACGAAGTAGGAGGCTCCCAAGCGACACCTAACCAATCTAGGAGGCACCACCCTCCAAAAGGTAATAGGCTCGGTAATGATAATGAACTCCTTGCTCTTGTGCTTCAAGATGCTAGACTCCTCAACACACAATCACTCTCTCATAGATTTGGCTTGGTAGAAGAGATGGGATTGGTGGAAAGCAACTTGGGGAGGCTAGAAATCAAGATCCATATGGTTGGAGTGGAAGATCTTGACCTCAACACAAGACTAGGTGGTTCTCTCTCAGAAAACTGGATGGGGCAAGTATGGAATAGTTCTGAGTGCTTCTCTTTCAAGTAGGTGGTGGTGAAGGGGTATATATAGGCATCCCCAAAAATCCAACCGTTACACACAAAATGACCAACTCGGTGACACCGATGTGTTAATCTCGGTGGTACCGAAGTGACCAAAAGGTGGCAACTTTTGAATCTCGGTGAGACCGATATAGGAAACTCGGTTGCACCGATAAGGTGACCAACGGTCAGATTGACAATCTCGGTGACGCCGATCCAACAATCTTGGTTGCACCGATTTTGTGAATTTGCATAACAGAGAGTTGGCAACCCAAACTCGGTGGCACCGGTATGGAATCGGTTGCACCGAAGTGGCTAGGGTTTGGCTGAGTCTGTCTGAGGTGAGAATCGGTGGCACCGAAATGGAAAAGTTGGTTGCACCGATTTTGAGTGTTTGGCTATGACAGACTTTGGTGGGAGAGCTTGTGGGTGTTTTTGGTGACTGTCACTTGTGCACGTATGAGCATTTTGTTCACCAACAAAACCTTACCCCCTTTTAATAGTATTGGCTTTCCTATGGACTCAAAGTGATTTCTCACAAATATATAAAATGTAGAGTCCTCTTCCTTGAAGCTTTGCCAACCTATTTCCTTGCATCTTGGGGTATTCCACAATCTCCTCAATCCTTTTGCCATCCCAATCATTGAACCTTTCCTGAAATATACTTGGTAGAAACATTAGTTCAATGACTTATATGTTGTTATGAATTACCAAAACCACCAAGGGAGCAAATGTGCTTTCACCAGGCACCTCCGCCGTCCGGGTCACGGTCAGAGGCACGTTCTGTTCTGCCCCCGATGTGTTGAAAAGATTTCTTGGCTCATACTGGTCAGGCAGGCAGGTATGATGCCTCATCCGAATAACTGCATCCGAGGCTTGTTGATCCAGATTAAGGCTTAATGCTTCAGCCCTGAGACGCTCTGACTCGGCGTTCATCTGAGCCTGCAATGTGTTGATTTCCTCCTGGGCACTGGCCATCTGGTCCTTCAACCTAGCGATCTCCGTGTTACGGGCTGCTTGGTTTTCCGCTGTGACCTCGGTTCCCATCAGAGTTGTAAGTTCATTCATCAGATCCAGCAAAACTTGAGCCGGCGGCCTGGTTGATCTGGAGCCTGCTGCGCCAGCGGCCGCTGTCCCAGCCGCCTTGCTGCCATAAGCTGGTGCCGATCCAGTCATGAAGACGGCGGCTTGGCTCAGCGGCTCATAGGGCTCCGGGTCATGGTAACCCTCAAAGTAGCCCCCAAGTCCGCTGTTATGAAGCTGGTAGATTGATTCCGCCTCTCCGCTCGAGGATCCATCCTCGGAGCAGACGAGGGTTTCTTCCCGTGACAAGGAACCTTCCTCAGGTTCCGCGCCTTGGGTGAAGCCGACGAAGACATGCTTCCGGGCCGGGTTGATCCGGGCGGGTCGCGCGCGCCGGGCCGACTCGACGAGGTTGGTGCAGATGTCCGGCCCGGGCTTAGATCCGCCGATCTTGCCAATGAAGACGTGAATTCCGCCGAAGGGGACCCGGTACCCGTACTCAACTGAGTCGGCTGATGGGGATATGTACCTAGGGTAGGGTCCTAGGCCTGACCTACATGCCCTACCTAAGGACACTGCCCCAGAAAGCTTAAGAGCTACAAGGAAGTCTCCGACTGAAATCACCAAGACATACAAGTCACTCGACAATATACACTCGGAGGTACCTTTCACTCGACGCTTACCTTTCACTCGGAAGGACCAGAAGACAGTCGACCACAGAAGCCCAGAAGTCACCCTAGGGAGGCTAACGGGCAGGCGTTCATCAAGACCATTAATAGCATTTATGTTGTACGTTACCAGTAACGTACGTCTTTATAGCCACGATCTGACCCTTAGATGCCGGACACTTATGAGGGGCAGCGCACTCTATATAAGCCGCCCCTCCCCTCTGGCACAAGGGTTTGCACCCTCTGTAAGGATACTCATGTTTCACTCGACAGATAAACAAAGCCTCTCCGGAGCACGAGACGTACGGTTGTTATCTCCACCGTGAGAGGCCCGAACTCGCTAAAACCACTGTGTCGCCCATTTGCATCTCGGTAGATCATGCTCCTTTACCCTACCCCCTTCGTACTGTCGGAGTCGTTCCCACGATAGTTGGCGCCCACCGTGGGGCATGGCGTCTATCGAGCCATGATGCATATGGTTTTTTCTTCAATCGCCGGCAACGGACTAATTTCTGCAGGCAACCCAAGCTCTCTTGGGATGATCTCCCGAGATCAAACAATCACCGCTACCAATTTTGACTATTGGAGTCCCGGCCATCACACAAAATACTCCTCATCATACAAAAGGATCAGGGAGTTGCTCATCTCAACTTGTCCTCTTTACAATCAAACATTGCAATGATCTAACTATGGTTTGTTCTTTTTCTGCATGCACACGAGCTCATACAAAAGGACGCCTCCTTATTTTCCGATTGGTGGTTCGGCTCCCGGACGATGAAGCGTCATCGTCCGCCCGTCATCATCTCGTGTACTCATCGGCGACGCCGTCGCCGAGCGCCGACACACGCACAGCCGCTAACGCTCGGCCTGGTTCCCCGGCCGGTTGAACACGTCGACTGGTGGTCCAGTCGACCTAGCTCCTCAGGCGACAAGGCTCGGCCAATGGCACTCGACCCAGCTCCGCACGCGTCGAAGCACGACTCTGACCTATGCACAGCTCCGGCAACCCGAGCTGTGAAACGCAACCACCAGCGCTCGCGCCGGCCTCGCCCTTGGCTGCGCCGGCCCTCGACTGGACCGCGATTAATTCGGCGCTAGGCGAGGGGAACTCCTCGCTGCCTGCTTCCATCGGACGGGGCAGCGCCCGTGCGCTCGTGGGCACGTCCATGCCGAACCTCACCCGACGCCTCCGAGCTCAGCACTCCACGTCGACCTGCCTAGCCGGCCCACACCGACTGGATCGCAGCCCAGTTGTGGTGCCCTCGAACCAGCAGAACATCATCGACAACAACCACGATCGCGAACCTACGGAGTCAACCGCATCTTCATTGTTCGAGCGTTCTGCGCACTGTCAGTCTGCTGGATACGTCTTCTCCTGTCGGCTGCCTTCTCCATTGTCACTCGGCTGGACATATCCTCGTCATCGAGCCGCCACGCACATCGCCACTCCGCGAGACACGTCTTCATCACTCGGCAGCTCCACGCGCCGTCACTCAGTCGGACGCTCCTTCGACACTCGGCAGCTCCACGCATCGCCATTCAGTCGGACGCTCCTTCGACACTCGGCAGCTCCGCGCATCGCCATTCAGTCGGAAGCTCCTTCGACACTCGGCAGCCCCACGCATCGCCATTCAGTCGGAAGCTCCCTCGACACTCGGCAGCTCCGCGCCTCGCCATTCAGTCGGACGTTCCTTCGACACTCGGCGGCTCCGCGCATCACCATTCAGACGGACGCTCCTTCGACACTCGGCCGCTCCGCGCCTCGCCATTCAGTCGGACGCTCCTTCGACACTCGGCAGCTCCGCGCCTCGCCATTCAGTCGGACGCTCCTTCGACACTCGGCAGCTCCGCGCCTTGCCATTCAGTCGGACGCTCCTTCATCACTAGGCAGCTCCGCGCGCCGTCACTCAGTCGGACGCTCCTTCGACACTCGGCAGCTCCGCGCATCGCCATTCAGTCGGACGCTCCTTCGACACTTGGCAGCTCCGCGCATCACCATTCAGTCGGAAGCTCCTTCGACACTCGGCAGCCCCGCGCATCGCCATTCAGTCGGAAGCTCCTTCGACACTCGGCAGCTCCGCGCCTCGCCATTCAGTCGGACGCTCCTTCGACACTCGGCAGCTCCGCACGCCGTCACTCTACTGGACGCGTCCTCATCACTCGGCAGCTCCGCGCCTCGCCATTCAGTCAGACGCTCCTTCGACACTCGGCGGCTCCGCGCATCGCCATTCAGACGGACGCTCCTTCGACACTCGGCCACTCCGCGCCTGGCCATTCAGTCGGACGCTCCTTCGACACTCGGCAGCTCCGCGCCTCGCCATTCAGTCGGACGCTCCTTCGACACTCGGCAGCTCCGCGCCTTGCCATTCAGTCGGACACTCCTTCGACACTCGGCAGCTCCGCGCATCGCCATTCAGTCGGACGCTCCATCGTTGATCGGCAGCTCCGCGCGCCGTCACACTACTGGACGTGTCCTCATCACTCGGCGAGACACATCTTCGTCACTTGGCCGCCCCGCGCGTCGCCACTCAGCCGGACGTGTCTACTTCGCTCGACCGCCCCGCGCGTTACCAGACAGCTAAGTCATTCTTCACAGACTTCATTCAATAAATTAATTATTTATGCATTACCAAGTGTCAAGTAAGTCGCACATGATGTTCACTCAGAGGCCATGCCACCGAGTGTACCTCTGCGCTCGGTTGTTTATTTTCATGTCGGAACACTACACTTCCGTTTCATTTGGGTCCAATACTCAAAACAAGTTCAGTCGGATCCTTCACTTTCACAAGTTCAGTCGGATCCTTCACTCTGTTAGACCATTGCTGGTCCCAGACCAGCAAGAACCTGGTACACCCAGTGGGTGTTTAGGGGTGTAATTTACACAAATCATTTCAACAAACATCAAAGTACTTCGAGAATTTTTTATGTTAGCTTGTGTTATTTTTCATACACAGGTTACCTGGACGCCTCTGTGCGCCATTCTCGATGACATGGTCGACTCGGTCGCCCCGCGCGCCGTCCCCTGGTCGGACGCCTCCGCAACAACATTCTCGACTCGGCTGCCCCGCGCGCCGTTACTTGACCGCCCCGTCGCCACTCAGCCAGACGTGTCTACTTCACTCGGATGCCCCGCGCATCGCCACTCCGTGTGGCACGTCTTCATCAATATGACCGACTCGGCCGCCCTGCTCGCCGCCACTCGGTTGGGCTTGACATCATTGACATGCTCCGACTTGGCCGCCCCGCGCGTCGCCGCTCGGTTGGGCACATCTCGTCAACTTACTCGACTTGGCTGCAATGCACGCCGCCACTCGGTTGGGCTTGACTCCATCGACACGCTCCATCGTCACTCGGCAGCCCCGCGCGCCGTCACTCGGCAGGACGCGTCGTCATCACTCGACAGTTCAGCGCGTCGTCACTCAGTGAGATGTATCTACCTCACTCGGATGCCCAGCGCATCGCCACTGTGCTGGACGCGTCTACATCACTTGGCCGCCCCGCGCGTCGCCACTCAGCCAGACGTGTCTACTTCACTCGGATGCCCCGCGCATCGCCACTCCGTGTGGCACGTCTTCATCAATATGCCCGACTCTGCCGCCCTGCTCGTCGCCACTCGGTTGGGCTTGACATCATCGACATGCTCCGACTTGGCCGCCCCGCGCGTCGCCGCTCGGTTGGGCACATCTCGTCAACTTACTCGACTTGGCTGCAATGCACGCCGCCACTCGGTTGGGCTTGACTACATCGACACGCTCCATCGTCACTTAGCAGCCCCGCGGGCCGTTACTCGGCAGGACGCGTCGTCATCACTCGACAGTTCAGCGCTTCGCCACTCAGTGAGATGTATCTACCTCACTCGGATGCCCAGCGCATCGCCACTATGCTGGACGCGTCTACTTCACTTGGCCGCCCCGCGCGTCGCCACTCAGCCAGACGTGTCTACTTCACTCGGATGCCCCGCGCATCGCCACTCCGTGTGGCACGTCTTCATCAATATGCCCGACTCGGCCACCCTGCTCGCCGCCACGCGGTTGGGCTTGACATCATCGACATGCTCCGACTTGGCCGCCCCGCGCGTCGCCGCTCGGTTGGGCACATCTTGTCAACTTACTCGACTTGGCTGCAATGCACGCCGCCACTCGGTTGGGCTTGACTCCATCGACACGCTCCATCGTCACTCGGCAGCCCCGCGCGCCGTCACTCGGCAGGACGCGTCGTCATCACTCGACAGTTCAGCGCTTCGCCACTCAGTGAGATGTATCTACCTCACTCGGATGCCTAGCGCATCGCTACTGTGCTGGACGCGTCTACATCACTTGGCCGCCCCGCGCGTCGCCACTCAGCCAGACGTGTCTACTTCACTCGGATGCCCCACGCATCGCCACTCCGTGTGGCACGTCTACATCAATATGCCTGACTCGGCCGCCCTGCTCGCCGCCACTCGGTTGGGCTTGACATCATCGACATGCTCCGACTTGGCCGCCCCGCGCGTCGCCGCTCGGTTGGGCACATCTCGTCAACTTACTCGACTTGGCTGCAATGCACGCCGCCACTCGGTTGGGCTTGACTCCATCGACACGCTCCATCGTCACTCGGCAGACCCGCACGCCGTCACTCGGCAGGACGCGTCGTCATCACTCGACAGTTCGGCGCTTCACCACTCAGTGAGATGTATCTACCTCACTCGGATGCCCAGCGCATCGCCACTGTGCTGGACGCGTCTACATCACTTGGCCGCCCCGCGCGTCGCCACTCAGCCAGACGTGTCTACTTCACTCGGGTGCCCCGCGCATCGCCACTCCGTGTGGCACGTCTTCATCAATATGCCCGACTCGGCCGCCCTGCTCGCCGCCACTCGGTTGGGCTTGACATCATCGACATGCTCCGACTTGGCCACCCCACGCGTCGCCGCTCGGTTGGGCACATCTCGTCAACTTACTCGACTTGGCTGCAATGCACGCCGCCACTCGGTTGGGCTTGACTCCATCGACACGCTCCATCGTCACTCGGCAGCCCCGCGCGCCGTCACTCGGCAGGACGCGTCGTCATCACTCGACAGTTCAGCGCGTCGTCACTCAGTGAGATGTATCTACCTCACTCGGATGCCCAGCGCATCGCCACTGTGCTGGACGCGTCTACATCACTTGGCCGCCCCGCGCGTCGCCACTCAGCCAGACGTGTCTACTTCACTCGGATGCCCCGCGCATCGCCACTCCGTGTGGCACGTCTTCATCAATATGCCCGACTCGGCCGCCCTGCTCGCCGCCACTCGGTTGGGATTGACATCATCGACATGCTCCGACTTGGCCGCCCCGCGCGTCGCCGCTCGGTTGGGCACATCTCGTCAACTTACTCGACTTGGCTGCAATGCACGCCGCCACTCGGTTGGGCTTGACTCCATCGACACGCTCCATCGTCACTCGGCAGCCCCGCGCGCCGTCACTCGGCAGGACGCGTCGTCATCACTCGACAGTTCAGCGCTTCGCCACTCAGTGAGATGTATCTACCTCACTCGGATGCCCAGCGCATCGCCACTGTGCTGGACGCGTCTACATCACTTGGCCGCCCCGCGCGTCGCCACTCAGCCAGACGTGTCTACTTCACTCGGATGCCCCACGCATCGCCACTCCGTGTGGCACGTCTACATCAATATGCCTGACTCGGCCGCCCTGCTCGCCGCCACTCGGTTGGGCTTGACATCATCGACATGCTCCGACTTGGCCGCCCCGCGCGTCGCCGCTCGGTTGGGCACATCTCGTCAACTTACTCGACTTGGCTGCAATGCACGCCGCCACTCGGTTGGGCTTGACTACATCGACACGCTCCATCGTCACTCAGCAGCCCCGCGCGCCGTCACTCGGCAGGACGCGTCGTCATCACTCGACAGTTCAGCGCTTCGCCACTCAGTGAGATGTATCTACCTCACTCGGATGCCCAGCGCATCGCCACTATGCTGGACGCGTCTACTTCACTTGGCCGCCCCGCGCGTCGCCACTCAGCCAGACGTGTCTACTTCACTCGGATGCCCCGCGCATCGCCACTCCGTGTGGCACGTCTTCATCAATATGCCCGACTCGGCCACCCTGCTCGCCGCCACGCGGTTGGGCTTGACATCATCGACATGCTCCGACTTGGCCGCCCCGCGCGTCGCCGCTCGGTTGGGCACATCTTGTCAACTTACTCGACTTGGCTGCAATGCACGCCGCCACTCGGTTGGGCTTGGCTCCATCGACACGCTCCATCGTCACTCGGCAGCCCCGCGCGCCGTCACTCGGCAGGACGCGTCGTCATCACTCGACAGTTCAGCGCTTCGCCACTCAGTGAGATGTATCTACCTCACTCGGATGCCCAGCGCATCGCCACTGTGATGGACGCGTCTACATCACTTGGCCGCCCCGCGCGTCGCCACTCAGCCAGACGTGTCTACTTGACTCGGCAGCTCCGCGCATCGCCACTCCGTGTGGCACGTCTTCATCATCGGCCGCCCCGCGCGCCATCGCTCAGCTTAGCTGCGATTCCGTATCGCCTAAGTCAAAAACTACTCCGAGTGAGGACATCATCCACACTCGGGGGCTTAGCTGTGATTCCGTATCACCTAAGCTAAAAACCACTCCGAGTAAGGACATCATCCACACTCGGGGGCTTAGCTGCGATTCCGTATCGCCTAAGTTAAAATCCACTCCGAGTGAGGACATCATCCACACTCGGGGGCTTAGCTGCGATTCCGTATCGCCTAAGTTAAAATCTACTCCGAGTGAGGACATCATCCACACTCGGGGGCTTAGCTGCGATTCCGTATCGCCTAAGTTAAAATCCACTCCGAGTGAGGACATCATCCACACTCAGGGGCTTAGCTGCGATTCCGTAACGCCTAAGTTAAAATCCACTTCGAGTGAGGACATCATCCACACTCGGGGGCTTAGCTGCGATTCCGTATCGCCTAAGTTAAAATCCACTCCGAGTGAGGACATCATCCACACTCGGGGACTTAGCTGCGATTCCGTATCACCTAAGTTAAAAACCACTCCGAGTGAGGGCATCATCCACACTCGGGGGGCTTAGCTGTGATTCCGTATCACCTAAGTTAAAAACCACTCCGAGTGAGGACATCATCCACACTCGGGGGCTTAGCTGTGATTCCGTATCACCTAAGCTAAAAACCACTCCGAGTAAGGACATCATCCACACTCGGGGGCTTAGCTGCGATTCCGTATCGCCTAAGTTAAAATCCACTCCGAGTGAGGACATCATCCACACTCGGGGGCTTAGCTATGATTCCGTATCACCTAAGCTAAAAACCACTCCGATTAAGGACATCATCCACACTCGGGGGCTTAGCTGCGATTCCATATCGCCTAAGTTAAAATCCACTCCGAGTGAGGACATCATCCACACTCGGGGGCTTAGCTGCGATTCCGTATCGCCTAAGTTAAAAACCACTCCGAGTGAGGACATCATCCACACTCGGGGGCTTAGCTGTGATTCCATATCACCTAAGTTAAAAACCATTCCGAGTGAGGACATCATCCACACTCGAGGGCTTAGCTGCGATTCCGTATCGCCTAAGTTGAAAACTCTTCCGAGTAACGAGCGCTTCTCTCACTCGGGGGCTTAGCCGCGAACAAGTTTTCGCCTAAGTTAAAAACCCTGCCGAGTGAATAGCATCCCATTTACTCGGAAACTTAGCTGCGAACCAGTCTTCGTCTCAGTTAAAAACTCTCCCAAGTGACGAGCATTCCTCTCACTCGGGGACTTAGCTGCGAGTCAGACCTCGCTTAAGTTAAAGGTTGTTCTGAGTGACAGGCAACACCTTCACTCGGAAACTTAGTTGCGAACAAGCTTACTCGGAAACCAAACAAGCTTAGCCAAGCAAAGGATTGGAAAGCAAACATTGTCTCTATCAGACCCCCGCCGATGCAAGCACTCGACGGCGGTCTCGGGGACTACACCCAGTGGGTGCACTCAGTGTGCCCCCACTGGACCTACTATCACTCGACCAGGTCCGGCCTGTCGAATGACAAGCGACTATCAAAGCAAATCTAATACCCCTGCCGATGTCATCACCATTCGACAGCGGTCTCGGGGACTACACCCGGTGGGTGCACTCGGTGTGCCCCCACTGGACCAAAAACTACTCGAATAAGACCCGATCTACTCGAGGAAAAAACAAGCAAGTACGCATCTGAAGAAAACACCCAGTGGGTGTAAAGTCAAGATGGACAGGAATACAATCGGAAATGAATTTACAAACAATCAGAAGACTCTACAGACCACTCGAACCTGATTTCAAGCTCAGTTTCACTCGGACTTGATTTCAAGCCCAGTTTCACTCGGATATACTTCAAGACAGAATCGATCAGGGCGAACGATAAAGGTTCCAATCGACGCAGATTTCTAAGAAGCCTCAAAATGTACTCGGAATTTTTGTGTCTTGTCAGAACCTGCATTGACACTTTTTACACTCGAACCCCGATCCATTCGGGGGCTAATGATGGGGATATGTACCTAGGGTAGGGTCATAGGCCTGACCTACATGCCCTACCTAAGGACACTGCCCCAGAAAGCTTAAGAGCTACAAGGAAGTCTCCGACTGAAATCGCCAAGACATACAAGTCACTTGACAATATACACTCGGAGGTACCTTTCACTCGACGCTTACCTTTCACTCGGAAGGACCAGAAGACAGTCGACCATAGAAGCCCAGAAGTCACCCCAGGGAGGCTAACGGGCAGGCGTTCATCAAGACCATTAATAGCATTTATGTTGTACGTTACCAGTAACGTACATCTTTATAGCCACGATCTGACCCTTAGATGCCGGACACTTATGAGGGGCAGTGCACTCTATATAAGCCGCCCCTCCCCTCTGGCACAAGGGTTCGCACCCTCTGTAAGGATACTCATGTTTCACTCGACAGATAAACAAAGCCTCTCCGGAGCACGAGACGTAGGGTTGTTATCTCCACCGTGAGAGGCCCGAACTCGCTAAAACCACTGTGTCACCCATTTGCATCTCGGTAGATCATGCTCCTTTACCCTACCCCCTTCGTATTGTCGGAGTCGTTCCCACGACATCGGCCTCGGGGCCCGAGCCAGCGTCGTCGATGTAGAGCTTGCCGTGGCGACTCTTGGTCATCCTGCCAACGGCGTATCCCTCGATCCCTGGGAGAGAGCCCTTCGAGTACTCCAAACCACCGAGCATGGGCCCCACGGTGGGCGCCAACTGTCGTGGTTTTTTCACGGCAGATGTCCTAGCATAAGGACTTAGGGGTGAAGCCATCGCTACGGCGGTTAACTCGAAGGGGTTGATCGGGACGAAAGACACAGGTTTACCCAGGTTCGGCCCCTCTCGTAGGAGGTAATAGCCTACCTCCTGCTTTGAGTTGTATTGATTGGATATCGATTACAAGGGAGCGGATTCACTTGACCTAGTACTCGATCAAAGGTTTCGTGGTCTAAGCCGCCCAGGGAACCCGCCTTTATATACACAGGTCGAGGCCCTAGGCTTACAAGAGTCCGGGCCGGGTTACATCTAGTAACCGACCTTATCTCTAACCATCCTTGCCTTGTCCGGCAAACCATCCCCCGGCGGCTTACGCCTCCGGGTCACACGTAGCCTTCCGGCTCCGGGCCTCTTCTAGGCCCATTTGGCAAGTCACTCCCAGGCCTTGTCCTGACCTTTCAGCCTGCCCAGGCCTTACTGCCAAGCTGCCAACCTCATGACCCGGCCCCTCCTGGGCGGATCTCACCACGGGGTTATATCCCCAACAACGTCTGAATGAACAACTTTATGTGGACGATGATGCGTAACCGAAAAGTCATCCAACCACATCTTCAATTCCAAGAATGTTTCGAACTTCGACCCGGTAGAAATACCGTTCTTCCCATGTTTTTCCCGATGAGAAGTTGGCCTAACTCCAAGCAATATGCCTTTGCCGCCGTCAACCACGGCTTCATCCGCAAGACTAAGATCCTCGAACAATGGTGTCGGATGATCCTGCCGTAATACCTTCTCGAACATCGACCTCCTTGGCCGTGAACCACTCCTCATCAACTTCTTCATCGGGACCGTCGTCATCCGACTCCGATGCATAGCCACAGGAATACGGGAGGGAATGGTCAACGGTCTCTTGCACATAATATTTGTCCAAATCACCAACATTGTTGTCATGGAGAACAACATCATCATTCTCATCATCCTCACACTCATTATTCTCCTCTTGCAATGCTTCATCTTGGATCTTCGAAGCCGGGGTCAATGTTGGCCTCACTTGTTGGGTTAAAAGGGGTTCACTCATGTCATCTTGGTTCATGCGTGGAGGACTACTATCAACAATCAGAGAGGCAACCCGGTTCAAATCCAAGTGCAAGCTAGCATCAACCTTTTTGGTGGCAAATAATTCTAGAGCCTTGTCTAGTGATTCGGTCACCGTCTACTTGTATGCAACCCAACGTTGCTCGGAGTTCCCACGCATGGTCTTTCAACGAATGTGCATTCCAAATCCCACATTATGCCTTCCATCAAACTCAATAACATCACTTGGGTCCATCCAATTCAAATATTTTCTCATTTATTCCAAGACCCGGCATAGCTAGGACTACACTCAAACACCATGTCAAGCTCATCCGGATGGGAAGGGCCGGCCCGCGGTGACATAACTCATTGTGTGGGCCTTTGAGTTCGGAGCCACACATTGAAAGTGTGACGCCTATGCGTTATGCACTGCACCGCAGGGGGTGGGGTCAGAGCTGGCTCCGGGATGCCATGCTGATCGGAGTGCAGCGCGTGTCTGTCAGACGCTACACAGTGTAGCGTGTCCCCTGATTGTCGGGCGCCACAAAAAAAGGTCATGCGTCCATTTTGCCACAAAAACCTTGTGCGCAGTCAGTTAGTCCATATAACTTCTCATCTGCGTTGATAAACCATTGCCTCATAATACCACTCCTACTGTACTACTCCCTCTGTCCGGGTTTATTAGCCCCGTCGACCGGCAAGACCAAGGCAGTTTTCTATTCGTGCACCTTAGTTGAGGCATTATCCGTCGAGTAATTACCCGATGCGTCGTATGGCATGTCATTTACTGTGGACAATTTATACAGCCGCAATCCGGCTTGCTCTGCACCAATGGCATGCAAAACTTTCCAACTGGAGCGCATGCATGCGAATTTATTCCCGGCGAGACTAGAGGATGCAGCTGCAACCGAAGCGAAATCTTCGTGCATGTAGCGTCTGCGAATTGATTATCACCTTGATAATGCTGCCCGACGCGTTAATCTCGCATGCATGAACTGCTTTCAATTGATTTTCCTTGGTAGTCGGACTGAAGGGCCTAATAAGAACGGACGCCTCTCCCTTGCTCACGGGCCTAATAAACCCGGACGGAGGGAGTACGTACTAGTATTTACCTACATATGATTGCCTCAGGAGACCCACCTGAAACGCATCCCCGGTGACGAAGGAGCGCATCGAAGATGGTACCTAACTTAATCCGGGCGGCCTATCCTCAACGTCTGCTGACGCGAAACAGCCGCCGGCGGGCGACGGATGATTCGCTCTGCTCAGGGCGAGTGATCGAAGGAAGATCTGCACCCACACACACACACACCGTCGATCGGTCCATCCATCATCGCCCCGTCGTTGTCCGGCGCCACCTCACTCGGCGCGTCCGCGTCACAGGTCATCCCGGACAACGACCGCTATTTCCAGATTTCCACGTACTCAAACGAGCATGGTTTGACCGACTGTTCCCTCCCGTCCTGCACTCGCAGACGATGCATCATCTCAACCGTCCAAATGAACCAGGGAGTTGGTGCTTCGTCTCGGCCTGGCTTGCCGTGCCTTGCCCGAATTCCCTTGCTCGCTCGCTCGCTCACATCCCGACGCTGACGATCTCCTCAATCAGGGTAGTAGTATGTAAACTCCAGTGCTCCAGGTGGGTAGACCATTCAGCTATAACTGATGGCCTGACGATAATAATTCCTGAATGATCGCTCTCTCCGTGGCCTCGATATGCTATGGACTGAGGATTTAACGTCGCAATCATCGAGTATCTTATACTAGTAGTATCATCGTGGAATTTCTCTCTCTCAACTTGACCGATAAGCGATGCAATGACGCCTACGTGCTAGTGTGTCCCAGGAAACGAAGACGAACGATTGAAAAATATACACAACCAAAGATAGATAGATAGGAAATCTGAATCAGTCAGTTTCTTCCTTCTCTTTCTTTGGGAGAGAGAAATCTTTTTTTATTTTGATAAACTGGGAGAGAGAAATCTGAATCGCTCAGCTGGGACGACCCAGCCGAGCCTTTTTTTAGAGGAAAAGACGGCGCCGCTATGGGCCTCGCGCGCTGCCCCCGGCCATCGACGTTCGGCAAATCGGCAGTGCTATTTCTGGCCCGCAACGAGATGTAACTCGGTCTAGCCTCAATGGGGTGTGTCAATCATGTCCCAAAACGCCTCGGGTTTGAGTTTTCTTTACTCTGTGTTTTTTCTTACTGTCTCTTACTGTTTGCAGAGGTTTTGAGCATAATTGGTTTGATACATATATTTGGCATTGCCAATAGTTGGCAAGCCAACATTTGGAAAAATGAAAAGTTGCCAAAAGTTGGCAACTTTTTGTGAGGTTGGTAAGAAAAGTTGGTAGTCAACCAATCACTAGCCAACATTTGGCATTTGCCAAATATTGGCATGCCAACTTTTGGTATCAAACCAATCATGCTTTTTCTTCGGTGTTTTAGGGTTTTTCCTTTTCTTTCACTTTCTTCAGGTTTTTCTTCTTCTTTGTTTCTTAGGCCGGAGTTTTCTTTTTAACACACGTCTACTTTTTATTGTACATTTTTTTGATATACATCAGAAATATTTTTTATGCATGTTCAACCTTTTTAAATAAATGATTTGTAAATTTTAAAATATATGATTTGATCTCTATTTTTTTCAATTCACACTGTACATTTACTGTATATATGTAAATCATTTTGTACATGAATAAAAAAATCAAATACATATTTTTGTACATTTATTAGGATACATGTTAAAAATTTCTCAAATACACGTTGAAGCTTTTTTGGTTGGTATGAAACATTTTTAATTATGTGAACCCTTTTTTGTATTGAATATCTTTTTAAATGTCACCAACGTACTTTTGAAATGCGTGAACATTTCTTTAAATGGGACGTACATTGTTTTGAATTAAATGAACATTTTTTACAGTGTACAAACATTTATAAAAAACCGTGTATCTTTTTAATTGTACGCACATTTTTAGTGCTTTCAACATTTTTTTAAACCATGCTAACAATTTTTTTATGCCGCGGTCAATATTTTGAAATTCATGGGTTTAATATTTTAGAAGTAAGTTTAACTTTTCTGACTATATGTATGTAGAATATTTCCTTCAAAAATATGGAAAGAAAATGATCTAACCTGAAGGAAGCTACATGCACCGGGCCAATAGTAGCGGGGAGGGCGCTTTGAGGTGAGACCTCCTTTGGTCTCACAACACGGGTTATCAACTAATAAGGATATAACATCACAGCATGGAGTATTTTTATATTATCACCATGGAATTTGCCGCGTCCATAATGTTTCAACTTGACCAACGTTGGATGCAATGATGCCTATGTACTGTGTCCCAGGAAATAAAGACAATAGATTGAGGAATTCACAAGCAATAACAATAACAACAACAAAGCCTTTAGTCTCAAACAAGTTGGGGTAGGCTAGAGGTGAAACCCATAAGATCTCGCGACCAACTCATGGTTCTGGCACATGGATAGCAAGCTTCCACGCACCCCTGTCCATGGCTAGTTCTTTGGTGATGCTTCAATCCTTCAGATCTCTCTTTACGGACTCTTCCCATGTCAAGTTCGGTCTACCCCGACCTCTTTTGACATTATCAGCATACTTTAGCCGTCCGCTATGCATTGGGGCTTCTGGAGGCCTGCGCTGAATATGTCCAAACCATCTCAGACGATGTTGGACAAGCTTCTCTTCAATTGGCGCTACCCCAACTCTATCTCGTATATCATCATTCCGAATTCGGTCATTCCTTGTGTGGCCACACATCCATCTCAACATGCGCATCTCCGCCACACCTAACTGTTGCACATGTCGCCTTTTAGTCGGCCAACACTCAGCGCCATACAACATTGCGGGTCGAACCGCCGTCCTATAGAACTTGCCTTTTAGCTTTTGTGGCACCCTCTTGTCACAGAGAATGCCAGAAGCTTGGCGCCACTTCATCCATCCGGCTTTAATTCGATGGTTCACATCTTCATCGATATCCCCATCCTTCTACAACATTGACCCCAAATATCGAAAGGTGTCCTTCTGAGGCACCATCTGCCCATCAAGGCTAACATCATCCTCCTCCTCGTGCCTAGTAGTACTGAAATCGCACCTCATGTACTCGGTTTTAGTCCTACTAAGCCTAAAACCTTTCGATTCCAAGGTTTGCCTCCATAACTCCAACTTCCTGTTGACCCCCGTCCGACTCTCATCGACTAGCACCACATCGTCCGCAAAGAGCATACACCATGGGATATCTCCTTGTATATCCCTTGTGACCTCATCCATCACCAAGGCAAAAAGATAAGGGCTCAAAGCTGACCCTTGATGCAGTCCTATCTTAATCGGGAAGTCATCAGTGTCGCCATCACTTGTTCAAACACTTGTCACAACATTATCGTACATGTCCTTGATGAGGATAATGTACTTTGTTGGGACTTTGTGTTTTTCCAAGGCCCACCACATAACACTCCGCGGTATCTTATCATAGGCCTTCTCCAAGTCAATGAACACCATATGAAGGTCCTTCTTTTGCTCCCTATATCTCTCCATAAGTTGTCGTACCAAGAAAATGGCTTCCATGGTCGACCTCCCAGGCATGAAACCAAACTGATTTTTGGTCACGCTTGTCATTCTTCTTAAGCGGTGCTCAATGACTCTTTCCCATAGCTTCATTGTATGGCTCATCAATTTAATTCCACGGTAATTAGTACAACTCTGAACATCCCCCTTGTTCTTGAAGATTGGTACTAATATACTCCGTCTCCATTCTTCTGGCATCTAAATTATCTGGGTTTCATCTCCATAAGAGTGGTTGAGTTTTGACGTTGGCTCGCCAAGCCTATCACAACCCTCCTCCTTTACCCGGGCTTGGGACCGGCTATGTTGAGACAACATAGGCGGAGTTTGAGGAATTCACAAGCAAAGATAAGAAATCCAAATCAGTTAGTTTCTTCTTTTTTGGAGACAATGTCCAGTTGGTTAAAACCAGTCGAGCCTTTTTTAGGGAAAAACGACGCTGATCTAAACCGGATCAGGTCATGTACACTTTGGTGGACCTCATGCGTTGCCCCCAGCGGCATTTGGCAAGCCGCCAGTGCTATTTCGCGCATGGGAGTGGGGCGGCCTAGTACTCTAACAACGATGACTTGAGTTTTTTTTTCTCTATGTTTTTTCTTACCCGTTTTTCACTATTGCCATCGGTTTTCTATGGTTTTTTGGGTGTCGCTTTCACTTTCTTTGAGGTTTGGTCTTATTTATTTCTTTGTTCAGACTTTTAGTTTTTCAAACATGTCTACCTTTTATTGTATATTTTTCGTATACATCAGATTTTTTATACATGTTTAACATTTAAAAAAAATACTTGATTAATAGTTTTTTTCAAATATATTCTTTGATGCCTACTTATTCTCTTCACATTGTATTTTTTTGTATATATCTAAATTATTTTTTATACATGTTGGCCTTTTTCAAATACATGATCAATATTTTCAAATACATATTTTTGTGAATTTATTCAAATGCGTTTTAAACATTTCTCAAATACACATTGAAACATTTTTGGATGGTACGAAACAGTTTTTTGAAACATTATGACATTTTTTTACATCGTATATAATTTTTTAGATGTCACAGACTTATTTTTGAAATGTGATAACATTTATTTAAATGTGACATACATTTTTTGAACCAAACAAAATGTTGTGTTCGTTTTTTGGAAATGTGTGAATTTTTTTTTTAAATGTTTTACATTTTGGTACGGAGGGAGTACGGACATTTTTAGTGCTATCAACATTTTTTTAAAACCATTCTAACATTTTTTAAATGCTTTCACCTTATTCAATTCAAGGTTTTGATATTCTTGAAGTAGTTTTAACTCTTCTGAATATATGTATTTACAATATGTCATTGAAAATATGAGCAAAGTAAAACGACCTAATCTGCAAGGAGCAAGTTGGGCCATTCCAATAGTACGGGCAGGGCGCTTTGAGACAAGACTTCCTTTGGTCTGGTAACAAGCGATACATAGCCGCTCTTCACTGAGAGTACTGCCGTTGCATTTGATGTGTCGCAGCCCAGCACGACTCGCGGTGTTTCCCCGCGCTTATGCCCCTTGGGATGTATGCTCGCACACCGCCGAGTTGCTCCCCGTATAAAGACGAAATCACCAATTGAGAAGTATTCCTTTCGAAGATCACTTTCACTTTCTCATGCTGTGACAAGTGGCGCACTGCATGTATGCCACTTGTCGCAACTTGAGAGTTTTCCCTTTATCGTACATCCGTATTTTTAAAACGTTTTATCTCTTAAACCGTGCATACAAATCTCGAACCGTTTTCATCGTTGGATTTCTCGCGTCGAGATCTTCAAAACTATATCCCATGTTGATAGGTTTTGACGAACTTTTTTTTCATTAAAACAACGGACGGTAAAACCGTGTCTCTCGCGGAAGTTTTTTTTTCAGTTTCAGAGAGGCACTGCCCTACCTCTCGTGGAAGCAAGTCTGTGCCTCTCGAAGAAGCAAAATCGTGCCTCTCGCGAAGGAAAAAAAACAGAAAAAACGTTTTTTTTCCTGTTTTCGAAAGGCATGGCCGTACCTCTCGTGAAAGCAAATCCGTGCCTCTCATGAAAGAAAAAAAAACAGAAAACACATTTTTTCCGTTTTCAAGAGGCATGACTGTGCCTTTTGCGAAAGTAAATCCGTACTTATCACGGAAGTAAAAATGTGCCTCTCAAGGAAGGAAAAAAACGCGTGCCTCTCGCCGAAGCAAACCCGTGACTCTCGTGGAAGAAAAACCGTTCCTTTCGAGAAAAGGAAAAAAGAAAACACGTTTTTCGCGCATTTTTTCTCTTCAAAAGGTAAGAAAGACCGGTGAAAAACTAGAACACACAAAAAAACACAAAAATACCCACCTAAAAACCCGAAAACGCGTGCGAAAAAATAAAAACAAAATCCAAAAAACCCGCTCAGAACACAACACGTGGCGGCGGCTGAGAATGCGTCAAGTGACGGCGCGTGGAAGTGATTGTTGGGAGGCTCCCGAAGGAGTGCTCGCCAACTAGTTGCTTCCGTACAAAGATATTACCTTTTTTTTTAGAAGAGTACAAAGATCTTACCTGGGACCTCCTGTTTTGACGCTAGTTGCATAAAATTGGACGCGAAAACACACATGGCACTGGTTGATAGGCCGGGCCATTCACATCATATTGTAACAGACCAGTGTCGACTGACGTGTAGCGATTAGTATATTGTATCCAAGGGGGGAAGGCGCTGTAGCAAGCCGGACTATTATCATGTTTTTTAAAAAATCATGTACATTTTTTGATCAAAACATTTTTGAAAAACACAAATATTTTTTGAAAATGCGAACAGTTTACAAACTTTTTGATAATTTTCTGAAAATTGTGAATGGTTTTTAAAATTCTTGTTTTTTGGAAATAAGTGAACAAATTTGGACTGTGGAAACTTTTTTGAAATCTTTTTCTAAAAAATTGTGAGCAATTTTTGACATTTCGAGCATATTTTAAAAAATGAACACATTTTTAGTTTTAGATTTATTTTTGAAATATTATTTTTAATTTATTATTCTTTTGATAAACTCAAATAGTTTTTGAATTTTCCGAACTTTGAAAGTTTGGATAAAAGGAAAAACCACTAAAAAATAAAAACCTGGTAAAGATAATATAGAAAACACACGAAAGCTTCTAGAATTTATTCATAAAACAATTTTTGTCGAAGGGAAACTACTGATGCCTTTTTGAAAAAAATATGAACATCTGTTTTGAATTTTTTGAACAAAATTTTAAATTCTATTTTTTAGTCACAAAAAAAGTTTAAACATTTTTTGAAAATGCTGAAGAATTTTTCAAATTTTGAAGCATTATACAATTTCTGAAGTTTTTGAAAAAGAAAAAAAATCAGTATAAACCAGTAAAGATAAAATAGAAAAAAAGGCCTCTATAATGTTTCTAAAACCGATAGAAAACCAGACAAAAACAAAAAAACGTTGCATTGCGTTGGCTAAAATGGTCTGGCCTATCCCAACCGCCCCCCTCGCCCCTCTGTGCGCAAGGGCACCTATTTGGCGTCAAATAGGATTTGCCATTGATCCATTGTCTGCGTATTCAGAAAATAATTTCACGAAAGGGCAACTACTGATGCCGCAACAACAACAAAAAACTTTTCTGAATTTCTGCATTCCAAAGATCAGAATCATCTATAAAACATTATATAAAACAATTAAAGCTGCTAAGCTAGGGCAACTGCCATGCATTTGAAGGACTATGCGTGGGTTGTTTCCTAGGTGACACGTGTTCAATTTTCCATTTTTTAATATTGCCTTTTTTCCCTTTTGTGTTTTGCTACTGGTTTTTAACACAGTACAACATAGATGCCCACATACACGTACATATACTTACCCCATAAACGCAAGCACGCACGCATACCCTATCTCTACGAGCACCTAAGATATAATGAGCCTGCACCTGAGATATACGAAGTCACCACAGGCGTCTTCGTTGTCGACATTGATGCCCACATACATACACATACACTCACCCCTATGAACGCACACACGCACATCGTACCTTTAGGGACAACTCTGACAAAGTCATCGTAGACGCTTTCGTAGTCGACGGGAATGTCTCTTCCCACTGAATGAACATCGTCGAAAAACATGAAATAAATCCATAAAAATGCGAGCATCGATGCTCCAGTCTAGGACTTGAAGCCTGGTGGGCTGGTACCACCACAAGGAAGCTAACAATATGAGCTACGCTCAGTTCACGCTACCTGTTTTTGTTGGATGTTGGTTTGGTTGGTTCACCATTTTGACTGAGTGGCAAAAAGGAATACAACGTTTAGACTGAACCTTCCTCTTCTTTCAGGAATGTCTCCCATTTATTCTACCCCTACTCCAATCTCTCCCATTTCCCCATGTGACGCACATGTATTGGTTTGGTTGGTTCACTTCTTTGACTCAGTGTAAAAAAAGCATACACCGGTTAGACTGAACCTTCCTTCTCTTTCATGAATGTCTCCCATTTATTCTACCCAGTCTCCAATCTCTCCCATTTCCTCATGCACTGCACACGTTCCCTCCTCATCTACTGCCTCCGCCTATCGTCCCGCCACAGACCTCCTCCTGCTCTGTTGCCTCCAACGGGTCCCTCCCCCTCTATTGCCTTCCCTTGCCGCTCCTTTCCCTCTCCTTTGATGAGCGAGGTGTGTCTATGGAGGCGAAGCCTAAATCTTCAGGATGCGGGAAGAGATGCATTGTTACTGGATCGATGACCGGGATGCTGGTTCCCTATGAGATGTACATCGACGGCCTCAACAAACGGAAAGCGACCTCTTCAACCTCTTCTCTAGGAAAGACGCCTTCGGCGGGGGCGGTGCAACAACGACAGGGGCTAGCACCCTCTTTGTAAGGGCATATTTCTACCCTAGTGGTTTTGGTGATTGATGACAATGCATTTGCGGACTAACTGTGTGCATTAAGCTTTCAGAGATTATCAGGTGGCACAAGAAGGTTATTTTCCCCTCCAGTGGGTAAAAGAGAAGACGGTTATTTTCTGACGATTTAGTGTTGGTGGACTTGAGTCGTAGGAAAATCCGTACTATCAAGAGGGGGTCCGCACTTGGAAAGGTTGGGTGGAATCAACACGTACACATTTGCACCCCGTCCTTTCTCGGCAAAATGGAGCTACTTCCCTGTGCTCTTGGCTGCCTCAAAGTTGTCTAAGCGGTAGTACCGCTTGCCAGCGCGGTAGTACCGCTGGGTGGCTCGGGCACCCGACACGGGGCACCAGACACCCTCTCATCTGTTGTCTGTCGACCCACGCCACCAGAACGGTAGTAGGGGCGGTAGTAACAAGCGGTAGTACCGCTGCCCCCTACTACTACTGTTGTGGTGGCTCGGGCACCCGTCGCGGAGCACCAGACACCCTCGCGTCTGGTGTCTGATGACCCGCGCCACTGGAGCGGTAGTAGGGGTGGTACTAACAAGCGGTGGTACCGCTGCCCCCTACTACTTCTTGGATCTGCCCCTCCCACAGCGCCAGCGATAGTACCGCTGGCAGGAGCGATAGTACCGCTCCGGTGGCACTACCGCCTCCCTGACTGAGCCAGCTGTGGCCAGCGAGCAGGTCTTCCGTGCGAGCGGAAGTACCGCTCCCCGGAGCGGTACTACCGCTGATGTGCTGCTGGTGGGCAGGTAACCGGCAGATTCCCTCCCCACTATATAAGGGGGTCTTCTTCCCCAAAGAGACTTATCCTATCCAAAGCTCCATTGTTGCCCCCAAGCTCAATTTCGCCCGATATCTCTCCCTAGCCAACAAAACTTGTTGAAACTCTAGGGTTTGGTTGAGAGGGCACCGATCTACACTTCTGATACGTCTCCAACGTATCTATAATTTTTGATTGTTCCATGCTGATATATTATCATTCTAGGATACTTTTTGGGTCATTATTTACCAATTAATAATATTTTTGAGCACTAACCTATTGACCCAGTGCCCAGTGCCAGTTGTTGTTTTCTACAAGCTTTTGCCTTTTCAGATTTACAGTACCAAACGAAGTCCAATTGCCACGAAACTTTTTGATGATTTTTTCTGGACTAAAAGAAGACCGAGAAGCTTCGGATGGAGGTTAAGAGGCACATGAGGCCCCCACCACACATCAGGGCGCGCCTTGGGGGGGGGGCCCTGATATGAGGTGGCCCCCTCGTGGCTCTCCCGACGCCCCTCTTCGGCCTATAAATTCTCTAAAATCGTGAAAACCCTGGAGGCAGTCCTGAAACCCTTTTTCCGCCGTCGCAAGTCTCTGTTCCGTCACGAGGCCATCTGGAGCTCCGTTCCGACACCCTGTTGGAGAGGGAATTGATCACGGAGGGCCTCTTCATCAACCTCGCTGCTCTCATGATGATGTGTGAGTAGTTCACCACAGACCTACGGGTCCATAGCTAGTACCTAGATGGCAATCTCTCTCTCTTATGATCTCCAATATAATGATCATCCATCTTCGCTTTGATCTATCCGATGTAATCCTATTGTGCGGTGTGTTTGTTGGGATCCGATGAATTGTGGGTTTATGTTCAGATTATTCATGAAAAGTATTTGAGATGCCTCTGAATTATATTATCTCTTAATTGCATGATCATTATAGCTTCGTAATGCTCTCCGATCTATTGATGTGCTTTGGCCAAGTAGATTGATATTACATCAGTGGGAGTGGTGCGTTGTGGTAGGTTCAACCTGACGAGTTTCTATATCCAAGTGACAAAGTAGGGGACAAGATGCGTCTTTGTGTTGTTGCTACTAAGGATAAAACAATGGGGTTCATTCATATTGTTTGAGTTTACTTTGTCTACATCATGTCATCGTTCTCCAATCATTACTCTGTTTTACTTAATACTCTAGATGCATGCTGGATAGCGGTCGATGAGTGGAGTAATAGTAATAGGTGCAGGCAGGAGTCGGCCTATTTGCTTATGGACGTGATGCCTATATATAAATGATCATTGCCGTGAACATCGCATAACTATCCGCTTTTCTATCAATTGCCCAACAGTAATTTGTTTACCCACCGTATGTTGCCTACATGAGAGATGCCACTACAGAACACTATGCCCCCCGGGTCTATTCACTTATATATTTACATACACTATTATTACCTTGCTGCCTTTATTTACTTTTTATTTATTTTGCATTTATCAACAATTATCTACACAACTCATTTTCTTGCAAATAACGAGATCAAGGGGATTGACAACCCTCTTGCCCGCGTTGGGTGCAAGTTGTTTGTTCATTTGTGTGCAGCCGCCGAAGACGGTTGAGGATCGATATTCCTATTGGTTCGATAAACCTTGGTTTCATAACTGAGGGAAATATTTACCCACTTTGTGCTGCAATTACCCGTTCCTCTTCACGGAAAACCCAACGCAGATCACAAGCATCAACTTCCACAAGAGAAATTTGATTCCCCCCACTAATCCCTTACGGATCTTGTTACTCTTGGGTGTTTGAGCACCCTAGACGGAAAGGGGTCACCTCGAAGCCATATTCCATTGTGGTGAAGCTTCGTGGTGGTGTTGCGAGCCTCCAATTAAGTTGTGGAGATTGCCCCAACCTTGTTTGTAAAGGTCTGGTCACTGCCTTCAAGAGCACCACTAGTGGAATCACTGTATCTCGCATTGTGTGAGGGCGTGAGGAGAATACGGTGGCCTTAGTGGCATCTTGGGGAGCATTGTGCCTCCACACCACTCTAACGGAGACGTACTTCCCCTCACAGAGAAGGAACTTCGGTAACACATCCTCGTTGACGGTGTCCTGGACTAGGGGGTACTCACCACGTCGTCTCCCGACCAGGTGGATCGGGCTGAGGACCCCCATGGTGGTGCACTATTGGGCCAGTTCGGACAGTCCATGCCGTATACAAGGAAGATTCCACAAGACTTGATGCCCAAGACAAGGACTCTCTTAAACCCTAGGACTCGGTGCATATATAAACCGAGGCTAGGCTGGTCGATAGATCATCATATATTCATTAGAACAATCTCGTGGTAGATACATGTACTCTGTATAACACCCCATATGAATACAATCAAAAGCAGGACGTAGGGTATTATCTCTTCGAGAGAGTCCGAACCTGGGTAAAATCCTGTGTCCGTGTTACCATCGCTCCAAGACGCCTAGCTTAGGACCCCTACTACGAGAAATGCCGGATTTGACACCGACATTGGTGCTTTCATTGAGAGTTTGCTGGGTAGTCGCTGCGGCGCGATGGGAATTCAGATCGGCTCCACCGCGATCCACGCGTCGGAACCGAGCTTCGTCGTCAATGTCGGCATCTTCGTCACCGACTTGACTGGTCACCTCGGCTAGGCCGAGGACTATGCTCCACGTAAGATCGTCAAGATCAGATGGGGTTCTTCGTCATCATCAACTCCGATCTCAGCCGAGATCATGGAGGAATCGTCCATGGAGCTCGGAGGCTCAACGTCAACATTGCCCCCGGGCGATCGTGCAGTTTTTCGGGACAGCAAACTCATGCTCGCCGTCCCTGTCTCCTCGAGCATTACCTTGATGATTGCTTCGGTCGAATTGTGCGGAATTGAACCCACAACAACCCTGTAAAATTTCGTCGCGTTCCGATGGAGGAATCTACGGCAATCTCTGATTTACCGGAGCCCTATCGAATCTGGACGGGAATCTGGACGAGTTTATGGCGTGGAGTCCAGCAGTTAGCTCGGACGTCCTTTGGAAGATCCAACCATTCATCGGCGGAGGAATTGCCATACCGACCACCCCTCAAAATTTCAGCTCGATCAGACCGTTCAAACTCCGGGAAACGTCCGATTAGTGCATCAATTTTCGGATCTGTTTCCTGCGCGAAAACGAATCCGACTCAAGTTCATCTTTTTTCATGAACGAGTTATCGGACGTCCTTTTTGAAGGAACTTTTTTCCGTAGGGTATTGTGTTTTGTTCTCAAACACGTGCCTACAAATTTTAAGCCTTTTTCGAGGTAATATTCATTGTTGTGCCGATGTCAAACCAGCACGAACACGTTGCTCCACGGCTGCCGACCGGCGTCAGCATCGACTGCGCCGTCACTTTATCAAGCCAATGACTATCACTTCGGATCATCAGTTCGGTGAGCCAACCAAGAGTTCGGCACTACTCTCCACAATAATCGTCAAGACAACGTCGTTGCCCGACGGATTGCATGGGTCACGTGCGCCGGCATCGCCACGCGGTCACTTCATCACGCTGGCCTTGACCATGTCACAAATTTTGACCTGCATCGGCATAGCCGCGCCGTCGCTTATTGAAGCCGATATCCACTACGCCGACCCGCTTCAACATCTCGTTTGGCATGGGGGCTCCAGTGTCACCTTACCGACCTGCTCTGTCACCTCTACGAGACAGGGGCTTCGCCATCTCTTCATCAACCTACTTCGGGGACTTCGGCGTCACCAGCCGACCTGCGCGTTGGAAACTTCGTCCAACCGTCCTCGGCGCTCAGGCCATATTTCTTTATTTATTCTATTCATATAAATTAATTCTGCATTTTTTATTGTTATTATTATCTCTTGCTCGCACTATTTTATGTGTGCAGGTAATCGGCTTCGGCTGCGTCGCGCGGTCAGTTCGGCGTCACCTTGCCGACCTACTCCGCCACCTCGGTTGGACCGGGGGCTTCGCCTCACCACATAGGCCGAGCCATGTCACTACTTTGGAATGCCGAGCTCCTCGCTCGGTCATCTCAGGCTTGGGGGCTGGGTCCTCGGTCATGCCAAAGACTATGCACCATATCGGATCTGTCAAAAGTTCGATGAGCGTCCTCGTCCCGCCACAAGCCCGGATCGCGTCATCGACACCGAGCACATTAACCAGCTAAGTCGCTTTCATGTTAAAATATTTTCAGCTTTCTAATTTTGTTCGGTTCGACCAAGCGTTATACTTTTTTGACAAAAAGTTGTTTGTGAAAATTTTCTTTGTCAAAACTTTGTTTGTTACAAACAAATTCAAATACCCCGTTTACTTGGGGGCTTCCTTTATGAAACCTTTTCTCTTTGCATGTGATTATTATTGTACAGCCTCTTTCCTTGCTCGTGTATTATGCCAAAATATGCATCATGTTGACTTAAGTGTTCCGCAAAGCTGGATTGCCTGGCTCCTGTGCTTACCCCTACGTTCCCGATTGTTCGGCTAGGGAGTAAAGGGAGCACCTCTGCGATTGTTACGATCGGGTCATCCGAACTCGTACCTCAGACGGGTGAAGCCGAAAGCTAGCGCTCTTATTGTTTTCAACTATGGTCGGCACACGATGGAACTCACGCGTACACAAATCTATTGCACAAGTCTCATAGTAATCATGAGCGACCAAAGAAAGGTACCGTTGGGGGCACTATTTTCTTTGAAGATGCTTCTTACGTTACATAGGTAATATAGCATAAGTTCCCTGGGCACGCTTTGTCTGTTACAGCCCATGGCCTGATTGCCTGGTTATCCGAAACACCGCCGATATTCTCGGTAGGCGGAGTAGATAACACTTTTCGGCCCTTGGCCGAAGAGGGAGAAGCCGATGGTCGGTTAAGACGCGTTCAAAGTTCGGGTGAACACAAATATTATATAAGTACTTCGGTACATACAATCATTATACATAAAATTCTTTTACCCAAGTCACTTGGGGGCTCTTAAATTTATATGAGCCATTTTATAATAAATGTGTTTTCTTCTTGGTCGTTGCAAAGTCTTTTTCTACCACTTCTTTTTCGACTCGAGTGCATGGTCAATAGCCGGATAGCCTGGCTTCTCTCTAAAGCCGCTCGAGTTTAGTTCGCTAAACTGGTCTCGGAGAAGCACTCCGCCTTCGGGATAAGGAGGTTGAAACCGTCGGCTGACCTACTTGCAATTTAGAGATCGGATGTGTCATGTTAAAGCACGACAGAAGCACAAAAAACTTTAAGACCAATTTTCGGATTGGCACCAAAGAACTTGATTTAGTTCGAATGTAATGTTTTTACTAAAGTATTTTTTAGTTTCCCGAGTTTATGGCACCTTTAATCTACTTGTATGTTTTTCTTTTAGGAGGTGGGACATCCTCTTGATCGAGGTGTTCTGCGTGATGGTTTTGCTCGGGAAATCTTTTCTGACCCGCAGTTCGGCATCTTTCCTGCCGAGCTGCATCTCGGCGTTGTCAAAACCATAAGTCTCGCAGTGCAACGCCAGACACCTTTTTGGCAATATCAACAGGGGGCTGCAACTAGAGCTGACCCCATCAAAAGCCAAGGTAATTCATGGAGTCCTCAGCAAAACGTTCTCGGATATTGCTTTATATGCATCGGTTTCCAATTGTGTCTTCGGTCAATAGTTGGGTTGCCCGGCTCCTGTGCTAGCCTCCTATGTTCCGCTTTGTTCGGCTAGGTGTGCAAAGGAAGAACCACTGCGATTGTGCTTCCAGCTCGAATGGTTAAGCGCCTCAGTGGAGAAAGCCGAAAACTGACTGTCACAATGAGCGTAAACTGGTCAGCGATCTGATGACTGTGTCAAACTACAGATCGATAGAGGTCACCCCGTGTTAAACGATGGGCCTTTCATAAGATTGGCCGAAGTGTCACTGGTTTGACCTCGGCTGATGCCGAACACTATTCAGGGGCTAGTAACTGGCCCCGAACTTTAAACTCCTATGACTAAGTGAAAGTTATAAAGCCTGCATATCTGATTGCCTCGTTTCCGCTAACACAACCACCTCCGGGCACCGAGATGTCGGCTAAGGGTTGTATTGTTAGTACGGAAACGCCCTGTGTAGCATCTACAAAGGGGTGGAAGCCGACGATGAGCCACTTTCAGGTTATAAACAGTCTCAATGGAGAATTTGCCTTCCATAATTATCGTAATAAAGCCATAAATATGCATCAATTTGACTTAAGATTTTGGCCAAGCTGGGTTGCCTAGCTCCTGTGCTTACCCCTATGTTCCCGATTGTTCGGCTAGGCGGTAAAGGGAGCACCTCTGTGATTGTTACTACCGGGTCATCCGGGTTAGTACCTCAGACTGGGTGAAGCCAAAAGCTAGCCATCTTAAAGGATATAATTGGTCGGCAACGATGGAAGTGAAAATTTCAGTTCATTATGAAGCACAAAGTTCGGGAACATTCGCCGAACTAAATCCTCAATATTTTCCTCCCACATTGATCGGAGTTGAGGTTTCACGATCATGGTCAACATGATATCCTGGGAAAAGGAACTTATAAATGAACTATTTTTCCCAGAAGATGTTTCTTATAACATATCTCTCCGCGTACCTTTGTTTATAAAACCGTATGGCCGGATTGCCTTGTTTGCCATAAATCTTTGCCCTCATAAAGGCTTAATAAAGAGGGACAAACACTCCCCGGCCACTGGCCGAGGAGGTTGAAGCCGATGGTCGGTCGACAAAGTTTTGTACAATGCGGATCCGAGCATTAATGATGTAAAGTACTTGGATACATAGAATCATCACACATAAATTGTGATTAAAGTCAATTTACTCCGGATATCGATCCTTAATTCGGCCACCCGTGCCCACATTAAGTCTCGGGGGCTACTGGGCTTTGCGCTTATCATTTACAAATATTAAAGGGGCACATCGATCCCCTGATCTGGTGTTGCCACCCGACCAGTGGCTCGGGGGCTACTGCATTGCCTATTCAATGCAGAAAATTCGAAATGCTCAGTGTTCGGCTTGACCGAGCTATGGGCAAACGTGTCTTCGGACAACAATAGGTACCATCTGGACCTATCCGGCATCAAGCTAATATATTATGGCAACTTCTCAAGACCCTCTCTCAAGGGCCCGCTTGCCGATCACTATTTCCTCTAATATATTACACCGCGTTTCTATTCCTAAGTATGCTGCAGAGCTAGGAGTTGATCCTCAGGCCGATTTTGTGAATCGACCTGAGTCTCAGGGGCTACTGGGATCAGCGGTTTTATGTTTTCCTTCAGGTGCATGCCGGACATTCAGCGGACACACACCTTGAGGGTTACTGGCTATATATCTCGGCAAAGAATACATTGCACAAATCGGAATGAAATTTACAAAAATCAGCCCATGGCCGAGGTGGTGCACCACCTCGGAAGGAGTCCGTCATAAAGCTCAGATGCAAGTGGCTGACTCCATAGAGGGCATTTCCGACATTAAGATCGGTTGAACCCCTTCAACTTTTTCAAGGCCGAGGTAATCTATGACACCTCGGATGTAGTCCGGCGCTCAGATATAGTGCGGCGCAAGAGCTCGGATGCAGTTCGGCGTTGGAGCTCGGCTGTAAAAAGACTCTTCGGATACAGTCCGGCGTTGGTGCTAGGCTGCAAAAGATACCTCGGATGCAGTTTGGCGTCGGAGCTCGGACGCGAGAGGACACCGCCGCACGGGAAACACTTCGAACCCGTGGTGTGGCGTAAAAATAACAAGGCATTGATAAAGGCCGAAAACTTAAAGGGGCTCCTCGGATACCCGACGTATGAACTCTTTGGATACACCTCGGCGATACTCAAGATCGGAGATGGGAAGATTTATTGAACCAGTTTTCAAGACCGACGACCGAAGACGAAGAACAGTTCAGAAGAACCGAGGAGCGTCCCCAACTTGAAGACCGGTTCAGGGGGCTACTGACGGTGTCCTGGACTAGGGGGTACTCACCACGTCGTCTCCCGACCAGGTGGATCGGGCTGAGGACCCCCATGGTGGTGCACTATTGAGCTAGTTCAGACAGCCCATGCCGTATACAAGGAGGATTCCACAAGACTTGATGCCCAAGACAAGGACTCTCTTATACCCTAGGACTCGGTGCATATATAAACCGAGGCTAGGCTGGTCGATAGATCATCATATATTCATTAGAACAATCTCGTGGTAGATACATGTACTCTGTATAACACCCCATATGAATACAATCAAAAGCAGGACGTAGGGTATTATCTCTTCGAGAGAGCCCGAACCTGGGTAAAATCCTGTGTCCGTGTTACCATCGCTCCAAGACGCCTAGCTTAGGACCCCTACTACGAGATATGCCGGATTTGACACCGACACTCATCTCCATCGGTTCCACTTGTGGTTACTTCTTACCTTTACTTTGTGCAAGCTTCACTTATATTGTATCCTTTGCTTGCTTGTGTTGTTATTGTTGTTAGCATCATATAGGATGCTCACCTAGTCGCATATCTAGTCAACCTATTTGTTGCTAAACCTAATTTGCTAAAGAAAAGTTAAAAACTGCTAGTTGCCTATTCACCCTCCTCTAGTCAACCATATCGATCCTTTCAATTGGTATGGGAGCTACGTCTCTTTATTAAGGGTTTTACCACCCGAAGAGTATGGTTAATGATGGGGATCGGGTTGTGGATTCACCCGAGGCCGGGGGCTTGAGCATGGTCTCCCAAGAGGATTTAAATGAGGCAATGTCCTCACTTAAATCTTCTATGACGACCGAGGTCAAGTCCATGTTTAAAGACTTCGTTGATAGTCTCAATCTTTCTACCGATCCGACACAACTGGTTAATCCCACTAACTCGACATCGGATGTCCACTCCGGTAAGGAGGGGGCTAGCACTAACAAGAACAAGTTACCTCAAGGAAATAGTGGGTCGGGTACCTTTGCCTCGGTACCCTCTCCCGTGGTCTATGGAGGACCGATGTACCCACCTCATATAGTTAATCTTGGTCTTCCTCCTAAACTTGTTAAGAATGATTTTGCTAATTGGATTTTTCATATCAAGTCTCATTTGAATCACAGCTCAACTCAACTTTGGAGAATCATTGAGCAAGGATACTACCCGCATGATACAAACAACCTCACCCCAAGAGAAGAGGCCGACAATCAACTCAATCACTCCGCCTTGTTCATTCTTCAAGCTACTATTCCTCCCGAAGATCTAGCTCACTTGCGTCCCTTTAGTCGTGCTAAGGATTGTTGGGAACACATTGTCTCTTTATACAAGGGCATCTCAAGCATTCAACGGTTCAACTTTGAGGTAGTGCTTGATGAAGCTGATGAGTTTGTGATGATTGAAGATGAGGACCCTCGTGAGCTTTACCGGAGAGTGGCAACTCTTGCCGTCACTCTCCAAGATCATGGAAGCAAGAATACGTATGACAACTGGATCAAGCGTAAGTTTCTCAAGGCCATCATGCCATTCAACAAGGCCATGTCCTCCGTTATCCGTCAAAGACGGGACTTTCATTCCCTGTCGTCAAGTGACGTGTTGGATGAGTTTATTGCAATAAACATCTTGAACAAGACCATCGACAACGCTCTAGCTCATGTACAACGGTTAAAGAAATCATCACCCAACCTCGCTTTGAAGGCCAAGGCCATTCAAGAAGAAGAAGGAGAGGAGGAAGAGGAGGGTTGCCCCGAAGACACCAAATATGCTTATCATGAGCACATGGCTCTCGCATCTAGGCAATTTGGGGCAACAAGAGAAAAACAAGGCCTAACTTCTCCAAGAACAACTCAAGTGGGTCAAAAGGCAAGCAACGTGTGAGGACTTGCTACGACTATGGTAATGTGAGTCACTTCATGGTGGATTGCCCATATGAGAAGAGGGAAGACAATGGTGGCAAATTCATCCGCAAAGATAAGGCCAAGTCCTTCCCCAACATGAACAACTTCACCAAGAAGGCACCTCACAAGGTGTTGGTGGCTCAAGAAGAGTATCCCTCCGATGATGATGTTGATGACGAAGATACAAGTGGTGAAGGGATGGAAATGGCTACAGTGGCAATTGCATCCTCTACCCCAACCAAGGTGTCTCTCTTCGACGCCCCCAACGAGAACCACACTGCTAGGTGCCTTATGGCCAAATGTATCACCAAGGTAACCTCCAACATCAAAACCTCAAACATTAAAACTTCCATTTCTACCACTCCTTCTTTGTTGGATTGTGTGGATGAACATGAGGAGGCGAAGGAGGATCAGAATGAGTATGACAAATTCTTGTGTAAACTCAAAGGCGAATCCAAGAAGCACTTTGTTGCTCTTTTGGAACAAGTTGGTGAGGCCAATGATATCATTGAGTCTCAAGAGGAATCCCTTGAGGAGTTGAAGGGGCATAGTCGTGATTATGCCGATGAGATAGTAGATCTTTCCAATGGTCTTGAGGAAGAGCGAGGTCTTCGTTTGGCTCTTGAGGAGTCACAAAATGTTGACCTTGCTAAATTACGTAAAGATCATGATCATGCTATTGTTCTTAATCGTGTGCTCAAATCTGATAGGCTTGGGGTTGGCCATGATAGACTCAAGGAAGAGTTTGACGGACTTGACAAGGCTCACAAGGCTTTGAAGGGTGCTCATGCCTCTCTCAAGGAGTCTCATGATCAACTCCAAGTAAAACTTACTAAGGAAATAGCCACGTGTCCTCCTTTTGTGTTAATTGATAATGCCATTGCTACTAACCTTTGTTGTGAGCATGTGCACCTTGTGGTGGAAAATGCTAAGTTGAAAGAGCAACTTGAGAAAGGCCTTGTGACATGTATCCAAGGTGAGAAGAGTCTCAATGACCTTTTGAGCAATCAAAAG
Source organism: Elymus sibiricus (assembly GCA_039707655.1). Classification (NCBI taxonomy): domain Eukaryota; kingdom Viridiplantae; phylum Streptophyta; class Magnoliopsida; order Poales; family Poaceae; genus Elymus; species Elymus sibiricus. The sequence continues at coordinate 445,290,774 of CM077669.1, forward strand.
GAAGTTGTAGCAAAGGAAGGGATTTGGTTTGCACCCAAGTCTAAGAACAAGAAGAAGTTGAAGACCAAGCAAGATCCCCCGCTCAAGGAAACCTTTGTCAAAGCGGGGAAGGCCACTCATGAGAAGAAGAAGGACAATGTTGTGGGTGGTAATGCCAAGAAGGGCAAGACCACCTCCACCAACAAGGCCGGCGATTTTAACCCCTCTTATGTTTTATGCCGTGCTAGTGATGGGCATGTTTATGCCAAATATGTTGGTTCTTCTTATGAGTACATTGAATGATCTATTTGGGTTCCTAAGACCCTTGTTACTAACATGAAAGGACCCATTAAAGAATGGGTACCTAAATCCAAGCATTGATCTATTGTAGGAGTTTGCTTCCGGAGGGGTGTCATGGTTGCTTGATAGTGGAGCAACAAATCATATGACCGGAAGCAAGGACTTGGTGGTGAACGTTCGACCCGATGCATCTCTGGCCACTCAAGTCTCCTTTGGTGATGACACAATTTCAAAGGTATTGGGTCTTGGCAAGGTGGTTATCTCTCCGAACTTAACTATTGAGAGAGTCATGCTTGTTGAGACCCTTGCATACAATTTACTTTCCGTTCGTCAACTTGCACTCATGGGTTTTAGTACTTTCTTTGGCATTGGTACCGTGACCCTTTTGTGGAGCAAGACTCTTAAAGTAGCCTTTGTTGTGCATGTCGAAAACGGTCTCTATGTGATTAACTTCTCGGAGCGACCCACTAAGACCGCAACTTGCCTAATGGCTAAAGTTGATGTGGGATGGCTTTGGCATCGCCGACTAGCCCATGTCAATATGAGATCTTTGCAAAGTCTCCTCAAAGGGGATCACATTCTTGGACTAACAAACATAAGTTTTGCCAAAGATCGTGCTTGCAGTGCTTGTATCAAAAGAAAGCTACATGAGAAGGCACATCGACCCACGACTACCATCTACTCGAAGAGGACCTTGGAGCTCCTTCACATGGATCTCTTCGGTCCTCCATCTTTTGATAGTCTTGGGGGAAGAAAGTATTACTTGGTGATTGTGGATGATTACTCAAGATACACATGGGTATACTTCTTCAAGAAGAAGAGTGAGACCCAACATACCATCATCAACTTTGCAAATGAAGCTCAACGCCAACATGAAGCAAATATTTTGATGATTAGAAGTGACAACGACACCGAGTTCAAGAAATACACCTTGGATGAGTTTCTTAGTGATGAGGGGATAAAGCATCAATATTCCACACCATATACCCCTCAACAAAATGGTGTTGTGGAGAGGAAGAAACGGATGTTGATGGATGCGGCAAGGACCATGATGGCGGAGTTTAAATCTCCATACAACTTTTGGGCCGAAGCCATCAACACCACGTGTCATGCATCCAATCGGCTCTACCTACGCAAAGGCTTGAACAAGACTCCATATAAGATACTTACCGATAACAAGCCCAACCTCAAGCACTTTCGGGTGTTCGGTTGTAAGTGTTTCATTCTCAAGAAAGGTGTTTGTTTATCTAAATTAGAATCTAGAGCTCATGAGGGCATATTTGTTGGTTATGCTACAAACTCTCGCGCTTACCGTGTTCTCAACAAGTCCACTGGACTCATTGAGGAGACGTGTAACGTAGAGTTTGATGAAAATAATGGCTCCCAAGTGGAGCAAAGTGGTATTTGTGATGTAGGTGATGAAATTCCTCCCCAAGCCATAAGAAGAATGGGTCAGGGACACTTCCTACCTGTTGAGGAACCCCTTGTGGCTGAAGGAGAAGGACAATGTTCCACGCAAGTGGAACCATCACCGATTCAAGACCCACATGCTTCCGAAGAACAAAGTGAAGGCCCTCAACCTCATGAACAAGATCAAGGGCAAGATCAACCTCATGGTGATGATGATGCATCACAAGATGCTCAAGATCAAGTTCATAACCCCGAGCAATCCCAAGATCAAGATCATGCTCAGGATCAAGAGCAAGCTAGTGATGGCTCTCAAGTTCGTCAAGACGATACACCGCAACCTTCCATGGAAGAGATTTTAGAAAGACGAGCTGCCAAGATTGCTTCCAAGCTTAAAAATAAGCAACACATTCTAGAGAACGTCTACGGGAGCTTGAATAGAGGGGTAACCACTCGTCGTCAATTAACAAACTTTTGTGCACATCACACGTTTGTTTCTTGCATTGAACCCCTCAAGGTACAAGAGGCGCTCGAGGACACGGAATGGCTTGAAGCCATGCACGATGAACTCAACAACTTCAAGCGCAACAAAGTGTGGTGATTGGTGCCAAGACCAAAGGAGAATCACATTGTCATTGGAACCAAATGGATCTTTAAGAACAAGCAAGTTGCGAACGGTGTCTTCATTCGCAACAAGGCAAGATTAGTGGCACAAGGCTACTCCCAAGTCGAGGGTATCGACTACGGTGAAACCTTTGCTCCCGTTGCTCGCCTTGAATCTATTCGCACGTTGCTTGCATATGCATCTCATCATGATTTCAAATTATATCAAATGGATGTGAAAAGTGCTTTTCTTAATGGCCCACTTAAGGAGTTGGTATATATCAAGCAACCCCCGGGGTTCGAGGATCCTAAGTTCCCCAATCATGTATACGTTCTCGATAAGGCACTCTATGGCCTTAAACAAGCCCCATGTGCATGGTATGAGCACCTTACCGATATGTTGCAAGACCGTGGGTTTGAAATTGGGAAAATTGATCCCACTCTTTTCACAAAGAGGGTTCACGGGAACTTGTTCGTATGCCAACTATATGTTGATGATATCATCTTTGGTTCTTCTAACAAAGTTTTCAATGATAAGTTTGCCGCACTAATTACCAAAGAGTTTGAGATGTCCATGATGGGAGAGTTGAAGTTCTTCCTTGGATTCGAAGTCAAGCAACGAAGTCAAGGAACCTTCATCAACCAAACAAAATATACTCAAGACATGCTCAAGAGGTTCAAGTTGGATGATCTCAAGCCGGCCAAGGCCAACGCTCCCATGCCGCTCAAATGCCAACTTGACAGTGATCCCAATGGTAAAGCCGTGGATCAAAAGGTATATCGCTCCATGATTGGATCCCTGCTTTATCTTTGTGCATCTAGGCCGGATATCATGTTGAGTGTGGGAATTTGTGCACGATTTCAATCCGCACCTAAGGAGAGTCACTATGTGGCTGTCAAGCGAATCTTTCAATATTTGGCTCATACCCCAAACTTTGGCTTATGGTACCCCAAAGATGCTTCATTTGATCTCATAGGATATTTGGACTCGGATTGGGCGGGAGACCGTGTGGATAAGAAGTCAACTTCCGGAGGTTGCCAATTCCTTGGTCGCTCTTTGGTAAGTTGGTCTTCGAAGAAACAAAACTGTGTTTCTCTCTCGTCCACCGAGGCCGAGTATGTAGCTGCAGCAAGTTGTTGTGCACAGTTGCTCTGGATGAGACAAACTTTAAAGGATTACGATGTCACTTGTGACAAAGTGCCCCTCTACTGTGACAACGAAAGTGCTATCAGGATCTCCAACAACCCAGCGCAACATTGCAAGACGAAGCACATCGAGATACGCCATCACTTCATCTGGGATCACATCAAGCGCAGAGAAATTGATCTTATCCACCTCAATACCAATGAGAAACTTGCAGATATTTTCACGAAGCCATTGGATGAAGCAATATTTCGCGAGTTAAGGCATGAGCTAAATATCATTGATTCGAGCAACGTGGCTTGAAGTATTGCACACCCCACCACACTCATCATTATGTCTTGTTTAGATGTAGGCATGGACATAGGGGGAGAGTGGTTCTCTCAATGAACTATTCCTCCCCTTATTATGCATAAATTGATCAAATCTTTCACATTAGCCATTTTTATGGTACTTGTGCTTCAAAGACAAGTTTTGGTTATGGGCCCAAGGTTAAAATATTCGCGGTGCCATACCAAGTGACTCAAACATAGGTGGCTCCGGCCACCGCCCCCTCCTAGTGAGGTATTTTCTTTTGAAGAGCTTATTCGTGTTTTGTGTCACTCCAAGTCTTATTTTTCATCTCCATTTTTCCTATACTCGGAGTGTTATATACCATTTGCTAAGAAGAAGGCTATCAGTCGTCACAAGGCACTTGGCAGGCATGTGGGGTTGGAGGTTAGGAGTGGGTCTGAGGACAACATCACCGACAAGGATGTCTGGATATCACGACACTGCAAGTGTGATTCAGATGATGCTCAACCTGGTTCTTCTGCTCCACCTCGCTCTTCAGCTCCTCCCAGTGGTTCTGGTCCTGCTGGCACCACTGGCTACAGTTCGGAGTCCGGCGAGTATTGATGATAGTCCCGTGAGTTGCTACCATCATGTGCCTTTTTAGTCCTCTCTGCCCTTTTGGTGTCTCGATGCCAAAGGGGGAGAGAGTGTAGGGGATTTGCCGAGTCACGAGTGTTTGTTTTAGCTGCTTGTGTTTATTCGCTCGTGAACTCTTTTATCATTTGCTTTGCTTTGATTCGTGTTTGTGAGACTTTTAAGACCAAGTCGTATGGTGTGAGACATATGCTACCCTAATATTATCCTTTGATGTCTTAATATGTGAGTTATATTTATCATGTACCCTTTACTTATACTCACATGACTTATCTTGCATTCATGCTTCACTCTTCTTTATTAATGCTAGTTGTCGGTCTATAAAATATAGGGGGAGTGTTGATCCTAGTGTGTGCACTTTGCATTCCACAAGCATATCTAAGAATAGTGCACACATCTAGGAGGAGCCCATCTATATTTTTTTAGATTTTGGGGTTTGCTTTTACTTATTATGATATCCTCTGTGCAAATCCCGTGTTTTCATCAATCCACCAAAAAGGGGGAGATTGTAAGGGCATATTTCTACCCTAGTGGTTTTGGTGATTGATGACAATGCATTTGCGGACTAACCGTGTGCATTAAGATTTCAGAGATTATCAGGTGGCACGAGACGGTTATTTTCCCCTCCGGTGGGTAAAAGAGAAGACGGTTATTTTCCGACGATTTAGTGTTGGTGGACTTGAGTCGTAGGAAAATCCGTACTATCAAGAGGGGGGCTGCACTTGGAAAGGTTGGGTGGAATCAACATGTACACATTTGCACCTCGTCCTTTCTCGGCAAAATGGAGCTACTTCCCTGTGCCCTTGGCTGCCTCCAAGTTGTCTGAGCGGTAGTACCGCTTGCCAGCGCGGTAGTACCACTTGGTGGCTCTGGCACCCGGCGCGGGGCACCCGACACCCTCTCATCTATTGTCTGTCGACCAGTGCCACCAAAACGGTAGTAGGGGCGGTAGTAACAAGCGGTAGTACCGCTGCCCCCCTACTACTGCTGCTGTGGTGGTTCGGGCACCCGTCGTGGAGCACCAGACACCCTCGCGTCTGGTGTCTGATGACCCGCGCCACTGGAGCGGTAGTAGGGGCGGTAGTAACAAGCGGTGGTACCGCTGCCCCCTACTACTGCTTGGATCTGCCCCTCCCATAACGCTAGTGGTAGTACCGCTGGCAGGAGCAGTAGTACCACTCCGGCGGCACTACCGCCTCCCTGACTGAGTTAGCTATGGCTAGCGAGCAGGACTTCCGTACGGACGGAAGTACCGCTCCCCGGAGCAGTACTACCGCTGATGTGCGGCTGTTGGGCAGGTAACGGGCAGATTCCCTCCCGACTATATAAGGGGTCTTCTTCCCCAAAGAGACTCACCTCTTATCCTCTCCAAAGCTTCATTGTTGCCCCCAAGCTCATTTTCGCCCGATCTCTCTCCCTAGCCAACAAAACTTGTTGAAACTCTAGCGTTTGGTTGAGAGGGCCCCGATCTACACTTTCACTAAGAGAAATTTGATTCCCCCCACTAATCCCTTGCGGATCTTGTTACTCTTGGGTGTTTGAGCACCCTAGACGAAAGAGGTCACCTCGAAGCCATATGCCATTGTGGTGAAGCTTCGTGGTGGTGTTGGGAGACTCCAATTAAGTTGTGGAGATTGCCCCAACCTTGTTTGTAAAGGTCCGGTCGCCGCCTTCAACAGCACCACTAGTGGAATCACGACATCTCACATTGTGTGAGGGCATGAGGAGAATACGGTGGCCTTAGTGGCATCTTGGGGAGCATTATGCCTCCACACCGCTCTAACAGAGACGTACTTCCCCTCACAGGGAAGGAACTTCGGTACAACATCCTTGTCTCCATCGGTTCCACTTGTGGTTACTTCTTACCTTTACTTTGTGCAAGCTTCACTTATATTGTATCATTTGCTTGCTTGTGTTGTTATTGTTGTTAGCATCATATATGTTGCTCACCTAGTTGCATATCTAGTCAACCTATTTGTTGCTAAACCTAATTTGCTAAAGAAAAGTTAAAAACTGGTAGTTGCCTATTCACCCCCCTCTAGTCAACCATATGGATCCTTTCACTCTTCCCCGCATCTTCTCCCACCCGACGATATCTACCGGGTTCTGGTTACCTTGGTCAACGGTCACCGCCAACCCGCTGCTTGTTGTTGAGTCGATATCCTCTTCACCTGCCTGATCTAAACTTCACATCGATCATCAGTTCTTCTTGCTTCAATACAATAACCAAAAGCATTACTTTTGTGTTTTTGTATAAGATGGTCTGAGTGGTCTTCTTCTTTGAGTTCAAAGTAAAATAGCTAAGATTACAAGTGAATGAGTAGATCCAACGTCCTGTGGAGAGTACCGGCTTCACATGTGATTTCAGTTCAACCTTTTGCATCCACCCAAATAATATTTCTAGAATATTTTATACATTATTTGCACTGCATCAGATATATGGAGAGAAAGTTCATATGCTCAACAAATATTCATATCGTTTGCCACATTTAAGTTTGCATGCCATTTTAGTGGGTTTAGATTACCATGGGTACGTCTCCTTTACACACATTATTCTTCTTCTTTCATTTATACAGATTAGAGGAGGGGGGGGGGGATGTACTATATTTAAATCCTTATTAGGCCATAGGAATACTATTTGATTTAAACTAATGCCTTCAAATGTTGTCCATATTTCATCTTCAGCTATACTCCCTCCCTCCTTCTCTCTCTCCTCAAAATTGATTTATAATTTCCCATTGAAGTGTATCTACCCTTTTATACTCCTTTAATGGTATTTTTGAATTAATTATAATTTTTGGGTCGATTGGTGGAGAAACTTAGACATGCATTGTCTACATGCTTTCTTGACACTCTTCCTCTAGATCCCTAAGTTTTATTTACCAATGTGTTGTGTGCAGGACTATGGCAAGGAGTAGTAGTCGTCTAGGACATCTCTGTTCCATCGTTCATCAATCTTTTTGTGGTGCCCTTTATCTGTCCATCTCAAGATTTCAGAGACTTTTGTTGCACATATTTCCGTTCAACTCCAGTTCGTCATCCCTGAAGCCTTGGATCAACTGATGATAATAATGCCACACACTTCACATAATTCATGTGGACATGTCATGTGGTCGTGCTCTTGAGCTTTCAGTGATATGTTTGTAGTACAATGCACACTGATCTACTGTGGAGCTAATTAGCCAATAAGCAAGTCATTTTATATTTAGATGATTATTTCGGTTACCTTTTTTACGTTGTATGCAGTTGCAAGTAGCCCAGTAGCAAAGCTGCTGGCTTTTAGTTCACTTATTTCTTTCCCACGTGGTTTACAGTTGCCTCCTTTTGAAAATAGTTATCCTTAGGTCAACTTTATACTTTTTACAACTTATATTTGTTTATCTCGGTCCAAATTATCCAATTCTTTCTTAACCATCAACTTCACTATATATGAAGAAAATCTCATTCTCTCCTTGGCAATAATTAGTTTTAGTTATCAATTTTCTAATTTTAGTTCTTCATGTTTCTGCCATGCAAAAGAACTAGGTAGCAAAGTGGTATCATATGTAATACTACAAATAACACAATTTATTTTCTCAGATTTCAAATGTATAAATGAACTGTTTTTCAAGTGATCGGTGATCCAATAACAATTCCAATTCTCATATTGTTTTGCTGCTCCCTATAATTTTCTCCATCCCTTCTTCCACATGTTGTCAATAAGCATTTTCACTTAGAAGATGAATCTTCTTGGATTGATAAAGCAAACGTATGCTTCAGTTCAGAAGTCCTTTCTAGCATTGTCCTATAGTTAACTAGGCATTTATGTCTGACACTCTTCAACTTTTTCATATGATGTCTTTGTCATGTGTATCCATTGGGAAGAATTGAGTATATTGATTATCATCTACTGTGGAAAAGACAAAGCTTGCCTGTTTTGTCCATGTGAGCATTGTTGTCCATTTTTTTGTGTCCCCTTTTCTTACAAGAAACGACTATAGTCCAGTACTATCCTTGTTAGCAACTAATTTAGTAAGTCTCAGGGAAAAAAATTCTCTTTATGTGGGACAAAGCAAAAAATCGAATTAACATAAGGTTGGTTCTCTGCAGCTATTTAATTTGGCGGTCAAGTAAATTTGTTTTTTTGCAGAATGAACTATTTTCGGTGTTTGATTACCTTGGATAATGAGCTGTTTCAGGTTTGATGAGTTTAATATTAGTTTCTCTTCTTTATCTCTTACTGGTTAGAAGCGATCGGTAATATTTTTAGATGACATTAGCTCGCATTATCTTGGCTCTATAATCGGACCTAACTCCCCTATTTATTTCGGAGTTGTGGTTAAGGTATATATGATGTTTTGGTTCAATAAGTCATAAACGTAACCATGGCTTAATATCTTTTTGATCAGATATTTAGAGCCATAGAGAACGTTTAAACGATAATCAGAACACATAATTTTTGTATGACATGAGATTATATAAGGATCATGTTGTAAGCCCTGTTCGCTGATTATGATGTCATTTGTGTGATTTTTTTCATGTTTTGCCCATTAGAGCTCCAGAAAATGCCACGAGAAGGGAACCCAAAGTTGACTTTTTGACGACGTTGCATAAGGTACCTGCAACATTTATAAGCATGAGAGTACCTTTCTCCATAGTCGGCTTCCTATTTGGGAGTAGCTATTTGCAGATTTCAGAGTAAATGACAAAAAGAGGAATGTACTACGAAAGTGCATAGGAGCTCTCGGGTGCTACGCCCCCCTATATTCAAAAATAATTTAGTAATTCAAAAAAATTCAAAAAATCCTAGAACTTTTTATAGAATCAAACATGACCAAGTATTGCACTCGTATAAAAAGATTAAACCCGGAATTACTTTCATTGCATCCGGAATCAAAGATTTCCCCAAAAAGGCTAAATAAAAGTACTATTCATGCTATATTGTCGTCATAATTTTGTTTTTTTTGCCCTGACGTCAACGGGAATAATTCCTTGGCCAAACTTTTTATACGAGTACATTACCTGGTCATATTGGATTCTAAAAAAATTCTAAGATTTTTTTACTCTTTTTTCGAATTACTAAATTATTTTTGAATATAGGGGGGTGGAGCACCCGAGTGCTCCTAATCCACTCCCGAATGTACTATCACTACTATAGAGTCAAATCATCTATGTTACTAAACTATCTCTGTTTTAGCCTATCACTCTTCTATTTCTCATTTGTTTATGATAGCTTAGCCTGTAAAGAAAGCATTGCACTTGCATGGCGCGGCGTGCCCTTCGCCAACTAGTTCATACAATGTGTGGTAATCATCTTGCATGACACACGCTGGTGCTGAACTGAAGATTTCAAAAGCTGGTGTCGGCGTGTGACCCGCATGACCCACGCTGTGCCCGAGTTGAATAGCAAAAAGACCAAGTATATAGGAGTAAGAAATATGCACTGCTTCTCCTCAGAAAAAAAAGAAAAAAAGAAAAATACACTGCTTCCACCAATCTTGATGTACTTGTGTGGCCCTCATGAACGAGAGCTACCCGGAGCCGGTGCATGCATGTCTGATTGTGTGCACCAATACGCAGCTATACGTGCACGTCTGTCCATTTTATTTATTGTGTAAAAGGTTTGATTGATCAGCGTGCTCTCTGCCTCCCTCCCTGATTTGTGGTCGACATGGGTATTGCCCAAAATAATAACTACCGTCGCTGTCGTGCCTATGTGTAGGTACGCCAATGCAGGTTGCAAACTTCAACGAAAATTCAGTGCTACTAGAAACTTCCGGGAAATGCTTCATCGCTCTCAAAAAAAAGTCGTTACTCTTTTTTTCTCGAATACGAACTGAGTCGCTGCTCCTGCATTGTAAGTACTCCCTCTGTAAATTAAAATATATAGTTTAATCAACAAGAAACGATGAGTTGATTTTTCAAATAAATGAATTTTTTTAAGCAGGAACTAGTACATAGAAGGGTGAACGAAAAGGAGAACAAAATATGATGGAGGGCTGTAAGAATTACGTAGTATTAGAGAAAGGATTGGGCATGGATAGAGAGTGCATTTCAGACTGAAAAAACAACTCATTTCGGACTGAACACCTGGAAGCTCTGAACTGTAATGACGGCATGAAAGATTGAGAAGCACTACACACTCCAAACTCTGGCAGGCAAAGAAAAGGAAGGGCTACCTGTCAGCGTGTCCAATAAATACGTTCTGGGCCATTTAGATCCTGTATACCGCACACGCATAATTCAGAATTGCAGTTTACGGTCGGATTATTGACTCTGTTCGTTCGGCAGCCGGTGCCGTGCCTGTCTCTGGATCCCTGTACACGGTCGCGGGTGAACAGGCTGGGCTCATGTTCACGGCATGCGCATGTGGCAAGCCACTCTCATTGTGATCAATGCTTTGACAGGCATGGCAATGTCGTCCATGTCAAATGATATGCCAACCAATCGAACACCATCGTCTATGAAATGTACATATAACGACTCGGAGTAGGAGTACACAAGTTGGCGAGAAAAAGCAACACCCTACAGCCAGCTTTTCCCCCCCACCATCAATGGCCACATAGGTACTCTTTCGTTTGTATATTTGGAGTGCATAATTTACATTTTGTCGAGTAACCTGATACTTTTGTTTTTTTGGGTAAACCTTTTCGTGCTATGGTGCACATGTTTAGGCCAACTCCAACGCACCACTCCAAATGGTCTGGACGCGCCCGTTTAGGGGTAAACACACAGAAACGGTCGTCCAATGCGCGAGAGCAAACGGACCATTGCCCTTTTTCGGTCCGCTTTCGACCCATTCCCGGTCCAACTTTGGATCGCGTTTGCGGCCGAACGGACATGCTCGGACGGGTGGGACGCGTGCCCTTGTCCTCCCCCTGGCCCGCCCGTCGACACGACCGCTCCACTTTCCCTCCATTTCGCCCAAAACTCCCCCGCGCCCTCTCTCCCCTCCCCCCTCCACCATGGCCGGCGACACGACGAATCCCGACGACATCGAGGAGGCCGCTCAACTCAAGAAGCTTGAGATCGAGGCCACCAATACCGAGACCAAAGCAAAAGAGGTGGCACTCGCCTTCATGAGCGTCGACAAGAACAACATGTCACCGGAGAGGAAGGCTTGGTTCGCGAACCGGCAGAGGGAGATGTTTGCTCGCGACGGCCTGAACTAGGTGAGACCTCGTGTGTCGGCCGCTGGCTTCGTTGCCGACGCCAAAAACTTGTCCATTTTGAAGGCTGGCTCCTGTGCCGGCCGCTGACTTTGTTGCCGGACCCAAAAAGTTGGACCTCCCGTCGGGGACACGACCGCTCCACTTTCCCTTCATTTCGCCCAAAACTCTCCCGCGCCCTCTCTCCCCTCTCCCCCTCCACCATGGTCGGCGACCCGACGAATCCCGACGACATCGAGGAGGCCGCTCAACTCAAGAAGCTTGAGATCGAGGCCACCAATGCCTAGACCAAAGCAAAAGAGGTGTCATTCGCCTTCATGAGCGTCGACAAGAACAACATGTCACCGGAGAGGAAGGCTTGGTTCGCGAACCGGCAGAGGGAGATGTTCGCTCGCGACGGCCTGAACTAGGTGAGACCTTGTGTGTCGGCCGCTGGCTTCGTTGCCGGAGCCAAAAACTTGTCCGTTTTGAAGGCTGGCTGGTGTGCCGGCCGCTGGCCATGTTTCCGGTGTGAAACTTGGGTGACCATTCTGTAGGCCGCTGGCTCTGTTGCCACCCGACATGAATTGGCAAGAACGCGGCCGCTGGCATGAATTATCGCCGCTGCATTTAGCTACATCCTTTGTTCTTTTCATATTTTGCATGCACAACGGACGAGATGCAGCCTCGCGTTGGACGCACGGCCGACGCATCAACGAATCCGGGCGGATACGACCCCATTGCCACCCTAAACGAATCAAATCCAGACCAAACGGACGTCCGTTTGGGGTCATGCGTTGGAGTTGGCCTTACTCTATTCGGCGTCCATAGATATAAGATGCACATGCTTTTCATTGCCAAGAATTTGCCGAGGTTTGCTCTCTTTATACAAAGAAAAATAAATAGGGCATTTTCATGCTTCTTTTGTGAGGTCAACCATACTTTTAGTTATTATGTATTTATGTTATGCTAACAAGGTTTAGATTATGTCATGTGCAATGTAAGTGTAAACATATATTGTCTGCAATATCCTTTCATGTACCTTGTACATGTTATTATAGGTAACTTATATAATAGTATGTTTGTATATACTTTATTTTTAGTCATATAGTACAACTTAATGACAACATTGTACAATAGCAAAAACATTATTGGTAGAAATCACACAGTGATACAAACTATCTAGAAACTTATCGATAATTAAACTCTACCCCCCCCCCCCCCCCCCCCCCCACACACACACACACACACAGACATAGGCAAAATGCATGTGGCATCCCTTATTTGTTGTACATGTCCTAGGGGCATGTACATTGGTTTAGAGTTTAGACAGATGCATCTTTGCTTATCAATCTATGCCTCTCTCTCTCTCTCTCTCTCTCTCTCTCTCTCTCTCTCTCTCTTGGGGAGGATGTACATATTTGTCAGAATAAGATAGCTGAGTACATACTTTGACTCGGGACAGGAAATAAATGATAGAAAACCTTGAGAAACGCGTGGGGGGGGGGGGGGGGGGGGGGGGGGGGGGGAGGGTATGAAGCTCGTTCACTCGTTAAAATAATCTGTTGTAATGAGCATGAACTTACATTGCTTAATGCTGGCTTACCAATCAAATACACTTCCTATCCACGAAATGGTCGTGAGTTTTACTATAGCATGCGAGTTTTCGTTGGAACACTTTCTATTGATGCACTTCATTCAACTAGCCTTAGACGTGTTTTGTTGTTTTGAAGGGAAAGAGCATAACTCTCTCTCTCCCCCTTTATGGACGTGCATGAATGCAAAGAAATAAATTTGTGTCACGACTCGGTAAACACGTACAAAGAAGAAATAAATTGTTGTGGCTACTCTACGGAGGACTAACAATGATGAACAATGACTTCTTCGACAATGCCAAATCATAATCCATTTTCGGCAGCAACAATGTCACGGCTATGATCATCCCAGCCACGTATACCATGACCACCTGCAAATTTCAGAGATGTGATAATTCAATCTCTTTACATGTACTCACATGTCTAGTTTCTTGTATGTGATCTGTATTGATATCACACATGCTATGTTTTAATCCGTATTACATTTTTGTAAAGTTACTAATTCCAACATTAGATTAGGTCAACCTTTTTATTTTCTTCAAGCATGTCCAATTATCATAACCTGACAACCTAGTCGCTCCACAAATAAGATATTTTTTTGGATACTAGTGAGATGTTCGTAAGCCATAGGAAGATTAGTCACGTTGGTTAGATGTCGCCTTCGTGAGGACCTGTGTTTGAAAGGATTTGTGTAGGAGAATTTTTTTCAGAAATAGTACTTTTTTTTGAAAAAATTCGGAAAATAAGATCCAAAAATGAGATATTGCAAAACTAGCACACGGTCGTCCTAGGGTTGGACGAAACCTCACGTTTCGGTCAACCAGTGACCGAAACATGATGTGTCGTTCACCGGTTGGACGAAACATCTGTTTCGTTCTACGGTTGGACGAAACATCCGTTTCGTTCAAACAAAAACCGAATCATCCATGCATTCGGTACCGAAGCCAGTTTCGTTTTCCTGCAGAACGAAAACTCTATTTTTTTGGTATTTCCTTTGCCGAAGAGTGCATTTTCCCGCCAGTTTCTTTCCCGCCCTTCTTTCCCGCCAGTTTCGTTCCCGCCCTTCTTTCCCGCCCTTCTTTCCCGCCAGTTTCGTTCCCGCCCTTCTTTCCCGCCATTCTCTCCCGCCATCTTCTCTTCTGACCCTATAAAACCCCCTCCGCAGCAAGGTGGGTGAGCAGGCAAGTGTAGTGATTTTTTTGGTCACCGTTTCTTTGCAGGTAATGACTTGCCCCTTTTGCCGAGCTTCAGGTGGCCCTTGTTCTTCCTTTGATTCTTGTGCGTCTGTCTTCACTGTGGTGTTGGATCGTCGCTGTTCAAGGCGTGTTGTAAGATTCTATATCTTGTTTATCTGATTGTGGCATATGGTTGATGTTGTTTAGGTTGGAATGTATTCTAATGCCTTTGTTTGTATGATTATGATGTTTGCTTCCATTCTTTTTGTAGTATGTTCCGTGCAGTGTTAGATCACATCTTGCTCGGTACATTGAGGAGTGCAGAGCTTTAGCTATTTGGAGGGGTGACACAGATATTGATCTTGCTCTTCACAATAGTGAGGGTAACTTATATGGTGTTCTGTTTACACATGGTCGGGTGAGCAGTAAATTCCATGGTCCTTCCTGGGAGGAACTTGTGAATGATTATGGTCTCCGTCATCGTGACATGATGACTGTTAGGCTTGAGCACTATGGAACTATGATTGGTGTTGATTTTCATCGGGATGGTGTTATGTTGTTCCCTTTACCCTGTGATGGTAAGTTTTTTTTTGAGTGATTTAAAGGTTTGTTTCAACTTATACGTTTTGCTGTTCTGCTCAATTTGTGAAATTATTTTTTTGTAGCTCTTGAGGATCTGAGTGAAACTCAGAGGGAACTTGTTGATAGTTGTTTTTATAGTCATGGTGTCTTCAGTCTGAATTATCACCAAATGTATGTCATGTCGCGACAACTCTTTGATGACAACTACATATTGTGTACTCCTTTTGTTCATAGGATTGATTCCATGAATGTTAATGGTCAACATATGGTGAGCTTTGTTTTTGGCTACTGTTTATTTATTTGTTCTTTGCTCTAGTATACTGTTTTAAATTTGTTAGCTGAACATCATATAACTTGATGTTTTTGTCAGGTTATTTCGACCATGGTTGTGAGGAGTTTGAAGGATTTTTTGTCAATTCCTAGGACTGGTTCTTTAACTCTTGAAATTACTTTGGATTCTGAAGATGATGATATATCCGTGAGCATTCCTTGTTCCTACTTTATTGGCTTGGGTGGTAGAATGGTGTTGAACAAGGAAGGTTTCGGTAATTTTCTTCGGGCATCGTCTATTGAAGTAAACAATTTGGTGCTCATAACCTTCAAAGAGCGTGATCAGGAGCTTGCTGTTGTTTTCAGCCCTCTGCCACAGTGATCGTCATTTTCTTTCCCGCCCTTCTTTCCCGCATTTTTCTTTCCCGCCATTCTCTCCCGCCATTTTCTTTCCCGCCATTTTCTTTCCCGCCTTGCTCTCCCACCATTTTCTTTCCCGCCTTGCTCTCCCGCCATTTTCTTTCCCGCCTTTCTCTCCCGCCATTCTTTCCCGCCATCTTCTCTTCTGAACCTATATAACCCCCTCCGCAGTAAGGTGGGTGAGCAGGCAAGTGTAGTTTCGTGGAGATGTCCCATTATCCTTTTGATCGTAGTTTTCACTCTGGTATGTCCGATCGTCTTCTCCGTCTAGCCGCCAATTTCAAGATCGACGATAGAGTAGTTCCATGGGAGGAACTCATCAGTAGTGACACCATAATGAATGAGTTGGCTCACTCATTAGCTAGGAGTGGGTGGCCTCCCAGGACATTTGAGGAGATACGGAAAGAACTTCTCCGGTTGCATGGCAGATGGCAGAAGCAACTGCATAAAGGTGAATCTTACCTCAGGCTTGCCGTAAATAATTCAGATTTATGGTCAGAAGACAGTGAGGACGAAGACGACCTCTTCATGCCGAGCACCAAGGCCAAGATACCTGCATCGTCGAAGTGCAAGAGTACCGCACCGTCGAAGGGCAAGAGTGCTGCATCAACGGAGGATGACGACGATGACTTCATGCCGAGCACCAAGGCCAAGAGACCCACATCGTTGAAGTCCAAGACTACCGCACCGTTGAAGGGGAAGAGTGCTGCATCAACGGAGGATGACGACGATGACTTCATGTAGTTTGTGGGATGTATTTTTTTAGTTAAGTCATACCGTTTAATTCAGATGTACTTCTATCTTAATTATCTGTTGTAGTCTGTTTGGAAATGTATCTCGTACCGTTTAGTTGAGTCGTACCGTTTAATTCAGATGTACTACTAATATGAAGTAGACAAGTGTCTTGAAAACAAATCAGTCTCTTACATAGATAATGACTCATACATAGATAGTAACACATACATGAACGATGTCTGATACATAGATAAGTCCTCACACATGAGAATAGTCTGAAACTAACATGGGTGTCTCATACAAATATGTCTGATGCATAGATAAAAGTCTGAAACAAACATAGATAGAAATATGTCTCATGCATAGATAATAGTATCACTCGGCTCTATGAGGACGCGTACGCTGTCTCCGCGGCCGAGGACCGGAAAGCGTGAGTGGGATCCTTGGACGCACGTGACGTAAACCTGGGCCGTACAACGGCTCGTCAACCTCTGGTTGTGTCTCCTGCGTGAGAGGTGGTGGCTGAGTCTGATAGGCTTGCGGGTCACCCAAGACATCTGAATGGACATCTGATGAGCGGTCAGAAAACGCGGTAGTGTGTCCCCCCAGGCGAAGCCATGTACTGTCCCTCAGTAGTGTCTGTGGTATGAACGACGTCATAGCGAGTTGCATATTTATAATCAATTACTAACAAGAATGATGAATTATTACCTTGCCACATATGTTGCGACTGCCACTGCTGTTGATATGGATCCTCAACATAGATGTTAGGTCGTCCGATAGGGAACCTCTCGTATGACCATAATTGCAACAACAATGGGCATCCTAGTAATCCTGATTTTGGAGCGCGTAGTAAGCAAGCCTTGCACATACCTCTGTATGTAGCTACTAAGACGGCAGAACCAAAACTCCTCGGCATGATGTCTCTTGCATAGCGTGCGTCCGCGATCTCTCTTGCAATACTGATGTACCGGGCATCAACAGTGTTGACATGGTTATCCGTGAACATCACTTTGCCAAACAGCCACAAGATATATGCCTCTAAGCATCGATCAATCTGTGGCCTCGACAAGTCTATGCCTGGATAGCCTAGAAGGCCAATCTGCATGAAACAAAGAACATGGGAAGCTAAATAATGAGAAGATGTATGTCTAAATAGATAAGAATATAAAACTATTGATTTACCTGAAACTGGCTCAACCATATAAACCGAGGTCCATGTGGATCAAGCCGTAAGTTCACCATCCCATCGGCTGCCCGAAGACCTGCGAAACGTGCCTGCATGTCCTCCCGCCAATTATCTGGTACCTCCAACGGGCCTATGGCCTGGCCCGCCAAAGGTAGTCCCAACAAGTAGGACACATCCTGGAGAGTAGGTGCCATCTCTCCCCAGGGAAAGTGAAACGTGTGAGTCTCAGGCCTCCATCGGTCCACTAAGCATGTGAGCAGTGACCTGTCGTAACCGAAACTTTGTGCTTCTCTCTGTACTCATCGATGTCCTCAGTGCCCTCCTCAGATGCTGGGATGTGAACCCACTCCTCTCTAGTGGCCTCAACCATACGTGCCAAAGGTAAAAGTCCTGCCCAAGCTAGCCTGCAAAATAAGAATGCAAAATTCAATTAGTGTGTGCATATTTTCAAGTACTACTGGAATAAGAACGACACATACCTATCAGTCCAATCAGGGTGTATCATCCAGTCAGACTTTGGAGTGCGAGTGACCAACACAGGGAGCTCATGGCCAGCCTCCATATGTCTAGCCCGATGTTTTACATCAATCGTAGGATTGAGCAAAGGATATGGAGCCATTTCTGCACAAAGTAAAACATAGTCCGCACATATTACAAAGTAAAACATAGTCCGCACATATTACAAAGTTAAACATAGTCCGCACATATTACAAAGTAAAACATAGTCCGCACATAGTACAAAGTAAAACATAGTCTCTCTCCCTCACCCTCTCCCTCCCCGTCGTCCTCGACTGCCTCGGCCACGTCCACGCCTTCCTACTGACGTTGCAGCCACTGGCATTGTAGCCGTCGATGTGGACGCACCAGCAGTATCACCACCAACGGTAAGAGTGGGACAATATTTCATCCTGTGGCCATATCCAGCGCATAGCAAACATTGTCTAGTACACCCACCAGCTTCAGATTCGTCCATATCATTACGGATGCGACATACCTTCCTTCTACCTCTACTTGTCCGCATCATATCTGGGTCTGGGATGTATTGCCTGTCATCCGGATTAACCGTGTTGAAGTTACCCATAACTCTAAATCCAACCATCTCACCGGTCCAAGCATTCTGCACCGACTCTTTTAGATAATATTCAGACACGAAAGAGATCGCGTCCATTTTTAACTGTCCACATGCAGTCAACACATGTGAGCAAGGCAAGTGGAGTAGCTTCGGTTTGTTGCATGTGCACTCACATGTTGGCCTGACTCCACTTCCAATTTTCACCTCATGTGTCTTCAACTCATTTGCAGAACCGAATCTATCGGTAGGTAGGCGCACCTCATACCTCCTTTCTTGATTACCAATGGCTGTGACAGTGTGCAACTTTGCTTTTTTGAGCTTCTTCGCCATGTACCGCATAACCTTTTCACAGTAAGGTGTTTCGGGGTTCTTCTTAATATGCTTCTCAGATTTCAAGCGCCTATCTCTGAAATACCTCACCGTGCCATGAAAAACACCCTCGACAATTGCTGTTAGTGGCATACCCCTATTCCCTCTGAGGACAAAGTTATAAACCTCAGCAAGGTTGGTTGTCATGGTGCCATACCTCGCTCCATGGGTGTCATGAAGCAAAGACCACTTCACGGGAGACTCTTTCTCTATCCACTGTGAAAAATTCTTTATTGCCCTCCCCTTCTTTCTCTTCGTACCAGGCGGGTCAAATGCTGGCAAGTCACAAAGCTCAATTGGCTCTAGCTCTGTGTTAGTTGGTTGCTTAGCCTGTGCAGCTCTCCTTTCCTTAACCTGTGCCTTCGTGAACTCATCGAGCTTCTTCCACAAAAAATCATACTTTTTTTGTTGGTTTTGTGCGCACAGCTTTTTGAACATATTCATGAGGCGCTTATTCTTGAACTGGGAGTAAAAATTAGCCCCAAGACGGCGCATGCACCATCGGCTCTGCATGTCCTGCCATGGTGCTGGTTCGTTCGAACCTGGCGTCTGCAGTGCCCGAATGGCAGCCAGTATACCCGGATGCCTGTCATGAAGGATGCACACATTTGGCCGGTCCTTCACAATTACAATTTTTAGCTGCCTGAAGAACCATAGCCAACTCTCCAAGTTCTCACCCTCCACGAAGGCCATAGCAAGTGGGAGGATCTGATTGTTGCCGTCCACGCCTATAGCGGTCAGGATCTGACCCCTGTACTTACCAGTGAGAAACGTACCATCCACACACAACACAGGCAGGCAATGACTGAAAGCTTCGATGCATATAGCGAAAGAGAAGAACACTCGATGCAGCACCTTACAATCTGGGAATTCGGGCAGCGTAAAGTGCTGGATGTCGACCTGTGTGCCAGGATTCCTCACCTGCAATGTGTGCAGGAGACGGACAACATTATCATACGAGTCGATGAAGGTCCCAAACCTCTTCGCCATCGCTCTCTGCTTGGCCCTCCAAGCCTTCCCATACGGAATTTCGTAACTATATCTGCTCTTAATTGCATTATGAATGTGTTTCGCTTCCATGTCTTTCTTGCTCACTATCTCACTGAACATGACTTCTGCAATGAGACTTGAAGTAAGGTTTGGATGATCCACCAGCGGATATTTCATCACACAATTGTGGGGCACAACCTTCGTCACAACCCAAGTCACGTCATACTTTGGAACGTGGGCGTGCACCTTTGCGGGACAACTATTCATAATACATGACAAAGTCAAGTTTTTTTTGTTGATACGTCCGTTTGAAAAATCCTTTGCGTGGACATTGCCCACTCTGTCACGGCTGCCTTCAGATTTTTCTTTGTGGTATACATACCCCCTATTTCGACTTTGCTCCGATGATACTCCCAGGAAGATTCATGACCATCGTTCACGGTCATGCCGGTCGAGAGGCTCTGATTCCATGAAGCAGGAATCGGTACCTCCTTGTCGTTCTCTTCACCATTTTCTTCATTTGAGTTCTCGGAATCAAGATCCTCCGCCAATCCATCCTCGTCTTCCACTTCCATCAGATTCTGCATTTCCGATCCTTCCTCATCCCCATCAGCCTCGCCACTATCAGGATCTCCTATGTTCTGACTACTCTCCCCTGCATCGTAGTCCCCTCCAATGTGTGACCCATAATCTGACCGACCCTCGAGTTCAGTACCACCCATATGTTCTGACCCAGCTACATCCATCTCATCAATCGGCTGACTGACCTGGCCAAGCTCGTAACCACCGCCGCCTTGTACCAGAGGATCCTCCATGGGGATGGGGAGCACTAAGGCAACGGGGTGAGTCCTCCGGCGTTTGCAGGATTCTAACCAGGTCACCCACTTATGTGTCCTATCTATCGGAACCAACTCCCAGAAATTTTTTGTATGGGATTTTGTCCACACTGACTGAATACTGATGGTGCACACATTGGGATCAAGCGAGAAATTTGTTGTCAACCAGTGTTTCAACTGACTAATGTTCACTTTTTCTGGATCGGTCAGTTGCAACTCCACATATGCAAACTCAGTCAGATCAACCCCACTCTCGTTTGTTCGGACATTACCAGGACCATAGTAAACAACAAATTTGACTGATTCAGACATGTCTCCTGCCATAAAAATTCATACCCATCAACCACTAAGTACCACATATTTTTTTTTTTACAATAACCGGAATGTCTGCCACATATACATGACTACCACTAAGCAAACAACCGATCAAACGAACTAAAATTTCAGACATGTCTCCCGCAATTAAAATTCATATTACCGTCTAAGTAAATAATTTTAGTACACTAACATGTCTCCCGCAATTAAAATTTCAGACATGTCTCCCACAATTAAAATTCATATTACCGTCTAAGTAAATTCATATTACCGCAATTAAAATTTCAGACATATACATGACTACCACTACGTACCACATAATTTTTTTTACACTAACAGAAATGTCTACCACATATACATGACTACCACTAAGTAAATAACCGATCTAACGAACTAAACAATCGTCATTTATATTATGAACTAAACAAATTTTTTTACACTAACAAAAAAGTGAAGCTCATTATACCTAAAATAAAAATGCACTAAACATAAATGTGAGATTATACCTTTGACGCGTGCTTCTCCGGCGAGCTCCTGTCCTCCGCGCTAATCCGAGCACCGAGCTGCCCACGGCCAACCCGCACGAGCTCGGCCACCGCAGACGGCTGCCCCTGCCAAGCTCCTCCAATGGCCGCCCTGCCTCACCCCCGCCCCTGCCAAGCTCCACCACAGCCGGGACCAAGCTCCAATGGCTGCCTCCACGCCGGCCTCCCTCCTCTACCCTCTCCCCCACACGCGGCTGCCGGCTTCCCTCCTCTACCCCATTGACGGATCGGGTTACTAGTAGCCAGTTTCTAGCTTCATCTACTCGATTTAATGGCTAAATGGCCTGGAATCGGAAGAAATAGGGGAAGAAAACGAAGAACAGAGAGAGAGAGCCGAGAGAAATGGAGGCAGGAGGAAGAAGAGGGCGGCCGGCCTTATCCCGAGCCGTTTCGTCCTACCAACGGACGAAACACACGTTTCGTCCTACCCGCGGACGAATCACCCCAAGGCCCATCGGTGCCTGGACGAAGATGGGCCATTCGCAGCCCACTTAAACGAAACACTCATTTCGGCCTACTGTTAAACGAAACAGCTTTGTTTCGTCCTACCACGCAACGACACACCATGTTTCGTCTGACGATAAGCCGAAACGTGTGTTTCGTCCAACGGGAAGACGACCGTGTGCTATTTTTGCAATATCTTATTTTTGGATCTTATTTTCCGAATTTGTTGAAAAAAAAGTACTATTTCCAAAAAAAATCCTGTGTAGGACCTAGTTAGGAAAAAAACTTCAGTGTATGATTGTATTGCCGTCCTTTTCTCCTACCTCGATTAAGGAATTGCCATGGCGCTTGTGTTATAATCATGTCATGTTTTTATGTTGATTTAATTAATAATGTTTTACGTGACTCAACTCGAAGGTTTTTGATGAAAAAAGGTAACATAATAATGTTTTTATGTTGTCTAAAGTTCATTTTATGAACTAATAAAGCATTAGCATGATGGTACCCCATGTGTAAGGGGAGTAAATATTTTTATCTAGATTAAATTTCATTGGCTAACCAAAAGATGTATATCTTTCAGTTATGACTTAAATGATTTTGGTGATGCCTCATCCAGTTCTTGTACTGAGATTCACTGGGACATAGGTCCGACACGAGTATATGTTTTGTTAGGATGACATACATGGACAAAATGTGAAATAAAAACAATATATCCAAATACGCAGCCTCACTTGCTCCCAAAGTTGAGGGCGATAAAGTTGTACATTTAAATGTTCGTGTAACTAATTTTAAACTAATTAGGTAATGTCGGTTCCTTATGTATTAAGTATGAACGTGCCCTTATTTATGATCAAGATATCTGACAAATATGCATTTAATCCAAAAGTGAACCATTTGAAAATCGCTACCGAGCTTTGCAAGAATGCAAGGCAAAAAGAATGCATGCTCACTTATGAGGAGTCTGAAAACTCTAGGTTAGTTATATAATGTTTTGGCAAGGTGTGTACATATTTAGTATTACATTTAATGTTGCATTTAAACGTCAGACATGGAGCTAAATCCCGAAAACACTCCAAAATAACAACCATGGCATCATTAGTCATCCAAACTATTGTGTAGCATGTTAAGAGGCTTCAGGCATGTTGTATGCCGAAGGTATTTTTTTTCGAATTTGAAAGTGGTAGTCAACATCATTAAACTAGTTATTGTGAGTATGAGCACACAATCCTCTATGCGAGTAATAACAAGTTAACTGGGGTTTTCAAAACAATTACCATTATGTCTCCGCTATGAATGATAGAGTATGTGATCAAACATTTGGTATTGCACATATAAGTTTTTGCGATCCTACTCACTAAAGGCTCACTACCCATTTTTTTATACAAATGCATTTTGCTTACCTATATGTATGTTTGGTGCTCTCTCTCTCTCTCTCTCTCTCTCTCCGTGGGAGGATGGACATGTTCATCAGAATAAGATGGTCGAGTACAAACTTTGACTTAGGACAAGGAAAAGAAATGATAGGAAAACTTTAGAAACGGAGGAGGGTATGGAGCTTGTTCACTCATTAAAATAACCCTTTGCAATAAGTATGGACTTATGTTGCTTGATGGTAGTTGTTGGGGAACGTTGCATGGGAAACAAAAATTTTCCTACGCACACGCAAGATCTATCCATGGTGATGAGCATCTACGAGAGGGAGAGTGGATCTACATACCCTTGTAGATCGCTAAGCGGGAAGCGTTAAGAAACGCGGTTGATGTAGTCGAACGTCTTCGCGATCCAAATCGCAAGCCGTCCCGCGATCCCATCACGATCCATCTCGCGATCCAATCACGATCCGTCCCGCGATCCAATCACGGTCCTTCCAATCTAGTGCCGAACGGACGGCACCTTCGCGTTCAGCACACGTACAGCTCGATGACGATCTCCGCCTTCTTGATCCAGCAAGAGGGAGCGGAGAAGTAGATGAGTTCTCCGGCAGCGCGACGGCGCGGCGGCAGTGGTGGTGGAACTATTCCGGCAGGGCTTCGCCTAAGCACCGCCGAAACTAGACTAGAAGAGAAACGATCTAGAGGAAGAAGAGGGCAGCACGTGGCAATTAGGGTTGGGGCTGCCCTCAAATCCTCTAGTATTTATAGGAGGGAGGGAGGAGGAGGCAGCCCCTAGGGTTTCCCCTAGTGGCTTCGGCCGAACCAAGGAGGAGGTGGAGGAGTCCACCTCCAATCCTACTCCAAGTAGGATTCCAATCCTACTAGGAAAATCCCTCCCCCACTTGGGGTTTTTCCTTCTCCCACCTCCTAGCTGCATGGGCCTTGTGGGGCTGGTTTTCCCAGCCCACTAAGGGCTGGTGCACCACCCCTCTGGCCCATGTGGCCTCCCGGCGTGGGTGGCCCCTCCCGATGGCCCTCCGGCACTCCCGGTACACTACCGGAAATACCCGAAACTTTTCCGGTGGCCAAAACGGGACTTCCTATATATCAATCTTTACCTCCGGACCATTCCGGAGCTCCTCGTGACATCTGGGATCTCATCCAGGACTCCGAACAACCTTCGGTCACCACCATGCATAACTCAATACTACCAAAACGTCACCGAACGTTAAGTGTGCAGACCCTGCGGGTTCGAGAACTATGTAGACATGACCGAGACACCTCTACGGTCAATAACCAATAGCGGGACCTGGATGCCCATATTGGTTCCTACATATTCTATGAAGATCTTTATCGGTTGAACCTCTATGTCAAGGATTCAGTTAATCCCGTATGTTGTTCCCTTTGTTCTTCGGTATGTTACTTACCCGAGATTCGATCGTTGGTATCTCTATACCTAGTTCAATCTCGTTACCGGCAAGTCTCTTTACTCGTTCCGTAATACAAGATCCCGTGGCTAACACTTTAGTCACATTGCTTGCAAGGCTTATTGTGATGTTGTATTACCGAGTGGGCCCTGAGATACCTCTCTGTCATACGGAGTAACAAATCCCAGTCTCGATCCATGCCAGTTCAACAGACACCTTCGGAGATACTTGTAGAGCATCTTTATAGTCACCCAGTTACGTTGCGACGTTTGATACACACAAGGTATTCCTCCGGTGTCAGTGAGTTGCATGATCTCATGGTCATAGGAACAGATACTTGACATGCAGAAAACAATAGCAATAAACTGACACGATCATATGCTACGTTCATAGTTTGGGTCTTGTCCATCACATCATTCTCCTAATGATGTGATCCCGTTATCAAATGACATCTCATGTCTATGGCTAGGAAACCTTGACCATCTTTGATCAACGAGCTAGTCTATTAGAGGCATATTAGGGACACAGTGTTGTCAATGTACCCACACATGTATTTGAGTTTCCAATCAATACAATTATAGCATGGATAACAAACGATTATCATGAACAAGGAAATATAATAATAACCAATTTATTATTGCCTCTAGGGCATATTTCCAACAGTCTCCCACTTGCACTAGAGTCAATAATCTAGTTCACATCACCATGTGATTTACATTGTTATGAATCTAACACCCAATGAGTTCTGGGGTTCGATCATGCTTTGCATGTGAGAGAGGTCTTTAGTCAACGGTCTGCAACTTTCAGATCCATGTGTTCTTTGCAAATCTATACGTCATACTGCAGATGCTACCACGCTCCACTTGGAGCTATTCCAAATGACTGCTCCACTATACGTATCCGGACTGCTATTGAGAGTCGTCCGGATAGGTGTCAAAGCTTGCATCGACGTAACCCTTTACTACGAACTCTTTATCACCTCCATAATCGAGAAACATTTCCTTAGTCCTCTAGTTACTAAGGATAATCTTGACTGTTGTCCAGTGATCCACTTTTGGACCACTCTTGTACCCCTTGACAGACTCATGGCAAGGCACACACCAGGTGCAGTACACAGCATGGCATACTATTCAGAGCCTATGGATAAGGCATAGGGGACGACATTCGTCCTTTCTCTTTCTTCTGCCGTGGTCGAGCTTTGAGTCTCACTCAACTCCACACCTTACAAATCAGGCAAGAACTCTTTCTTTGACTGATCCATTTTGAACTATTTCATAATCTTGTCAAGGTATGTACTCATTGAAAGTTTTATCAGACGTCTTGACCTATCTCTATAGATCTTGATGCCCAATATTTAAGTAGCTTCATTCCAGGTTTTCCTTTGAAAAACTCCTTTTCAAACAACCCTTTATGCTTTCCAGAAATTCTACATCATTTCCGATCAACAATATGTCATCCACATATACTTATCAGAAATTCTATAGTGCTACCACTCACTTTATTGTAAATACAAGTTTCTCATAAACTTTGTATAGACCCAAAAACTTTGATCACCTCATCAAAGCGTATATTCCAACTCCGAGATGCTTGCTCCTGTCCATAGAAGGATCGCTGGAGCTTGCATACATTTTAGCATCCTTAGGACTAACAAAACCTTCCGGTTGTAT
This sequence comes from Elymus sibiricus, assembly GCA_039707655.1. Classification (NCBI taxonomy): domain Eukaryota; kingdom Viridiplantae; phylum Streptophyta; class Magnoliopsida; order Poales; family Poaceae; genus Elymus; species Elymus sibiricus. The sequence continues at coordinate 445,317,262 of CM077669.1, forward strand.
CACATACAACCTTTCCTCACGGATACCGTTAAGGAAACGATGTTTTGACATCCATCTGCCAGATTTCATAATCAAAAAATGCAGCAACTGCTAACATAATTCCAACAGACTTTAGCATCGCTACGGGTGAGAAAGTCTCATCGTAGTCAACTCCTTGAACTTGTCGGAAACTTCTTTGCAACAAGTCAAGCTTTATAAATGGTGACATTTACCATCAGTGTATGTCTTCTTCTTAAAGGTCCATTTGTACTCAACGGCCTGCCATTCAATGGGCAAGTCTACCAAAGTCCATACTTGGTTTTCATACATGGATCATTTCTCGGATTTCATGGCTCCTAGCCATTTGTTGGAATCCGGGCCCACCATCTCTTCTTCATAGCTCGTAGGTTCACTGTTGTCTAACAACATGTCCTCCAAGACAGGATTGACGTACCACTCAGGGGCGGTACGAGTCCTTGTCGACCTACGAGGTTCGGTAGTAACTTGATCCGAAGCTTCATGATCATCATCATTTTCTTCCTCTTCACTTGGTGTAGGTGTCGCAGAAACATCTTTCTGCGTTGTGCTACTATCCAACTGAAGTGACGGTTCAATAACCTCATTAAGTTCTACCTTCCTCCCACTCAATTCTTTCGAGAGAAACTCTTTCTCGAGAAAGGACCCGTTTTTAGCAACAAACACTCTTCCCTCGGATCTGAGATAGAAGGTATACCCACCCGTTTCTTTAGGGTATCCTATGAAGATGCACCTTTCCGCTTTGGGTTCGAGCTTATCAGACATAAGCGTCGCATTCCCAAACTCTGAGAAATGACAACTTAGATTTCTGCCAAACCATAATTCATACATTGTCATCTCAACGGATTTTAGATGGTGCCCTATCTAAAGTGAATGTAGCCGTCTCTAATGCATAACCCAAAATGATAGTGGCAAAACGATAAGAGACATCATAGTACGCACCATATCCAATAGAGCACGACTACGACGTTCGGACACACCATCACACTATGGTGTTCCAGGTGGCGTGAGTTATGAAACAACTTCCACATTGTCTTAAGTTGTATACCAAACTCGTAACTCAGATATTCACCACCACGATCATATCGTATACATTTTATCTTCTTGTCACAAAGATCTCAAACTTCACTCTGAATTTGTTTGAACTTTTCAAACATTTTAGACTTGTGTTTCATTAAGTAAATATACCCATATCTACTCAAATCATCAGTGAAGGTAGGAAAATAACGATATCCACCGCACGCTACAACACTCATTGGACCGAATACATCAACATGTATCATTTCCAATAAGTCACTTGCCCGCCCCATCATACCGGAAAAACGTGGTCTTAGTCATCTTGCCCATGAGGCATGGTCCGCATGTCTCAACCGATTCGAAATTGAATGAGTCCAAAGATCCATCAGCATGGAGTTTCTTCATGCGCTTTACACCAATATGACATTTAGCGGCAGTGCCACAAGTATGTGGTACTATCATTATTAACTTTGTATCTTTTGGCATCAATATTATGAACATGTGTATCACTACGATCTAGATTCAATAAACCATTCTCATTGGGTGCATGACCATTGAAGGTATTATTCATGTAAACAGAATAACCATTATTCTCTAACTTAAATGAATAACTGTATTGCAATAAACATGATCTAATCACGTTCATGCTCAACGCAAACACCAAATAACATTTATTTAGGTTCATCACTAATCCTGAAGGTAGAGAGAGCGTGCGATGGTGATCACATCAACCTTGGAAATACTTCCAACACTCATCGTCAACTCACCCTTAGCTAGCCTCCGTTTATTCCGTAGCTTTTATTTCGAGTTACTAACATTTAGCAACCGAACCGGTATCCAATACCCAGGTGCTACTAGGAGTACTAGTAAGGTACACATCAATAACACGTATGTCAAATATACTTCTGTCGACGTTGCCAGCCTTCTTATCTACCAAGTATCTAGGGTTGTTCCGCTTCAGCGACCGTTCTCCTCATAATAGAGGCACTTAGTCTCGGGTTTGGGTTTAACCTTGGGTTTCTTCACTGGAGCAGCAACTGGCTTGCCATCCATGAAGTTTCCCTCCTTGCCCTTGCCCTTCTCGAAACTAGTGGTTTTACTAACCATCAACACTTGATGCTCCTTCTTGATTTCTACTTTCGCGGTGTCAAACATCGCGAATAGCTCAGGGATTATTATTTCCATCCCTGGCATTTCATAGTTCATCACGAAGCTCTAGTAGCTTTGTGGCAGTGACTTGGAGAACTATATCAACCACTATCTTATCTGGAAGATCAACTCCCACTCGATTCAAGCGATTGTAGCACCCAGACAATCTGAGGACATGCTCACCGATTGAGCTATTCTCCTTCATCTTGCAGGCAAAGAATCTTGTTGGAGGTCTCATACCTCTCAACACGGGCACGAGCCTAAGATCCCAATTTCAGCTCTTAGAACATCTCATATGTTCCGTGACGTTCAAAACGTTTTGGAGCCTCAATTCTAAGCCGTAATGCATGACGCACTGAACTATCAAGTAGTCATCAGAACGTGCCTGTCAAATGTTCACAACATCTACAGACGACGCTTGAGGGGGTGGCGCACCGAGCGGTGCATTAAGGACATAAGCCTTCTGTGCAGCAATGAGGACAATCCTCAGATCACGGACCCAATCCGCATTATTGCTACCATCATCTTTCAACTCTATTTCTCTAGGAACATATAAAAATCACAGGGGAGCTATAGCGCGAGCTATTGATCTACAACATAATTTGCAAAGACATTTTGACTATGTTCATGATAATGAGTTTAGTTAATCATATTACTTAAAAACTCCCACTCAAATTGACATCCCTCTGGTCATTCGAGTGTCACATGATCCAAATTCACCAACCCAAGTCCGATCATCACGTGAGATGAGGTGGTTTCAATGGTGAACATCTTCATGTTGATCATATCTACTATATGACTCATGTTCGACCTTTCGGTCTCTTGTGTTCCGAGGCCATGTCTGTACATGATAGGCTCGTCAAGTTTAACCCGAGTGTTCCGCACGTGCAACACTGGCTTGCACCCGTTGTATGCAAATGTAGAGTCTATCACAACCGATCATCACGTGGTGTCTCGAAATGACGAACTTTCACAACGGTGCACACTCGGGAAGAACACAGTTTTATCTTGAAATTTTAGTGAGGGATCACCTTATAATGCTACCGTCGTCCTAAGCATAATAAGATGCATAAAAGGATTAACATCACATGCAAATCATAAGTGACATGATATGGCCATGAACTTGTGCTTTTGATCTCTATCTCCAAAGCACCGGCATGATCTCCATCGTCACCAGCATGACACCATGATCTCCATCATCTTGATCTCCATCAACGTGTCACCATGAGGTTGTCGCGCCAACTGTTGCTTCTATGACTATTGCTAACTCATAGCGATAAAGTAAAGCAAAAACGGCGAAAATAAATTAAAGACAACCCTATGGCTCCTGCCGGTTGCCGTACTCATCGACATGCAAGTCGTGATATTCTATACAATACATGATCATCTCATACATCACATATATCTCATCATGTAATTGGCCATATCACATCACAATATACCCTGCAAAAACAAGTTAGACGTCCTCTAATTGTTGTTGCATGTTTTACGTGGCTGCTATGGGTATCTAGCAAGAACGATTCTTACCTACGCAAAAACCACAACGGTGATACACAAATTGCTATTCAACATTCTCAAGGACCGCCTTTGTCGAATCCGATCCAACTAAAGTGGGAGAGACAGACACCCGCCAGCCATCTTTATGTAACAAAGTTACATGTCAGTTGATGGAACCGGTCTCTCGTAAGCGTACGAGTAATGTTGGTCCGGGCCGCTTCATCCCACAATACCGCTGAATCAAGAAAAGACCAAGGGAGGAAGCAATCTGAACATCAACGCCCACAAACTCCTTTGTGTTCTACTTGTGATCTCATCTACACATAGACCTAGCTCTGATACCACTGTTGGGGAACATTGCATGGGAAACAAAAATTTTCCTACGCACACGCAAGATCTATCCATGGTGATGAGCATCTACGAGAGGGAGAGTGGATCTACATACCCTTGTAGATCGCTAAGCGGGAAGCGTTAAGAAACGCGGTTGATGTAGTCGAACGTCTTCGCGATCCAAATCGCAAGCCGTCCCGCGATCCCATCACGATCCGTCTCGCGATCCAATCACGATCCGTCCCACGATCCAATCACGGTCCTTCCAATCTAGTGCCGAACGGACGACACCTCCGTGTTCAGCACACATACAGCTCGATGACGATCTCCGCCTTCTTGATCTAGCAAGAGGGAGCGGAGAGGTAGATGAGTTCTCCGGCAGCGCGACGGCGCGGCGGCGGCGGCGGCGGTGGAACTATTCCGGCAGGGCTTCGCCTAAGCACCGCCGAAACTAGACTAGAGGAGAAACGATCTAGAGGAAGAAGAGCGCAGCACGTGGCAATTAGGGTTGGGGCTACCCTCAAATCCTCTAGTATATATAGGAGGGAGGGAGGAGGAGGCAACCCCTAGGGTTTCCCCTAGTGGCTTCGGCCGAACCAAGGAGGAGGTGGAGGAGTCCACCTCCAATCCTACTCCAAGTAGGATTCCAATCCTACTTGGAAAATCCCTCCCCCACTCGGGGTTTTTCCTTCTCCCACCTCCTAGCCGCATGGGCCTTGTGGGGATGGTTTTCCAAACCCACTAAGGGCTGGTGCACCACCCCTCAGGCCCATGTGGCCTCCCGGCATGGGTGGCCCCTCCCGATGGCGCTCCGGCACTCCCGGTACACTACCGGAAATACCCGAAACTTTTCCGGTGGCCAAAACGGGACTTCCTATATATCAATATTTACCTTCGGACCATTCCGGAGCTCCTCGTGACGTCCGGGATCTCATCCGGGACTCCGAACAACCTTCGGTCACCACCATGCATAACTCAATACTACCAAAACGTCACCGAACGTTAAGTGTGCAGACCGTGCAGGTTCGAGAACTATGTAGACATGACCGAGACACCTCTACGGTCAATAACCAGTAGCGGGACCTGGATGCCCATATTGGTTCCTACGTATTCTATGAAGATCTTTATCGGTTGAACCTCTATGTCAAGGATTCAGTTAATCCCGTATGTTGTTCCCTTTGTTCTTCGGTATGTTACTTGCCCGAGATTCGATCGTCGGTATCTCTATACCTAGTTCAATCTCGTTACCGGCAAGTCTTTTTATTCGTTCCGTAATACAAGATCCCGTGGCTAACACTTTAGTCACATTGCTTGCAAGGCTTATTGTGATGTTGTATTACCGAGTGGGCCCTGAGATACCTCTCCGTCATACGGAGTAACAAATCCCAGTCTCGATCCATGCCAGCTCAACAGACACCTTCGGAGATACCTGTAGAGCATCTTTATAGTCACCCAGTTACGTTGCGACGTTTGATACCCACAAGGTATTCCTTCGGTGTCAGTGAGTTGCATGATCTCATGGTCATAGGAACATATACTTGACATGCAGAAAACAATAGCAATAAACTGACACGATCATATGCAACATTCATAGTTTGGGTCTTGTCCATCACATCATTCTCCTAATGATGTGATCCCGTTATCAAATGACATCTCATGTCTATGGCTAGGAAACCTTAACCATCTTTGATCAACGAGCTAGTCTAGTAGAGGCTTACTAGGGACACTTCGTTGTCTATGTATCCACACATGTATTTGAGTTTCCAATCAATACAATTATAGCATGGATAATAAACGATTATCATGAACAAGGAAATATAATAATAACCAATTTATTATTGCCTCTAGGGCATATTTTCAACAATAGCTTACCAATAAATCGAATGCCTATCCACGAAATGGCCGCAGTTTCACTATAGGAGGATAGTTTTTGGTAGAATACTTTCCGAGGATCCATTTCATTCAACTAGTGAAAAAACATATTATTCTAGGCTTACGTGCTTTTTGTTGTTTTGAAGGGCAAGACCATACTTACCCCCCTCTCTCTCCCTCTCCCTCTCCCTCTTCCTCTCCCACTATATGGGTGTACAAGAATGCAAAGAACATAAATTTGTGTCACGACTCGGTAAACATGAACAAAGTAGAAATCACCAGAAATGACATTGTATTGGATATTTGTTGGTTGCTCAGTCAACAATGCATTTAGTGATACTACAATGGCTACTCTACGAAGGAGTGACAACGATGAACAATGACTTGTTCGACAACGCCAAGTCCATATCCATTTCCGGCATCAACAATGTCACGACTGCGATCATCCCAGCCATGTATATCCTTACCACCTTATTCTTTCTCCATGTGCATATTGTTCATGCAAATTTCAGAGATGTGCTAATTCAATCTCTTCACACGTACGCACATCTTTAGTTTCTTCTATGTGATCAATATTGATAGCACACATGTCATGTTTTAACCCGTATTACATTTTTTGTAAAGTTACTAATTATTCCAACATCAAATAAGGTCAAACCTTTTATTTTCTTCAAGCATGTCCAATTAGTATAACATGACAACCTATTCTCTCCAAAAATATAAGATATTTTTCGATAGCAGTGAGATTTGCGTAAGCCATAGGAAGATTAGTCACGTTGGTTACATGTCGCCTTTGCAAGGACCTGTGTTTTAAAGGATTTGTGTAGGCCCTATCTTGAAAAACAACTTCAGTGTATGATTGTAATGACACCCTTTTCTACTATTTGGACTTACAAATTTCCATGATGCTTGTGTTATAGTCATGACATGTTTTTATATTTGTTTAATTAATAATGTTTTACGTGACTTAACTAGAAGGTTTTGTCATGAAAAAAATTCTAGTATCAAAATGTTTTTATGTTGCCTAAAGAGTTCGTTTTATGAGCTAAAACAACCATGTTTACGATGGTACCCTATGTGTATAGGGGAGTAAGTTCACTTTTTGTGTAGAAGAAATTTAGTTGGCCAACTAACATATTTATATCTTCCAGTTATGAATTATTGTATTGTTGTATAATTGTCCGTTAAAGTTATGAAATAGCGGGTTGTAGCCCCGCTATAGACGATTTGGAGTATTGGCTCTATTTGGCATAATCCGCTATTTAAAACTATGTAAAATACTCAGCCTCACTGGCTTTTAAAGTTGAGTGTGATAAAGTTGTACATTTCAATGTTCGAGAAACTAATTTTAAAATGATCAGATAATGTGTTGGTTCCTTATGTTTTAGTTGTTAGACGCAAAATATGTATTAAGTATGAACTCGTGCCCTTATTTACAACCAATATACATGATAAACATGCATGTAATCCAGAAGTGAACAACTCCAAGAGAACTATCGAGCTTTGTAGTATATGCAAGGCAATAAAGAATGCATGCTCATTTTTGAGGAGTCTGAAAAGTCTAGAAATATGGGTTAGTTAGATATTGTTTTGAGGAGGTGTGTAGACATTAGGCATTCCATGTAAAGTTACATTTACACGCTCACACATGGAGCTAAACCGCCTAAACGCTCCAAAAGAACAATCATGACATCATTAGTGATGCAAACTATTGTGGCATATAAAGAGGTTATCGGGCATGTCGTATGTTGAAGGTATTTTATTCCCAAATTTTTAAGTGGTAGACAACATCATTAAACTACTTATCGTGATTATGAGCACACATTCCTCCATGCGAGTAATAACAAGTCAACTTGTGTTGCCAAAATCATTGTCATTATGTCTTCACTGTGAAATATAGAGAGCATGATCAAACATTTGCTATTGGACTTGTAAGTTTTAGCAGTTCCACTCACTAAAGGCTCACTATCCATTCTTTTATGATTATGTTGTTGGCATGGGTTTAGAAAGCCTCTTAATTTTGGAAATGAGGACTATGTAATAAAACCAACTCCCATAAAGTATTTTATTTTTCATTTCGAGTGGCATCTCACTGGTTACTGCAACACTTTACTTTGGCCTTTTCTTTTTATTGAGAGTGGGCTTATGATGTGTGTTAGCCTTACCATCAAGGGAAGAATGTTGGATTTCGATCTTGGCTAGCATCCAAGATTGAAAACCAATGGGTTGTGGCCCACCACACCCCACGTACTTACACCATGATCTGAGGTGCCCATAAGCAATTTGGTTTTGGTCTTGACGTTCTAGCACGTGACACATAAGGGGAAGGACACATCGATTTAATGCTAATGATTCTACATGGTAGGTGTAGTTCCCTTTAACTTTTGATCATAATGTGGTGTTGAGAGAGGCGAAGACCATCTACACTACATGACACCGCGAGGGCAGTGTCGGCCGCTCCTGCCGCTGTCAATCTTCACCAAACCCTTCACCATGCATGCATTGAGCAGGCATGGGGCTACGTCTTTGCCTCCAATGGCCACAACCATCTCAGGTTCTTATCGATGTTTCTACTCTTTATCTAATGTGGTGTTCTAATCATGATCACGAGTTCATGATTCTACTCCCACCTTCCCATCTTATTGGACTCATCCTGCAAATCACATCCACCAAGGAGGACATATTTAAGTGCTAGATAACATATTGATACTACATACATGGCCCTCTCACTCTTTTATGCATTGGTTGATCTTCATTAAGAACAAAAAATTGACATAATTTAATTTGGATATAGGTACATTTGCATGTTCCCAAGACACCGATTCTTACAAATTGGAACTTTCCGACTTTTGAGATATGCCCTCTAAACCGGAAATATGGGGGGGGGGGGGGGGGGGGGGGGGGGGGATAACTAGTTAATACTTACAGCCTAACAACCTAGTCTCTCCAGAAAGAAGATTTTTTTTTTGCTACCAGCGGTATTTGTACAAGCCATATGAAGATTAGTCACGTTGGTTACATGTCGCCTTCGCAGGACCTGTGTCTTAAAGGATTTTGATAGGCCCTTAGCTAGGAAAATATTTTCAGCGAATGAGTTGGTTATAGCTGAGTTGGATCCATTCCATTTCGCGCATCAACAACTTTTTTTTGGTCTAGAAACACCGATCCTATTGTACATTCATCAAATAAAAAATGATCCTATTGGTACATTTGAAAAATCGCCTGGTTCCCTACCATAGCACGTATGAACTTCAGTGATTGCGCGGCCACATTGATGACGATATGACCTGCGCGTACAGTGCTAGCAGCTCGGCCCCCTCGCTTGACACTATAATTGGCACTCACAAACGCACCAAAAATATCCATCACTCGCCGAGTTGGCTAGACGATCGAGCATCATGAGCCCGTCCATCGTCACCGTCTCGCTCGCCGCCGCCGCCGCCGCCCTCGTCGCGATGGTGCGCGTCAGGCCGGAGGAGCTGGTCAGTTGGCTCTCCGAGGTCCGGCCCGTGCACATGTTCTTGGCCTGCTTCCTCCCGGCCGCGGCGGCCGTCGTGTACCTCATGCTGCGCCCCCGCGCCGTGTACCTCGTCGACTACGCCGGCTTCCGCACCCCGCACAACTGCCGCATCCCCTTCGCCAGCTTCCTGGAGCACGCCAAGCTGCTGCCCGCGCTCAACGAGCGCAGCATCCGGTTCATGACGCGTCTCCTGGAGCGCTCCGGGCTCGGGGAGGAGACCTGCCTGCCGCCGGCGCACCACTTCATCGGCACGCACAAGTACTGCACCGTCGACGCCGCCCGCGCCGAGTTCGAGCTGGTGGCCTTCTCGGCCATCGACGACCTGCTCGCCAAGACCGGCATCGCCCCCGAGGCCATCGACATACTCATCGTCAACTGCAGCCTCTTCTGCCCCACGCCGTCCCTGGTGGACATGATCGTGAACAAGTACAAGCTGCGGAGCGACATCCGCAGCATGCACCTCGCCGGCATGGGGTGCAGCGCGGGGCTCATCGTCGTGGGGCTCGCGAGGAACCTGCTGCAGGTGGCCCCCCATGGCGCGCACGCGCTGGTGGTCTCCACGGAGACCATCACGCCCAACTACTACGTCGGGACCGAGCGCGCAATGCTCCTGCCCAACTGCCTCTTCCGCATCGGCGGCGCGGCCGCGCTGCTGTCGACGTCCCCGGCCAAGGCCCGGTTCCGCCTGAAGCACCTCATACGCACGCTCACCGGCGCGCATGACAGCGCGTACCGGTGCGTGTTCCAGGAGGAGGACGGCGAGGGCCACCGCGGGATCAACCTGAGCAAGGACCTGATGAACATCGCCGGCGACGCGCTCAAGGCCAACATCACCGCGATGGGGCCGCTGGTCCTGCCGGCCAGGGAGCAGCTCAAGTTCGCCTTCTCCTTCGTGGCGCGGAAGGTGATCAACAGGCGGGTGAAGCCGTACATCCCCGACTTCCGCACGGCGTTCGAGCATTTCTGCATCCACGCCGGCGGCCGCGCGATCATCGACGAGCTGCAGAAGAACCTCGGGCTCTCCGACGAGCAGGTGGAGGCGTCGCGCATGACGCTGCACAAGTTCGGGAACACGTCGAGCAGCTCGCTGTGGTACGAGCTCGGGTACATCGAGGCCAAGGGCCGCATGCGCAAGGGCGACCGCGTGTGGATGATCGGCTTCGGGTCCGGGTTCAAGTGCAACGGCGCGGCGTGGGAGTGCATCCAGCCCGCGCGCAACGCCGACGGGCCGTGGGCCAAATCCATCCACAGATACCCGGTGGACATCCCCGACGTTCTCAGCCATTAACGCACCGCCGCTGGCCATCGAGAGGATTACAGTTCGTCATGCTCGTGTTTCATTTCCTTAAATATTTTCTTCACCCCATTAATTAACCGTTTACCGCCCAAAGGATTACTGTTCATCATGCATGCATGTTCACACTGTGTCAAATAATATATATACCGTATTGATATTGTTCTTTGATTTGAATGACCTACTAATGTTTCTGTTCAGTATTTTGTTCATTGAACAATGCTCTAAATATCTATTCAAGTATTTTTTTTTGAGTAATTTAGGCTGCTTGCCACATACTCTCTCCGTTCCACAATGTAGTGCGTCCTCGGTTTTCGAGCTTGAACTTTGACCATGAATTTAACCAACAAGACTGATTGCGGCGGGGCTAAAAACTATATCACTAAATTCATATCGAAAATACGAATTCAATGGTATAGTTTTTGCCCCCGCCGCAATCGGTCTTGTTGGTTAAATTCATGATCAAACTTAGATTTTGAAAAGCGCGGGCGCACTACATTGTGGAACGGAGGGAGTATGTCATGTGGCTATTCAAGTAATTGATCCCATGTAGGAGTAGTACATTGTGTATAATAACCTAGTTACAATAATTATAAATGCGAGTCGCGGTAGGTCAATGTAGAGACCTGTGTTAGGAGTAAACCACGGCTCGGTGTGGCGACGGGCGTGTGCGTTCGTGTCCGTAGGCGTGCGTGTGCGCGTGCGTCGCGTGAGTCTGTTAGCAGGTTAGCTCGTGCATGCATGCATTCGTTAGTTAGTTAGTGGCTGCATGCATAAGTTGCATGGCCAGGTTGCGTGGGCGTTGAGAAAGGCAATCAACAACCGAAAAAAGAAAGTCAGCATGATGGAGAAATAACGGTCGAGCTAAATAAACAAGAGTGACAAACACTCGCAGTTTGAGTTCCACCTATATCATGATTTGTCCAATTTTGTGCTACTGACTAATAACAGGGTAGGTGTATTTTGTTCATTTCTACTCACTCCGTTCCTAAATATAAGTCTTTTTAGAGATTTAAATATGAATTATATACGGAGCAAAATAAATGAATCTACACTCTAAAATATGTCCATATACATCCGTATGTAGTTTATATTAAAATCTCTACAAAGACTTAATACTTAGGAATGGAGAGAGTATGTGTGAATATATAAAGCCATAAGTACACATATGAGGCATTCAAACATCGATAGTGGTCTAAACTCTAATGGGCATGGAATTCTAATTCTAATTAACTACTCCCTCCGTTCTTAAATATAAGTCTTTTTAGAAATTCTACTATGAACTACGTACGGATGTGTGTAGACATACTCATTTTGCTCCGTACGTAGTCCGTCCGTAATGAAATATCTAAAAAGACTTATATTTAGAAACGGATAGAGTATAACTCAAATACTCATTATAGAGACACATATTCAACTGGAATCCTGAGTCTGAAAGTTATATCTAGCCACCACCTCTACCTCGTCCAAACCACAGTTCAATATTCTTTCACATTTTCAGTTTTATTTCTAATTCAACAGTATCTTGCATGAGGTGCAACTTTACTCAGTTTTTTTTATCACGTTCCCAACACCGCAATTCTACTTACCTGGACTATTATATGCGTAGAGAAGGGTCAATACGACCAGAGTAGCTGTGCAGCATGGTGCATGCCAATATGCAATGATACGTGCGCTCTAACGCGTTTGTTGGCTTTTTACGAAAAGAAGGTTGAAACTTCCAGCTTCTGCATCATTGCGGCGCACATGTCTATTTTTTCTTAATTATTAATCAGAATACAAAGGAAAAGCAACCATGACCGAACCTTTACAAGATAGAGTATGAAATAAAAACCTATTTGTTGTTGTATATGTCTTTAGTGATTCATTAGACGCTGAGTGCGACATGGACATTGCCGGAAATAAAAGGTACTACCTCGCTCTCAACGTCCTAAGGTACATCGCAAACTTTATGAAAATCTGTACGCCTAGCTGGGCCAATTCGAAGCCTATATGTCACATACATAAGTTAGGTTACGGTTTACCGTTGGAAGAACGGAGATGTTTTAAGGCCGTCAAGCCCTTAATTAATTACGGGCCTGATTAATTAGCCGTGTCCTCGCAAAAAAAAGAAAAGATTAATTAGCCGTGTCTAGCTGCCGGGCGCCGCTGGTTGTCCTGAACAGGGGCATCAGCGGACAGTATGTTTATCCCATGTACGATGTGTACATTGCATTATAGCCACCTGCACTTTTTATATACTTGAGATGTATAATAATTTGAGATAGCTCACCACTCATACCAAAGGGTTTATAGTTACCTAATTAGATGTTACGAAACTGCTACCCTTTTACTGGATAATTATAAATGTAGTTTTTGGTTTTGTTATGAAGCATCATATGTGTCATGGTCGATATATCTAGAGACCTGCCCCCTATATGACCGTGGAAGAGACGTTTTGACCTCTCAGGTGGTCGGATTTTGGAAATAAATGATCATGCTACTCATGGTTATAATTAGTTTACGCAGAAGGGAACCTAAAGTCAGATGGTGGAGTAATGGTGGTCGAGCTAACTAAATAAACAAGAATGACACGCACTCGCAATTTCAGTTTGACCCATATTAGGAGACAAACAGGTTGCATGCAAGTATTGCTAATATTCATCCAATTTAGCCTTTGTATATGCATATATTTTGGCACTCCTTGCGAAAAGCCACCACAGAACTAGTAGTAATAGGGTAGTTGTACTTCGTCCATTTCTAAACATGCATGGAAATCTATAAGATCACAAGCATGCATATAAGCCATTGGAACACCGACAATGATCTAAATTCTTGGGAGCCTAGAATTGAAATTCTAGTTAACCTCCAACGGAAAGACTCATTATAAAAACACCTATTTAGCGAGAGGGGCGATGGGATTGTGGTCGTGAGTTCGAAAGCTATATATAGTCACTACACCTGTAGCTACCTCGCCCAAACCACAGCTCATTATTCATTCACGTTTCCAGTTGTGGGTTTCTTGCATGAGGTGCAACTTTACCCTGTCTTTATCACGTTTCCAACGCCGCAATTCTACTCACCTGAACTACTTTAATTGACCTATATATACGTAAAGAATGGTTAATACGAACTAGTAGTTGCTCAACATGGTGCACGCCAAATGTGCAATGATATGTGCTCGTCGGCGTGTTTGTAGTTGCAAAAGTGCAAAAGGCTTGAATGATTGGTTACATACGAGCTGAGCGTGATCCCTGTCTGTCTCACTCGTTTGCTCGACATGGACATTGCTGGAAATAATAACTACCTTCGCTCTCGTCCTAACGTACGTTCAGAACTTTAATCAAATTCAGCACACCTAGGCCAATTCGGGGCCTATATGTCAGCCACATGGAAATTAGGTCGTGGTTTACGGTTGGAAACTTTCAAGGCCGTCAAGCCCTTGATTAATTGGCCGTGTCTAGCCGCCGGTTGCCGGTGGTTGTCCCGCACAGGGACACCCGCGGCCGGACAGTGCCCCTGGGCTTATCTTCACCACCCATGTGGCAAGCCACTCTCACTGTGATCAATGCCTTGACGACGGACGTGGCAAAGATGTCGTTGACGTACTACGTCAAATGATTTGCTAGCCGGGCAATCAAGCGCTATTCCGGCCGCATCACGTACCGACTCAAATGACATTAAAACACAAGTGGGCGAGTGAAGGCAGCAGCACCTTTAGCCATCCTTTGCATTATGCTTATGGAGTACGCATTGCATGTTAATCTTGCTTTATTTTATCGAATAATCATAGGCTTCTGATTTCCTCTGTTCGTGGGCATCATTTCTTTGTTGTATGGTGCAGATATATTTATGGAGTAAGCTCAAACGTTTTTCACTTTCTCCACGGGTCAGTCATTTTTAGAGCTACGACATGGATTCGTATGTGGTCCTTTCAGCACGCACATGAGTTTATGGATACTAGGTGCAACCGGTGAGAAATGGTTGCACGGATTACTTGCAACCGGTTTGAATAATGGTTTAATAATAGGTTATATGTGTAGACATATATTTTTATTTTCGCAGGTCATGGCTTCTTCCTTTTTATTGGGATTTATATGTACTGAACTTTGATACTCATCATTTAATAAATGTGATTATGTGCATCACAATGATGCAGAGGCTGTAGGTTATCCTCCTTTAAAAAATGCATGTCTAATTAATATCGCATTACAACCTAGTCTTTCCACATATATATCATATTGTTATAGATCTAGAGCTCTAGAAAGATTAGTCATGTTGACTGGATCTATTTTGTACAACAACTTGTGTGGTGGGAGCATTTTCATACACAAACTTGAAAAATGGAATGACCTTGTCCAGAAACTTTGGCGGCAGATAAAATTAGTCAAACTTAGTATGAATTGGGTACTTAGCATGCCAGTTTGCTCGCGCCCGACTATGGCGTTTTCACAAAGAGAACCATGAACCTTGACAGATATACACACTTGGGTCCTCAGATTCCGGTGGAGAGGTTAATCTTACGACAATGACCACATGCTTTCTCACTTCCTTTTTCCCTACTGTTTTGTCTCTTCAAGTAGAACTTGTAGTAGGGCTACGATTCTGGTCCAGCGTGATATCATCCACTTCGAGCACACCGCGAGCGAGCTTTGTATGGATGGAGACAGAACCCCGCTACCGAGAAATTGGACAGAACCCACCGGACTACTGGCCAGATCCTCATTTTCTTGCTACTTTTTGATTGGGGTTTGATTACCTTCAATCCGGTTTCAGATGTAGGTATAGCCTTCTTCACTAGAGACCCTAAAATTTATTGAATCTAGGAAGTGAATGATGCTTGGTACAAAAATATCTATAAATACTTGTTATCTCGAAATGTTTCAGTTCCCTGGACCAATAGCAGAGGTGATAAAAACAATAATAAAGAAATGGGAGATGGCTTAAGGATTCACCCACCGTCGCGTACACGCGTTGAGGACGCAAACTAATAAATCAACATCACACTTTTAAACATCTTACATATATCTCGTGAAGGAATACTATGGGAGTTGCATCCTATTGACCTCATGATTGACTGCTGGCGCATCGAGGTTCCATTATCCAACCAAGGCCATATAAGATTCACAGGGTTACATCGGTTATCAAAGATAACCAGACCAATGAACTGAGTATTTAATGACCCCACCGTATTTAACTCCAAAGACTTGATTCCAGCTACCGTACCACTGACACCAACATTTGGCATAGCTTTCCTCTCCCTCTCAACACTTTGTTTTGACCTCCGGTATCTTGGGTACCAGCGAACCCTAGGGTCGAGGTAGAGAAAAGAGACGAAATCGTTGCACACCACATAGAAATAATGTTCTCTCAAAGTAAACCAACTTTTCATTTATGTGCGTACATTAGGCTACAATGTATGCATCAGCTCTTACCCCGAGGGGACTAGTCACACATCGCAAATAGATCACAAGCAATAGACATTGTAAATATAGTTACTTTATGATGAATGATTAAAAGTCTTACAATGCGGTCGATTGCGATGTAATCTTGATTACAAGTAATTAAACTAATGAAGATGGAGGTTCTGGTCGTGGAGATGGCTATGAATTTGACGATGGAGACGACACATCGACAATGTAGATGGGAATGGTGATGGCGGTTGGAAGGGTAAACTCGCAAACTTATGCTCTTCCTCTCCTTTATATAGTGTAGATGGGTAGAATAGGGTTACATGGCACCTCTATTGCGAATCAGCCTTGGGGTCCTATTATGAAAGTTGTAGGGATGACATCATGGAGGCGGTGTCATGTTGTACAATCAGTTTTGGTCATACCATGCACCGTCTTCTCCTCTGGAAGCTCCTTTGCGAGCACGGTTGAATCACAATGATCTCCACGTTCGGTATATTCCATATATGGCTTGGATCTTCACTTAAAATCACCCATTTCTGCAAGAAACAAAGTAAACAAGGAGATTTGCAATACATTCCATTTATTAGTCATTACTAGGCATATCAAAGTGATTATATAAAAAATATCTGAGAATATAAAGGGTAAATAATATTGAAAATCTACACATCAACCTTCCTAAGCTTAAACATTAATCGTCCTCGAGCAAGAAACAAGACCATAAGGAACTTGGTGTTTAAACTGAAATAACAAGAAGATTTGATAATGTTGTGGTTGTAGAGGGGTATTCGTCTCCTTTGCAATCACCGTAGGATGTACACACTGATCTCGGTCGTATGGACTCATAGGAGGTGTAGGATAAACCAACACGTCCATGGAAGAGGAAGTTTTATCATACATCCATGGTGTGCAGAAGCGCGGGAATAGAATTCAAATGAAAATTTCATGATGAGAAATGAAAGGAATCTTTTGGAATAGCAGAGGTCTTGCAGATTTGGCTAAAAGAAGGTTCCTCGCTGAAACTTCAATAGAACAAAAACTGGATTTTATTGCTCTACTTGAGACATGTAGGGACAATTTCACGTCGCAGTTTCTAAATACAGTACCCGGCGGTATTGATTTTTATTGGCATTGTTTACCTCCAAGGGGAAGATCCAACATGATCTTACTTGGGGTCAAGTGTGAGACGTTAGAAGTGGTGAATGCTGTACTTGGAGACTTTGTCATTAAATTTCGAGTGCGTTCAAAAATTGATGGGTTCAGATGGGCGTTGGTTGCCGTTTATGGAGCGGCACAACCCAACTTAAACTAGACTTCTTGGCAGACCTTGTGTGGGTTTGTGGGGATGAGTGGTCACCTATCCTCGTAGGAGGAGATTTCACTATAATTAGGAGGAGAGAGGAAAAGAATAATGACATCGACGAAAGATGGTCATTTATGTTTAACTAGTAGAATGCCCGTGCGTTGCTACAGGCTACAATGCATATAAATGAATCAAACAAATGATTAAGGTCGTCTTTAAGTCGAAGCTCATTTCTTCCTTATACATCCGGGTGTGTTCGGACATCAAATGGGCACCCAATAAGCTCCCAAAAATTCAACTTTCTCGATGGTCCGGGCTTCCCAAATCCAAACCATATGTGAGGGAGAAATGTGGTTGTCCAGACTATCCGCCATGTTATCTCCAACACGCGGGCCCAACACAAAAAACCCACCCCACGACGTACCCTTCCCTTTTCCTACCGGACACTTCCCTCCCCCTCGGTTTGGCGTCGTAACGGGAGATTTATCACTAGAGCCCTCTCCTTTAAAACCGGAGACACCCACCTCACCTTCGCCTTGGCACCCTCTCTTCTTTACAACATACTTCCTCATGAACCGGCAAGGAGGAGTCCCCCACCAAGCTCCCCGCTCTCTGCCCTAATCCCAACCCTCCGCGTTCGTGCCGATCTGCTACAACCGTCAAGGGGCGAGGAGGCGTGTGCCGCCCGTGATGCCCCCGAGCCAAAAGTGTAATCTCGACAGTGAAAACACATTTTCTAAAAGCCTAATCTCAATAGTGAAAAATATCAGGAAAGGATTTAGGTGTGCACACAGCTTAATTAGTCCTAGCAAATCTATAACACCGGTAGTTTTCAAATCATATTTTGTTTTAGATTGACACCAAACCTTCTACTAAAAATGTCAAACTAAATAGGAACTCATACGTATGTCCGTGCGTTGCTATGGACAAAATGCAAGTAAATGAATAAATCAGGTTTGTAGCGTCCCGACTCAAAACGAGTCAAGCCTCTGTGTGACCGTGCCATCCCTGGATCAGTATGCTGGCACACACAGTACATCAATGTATATATCAAAGTGCAATCACATGTAATTAACGTAAACTGATATATACCTTAAAATCTCAGCGGAAACAGTCAACGGGAGTGGAGTCCCAATAAACACCAACGGCAGGTTGAGTGTAGACCGTAACCCTGAATCGTACTCTTACCCGTCGTAGAAAAGATATCTGCAACATAAGACGTTGCAGCCGTGTAGGTCAGTACATTGAATGTACTGGCAAGATCACAATAAGAGAAAACAGATGATAAGACTATTCTATATGCAATAAAGGTTTGTGGCTCTGTGTCTGAGTTTTTGCATAAAAGCTGATTTTATTTTCTTTTCCTACAACAAAGGAATATCAGGAGTTTTCACTATGGAAATATCTATTATGACATGGTTCCGCCAACCGATGTCTCAATGCCCACAAGTATCAAAAGTTGCCCACAATTAGTTATCAGTCTGGTGTTGAGAGTTCAGAGATAGATCCAAGTCCAGAGGCTCAAATTGTCCTTAACCGGGGACACGGCTAATCGATTAGGTTTAACTCTGCAGAGTGTTGTGTACTTTACCCACAAGATTCGTTCCCTCCTTGTATGTCCTCACACTTCCGGTTGTTTGAGAACAGGACGAACGAAACATGGCCTTTCAGAGTGTTTCCCTGACTACTGTCAGTGCCCATCCAATCCTAACGTCGACTACATCTCGTAGCACTGCCCAGCCAGAGTCACAACAAAGATCAACCAAGCCAGAGCCCATAATGACTTGTGGCTACACAGGTAAGCTTCCGGGCATGAAGTATTCATCCGTCTCTTTGAGTCTGGGTGAGGCTTTCCGCAAGATGTCATGGCGCTTCTCCATGCATCCCGGCCATCCACTGGTTACTCCAGGGTGCCCATCAAATCCATCCCTCACCCAGTAGTGTGTATTGAAAACTTGTTTCTCGAGTCTCGAAGTCTTGAGGTCTTGAAGATGCAGGACTTGAAGATGCCTTCATGAAGTTGTCGTCTTTGACGTAGAGTCCTTCACCTCACACCACTCTCGAACACTCATACCAACCCCGTCTACTAAAGCGTAGCATTAAAATAAACATCGTCCCGGGGGCTTGATAACAGGATGGTGGGTTCCTACCTCATGCATTCTACCCAACTACAAGATTCAATATCACTACTGAGGAGATGGTGAAATCGTGACACTAAATGCAATAAAAACATAGGTATGTAAAGCATGGTCAAAGTGAACTTGCCTGGTATTAGTTGATGTAGTCGTCGCACTCAAAATCCTGATAATTCTACTCGTCACACTCCGAGAAATCTATCGTAAACGAATGAACATTCAATAAACATCCATGCCAAAAAGAAGAACCAAAAGAACGTAAGAACAAAACACGTCTTAGTGCGAAAATAACAACATACTAAGGTTTAATAAGAAAAAGATAGGTTCTAAGTGTGTTGTAAAGTGAAGGTGAAGGAATCAACTCAAAAGAGTCAAACGATGATGAACTATTGCTATATAAGCTTAGGTTGGAGAGACTACGAAAGACGATCCAAAGTAGGGGAGAACAACATGAATGTTGTTTGACAAATAGCATAAGGCGTAAGAATTCATTTGGAAAAAGGAATTAATTGAAATGAAGCACTACAACACAAGTTATAGCGAATTGAAGTATGAATTGAATTTCAATTCGGAAGGGTCAAAAGTATTTGAATTTGAGCATGGTGTTTATGAACAGAAAGAAACAATTGAAAATGTGCTACGATTTGCAAGATATGATCAAATGAAGGTTTGAAATTCAAATTTGAATCCCTCAAATTTGAAATGTTCAAAGGTTGAAACTAATGATGTTGCTGGATATGGGAGGTGAATATGAACATGTAGGAAAAAGAATCAATAGACTTGGAATAACGGATCAAAAGATACAAGTATTCCAATATGACATTGAATCAGCTTAGAACGGTGTGTGAACACTTTGGGGGACTAATAGAGAAATCTGAGCATGATCAAAATTATATGTTGAAATGATAACACTAACGGTACGAATGGAAAGATTACTTCAATATGAATCCGACGCAATTGGATTTATCGGAAACGGAGGTACGGATAAAAAGATATGATCAAAAGAAGTTTGAGTATAAATATGAATAAATTTCGAAATTTAAAAAATTTGAAAAAGTTGATGTGATAGGTTTCATCTAATTCTGATAAACGAGTACAAAGTTATGGCCATTAGAAAAATCAGGGCCAAACTGTTTTACGGAAGAAAAAGTGCTATGTCTAAATGAATTATATGACTAATGTGTAAATACGGAGACTAATTGATAATCTAATTACTCTACCGTATACTAGTTTAGGAATACTTGTCTAGGAATAATAAACTACGGTGGTATAAAAGAAAATACGAAGAAAATACCTTTAGAATGCAGAGAAGAGATAATTCCAAAGAGGAGACGACTTCCAGAAATCCCGCCGGAGAGAAGAAAATATTTTTATTTAATAAACCTAGTCAAACCAAAAAGATTGATTTAACCCGAGTTGGATGATTTTTGGGTGTACCTATGGGTCTATATTTATAGGTTGAAGGGAGGCTAGAAGGTTAAAGGTTAGGCGATGTGGGACTAAACAAATAGACTAGAAGTAGATGAATTAAATAATTAAAAGAAGAGAAAGGCCACCGCATGGGCCGAAGGAGTTCGGCCGGCCGCGCGTGAGCAAGGCGCCAGGCTGCAGGCTTTTATTCTTTTCCGAATGAATAGTGTTTCGGCATGAACAGTGTTCTACGTTTTAAAAAAAAAAACAGCGAAGAAAAACAGATAAAAACATTTAGAAAAACATTTTATATAGACATATTATATATCAAAATTTTCAGAAAAAAATTTCCTATAACTTGAACATATTTTAAAGACCTAATAAAATATTTTTTTAAGAAAATTATTTTTTTGCAATAACTCCAAAATGAAAAGGAATTTGAATTTCAAATAAATTGCAAAGAGTTTTTATTTTAAAATTTGAATCAAAACGTTGTCTCTGATTTTGGAGTATCATTTTCCTCCTCTCATTTTATTTGTTTATCAGAGGTTTTTTTTGAAAATATTCGAACTCAAAATTGGATAGGGATTCAAAATAGAAAATTTTGGGAAAGTCCTTTTATTCCCTCTCATTAAATTTTCAAAAAAAAAATTCAAATTCCACTCAATTTCACACAACCAATCACACCACATCAAATCAAACAATGCTAATTATTTATTTTTTATAACATTTCAAAATTTAGAATTTTGGGATGTTACAAACTACCACCCTTAAAATGAATCTCGTCCTCGAGATTCGAAGAGGCTAGAAAGAAAGAGGTTAGGGTCTCGGGTCTTCTTGAAAATCCATCTGTCATCACAAGTTCTGGGGTGCTACCACCCTTAGAAGCATGGTTACGGTTCCAACAAAACTCATGTACTCCATCCTTTGGGTTGACAATGTTGGTCTTCTCACATCTTCGGTATGAATCCTTCACTGATGCTCTTCTGGTATACGTATACCATTTTCCTCAGAATCTTGAGTCCTCTCGTCAGAATAAAGTTCTTCCGAGACTGGGTCTTCTTAGCTGACAGGTCTTACGACAATTCTAAACAACTTATCAGTAATCTCATGGTGGTCTACCATTCGTGATTATCCTGCAGCGAAATGGGTCTTGGCTTCATCCTCACCGTAGAATTCGTACGTTTGGCAACAGCCGCCATGTACAAGGGTTCATCATCATACCACACTAAGGCTTAAAACAAGGTTTTTCAACGATCGTTGTCACTTTACTATGGGTAAGTCACTCAGATTTACCATTCCAAATAACAAGAGCGAATGATAAGAGTAAGTCGTCATGCTGATCAATCCATTCCGCACCCAAATCATTACTCTGTATAAGGTTTAGCGAATCTCGTATTCTAACACTTGGGCTTCCTCACAAGCGTTGCAGAATTTCTCTTGTCCACGAACGAAGTTCGGATAAATCCATTGATTCTGCAAGCTAAACAAAAACATCTATCGTTTCTTCACATCTCTCAGGTTTACATATTCTCCTAAGAAAACGTCTGCTTGATCTGTCATAGCTTCTTCCAAGTACCTTCCTTCATAAGGGTAGTGCTTGATCCTTATCAATCCTGAGGTCCGTGAGTTGTGGGCTCACTTGAATACTTGAACAGCTTTAACTCAGCCTTGGGGTTACTAGCGTGTCATATTCCAACATTACCTTCAATTCATTCCATCATACCCTTGAGGTAATAAATCACAGATTTATTCTTGTCTAGATTCCACTCTGTGGAATTCATTTTCCTTTCCATTGGTCTGTTTAAACTTAGGTATTGGTTCATCACAATCATTCCTTCATTTCATCCTTATTCAAAATTCCAACTTCAAAAGTACTTTGTTGCAAATGCTGTCATCCACATAGTTTGATATGGTCCAGCATTACCTTCAGCTGTATTTTTTTGAATCCAGACTCCTTGGCATGAACGGTACATTCTTATTCCTTGGATCCTGTGGTTTTACCGGTTACTACCACACTTAAGATGAAATGTACATATGCCTGCATAGACCATATTTTCTCATATCCTCGAAAATGGTCGGAGATCTTTGTTCATAGAGTAACAACTCATACAATTCACATGACAATAAATTCTATTAATTCATGAAGTTATTACAATCTCTGGGACTTCTGTTACATAATCCAACTTCAAAACCTCAAGAAAAAAGGCTTCCTATTACATTTATTACCAATATTAAGATCTTAGCTAATCAGCTCCAGCTTTCTTCGGGTCCGGGCAGTCAATGGCATTATGTCCTGCTTCCTTGCAACGAAAATAAATGACTTCTGACAAGTCTCGGGGCTTCTTGGTGACTATGTAAGCTCCATGGGTTCTTGGCTTCTTTTCTAGGCAGTGATTGGAGTAGTGACCAGAGTCCTTGCATCTGAAACACCTGATATGACTCAGGTTCTTCTTTGTAGGAATTGGGCGGTTCCTGGTATTCCTTCTCTTCTTCTTCATGGATGTCTTCGTATTGATGAGGGCTTCTATTTCCTGTGGGTCAAACTTCACTTCTGCTGTCGGGAATTCTCCTAGACACTCTTTTCCTTTCTTCGTGAAGATTGTGAAAAATGTCCTTCCTCTCCACATGAGTTGCACACATTGGAGAAAAATCTGGTTAGGCCTTGTCCATCAGGGTCTTCAATATCTTCCTTCATCACAGGTTCTTCTAAAATCTTCTTGAAGGTTTCCTTCATTGCTTCTTTCTGCTTCTTGACAACTTGTTGCACCTTGGGATAATGTGGCACTGAGCTGGGTAGTGCGTGGTTCCTTCACACAAGAAACAAGTCACCTGACTAGTTGGGCATTCCTCAGCTGGGTGATTTTCTTCACAATGAGGGCATCCATCCTTGTGTTCTTCCTGGGTGTGTCCTATTTCTCCACAGATCTTGAATTCACAAGGCTTCTTCATTTTACGATCACATGGCTTCTAGATGAGACGAGATCCTAGCAAAGCTTGAATTCTTCCCAAGTTCTTGCTCCATTCCATCCTTGTATAGCTTGATGCATTTCCACCAGGTTGCAGCACTTTTTGTAAAGTATTGAAGGGCGTATTGAACCTCATACTTCCTTGCAATCAAGTTGTCCCCCAAGGGATTCTCCATGTTCTAAATCCAGCGTTCTGCCTCCGACTGAGTCATTGGTCCAGAAAATAGAAGTCCATCTTCATTCATCATCTATTGGGTCCAAGGTTTTTGGGATGAGATGTGTAAGAGAGAGGGGTAGAGAGAGATACACACAATACAAACAATATAGTTTGGAAAATAAATTTTATTTGTGGCTGTCGAAAACACACACACAAATGACAGCTCACAAATCATCGTCTCTAACGTGAGTATATAACAGGGGTTTGGTCCTCTAAAGGTCGTATAAATATTGGAATGCTTCAGGGTCTTCAAATCCTTCGGGTCTTTAGAGTCTTCAACTGGTGTAGCTTCAGTTCTTCAAATGCATGGTGAAATCCTCTATACTCTGAAGTGGCCATCAGTTGTTTCGATATTTTGTCCTTCTCGAAGTGGTCTCAGTTGATCCTTCTGGGGTCAAAGGGGAAAGGGTATTGTCTAACTATTTGAGGTAAGAGAGAATATTTGATAAAGGTCAGATAAGATGAGAACTAAAAGATCTTTTGAAAACAAAGTTTTTGAGAAATCCTTTCCTAAGGGCTTTCCAGTTTCTAGCGTCACGTCCTACAGTCAACATGTGCTCTGATACCATCTCTGTAGCGTCCCGACTCAAAACGAGTCAAGCCTCTGTGTGACCGTGCCATCCCTGGATCAGTATGCTGGCACACACAGTACATCAATGTATATATCAAAGTGCAATCACATGTAATTAACGTAAACTGATATATACCTTAAAATCTCAGCGGAAACAGTCAACGGGAGTGGAGTCCCAATAAACACCAACGGCAGGTTGAGTGTAGACCGTAACCCTGAATCGTACTCTTACCCGTCGTAGAAAAGATATCTGCAACATAAGACGTTGCAGCCGTGTAGGTCAGTACATTGAATGTACTGGCAAGATCACAATAAGAGAAAACAGATGATAAGACTATTCTATATGCAATAAAGGTTTGTGGCTCTGTGTCTGAGTTTTTGCATAAAAGCTGATTTTATTTTCTTTTCCTACAACAAAGGAATATCAGGAGTTTTCACTATGGAAATATCTATTATGACATGGTTCCGCCAACCGATGTCTCAATGCCCACAAGTATCAAAAGTTGCCCACAATTAGTTATCAGTCTGGTGTTGAGAGTTCAGAGATAGATCCAAGTCCAGAGGCTCAAATTGTCCTTAACCGGGGACACGGCTAATCGATTAGGTTTAACTCTGCAGAGTGTTGTGTACTTTACCCACAAGATTCGTTCCCTCCTTGTATGTCCTCACACTTCCGGTTGTTTGAGAACAGGACGAACGAAACATGGCCTTTCAGAGTGTTTCCCTGACTACTGTCAGTGCCCATCCAATCCTAACGTCGACTACATCTCGTAGCACTGCCCAGCCAGAGTCACAACAAAGATCAACCAAGCCAGAGCCCATAATGACTTGTGGCTACACAGGTAAGCTTCCGGGCATGAAGTATTCATCCGTCTCTTTGAGTCTGGGTGAGGCTTTCCGCAAGATGTCATGGCGCTTCTCCATGCATCCCGGCCATCCACTGGTTACTCCAGGGTGCCCATCAAATCCATCCCTCACCCAGTAGTGTGTATTGAAAACTTGTTTCTCGAGTCTCGAAGTCTTGAGGTCTTGAAGATGCAGGACTTGAAGATGCCTTCATGAAGTTGTCGTCTTTGACGTAGAGTCCTTCACCTCACACCACTCTCGAACACTCATACCAACCCCGTCTACTAAAGCGTAGCATTAAAATAAACATCGTCCCGGGGGCTTGATAACAGGATGGTGGGTTCCTACCTCATGCATTCTACTCAACTACAAGATTCAATATCACTACTGAGGAGATGGTGAAATCGTGACACTAAATGCAATAAAAACATAGGTATGTAAAGCATGGTCAAAGTGAACTTGCCTGGTATTAGTTGATGTAGTCGTCGCACTCAAAATCCTGATAATTCTACTCGTCACACTCCGAGAAATCTATCGTAAACGAATGAACATTCAATAAACATCCATGCCAAAAAGAAGAACCAAAAGAACGTAAGAACAAAACACGTCTTAGTGCGAAAATAACAACATACTAAGGTTTAATAAGAAAAAGATAGGTTCTAAGTGTGTTGTAAAGTGAAGGTGAAGGAATCAACTCAAAAGAGTCAAACGATGATGAACTATTGCTATATAAGCTTAGGTTGGAGAGACTACGAAAGACGATCCAAAGTAGGGGAGAACAACATGAATGTTGTTTGACAAATAGCATAAGGCGTAAGAATTCATTTGGAAAAAGGAATTAATTGAAATGAAGCACTACAACACAAGTTATAGCGAATTGAAGTATGAATTGAATTTCAATTCGGAAGGGTCAAAAGTATTTGAATTTGAGCATGGTGTTTATGAACAGAAAGAAACAATTGAAAATGTGCTACGATTTGCAAGATATGATCAAATGAAGGTTTGAAATTCAAATTTGAATCCCCCAAATTTGAAATGTTCAAAGGTTGAAACTAATGATGTTGCTGGATATGGGAGGTGAATATGAACATGTAGGAAAAAGAATCAATAGACTTGGAATAACGGATCAAAAGATACAAGTATTCCAATATGACATTGAATCAGCTTAGAACGGTGTGTGAACACTTTGGGGGACTAATAGAGAAATCTGAGCATGATCAAAATTATATGTTGAAATGATAACACTAACGGTACGAATGGAAAGATTACTTCAATATGAATCCGACGCAATTGGATTTATCGGAAACGGAGGTACGGATAAAAAGATATGATCAAAAGAAGTTTGAGTATAAATATGAATAAATTTCGAAATTTAAAAAATTTGAAAAAGTTGATGTGATAGGTTTCATCTAATTCTGATAAACGAGTACAAAGTTATGGCCATTAGAAAAATCAGGGCCAAACTGTTTTACGGAAGAAAAAGTGCTATGTCTAAATGAATTATATGACTAATGTGTAAATACGGAGACTAATTGATAATCTAATTACTCTACCGTATACTAGTTTAGGAATACTTGTCTAGGAATAATAAACTACGGGGGTATAAAAGAAAATACGAAGAAAATACCTTTAGAATGCAGAGAAGAGATAATTCCAAAGAGGAGACGACTTCCAGAAATCCCGCCGGAGAGAAGAAAATATTTTTATTTAATAAACCTAGTCAAACCAAAAAGATTGATTTAACCCGAGTTGGATGATTTTTGGGTGTACCTATGGGTCTATATTTATAGGTTGAAGGGAGGCTAGAAGGTTAAAGGTTAGGCGATGTGGGACTAAACAAATAGACTAGAAGTAGATGAATTAAATAATTAAAAGAAGAGAAAGGCCACCGCATGGGCCGAAGGAGTTCGGCCGGCCGCGCGTGAGCAAGGCGCCAGGCTGCAGGCTTTTTTTCTTTTCCGAATGAATAGTGTTTCGACATGAACAGTGTTCTCCGTTTTAAAAAAAAAACAGCGAAGAAAAACAGATAAAAACATTTAGAAAAACATTTTATATAGACATATTATATATCAAAATTTTCAGAAAAAAATTTCCTATAACTTGAACATATTTTAAAGACCTAATAAAATACTTTTTTAAGAAAATTATTTTTTTGCAATAACTCCAAAATGAAAAGGAATTTGAATTTCAAATAAATTGCAAAGAGTTTTTATTTTAAAATTTGAATCAAAACGTTGTCTCTGATTTTGGAGTATCATTTTCCTCCTCTCATTTTATTTGTTTATCAGAGGGTTTTTTTGAAAATATTCGAACTCAAAATTGGATAGGGATTCAAAATAGAAAATTTTGGGAAAGTCCTTTTATTCCCTCTCATTAAATTTTCAAAAAAAAAATTCAAATTCCACTCAATTTCACACAACCAATCACACCACATCAAATCAAACAATGCTAATTATTTATTTTTTATAACATTTCAAAATTTAGAATTTTGGGATGTTACAAGGTTATCTAAGGACATGTCTAACGTATGCCCCTATATCTAATTTGTTTAGTAAATACTATGGGATTGGTCACCGGAATAATCTTTGTGCCAACCGATTTCCATGTGTCTATTCTTCCTCTCTCCTTCGTCCTCCTCCTCCCGCTCCCGCGATCCACCCTCTTGACGCCGGCCTAACCGTTGTCTTCTTCCTCTCCTTTGGCCTCCTCCTCCCGCTCCACCGGCCTAACCGTAGTCCCATGTGTTCTTTGAGCCGATATCGAGGCTCATCAGCCGAGGCCGATGATAGCCGTGACTTCATATTATAGAGTTGTATATGTCCTTAACATGACTGAAATTGACCGAAGGTTGGTAGAACTGCACTTAATATTTTGGGTGGACTGATGGTTTGAGTTTGTTCCTTTAGCCACTCAGTTTTTGGGACGTGTACTACATCGTTAATGAGCAAGGCAAGACCGATTGATATATGGGATGCCAATGAATTAGGCCCAGTAGAAGGAGCACCAATGATGAGTTGATGAAACGGTGGCATGCATTGGAAAGTGTTGCTCGGATCATTGTGAGGACTAGATTGTTTGGCAATATATGAGGCTAAGTGGCAATCACTCTTCTGAACTTTAGTGTGGAGTGCAAGTAACACCTTATTTTCTTTTCATGGGGTCTCTCCTCTCAACCCTCGGCTCTCCTAGATTAGATGCTGAACCTCTCATTGTTGCAATGGTGGTTTATGCTACTAATCAAACTGAGGGGCTATCACACATGCTCTCCTCTCAAGTCATGCACTTCCTCTCGAGCTCTGTTATATGCCTAATATCACATTAGGGGCATCTCTAACAGAAGCCCTAGAAGGCTTTAACTCTTATTCAAAAGATTCTTCTTGAGGAGGTCAACCCTTGTCTAACCGAACCCGAATACATTTATACATTTAACTACCAAAATCTTGAGATGTGTCGTCCGCTGCTTCAATTTCTCCAGGATAAAAGGGGACCTTCAAGCTTTTCCAGGCCAGGGCAGTGGGATACCCGACCGCAGATTCCTTCGTCATCTCCAATTCTCCACGGGAGGCTGTGTGCTTGATTTAGCCACCATAACTGTGGCATGCAAATGATCCAAGAGACCACAACACAATTCAACAATCTCCATCAAAAGAGCATAAGCACACAGAACATAACCAACCCTACCCTAAATGTTTTCCGGTCGTACCCAGTCCTCAACTACTTGCTTTTCACGAACGAACTTTCAGATCGTAAAATGCAAATGCTTTTCAACTTGTTGATGCTTCGAGGTTGAAGGGGTCGATATAGTCGACTAAAGGGGGGGGGGGTTGAATAGGCGTAACAATTTTTAGCTTATGTTAATAAATTAGGCTCAACAATAAAATAGGTTGTCTAGATATGCAACTACGTGGACGATGTCTACTACGCAACTTTATTCTTGTAGACGTTGTTGGGCCTCCAAGTGCAGAGTTTTGTAGGGAAGTAGCAATTTTCCCTCAAGTGGATGACCTAAGGTTTATCAATCCGTGGGAGGTATAGGATGAAGATGGTCTCTCTCAAACAACCATGCAACCAAATACAAGAAATCTCTTGTGTCCCCAACACACCCAATACAATGGTAAATTGTATAGGTGCACTAGTTCGGCGAAGAGATGGTGATACAAGTGCAATATGGATGATAGATATAGGTTTTTATAATCTAAAATTATAAAAACAGCAAGGTAACAAGTAGTAAAAGTGAGCATAAACGGTATATTAATGCTTGGAAACAAGGCCTAGGGTTCATACTTTCAGTAGTGCAATCTCTCAACAATGCTAACATAGTTGAATCATATGATCATCCCTCAACGTGCAACAAAGAGTCACTCCAAAGTTCCTATCTAGCGGAGAACATAAGACAAAATTGGTGTAGGTAGTAGAACCACCTCAAAGTTATTCTTTCCGATCAATCTTTTGAGCTATTCCTATAAGTGTCACAAACAACCCTAGAGTTCGTACTAAAATAACACCAATGATACATATCAATTAACCCTAATGTCACCTAGATACTCCAATGTCACCTCAAGTATCCGTGGGTAAATTATGTGACATGCATCAAACAATTTCAGATCTATCATATTTAATCCAACACAAAGAACTTCAAGGAGCACCCCAAGATTTCTATCGGAGAACGTAGGACAAGAACGTGTATCAACCCCTATGCATAGATCACCCCAATGTCACCTCGGGAATCCGCAAGTTGAGTACCAAAACATACATCAAGTGAATCAATAGAACACCCCATTGTCATCACGGGTATCAACATGCAAGACATATATCAAGTGTTCTCAATTCCAATATTCAATCCAACATAATGAGATCTCAAAGGGAAAGATTCAATTCATCACAACAAGATAGCAAGGGAAACACACCATATGATCGAACTATATTAACAAAGCCCGTGATACATCAAGATCATGCCATCTCAAGAACACGAGAGAGAGAGATTAAACACATAGCTACTGGTACATACCCTCAGCCCCGAGGGTGAACTACTCCCTCCTCGTCATGGCCTCCGCCGGGATGATGAAGATGGCCACCGGTGATGATTTCCCTCTCCGGCAGGGTACTGGAAAGGCTCTAGAGGGGTTTTTCATCAATATAGAGAGTTGCGGCAGCGGAGCAGAAGTTCTCGGTTAACTTCTGGGGATTTTGGTATTTATAGGATTTTTCAGCGTTGGAATCACATCAAATGGAGCCACGTGGGACCCACGACCCTACAGCCCACGGCCAAGGGCTGGGCCGTGTCCTGTTGGGTCGTGGATCCATGGCAGCCCTCCTCTGGTGGTTCTTTGCTCCAATGTTGCTCATATGTTCCAGAAAAAATCACCAAAAAGTTTTGGGCGATTCCGAGAACTTTCATTTGCTGGACAAAAACAACACCACGGTAGTTCTGCTGAAAACAACGTCAGTCCGGGTTAGTTCTAAATAAATCATATAAAGTGCATCAATACCATATAAAAGTATTGTAAACATAGGCAAATATGGCATGAATACTTCATAAATTATCGATACGTTGGAGACGTATCAGCATCCCCAAGCTTAATTCCTACTCGTCCTCGAGTAGGTAAATGATAAAAGAAATAATTTATGAAGTGTGAATGCTAGCATAATGTATAAGTTTGATCAATGATAATTGCATTCACTTTTTCTATCATCATAGACATCAACTTTTTCTCATGAAACTCATTATGATAGAGTAGAAATCAATTCACATGTCATGGTTTAAACAATGCATTCTCTTGAAACTTAACAACCTATGTTCTTAGTCATCAAGCAATTTCAGTGCATCATGAAGTCTAAGTAAGATCTCCACATACTCAATTATCATATAGTATTCTATGATTGTTAATACTCAAAGCATATTTTTAGAACAAACAACATCCATCGAACAGCGCGAAAGATAGGGGCTTAATGTTTTGCCTCCCAACGTACTTATCATGAAGATAATTTTCAACAATAATGAATCATGATCAAATATATTTGACTGGATATATGTGTTTAGATCTTTCCCCTCAACATCATGCTTTCCAACTAATAGATTGAGGTTGGAATAAGAAGTTGACTCAACATGATAAGTAAATAACATGAAAATCAATAACATAGAAGTAAATAGATTGTCCCTTCATAGAGGGAAGAAGGGATTTGCATAGGTGCCAGAGCTCATTGTTTGAAAACATAGATGAATATGTAATTTTGAGCGGTATACTTTTTCTGTCAACGTCACAACAGAGTTTTCAATATCTTCCATGTTAAACACATTATTGGCGATTCCCAAACATAATTGAAATTTTACCCCCCCTCCACCATTCAAACACATTCCATGGCTGGCCGAATCCACGGTTGCCCTCCAAACAATCAACTTTCTAGGGGGAGTTTTTGTTTATTTATTTTTGTATTATGCAGGACTGGGCATCCTTTTTACCAGCCTCTTGTCGGTGTCAAAACCGGCGGATCTCGGGTAGGGGGTCCCGAGCTGTGAGACTAGAATCGATGGTAACAGGAGAAGAGGGAGACGATGTTTACCCAGGTTCGGGCCCTCCTATGGAGGTAATACCCTACGTCTTGCTTGATTATATTGATTGTATAAGGGTTACAGAGTTGATCTACCTCGAGATCGTATGACTAAAACCCTAGATGAGTTCTCCTGGCCTACAACCGAAAACCCTCCGGCTTATATAGACGCCGAGGGTACTTAGGGTTTACACATGGTCGGTTACACGTCGAAGGGATAAACATGCCTATTCACTACTCCAAACGTGGAGAATACGCCACGCTCCTCGAAGCTTCCGTCCTGGAGACAGGGTCTTCGATCAATCCAGTGCTCGGCAAACGGCCCATACAGTCCGGCCCATAAGAAATAGGTCGGCCTCCCGAGGACCCCTTAATCCAGGACTCCCTCAGTAGCCCCCGAACTAGCCTCCAACGCCAAGGGTCCTAGCTCCAGCTGCTTCAAATGACCAGAGTCTTCGGCTTGCGAGGCGAGTTCCTTTCTCCAAATAGTGATCGGCCGGGCTTTAGTTCGGCCTCCGACGATGTGTAATTTTTCCGATCATAGATCGTCCGAACACCATGAATAACTCGGCTCTGAAGGCCAAACGTCAAGGAGTCAATAGTGCTCTCTGACAACCTTTCAGATGAAAGGTCACGGCCCACCACGACCGCTGAACCAGTCGAAAAAACTCGATTCGCGGTTCGAGGCCGTTTTTACTAGCACGATCCATCAATGCACATATCGTGCTCCGTTTCACACGGGATATGTTTAATCATGCGCGTATAACGGCACGCACGTCTTGGGAAGCGAAGGGATTCACGGCGCAGTGAAGGGAGGCTAACCGGCAATAAGCCCAATAAAAGGGAAAGAAAACCCCAAGGCTTAACCGCACTTCCCATTCGCATCCTTGCTTCCCCAATCTCCTGAGCTTCTAGAGCCCAGATCTAGGTCTTCCACCCTTCCTCCTCCGAGCTCAGTGTTGGAAATATGCCCTAGAGGCAATAATAAATTGGTTATTATTATATTTCCTTGTTCATGATAATCGTTTATTATCCATGCTATAATTGTATTGATTGGAAACTCAAATACATGTGTGGGTACATAGACAACACTGTGTCCCTAGTAAGCCTCTAGTTGACTAGCTTGTTGATCAAAGATGGTTAAGGTTTCCTAGCCATGGACATGAGATGTCATTTGATAACGGGATCACATCATTAGGAGAATGATGTGATGGACAAGACCCAAACTGTAAACATAGCATTTGATCGTGTCAGTTTATTGCTATTGTTTTCTGCATGTCAAGTATCTGTTCCTTTGACCATGAGATCATGCAACTCACTAACACCGGAGGAATACCTTGTGTGTATCAAACGTCGCAACGTAACTGGGTGACTATAAAGGTGCTCTACAGGTATCTCCGAGGGTGTCTGTTGGGTTGGCATGGATCAAGACTGGGATTTGTTACTCCGTGTGACGGAGAGGTATCTCAGGGCCCACTCGGTAATACAACATCACAATGAGCCTTGCAAGCAATGTGACTAAAGTGTTAGCCACGAGATCTTGTATTACGGAACGAGTAAAGAGACTTGCCGGTAACGAGATTGAACTAGGTATAGTGATACCGACGATCGAATCTCGGGCAAGTAACATACCAAAGAACAAAGGGAACAGCATACGGGATTAACTGAATCCTTGACATAGAGGTTCGACCGATAAAGATCTTCGTAGAATATGTAGGAGCCAATATGGGCATCCAGGTCCCGCTATTGGTTATTGGCCGTAGAGGTGTCTCGGTCATGTCTACATAGTTCTCGAACCCGCAGGGTCTACACACTTAACGTTTGGTGACGATTAGTATAATTGAGTTATTATGTTGGTGACCGAAAGTTGTTCGGAGTCCCGGATAAGATCCCGGACATGACGAGGATCTCCGGAATAGTCCGGAGGTAAAGATTGATATATGTGATAATAGTGTTTTGATCTCTGGAAGGGTTCCGGAGTTCACCGGAAGGGGTTCCGGATGTTTACCGAAGTGTTCGGGTGCAGCAACACTTTATATGAGCCAAAGGGATAAAGCCCACAAGGTATTGGAAAGTGCAAAAGTAGTTTTGCTGCCGCGTAAGCGGTACTACCGCTTGGTGAAGCGGTACTACCGCCGGAGCGGTACTACCGCTTGTGTGAAGCGGTACTACCGCCCAAGCGGTACTACCGCTTGTGTGACGCGGTACTACCGCTTGTGCGCGGCTGTGCACGATTCGGCAGGGTCCGAATTGGACTCTTTTCCTGCGGGCCAAACCGACCTTGTGCGGGCAAAACCGACCCGGAGGAGGCTTTTACTCCAAGTTTAGACCCCAAGGCTCAACATATAAATAGAGGGGCAGGGCTAGCACACGGGATACATCAGGATTTCCCAAGCCGTGTGCCGGCAACCCTAGCCCTCTAGTTCCTCCGTCATAATCTCCGTAGTGCTTGGCGAAGCCCTGCAGAGATTGTTCCTCACCACCATCACCACGCCGTCGTGCTGCTGGAACTCAACCACTACTTCATCATCGCTCGCTGGATCGAGGAGGTGAAGGCGTCATCAAGCCGTACGTGTGTTGAACGCGGAGGTGCCGTCCGTTCGGCACTAGATCGGAAGGATCGTGATTGGATCGCGGGACGCTCGGCGATTTGGATCGCGAAGACGTTCGACTACATCAACCGCGTTTATTAACGCTTCCGCTTAGCGATCTACAAGGGTATGTAGATTCACTCTCCCTCTCGTAGATGCTCATCACCATGGATAGATCTTATGTGTGCGTAGGAAAAATTTTGTTTCCCATGCAACGTTCCCCAACAGTGGCATCTGAGCTAGGTCTATGCGTAGATGAGATCTCGAGTAGAACACAAACGAGTTGTGGGCGTGGGTGTATACATATTGCTTGCCGTTACTAGTTGATACTTGATTCCGCGGTATTGTGAGATGAAGCGGCCCGGACCGACATTACGCGTACGCTTACGCGAGACTGGTTTCACCGCTGCGTGCACTTGTTGCATAAAGGTGACTGGCGGGTGTCTGTCTCTCTCACTTTAGTTGAATCGGTTCAATGAAGAGGGTTCTTTTAGAAGATCAAAAAGCAATCACTACACCACGTTGTGGTTTTGCGTAGGTAAGAACGGTTCTTGCAAACCCGTAGCAGCCACGTAAAATTTGCAACAACAATTAGAGGACGTCTAACTTGTTTTTGCAGGGTATGTTGTGATGTGATATGGCCAATTACATGATGAGATATATGTGATGTATGAGATGATCATGTATTGTATAGAATATCACGACTTGCATGTCGATGAGTACGGCAACTGGCAGGAGCCATAGAGTTGTCTTTAATTATTGTATGACCTGCGTGTCAATCATTAAGCGCTATGTAATGCTTTACTTTATCGCTAAACGTTAGCTATAGTCGTGGAAGCAACAGTCGGCGCGACAACCTTATGGCGACACGTTGATGGAGATCAAGATGATGGAGATCATGGTGTCATGCCGGTGACGATGGAGATCATGCCGGTGCTTTGGAGATGGAGATCAAAAGCACAAGTTCATGGCCATATCATGTCACTTATGATTTGCATGTGATGTTAATCCTTTTATGCATCTTATTTTGCTTAGGACGACGGTAGCATTATAAGGTGATCCCTCACTTAAATTTCAAGATAAATTGTGTTCTCCCCAAGTGTGCACCGTTGCGAAAGTTCGTCGTTTCGAGACACGCCGTGATGATCGGGTGTGATAGACTCTACGTTCGCATACAACGGGTGTAAGCCATGTTACACGTGCGGAACACTCGGGTTAAACTTGACGAGCCTAGCATGTACAGACATGGCCTCGGAACACAAGAGACCGAAAGGTCGAACATGAGTCATATAGTAGATATGATCAACATGAAGATGTTCACCATTGAAACCACCTCAACTCACGTGATGATCGGACTTGACTTGGTGGATTTGGATCATGTTACACTCGAATGATCGGAGGGATGTCAATTTGAGTGGGAGTTTTTTAAATATGATTAACTAAACTCATTATCTAAGAACAATAGTCTAAGTTGTCTTTGCTATATTTATGTTGTAGATCATGGCTCGCGCAGTAGCACCCCTGAATTTTAATGCGTTCCTAGAGAAAGCTAAGTTGAAAGATGATGGAAGTAACTTTGTGGACTGGGCCCGTAATCTAAGGATTATCCTTACGGCTTCCCAGAAGGCTTATGTCCTTGATGCACCGCTTGGTGATCCACCCGCTCCAGTTGAGTCTCTAGACGTTGTGAACGCCTGGCAGGCTCGTTCTGATGATTACTCAATAGTTCAATGTGCAATGTTGTATGGCTTAGAACCGGGACTTCAAAGACGTTTTGAACGTCATGGAGCATATGAGATGTTCCAGGAGTTGAAGTTTATCTTTCAGAAGAATGCCCGGATCGAGAGATATGAGATCTCCGATAAGTTCTATGCTTACAAGATGGAGGAGAACGGATCTATCAGTGATCACGTGCTCAGAATGTCTGGGTACTCCACCCGTCTGGCTGAGTTAGGGATGCCCCTTCCGCCAGAGGCTATCACTGACAGAGTTCTTCAATCATTGCCACCTAGCTACAAGAGCTTCGTGTTGAACTATAACATGCACGGGATGAACAAGTCAGTCGCCGAGCTGTTTGCGATGCTGAAAGCCGCTGAGTCTGAAATTCAGAAGGAGCATCAAGTGTTGATGGTCAATAAAACCACTAGTTTCAAGAAAAATGGCAAGGGTAAGAAGGGTAACTCCAAGAAGAGTGGCAAAGCAGTTGCTCCTCTCGTGAAGAAACCCAAGGCTGGACCCAAACCAGAAACTGTGTGTTTTCATTGCAAGGGAACTGGACACTGGAAGCGGAATTGCCCCAAGTATTTGGCTGACAAGAAGGCGGCCAACAACAAACAAGGTATATATGATATACATGTTATTGATGTGTACCTTACCAACTCTCGTTGTAGTGCCTGGGTATTTGATACCGGTGCGGTTGCTCATATTTGCAACTCAAAACAGGAACTGCGGAATAGACGGAGGCTGGCAAAGGACGAAGTGACGATGCGCGTGGGAAATGGTTCCAAGGTTGATGTGATCGCCGTCGGCACGCTCGCTCTTCGATTACCGTCGGGATTAGTGATGAACCTAAATAAGTGTTATTTGGTGCCTGCGTTAAGCATGAACATTATATCTGGATCTTGTTTATTGCGAGACGGTTACTCATTTAAATCAGAGAATAATGGTTGTTCTATTTATATGAGTAATATCTTTTATGGTCATGCACCCGATGTGAGGGGTTTATTCTTATTGAATCTCGATAGTAATGATACACATGTTCATAACATTGATGCCAAAAGATATAGAATTGATAATGATAATACCACTTTCTTGTGGCACTGCCGTTTAGGTCATATTGGCGTAAAACACATGAAGAAGCTCCATGCTGATGGACTTTTGGAGTCACTTGATTTTGAATCACTTGACACATGTGAGCCATGCCTCATGGGCAAGATGACTAAAACGCCGTTCTCTGGAACAATGGAACGGGCAAGTGACTTATTGGAAATCATACATACTGATGTGTGCGGTCCGATGAGTATTGAGGCGCGCGGTGGTTATCGTTACTTTTTCACCTTCACTGATGACTTAAGTAGATATGGGTATATTTACTTAATGAAACACAAGTCTGAAACATTTGAAAAGTTCAAACAATTTCAGAGTGAAGTTGAGAATCATCGTAACAAGAAGATTAAATTCCTACGATCTGATCGAGGAGGAGAATATCTGAGTTATGAGTTTGGCAGTCACTTAAGACAGTGTGGAATTGTTTCACAATTAACACCGCCTGGAACACCACAGCGTAATGGTGTGTCCGAACGTCGTAATCGAACCTTATGGTGCGATCTATGATGTCTCTTGCCGATTTGCCACTATCGTTTTGGGGTTATGCATTAGAGACAGCTGCATTCACTTTAAATAGGGCACCATCGAAATCCGTTGAGACGACGCCATATGAACTTTGGTTTGGCAAGAAGCCAAAGCTGTCGTTTCTTAAAGTTTGGGGATGTGATGCTTATGTCAAAAAGCTTCAGCCTGAAAAGCTGGAACCCAAAGCGGAGAAATGCGTCTTCATAGGATACCCAAAAGAGACAGTTGGGTATACCTTCTACCTCAGATCCGAAGGCAAAGTGTTTGTCGCTAAAAACGGAACATTTCTTGAGAAAGAGTTTCTCTCGAAAGAATTGAGTGGGAGGAAGATAGAACTTGATGAGGTTATTGAACCTTTACTTCAACCTGAGAGTAGCGCAGCGCAGAAAGTTGTTTCTGTGGAGCCTACATTAGCTGAAGAGGAAGTTAATGATGATGATCATGAAGCTTTAGATCAAGTTGCTATTGAACCTCGTAGGTCGACAAGGACGCGTACTGCTCCCGAGTGGTACGGCAACCCTGTCTTAGAGGTCATGTTGTTAGACAACGATGAACCTACGAGCTATGGAGAAGCGATGATGGGCCCGGATTCCGAGAAGTGGTTAGAGGCCATGAAATCCGAGATGGGATCCATGTATGAAAACAAAGTATGGACTTTGGAAGTATTACCTGAAGGGCGTAAGGCCATTCAGAACAAATGGATCTTTAAGAGGAAGACGGACGCGGACGGTAATGTCACCGTCTATAAAGCTCGACTTGTGGCAAAGGGTTTTTCACAAGTTCAAGGAGTTGACTACGATGAGACCTTCTCACCCGTAGCGATGCTTAAGTCCGTCAGAATCATGTTAGCAATAGCTGCCTTTTTTGATTATGAAATTTGGCAGATGGATGTCAAAACAGCGTTCCTTAACGGTTTCCTTAAGGAAGAGTTGTATATGATGCAACCAGAAGGTTTTGTCGATCCAGAGAATGCTGACAAAGTTTGCAAACTCCAGCGATCCATTTATGGACTGGTGCAAGCATCTCGGAGTTGGAATCTTCGTTTTGATGAGGTGATCAAAGCGTTCGAGTTTATACAAGTTTACGGAGAAGCTTGTATTTACAAGAAAGTGAGTGGGAGCTCTATAGCGTTTCTAATATTATATGTGGATGACATATTGCTGATTGGAAACAATATAGAAATGCTGGAAAGCGTAAAGGAATATTTGAACAAGAGTTTTTCAATGAAGGACCTAGGAGAAGCTGCTTTCATATTAGGCATCAAGATCTATAGAGATAGA
The DNA here is from genome assembly GCA_039707655.1 of Elymus sibiricus. Classification (NCBI taxonomy): domain Eukaryota; kingdom Viridiplantae; phylum Streptophyta; class Magnoliopsida; order Poales; family Poaceae; genus Elymus; species Elymus sibiricus. Next base: position 445,356,568 of record CM077669.1, read on the forward strand.
TCAAGACGCTTAATAGGACTTTCACAAAGCACATACCTTGATAAGATTTTGAAGAAGTTCAAAATGGATCAGTCCAAGAAGGGGTTCTTGCCTGTTTTGCAAGGTGTGAAGTTGAGTAAGACTCAATGCCCAGTGACTGCAGAAGATAGAGAAAAGATGAGTGTCATCCCCTATGCTTCGGCCATAGGCTCTATCATGTATGCAATGCTGTGCACAAGACCCGATGTCAGCCTTGCCATAAGTATGGTCGGAAGGTTTCAAGGTGATCCAGGAATGGAACACTGGACGGCGGTCAAGAATATCCTGAAGTACCTGAAAAGGACTAAGGACATGTTTCTCGTTTATGGAGGTGATCAAGAGCTCGTCGTAAAGGGTTACGTCGATGCAAGCTTTGACACTGATCCGGATGACTCTAAGTCGCAAACCGGATACGTATTTATTCTTAATGGGGGTGCGGTTAGCTGGTGCAGTTCCAAGCAAAGCGTGGTAGCAGATTCTACATGCGAAGCGGAGTACATCGCTGCCTCGGAGGCGGCGAAGGAAAGTGTCTGGATGAAGGAGTTCATGATAGATCTTGGAGTAGTGCCTGGTGCGCTTAACCCAATGACTCTGTTTTGTGATAACACTGGTGCCATTGCTCTAGCCAAGGAACCAAGATTTCACAAGAGGACCAGACACATAAAACGACGTTTCAATTCCATCCGCGATTACATCAAGGAGGACGACATAAATATTTGCAAAGTACACACGGATCTAAATGTTGCAGATCCGATGACTAAACCTCTTCCAAGGGCTAAACATGAACAACACCAGAACTGCATGGGTGTTCGATTCATTACAATGTAAATCACATAGTGATGTGAACTAGATTATTGACTCTAGTGCAAGTGGGAGACTGTTGGAAATATGCCCTAGAGGCAATAATAAATTGGTTATTATTATATTTCCTTGTTCATGATAATCGTTTATTATCCATGCTATAATTGTATTGATTGGAAACTCAAATACATGTGTGGGTACATAGACAACACTGTGTCCCTAGTAAGCCTCTAGTTGACTAGCTTGTTGATCAAAGATGGTTAAGGTTTCCTAGCCATGGACATGAGATGTCATTTGATAACGGGATCACATCATTAGGAGAATGATGTGATGGACAAGACCCAAACTGTAAACATAGCATTTGATCGTGTCAGTTTATTGCTATTGTTTTCTGCATGTCAAGTATCTGTTCCTTTGACCATGAGATCATGCAACTCACTAACACCGGAGGAATACCTTGTGTGTATCAAACGTCGCAACGTAACTGGGTGACTATAAAGGTGCTCTACAGGTATCTCCGAGGGTGTCTGTTGGGTTGGCATGGATCAAGACTGGGATTTGTTACTCCGTGTGACGGAGAGGTATCTCAGGGCCCACTCGGTAATACAACATCACAATGAGCCTTGCAAGCAATGTGACTAAAGTGTTAGCCACGAGATCTTGTATTACGGAACGAGTAAAGAGACTTGCCGGTAACGAGATTGAACTAGGTATAGTGATACCGACGATCGAATCTCGGGCAAGTAACATACCAAAGAACAAAGGGAACAGCATACGGGATTAACTGAATCCTTGACATAGAGGTTCGACCGATAAAGATCTTCGTAGAATATGTAGGAGCCAATATGGGCATCCAGGTCCCGCTATTGGTTATTGGCCGTAGAGGTGTCTCGGTCATGTCTACATAGTTCTCGAACCCGCAGGGTCTACACACTTAACGTTTGGTGACGATTAGTATAATTGAGTTATTATGTTGGTGACCGAAAGTTGTTCGGAGTCCCGGATAAGATCCCGGACATGACGAGGATCTCCGGAATAGTCCGGAGGTAAAGATTGATATATGTGATAATAGTGTTTTGATCTCTGGAAGGGTTCCGGAGTTCACCGGAAGGGGTTCCGGATGTTTACCGAAGTGTTCGGGTGCAGCAACACTTTATATGAGCCAAAGGGATAAAGCCCACAAGGTATTGGAAAGTGCAAAAGTAGTTTTGCTGCCGCGTAAGCGGTACTACCGCTTGGTGAAGCGGTACTACCGCCGGAGCGGTACTACCGCTTGTGTGAAGCGGTACTACCGCCCAAGCGGTACTACCGCTTGTGTGACGCGGTACTACCGCTTGTGCGCGGCTGTGCACGATTCGGCAGGGTCCGAATTGGACTCTTTTCCTGCGGGCCAAACCGACCTTGTGCGGGCAAAACCGACCCGGAGGAGGCTTTTACTCCAAGTTTAGACCCCAAGGCTCAACATATAAATAGAGGGGCAGGGCTAGCACACGGGATACATCAGGATTTCCCAAGCCGTGTGCCGGCAACCCTAGCCCTCTAGTTCCTCCGTCATAATCTCCGTAGTGCTTGGCGAAGCCCTGCAGAGATTGTTCCTCACCACCATCACCACGCCGTCGTGCTGCTGGAACTCAACCACTACTTCATCATCGCTCGCTGGATCGAGGAGGTGAAGGCGTCATCAAGCCGTACGTGTGTTGAACACGGAGGTGCCGTCCGTTCGGCACTAGATCGGAAGGATCGTGATTGGATCGCGGGACGCTCGGCGATTTGGATCGCGAAGACGTTCGACTACATCAACCGCGTTTATTAACGCTTCCGCTTAGCGATCTACAAGGGTATGTAGATTCACTCTCCCTCTCGTAGATGCTCATCACCATGGATAGATCTTATGTGTGCGTAGGAAAATTTTTGTTTCCCATGCAACGTTCCCCAACACTCAGCCATGGCTAGCTCTGGCTCCAACGGCAAGTGGGAGGCCTCCACGGTCACAGACCAGGACATCCGGGACCTCAAGGACGCCGGCTACCTCCCCGCCAATATCTTCCACCACGCCGCGGAGGAGGGCTAGGTGATCCCCACCCCCAAACCAGGTGAGAGGGTGGTTTTCATTCCTCATTTCATCCGAGGATTGAGCTTCTCGCTCCACCCCTTCGTTAGGGGCCTCATGTTTTTCTACGGACTCGACTTCCACGACCTCCCGCCGAACTCCTTCATGCATATATCGGCCTTCATGATCGTCTGCGAGGCTTTCTTGTTGGTCGAACCACACTTCGGACTATGGCTCAAGATCTTCAACATCAAGCCGAAGTGTGTCGCAGGCGCACACGCAGACTGCGGCGGGGCGGTCATCAGCAAGCTTCCACACGCAGTATGGCCATCCGGCACCTTCATCGACACCATCAAGACTTGGCAAAAAGAGTGGTTTTACATCACCGAGCCAAGGGAGGAGGGCGGAACTGTTCCTGCCGAATTCAGATCCGGCCCCCTGACCAGATTGACCTCATGGGTTCGAAAGGGCCTCGATTGGGGGTCGGACACAGAGGTGGATGACTTGCAGAGGGGCATCGCCTCCATGATCAAGGACGGAATCGAGCTGACCAACGTGGTCCAGATTATGCTTCGGCGGCGCATCCTCCCCTGCCAGCGCCGGGGCTCTCCTATGTGGACTTATCGGACTGACGATGATCCTACGATTCGTCAACTCTTCCGCACCACACGGGAGAAACTGTGGAAGGCGCTGTTCAAGGCGCAGGAGAACTGGCCGGCCAAGAAGGAGGATCAGGGTCTGCGCGCCGATAAACCCCCTTTCGAGGTATGACATAGTTTCATTAGATCGGCTCCGTTTTCCTGAAGAAAATCTAAGTACTTTCCGATCACTTCCGCAGGAATGGTTGAACAAGGCCACGGGCATCAAGTGCTCAGCTGTTGACACCTGATTTTGGAACGATGCAAAATGCAGTAAAGGTGGACTCAAGCGAAAAGCTTGCCGGTTTTGAGTGCTTGCCGAAGACCCAAACAGAGGCAGGAGACGGCCCGGCAAGGAGGCGATCCGGCAAGGAGACGGCCCGGCGAGGAGGTGATCCGGCAAGGAGACGGCCCGGCAAGGAGGCGATCCGGCAAGGAGAAACTTTGAAGTTTGGGCCATTGCCATCCGATCTCATCTCAAAAGCCGAAATTGTGTTCGAAGTACTCGGATTTTGCATCCAGAACACTATTCGGCTGATTACGCCCTCAAGATGATCTCATATGAGAAAACTTTCTACATGAATTGTCTTCGTCTCGTCGAGTCGGTCGATTTTCATATAAAAATCGTCTCAATCCGAGTTCGTATGCAAAAGTTAAAGCTATCTAAATGCAGCCATGTCAAGAGGCGAAATAAGACGCGGGAGACCAGACAAGTCTTGGTGAGTGTCTGACGCAATGCGTGAGCAATTATCCATTCAAGATGGCCTCGAATCGAAAAACGTTCAACATGAAAGTTGTTCGTAACGTCGAAACGGTCAACTTTTCTTTTGGGCAAATTTTCATTCGAGGTCGTTTACTGCCACAAAAAGGACCCGCAAGGCACAGCCAGAAAGCTTGCTGGGATGGAGACCTTGCCGGGGAAACCTTGCCGGGATGAAAACCTTGCCGGGGTGTGAAAGCTTGCCGGGATGGAAACCTTGCCGGGGTGAACCTTGCCGGGATATGAAAGCTTGCCGGGATGGAAACCTTGCCGGGGTGAAGTTTGCCGGGGTGGAAAGCTTGCCGGGAAAAGCTTGCCGGGGTGGAAACTGTCAAATCCGACCAGAAGCTGAAGATGGGCTCAAATAATTATCTAGATGGCCTCAGATGAAAAAGTGTTCAACATGAAAGTTGTTCGTAACGTCGAAACGGTCAACTTTGCTTTTGGAGTCATCATCATCCGACATAGTATACGACCTGCAGAGACGCTACAAGAGTCGGACGGTCCAGTCAGCTACATAACCGAGTCCGACTCGAAATTAAAGATGACCCCGTGGAGTATTCAAGATGGCCTTATTTGGAAAAGTGATCAACATACGGATTATTGGCCTCGTCGAAGCGCACAAAATTCGTGTTTGGACCATCTCCATCGGAGGTCGTGTGCAGATTCCACGGCCCACGTAAGGAGCAAGACAGAAGATTGGACCAGATTCGGGCTGAATCCGAGCGGAACCAGAACTAGGACTCTAGGACGTGAATTGATGTAATTTTCTTGTAAGGAAAGCCTAGATGAATCCTTTGCTTGTACGGGAAGTCCAGCCGCCTCTTATATATGTTGGGGCTGACGACCGATTGAACAACACACAATCGAACAAATCAATATACTACTTTTTCATCTACGTTTTGTCTATCCCTCGTTATTGCTTCCTCGTTCTTCGTCGTTCTTCGTGTGGAGAGCTGCGAATCTCGAGGCCTTAGGGGCGAGCGAATCGACCTAGGGCAGCCCATTGCCGCCGTACTCCCTGACGGGGTCCCTCCCGGGAGTGTGGGGTTTCGGGTCTCAAAAGCGCCGGCCGGATTGTCTTGCGTATCGCGCTTCCGGCAGGCCTCCCTCGACGTGAGCTGCGGTGCATCACCCCCGGCGTCAAGGGTATGCGTGACGCGTTCGTGTGTCAACACACTTTTTGGCGACTCCGCTGGGGATCTTTTGATCAAGAATCATCATCCATCATGTCCAATCTTCCCAATCCCTCGGAAGTTGACGCCGATAACATTATCAAGCCCAATCTGGAGGAGTTATCGGCCGAGCATCGCCAAGCTTATGAGGAGTACAAGAAGGCGCGTGAAGAGAAGGAGTTGCAGGAGTTCCTTGGAAACTTCAAGAAGGACCGCCAAGGCAATATCACTCCGGTTGGAGAAATCAAGTTCCCTCCTCTTCAAGCCGATCAGGTTAAACCTTCTATAAGTACTACCTTTTCTCCTGAGCAATTGGCTGAAATTGAGAGCCGTATTTCTGATAGCAATAATCTGATCTATCAAGCTTTCTTAGAAAATAATAATGCTCATAATAATATGCGTAATATGCCTGCTAGTATGGGAAACCCTAATTCAGCTTTGCCTATCTCATCGGCGCCCCCCATGCCGATGAATTATTTTCCCACCCATACCAATCAAATTGTGGCTGCACCGCTTAATCCTTTCATGAATATGCAGAGTTCGGTGGCAACGCCGAACCAAACCTTACCGATAGGTGGAAACATTGCTAGATCATCGCCGAACTATGGTTCGGCCAACATGCCACAATTTACACCCATAGTTGCTAACCCTAATCCTCCTATGCCATTGCCACAAGCTCCATCGTCTACTATGGACGATGCTTTAGCTAATTTTAGAGAGGAGATGGCTAAGACGCTTCGAGAGAATTTTGGCGTTGAATTACCTAGGAATCGGATTTATCAAAAGCCGTATCCTGAGTACTTTGATGCAATTCCATGCCCCCAAGGATATAAAATTCCAGATTTTGTTAAGTTCAATGGAGAGGGCACGAAAACCACATGGGAGCATGTTAGCCAATACCTAGCACAATTGGGTGAAGCAGGCTCGATAAATGAATTAAAAGTGCATTTATTTCCTTTATCATTAACTGGTACTGCATTTTCATGGTTTTCTTCTTTGCCGCATGGATCTATTCGTGTTTGGTCACAACTAGAGCAAAAATTTCATGATCATTTTTATAGCGGCGATAATGAACTTAAGTTGTCACATCTTACATCGGTTAAGCAGAAGCATGATGAATCGGTCTCCGATTACGTTAAGAGATTTAGAGAGACAAAAATCCGGTGCTATAGTTTAGTGATAACCGAGAGAGACTTGGCAGATCTTGTGCTTAATGGTTTGAGAACTCAAATTAGAGAAAAGCTAGAAGGCTATGAGTTTATAAGTATCAACCAAGTCTTACAAAGGGCTTTAGCTCATGAAAGCCGAAGCAAGGACCTCAAAGAAGTTCATAGATATAAAACTGATCGTCCAAAGATGAATATGGTTGAATATGATAGTGATCATTCGGACGATGAGGGTGATATTTATGCTGCTGAATTTGTTTGGCCCTCGAAGGCCAAACCTTTTACTTGTCATGATCTAAAGCCGATTCATAAGAATCGTGATGATGAGATGAAGTTTACTTTTAACATTGCTAAATGTGATAGAATATTTGATGCTTTGCTACAAGCTAAGATTATTAGAATATCTCATACTTTACCGCCGTTTGAAGAGCTGAAACGGCGTGCTTATTGCAAGTATCATAATTCTTTTTCTCATGCAACTAATGATTGCAATGTTTTCCGACGACAGATACAATCGGCCATTAATAACGGACGATTGAACTTTTCTGAAATGCAAGTTGATAAGCAGCCCTTCCCAATGAATACTCTGGATTTGGAGGGTAAAAAGTTACTCATTCGGCCGGAGGTGGCCGAATCTGCTAATAAAACTAATGTTGTCATTGGTGAGCCCAGGAAAATAAGAGATGGCGACAAGATCTTGGGAAGGCAAGTTGTGCTTGATAAGCAACCCGATGGTGGGGAGATAATCAAGATCACCGTCAAGAATCCTGCACTCGGGGGGCAACCGCAAAAGTAAGAGAATACCCGTGTTAAGTTTGTCAAGCCCAAGAGTCCGGAAGTTGGCAAGTGGAAGCTGAATGAAGACAAAGTTTAGTGCAAGAAAATCAAGCCAACTTTTGATATGTTGCTGTCCAAGTATGCTAATCAAGCGGCCGGTTCTAGCTCTAACCGGTCATCAAACTTGAAGCGTCCAAGATCACCTTCGAGACAGGAATTTCAGCATCACACAAGACCATATGGGTCATGGGCGCCAGGACCATGGATGGCGCCACCTCCCTATGCACCATACTACATGGGAGGATTCAATGGAGGATGGGAGCAGCCCCCAATGGCCCCTTATGCTTTTCATCCAGGATGGGCAGAACCAAGGAGGCCTATGCGTGAGAAGTTTCCTTATCCCACACGAGGCCGTTTGAACAATGGGGTCAATCGGCCGATGCAGAATAATCAAGAAAGGACCAACAAGCAAGTGTGGCGTGCCAAAACATCAAGTGCAGCTGTCGAGTCTGGAAAGGGCAAAGAAAAGGTTGATGCCGACTCACTCATCTTGGGCACTGCGACATTCGCCATACAACAACCAACTGTGCGGAACAACCCTACTGAGCCGATACTTGCTATCGCTCCAAAGCACTCGGCTAATGATCATGAAGCTAGCACAAGCAAGGCCAAGTTTAAAGATCCAAAGTACATGCAACCTAAGTGGTGTCCTCCAGGGCTAACAAAAACACAAAAGAGGAAACTACAGAGGTTAAGGAGTCCCGAGATGGCAGAACAGGAGGGCGAGAAGCAAAGAGATGAGTGGTTCAATGACATTCGGCCCATGGTACCTACAAAACAAGTATGGGTGCCTAAACAAATACAGAATGCGGTGGTTTCTACATCTGCCACATCAACACATGTACCACCAAAGGAGGACGATGCCATTACTATTACATCGTCCGCAACACCTATCGATTTTACTCCGCCCGAACAAATTTCAGAACCAGTAAACACGCCCAAGGAGGAAAGCGACATGGTGGATTGTGAGCCTACACCGGTGCATGAAGGTATGGATATCAACATGGTGTTTTACTTACCCGCTGAGTTTCGTGCTATAGATTAAGAAGGGGAAGTGGCTCAGCTGGATTTTGGCCCTAAGAATGCAATATTTGAGAAGCCAAAAGAGCCGGTGACACACTTGAAACCATTATACCTCAGAGGCCATATCAATGGATCACCAATTACTCGAATGCTTGTTGATGGTGGTGCTGTGGTGAATCTCATGCCTTATCCAGTCTTCAAGAAATTGGGTTTGCCTGACGAAGGATTGATGAAGACCAATATGGTGCTTAATGGATTTGAAGGCAAAGAGAAAACCGAAGCCAAAGGTGTGATGTACGTGGAGCTTACGGTTGGGAGCAAAACTTTGGCTACTGCATTCTTTGTCGCCGAGGTACAAGGTAATTATAACGTCATCCTAGGCCGTGATTGGGTTCATGCAAACCAATGCGTGCCATCCACTATGCACCAGTTTTTAATTCAGTGGGTTGATGATGAAGTGGAAGTCATTCACGCGGATAATTCGGCTTGCGTTGCTTTAGCCGATACACCGGTAGATTGGCAACACCCCAATGCTGCTTGCTTGACGGGACGGGACTTATCAGAATTTGATTTTCTCAGCGCCACCAAAAGCGGTTTTGTACCCGTTTCTCTAAAGCCGGTTGGTAGCAATCGGCTCCAAAGCATATTGTATTTAAATGGGTGCTAACTCTGAGTGGTTGCAAAAACGGCTTGCAGAATATCGGTCCAATGGGAATGATATGTATGAGTCTGTAGAGGAGTTAGATGATATGGATAAACTTGGACAAGGTTTTACGTCGTCCGATCCATTAGAAGAAATAGATATTGGAGATGGTTCAATTCCTAGGCCGACATTTGTAAACAAAAATTTGAAAGCCGATTGTAAAATCAAGTTAATCGAGCTATTGAAAGAATATGTTTGTTGCTTTGCATGGGAATATCATGAAATGCCAGGTTTAAGCCGAGAGCTAGTGGAGCATCAGTTGCCTATAAAAGCCGGTTTTAGACCGTACAAACAATCGGCTAGAAAGTTTAATCCAAGAATATATGACCGGATCAAGGAAAAGATCGGTCGTTTGCTTAAAGCTAATTTTATTAGACCTTGCAGGTATGCCGAGTGGATTTCTAATATTGTGCCAGTGGAAAAGAAAGGCTCCGGCAAGTTGAGGGTGTGCATTGATTTCAGAGATTTGAATAGAGCTACACCGAAAGATGAGTATCCTATGCCTATAGCCGACATGCTTATTAATGATGCTTCTGGACATAAGGTCATTAGCTTTCTTGATGGCAATGCGGGGTACAACCAAATTTTTATGGCCGAAGAGGACATGTCCAAAACGGCTTTTCGGTGCCCCGGTTTTCTTGGTTTATTTGAGTGGACAGTGATGACCTTTGGATTGAAGAATGCCGGCGCCACGTATCAGAGGGCTATGCATTTGATTTTTCATGATTTACTCGGCGTTATACTTGAAATCTATATTGATGATATTGTTGTCAAATCGGATGCTTTTGAATCTCACTTAGCCGATTTGCGTTTAGCTTTTGAGAGGATGAAAAAATATGGACTGAAGATGAATCCTTTGAAGTGTGCTTTTGGCGTGTCGGCTGGCAAGTTTTTGGGTTTCGTTATTCATGAAGATGGCATAGAGATTGATCCCAAAAAGATAGATGCTATACAAAAAGTGGAGGCTCCAACATGCAAGAGAGATATGCAAAAATTCCTCGGCAAGGTTAATTATTTGAGGAGGTTCATAGCCAACTTGTCTGGGAAGGTTGATGCATTTACTCCTATACTTCGGTTGAAGAATGATGTTGATTTTACTTGGGGGGCAAAGCAGCAAGAAGCATTTGATATGATCAAGAATTATTTGTGCACTCCTCCGGTGATGAAGGCGCCCAAGCATAGAGAGCCCTTTAGACTTTACATTGCAGCCGAGGAAGGTGTTATTGGTGCTGTTTTGACTCAAGAAACCGAAGGAAAAGAGCATGCTATCACTTATTTGAGCCGACGCCTATTGGATGCCGAGACAAGGTATACATGTATTGAAAAATTATGCCTATGCTTATACTATACTTGCACAAAATTGAGACATTATCTAGTGCCAAGTTCTTGCATAGTAGCTTGTCAAACCGATGTCATTAAATATATGTTGCATAGACCAATTCTTAGTGGTAGAATTGGCAAATGGGCTTATGCTTTAATTGAGTATGATTTGGCTTATGAATCTCTAAAATCCATGAAAGGCCAAATTGTTGCTGATTTTATCGTTGAGCATCGGATTAATGACGAGCAAGATATTGATATAAACCTTGTCTCGTTAGTACCATGGAGATTATATTTTGATGGTTCAGTTTGTAGCAACGGCCAAGGTGTTTGTATTGCTTATATATCTCCTCATGGTGCTGTTTTTGAAGCCTCATGCCGCTTAGAATATTTTTGCACAAATAATCAAGCTGAATATGAAGCATTGTTATTCGGCTTAGAGATGTTGCTGGCCATAGGTGCTACACATATTGAGGCTTTTGGTGATTCGTTATTAGTAGTGCGACAAGTATCCAAAGTTTTTCAATGTTTAGACGAATCACTTAATGTTTATCTTGATAAATGTCTGGATATAATTTCTACTTTGGATCATTTTAGCATTGCTCATATATCTAGACATGATAATTGGAGAGCAAATGAGTTAGCACAGCAAGCATCTGGCTATCATGTCAATCATGGCATGTTTCATATCTCTCAAGAGCCGATGTCTTGTCTTGCTAATATAGGGGAGGCCGAACCAGAGCCCACTAATTCGGTCTCTAACAATAAATCTAGTGCAGGTGAAAATCATGATTGGAGAAAGCCCATTATTGATTACTTGTACAATCCGAGTGAAAGGGTGGACAGGGCTGGTCGGCGCATGGCTTTCAAATATACAATAAGAGAAGGTGGTCTTTATCGCCGAACGGTTGAAGATGTTCTTTTGAAGTGTTTGGACGAGGATCAAGCAAGGGTTGCTATGGGAGAGGTTCATGAAGGAATTTGCGGTACTCATCAGTCGGCTCCCAAGATGAAGTGGTTGTTACGACGTGCTGGATTTTATTGGCCGACGATGATCAATGATTGCTTCAGGTATTATAAAGGATGTGAAGCTTGTCAAAAGTTTGGTGATATTCAGTTAGCTCCCGCTGCTATGTTACATCCTATTATCAAGCCGTGGCCCTTTAGAGGTTGGGGATTAGACTTTATTGGAGAGATTCATCCTTCCTCTTCAAAGGGGCATCGGTTCGTGTTGGTGGCAACTGATTATTTCACTAAGTGGTCTGAAGCAGTACCTCTCAAGAATATGATGCATACGGAGGTAATTCAATTCATAAGTGAGCACATTATTCATAGATTCGGTATTCCGCAAACATTAACTACGGATCAAGGTTCATCTTTCATGTCTCATCAAGTTGGAGAATTTGCCGAATCATATAAGATAAAGTTGCTCAATTCCTCCCCGTATTATGCTCAAGCCAATGGACAAGCTGAGTCTAGCAACAAAATTTTAATCAAGCTCATCAAGAAGAAGATTGAAGATAATCCAAGAAGGTGGCATGAATTATTGTCCGAGGCTTTGTGGGCGCATAGAATCTCAAGGCATGGTGCAACGAAGGTAACTCCATATGAGCTCGTATACGGTCAAGAAGCCGTTTTACCGGCAGAGGTGAATTTGAATGCTTTGAGAATAGCCAAACAAAATGATTTATCGGCAGTGGACTTTTATAACTTGATGATGGACAACGTTGATGAGGTTGCCGATAAACGTTTGACTGCATTAAAAGCCATAGAAAGGGACAAGTTGAGGGTAGCAAGAGCTTACAATAAGAAGGTCAAGTTGAAGAATTTTCAGATTGGTGATCTTGTGTGGAAGGTGATTCTACCGATTGGTTCAAAGGACAGAAAATTCGGGAAGTGGTCTCCAAGCTGGGAAGGTCCTTTCAAGATTGCAAGAATAGTTCCCGGAAATTCATAGTTGGTGGAATCCATGCAAGGAACATTGCTACCTCGAGCTCTCAATGGCAGATATTTGAAGAAGTACCACCCAAGTGTGTGGCAAGAAGCCTAAATAGGCAATGGCCGATATATAATTATCGCCCTAAGCACATATTAATGGCCGATGGAGTGTTGACATCGTCCTTAGAACAAGCCTAATGCAAATTATTTTTCGGCACACAAGTTTTGCCAAAAAACAAGGGGGCATGTGTTGACACCTGATTTTGGCACGATGCAAAATGCAGTAAAGGTGGACTCAAGCGAAAAGCTTGCCGGTTTTGAGTGCTTGCCGAAGACCCAAACAGAGGCAGGAGACGGCCCGGCAAGGAGGCGATCCGGCAAGGAGACGGCCTGGCGAGGAGGTGATCCGGCAAGGAGACGGCCCGGCAAGAAGGCGATCCGGCAAGGAGAAACTTTGAAGTTTGGGCCATTGCCATCCGATCTCATCTCGAAAGCCGAAATTGTGTTCGAAGTACTGGGATTTTGTATCCAGAACACTATTCGGCTGATTACGCCCTCAAGATGATCTTATATGAGAAAACTTTCTACATAAATTGTCTTCGTCTCGTCGAGTCGGTTGATTTTCATATAAAAATCATCTCAATCCGAGTTCGTATGCAAAAGTTAGAGCTATCTGAATGCAGCCATGTCAAGAGGCGAAATAAGACGCGGGAGACCAGACACGTCTTGGCGAGTGTCTGACGCAATGCGTGAGCAATTAGCCATTCAAGATGGCCTCGAATCGAAAAACGTTCAACATGAAAGTTGTTCGTAACGTCGAAACGGTCAACTTTGCTTTTGGGCACATTTTCATCCGAGGTCGTTTACTGCCACAAAAAGGACCCGCAAGGCACAGCCAGAAAGCTTGCCGGGATGGAGACCTTGCCGGGGAAACCTTGCCGGGATGAAAACCTTGCCGGGGCGTGAAAGCTTGCCGGGATGGAAACCTTGCCGGGGTGAACCTTGCCGGGATATGAAAGCTTGCCGGGATGGAAACCTTGCCGGGGTGAAGCTTGCCGGGGTGGAAAGCTTGCCGGGAAAAGCTTGCCGGGGTGGAAACTGTCAAATCCGACCAGAAGCTGAAGATGGGCTCAAATAATTATCTAGATGGCCTCATATGAAAAAGTGTTCAACATGAAAGTTGTTCGTAACGTCGAAACGGTCAACTTTGCTTTTGGAGTCATCATCATCCGACATAGTATACGACCTGCAGAGATGCTACAAGAGTCAGACGGTCCAGTCAGCTACATAACCGAGTCCGACTCGAAATTAAAGATGACCCCGTGGAGTATGCAAGATGGCCTTATTTGGAAAAGTGATCAACATACGGATTATTGGCCTCGTCGAAGCGCACAAAATTCGTGTTTGGACCATCTCCATCGGAGGTCGTGTGCAGATTCCACGGCCCACGTAAGGAGCAAGACAGAAGATTGGACCAGATTCGGGCTGAATCCGAGCGGAACCAGAACTAGGACTCTAGGACGTGAATTGATGTAATTTTCTTGTAAGGAAAGCCTAGATGAATCCTTTGCTTGTACGGGAAGTCCAGCCGCCTCTTATATATGTTGGGGGTGACGGCCGATTGAACAACACACAATCGAACAAATCAATATACTACTTTTTCATCTACGTTTTGTCTATCCCTCGTTATTGCTTCCTCGTTCTTCGTCGTTCTTCGTGTGGAGAGCTACGAATCTCGAGGCCTTAGGGGCGAGCGAATTGACCTAGGGCAGCCCATTGCCGCCGTACTCCCTGACGGGGTCCCTCCCGGGAGTGTGGGGTTTCGGGGGTCAAAAGCGCCGGCCGGATTGTCTTGCGTATCGCGCTTCCGGCAGGCCTCCCTCGACGTGAGCTGCGGTGCATCACCCCCGGCGTCGAGGGTACGCGTGACGCGTTCGTGTGTCAACACCAGCTCCATAGCCCGAAGACCCTAGGTCCCAGCTGCTGTTGGAGATGCTCGTCATGGCGCCTTACAAGGCGCCAGAGAAGAAAGAGAAGAAGAAACCAGGCCGAGCAGGCCTGCGCATCAGGGACCAGCCGGGGGCTGTGTCCGAAGAAACCCATGCCTCCTCGAATCAAGAGGAGGAGCACGAGGGTGAGGGGGGAGGCGATTCCCCCCTCACAGGAAAGAGGGCGGCGTCATCGGACGCTTCAGAGGATGTACCTCCTCCCGCCCAGAAGAAAGCGCGTCGGACACAAGTAGTTCTGTCCGACGACAGTTCGGACTCGGACACCGAGTCCGAGGATTTCGAGAGGGTTCCACGAAGGAACCTCAGGGTCAAGCCCCCAGCTCGAAGGTAAAGATCCGAAGACTTCCTGAGCTGTTAGTGCTAAGTTTTGAATGCTATTAACGCGTGAACGCCTATTGACTTGCAGCCCACCGCATGTTCTCCCCACCGATCAAGTTTCGGACGGGGAGACCCCGCCCGCCGAGCTAGCGGAGAGCGGGACCGCGTCGCGCCCCTCTCCTCTGGGCACCATGAAGGATGCCGCGGAGGTGTCATCCCAACAGGCTCCTTTGGAGCCGGACACCAGAGGTGGAGGCGACGACGTCATGGTCGAGGCTAACGCCTCGGCCGCCGAAGATCTGGGGGACGAGCCCCTTCCGGACACTGAGGAGATCGGACGAGGAGATGTCCAGTCACCTCCAAGGCTGTCTCCGGAGTGCACCATGCCTCCGGAGGCATTGGTTCAATCCCCGGTTGGAAATCGGGTCAACCGATCCCCACCGGCGCCACCGACCAATGGGTGGCAGGCTATGGGGGAGGCTCTGTCAAGCGCCTCCATCTCCGGCATTGCAGAGCATTCAGTCCGTTGACAGCGGACTGAAGGAGGCCTTCAACGGTGTCCTGACGGGCTTTCAGGTGAGCCACGTAATGCTCTGTTTGTGAAATATTAATTTCTTTGAGTTATCATTATATACATGGCAGCCCCCGAGCCCTAGGTGAGTTTGAAAAAACTTACCTAGGGGTCAATCATAGATCATTATCCGAACTATGTACAGGACAATATTTGTTCGAAACGTTCTAACAACCCTTAATAGGACCGGACACAGGATCATATTTATGACAGTTCGGAAGTTTTGAACCCATGTAACTTGATATGGTTTTGTCTTTTACAGGCTTCGTCGACGGCGGCGGCTGCTAATGCTGCCGAGCTGGACGAGCTAAATCGGAAGCTCAAGAGCTCCGAAGACGAGCTTGACGCTCTGAACAAGAGATTCGACGAGGCGCAAGGTAAGCCGGATTAGAGTATCCAAATTCTTCATTACCATACTGTCAATGCAGTATTTTTTGATATGTTTTAATGCTTACGCAGCCTCGGCGAAGGAAATTGAAAATCTCAAGGCCGAGCTTGAGAAGGCGAAGCAGGAGGCTACGGTTGAGAGGGCGGCGGCCAAAGAAGCGGCTACCACGCTATCCGCCCTGAGAGCCACCAGCGACAAGCATGCGGCTCGGGTGGAGGAAATCCAACAGGAGCTCAAGGACGCGGGCCAAAAGTGCGATGACCTGGAGGGGAAAGGCAAGGAGCAGGCCGCCGAACTATCCACCTTGAAAACCAACCTCCAAAAGGAGCGGGTGGATAGGCGGTCTTTTGAAGAACAAGTCAGCCAGGCCAAGGCTATCATGGATGGTAAGCCGTTTTTATTGCAGTGTGTCTTCCGGGATAGCAAGTTCAAATTTCTTACCCAAGTATGGCGTTCCTCAGGCGCCTGCTCGGACCTCCAGAAGAGCGCCACGGACGCGAACCAGTTCTATGCCTCGCGGGGAGAAGGAGATGAAGCTCGGCTGTTTTGGGCGCAATTTGAAGCCCCTGAGCGCTCTCGTCTCCTTGTTGAGCAGCTAAAGCAGCTGATGGAGCTACACCGGATGGCGGAGCCGGCCATGTAGGATCTCTGCATCCGGCTATGGCCCAACGAGCACCTGCCGGGCAGCTACTTCGGCCTGGTGCAGAAGCTAAGCGACGCCTCGCCGCGGATCGACGCACTAAGGCGGTCCTCCTGCATCGAGGGAGCTCGGATGGCCTTCGCAAGGGCCAAGGTGCACTGGCCGGGTCTTGATCCGACGAAGATGGCCACTGCTCTGCCGCCCCCTGGAAAGGAGCATAGGTGCCCTGAGCGCTACTTCTCCGTAGTTATGGAGGGTGCTCGGGCAATAGAGTCTCAATGTTCGAGAGAAAACATTTATGAGTAAATGCGTTGTAATATGTCCGAAGACCTTTTAACGCGTTTATATTTAAGATGCATGGTTTATCATGTCTTTCGTGTTTTGCATCCTTTATAACTCCTGTGTGGCCGTTAAAACTAAAAGCTACGAGTCGTCAGCTTCAGCCCCCATGTAGATACTACATGGGGTGTCTCTGCCAACGCACTGTGACCCTTAGCTGAGCTATCGGTACCCGAAGGCAGTAGTGTGGGGCGGACAAGGCAATCGGACCATAATGCTTTATTGCTTTCACTTAGCCGTAGGGGCGCGGGAAAGGAGTGCGGGGGGCTGATGACTAGCCCCCAGGTGTTTGTGATGTTCGGAGGAACCGTGGCCAAAGCCTATATCACATGGTTTGTACTAACACCAAACCCATCGTATGACACGGAATAACCTCTGACGAGATTTAGTTAAGCTCGGATTCGCGGACTAGTTCTCGCATACCATGACAGTCAGTTTTTGGCTTTCTCCGCTGAGGTGCTTGACCAGGCTAGCCGGAAGCACAATCGCAGCGGTTCTCCCTTTGCCCTTTTAGCCGAACGAGCGGAACATAAAGGGGCAAGCACAGGAGCCGGGCAACCCAACTATTGACCCAAGACATAGTTCGGAACCAATGCATATAAAGAGGAATTCCAAGTCGCCGAACGCAAAATTAGTTGTGCTTAGGGCGATTTTTTTTAGTTCGAGCCCCCGGTCTATTAGCCGGTTGCATCGTAGAGTATACCCAACAGGTTCGCAAGAAGAGGGAGAAAATAGAGGGTGTGTCCAAAAGAGACAGCGAAGCGATCATGTATAAAGGATCTGTATTTTGCTCAACAACTCTTATTATTCAAATTGCCGATGCAACTGTTTACAGGTATTTGAAAATAAAATATGAACTTTACAGGAGGTATTGTACCAGCGATCTTCGATGGGTGACCTGACGTCCTCGATGTGACCTGTCGTTTGTCCGCTCCTGCGTCTCCTCAGGAGTTGTATACCGCTATGGGTTTTGATGTACGGCGAGCGGATTTTGAAGAAAAATCTTGAGAAGTCGCCCAAGTGTGAATGAGCTTTACGCCTTAGCAGGTACTTTATGGTACCTGTAGTATGTCCGAAGACGTTTTAATGGTGATAGTTCGGTCCAGCCGAACACTTACCCTTTGATAATTTTTCCCCACCGTTGCCCATGGAATTTTGAGCGTGAAGTTGTGCCTCCTCGGCACGTACTTTGCTGGTTCTAGGGCTGTGCGATGGGGGGCGAGTCCCTATTTATGGGGAGAGGAAGGTTCTGGGACTTCGGGTTGAAACCGAGCTCGCTTCCCAGCCTTATGTGCCTTTACGGCGGATATCGGCGTTTGCCGATCATCATTGTAATGGAATTCGGCCGCCAGGGCCAACGCATGTTCCTCATTTCGGAGGGAGCGCTCCGTGTTGCCGTTGACGGTAATGACCCCCTTGGGGCCGGGCATTTTGAGCTTGAGGTATGCGTAGTGGGGGACGGCATTAAAGCGAGCGAACGCTGTACGGCCGAGTAGGGCGTGATAGCCGCTGCGGAAAGGTACGATGTCGAAGATCAAGTCTTTGCTTCGAAAGTTATCGGGCGAGCCGAACACTACTTCCAGGCTTACAGAGCCCGTGCACCAGGCTTCAACGCCTGGGATCACTCCTTTAAAGGTAGTGTTGCTGGGTTTGATCCTTGACGGATCTATGCCCATCTTTTTCACCGTGTCTGAGTAAATCAGATTGAGGCTACTTCCTCCGTCCATTAGGACTTTAGTGAGGTGATACCCGTCTATGATGGGGTCTAGGTCGAGGGCGGCCGAACCCCCATGACGGATAATGGTCGGGTGGTCACGTCGATCGAAGGTGATCGGGTATGCCGACCATGGGTTATACTTCGGGGCTACAGGCTCTACGGCGTAGACCTCTCGAAGGGCGCGCTTTCTCTCCTTTTTGGGTATATGAGTGGTGTATATCATGTTTACTGTTTTCACCTCTGGAGAGAATTTCTTTTGTCCACCACCGATCGGACCGCGGGGCTCATCCTCGTCCTCGCTGCGTGGTCTCTTGCCTTGGTCCTCGGATGCGAGCTTGCCGGCCTGTTTGAATACCCAAGAGTTACGGTTGGTGTTGTTGGCGGGCTTCTCTTGAGTGCCATGGATCTGGCAAGGCCTCTCCATAATCTTGTCCAGCGGGGTGGGTCCATCGCGATTGCCTTTAGGAGGCTTCTTCCGCTGCCTAGGTCGGGAGTTGCGGAAGCCGGCGTTAACGGCCGTGTCATCGGCATCGCTATTGTTGTGCCGGCGCTTATTCTTGTTGCGCTTTGGTTTCCCGTTTCCATCCCGAACTTCGGAGGTCCCGAGGTCTTCGGGGTTGTGGCTACGTCTTGGTAGCTAGTTATCCTCGCCCGCGCAAAAGCGAGTCATGAGTGATGTAAGGGCGGACATTGTCCTTGGTTTATCCTGGCCGAGCTGACGAGCCAGCCACTCATCCCGAATATTGTGCCTGAAAGAGGCTATTGCTTTGGCGTCCGGACAATCAACGATCTGGTTTTTCTTGGTCAAGAACCGATTCTAGAATAGCCGCGCAGATTCTCCTGGCTTCTGGACGACGTTGCTTAGGCCGGAGGAATCCGGCGGCCGGACATAAGTGCCCTGGAAGTTAGATCGGAATGCATCTTCTAGATCTTCCCATCATCCAATGGAGTTTTCGGGGAGGCTATTTAACCAGTGCCGAGCTGGCCCCTTAAGCTTCAGGGGTAGGTACTTGATGGCGTGGAGGTCATCTCCTCGCGCCATGTGGATGTGGAGGAGGAAATCCTCAATCCATATGGTTGGGTCAGTTGTCCCGTCGTATTGTTCTATGTTTACGGGTTTAAACCCTTCCGGGAACTGATGCCGCATCACCTCGTCCGTGAAGCACAGTGGGTGGGAAGCACCTCTGACCCGAGCTATGTCGCGCCGGTGATCGGCGTCTGTCCTAGCCCGGTTTCGTTCCCGACCTTCACTGTTGCGGTCGAACCAAGGCCGGTACCCTTCCCATCTATCGGGTGAGTATCCTCTGGATCTGTAGATGGATCGCGTACGACCTGCTCTGTAGTCCAGGTCGTGTCGCAGGTCAAACCTGTCATCGAGCTCTAGTGGCTCTTTTCCCCGTCTACGGGGTATCGTCGGCCTATAGCCGGTGTCGTCAGCCGTCCTGTCTCGTCCTCGAGGAGGGCGGTCTGGCTTGTCGTATGGGGTATGTTTGGGAGATGGCGTATCAGTGAGCTCGTCATCGAATTGTGGCAGCAGCCTTCTGCGTGGATAACTCTTAGGTTGGTCCGATGGACCTGTACCGTATCCTTCCTCAGCTGAGAGGACTCTCGTCCATCGATCGTTGAGGTCATCTTGTTCGGCTTTAAGTTGCCGTTCTTTTGCTTTCAGGCCGCGGGCCGTGGCTATGAGCTGTTTCCTGAATAGTTCCTGATCTGCAGGATTATTAGGGATGGCGTAGTCATCGGCTTCCGCATTGTCCTCCCCCTCGACAGAGCGGGGGTAATCGTCGTCCTCGGGATCATCTAGATCGTCGGGGTTGCGCCGGTCTTCCGGCCTCTCCTGACCCTCTAACGGGTGTTCGGGGATTTCGGGATCGCCGAGGTCTTCCGGGGTGTCTCCGTCCCCGGTGCCACCGATAGCTTTTCTTCCCTTTTTTCCTTTTGACCGTTTATGCGGCTTTCGGCGTCTTGATGGCGCTTCATCCGATTTGTCACCATCGTTTTTCGGAGTGTCCACCATGTAGACGTCGTATGTGGAGGTGGCAGTCCACCGCCCGGTGTTAACGGGGGTGAGGGCGCGATCCTCCTCATCCATGTATTCTGCCTCCTCCGAGGCATAGTCCAACATGTCGGTTAAATCCTCGATGGTGGCTACGAAGTGGGTGGTGGGTGGGGCAAAAAATTCGTCCTGACCCGCCTTGAGCCCGATCTGAGAGCAGATCGGGGTTGGGTCATCGGTAATCTTCATCGACGAGATCCGATCTAGAGCCTCGTTGAGTATCGAGAGCTCGATCGGGTCGGCCTGCTCAGAGCTTCTGGAGTTAACCTCCGATGCGTCCACGCGGGGAGAGTGTTCGGCAAGAACAGGTGTCCGGACGTCTGGCACTATGACCGGGTCCGGACTGAATGTTGGGTCCTCGCCGGGGCAGATCCCGTGGGCGGGACCGAAAGATGGATCTGAGGTTAAAGCCTCAGAGTCTTCGGGCATGGTAGGCAAGGCCGCGAGCCCGGTTAGTGACAGGTCGCCCCGAGAGTCTACGGAGAACTCTAGGTTCCCGAATCTGACCTCTTGATCAGGGGCGAAACTCCCAACACGGCCTAGATGGCCGGTCGGGTCGGCGTGCAGCACAATGCTGCCAAAAGCGAAGATCTGCCCGGGGACGAAAGTGTCCGTATTGCGGACCTCTTCGTTGATGTCAAGGCGAGCCATCGATTCCTTTGGCGATCACAGCGGAACTCTCAATGAAAGCACCAATGTCGGTGTCAAAACCGGCGGATCTCGGGTAGGGGGTCCCGAGCTGTGAGACTAGAATCGATGGTAACAGGAGAAGAGGGAGACGATGTTTACCCAGGTTCGGGCCCTCCTATGGAGGTAACACCCTACGTCATGCTTGATTATATTGATGGTATAAGGGTTACAGAGTTGATCTACCTCGAGATCGTATGATTAAAACCCTAGATGAGTTCTCCTGGCCTACAACCTAAAACCCTTCGGCTTATATAGACGCCGAGGGTACCTAGGGTTTACACATGGTCGGTTACACGTCGAAGGGATAAGCTTCCGTCCTGGAGACAGGGTCTTCGATCAATCCAGTGCTCGGCAAACGGCCCATACAGTCCGGCCCATAAGAAATAGGGCGGCCTCTCGAGGACCCCTTAATGCAGGACTCCCTCACCTCTCTCATGCAATGACAAGTGAATAAACACTCATATTGAGAATAACCCTCTTAGCATGGAAGATAATGACCGCCCCGTCGCTCCATGAGCGGTAGGAGTACACAAAACAGATGTTTATTTGAATGTTTAGAGGTGGCACTTGCAAACTTACTTAGAATGGCATTGAAATACCATATATAGGTCGGTATGGTGGACTCTCATGGAAGAAACTTGGCTCAAGGATTTGGATGCACAAGTAGTATCTCTACTTAGTACGAAGTTTTGGCTAGCAAAAGGTTCTAAACAAGCATCACATGTTGGAGGATCCATAGCAATATAACTTCTATGGAAATATACCCAAACATAACCATTACATTGTCTTTCTTGTCCAACTTCAACTATTTGGTCAAGGTTGAAAATAATTAAAGAGTATTCACAATCATAAAAGATGTCCAAGGTAATATATTTGTATGTGAAGGTTCTCTTTCTTATACTAATCATTCATCGATTGCTTGTATGACCAATATTGTGATTGTCAAACTTCAATAGATTTTACTTTCTAAACCAAATGCGAAACTACTACTAAGCATAAAGCACATTGATTATTTCAGATTTATGATATTTCATTCATTCACGATTTACTCTTAGGATATAAGTGAAGCACAAGAGTAAACTTCAAACTACTCTCAAAAGATATAAGTGAAGATCAATGAGTAGTCAAACAATTAAGTAGCTATGTGAGGACTCTCTCTCAGTAAAGATTTTCAGATCTTGATATTTTATTCAAACAACAAATAATACAAAAATACACTCCAAGATTAGCACGCATCATGTGAACGAATAAAAAATTAGGCTCAACATAGGCTAAACGATAATTGTTGATGAAAAGACGTGGGATGCGTAGCATCCTCAAGCTTAGATGCTTGATACTTCTTGTAATATTGACTTTGGGAGCCTTGGGCATCCCCAATCTTGAGCTTTTATGTCCCATTAATTCCTCTCATATCACGGTTTCACCTAGGTCTCAAAAACTTCATCCACACAAAACTTGGAAAGAACTCGTGAGATAGGTTAGTGCACATAAGAATAAATAAACTCTTTATGTACTTCCAAGACAAGTTGGATAATAATTTTCAAACATTATCTACTATATACTATCATTTTCACAATTTATATCTACCAATATAAGTCATGAAAACTATAAGAGAAGTAGATAACGAAACTATGACATTAATCTATCTAAACAGGACAGTCTGTAGCAATTAATTTACAAAATGCACTTCTGTAACTCCAAAATTCTGAAATTTTAGGACATGATAAAAAAAATTATATGATCGCACTGTGTAAATTTTTTAGAAACTTTCCACGTTCCAGTAAAATATGAAAAAGTCAAACACTACAGAAAAAGTTTCTGTTTTTACACAGCACACATCAAACATGTAATTCAAGCATCCTAAAAGGCAATTCTTGGAACTTTTTATTGAAAAACAAGATTATAAATAACATCTAACATATAACAACAAAATAAAATGACGCTCCAAGCAAAACACATATTATGTGACGAATAAAACTATAGCTCCAAGTAAGATATACCGATAGTGTTGAAGAAGAAAGAGGGGATACCTTCCGGGGCATCCCCAAGCTTAGACGCTTGAACCTTCCTTGGATATTACCTTGGGGGTGCCTTGGGCATCCCCAAGCTTAGGGTCTTTCCACTCATTATTCTCCTCATATCGGTATCTCACCCAAAATTTGAAAACTTCAATCACACAAAACTTAACGGAACTTCGTGAGATGGGTTGGTATAATGAAGATAGATCATTCACTTAGGTACTGTCAAGACAAGATTCATAATTATTCTCACATAATACCTAATGTATTCTATCATTCCCATAATTTATATCACTAAATTTAAGCTATGGAAACTCTAAAACAAGCAAACTATGCTTGCAAAACAGAATCTGTCAAAAACAGAACAGTCTGTGAAGATCTGTAGTATAAACATATTTCCCTGTCTCTAAAATTCTGAAAAATTAGGACAACGCAGATAATTTGCATAGAAAAATCGTGTAAAAGTTTCAGATTTTTTTGACTCTCCAGTAAAATCAGATAAATTCTGCACTGGACGTAAAAGTTTCTGTTTTTGCACACAATCAAACTAACAAGTATACACACTATCCCAAAGGCTTTACTTGGCACTTTATTAAAATAAAAGACACAAAACATGATTACTACAGTATATTAATCATGTTAAAACACGAAATCAGAAAGGAAAAGTGTTGGGTTGTCACCCAACAAGTGCTTTTCTTTAAAACCTTTTTAGCTAGGCAAGATGATTTCAAGGATGCTCACATAAAAGTAAAGAATTGAAACACATTGGGAGCATCATGAAGCATATGACAAGCACATTTAAGTCTAACCCACTTCCTATGCATAGGGATTTTGCAAGCAAACAATTTATTTTAGCAATAATCAATTTGTATAGGAAGGAAAAACAAGCATGACTTCAAAACTTCGAACACATAGGGAGGAAACTTGACATTATTGCAATACCTACAAACATAAGTTCCTCCCTCATAATAATTTTCAGTAGCATCATGGATATTTAGAGAATGCATACTAACAATATTGCTATCATGCTCATCATTCAAGGATTTAATGCCAAACATTTTATTGAACCCTTCTTATAACACTTTGGCACAATTTTCCGATCCATCATTTTCAAGAAAAACATCATAAAGGTAAAGAACTTGATGCAACATCAATTCCATTTTTTAGTTTTCTTTTATAACAAACTAGTGATAAACTAGAAACTAAAATATTTAATTGCAAGATCTAAATATATACCTTCAAGCACTCACCTCCCGGGCAACGGCGCCATAAAAGAGCTTGATGTCTACTACGCAACTTTATTCTTGTAGACGTTGTTGGGCCTCCAAGCGCAGAGTTTTGTAGGACAGTAGCAATTTTCCCTCAAGTGGATGACCTAAGGATTATCAATCCGTGGGAGGTGTAGGATGAAGATGGTCTCTCTCAAACTACCATGCAACCAAATACAAGAAATCTCTTGTTTCCCCAACACACCCAATACAATGGTAAATTGTATAGGTGCACTAGTTCGGCGAAGAGATGGTGATACAAGTGCAATATTGATGATAGATATAGTTTTTTATAATCTGAAATTATAAAAACAGCAAGGTAACAAGTAATAAAAGTGAGCATAAATGGTATATTAATGCTTGGAAACAAGGCGTAGGGTTCATACTTTCACTAGTGCAATCTCTCAACAATGCTAACATAGTTGAATCATATGATCATCCCTCAACGTGCAACAAAGAATCACTCCAAAGTTCCTATCTAGCGGAGAACATAAGATGAAATTGGTGTAGGTAGTAGAACCACCTCAAAGTTATTCTTTCCAATCAATCTGTTGAGCTATTCCTATAAGTTTCACAAACAGCCCTAGAGTTCGTACGAAAATAACACCAATGATACATATCAATTAACCCTAATTTCACCTAGATACTCCAATGTCACCTCAAGTATCCGTGGGTAAATTATGCGACATGCATCAAACAATTTCAGATCTATCATATTCAATCCAACACAAAGAACTTCAAGGAGCACCCCAAGATTTCTATCGGAGAACGTAGGACAAGAATGTGTATCAACCCCTATGCATAGATTAACCCAATGTCACATCGGGAATCCGCAAGTTGAGAACCAAAACATACATTAATTGAATCAATAGAACACCCCATTGTCACCACGGGTATCCACATGCAAGACATATATCAAGCGTTCTCAAATCCAATATTCAATCCAACATAACGAGATATCAAAGGGAAAGATTCAATTCATCACAACCAGATAGCAAGGGAAACACACCATACGATCCAACTATATTAACAAAGCCCGTGATACATCAAGATCTTGCCATCTCAAGAACACGAGAGAGAGAGAGAGATTTAACACATAGCTACTGGTACATATCCTCAGCCCCGAGGGTGAACTACTCCCTCCTCATCATGGCCTCCGTCGGCATGATGAAGATGGCGACCGGTGATGATTTCCCTCTCTGGCTGGGTACTGGAAATGCTCGAAAGGGGTTTTTCATCAATACAGAGAGTTGCGGTGGCGGAGCGAAAATTCTCGGTTAACTTCTAAGGGTTTTGGTATTCATAGGATTTTTCAGCGTTGGAATCACGTTAAATGGAGCCACGTGGGACCCATGACCCAACAGCCCTCGGCCAAGGGCTGGGCCACGCCCTGTTGGGTCGTGCCTCCCTGGCAGCCCTCTTCTGGTGGTTCTTCACTCCAATGTTGCTCATATGTTTCAGAAAAAATCACCAAAAAGTTTCGGGCGATTCCGAGAACTTTCATTTTCTGCACAAAAACAACACCACGGTAATTCTGCTGAAAACAACGTCAGTCCGGGTTAGTTCTAAATAAATCATATAAAGTGCATGAATACCATATAAAAGTATTGTAAATATAGGCAAATATGGCATGAATATTTCATAAATTATTGATACATTGGAGACGTATCAGTGGACAACCTATATGATGAGCACAATAACAATAATAATAGCCAGCACAAGATGAACACACGATAAAGCTTGCACAAAGTAAAGGTAAGAAGTAACCACAAGTGGAGACGATGGAGACGGGGATGTGTTATCGAAGTTCCATTCTTTTAAGGGGAGGTACATATTCGTTGGAGCGGTGACGAGGCACAATGCTTCCCAAGAAGCCACTAGGGCCACCGTATTCTCCTCACACCCTAGCACAATGCAAGATGTCGTGATTCCACTAGTGGTGCCCTTGAAGGCAGCGACCGAACCTTTACAAACAAGGTTGAGGAAATCTCCACAACTTAATTGGAGGCTCCCAACACCACCACGAAGCTTCACCACAATGGAATGTGGCTCCAAGGTGACCTCTTCCATCTAGGGTGCTAAAACACCCAAGAGTAACAAGATCCGCAAGGGGTTAGTGGGGGTAATAAAATTTCTCTCGGTGGAAGTGTAGATCGAGGCCCTCTCAAGCAAACCCTAGAAAATCAACACAAGTTGTTGGCTAGGGAGAGAGATCGCGCAAAGATGGAGCTTAGAGCAATAATGGAGCTTTTGGGAGGATAAGAGGTGAGTCTACTTGGGGAAGAAGACCCACTTACAGTACTACATGAATTAGCTTTGGTAACACATCCCGGTAACACAAGAAAAAATGTGTTACCAAGTGGAAACGCGGTAACACAACAATTGTGTCCACAACTATTGTAACACATTCTATGGGAAGTGTTATGATGCTGTAACACATATTCCACACGCATCGAATGTGTTATTGAAAGCACATATGCTCCATTGGTGGTTTTGATAATTCATGACAACATACATTGTCTCTTGGACTAATATTTCTACCTAGCTTATTTTAGGTTTATGTCCACAGAGATGATTGGCAAAGGATTGTGAGGAGAACCCCAAGATGCAAGGAATAAGATTGGCCACGCTACAAGCAAGAGGACTCTACATTTTACTTTGTGAGAAATCACTTTGAGTCCATAGGAAAGCCAATACTATCAAAAGGGGGTAATGTATTAATGGTGAATGAAATGCTCAAGTGATCAAGTGATAGCCACCAAAAACATTCACAAAACTCTCCCACAAATATTCTGTCCAAAGCCAAACATGCAAAAACGGTGCCACCAACATTTCCCACTCAGCCCTACCGATTTTCATCTCAGACAGAAACCCTAGCCAAACCCCATTCTTGGTACCACCAAGTTGCATTTCGGTGCCACCGAAAACGGTGAGAAACTCTCTGGTATCTCATTTTCAAGAATCGGAATTTCCGAGTTTTGAAAATCGGTGCCACCGAGTTTTGGAAACTGCCTAGGTGAACCTTGTTGGTACCACTGAGCATTATATATCGGTTCCACCGAGATTCCTAAAGTTTCTACATTTTGAACACTTCGGTGCCACCGAGTTTTCACTTCGGTTTCACCGAGTTCGTCAATAATGGTGTAACGGTTGAATTTTTGGAGAAGCCTATATATACCCCTCCACCACATCCCACTCGCAAGAGAAGCACTCAGAACAGTTTCATACTTCCCATGTCCAAATTTCTGAGAGAGAACCACCTACCCTTGTGTTGAGGTCAAGATCATCCACTCCAACCATATGGATCTTGATTTCTAGCCTGCCCAAGTTGCTTTCCATCCAATCAATCTCTTCTACCCAAGCCAAATCTGTGAGAGAGTGATTGTGTGTTGAGGAGACTATCATTTGAGACACAAGAGCAAGGAGTTCATCGTTACTATCGAGCCTATTACCTTTTGGAGGGTGGTGCCTCCTAGATTGGTTAGGTGTCGCTTGGGTGCCTCCTACTTCGTGTTGTGGAGTGAACCAAGAAGTTTGTACGGGCAAGGAGATCGCCTACTTCGTGAAGATCTACCCATAGTGAGGCTAGTCCTTCGTGGACGGAGGCCGTTATGGAATAGTCAAGGTTGCTACTTCGTGGACCCTTATGGGTGGAGCCCTCCGTGGACTCTCGCGACCGCTACCCTTCATGGGTTGAAGACTCCATAAACGTGGATGTATGATAGCGCCACCTATCGGAACCACGGGAAAAAATCCTTGCGTCTCCAAATTGCGTTTGATCTTCCTATCTCTACTATCTCTTACATGTGTTTGTCTTACTTTTCGCTGCCATACTTGTTGACTAGCATGTGTAGGGTGCATTAGACTTATTATAATTGCTAAAAATGCCCACCAATTAAGTTGGGAAAAGGTTAGGTTTTAATTCTTGCAAGTTGTCTATTCACCCCCCTCTAGACGTCTCTTCTATCGATCCCTTCAATTGGTATCAGAGCTTTGGTCTCGATAGCTTCGGTTTCATCATCGTGGAGGAAGATGGATGTGTCCAGTTTGGGGAGTCTTAGTTGTAGAGTGCCCTTTATCGATGGAGAGTACTATAGTCAATGGAAATACGAAATGCTTGAGTTATTCAATGAATTCCATTTGAGCAAGTATGTTAAGAACCCCTATGTACCTCCCATTGATCCTTTACATCCCACACACGAAGAGGAAAATGATATGCTTCATAATCTTAGAGCTGTTAATCTTATCATTAGAGGATTGCGTAGAATTGTGCTTGACCAAATGAAGAATTTTGAGTGTTCTTATAGTTTGTGGAGTGATTTGAAAAAACGATATCCAAATTATTCATTGAGTAATCTTGATGAAATTCTTCATAAAACCATTGTTTTTCACAAAATGATGCCTAGTGATCGTAAGTTTGATGATTATCTATTTGAGCTTAGAGACCTCATGCATGCTAAAGGAGATGTCATAACTATCAACAACATCATTGTTGAAGCCATTTGCATTCATAATCTTGAACATTGTCACGATCACAACTCTCACGAATCTCTTGTTTCTTATGACGAGGATTTCCCACTTGATGATGACAATGTGGAACATGGATACTATGATGAAGATGAGTTGTTTGGCATCGAGTATGAGAAGACAATGAAGAATCTAAGTCTCATGGAAAACTTCAAGGATTACATGTCCGGAGGAAAAGAGTGGATTCTCAATAGTGGATCCACCGATCATATGACCGGAGATAGAGACATGTTTGAAGAGTTCACACCAAACCATGGACCGCGAAGGTATGTAACTTTTGGAGACAATTCCAAGGGTAAGGTACTTGGTCTTGGTAAGGTGGCCATATCCCATGATAGCTCTATTCAAAACGTCATGCTTGTTGAATCCCTTGGCTATAATCTTCTTTCCGTATCTAGACTAGCCGACTTCGGTTTTAATGTGCTATTTACCAAAGTATATTGCTAGGTGTTTCGTCAAGACAATCATAACATGGTCTTTACCGGCTTTCGTAGAGGTGATCTATACATTGTCGATTTCACTAAAAGGTCCAAACCACATACCCGTCTTATTGCAAAATCTTCTAAAGGTTGGCTTTGGCATAGAAGACTAGGACATGTTGGTATGCGTAATCTAGACAAACTCATCAAAGGTGATCATATTCTTGGTGTTAAAGATGTTATCTTTGACAAAGATAGACTTTGTAGTGCTTGTCAAGTTGGAAAGCAAGTAGGTGGAAGTCATCCCACAAAGAATATCATGACTACTAGGAGACCACTCGAGTTACTTCATATGGATCTTTTTGGTCCCAATGCTTACAAGAGCCTCGGTGGAAATTCCTTTGGTCTAGTTATAGTTAATGATTTTTCCAGATTTACGTGGGTATTCTTTCTTGATGATAAGTCGCAGGTACAAAAGATCTTCAAGAACTTAGCTCACAAAGCTCCAAATCAGTTTGAAGTGAAGATCAAGAAAGTTTGGAGCGACAACGGATTGGAGTTCAAGAACACAAATGTAGATACCTTTCTTGACGAAGAAGGGATTCTACATGAGTTCTCGGCTACGTACACGCCTCAACAAAATGGAGTTGTTGAGAGGAAGAACCGAACTCTTATTGAGATGGCAAGAATGATGCTCGACGAATACAAACCGCCAAGACACTTTTGGGCGGAAGCCGTTGAGACAACTTGTCATGCCACGAACCGACTCTATCTTCACAAGCTTCTCGGTAAAACGGCATATGAGCTACTCACCGGTAACAAGCCCCAAGTTGGATACTTTCGGGTATTCAGCTCCAAGTGTAACATTCTTGATAAGCGCCGTGGTTCGAAATTTGCTCCTAAATCTCATGAAGGTTTCCTACTCGGTTACGGATCGAACTCTCACACTTACCGTGTCTACAACAACTTCACACGAAAAGTTGAAGAGACGGTAGATGTGAAGTTTGATGAATCTAATTGTTCACAAGTCGAACAATTGCCGAATGATGTAGGAGATAAGGAACCTTCAGAAGCTATCCAAGACTTGTCCATTGGCAAGATTCGTCCCATGGAGGTGAAGGAAAGTACTTCGTCAACTCAAGTGGAAGCCCCTACTTCATGTCAAGGTGAACCTCAACACGACATGGAGGCATCCACAAGCGGTACACGACAAGATGAAGAGGATGAAGAAGTTCATCATGATGATCCACCACAACCACCTTCAGCACCACCTCAAGGCGACGACACCTTCAAGAACAACGAAGAAGAAGATGATGATGAAGAAGCTCCACCATCCAACAAGCAAAAGCTACCCCGAGTTCGAGCAAGAGTGGCCAAAAATCATCCTCTAAATCAAATCTTCGGTGACATACAAACCGGGAGGATAACTCGCTCTAAAACTCGACTAGCTAAGTTTTGTGAGCATTATTCATTCATCTCTAGTATTGAGCCCTTGAAGGTAGAAGAAGCTCTTCAGGATCCGGATTGGGTGAACGCTATGCACGAAGAACTACACAACTTCGAGAGGAATGAAGTGTGGAAACTTGTGGAGAAGCCCAAGGACGAGCAAAACATCATCGGAACCAAATGGGTGTTTCGGAACAAACAAGACGAAGATGGTCAATTCATAAGTAACAAGGCGCGTCTCGTGGCGCAAGGCTACACCCAAGTTGAAGGTATGGACTACGGTGAGACCTATGCCCCCGTTGCTAGACTTAAAGCTATCCGCATTCTTCTCGCTTATGCTAATCACCATGATATCATGCTTTATCAAATGGATATTAAAAGTGCATTTTTAAATGGTGAGATTGAAGAAGAGGTCTATGTTAAACAACCCCCGGGTTTTGTGAATCCTAAGAAACCTAATCACGTCTACAAGCTTCGTAAAGCTCTTTATGGACTTAAGCAAGCCCCACGTGCTTGGTACAAATGCTTAACGAAGTTTCTCATTGAAAAGGGTTTTGAAATTGGTAAAATTGACACAACCTTATTCACTAAGAGAGTTAATGGTGAATTATTTGTGTGCCAAATCTATGTGGATGATATTATCTTTGGATCTACTAACCCACAATTCAGTGAAAGATTTGGAAGGTTGATGTCCGAGAAGTATGAGATGTCCATGATGTGTGAGCTGAAATTTTTCCTTGGTTTGCAAATGAAGCAAACGAGAGAAGGAACTTTCATCTCTCAAACCAAGTACACCAAGGACTTGATCAATAAGTTCAACATGCAAGAGTGTAAAGGTATGAAAACTCCTATGCCTACTAGTGACATGTTGATCTTACCAAGGAGGACGAACCGGTTGATCAAAAGGTTTATCGATCTATGATTGGTTCATTGTTATATCTATGTGCCTTCCGTCCCGATATTATGCTTAGTGTGTGCATGTGCGCTAGATATCAAGCCACTCCTAAAGATTGTCATCTTAAGGCCGTGAAAAGAATTGTGAGATACTTGATACATACACCAAACTTTGGCATATGGTATCCCAAGGGATCTTCTTTTAATCTTGTTGGCTATTCCGACTCGGACTATGCCAGAGACAAGGTTGATAGAAAATCCACCTCGGGTACATGTCAATTTCTTGGTAGATCTCTTGTGTCTTGGTCCTCCAAGAAACAGAACTCGGTATCTCTATCTACCGCCGAAGCAGAATACATTGCCGCTGGATCATGTTGTGCTCAATTGCTATGGATGACACAAACTCTTAAGTATTATGGAATCCATGTGAAACATGTTCCATTATTGTGTGATAATGAAAGTGCTATTAAAATTGCTTATAATCCCGTGCAACATTCTTGAACTAAACATATTCAAGTTCGTCATCATTTCATTCGTGATCATGTTGCCAAAGGAGATATTAATCTTGAGCATGTTCGTACTAACAAGCAATTGACCGATATATTTACTAAGCCACTTGATGAGAAAGTGTTTTGTCACTTGAGGATTGAGTTGAACATCATTGATGCTTCAAACTTGAGCTAGACTCACTCGGGTGCATGCAAGGGCATGAGCTTACATGACTATTCCTTGTTACACTTGATATGACACTATCTTATATCTTGGAATCTATGCTCCCTTGTATTGCACCTAACCTTTTTTAGGTACTTGGAAGAACTACACTCCACAAGATTGCCATCAACTCATATCACAAGCAATCTTGTCAAAAGCCAAGTATCCACAACCCTTCTTTGATGATGGAAGGAAGAAGGCAACAAAACTATATCCTTGACTTACATATGATGAAAATTTCACTCTTGTCATTTGGATATATCTTGCTCTTCCTTGCATGAGTAACCCATGTAGGTGAAAAGAGAACCAAAACGATCAAGGATTGCTCTCAACTCAAGATGGTCTTCATCAACTTTGAGAATGCACAAGAAGTTCTCCTACGTTCCACGTCATCAACATCACTCAAAGGTATGTGATCATATCCTTGAAATAGCTTTACTCCAAGTCATGAGATAAAGCAACTCAAGTGATATGTAAACATTAAAATGCTTAATCTAAAAATGGCAACCCCATTTTGATCTTAATGTAGAGTATGACCTATGATCAAGTATTCTTGCTTGGCTCCTTAAGTCAATATACTCTAATATAGGTGACCTAGTCACCGCCCATCATCTTGGTGAAGTATCTTGTTTGGTTCATCTTTTAGTTGCATGCCTTCTTAGAACCACTCAATTTACATCTAGATGAAAATTTCTTGTAAATACTCTTTATTCTCTTTTCTGTTTAGTACTTCAGAGCCTCTGATTACAAATTCTCGGTTTCACCGATATTGCAGATATGCTACACACTCACCAAATCGGTTCCACCGACAAATTTTCTTCGGAGTCACCGATTTTACTATTCTTTGTATTTCGTTTCGATTTTGGAAAAGTTCCATTTCTTCAATGATCCCTTTATTATTTTAAAAAAATGGGGGAGAAGTCAATATTCAAGGATCCCTTTGATAAAGGGGGAGAAATCTTAAACACCTTTAGATCAATGGAAGGAGGAGAAATTCTACTCAGAGATTCCTTACAATGATCCCTTTTATCTGACCCTTGTGTGACCCTTTTTTGGAAATTGATGCCAAAGGGGGAGAAATATCAAAGCATTAAAAGCTTATTCATACCAAAGGGGAAGATATAATATTAAGGGGGAGAAATACCATAACTCTGTTTATGCCAAAGGGGGAGAGATACATATGAATTTTTTTGCTTACCCACAAAGGGGAGAAGGGAGAGAGAACAGGTATTTTGACCGCTCATAATTGTTAGATTTTTCTCAGCCCTACCTACTCCCAATATCTACATGCTATGATTCAAGGGGAGCGGAAGACTTAATATTCACATTTAGGGGAGGAAGGTCTTAATGATTCTTGGAAACACATTGATCTCATGCGATGTCATTTCCTATATGTTTTCCATGTCTTGGTACTCTTGAATTCATTTGCATTTGGATGAGTAGAATACCCTTGTGTTTTCTAACATTGTTTTCTCAAGTGTGTTTCTACTACTGAAATGCTCAAGAACCTCAAGGTAAGTATATGCATCATATCCTTGGTCAAGATGATCTCTTGCTTCTTGCACATATTGTTTGCAAGGGTGAAGTCTTGAACATGGAAACACCTCATTCATATATGTTTGACGCATATAGCCAAGATATACATGACTTCTCATGTCCCTTCTACTATATGTGTGTCCATGCATTCCAAAGCAACTATCCTTAAAATGGATTGCACACATTTAGGGGGAGCTTGTATTAGTCATGTATCTTTCAAAGCTACCACATATTCCTACATATCTTAAATTGAAGCTTTGACTGCATGTTGTCATCAATTACCAAAAAGTTGGAGATTGAAAGCACATATGCTCCCTTGGTGGTTTTGATAATTCATGACAACATAAATTGTCTCTTGGACTAATATTTCTACCTAGCTTATTTCAAGTTTAAGTCCACAGAGAGGATTGGCAAAGGATTGTGAGGAGAACCCCAAGATGCATGGAATAAGATTGGCCAAGCTACAAGCAATAGGACTCTACATTTTACTTTATGAGAAATCACTTTGAGTCCATAGGAAAGCCAATACTATCAAAAGGGGGTAAGGTATTAATGGTGAATGAAATGCTCAAGTGATCAAGTGATAGCCACCAAAAACATTCACAAAACTCTCCCACAAATATTCTGTCCAAAGCCTAACATGCAAAATCGGTGCCACCAACATTTCCCACTCGGCCCTACCGATTTTCATCTCAGACAGAAACCCTAGCCAAACCCCATTCTCGGTACCACCAAGTTGCATTTCGGTGCCACCGAAAATGGTGACCAACTCTCTGGTATCTCATTTTCAAGAATCGGAATTTCCAAGTTTTGAAAATCGATGCCACCAAGTTTTGAAAACTGCCTAGGTGAACCTTGTCGGTACCACCGAGAATTCTATATCGGTTCCACCGAGATTCCTAAAGTTGCTACATTTTGAACACTTCGGTGCCACCGAGTTTTCACTTCGGTTTCACCGAGTTGGTCAATAATGGTGTAACGGTTGGATTTTTGGAGAAGCCTATATATACCCCTCCACCACATCCCACTCGCAAGAGAAGCACTCAGAACAGTTTCACACTTCCCATATCCAAATTTCTGAGAGAGAACCACCTACCCTTGTGTTGAGGTCAAGATCATCCACTCCAACCATATGGATCTTGATTTATAGCCTCCCAAGTTGCTTTCCATCCAATCAATCTCTTCTACCCAAGCCAAATCTGTGAGAGAGTGATTGTGTGTTGAGGAGACTATCATTTGAGACACAAGAGCAAGGAGTTCATCGTTACTATCGAGCCTATTACCTTTTGGAGGGTGGTGCCTCCTAGATTGATTAGGTGTCGCTTGGGAGCCTCCTACTTCATGTTGTGGAGTGAACCAATAAGTTTGTATGGGCAAGGAGATTGCCTACTTCGTGAAGATCTACCCATAGTGAGGCTAGTCCTTCATGGACGGAGGCCGTTATGGAATAGTCAAGGTTGCTACTTCGTGGACCCTTATGGGTGGAGCCCTCCGTGGACTCTCGCGACCGCTACCGTCCGTGGGTTGAAGACTCCATAAACGTGGATGTACGATAGCGCCACCTATCAGAACCAAGAGAAAAAAATCCTTGCGTCTCCAAATTGCGTTTGATCTTCCTATCTCTACTATCTCTTACATGTGCTTGTCTTACTTTCCACTTCCATACTTGTTGACTAGCATGTGTAGGGTGCATTAGACTTGTTATAGTTGCTAAAACTGCCCACCAATTAACTTGGGAAATGGTTAGGTTTTAATTCTGGCAAGTAGTCCACCCCCTCTATACGTCTCTTCTATCGATCCCTTCAGTTATGATGTTGTAACACATTATTTAACTCGATCAAGAGAGTGTTACAAAAATGTAACACATTATTTAAGTCGGTCGAGAGAGTGTTACAAAAATGTAACACATATATAAGGTGTGATGTTGTGTTACAAATTTGTAACGCATAGGTGATCTACGTAGGTAAATGTTACAAATGTAATAATATTGGATTGAGTTTGTCTTTGTAGTCATGAGAAGACTTGTTGCAACATGTATGATCAATTCTCACGTTGATCCCATCGTAGCACGTGGCCTATGGGCTAATAGTTATGGGCTTGCGCCATTCACATGTTAGCTAAGCATAGAAGTTTAGGGGATGCGTATTTGCTTACTGGCCGAATATATTAGGATAAAACCATTATTGTATCCTAGTTACCAAAGCCGACAAATGGCATGACTCAAATTAGCAGGTGACTGTTTCCCTGTACGTTCTTCTACAAAAATGTAATTTCCCTATATGCCATTCTAAAAATAGATTATTTCCCTATATGTGGGTACATATGATCCTGTTTTTTAGGAGTAGCCAAGTGTATGTGTGTGCGTGTGTGCACGCGCACGTGTGTGTTCGTAATCTTCTAAAACAAATTCTCTGATCTTAATATAAAAGACATGCAACTCTTTTGTTCTCAAAAGAAAAATTGTGCTTCCAAAATCTATTAAAATTAAAACGTGCGATAGCATCTTTCAAGTAATTTTAGAGTTCATTAATTTTATATGCTTTGAATATTTTATCGATCTGTAATTTTCTATTATAAAGGATAAAAAGTATGTTGACGTGTTGTATTTGGGAAGTGCTTTTTGATAAAAGATATACTATATGTTGTCATGTTATATCTCTTACTATTTTATTAGTTGGACCACCTTGATCGAGAATCCTGGCTAATACAAGTACTAATCCATGCTTCCCTAAATGAAAAGTACTAATTCATGCTACCTATCATTGAGGTGGGCCAATCAATTTTAACAATAAGCAAAATAATACTAATTAGTCCTAGAAAATAGATAATACCGTGTATGTTTTTGCTCAAATTGTCTAAATAGGGCAACATATTCAATAGATACTATTTCATGTAATTGGAATAACGAAAACCTAAATTTGAATGGATTTTGATAGCTGGGTTTAAAGAGCAAAAATTGTGAGAAAGCTCGATGTCGTTGGCAGAACATTTAACTTTCAACATGGTACATAAGAGTTCTCTCAACGTTGAAGTTTCATCTTGGCACATGAGAGTCCAGTCTTTTAACCATCTAATCTAATCATCAACAGAGAAGTATATGTGGAGAAACTAAAACATTCACACTATTTCAGGACAGATTCAAACTTCTAAAAAATGGCAACATGTGATCACAAAACAGGATTTTTGAACAGTGCAAAAGTATACAATTTCCAAACTGTTAACTAAAGTACCTCTGTTTCTAAATATAAGACCTTCTTGAGATTTTAATATAAACTACATACAGATGTATATAGAATTATTTTAGAGTGTCGATTCACTCATTTTGCTCCGTATATGGTCCATATTGAAATCTGTAGAACGTCTTATATCTTGGAACGGAGGGAGTACAAAATAAAGTTCCAAACAAGCCGTGTGTATCTCAATTCTGAATTGTTGTTGATCAAAGTACAAAATTAAGTTCCAAACAAGCATGTGGTGTCGTAGCTGACCAAATTACCAACCATGAATATAAGAGTATACTAAGTTTTGACCAACACAGTCTCACACAACAATATATCTCCAAGCAAGTTTGTCAACCGTCAGCACAAAGCCACCAAGTAGAAAAGAGGCCACCACCCCCTCCATGCCTCCATGTAGCATGCAGTCTGAACCTGTAGCATGCATCCAAACAATCATGTTACTACTTCCATACATGGACTTTTCTAGAACAAATAATATAAGTGTCCTTTCTATGGCAAAAAAACACAAGAGCATATTGGGAAAGTATAACTAGATCACCCGAACATAGCACATACCTTGATGCTACTAACCTCAATTATTCCTCGTTGCTCGAAGCATTATTAGCATCCACTATTGTCCCCTCAACGTCTGTTCTAACCCAATGTTGTTCATTGTTCTTTCTTTTCAAAATCTCTCCAAGCTGTGAAACATGGAATTTCTCGTTTTCTGTCTCCGCTGCACATTCCAAGTTGCTTAAGTCATATACATCTCTAGGCTTTGGCAACTTCATTACCACAGACCAACCTGGATTCAACTCATCTTCCACATAGAACACTTGATTTGCCTGGTTAGGGACAATAAAAGGCTCATGCTCAATCTTTTCTCCTTTGTGTATTAGATGTGAGAAGTTCACAAGTGTGTAACCGTATTTGTCTTTTGTAGCGTCAAGAGGATCCTCGAAAGAAACAACCACATAGAGCGAAGGTTTATTTAGCAACTCATAGAAAACCAAGAAAGGCCAAAGATAAAAATAAGCTTGTGGTAGGTTATATACATTCAAGTTTTACACAATCAAGTTAGCACTGAATCCAACAAGTATAATATGTCTTATTCTTCTATTTCAGGTTGAGTTGGGAAATATAATTACTTAACACCCAGAGTTGGCCCAACGTGAGAACGGAAGAGTTGCATGGAAAGGTGATGCCTTGCACAAAGTTTTGGGGAATGAAAAGCCTGGACAAGTACATGGCATGGGTTTGCTTCCTGTTCCTAACCAAGTTTATGGTCAAAAGCCTCATTATCTCAAGAACATCAATGTGACTACAACAAATGGTTCATCACATGACGGAGAGGCTGATGCCATGGAGGAAATAGCGAAGCTCAAGCAACACATAGAACAACAAGACAAAATTATTGACGCATTAAGAAACAATAATGGATTCCGTGGCGCCAATGAAATTACAATGGTATTTTTTTTGCATTCGTATAATTATTTTACTAAAACTTGTTTAATTTCAGTTGTAGGAAAATTTCCAAACAGTACGTAGTGGTGAATCTCATCCAGAAGTACTACATAATAATAAAAGAAATGTATTATCAATATATTCGACATGTTCTCGTTCATTTTCAAATCTCTTTACACATATTACATTTTGCAGAGAGTTCAGGCCAGTGGACCTGGTGAAGAAAAGACAGTGATCAAACCCGGAGATACAATAATGGTAAATTTGTGTATTTATCACTACACTTGTAAGTTATAATAACTAATGCTTCCAAATGTAAAATGCAGAACAAAACTCACCCACATTGACATGTCATGCATGAAGATAATGACATTCTGTTAGGCAAACAGGTTAGAACTTTGATGTTACTCATGCTATAAAGGATACAGTACAACTTATAAATTGACTTACATTGTTGTACAGAAGCATCATCTTGAACATGAGGGTTGCAATGAATTATCATATCGAGAACCATCATCACTAGAGAATCATGTCTCTTGAGAAATCTTCTTGCTAGACAGTGATAGGAGACATCTTCGATACAAATTATCTGTGGCGCGATTTCTTATTCACAAACTTTTAGTTAAACGATCAGGTTGTGATAGTGATATTTAATTCAAGTGCAATGTAATATTGATATTATTGACTCATATTTTTTGTATAATGATGAATGAGTGGATTTCTGCATTTAAAGTTTGATTTGCACGGAATGGGCTCTCCCTAGGTTATAAAATGATGTCAACAGATGTAAATGCACCGTGAAGTTTACATTGCATAATCATAAGGATAAATCATTTTTTCCTCGTATGTTTCTCCGTAGATAAGAAAGAGCAAGGAGAATATGATTGAAAATTTGACTAGACTAAGCAAACAAAGCACTCAAGAGAAGTCTCTAGTCCATGTTTCCTGTAAGCAAAAACGTGGTCCTTCCATGGAGGTAAAAGGAATAGTGTGTTCATACTGTATTTGTGTTCATAAAATTGTTTTGTATTATTCCATACATAATTTCAATATCATTTTAGGTTGGGACACAAGTGATTCTGAAGTCTTCAACATATCCAAACAAAAGGCATGTGGCACATGCTACTATTTTGGGTTGCAAATAAAAAAAATGGTTGGTGGTGTTGAGCTAGGTCCCCAGTTCATAGAAGTGCAAGTTCATCAACCTATTGATGAATGTGAGCTCTTGGTAAGGGAAAGGGAAAACTGTAGGACAATTGGTGATGCTTTCATCTCTGGATTGACAATTGCTTGGCCTTCAACATGTGTATGTTAATATTTAACTTCTTCAGTTTTGTTAAATTAAATTTGGGATATACTTAATTGTAATTCTTATTGTATTTTTTCTTCAGATTGAGAGATTCAATGGTTGAGTTGATTTGGATCCTTTTGCTCACGAGGAATCAAGATGCAAATATGATATATTTATTCAAGAAAGATTCAGAGGGCGCATTTGAGTGAACATGAGTAGGGGTGTCACATGCTTTTAATGATAGGAAATCTTTTGCGTGCTATAGTTTACATTACTAGGTTGAGAAATGTAATTTGTTGCTACAACATGGGTCTTCTATATATTCACGTTACAAGTGCTATTGAATGACATGAACCATATTGCTATTTTATATCCCTTTTCTCGTGGATGTACACACTTTATATCCATGATCTTTTATAGTATACAATGTGTCATATGCTTAACGATTTCAATATGAGGAAGTATAAAAGGAAAATATTAGTACAATATTTCATACAAAATTGTTGTAATAGCACATTTGATTAATTAAGCCGTGTTACGATAGTTAGGAAAAGGTGTTACTAGGTTTTCTACCAGTCACAACAAGAGATGTTACAACATATACAAAATTATGTTACTCTTGTGTTGCTACAATAAAGAAAACGTGTTGGTGGATTATCAAAGCGTGTTACAAAGGCCTAGTGTAGTTACTGCCAATCATGAATAATTGTGTTGCAATTTTCATTACAACGTGTTACTAACCATGTTGCTACACCAGGAAAAGCATGTTACAAAGTGTGTGCCTACAGTTATAAAAGTGTGTTACCAGGGCCCTCGATAACACATATGGTTTGCGTTGCAACAATACAAGTGTAACACCTTTAAATACATATAGGAACAGTTCTTATGTGCTACAATAGATACCACTTAGTAACATAGCCTACAGGAACACCTACAAAAATGTGTTACTTCGCGCCACAGTAACACAATACCTAAGATATAATAGCACATCAACGTGTTGCAAGAGATCGATCCTCACGTAGTGCTATGACCTCAAGCAAGCCCCTGATACGTCTACAACGTATCTATAATTTTTGATTGTTCCATGCTATAATATTATCATTCTAGGATGCTTTTTGGGTATTTATTTACCAATTCATATTATTTTTGAGCATTAACCTATTAACCCAGTGCCCAATGCCACTTGCTGTTTTCTGCATGTTTTTGGATTTTCAGGTTTACAGTACCAAATGAAGTCCAATTGCACTGAAACCTTTTTATGATTTTTTCAGGACCAAAAGAAGACCTGGAAGCTTTGGGGGGAGACCGGAGGCTGTGATGACCCACAAGTATAGGGGATAAATCGTAGTCCTTTCGATAAGTAAGAGTGTCAAACCCAACGAGGAGCAGAAGGAAATGACAAGCGGTTTTCAGCAAGGTAATTTCTGCAAGCACTGAAATTGTAGGTAACAGATAGTTTGATAGTAAGGTAATTGGTAACAAGCAAGTAACGGTAATGGTAAACAAGGTGCAGCAAGGTAGCCCAATCCTTTTGTGGCAAAGGACAGGCCAGAACAATCTCTAGTAATAGGCAAAGTGTTCTTGAGGGTACACGGGAATTTCGTCTAGTCACTTTTATCATGTTGGTTTGATCCGTGTTCGCTACTTTGATAATTTGATATGTGGGTGGACCGATGCTTGGGTGCTGTTCTTACTTGAAAAACCTCCCACTTATGATTAACCCCCTCGCAAGCATCCGCAACTACGAGAAAAGTATTAAGATAAAATCTAACCATAGCATTAAACGTTTGGGTCCAAATCAGCCCCTTACGAAGTAGCGCATAAACTAGGGTTTAAGCTTCTGTCACTCTAGCAACCCATCATCTAATAACTACTCCAAAATTCATTCCTTAGGCCCATGAATGGTGAAGTGTCATGTAGTCGACGTTCACATGACACCACTAAGGGAATCACAACATATATATCATCAAAATATCGAACACATATCAAATTCACATGATTACTTGCAACATGACTTCTCCCGTGACCTCGAGAACAAAGGTAACTACTAACAAATAATAATCATGCTCAAGATCAGAGGGGTATTGAATAGCATAATGGATCTGAACATATAATCTTCCACCAAATAAACCATATAGTAATCAACAACACAAGGTAATCAACACTACTAGTCACCCACAGGTACCAATCTGAGGTTCCGGTACAAAGATTGAACACAAGAGATGAACTAGGGTTTGAGAGGAGATGGTGCTGTTGAAGACTGGCCTCCCAAAGATGAGAGGAGTGTTGGTGATGACGATGGCTTCGATTTCCCCTCTGGGAGGGAAGTTCCCCCGGCGGAATCGCTCCGCGGAGGGCAAAAGTGCTCCTGCCCAAGTTCTGCCTCGAGGCGGCGGCGCTTCGTCCCGAAAGTCCTCTTCTTATTTTTTCTAGGTTAAAAGTGAATTTATACCAGAAGATGGGCACCGGAGGTGGGCCGAGGAGGGCACAACCCACCAGGGCGCGCCCAGGGGGGCTGGCATGACCTGGTGCCTTGTGCCCACCAGGGTGGCCCCTCAGGTAGTTTTTTGCTCTAGTAATTTTTATTTATTCCAAAAATAATCTCCGTAAAATTTCAGCTTCATTGGAGTTGTGCAGAATAGGTATTTGTGATGTGCTTTTCTTGGGTCCAGAATTCCAGCTGCCGGTATTCTCCCTCTTTGTGTAAACCTTGCATATTATGAGAGAAAAGGCATTAGAATCACTCCCCAAAGCATTATTATTCAACAAAACATAATAAATAACAGTAGGAAAT
Source organism: Elymus sibiricus (assembly GCA_039707655.1). Classification (NCBI taxonomy): domain Eukaryota; kingdom Viridiplantae; phylum Streptophyta; class Magnoliopsida; order Poales; family Poaceae; genus Elymus; species Elymus sibiricus. Next base: position 445,399,314 of record CM077669.1, read on the forward strand.
CATGATGCAAAATGGACATATCACGCTGCATGAGGGAAGTGTTGGGAAACGTTGCATGGGAAACAAAAATTTTCCTACGCACACACAAGATCTATCCATGGTGATGAGCATCTACGAGAGGGAGAGTGAATCTACATACCCTTGTAGATCGCTAAGCGGAAGCGTTAATAAACGCGGTTGATGTAGTCGAACGTCTTCGCGATCCAAATCGCCGAGCGTCCCGCGATCCAATCACGATCCTTCCGATCTAGTGCTGAACGGACGGCACCTCCGCGTTCAACACACGTACGGCTTGATGACGCCTTCACCTCCTCGATCCAGCGAGCGATGATGAAGTAGTGGTTGAGTTCCAGCAGCACGACGGCGTGGTGATGGTGGTGAGGAACAATCTCTGCAGGGCTTCGCCAAGCACTACGGAGATTATGACGGAGGAACTAGAGGGCTAGGGTTGCCGGCACACGGCTTGGGAAATCCTGATGTATCCCGTGTGCTAGCCCTGCCCCTCTATTTATATGTTGAGCCTTGGGGTCTAAACTTGGAGTAAAAGCCTCCTCCGGGTCGGTTTTGCCCGCACAAGGTCGGTTTGGCCCGCAGGGAAAGAGTCCAACTCGGATCCCTGCCGAACCGTGCACAGCCGCGCACAAGCGGTAGTACCGCTTCACATAAGCGGTAGTACCGCTCGGGCGGTAGTACCGCTTCACACAAGCGGTAGTACCGCTCGGGCGGTAGTACCGCTTCACACAAGCGGTAGTACCGCTCCGGCGGTAGTACCGCTTCACCAAGCGGTAGTACCGCTTACGCGGCAGCAAAACTACTTTTGCACTTTCCAATACCTTGTGGGCTTTATCCCTTTGGCTCATATAAAGTGTTGCTGCACCCGAACACTTCGGTAAACATCCGGAACCCCTTCCGGTGAACTTCGGAACTCTTCCGGAGATCAAAATACTATTATCACATATATCAATCTTTACCTCCGGACTATTCCGGAGATCCTCGTCATGTCCGGGATCTTATCCGGGACTCCGAACAACTTTCGGTCACCAACATAATAACTCAATTATACTAATCGTCACCAAACGTTAAGTGTGTAGACCCTGCGGGTTCGAGAACTATGTAGACATGACCGAGACACCTCTACGGCCAATAACCAATAGCGGGACCTGGATGCCCATATTGGCTCCTACATATTCTACGAAGATCTTTATCGGTCGAACCTCTATGTCAAGGATTCAGTTAATCCCATATGCTGTTCCCTTTGTTCTTCGGTATGTTACTTGCCCGAGATTCGATCGTCGGTATCACTATACCTAGTTCAATCTCGTTACCGGCAAGTCTCTTTACTCGTTCCGTAATACAAGATCTCGTGGCTAACACTTTAGTCACATTGCTTGCAAGGCTCATTGTGATGTTGTATTACCGAGTGGGCCCTGAGATACCTCTCCGTCATACGGAGTAACAAATCCCAGTCTTGATCCATGCCAACCCAACAGACACCCTCGGAGATACCTGTAGAGCACCTTTATAGTCACCCAGTTACGTTGCGACGTTTGATACACACAAGGTATTCCTCCGGTGTTAGTGAGTTGCATGATCTCATGGTCAAAGGAACAGATACTTGACATGCAGAAAACAATAGCAATAAACTGACACGATCAAATGCTACGTTTACAGTTTGGGTCTTGTCCATCACATCATTCTCCTAATGATGTGATCCCGTTATCAAATGACATCTCATGTCCATGGCTAGGAAACCTTAACCATCTTTGATCAACAAGCTAGTCAACTAGAGGCTTACTAGGGACACAGTGTTGTCTATGTACCCACACATGTATTTGAGTTTCCAATCAATACAATTATAGCATGGATAATAAACGATTATCATGAACAAGGAAATATAATAATAACCAATTTATTATTGCCTCTAGGGCATATTTCCAACAGTCTCCCACTTGCACTAGAGTCAATAATCTAGTTCACATCACTATGTGATTTACATTGTAATGAATCGAACACCCATGTAGTTCTGGTGTTGTTCATGTTTAGCCCTTGGAAGAGGTTTAGTCAACGGATCTGCAACATTTAGATCCGTGTGTACTTTGCAAATATTTATGTCGTCCTCCTTGATGTAATCGCGGATGGAATTGAAACGTCGCTTTATGTGTCTGGTCCTCTTGTGAAATCTTGGTTCCTTGGCTAGAGCAATGGCACCAGTATTATCACAAAACAGAGTCATTGGGTTAAGCGCACTAGGCACTACTCCAAGATCTGTCATGAACTCCTTCATCCAGACACCTTCCTTCGCCGCCTCCGAGGCAGCGATGTACTCCGCTTCGCATGTAGAATCTGCTACCACGCTTTGCTTGGAACTGCACCAGCTAACCGCACCCCCATTAAGAATAAATACGTATCCGGTTTGCGACTTAGAGTCATCCGGATCAGTGTCAAAGCTTGCATCGACGTAACCCTTTACGACGAGCTCTTGATCACCTCCATAAACGAGAAACATGTCCTTAGTCCTTTTCAGGTACTTCAGGATATTCTTGACCGCCGTCCAGTGTTCCATTCCTGGATCACTTTGAAACCTTCCGACCATACTTATGGCAAGGCTGACATCGGGTCTTGTGCACAGCATTGCATACATGATAGAGCCTATGGCCGAAGCATAGGGGATGACACTCATCTTTTCTCTATCTTCTGCAGTTACTGGGCATTGAGTCTTACTCAACTTCACACCTTGCAAAACAGGCAAGAACCCCTTCTTGGACTGATCCATTTTGAACTTCTTCAAAATCTTATCAAGGTATGTGCTTTGTGAAAGTCCTATTAAACGTCTTGATCTATCTCTATAGATCTTGATGCCTAATATGAAAGCAGCTTCTCCTAGGTCCTTCATTGAAAAACTCTTGTTCAAATATTCCTTTACACTTTCCAGCATTTCTATATTGTTTCCAATCAGCAATATGTCATCCACATATAATATTAGAAACGCTATAGAGCTCCCACTCACTTTCTTGTAAATACAAGCTTCTCCGTAAACTTGTATAAACTCGAACGCATTGATCACCTCATCAAAACGAAGATTCCAACTCCGAGATGCTTGCACCAGTCCATAAATGGATCGCTGGAGTTTGCAAACTTTGTCAGCATTCTCTGGATCGACAAAACCTTCTGGTTGCATCATATACAACTCTTCCTTAAGGTAACCGTTAAGGAACGCTGTTTTGACATCCATCTGCCAAATTTCATAATCGAAAAAGGCAGCTATTGCTAACATGATTCTGACGGACTTAAGCATCGCTACGGGTGAGAAGGTCTCATCGTAGTCAACTCCTTGAACTTGTGAAAAACCCTTTGCCACAAGTCGAGCTTTATAGACGGTGACATTACCGTCTGCGTCCGTCTTCCTCTTAAAGATCCATTTGTTCTGAATGGCCTTACGCCCTTCAGGTAATACTTCCAAAGTCCAGACTTTGTTTTCATACATGGATCCCATCTCGGATTTCATGGCCTCTAACCACTTCTCGGAATCCGGGCTCATCATCGCTTCTCCATAGCTCGTAGGTTCATCGTTGTCTAACAACATGATGTCTAAGACAGGGTTGCCGTACCACTCGGGAGCAGTACGCGTCCTTGTCAACCTACGAGGTTCGATAGCAACTTGATCCAAAGCTTCATGATCATCATCATTAACTTCCTCTTCAGCTAATGTAGGCTCCACAGAAACAACTTTCTGCGCTGCGCTACTCTCAGGTTGAAGTAAAGGTTCAACAACCTCATCAAGTTCTATCTTCCTCCCACTCAATTCTTTCGAGAGAAACTCTTTCTCAAGAAATGTTCCGTTTTTAGCGACAAACACTTTGCCTTCGGATCTGAGGTAGAAGGTATACCCAATTGTCTCTTTTGGGTATCCTATGAAGACGCATTTCTCCGCTTTGGGTTCCAGCTTTTCAGGCTGAAGCTTTTTGACATAAGCATCACATCCCCAAACTTTAAGAAACGACAGCTTTGGCTTCTTGCCAAACCAAAGTTCATATGGCGTCGTCTCAACGGATTTCGATGGTGCCCTATTTAAAGTGAATGCAGCTGTCTCTAATGCATAACCCCAAAACGATAGTGGCAAATCGGCAAGAGACATCATAGATCGCACCATATCCAATAAGGTTCGATTACGACGTTCGGACACACCATTACGCTGTGGTGTTCCAGGCGGTGTCAATTGTGAAACAATTCCACACTGTCTTAAGTGACTGCCAAACTCATAACTCAGATATTCTCCTCCTCGATCAGATCGTAGGAATTTAATCTTCTTGTTACGATGATTCTCAACTTCACTCTGAAATTGTTTGAACTTTTCAAATGTTTCAGACTTGTGTTTCATTAAGTAAATATACCCATATCTACTTAAGTCATCAGTGAAGGTGAGAAAGTAACGATAACCACCGCGCACCTCAATACTCATCGGACCGCACACATCAGTATGTATGATTTCCAATAAGTCAGTTGCCCGTTCCATTGTTCCAGAGAACGGCGTTTTAGTCATCTTGCCCATGAGGCATGGCTCACATGTGTCAAGTGATTCAAAATCAAGTGACTCCAAAAGTCCATCAGTATGGAGCTTCCTCATGCGTTTTACGCCAATATGACCTAAACGGCAGTGCCACAAGAAAGTGGTATTATCATTATCAATTCTACATCTTTTGGCATCAATGTTATGAACATGTGTATCATTACTATTGAGATTCAATAAGAATAAACCCCTCACATCGGGTGCATGACCATAAAAGATATTACTCATATAAATAGAACAACCATTATTCTCTGATTTAAATGAGTAACCGTCTCGCAATAAACAAGATCCAGATATAATGTTCATGCTTAACGCAGGCACCAAATAACACTTATTTAGGTTCATCACTAATCCCGACGGTAATCGAAGAGCGAGCGTGCCGACGGCGATCACATCAACCTTGGAACCATTTCCCACGCGCATCGTCACTTCGTCCTTTGCCAGCCTCCGTCTATTCCGCAGTTCCTGTTTTGAGTTGCAAATATGAGCAACCGCACCGGTATCAAATACCCAGGCACTACAACGAGAGTTGGTAAGGTACACATCAATAACATGTATATCATATATACCTTGTTTGTTGTTGGCCGCCTTCTTGTCAGCCAAATACTTGGGGCAATTCCGCTTCCAGTGTCCAGTTCCCTTGCAATGAAAACACACAGTTTCTGGTTTGGGTCCAGCCTTGGGTTTCTTCACGAGAGGAGCAACTGCTTTGCCACTCTTCTTGGAGTTACCCTTCTTACCCTTGCCATTTTTCTTGAAACTAGTGGTTTTATTGACCATCAACACTTGATGCTCCTTCTGAATTTCAGACTCAGCGGCTTTCAGCATCGCAAACAGCTCGGCGACTGACTTGTTCATCCCGTGCATGTTATAGTTCAACACAAAGCTCTTGTAGCTAGGTGGCAATGATTGAAGAACTCTGTCAGTGATAGCCTCTGGCGGAAGGGGCATCCCTAACTCAGCCAGACGGGTGGAGTACCCAGACATTCTGAGCACGTGATCACTGATAGACCCGTTCTCCTCCATCTTGCAAGCATAGAACTTTATCGGAGATCTCATATCTCTCGATCCGGGCATTCTTCTGAAAGATAAACTTCAACTCCTGGAACATCTCATATGCTCCATGACGTTCAAAACGTCTTTGAAGTCCCGGTTCTAAGCCATACAACATTGCACATTGAACTATTGAGTAATCATCAGAACGAGCCTGCCAGGCGTTCACAACGTCTAGAGACTCAACTGGAGCGGGTGGATCACCAAGCGGTGCATCAAGGACATAAGCCTTCTGGGAAGCCGTAAGGATAATCCTTAGATTACGGGCCCAGTCCACAAAGTTACTTCCATCATCTTTCAACTTAGCTTTCTCTAGGAACGCATTAAAATTCAGGGGTGCTACTGCGCGAGCCATGATCTACAACATAAATATAGCAAAGACAACTTAGACTATTGTTCTTAGATAATGAGTTTAGTTAATCATATTTTAAAAAACTCCCACTCAAATTGACATCCCTCCGATCATTCGAGTGTAACATGATCCAAATCCACCAACTCAAGTCCGATCATCACGTGAGTTGAGGTGGTTTCAATGGTGAACATCTTCATGTTGATCATATCTACTATATGACTCATGTTCGACCTTTCGGTCTCTTGTGTTCCGAGGCCATGTCTGTACATGCTAGGCTCGTCAAGTTTAACCCGAGTGTTCCGCACGTGTAACATGGCTTACACCCGTTGTATGCGAACGTAGAGTCTATCACACCCGATCGTCACGGCGTGTCTCGAAACGACGAACTTTCGCAACGGTGCACACTTGGGGAGAACACAATTTTATCTTGAAATTTAAGTGAGGGATCACCTTATAATGCTACCGTCGTCCTAAGCAAAATAAGATGCATAAAAGGATTAACATCACATGCAAATCATAAGTGACATGATATGGCCATGAACTTGTGCTTTTGATCTCCATCTCCAAAGCACCGGCATGATCTCCATCGTCACCGGCATGACACCATGATCTCCATCATCTTGATCTCCATCAACGTGTCGCCATAAGGTTGTCGCGCTGACTGTTGCTTCCACGACTATAGCTAACGTTTAGCGATAAAGTAAAGCATTACATAGCGCTTAATGATTGACACGCAGGTCATACAATAATTAAAGACAACTCTATGGCTCCTGCCAGTTGCCGTACTCATCGACATGCAAGTCGTGATATTCTATACAAAACATGATCATCTCATACATCACATATATCTCATCATGTAATTGGCCATATCACATCACAACATACCCTGCAAAAACAAGTTAGACGTCCTCTAATTGTTGTTGCAAATTTTACGTGGCTGCTACGGGTATCTAGCAAGAACGATTCTTACCTACGCAAAACCACAACGTGGTGTAGTGATTGCTTTTTGATCTTTCTAAAAGAACCCTCTTCATTGAACCGATTCAACTAAAGTGAGAGAGACAGACACCCGCCAGTCACCTTTATGCAACAAGTGCACGCAGCGGTGAAACCAGTCTCGCGTAAGCGTACGCGTAATGTCGGTCCGGGCCGCTTCATCTCACAATACCGCTGAATCAAGTATCAACTAGTAACGGCAAGCAATATGTATACACCCACGCCCACAACTCGTTTGTGTTCTACTCGAGATCTCATCTACGCATAGACCTAGCTCATGATGCCACTGTTGGGAAACGTTGCATGGGAAACAAAAATTTTCCTACGCACACACAAGATCTATCCATGGTGATGAGCATCTACGAGAGGGAGAGTGAATCTACATACCCTTGTAGATCGCTAAGCGGAAGCGTTAATAAACGCGGTTGATGTAGTCGAACGTCTTCGCGATCCAAATCGCCGAGCGTCCCGCGATCCAATCACGATCCTTCCGATCTAGTGCTGAACGGACGGCACCTCCGCGTTCAACACACGTACGGCTTGATGACGCCTTCACCTCCTCGATCCAGCGAGCGATGATGAAGTAGTGGTTGAGTTCCAGCAGCACGACGGCGTGGTGATGGTGGTGAGGAACAATCTCTGCAGGGCTTCGCCAAGCACTACGGAGATTATGACGGAGGAACTAGAGGGCTAGGGTTGCCGGCACACGGCTTGGGAAATCCTGATGTATCCCGTGTGCTAGCCCTGCCCCTCTATTTATATGTTGAGCCTTGGGGTCTAAACTTGGAGTAAAAGCCTCCTCCGGGTCGGTTTTGCCCGCACAAGGTCGGTTTGGCCCGCAGGGAAAGAGTCCAACTCGGATCCCTGCCGAACCGTGCACAGCCGCGCACAAGCGGTAGTACCGCTTCACATAAGCGGTAGTACCGCTCGGGCGGTAGTACCGCTTCACACAAGCGGTAGTACCGCTCGGGCGGTAGTACCGCTTCACACAAGCGGTAGTACCGCTCCGGCGGTAGTACCGCTTCACCAAGCGGTAGTACCGCTTACGCGGCAGCAAAACTACTTTTGCACTTTCCAATACCTTGTGGGCTTTATCCCTTTGGCTCATATAAAGTGTTGCTGCACCCGAACACTTCGGTAAACATCCGGAACCCCTTCCGGTGAACTTCGGAACTCTTCCGGAGATCAAAACACTATTATCACATATATCAATCTTTACCTCCGGACTATTCCGGAGATCCTCGTCATGTCCGGGATCTTATCCGGGACTCCGAACAACTTTCGGTCACCAACATAATAACTCAATTATACTAATCGTCACCAAACGTTAAGTGTGTAGACCCTGCGGGTTCGAGAACTATGTAGACATGACCGAGACACCTCTACGGCCAATAACCAATAGCGGGACCTGGATGCCCATATTGGCTCCTACATATTCTACGAAGATCTTTATCGGTCGAACCTCTATGTCAAGGATTCAGTTAATCCCGTATGCTGTTCCCTTTGTTCTTCGGTATGTTACTTGCCCGAGATTCGATCGTCGGTATCACTATACCTAGTTCAATCTCGTTACCGGCAAGTCTCTTTACTCGTTCCGTAATACAAGATCTCGTGGCTAACACTTTAGTCACATTGCTTGCAAGGCTCATTGTGATGTTGTATTACCGAGTGGGCCCTGAGATACCTCTCCGTCATACGGAGTAACAAATCCCAGTCTTGATCCATGCCAACCCAACAGACACCCTCGGAGATACCTGTAGAGCACCTTTATAGTCACCCAGTTACGTTGCGACGTTTGATACACACAAGGTATTCCTCCGGTGTTAGTGAGTTGCATGATCTCATGGTCAAAGGAACAGATACTTGACATGCAGAAAACAATAGCAATAAACTGACACGATCAAATGCTACGTTTACAGTTTGGGTCTTGTCCATCACATCATTCTCCTAATGATGTGATCCCGTTATCAAATGACATCTCATGTCCATGGCTAGGAAACCTTAACCATCTTTGATCAACAAGCTAGTCAACTAGAGGCTTACTAGGGACACAGTGTTGTCTATGTACCCACACATGTATTTGAGTTTCCAATCAATACAATTATAGCATGGATAATAAACGATTATCATGAACAAGGAAATATAATAATAACCAATTTATTATTGCCTCTAGGGCATATTTCCAACAGGAAGGACCACACAACAGGGCGCGCCCAGGGGGTGGTTGCGCCCTGTTATGTGGTGGCTCCCCCAGATGCCTCCCGATGCCCCTCTCTGTCCTATAAATTCTAATATTTTCCAAAAACCCTAGAGAGCCCCCAGAAACACCTTTTCCGCAGTCGCAAATCTCTGTTCCGCCGTGTGCCCATCTGGAGCCCTGTTCAGGTGCCCTGCCGGAGGGGGGATCGATCACGGAGGGCCTCTATATCAACCTTGCTGCTCCCATGGTAATGTGTGAGTAGTTCCCTACAGACCTATGGGTCCGTAGTTAGTACCTAGATGGCTATCTCTCTCTCTCTCTCTCTCTCTCTCTCTTGTTCTTCAATACAAAGTTCACCTCATCTTCACGGTGATCTATTCGATGTAATCACTTTGTATGGTGCGTTTGTTGGGATCCAATGAATTGTGGGTTTATGTTCAGATTATTCATGAAAAATATTTGAGTCTTCTCTGAATTCATTCTTATTTGCATGATTATTATAGCTTTGTAAATGTCTCCGATCTATTGAAATAGTTTGGCCAACTAGATTGATATTTCTTCAGTGAGAGGGGTGCATTGTAGTGGGTTCAATTTGGCGGTGCTCTATATCCCAGTGACAGAAAGGGACAAGACACGCCTTTGTTTTGTTGCACTAAGGATAAAATGATGGGGTTAATTCATATTGATTGAGTTTTCTTTGTCTACATCATGTCATCGTTCTCCAAGCATTGCTTTGTTTGTCATGAACTTAATACTTAGAGAGGCAAGCATAGAAGCGCTCTCGACGTGGAGTAACAGTAATAGGTGCAGGCAGGAGTCGGCCTATTTTCTTATGGACATGATGCCTATATACACATGATCATTGCCGTGAATAAATATTGCAAAACTATGAGCTTATCTATCAATTGCCCAACAGTAATTTGTTTACCCACCGTATGCCTACTACATGAGAGATGCCACTAGGGAACACTATGGTCCCTAGGTCTAGTTACTTATATATTTACAAAATCATTCAATACCTTGCTGTCATTTATTCATTTTTTATTTATTTTTCAATTTACATTATTCAACTATCATCTACACACTTCATTTGCTTGCAAATAACGAGTCCAATGGGATTGATAACCCACTTGCCCGCGTTGAGTGCAAGTGTTTGCTTCTTTGTGTGGAGTGGGTTGCGTCCTACTCCTATTGGTTCGATAACCTTGGTTCTCACTGAGGGAAATACTTATCTATAATGTGCTGCGTCATCCGCTCCTCTTTGCGGAAAACCGAACGCAGATCACAAGTATCAGGAAGGATTGATGACCCACAAGTATAGGGGATCAATCATAGTCCTTTCGATAAGTAAGAGTGTCGAACCCAACGAGGAGCAGAAGGAAATGACAATCGGTTTTCAGCAAGGTATTCTCTGCAAGTGCTGTAAGTAACAATAGTAGATAGTTTTGTAGGAAGATAATTCGTAACAAGTAACGAGTGATAATAGTAACAAAGGTACATCAAGGTAGCCCAATCCTTTTTATAGCAAAGGACAAGCCTGAAAGTACTCTTATATTAAGCAAGCGCTCCCGAGGACACATGGGAATTTCTGTCTAGTCATGTTCATCATGTTGAGTTGATTTGCATTCGCTACTTTCATAATTTGATATGTGGGTGGATCGGTGCTAAGGTGATGTTGTTGCTTGAACTAACAACCTACTTATGATTACCCCCTCTCGCAAGCATCCGCAACTAGGAAAGAAGAATTAAGATAAATCTAACCATAGCATGAAACATGCGGATCCAAATCAGCCCCTTATGAAGCAACGCATAAATTGTGGTCTAAGCTTCTGTCAATCTCGCAACCCGTCATCTACTTGATACTACACAATGACTTCCCTTAGCCCCATAACATGGTGAAGTGTCCTGTAGTCGACGTTCACATGACACCACTAAGAGAAGTAACAACATACATATCATCAAAATATCAAACGAATACCAACTTCCCATGATTACTTATAACAAGACTTCTCCGATGTCCTGAGGAACAATAGTAACTACTCACACCTCATCAACATGTTCAAGATTAGAGGTATAATAATAATGATTAAGGATCTGAACATAATATCTTCCACCAAGTAATCCAACAAGCATCAACTACAAGATGTAATCAACACAACTAGTAACCCACAGATACCAATCTGAGGTTTTGAGACAAGGATTGAATACAAGGGATGAACTAGGGTTGGAGATGAGATGGTGCTGGTGAAGATGTTGATCAGGATTGGTCCTCCCACGAAGGAGGAAGCATTGGTGATGATGATTGTTGGCGCTCTGGGAACGGGGGTACCCAGACCTGCCTGCCTGCGGGCCTGGGTATGGCCCACTTCGACAGCCTAGTACGGCCCGCTGCAGCATCACTCAAGACAAGGCCCTCGCGGGAGCCCCACCCTCGCGAGGAGGACGATGCCAAGACCCCCGGAGGGAGGAGGCCTCCCCAGGTTGCCTCCCTAGGGGCACAGATCTCTATGCTGCGCCCGACCTCACGAGGTCGGAGCTGACGCAGGCCGGGCCAGGTGGGCACAGGCGTGCCCAGGGAAGATAGTTTCCCCTTTGGTGTAAAGGAGGCAGGGACGTACGTGGGTTCCCAAGACAGCCCCCCAAAGGTTCCCATTCAAATGCAACAAGACCAGGACCGCGAGCCCCGCAGGACGGACGTCATCGCCGAGCCCACCTCTGCATCACCACCAGCCACTTTGTAGGCGAAGACCACCTTTCGTCAGGATAAGGTGTACTCCTTGTCCCCCTTTGAAATTGGCGTTGTGGGATCCCTTCCCGCCAATGCGATAAGGGAAGAGGACCCGGGCCATTATAAATAGAGACTAGCCATCACCATAGAAGAGACAGACCGAAAACCACCCGAGCGCCCTCGAGAGGTTCCTCACCACTGTACCAGTTCATCCGCGAACCTCCTCGTGAGACAATCCACCCAAAGCAGGAGTAGAGTTTTACGCTTCGCAGGGGCCCGAACCTGGGTAAATCTGCGTGTTTGTCTTCTTCCCTGAGAGTGAGTGAATTTGATTCGACGAGGCTGTGGAGTTGTGAGCTTGAGGCCGAAGGTGGTGGGATCTTCGCACACGCCCCTGGGTTCGAACCTCTTTGGGTTTTGCGGAGCCCGAAATCCGACATTTGGCGCGCCAGGTAGGGGGCGTGTCAGAATCCTTCCACGAGTCTCGCTCCCTCTCCGCTCCGCCGCTTCGATGGCCGATGCCCGTCAAGTTTTCTCTGGCCCCGAAGGTTCCACCTTCACCAACCTTGCCGCCACCTCTCACGACGTGCACCCTGGCAGCTCGGTGCTGGGCGGTCGTTACCAGGCCACTAGCGTCGTCTCCAGCGCCAACGCTGCTCATGCCGGTCAGGCGCCTCTGGGCTCCACACGCCCACCGCCGAGGCAGAGCACTCGCCTCGTGGCACCGCCTGCGGGGCCGCCATCACCATGTGTCCACGTGGGGGATCTGAACGTGCATGACACGCTGCTGATGGCAAGTGAGCTGCTTCGCCATCGCCCGACGGCCGGGGGCTTCGACGCCTGGGCCGACCACATCGTCGAGTTGGTCGCCGTCTCGAGGAGGGCCTGGGCCCCGCACCTCCCCTCTCGACCCTCAACGATGGGCGCCGGGGGCTCGTCCGTCGCTCAGCTCCCTCCATCGACTGACAGCATGCCCGGCCCACGCCCGGGCGAGCTCGGGCAAGGCCCGCCCCACGCTGTGCTCCTTCTCCTCCGGATCCAAGTGACCGGCTACGGGGCACCGCCCGGCCCCGCCGGTGGTGCATATGAAGAAGGTGATGGGACACTCCGCGCGCGCCTCAACGCGCGCGCTCATGGCCAGATGGACCATCAACAGCCAAGGCCATCCCGGCATGAGCGCGCCAACCGATGTAGAGACCAGGCAGCTCAAGCTTCCGAGCAAGCAGGTAACCGTAATGGGGGCGCGGTGCGTGACCACGGAGCCAACCCGCGTCAAGACACGCGCGCCCAAACTCGCGGCGACGGCAGAGGCAAGCAACTTCGGGCGGAGGCTCGGCGCAGGAGGGTCTGTGGGCCGCGCGCCCCCGGCGGCGTCATCTTGCCACCCGGGGAGGCTGACCGCGGGGCGCACGAAGACGGTTCAGGAGGAAGCCAAGGCCTTTACATAGAGGCCTATGTTCCGATCAGCATCGTACATGCGGACTGCACCATGGATCACGCGTCCCCCGCGGGTGCCAGCATCCTCCTGGGGTAGGGAAGTGTCCCGGACGCCCTCTTCAAGCCGGGCCCGGGGGCTCCCACTGAGGGAGCACCGGGCCAGGTTGGTGCAATAGAGGGGGCGTCCCGGGACGCGTAGGGGCGTGATGCGGGAGCCGCCCTCGCGAACAAGCAGCACGCAGCTGGGCCCCCTGGGCCGCAGGAGCAGCTGCCTGGGGGATCGGCAGGATACAAGCAGCGCGGGCCACACGCGGCTCCCGGGGCGCCGGCGCAGCCCTCAGGAGGCAGGGCCTCGTGAGGCCACCTTGTCGTGGTCTGGCCGACGCCCCGACACCTCACGAGGCGGCTTCACCGACACCATACCCCTATGGCTACACGGGGTGCATTGCGCTTATGTTTGGGCCACGGGAGCGCAATCCCGCGGCTACGCGGGGAGCAATGCACTCATGTTTGGGCCGTAGGTGCGCGCATCCGCACAGAAATGCGCGGGATGGCTCATGGCCGACTTGGGAGCACCTAGGCCTTGTGCCTGGGGGTTCGCCCAGCTATCTCCAACCGTGACACTCTCACGTAATAATGAGTGGGTTGTATACGCCCGGAGCCCCCCGAGGACGCGGAGGGGTTCCCACCCATGTCCAAGTGGAAGCCCCATGCTCCGCGCTGGTGGACAACACTGTCCTCCAATGACTATGCCCACGCCTAGTGGAAGCCCTACGCTCCGCGCTGGGGAGAAGACGAAGACGAAGACTAGCCTAGGTGCCGGACGCGGCTGTTCCTTGCTTTTTTTTGTGTGTTCGAATTGCCACTTTTTGAATGACGCCCGATTTTGCCAACCTTATTTGAAAAAGGGGGGATTTTCTCTCTTTGCAGTCTTTTTGATCTTGAGGTCTCGTTTTCTGAATCGACGCCTGTCGGTCTCCCCCTCACGCGCCCCGCGAGCGGGGGCTACACGCACACGGTGTGCACACCTTGCCAAGGCCTGGGCATCCTGGTCCTCGCACGGCACTCTCGAGCAAGCCGACAGGCGCATGCTGCCTCAAAGGCACCCATCTCCTGGCCATTGCTGAGCATCGCGACTCAGCGTACCGGCGACGATCGATCCTCGCTTGGGGGCTCCAGCCACGGCTTGGCGCGCCGATGTACCCTCAGGAGGCTTGGGCACCTCTCGGGGCAGGAGCTAGCAAGGAAAGGTAAGGGAGCCACTCGGGCGTTAAGGGGGACTCCTGAGCAACGCGACTTAGGAGCCTCACTGGTCACGTAGCCCCTTGCCCCTTGGTCTCGTCCTGGTGATCCGGACGCCCCAACGGCGGTCGTGGTATGCGCGGGATCGGGCCCTGCCGACGCAGAGAACCAAGAGGGCTCCCAAACCGCCTCGATCACGAGGAAGGAGCCCCCCTGGCGAGATCCTCGAACTCCCCAGGCGCTCCAGCTACACCTCACAACGCGCGAGTTCGCCACGGCACGCCAAGCTAAGTACCCCAACCGTAATGATCTGGAATTTTTTTGATTTAATGGCAACCCAAATGTTGGGGTATGAAACGGGAATGCTGATGTGAAAGTGCAGGCGCTACTGTCGACTGCGTGCCTCCATGGGACCTCCTGTGGCTCCGGATACAGGAGGGACGACACAAAGGGGGGAGTTCGGCCCCTCTAGGCATAGCCGCTAAAACCTCGGCTTTGGAGCGGCATGCGTCCCCTCAGAGGTACCCACCTCGTGAGGTCCCGGCGGGCTGCTATCGCTGGACGCTGCGCGATACCACTGCAGACCCCCCGAGGAGCGCCAGGTGCGGAGCAACGGCACAGCAAGGCAGGTGAAGGCGTGAAGGGATGTGCGGAGGCACACCAACGACGGCGTAAAACCCCGCGAAGGAGACAGGGACGCGCCGCACAAAACAAGCAATCGACGGTTCAAAGAAGGGAAGACGAGGTATAACACAAAAGTTTAACGCCCCCAGGGGCCAGGTGTTTCTTGATGCAACAGGAACCATAAGGAAGGAAACAAAGGAAGCTCAGGCGGAGGAGGCGCTGTTCCCATCGTGACCCTTGCTAGCTAGGGCGCCGAAGTCGCCGCCCTCCTCGGATGAAGGCTCCTGGACGAACCGCTCCACCAGGGACTCCACGGGCCCGTGCACCTCATCCCTGAGGGGCCTGTGGAGCTCCTCGGGCACCGGCTCCATCACACGGGAGAGATCAAGCTCTGGGGCGTGGCGGCGCAAGTTGGAGAAGACGCGCGTCAGCGCGATGTCCAAAAGATCGTGTGCGCTGGACTTGTTGTCTTCGTCCACCCGGGAGACGCCAGTCTCCAGCGCCTCCACCACCTTGCCGAAGAAGTTGAGATAACCCCCGTCGCCGTGTGCACAGGGCAGCGCAAGGGCTTACCCGACGAAACGGCTAACCGCGCCGGCCGCGCGGCGGGAGATGTCCAGATACTGCTTGGTGCGCTGCACCTCAAGCATCCTCGCGTGGTCCGCCTCATCCTTGGCGGCCTGCACGGCGTTGGCTACTCCCTCAATCTGGGCTTGGAGGTATGCCAGCTCCGCCTTGGCGCCCTCCTCACCCTTGAGCGTGGCCTGGAGGGCAGCCTCGACGCCCGCTAGCTAGGCCCTGAGCGCGTCCTCCTCCTCCAGGAGTTCGTCGACCTTGCGCCTTTTGGGCGCGGGCGCCCTGAGCGGAGGAGGCAATCAGATTCGGCATGACGGGCATGGTTCACAAGAAAGGGAAGGGGGTGACGGAACACTCACTCGTCGGTGACGGTCCAGCGCCGGCGTGCCTGGGCCGGCCTCGAAGGCCCCCCTCCGCTGCCTCCAGAGGCCGGTGGCGGGGCCGGAGACCCCGTGCGCCTCCCCGCGCCTGCTGCACTTCCCCCAGACGCCATGGAAGAGAAAGTAAAGAGAAGAGGACGATATCTTAGGAAAGATGGGAAGTGAGAGGGCGTGTCAGGATGGCATGACCCCCTGGGCGAGGCGGGTTTATAGGCACAACCGCTGTCCATGAGGCGTCGTGGGGAGTGGAGGCGGCGCGTGCTCCCCGGGCGCCACGTGCCAGACTCGGCATGCGTGCAGCCCTGCTTCACGTCGCCTCGCCTACCCTCATCAGGTCACACCCGCGTGGGTCGAGAGGAGAGAAGACAGAAGTCGACGACTAGATTCAAGGAAGGGTAATGATGGCCGCCGCTATGTGCAGGCTTCGTGTCGGCTTGACTCGGGGCGGTTCCCGAAGCCATCAGGAAGTGGAGGCGTCCGCGTCTCGTTACGCGCCACGCAGCAGGCTGGGCCCGCAGGCGATTGGGGCTCGCGCCGCTTGGGTCGGCTCCTTAGGCTTCGCCCCGAAGCCAGCCCAAGCGTGCCTTGGGCCCGGGGGCTACTGTCGGCGCTCTAGGAACGGGGGTACCCAAACCTGCCTGCTTGCGGGCCTGGGTATGTGTCACATCCCTAGTCTCCCCTTGCTTGTGATAGCTAAGATGTGCATCATGTTTGAATTTCGCATCAACATGAAATGGGGATTAACAGAAACCCTAGCACCTCACCTGAATTAAATCAATTCAAATGTTGTGAATTTTCAATGAATCCAAAATGCCCTTCAAAAATGTTCACTATTTCTGATAAATGTTGGCAACAACATATCAGGGGACATTTCATTTTTCACAACAGATTTAGCATTTTAAAATAAACTTACAATGCTACTGAAATTGTCAAATAAAGCACTATAAATAATATAGTCTTGCAAAAATGTTGAAATATTTTGTGGAGGTTTGAGTTATTCAAGATAGGCCCTGTAAAATATTTCAATATTTTTGTGCTAGTTTTTTAGGCCAAACAGAAATAAAACAAACGTTAGAAAAACATAAAACAAAAACAAATAAAAGGGAAAGAGAGAGAGAGAGAGAGAGTTACTTGAGGCCCAGCCAGGCCGGCCCATCCTGGCCCAGCCAGGTCGTCGTCCTCCTGGTGCCAGGAGGATGGGCGCGTGGCCGACGCGCGCGTGCGACCGTGCTGCCATGCAGCTCCCCGCCTGCCTGCCTCCACCCGTCGCGCTGGCGACATGGATAACGTCGCCGCTGCCGCCTGGATTGAGCTGCCCCTCCATTCGCCCCCTCTGCCCCTCTCCTCGCTCTGCTCCGCTATGGCCGCCGAAGCCCCGCTGCCGTAGCGCCGTCGCTCCAGCCGCTCCCCCTCGCCCCGGAGTAGCCCCCGAGCTCTGCCTCGAGCTGCTGCTGCTCCCTGCCAAGCCCAGAGACGCCAGACGCCTCCAGTCGCCACCGTGGGATCGTCTTCAACCTCCGGCCACCGTAGTCGCCGCCCTCGATTCGCCGTCCTCAGGTCGCCTCCGAGCACGCTAGCAACGCCACTGCAACCGCCGTGAGCTACTGGCCCCTTTCCCCCTCTCTCCCCTACTGATTGAGCGCCGTAGGCCCCGATTCCGTCGATGCCCGTGGAGCTCCGCCGCGCGAGCTCAACGCCGGCGACGCTCCAGTGATTGGGTGATCCCTCTGAGGCCACCATCGCGTTCGTGCAGCCGCGTAGATGCTGTAGGTGCCAAGAACCGGCCCTGCTGCGCGTTAGTTCGACAACCCCGAGATCGCCCGAGCTCTGGCGTCCGCCAAGGTCGCCGCCGGCGATGATTGCGGTGCCCCCGCGGCCAACTAACACCGTAGATGGATGCGGCCCAGTGCGGGCCTCATCCCAGTAGCCTCCGCGTGCCCAGAGTCGCTCTGTAGCGCAATTCCGGCGACGCGCCGCCGTCGATTTGGTCGCCGCCGGCGAGTCTCCGGTGGGGGCCGACGTGGAGTGTCATTAGGAGCTAATCCTCTTAATTAGCAGGCCTAACAACCACTGATAGTGGGCCCTGGCAGGGGTCAAAGCCAGGGTCAACTCGGGTTTAACCCCTGAGTCAATGACATGTGGTCCCCACATGTCAGTGACTCTAAATGGCCCTGGGTCACTGACCAGTGGACCCCACTGGTCAGGTTTGACCTGGCAATGGCCAGCTGACTTGCTGACGCCATGTTGATGTCATGCTGACGCAATAAAGCCTTTCTGATTTAATTTAATTCCGGGAAATGCTAAAATCTTAGAAAAATCATAGAAATTAATCTGTAGCTCAGATTGAAATAATTTATATATGAAAAATTATTAGAAAAATCCAAAGAATCCATTGGTGCTGTTATCATGCATGTTAGAGAAACCTAGATAGATGAAAATTGACACTTTGCAATACTGCAATATGTGGAATATCATATGGAGAACAATTTTGAACCTATATTCAAATTTACTCCATTTAACTCTAATGATACATGCATTATCTCATCTATAACATGTTGCCATGTCATGATCATGCATCATATTGCTGCACTTGCCGTGTATTGATTGTTACTCCGTCTATGTCGCGGTAGGTTCTGCTCCATCGGATACCCTCGAGTATCCCCCTGAAGGAGAGTACCTCCCGGCCAACCTGCAAGGCAAGCAACCCCATTGATCATACCGATAACATCCCACTCTCTTGCTCCTGCTCTTGTTTATTGCATTAGGACAAACGCTTCTACTGTCTATCTGTTGTGGTAGTTGAACCCATTCCTCTGCATGACCTGTCATTGCCACAGTAAATAGTTAAACCATGCAACCTAGCATACCTGGTAGATGCTTGAGCCTTGATGTGTTTTACCTGCTTTGCCTGCTATGCTTGCTATGCTTAGAGTTGTGTCAGGTCTTATTCATCTAGGTGATGAAACGGAGTGAAACAGTGTTGTTCTGATGTGATGAGCTAAATGATGAACTCGATTTGGTAAAGGTAGCGATGAGAGGCTATCTAGGAGTACATAGCGGATTGTCTCATTGGGACCGTTCTTAGGAACTGAGTTCCGTGTTTGTGATCCAAGACTAGTTACTACCACACGTTGGGATACTTAATTGACCCTCTTGACCTATTATCCGCCTAGTCCTCGGTCCAGGAGTTGCAAGTAGTTTCTGGTGTTTGCAGCCATGCTGGAGGCCGTGCGTAGCGCTGACCTTAGGGGTGGGCTACGACGCGGTAGGCAGTGGCACGTTGTACCAAGTGGCACTCGAACGGTGGGCTTGGGAACCCTGCACACATCGTTTGAGGCCGTAGCGGAAACTTCGGCCAGACTTCCGTGCGATTTAGTCTCAAATAGGCAATAGCCTGGACTAGGGTCTTGTGTGTTTGATGGTCGGCCGACTCCCTCGCTGGGCTTGCGCTTGAAGGTTGCCGAGGTGCTTGGTTTTAGGAGGACACAGCGATAAGTGGCGAGAGCGTGTGTGAAGAAGTGCACCCCTGCAGGGTAATGAATCTGTTCGAATAGCCGCGTCCTTGGATATGGACTACTTGGAGAACTTATGCTGTTCATAGATAACTTGATGGTTACTCTTAAAAGACTCAAGACAAGTGTGAGTACCGTGGATGGCACTCTCATGGGTGACGGGAGCGGATCCATGGTGGTGTATTGATGTGGTGTTAGTGGACTCGTGTGCGCTATCTCAAAACTTGTTCAAAGAACTGGTAGTCATAGTATAGGCTAGCCAAGAGTCAAAGCTGCCTTGTTGAATAAACCACACTACTCCCCTTGTTGAAACATGAGCATGAATAGCTTAGGTCTGCTTTAAAGACTTGCTGAGTACGATTGTACTCATGTTTGCTTAATAAATGTTGCAGATGAGAATATGGACCCATCTGGTGGGTTCTATCTAGACGTCGACGACGCCGAGTAGCTGGTATCCCAGCTACGATCTGATGCCCTGGGATGGGCTGCAGATAGTCAGGTTGTATGCCTTTTTACCTTTCATCTGTCTGTACTCAGACAGCTTTAAGCTTCCGCTTGGTTTGTATGAACATGTTTGTATGACTTGAGTGTCGGGTCATGTGACCCCTACCTGTATGAACATATTATGTAAGGCTCTTCTGAGCCTTCTAAATAAATGTTGTGTTGTTGTATGGTTATGTTGTGATGCCATAGTTGTATCTATGCATATCGGACATGTCGTGCGTACGTGTGACGTGTAACGGTATGTATGGGATTCGACATCTAGTTGTGTGCCTCTAGTAGTACTCTTTACTGGGAAATGCCTCTTTGTGCTTCCACTGAGCCTTGGTAGCTTGCTACTGCTCCTGACACATTGATTGACCGGCATGTATCCTTCTTTGCTGCTGTGTCAGTCCCTTCGGGGAAATGCCTCGCAGTGTAATGGAGTCCATGTAGCCTGCTATGACTCGTCTACGCGCAGTTGATGACATTTATGTCCCATGGCGTAATGGAGTCCCTGTAGCTTGCTATGACTCATCTACACACGCTGAGGCCGACACCTGCATTGCTGGGTTACGTATGCCTATCCCTGTACGGATGTGCTCCTTGGGTTCTACGACTAGTCATGTCGATCCGGGTTCTTTGACATTTGAATGCCAGCGACATATTCACATTCGTGAGCCAAAAGGCACAAACGGTCCCGACCCAGGTAAGGTGGCAGCCGTGGAGATAACCATGCGTGAGGCCGCAAAGTAATGTGAGGTGTTACATGCTAGATTCTTATGGCTTAGGATCGGGGTCCCCACAGCGTTGGTATCAGAGCCTGACTGACTGTAGGATTACCAAGCCAAACTGGTCGAAGCTGAGTCTAGAAATGCTTTAGTTATGTAAGGGAATTGATTGTGGAAGGGAACGTTTACTCCTCTTCCCGAGTCACTCTATTCTGAGTCACCCTCTTCTTTTCTACGGGGTTAAGAACTAGGCTTCTTATCTACCTCTCAGGATGACGAGTTACTAACCATGGACTTGTAGACTAAGTTGCTTGAGAGTCAACTCCAGTTTTCAAGTATTGCTTCTGTGTGACAATCAATTGGTTTGAATCTTGATGCTAGAAAGTTGAGTGGCTATGCTATCCAATCTTTTCAGGATGTCTCAAAATTGTTTTTGAGCATTTTCAGCCGTTATGTTGTCCGATTTCTGCTAGGATCTCTAATGCACTTTGCATTATCCTCTGTTTCAGATCCCTCCCCGTCCTTCTCGTCAGGTGGTCCGTTTGACCAGGTGCATTGATGTACCGGGTCACACGGCCATGTTGGTCAGAGTCATGATGGAGACCGGTTATCGTTGGTACCCGGAATATACAGTGGAGGAACAGTATCGCGACTTCAACCAGAGCCAGTATCTGTGTACCGTTAGGATATATCCATCGTATCCTGGAGCTGCAGAGCCGCTTCATTGGACATATGGACTAGGTGTCACCATAGATATGGCAGTTCAAGAGGCCGCCTACACTATGTTGACCATCATGAGAGCTCACCATGGCCTACTTCAGGGCACCATGGCCTACTTCAGGGCACAGAGTTCTGTTATATTCCAGCGACACTAGGAGGAGAGGATGGATATCTTACCGTAGCCTACTATGATCACTCTCATGAGGATCCTAGGCTTCAGGTGACTGCTCAGTTGTTAGAGAACAGGGATCGTGATGCTCGGGCACTTCGTATGGAGCTATATGCCACCCGTGCACATCTTTGGACTGCACTAACACAGCTTGTACCCGTCGTCCAGACAGGTAATGTAGATTTGGAGATGTTGAGCCCCTTATGGAGTCATCTGCTCGCTCGTGTAGACTGGCCCGCTGTTGGAGGCATCACTCCTCTTCGAGGACCGCTGCTGCCGCCAGCGAGAGGACCTAGGCCACACCCGTGTCCTTATGGTTCCCAGGGATCTCAGGCCAGGGTGTTTCCAGACCCTCAGGTTCAGCTTCCAGGTCACGGGGGTAACCTGTATGAGATGTTCTACGCCGATGCTTGAGTTCATGAGTGGAGGTAGTAGTATTGTAGCAGTTGTATTTTCCATAGTCCTGCGCGTCTTGTGGAATATGACTAAGGTGTGAGTTGAGTTCCGGAGGTGTAGAAAAATAATGTATAGGAAGTTTGTAATGCCTCCGATGAGTTGTGTTACATTCTCACTAGCTTGTACTTCAGCTTGGGTTTGTACTGAACTATATCATGGTGTGTATGAATCATGGTGTATATATGGCAGTTTGCTTGTACCATGTTGTTTGGGTGTTTACCCCTGCATTCCATGTTGTTCAGTATATTCCGTATCTCCTATCCTAGAGTTGTTGTCTCCCTTGTCTAAGTTGTGGGTTTTGTTTTCCCCAGGATGGTTTCCACCAGGAACAACCCCGCTCCTGCTTATGAGCAGGGCGAGGGCAGTGGAGCAAGGCAAGAGAACCTGCCTCACCCGCCATCTTTGGCGGAGGTGATGGTTGAGGCGGAACGCAACAAGAGAGATACCAACAGGCTGCTAGAGCGTATTGAGCAGAATACAGCATGCCCTCCCCGCAATGAGCGTAATGATGGAATGTCTCTCAATGACTCCGTGAAGCTGTACCCACCAAAGTTCCATCATTCCGTCGACCCCCTCGATGCGGATGATTGGCTTTCCAGCATGACTCGCAAGATTCGTTCTGCAAATGTGGTTGAAGCGGACAAGGTTAATTTTGCCACGTACTTCCTTGAAGGACCCGCCAGTCAGTGGTGGAAAAATTATGAGGCTATGCGTCCAGAGGGCCCTGCTACTACATGGACAGACTTTTGCAGTGCTTTCCGCACCCACCATATCCCTGAAGGTCTGATGGACCGTAAGAGAGAGGAGTTATGTGCCTTCACTCAGGGTAAGCTGACAGTGGATGCTTACAGCCGTGAGTTCGGCAATCTTGCACGCTATGCACTGGAGGAAGTGTCAACCGACGCCAAGAAGCAAGCTAGGTTCCGCAAGGGACTTAACCCCGAGCTCCGTCGTGATCTGCGCCTACATGAGTGCGCTACCTTCCAGGCTCTCGTTAACAAGGCTATCAATGCCGAGACTGGTCAGACCGACTACGAGGCAACCAAGAAGCACTCTCGTGACTTCAGCTCCTCATCCGGCTCAGGTTCCCATAAGCACCGGGTGTGGGTTCCCAACACTGCTCTGCCATCAAGGTACACTGCGAGGCCATCCTACGAGGCGCCTCGCCCAAATCAGGCCAACCCTCCAGCCAAGCCCTATGGTGGAAATGCTGCTAATGCTGCTCCGAGGTCTTCAACTGTGATCTGCTATAAATGCAGAGAGCCTGGACACTATTCCCGTGAGTGTCCCCAGAACAACGCCAAGCCAGCTGGACGTGGTAAGCCGGGCAAGGCTTATTACGTGAAGCCAACTCCTGCTCGTGGCCGTGTGAACAATGTCACCCTTGAAGAGGCCCATGATGACCCCGACATTGTGCTTGGTACGCTCCTTGTCAATAGTCATCCAGCATCTATTCTATTTGACACTGGTGCATCTCATTCGTTCATCTCAGAAAGTTATGCATAGTTGCATAACATGACTTTTTGTGATATGCCCACTCCATTAGTAGTTCAGACTCCTGGATCAAAATGGCAAAGTTCTAGAGTGAGCCATGACAATGAGATTCTCGTGGATAGGCTAGTCTTCTTAGCTTCCTTGATAGCTTTGAAGTCTTCGGACATCAATATCATCTTGGGTATGGACTGGATGTCAGCTCATTATGCCAAGATTGACACTCATACTAGGAATGTTCAACTTACACATCATTCAGGTGAGATAGTCACCTTTTCAACTTGAGTGGCTAAATGCCAACTCTATTCCCTCAATGCTAGCCCTCTTCCAGAGCTTGAGGATATTCCGGTGGTCCATGACTTTCCGGATGTATTTCCAGAGGAACTGCCAGGTATTCCACCTGTCAGAGATGTAGAGTTTGTGATAGACCTCTTTCTAGGGACTGTCCCAATAGCCAGAAGACCCTATAAGATGGCACCCTTAGAACTAGCCGAGCTAAAGAAACAACTCAATGAGGCCTTGAAAAAGGGATTCATCCGCCCTAGTTCTTCTCCTTGGGCTTGCCCCATCCTCTTCGTCAAGAAGGAGGATGGAACGGACCAGATGGTGGTAGATTATCGACCAGTGAACCTGGTCACAATCAAGAACAAGTATCCGCTCCCCAGGATAACCGACTTGTATGATCAACTCGCTGGATCCTCAGTCTTCTCCAAAATGGATTTGAGGTTGGGATACCATCAAATCAGAATCAGGAACGGGGACATTCCAAAAACAGCTTTCATTACTCGTTATGGCCAATACGAGTACACCGTCATGTCCTTCGGATTAACCAATGCCCCAGCCACCTTCTCTCGTTTGATGAATTCGATCTTCATGGAGTATTTGGATAAATTCGTCGTGGTTTACCTCGACGATATACTCATCTACTTGAAGAACGAACGAGATCATGTCGAGCATCTCAGGCTGGTATTGACGAAACTTCGAGAGCATCGCCTGTATGCCAAATTCTCCAAGTGTGAATTCTAGCTACAAGAAGTGACCTACCTAGGTCATGTAATCTCTGGCAAGGGCATTGCTGTCAATCCCGAGCGAGATCAGGCCGTCCTTGATTGGACTCAACCTGAATCTGTTAAGCAAGTTCGGAGTTTCCTTGGCTTAGCGAGCTATTGTCCCCGCTTTGTCGACAATTTCTCCAAGGTTGCGAAGCCTCTTACTGAACTCCTCAAGAAAGATAAAAAGTTCGAGTGGACCCCACAATGCGAGCATAGTTTTTAGGAACTGAAAAGACGCCTGACTTCTGCACCCGTATTGGTGCCACCGGATTTTTCTAAGGACTTTGTTATCTATTGCGATGCCTCGCGACAAGGATTAGGTTGTATTCTCATGCAAGATCGTCAAGTGATTGCATACACATCTCGACAGTTGCGTCCACATGAGGATAATTATCCAACACATGATCTTGAGCTTGCAGCTGTAGTCCATGCACTTAAAACATGGCGACATTACCTTCTGGGTAATCGTTGCGAGATATACACTGATCACCAAAGTCTGAAATAAATTTTCACCCAACCGGATTTGAATCTCAGGCAAAGACGGTGGGTTGAGTTGAGCACAGATTACGACTTAGGGATAACTTACACCCCGGGGAAGGCCAATGTCATGGCTGATGCACTAAGTCGTAAGTCTTATTGTAACAATTTGATGTTACAACAAGGTCAACCGCTTCTCTATGAGGAATTTCGGAAGTTAAACCTTCACATTGTTCCTCAAGGATTCCTTTCCACCTTGGTGGTGAAACCTACTCTTAGGGATCAAATCATAGCTGTTTAGAGGTATGATAAGGGTATATCCCGGATCAAGGAGAACATTGCTAGCGAAAAAGCTAAAGATTTCTCCATGGATGATCAGGATGTTGTGTTCTTCTAGAACCGCTTGGTGGTTCCTAAGAGCAAACGTCTAGGACAGCTGATCCTTAAGGAGGCTCATGATTCCCCTCTCACGATTCATCCTGGTAGTACCAAAATGTATCAGGACCTACGCCAGAGGTTCTGGTGGACCAGAATGAAGAGAGAAATTGCTCAGTTCGTTGTTAACTGCGACGTCTGTCGTCGCGTTAAATCAGAACATCAAAGGCCTGCTGGCACCCTTCAACCCTTAGCTATTCCTGAATGGAAATGGGACAAGGTCGGTATGGATTTCATCACCGGGTTTCCCAGGACCAAGAGAGGGAATAATGCTATCTTTGTGGTCATTGATCGTCTTTCCAAAGTGGCTCATTTTCTTCCTGTTTGCGAGAGTATAACTGCTAGTCAGCTAGCGGATTTGTATGTCTCTCAAATACTATCTCTTCATGGTGTTCCTTTGGAGATCAACTCAGATTCTGGGAAAGCTTCCAGAATGCTATGGGGACTCATCTCTCCTTTAGCACTGCTTTCCATCCGCAGTCATGTGGTCAAGTAGAGTGAGTCAATCAAATCCTGGAAGACATGCTTAGAGCTTGTGTTATATCATTCGGCATGGATTGGGAGAAGTGCCTTCCATTTGCTGAATTTGCTTATAACAATAGTTTTCAGGCAAGCTTAGGCAAAGCCCCTTTTGAAGTTCTCTATGGACGAAGGTGTCGAACACCTCTTAACTGGTCAGAAACCGGAGAGAGGCAACTTTTTGGCCCGGATATTGTGACGCCCTGGATTTGTGCTACAGTAATCTCTGTAATTAAACTACAGTAACCCCACGCTAATGATGCCACGTCACCATGATTACTGTTGTTAATCTCACGATGATTCAATCCCGTGCGAATTCGAAATTCAAAACCAAGTCGGACGATAAAAGTTTTCAAATATCAAAACTAAAATGTTTGAAGTGTGTCAAATATTACATAGGTAATTGTGTTTAATAAATCAACATTATTGAGGGTATTTAAATTTACTAAAATAAAATAAAACTAAAACAGAAAACTGATAAAAGATAAAAAAAACCAAAACAAATAGAAGGAAAAGAAAAAGAAACCCCCCCGGCCAAACTGGGCCGTGGCCCAGCCGGCCGGCCCCAATCGGCCCAGCCCACCCCGGGGCCTATACCCCCACCCCCGGGGCAAACCCTAGCCCACCCCGATCCCCCACTCTCCCCCGTCACCTCCCCCCTCCTCTCTCCTCCCCCGATCCAGATCGGATCGGGGCCTCCCCGCGCCGCGCCGCCCGTCGCCTCGCCCCGCGCCTCGCCGGCGCACCCTCCCGGCGCCATCACCGGCGCGCCCCCGACGCCCTCCACCGCGCCACCGCGCACCGCCGCCCTCCCTCGCGTCCACTGCCACCGCCGCTCCTCCCCCTCCCGGTGAGCCTCCCGGGCTCCTCCCACCTCCCCTCCCTCTTCCCTCCGGTCGGGCCTGCCCCACGCCCATGACCTCCACCGCGCCACCACCGCTAGCCACCACCACGGCCACGGCCACCGGCGGGCCGCCGGTTGGCCCTGCGGCGCCCCTGGCCGATTCGGCTTAGGTGGGGGATTAACCCCCACCCCCTGGCCCAATGCATGGGGCCCCCACCCCCCAGAACGTTTTATATAAATAAAAAGAATAAAAAAATAAATAATAAAATAATAAAATAAATAAAAATATAATTAAAATATTAAAAAAATGAATTAATAAATATATTAATTAGTAATTAATTAATTAATTAAAATGATTAATTAGTTAACTAGTTAATTAAGGCTGATTGGTTTAATTAATTAAACAGGATGACAGGTGGGTCCCACCCCCTTAATTAATCTGATTAATGTTAATTAAACATTAATTAAAACTGTGACACTGACATGTGGGGCCCACTGGTCAGTTTGACCAGTCAACAGGACTGTTGACTGCTGATGTCAGCATGACATCATGCTGATGTCATAAATGATTATTGAATTTAAATAATCTATTTTAATTTCTGAATATTAATAAAACTTTAAAAATTAATATAAAATAATCCGTAAGTCAGATGAAAATAATTTATACATGAAAGTTGTTCAGAAAAATCCCACGGTTTCGAATACGATGTCCGTTCGTCTGTCACGTGCTCCTATCATAGCGAACATGGAACCTTTCCATCCGTTTCATCTGTCCGGTAGTAGCCCGAGACCTGGAAAATATCGTCAGATATTCTTCCGATCCGTCTGCGACGCGTAATACTGCGTTAGTGCATGCCTAGCCCTGCATATTGCCATGTCATGCATCGTGTTGCATCTGTGCTTTATATTTATTGTTTCTCCCCCCCCTCTTCTCTCCGGTAGACCCCGAGACTGATGGTGCTGCCGGGTACGACTACACCGTTGACGATCAGGCCTTTGCAGCAGAGCAGCAAGGCAAGCAACCCCCCTTGAGCATTCCGATATCGCCCATTTCTTTCCCTCTCATTCTTGCATTACATTTTGCTACTGTATTAGTTAGCTCCTATTCTGATGCATAGCCTGTTTTTGATAAACTGCTACTGTACCTGCAATCATATCAACTGCTTAGTATAGGTTGATCAGTGAATCCCCAGTGACCCCTTAGTCCCAGTTGCCCCTGCTTCTTCATCGACGACTCGACGACCCGAAGACTCGATCAATCGACCGACGAGCCAGGCCCCTCACATCACCGCACACCCCTTAGTTGTATGACTCTGCAGAGTTACTATCGAGTACCGAGGGTGACACCTCGTGAAGTACTCATGATGCTAACTCTGTAGTGCAGCTAGTCGGTCACGGTTATCGAGGGTGATTCGTCCTTCGCCGCTCCCGACGATGACTTTGTCGTGCAACCCCTTGCTACTTCTCGAGCATGCGTTGGTTTCCGTGAAGAGGAACGGGTGATGCAGCAAAGTAGATAAGTATTTCCCTCAGTTGTTGAGAACCAAGGTATCAATCCAATAGGAGATACAAGCAAGTCCCCAATAGATGTACCTATACAAAGAATCAAACACTTGCGCCCAACGCTATAAAGGGGTTGTCAATCCCTTCACGGTTACTTGCAAGGATGAGATCTGATAGAGATAGATAGATATGATTGCTTGAAAGTAAAGTAAAAAAAAGTAAAAAGATTTCAGCAAGATATTTTTGGTATTTTTGGTTTTAGATCTGAAAGTATAATATGGAAAATAGACCCGGGGGCCATAGGTTTCACTAGAGGCTTCTCTCATGATGGCAAGTATTACGGTGGGTGAACAAATTACTGTCGAGCAATTGATAGAAAAGCGAATAATTATGAAGATATCCAAGGCAATGATTATGCATATAGGCATCACGTCCGTGTCAAGTAGACCGAAATGATTTTGCATCTACTACTATTACTCCACACATCGACCGACTCCTGCCTGCATCTAGAGTATTAAGTTCAAGAAGAACAGAGTAACGCATTAGGTAAGATGACATGATGTAGAGGGATAAACTCAAGCAATATGATGAAAACCCCATCTTTTTATCCTCAATGGCAACAATACAATACGTGCCTCGCTACCCCTACTATGTCACTAGGTGAGGACACCGCAAGATTGAACCCAAAACTAAGCACTTCTCCCATTGCAAGAATTACCAATCTAGTTGGCCAAACCAAACCAATAACTCGAAGAGACTTGCAAAGATATGAAATCATGCATATAAGAATTCAGAAAATACTCAAATAATATTCATAGATAATCTGAACATAAACCCACAATTCATCGGATCTCGACAAACACACCGCAAAAGAGTATTACATCGGATAGATCTCCATGAAGATCATGAAGAACATGGTATTGAAGAGCAAAGAGAGAGAAGAATCCATCTAGATACTAGCTATGGACCCGAAGGTCTGTGGTGAACTACTCACGCATCATCGGAGGGGCAATGGAGTTGATGTAGATGCCCTCCGTAATCGAATCCCCCTCCGGCAGATTACCGGAAAAGCCTCCAAGATTGGATCTCACGGGAACCGAGGCTCCTGGTGGCGGAAAAGTGTTTTCGTGGCTCTCTTTGGTATCCAGGGAATATTTGTGAATTTATAGGGTGGGAAATAGGGTTGGGGGAGCTGCCGTGGGCGCACAAGCCAGGGGGGCGCGCCCTACCCCCTGGGCGCGCCCCTGTGGCTTGTGGCCACACTGCGGCTCTCCTGCCTTGGTCTCCAAGCTTGGTAGATGTCTTCTGGTCCAAGAAAAATTATTCCGAAGATTTTATTCCGTTTGGACTCCGTTTAATATTCCTTATCTGCAATACTCAAAAACAAGGAAAAAACAGAAACTGGCACTAGGCTCTAGATTAATAGGTTAGTCCCAAAAATAATATAAAATAGCATATTAATGCATATAAAACATCCAAAACAGATAATATAATAGCATGGAACAATCAAAAATTATAGATACGTTGGAGACGTATCAAGCATCCCCAAGCTTAATTCCTGCTCGTCCTCGAGTAGGTAAATGATAAAAACAGAATTTTTGATGTGGAATGCTACCTAACATATTTATCCATGTAATATTCTTTTTTGTGGCATGAATATTCAGATCCGTAAGATTCAAAACAATAGTCTAATATTGACATAAAAACAGTAATACTTCGAGCACACCAACAAGGCAATCGTGTCCTTTCGAAATAACATGGCCTTAGAAAGTTATCCCTACAAAATCATATGGTCTGGCTATGCTCCATCTTCCCCACACAAAGTATCTAAATCATGCACAACCCCGATGAACAAGCCAAGCAATTGTTTCACACTTTTGGTGTTCTCAAACCTTTTCAACTCTCACGCAATACATGAGCGTGAGCCATGGATATAGCACTATAGGTGGAATAGAATATGGTGGAGGTTGCAAGGGAAAGGAAGAAGATAATCTCACATCAACTAGGCGTATCAACAGGCTATGGAGATGCCCATCAATAGATATCAATGTGAGTGAGTAGGGATTGCCATGCAACGGGTGCAATAGAGCTATAAGTGTATGAAAGCTCAAAAATAAAACTAAGTGGTCATGCAAGATGAAACTCCACTAATTATATGAAAGTGACAAAATAGGAGACTCTCTATCATGAAGATCATGGTGCTACTTTGAAGCACAAGTGTGGAAAAGTATAGTAGCAATTGTCCCTTCTCTCTTTCTCTCATTTTTTTTATTTTTTTATTTTGGTGGGCATCTTTGGCCTCTTTTTTTTATTTGGGCTTCACTGGCCTCTTTTATTTTTTTGTAAAGTCCGGATACTCATCCCAACTTGTGAGGGAGGCATGGCTTCCATCATCCTTTTCTCACACGGGACAATGTCTAATAATGAAAATCATCACACTTTTATTTAATTACAACTCAAAAGGAAAATTACAACTCGATACCTATGACAAAATATGACTCTATATGCAATATGAAAGTGATGGTGCATGTCATGAAAAGCGGAACGGTGGAAGTTGCATGGCAATATATCTCGGAATGGCTATGGAAATGCCATAATAGGTAGGTATGGTGGCTGTTTTGAGGAAAATATATGGTGGCTGTTTTGAGGAAGGTGGGTTTGATGTACCGGCGAAAGTTGCGTGGTACTAGAGAGGCTAGCAATGGTGGAAGGGTGAGAGTGCGTATAATCCATGGACTCAACATTAGTCATAAAGAACTCACATACTTATTGCAAAAGTCTATTAGTTATCAAACAAAGCATTAGACACATGCTCCTAGGGGAGAGGTTGGTAGGAGTTAACCATCGCGCGCTCCCGACCCTCACACAAAGGTCGACAATCATTAAAAAAATCATGCTCCGACTACGTTACATAACGGTTCACCATACGTGCATGCTACAGGAATCACAAACTTCAACACAAGTATCTCTTCCAATTCACAACTACTCACTAGCATGACTCTCATATTACCATCTCCATTATCACAAAACTATATGCAAGGAATCAAACTTCTCATAGTATCCAATGCACTTAATATGAAAGTTTTTATTATATCCCTCTTGGATGCTTATTATATTAGGACTAAATTCATAACCTAAACAAATTACCATGCTGTTTTAAGAAACTCTCAAAATAATATAAGTGAGGTACGAGAGTTCAATAATTTCTATAAAATATAACACCACCGTGCTCTAAAAAGATATAAGTGAAGCACTAGAGCAACATTGCCTAGCTCAAAAGATATAAGTGAAGCACATAGAGTATTCTAATAAATTCACGATTCAGCGTGTCTCTCTCAAAAGATGTGTGCAGGAAGGATGATTGTGGCAAACTAAAAAGCAAAGACTCATATCATACAAGATGCTCCAAGCAAAATACATATCATGTGGTGAATAAAAATATAGCCTCAAGTAAATTTACCGATGGATTGAAGACGAAAGAGGGGATGCCTTCCGGGGCATCCCCAAGCTTAGGCTTTTTGGTATCCTTGAATATGGCTTGGGGTGCCTTGGGCATCCCCAAGCTTAGGCTCTTGCCACTCCTTATTCCATAGTCCATCAAATCTTTACCCAAAACTTGAAAACTTCACAACACAAAACTCAACAGAAAACTCATGAGATCCGTTAGTATAAGAAAAAATAAACCAACACTTTAGGTACTGTTGTGAACTCATTATTTATTTATGTTGGTGTAATATCTACTGTATTATAACTTCTCCATGGTTCATACCCCCCGATACAACCCATAGATTCATCAAAATAAGCAAACAACACAAAGAAAACAGAATCTGTCTAAAACAGAACAGTCTGTAGCAATCTATAGACTTCGAAAACTTATTTAACTCCACAAATTCTAAAAAATTACGAAAATCAGGGAAATTTGTATATAAATCTTGTGTAAAAATTTCAGATCAAAATCACGTTCCAGTGAATTTACAAAATTCCTGGACTGAGAGCAAAAGTTTCTGTTTTTCAGCAAAATCAAATCAACAAACACCGTAGACCATCCCAAAGGTCTTACTTGGATCAAACACTAATTTAAACAAGAAACACAATTATTACAGAAGTAATAATGTGCAAAACACACCAAAACAGTAGCAAAAAACAGAAAGCAAAAATAAAATTGGGTTGCCTCCCAACAAGCGCTATTGTTTAACGCCCCTAGCTAGGCATAACGATTTCAATGATGCTCACATAAAAATTAGTAATTGAGATATGCAAAAGAGCATCATGAATAGCATGAAAAACACATTTAAGTCTAACCCACTTCCTATGCATAGGGATTTTGTGAGCAAACAATTTATGGGAACAAGAATCAACTAGCATAGGAAGGCAAAACAAGCATAACTTCAAAACTTTGAACACATAGAGAGGAAACTTGATATTATTGCAATTCCTACAAGCATATGTTCCTCCCTCATAATAAATTTCAGTAGCATCATGAAGGAATTCAACAATATAACTATCATATAAAATTTTCTCTTCATGATCCACATGCATGCAAAGTTGACACTCTTCCAAAATAGTGGGATTATCATTAACTAAAGTCATGACCTCTCCAAACCCACTTTTATCAAAAATTTCATAAGATTGAACACTCTCCAAAATAGTGGGATAAATAATGCCTAAAGTTGACACTCTTCCAAACCCACTTTCAATATCATATTCGTCATGAGTGTTAAATAAATTATCAAGATCATAAGAAGCATTATCACCCCAATCATGATCATCGCAATAAGTAGTGGTCATGGCAAACTCATCAAATATAGCATCCCCAAGCTTGTGGGTTTGCATATCATTAGCACAATTGATATTAATAGAATTTATAACAACATCCTTGCAATCATGCTTTTCAATCAAGGAGCTATCATGAATCACCTTATAAATTTCTTCATTCAACACTTCATAATAATTTTCAGATTCATGATTTTCAAACAAAACTTCATAGAGATAATCAAGTGCACTCAACTCACTAGCAATTGGTTCATCATAATTTGGCCTTTTGAAAATATTAGCAAGTGGATGAGGATCCATATCAATAGATTTTTAGCAAGCGAAGATGCAAGCAAATAGAAGGCACATGGCAACACAAGCAAACAAAAAGAGATCCGGCGAGAAAAAGGCGAATAAAATGGCAGATTGGTGAAGTGGGGGAGAGGAAAACGAGAGGCAAATGGCAAATAATGTAAATGCAAGAGATGAGTTTGTGATGGGTACTTGGTAGGCTTGATGTAGATCTCCTCGGCAACGGCGCCAGAAATCCTTCTTGCTACTTCTCGAGCATGCGTTGGTTTCCGTGAAGAGGAACGGGTGATGCAGCAAAGTAGATAAGTATTTCCCTCAATTGTTGAGAACCAAGGTATCAATCCAGTAGTAGATACAAGCAAGTCCCCAATAGATGTACCTACACAAAGAATCAAACACTTGCACCCAACGCTATAAAGGGGTTGTCAATCCCTTCATGGTTACTTGCAAGGATGAGATCTGATAGAGATAGATAGATATGATTGCTTGAAAGTAAAGTAAAACAAAAGTAAAAAAGATTGCAGCAAGATATTTTTGGTATTTTTGGTTTTAGATCTGAAAGTATAATATGGAAAATAGACCCGGGGGCCATAGGTTTCACTAGAGGCTTCTCTCATGATGGCAAGTATTACGGTGGGTGAACAAATTACTGTCGAGCAATTGATAGAAAAGCAAATAATTATGAAGATATCCAAGGCAATCATTATGCATATAGGCATCACGTCCGTGTCAAGTAGACCGAAACGATTCTGCATCTACTACTATTACTCCACACATCGACCGACTCCTGCCTGCATCTAGAGTATTAAGTTCATGAAGAACAGAGTAACGCATTAGGTAAGATGACATGATGTAGAGGGATAAACTCAAGCAATATGATGAAAACCCCATCTTTTTATCCTCGATGGCAACAATACAACACGTGCCTCGCTATCCCTACTATGTCACTGGGTGAGGACACCGCAAGATTGAACCCAAAACTAAGCACTTCTCCCATTGCAAGAATTACCAATCTAGTTGGCCAAACCAAACCAATAACTCGAAGAGACTTGCAAAGATATGAAATCATGCATATAAGAATTTAGAAAAGACTCAAATAATATTCATAGATAATCTGAACATATATAAACCCACAATTCATCGGATCTCGACAAACACACCGCAAAAGAGTATTACATCGGATAGATCTCCATGAAGATCATGAAGAACATGGTATTGAAGAGCAAAGAGAGAGAAGAAGCCATCTAGATACTAGCTATGGACCCGAAGGTCTGTGGTGAACTACTCACGCATCATCGGAGGGGCAATGGAGTTGATGTAGATGCCCTCCGTAATCGAATCCCCCTCCGGTAGATTACCGGAAAAGGCTCCAAGATTGGATCTCACGGGAACCGAGGCTCCTGGCAGCGGAAAAGTGTTTTTGTGGCTCTCTTCGGTATCCAGGGAATATTTGTGAATTTATAGGCCGAGAAATAGGGTTTGGGGAGCTGCCGTGGGCCCACAAGCCAGGGGGGCGCGCCCCCGTGGCTTGTGGCCACAGGGCGACTCTCCTGCCTTGGTCTCCAAGCTTGGTAGATGTCTTCTGGTCCAAGAAAAATTATTCCGAAGATTTTCTTCCGTTTGGACTCCGTTTAATATTCCTTATCTGCAATACTCAAAAACAAGGAAAAAACAGAAACTGGCACTAGGCTATAGATTAATAGGTTAGTCCCAAAAAATAATATAAAATAGCATATTAATGCATATAAAACATCCAAAACAGATAATATAATAGCATGGAACAATCAAAAATTATAGATACGTTGGAGACGTATCACCCCTCAAGTGTGGGACCCTCGAGGGTGATTCCTCTAAGTCCACCTTGACGGTTTCATCAAGCGGGACCCTTTGAGGGTGATTCCTCAGGTTCCGTCTTGATGTTTTATACACACAGTTACTATGACCTGGTTGCAGAAACATGTTGGTGATGGGTCGGCCCTAAGGGGTACCCACGGTTTGATGATGATGAGGCGTGGACGGGCAGGAGAGGCCCTTGCCACACATCCTCGAGAGGGGGCGACGGGACCGCACTTCATGGGTCGCGCTTGCCCCGCATTAATAAAATGCTAATGGGTTGGGTATTTGATCTGAGTTGGTATTTTGACCTTTTTCGCACTAAACCTTCACGTGGGACAAGTTATGGGTACTCAGCGTCCTTGTATCAGCCGAAGCTCTTCGGACGTCAGCAATGGAGCGGCGCGCGCCCGAGTGGCCTGGACGGCACATCTCTTGGATAAGAGTGTGCTAGGGCTGACCTCGGCCACCCACGCATCGTGCAGGAGCACAGAGGGCAAGTGGGCCCACGACCCCTGTGTGCTTAGGATTTAGACCGGCGGGCTGGCCTCTCTGTTGAGCCTAGGTGGGGCGACGACGTGTTGATATCCCGAGGCCGGGCATGACCCAGGAAAGTGTGTCCGGCCGGAGGTGATCAAGCGTGTTGGAAATGCGATGCACCCCTGCAGGGAAGAATTCATCTATTCGAATAGCCGTGTCCACGGTAACAGGACGACTTGGAGTTGTACCTTGATCTACTACAACTAAAATTGTGACTTTAAATTGAATGAATGTTGGCTCCGGGATTGCTTCCTCGCAGGGAGTCGAGGAAGAATCTCTGGGCGTGGTTACTTAATAAAATTGCTACAATAATATGACTATATATGAGATACCAGTCTACTCTCTTCTAATGCTGCAAGATGCTGAAGATGCTAGTCTTCGATAGGACTAGGCCTTCCCCTTATTCTTGCTTTCTGCAGTCAGCCCAGTTATAACCCCATTCCCTGATACTGATGCATACTTAACATAGTTCTGATGTCAGTCTTGCGAGTACTTTGGATGAGTACTCATCCCTGCTTTGCTTTCTCTTTCCCCCTCGATACGACTCTGCGTTCAGACGATGGAGCCCAGGAGATGGAGTACGCCGGAGACGACTACTACACCACCGCTGGAGCCTACTACTACGTGGAGAGTGCCGATGCTCAGGAGTAGTTAGGAGGTTCCCAAGCAGGAGGCCTCGCGTCTTTCGATCTGTTGTTATGTTTATGCTAGCCTTCTTAAGGCAAAACTTGTTTAACTTATGTCTGTACTCAGATATTATTTGCTTCCGTTGACTCGTGCTTGTCGAGCTTTGTATTCGAGCCCTCGAGGCCCCAAGCTTGTAATATGAAGCTGTATGACTTTAATTTGTGTCTAGTGTTGTGTTGTGATATTGATTAGTGAGTCCCTAATCTTGGTCGTACGCATTTGCGTGTTTGATTAGCATACGGTCAAATTGGGGGCGTCACAGATATGATCCAGGATGCAGAAGAGCAAGTTTGCATTATTCGTGAAAAGTTGAAAACAGCCCAATCTCGTCAAAAGAGCCAATATGATCGCCATCATAAGGCCGTGACCTATGAAGTTGACGAGAAGTCTTACCTTCGGGTTACACCTCTGAAGGGTACCCAACGATTC
This sequence comes from Elymus sibiricus, assembly GCA_039707655.1. Taxonomy (NCBI): domain Eukaryota; kingdom Viridiplantae; phylum Streptophyta; class Magnoliopsida; order Poales; family Poaceae; genus Elymus; species Elymus sibiricus. The sequence goes on from CM077669.1 coordinate 445,436,411, forward strand.
GGTATCAAGGGCAAGTTGGCTCCTCGTTACATTGGTCCTTTTCGCATTCTTGCTAAACGAGGAGAGCTTGCCTACCAATTGGAACTTCCACCGCATCTTTCCAAGGTTCATGATGTCTTCCACATCTGGCAACTCAGGCGTTGCTTCTCGGACCCTGTCCGTGAAGTGGACCACGAAACGCTTGATCTCCAAGATAACCTTACATATCGAGAATACCCTGTTCGTATCCTCGATCAAGCTGAGCGTACCACTCGACGTCGAAACATCAAGTTTCTCAAGGTTCAGTGATCACACCATTCCGAGAAGGAAGCCACATGGGAAAGGGAGGACCGTCTTCGACTAGAGTACCCCGCGCTCTTCCCGACGACTTCCAAATCTCGGGACGAGATTCTTTTCAGTGGGGGTGAGTTGTCACATCCCTAGTCTCCCCTTGCTTGTGATAGCTAAGATGTGCATCATGTTTCAATTTTGCATCAACATGAAATGGTGATTAACAGAAACCCTAGCACCTCACCTGAATTAAACCAATTCAAATGTTGTGAATTTTCAATGAATCCAAAATGCCCGTCAAAAATGTTCACCATTCCTGATAAATGTTGGCAACAACATATCAGAGGACATTTCATTTTTCACAACAGATTTAGCATTTTAAAATAAACTTACAATGCTACTGAAATTGTCAAATAAAGCACTATAAATAATATAGTCTTGCAAAAATGTTGAAATATTATGTGGAGGTTTGAGTTATTCAAGATAGGCCCTGTAAAATATTTCAATATTTTTGTGCTAGTTTTTGAGGCCAAACAGAAATAAAACAAATGTCAGAAAAGCATAAAAAAGAAACAAATAAAAGGGAAAGAGAGAGAGAGTTACCTGAGGCCCAGCCAGGCCGGCCCATCCTGGCCCAGCCAGGTCGTCGTCCTCCTGGCGCCAGGAGGATGGGCGCGTGGCCGACGCGCGCGTGCGGCCGTGCTGCCACGCAGCTCCCCGCCTGCCTGCCTCCCCCCGTCGCGCTGGCGACGCGGATAATGTCGCCGCTGCCACCTGGATCGAGCCGCCCCTCCATTCGCCCCCTCTGCCCCTCTCCTCGCTCGGCTCATCCATGGCCGCCGAAGCCCCGCCGCCGTAGCGCCATCGCTCCAGCAGCCCCCCCCCTCGCCCTGGAGTAGCCCCCGAGCTCCGCCTCGAGCTACTGCTGCTCCCTGCCAAGCCCAGAGACGCCAGACGCCTCCAGTCGCCGCCGCGGGATCGTCTTCAACCTCCGGCCACCGCAGTCGCCGCTCTCGATTCGCCGTCCTGAGGTCGCCTCCGAGCATGCTAGCGACGCCACTGCAACTGCCGTGAGCTACTGGTCCCTTTCCCCCTCTCTCCCCTGTTGATTGAGCGCCGTAGGCCCCGATTCCATCGATGCCCGATGAGCTCCGCCGCGGGAGCTCAACGCCGACGATGCTCCGGTGATCGGGTGGTCCCTCTGAGGCCACCATCGCGTTCGTGCAGCCGCGTAGATGCTGTAGGAGGCAAGAACCGGCCCTGCTGCGCGTTAGTTCGACGACCCCGAGCTCGCCCGAGCTCCAGCGTCCGCCAAGGTCGCCGCCGGCGATGATTCTGGCGCCCCCACGGCCAACTAACACCGTAGATGGATGCGGCCCAGTGCGGGCCTCATCCCAGTAGCCTCCGCGTGCCCAGAGTCGCTCTGTAGCGCAATTCCGACGACGCGCCGCCGTCGATTTGGTCGCCGCCGGCGAGTCTCCGGTGGCGGCCGATGTGGAGTGTCATTAGGAGCTAATCCTCTTAATTAGTAGGCCTAACAGCCACTGACAGTGGGCCCTGGCTGGGGTCAAAGCCAGGGTCAACTCGGGTTTAACCCCTGATTCAATGACATGTGGTCCCCACATGTCAGTGACACTAAATGGCCCTGGGTCACTGACCAGTGGACCCCACTGGTCAGGTTTGACCTGGCAACGGCCAGCTGACTTTTTGACGCCATGTTGATGTCATGCTGGCGCAATAAAGCCTTTCTGATTTAATTTAATTCCAAGAAATGCTAAAATCTTAGAAAAATCATAGAAATTAATATGTAGCTCAGATTGAAATAATTTATATATGAAAACTTATCAGAAAAATCCAAAGAATCCATTGGTGCTGTTATCATGCATGTTAGAGCAACCTAGATAGATGAACATTGACACTTTGCGATACTGCAATATGTGGAATATCATATGGAGAACAATTTTGAACCTATATTCAAATGTACTCCATTTAACTCTAATGATAGATGCATTATCTCATCTATAACATGTTGCCATGTCATGGTCATGCATCATATTGTTGCACTTGTCGTGTATTGATTGTTACTCCATCTATGTCGCGGTAGGTTCTGCTCCATCGGATACCCTCGAGTATCCCCCTGAAGGAGAGTACCTCCCGGCCAACCTGCAAGGCAAGCAACCCCATTGATCATACTAATAACATCCCACTCTCTCGCTTCTGATCTTGTTTATTGCATTAGGACAAACACTTCTACTATATATCTGTTGTGGTAGTTGAACCCATTCCTCTGCATGACCTGTCATTGTCAAAGTAAATAGCTAAACCATGCAACCTAGCATACCTGGTAGATGCTTGAGCCTTGATGTGCTTTACCTGCTTTGCCTGCTATGCTTGCTATGCTTAGAGTTGTGTCAGGTCTGATTCATCTGGGTGATGTAACGGAGTGAAACAGTGTTGTTCTGATGTGATGAGCTAAATGATGAACTCGATTTGGTAAAGGTAGCAATGAGAGGCTATGTAGGAGTACATAGCGGATTGTCTCATTGGGACCGTTCTTAGGAACTGAGTTCTGTGTTTGTGATCCAAGACTAGTTACTACCACAAGTTGGGATACTTAATTGACCCTCTCGACCTATCATCCGCCTAGTCCTCGGTCCACGAGTTGCAAGTAGTTTCTGGTGTTTGTAGCCATGCTGGAGACCGTGCGTAGCACTGACCTTAGGGGTGGGCTACGACGCGGTAGGCAGTGACACGGTGTACCAAGTGGCACCCGAACGTTGGGCTTGGGAACCCTGCGCACATCGTTTGAGGCCGTAGCGAAAACTTCGGCCGGACTTCCATGCGGGTTTAGTCTCAAATAGATGATAGCCTGGACTAGAGTCTAGTGTGTTTGACGGTCATGGCCGACTCCCTCGCTGGGCTTCCGCTTGAAGGTTGCCGAGGTGCTTGGTTTTATGAGCACACAGCGATAAGTGGCGAGAGCATGTGTGAAGAAGTGCACCCCTGCAGGGTAATGAATCTGTTCGAATAGCCGCATCCTCGGATATGGACTACTTGGAGAACTTATGTTGTTCATAGATAACTTGATGGTTACTCTTAAAAGACTCAAGACAAGTGTGAGTACCGTGGATGGCACTCTCGTGGGTGACAGGAGCGCATCCATGGTGGTGTATTGATGTGGTGTTAGTGGACTCGTGTGCGCTATCTCAAAACTTGTTCAAAGAACTAGTAGTCGTAGTATAGCCTAGCCAAGAGTCAAAGTTGGCTTGCTGCATAAACCACACTACTCCCCTTGTTGAAACATAAGCATGAATAGCTTAGGTCTGCTTTAAAGACTTGCTGAGTACGATTGTACTCATGTTTGCATAATAAATGTTGCAGATGAGAATATGGACCCATCTGGTGGGTTCTATCTAGACGTCGACGACGCCGAGTAGCTGGTATCCCAGCTACGATCTGATGCCCTAGGATGGGCTATAGATAGTCAGGCTATATGCCTTTTTACCTTTCATCTGTCTGTACTCAGACAGCTTTAAGCTTCCGCTTGGTTTGTATGAACATGTTTGTATGACTTGAGTGTCGGGGACCCCTACCTGTGTGAACATATTATGTAAGGCTCTTCTGAGCCTTGTAAATAAATGTTGTGTTGTTGTATGGTTATGTTGTGATGACATAGTTGTATCTATGCATATCGGACATGTCGTGCGTACGTGTGACGTGTAACGGTATGTATGGGATTCGACACCTAGTTGTGTGCCTCTAGTAGTACTCTTTACGGGGAAATGCCTCTTTGTGCTTCCAGTGAGCCTTGGTAGCTTGCTACTGCTCCTGACACATTGATTGACCGGCATGTATCCTTCTTTGCTGCTGTGTCTGTCCCTTCGGGGAAATGTCTCACAATGTAATGGAGTCCATGTAGCCTGCTATGACTCGTCTACGCGCAGTTGATGACATTTATGTCCCACGGCGTAATGGAGTCCATGTAGCTTGCTATGACTCGTCTACACACGCTGAGGCCGACACCTGCATTGCTGGGTTACGTATGCATGTCCCTGTACGGATGTGCTCCTTGGGTTCTATGACTAGTCATGTCGACCCGGGTTCTTTGACATTTGAATGCTAGCGACATATTCACATTCGTGAGCCAAAAGGCGCAAATGGTCCCGTCCCAGGTAAGGTGGCAGCCGTGGAGATAACCGTGCGTGAGGCCGCAAAGTAATGTGAGGTATTACATGCTAGATTCTTATGGCTTAGGATCGGGGTCCCGACAGTGTGGCCCACTTCCACAGCCTGGTATGGCCCAGTGCAGCATCACTCAAGACAGTGCAGCATCACATTCGTGAGTCAAAATGTCTGGGTTGCACAACCGCTTGTCTCAGCTGGGAGTTAATCTTCCGGATGACTCGGTGATTGACAGAATCCTCCAGTCGCTTCCACCTAGCTACAAGAGCTTTGTGATGAACTTCAATATGCAAGGGATGGAGAAGTCCATTCCTGAGTTATATTCGATGCTGAAATCAGCGGAGGTGGAGATCAAAAAGGAACATCAAGTGTTGATGGTGAATAAGACCACCAGTTTGGAGAAAGGCAAGGGTAAGAAGAACTTCAAGAAGGACGGCAAAGCAGTTGCCGCGCCCGGTAAATCAGTTGCCGGGAAGAAGCCCAAGAATGGACCCAAGCCTGAGACTAAGTGCTTTTATTGCAAGGGAACCGGTCACTGGAAGCGGAACTGCCCCAAGTACTTAGCGGATAAGAAGGCCGGCAACATCAAAGGTATATATGATATACATGTTATTGATGTGTACCTTACCAGCGCTCGTAGTAGCTCCTGGGTATTTGATACCGGTGCGGTTGCTCACATTTGTAACTCAAAACAGGAGCTGCGGAATAAGCGGAGACTGGCGAAGGACGAGGTGACGATGCGCGTCGGGAATGGTTCCAAGGTCGATGTGATCGCCGTCGGCACGCTACCTCTACATCTACCTTCGGGATTAGTTTTAAACCTCAATAATTGTTATTTAGTACCAGCTTTGAGCATGAACATTGTATCTGGATCTTGTTTGATGCGAGATTGCTACTCATTTAAATCCGAGAATAATGGTTGTTCTATTTATATGAGAGATATGTTTTATGGTCATGCCCCGCTGGTCAATGGTTTATTTTTATTGAATCTCGAACGTGATGTTACAAATATTCATAGTGTGAATACCAAACGATGTAAGGTTGATAATGATAGTCCCACATACTTGTGGCACTGCCGCCTTGGTCATATTGGTGTCAAACGCATGAAGAAACTCCATGCAGATGGACTTTTGGAGTCTCTTGATTATGAATCATTTGACACGTGCGAACCATGCCTCATGGGCAAGATGACTAAGACTCCGTTCTCCGAAACATTGGAGCGAGCAACCAACTTGTTGGAAATAATACATACCGATGTATGCGGTCCAATGAGAGTTGAGGCTCGCGGTGGCTATCGTTATGTCCTCACCCTCACTGATGACTTAAGCAGATATGGGTATGTCTACTTAATGAAACACAAGTCTGAGACCTTTGAAAACTTCAAGGAATTTCAGAGTGAGGTAGAGAATCAACGTGACAAGAAAATAAAGTTCTTACGATCTGATCGTGGAGGAGAATATTTGAGTCACGAGTTTGGCACGCACTTAAGGAAATGTGGAGTTGTTTCACAACTCACGCCGCCTGGCACACCTCAGCGTAATGGTGTGTCCGAACGTCGTAATCGCACTCTATTGGATATGGTGCGATCTATGATGTCTCTTACTGATTTACCGCTATCATTTTGGGGATATGCATTAGAGACTGCCGCATTCACTTTAAATAGGGCACCATCTAAATCCGTTGAGACGACACCGTATGAATTATGGTTTGGGAAGAAACCTAAGCTGTCGTTTCTGAAAGTTTGGAGATGCGATGCTTATGTCAAGAAACTTCAACCTAAAAAGCTCGAACCCAAATCGGAAAAGTGCGTCTTCATAGGATACCCTAAGGAAACTATTGGGTATACCTTCTACCTCAGATCTGAAGGCAAGATCTTTGTTGCCAAGAATGGATCCTTTCTAGAGAAAGAGTTTCTCTCGAAAGAAGTAAGTGGGAGGAAAGTAGAACTTGATGAGGTAATTGTACCCCCTCTCGAACCGGAGAGTAGCGCAGCGCAGGAAAATGTTTCTGTGGTGCCTGCACCGACTAGAGAGGAAGTTAATGATGATGATCATGAAACTTCGGATCAAGTTACTACTGAACTTCGTAGGTCCACGAGGACACGTTCCGCACCAGAGTGGTACGGCAACCCTGTCCTGGAAATCTTGTTGTTAGACAACGGTGAACCTTCGAACTATGAAGAAGCCATGGCGGGCCCGGATTCCAACAAATGGCTTGAAGCCATGAAATCCGAGATAGGATCCATGTATGAGAACAAAGTATGGACTTTGGTGGACTTGCCCGATGATCGGCAAGCCATAGAAAATAAATGGATCTTTAAGAAGAAGACTGACGTGGATGGTAATGTGACCGTCTATAAGGCTCGGCTTGTCGCTAAGGGTTATCGACAAGTTCAAGGAGTTGACTACGATGAGACTTTCTCACCCGTAGCGATGCTGAAGTCCGTCCGAATCATGTTAGCAGTTGCCGCATTTTATGATTATGAGATCTGGCAAATGGACGTCAAAACGGCATTCCTTAACGGTTTCCTTAAGGAAGAATTGTATATGATGCAGCCGGAAGGTTTTGTCGATCCTAAGAATGCTGACAAGGTATGCAAGCTTCAGCGCTTCATCTATGGGCTGGTCCAAGCATCTCGGAGTTGGAACATTCGCTTTGATGAGGTGATCAAAGCGTTTGGGTTTATACAGACTTATGGAAAAGCCTGTATTTACAAGAAAGTGAGTGGGAGATCTGTAGCATTTCTCATTTTATATGTGGATGACATATTGTTGATGGGAAATGATATAGAACTTTTGGAAAGCATAAAAGCCTACTTGAATAAGTGTTCTTCAATGAAGGACCTTGGAGAAGCTGCTTACATATTAGGCATCAAGATCTATAGAGATAGATCGAGACGCCTCATTGGTCTTTCACAAAGCACATACCTTGACAAGATATTGAATAAGTTCAATATGGATCAGTCCAAGAAGGGGTTCTTGCCTGTATTGCAAGGTGTGAGATTGAGCACAGCTCAATGCCCGACCTCGGCAGAAGATAGAGAAAAGATGAGTGTCATCCCCTATGCCTCAGCCATAGGCTCTATTATGTATGCCATGCTGTGTACCAGACCTGATGTGAACCTTGCCATAAGTTTGGTAGGGAGGTACCAAAGTGATCCCGGAACGGAACACTGGACAGCGGTCAAGAATATCCTTAAGTACCTGAAAAGGACTAAGGATATGTTTCTCGTTTATGGAGGTGCCGAAGAGCTCGTCGTAAAGGGTTACGTCGATGCTAGCTTCGACACAGATCCGGATGACTCCAAGTCACAAACCGGATACGTGTATATTTTGAATGGTGGGGCAGTCAGCTGGTGCAATTGCAAGCAAAGCATCGTGGCGACATCTACATGTGAAGCGGAGTACATAGCTGCTTCGGAAGCAGCGCAGGAAGGAGTCCGGATGAAGGAGTTCATCACCGACCTAGGAGTGATTCCCAATGCGTCGGGCCCGATGACTCTCTTCTGTGACAACACTGGAGCTGTTGCCATTGCCAAGGAGCCCAGGTTTCACAAGAAGACCAAGCACATCAAGCGCCGCTTCAACTCCATTCGTGGTTTCATTCAGGATGGATATATAGAAATTTGTAAAGTACATACGGATCTGAATGTCGCAGATCCGTTGACTAAACCTCTTCCACGAGCGAAACATGATCAGCACCAGAACTCTATGGGTGTTCGATTCATCACAATTGTATTAGCCGGAAACCGTAATACATGTGTGAATACATAGACCACACCATGTCCCTAGTGAGCCTCTAGTTGACTAGCTCGTTGATCAATAGATGGTCATGGTTTCCTGACCATGGACATTGGATGTCGTTGATAATGGGATCACATCATTAGGAGAATGATGTGATGGATAAGACCCAATCCTAAGCATAGCACAAGATCGTGTAGTTCGTCTGATAGAGCTTTTCTAATGTCAAGTATCATTTCCTTAGACCATGAGATTGTGCAACTCCCGGATACCGTAGGAATGCTTTGGGTGTATCAAACGTCACAACGTAACTGGGTGACTATAAAGGTGCACTACAGGTATCTCCGAAAGTGTCTGTTGGGTTGGCACGAATCGAGACTGGGATTTGTCACTCCGTGTGACGGAGAGGTATCTCTGGGCCCACTCGGTAATACATCATCATAATGAGCTCAATGTGACTAAGGAGTTAGTCACGGGATCATGTGTTACGGAACGAGTAAAGAGACTTGCCGGTAACGAGATTGAACAAGGTATAGGGATACCGACGATCGAATCTCGGGCGAGTAACATACCGATGGACAAAGGGAATTGTATACAGGATTGATTGAATCCCCGACATCGTGGTTCATCCGATGAGATCATCGTGGAACATGTGGGAGCCAATATGGGTATCCAGATCCCGCTATTGGTTATTGGCCGGAGAGGTGTCTCGGTCATGTCTGCATGGTTCCCGAACCCGTAAGGTCTACACACTTAAGGTTCGGTGACGCTAGAGTTGTAATGGGAATTGTATGTGGTTACCGAAAGTTGTTCGGAGTCCCGGATGAGATCTCGGACGTCACGAGGAGTTCCGGAATGGTCCGGAGGTAACGATTTATATATGGGAATTCCTATTTTGGCCACCGGAAAATGTTCGGGATTTTTCGGTATTGTACCGGGAAGGTTCTAGAAGGTTCCGGAGTGGGGCCCACCTGCATGGGGGGACCCACATCCCTGGTCAAGGCACACCAAGATCCCCCCTTAGAAGGAATAAGATCATATCCCGAAGGGATATGATCAAGATCCCTAAAAAGGGGGGATAACAATCGGTGGGGAAGGGAAAGGATGGGATTTCTTTCCTCCCACCTTTGCCAACGCCCCAATGGACTTAGAGGGCAAGAAACCATCCCCCTCCACCCCTATATATAGTAGGGAGGCGCATGGGAGCTGCACCCCTTCCCTGGCGCAGCCCTCCCCCCTCCTAGACCTCCTCCTCCTCCGTAGTGCTTAGCGAAGCTTTGCCGGAGAACCATGAGCTCCACCGCCACCACGCCGTCGTGCTGCCGTAGCTCTCCCTCAACTTCTCCTCCCCCCTTGCTGGATCAAGAAAGAGGAGACGTCCCCGGGCTGTACGTGTGTTGAACGCGAAGGCGCCGTCCGTTCGGCGCTTGGATCGGATCTTCCGCGATTTGAATCGCCGCGAGTACGACTCCATCAACCGCGTTCTTTGCAACGCTTCCGCTTAGCGATCTTCAAGGGTATGAAGATGCACTCCCTCTCTCTCGTTGCTAGCATCTCCTAGATTGATCTTGGTGACACGTAGGATTTTTTTGAATTATTACTACGTTCCCCAACAATATTTAGTGGTATAAATTATGGGAATGGTAGAATAAAGTAGGTATGATGTGGGAACAATTATGAATCTTGTCTTGACAGTACCTAAGTGAATGATTTATCTTTGTTACACTAACCCTTCTCACGAAGTTCCGTTAAGTTTTGTGTGATTGAAGTTTTCAAGTTTTGGTTGAGACACCGATATGAGGAGAATAAGGAGTGAAAAGAACCTAAGCTTGGGGATGCCCAAGGCACCCCCAAGGTAATATTCAAGGAAGACTCAAGCGTCTAAGCTTGGGGATGCCCCGGAAGGCATCCCCTCTTTCATCTTCAACACTATCGGTATATCTTACTTGGAGCTATATTTTTATTCGTCACATAATATGAGTTTTGCTTGGAGCGTCATTTTATTTTCTTGTTCTCTGTTAGGTGTCATTTATAATCTTGTTTTTCAATAAAAAGTTCCATGAATTGCCTTAGGATGCTTGCATTGCATGTTTGATGTGTGCTGTGTAAAAAGCAGAAACTTTTGCTGTAGTGTTTGAATTTTCATATTTTACTGGAACGTGGAAAGTTTCTGAAATTTTTACACAGTATTTTCATATAAATTATTTAGCATTTACTAAATTTTCATAATTGTTTGAGTTACATAAGTACACTGTTTTCATAAATTTCTACAGACTGTTCTGTTTGGACAGATTGCTGTCACAGTTTCGTTATCTACTTATCCTATAGTTTCCATAGCCTATATTGGTAGATATAAATTGTGGAGATGATAGTAAACAGTAGATAATGTTTGAAAATTATTGTGCAACTTGTCTTTGCAGTACATAAAGAGTTGATTTATTATTATGTGTACTAACCTATCTCATGAGTTCTTTTCGAGTTTTGTGTGGATGAAGTTTTTGAGAATAGGTGAAACCATGATATGAGAGGATTGAACGAGATACAAAAGCTCAAGATTGGGGATGCCCAAGGCACCCCAAGTAAATATTTCAAGAAGTCTCAAGCATCTAAGCTTGGGGATGCTACGCATCCCACCTCTCTTTATCAACAATTATCGGTTAGCCTATGTTGAGCCTAAATTTTTATTCGTTCACATGATGCGTGCTATTCTTGGAGTGCTATTTTTCTTTTGCTTGCTGTTTAATAAAATACTTAAGATCTGAAATTCTTAGATGAGAGAGTCTCCACATAGTTATTTAATTGTTGACTACGCATTGATCTTCACTTATATCTTTTTTGGAGTAGTTTCTCATTCACTCTCGTGCTTCACTTATATCCTATGAGTAAATGGTTGAATGAATTGAATATCATAAATCTGAAATTAAATATGCTTCATATACTTATCCCATGGGGAGTAATGACTTCACACATAATAAGTATAGGTGGTAAAATTTATTGAAAGTTAGCAAACACCGCATTGGTCACTTGAACAATTCATGAAAGAATATTGAAGGAAGAGAGATTCCACATATAAATATACTATCTTGGACATCTTCTATGATTGTGAGCTCATTAATTATTTTCAAACTCGAGCAAATTAGTTAAAATTGGACAAGGAAGACAACTTAATGAGTTATGTTTGGGTATATTTGTATAGAAGTTATATTGTTATGGATCCTCCAACATGTGGTGCTTGCTTCCACCTCATACTAGCCAAAACTTCCGCACCAAGTAGAAATACTACTTGTGCATCCAAACACCCTTAAACCAGTTTTGCCATGAGAGTCCACTATACCTACCTATGGATTGAGTAAGATCCTTCAAGTAAGTTGTCATCGGTGCAAAAAGCAATAAAAATTGCTCCTAAATATGTATGATCTTTTATTATGAGGGAAAATAAGCGTTGTACGAACTTGTGATGGTAAAGAAATAAAAGCGACGGACTGCATAATAAAGGTTGCTATCACAAAGGGCAATACAACGTGACGTTCCTTTGCATTAAGGGTTTGCATATCCAAAAACAAAAAGCGCATGACAACCTCAGCTTCCTCTGCGAAGGTCCTATCTTTTGCTTTCTAGTACTTACCTTTATGCAAGAGTCATGGTGATCTTCACCACTTCCTATATTTCGCATTTTTCTTTTGGCAAGCGTCATGTGTTGGGGAATGATCTAGACATATATATCCACACAAATATATTTGATCATGAATTATTATTGTTGACAATTATCTATTTGATAAATAAGTTGGGAGGCGAAACATTAATCCCCTATCTTTCTCTGTGTTCGATGGATGCTATTTGTTCTAAAAATATGCTTTGAGTGTCAATAATCATGGAAGACTATATGATAGTTGAGTATGTGGAATTTTCTAAATCAAAGCTCTTACATAGACCCTTCCTGAAAATAAGATGAATTGCAATTGTCCGATGACTAGGAATATGGTTTGTTAGTTTTCAAGAAACTTTCTGGTCTATACTTTAACATGTGAATAGCTTGTTACTTGATCATGAGAAGTTTTATGAGATGAGCTACTATTTATGGTTTATATTGATGCTAGAAAAAGTGATTGGAATTATCATTGATCAAACTTGTGCACTTGCTAGCATTCACACTTCATAAATTATTTCTTTTATCATTTACCTACTCGAGGACGAGCAGGAATTAAGCTTAGGGATGCTGATACGTCTCCAACGTATCTATAATCTATGAATTATTCATGCCATGTTTACAATAATTTTATATGATTTTGGTATGATTTTATTAGGACTAACCCGGACTGACGCTGTTTTCAGCAGAACTACCATGGTGTCGTTTTTTTGTGAAGAAATAAAAGTTCTCGGAATGGGCTGAAAATTTACGGAGAATATTTTTGGAAAATATAAAAAATACTGGAACAAAAAGATACCGGAGAGGAGTCCCGAGGCAGCCACAAGCCAAGGGGGCACCCCCCCCTAGGGCTCGCCCCCCTGGCTTGTGGGCCCCTCGGGAACCCCCTTGACGTGAGACCGACGCCAAAAATTCCTATAAATACCAAAACCCCCAGAAAGAAACCTAGATCTGGAGTTCCGCCGCCGCAAGACTCTGTAGCCATGAAAAACCAATCAGGGGCCCGTTCCAGCACCCTGCCGGAGGGGGAAACCATCACCGGAGGCCATCTTCATCATCCCGGCGGTCTCCATGATGAGGAGGGAGCAGTTCACCCTCTGGGCTGAGGGTATGTACCAGTAGCTATGTGTTTGATCTCTCTCTCTCTCTCGTGTTCTTGAGATGACACGATCTTGATGTACCGCGAGCTTTATTAATATAGATGAATCATATGGAGTTTTCCCCTCTCTATCTTCTTGTGATGAATTGAGTTTTCCCTTTGAAGTTTTCTTATCGGATTGAGTCTTTAAAGAATTTGAGAACACTTGATGTATGTCTTGCGATGGGATATCCGTGGTGACAATGGGATGTTCTATTGATCCACTTGATGTATGTTTTGGTGATCAACTTGCGGGTTCTGTGACCTTGGGAATCTATGCATAGGAGTTGGCACATGTTTTCGTCTTGACTCTCCGGTAGAAACTTTGGGGCACTCTTTGAAGTTCTTTGTGTTTGATTGAACATGATGAATCTGAAATTGTGTGATGCATATCGTATAATCAAGCCCATGGGTACTCGTGGTGACATTGGAGTATCTAGGTGACATTAGGGTTTTGGTTGTTGTGTATCTTAAGGTGTTATTTTAGTACGAACTCTAGGGCTGTTCGTGACACTTATAGGGATAGCTCATATGATTGATCGGAAAAGATAACTTTGAGGTGGTTTCGTACCCTACAATAATTTCTTCGTTTGTTCTCCGCTATTTGTGACTTTGGAGTGAACTCTTTGTCGCACGTGAGGGATTTACATATGATTCAACTATGTCAGTATTGTTGAAAGAACTGACACTAGTGAAAGTATGAACCCTAGGCCTTGTTTTCAAGCATTGCAATACCGTTTTTGCTCACTTTTGTTACATGCTACCTTGCTGTTTTTATATTTTCAGATTACAAAAACCTATATCTACTATCCATATTACACTTGTATCACCATCTCTTTGCCGAACTAGTGCACCTATACAATTTACCATTGTATTGGGTGTGTTGGGGACACAAGAGACTCTTTGTTATTTGGTTGCAGGGTTGTTTGAGAGAGACCATCTTCATCCTACGCCTCCCACGGATTGATAAACCTTAGGTCATCCACTTGAGGGAAATTTGCTACTGTCCTACAAAACTCTGCGCTTGGAGGCCCAACACGAGTCTACAAGAAGAAGGTTGCGTAGTAGACATCAGTCATCGCCGAGCCCACCTCTGCATCACCACCACCCACTTTGCAGGCGAAGACCACCTTTCGTCAGGATAAGGTGTACTCCTTGTCCCCCTTTGAAATTGGCATTGTGGGATCCCTTCCCGCCAATGCGATAAGGGAAGAGGACCCGGGCCATTATAAATAGAGACTAGTCATCACCATAGAAGAGACAGACCGAAAACCACCCGAGCGCCCTCGCGAGGTTGCTCACCACTGTACCAGTTCATCCGCCAACCTCCTCGTGATACAATCTACCCAAAGCAGGAGTAGGGTTTTACGCTTCGCAGCGGCCCGAACCTGGGTAAATCTGCGTGTTAGTCTTCTTCCCTGAGAGTGAGTGAGTTTGATTCAACGAGGCTATGGAGCTGTGAGCTTGAGGCCGAAGGTGGTGGGATCTTCGCACACGCCCCTGGGTTCGAACCTCTTTGGGTTTTGCGGAGCCCGAAATCCGACAATGATGGCTTCGATCTCCCCCTCCCGGAGAGGAATTTCCCCGGCAAATTCTGACTGCCGGAGTGCAAAAGGGCCTTTGCCCAGTTTTCCACCTCGAGACGGTGGCGCTTTGTCCTGAAAGGTTGCTTATGATTTTTTCTAGGGTAAAACACACCATATAGGAGAAGAGGGACGTCGGGAGGCCAGCAGGGACCCCACAAGCCATCAGGGTGCGGCCTGGGGGGCACCCTGTTGGCTTGTGGCCAGCAGGTGGCCCCCTCTGGTATATTTTTGGCCGAGAAATTCTTAAATATTCCGTAAAAATTCTCCGTGAAGTTTCAGGTCATTTGGTGTCTGGTGATTTTTCTGCCTTTTCCTCGGTTTTCAGTCCAGAATTCCAGTTTCCATATATTTCCCTCTTTGTGATGTGCCTTGCATATTCAGAGAGAAAGAGCATAAGAATTTTATGATAATAGGGAATAATGGACAAGAACTATCAACAACGTCATTGTTGAAGCCATTCGTATTCATAATGTTGAACATTGTCATTTTCAAAACTCTAACAAATCTCTTGATTTTTGTGACGAGGATATTCCACTTGATGATGACGATGAGGAACACGGCTACTATAGTGAAGATGAGAAGTTTGACATCAAATATGAGAAGACAATGAAGAATCTAAGTCTCATGGCGAACTTCAAAGACTACATGTCCGGAGGAAAATAGTGGATGCACCGACCACATGGCCGGAGATAGAGACATGTTTCAAGAGATCACACCAAACCATGGACCTCGGAGGTATGTACACTTTGGAGAAAACTCCATGGGTAAGGTACTCGGTCTTGGTAAGGTGGCCATATCTCAAGATAGTTCCATTCAAAATGTCATGCTTGTTGAATCCCTTGGCAACAATCTTCTTTCCGTATCTAGACAAGCCGATTTCGCTTTCAATGTGATATTTACCAAAGTTGATTGCCAAGTGTTTCGTCAAGATAACCATAGCATGGTCTTTACCGGTTTCCATAGAGGTGATCTATACATTGTTGATTTCACTAAGAGATGCAAACCTCGTACTTGGCTTATTGCAAAATCTTCTAAAGGTTGGATATGGCATAGAAGGCTAGGACATGTTGATATGCATAATCTAGACAAGCTCATAAAAGGTGATCATATACTTGGTGTTGGTGACCCACAAGTATAGGGGATCGCGACAGTCTTCACGGGTAGTATTTCACCCTAATTTATTGATTCGACACAAGGGGAGCCAAAGAGTATTTATTGTCCTTAGCAGTTGAGTTGTCAATTCAACCACATCTGGGATATCTCTCTGCGACAAAGATTTAGTAGCACGGCAAATAGTAGTAGCAATAGTAACAGTGACAGCGGTAGCAGCAATTTTGTAACAGTAGTAACTTAGCAAGATTCAATATGAGAAAAGCGTAGGCACGTGGATCGGTGATGGATAATGATTTGGATGACATCAATCATGTAACACATGGTGAATACATAAAATCCTCAAACTACGGCAATCACCGGAAAGAATCCCAATTATTGTCACCTTGGGGTATGCGGATCATGACACGTAATAGGTGACTACAACTTGCAAGATAGGATCCAAAACACTCTTATATTCATGAAAACATAATAGGTTCAGATCTGAAATCATGGCACTCGGGTCCTAGTGACAAGCATTAAGCATAGCAAAGTCATAGCAACATCAATCCAGAACATAGAAGATACTAGGGATCAAACCCTATCAAACTTAACTCGATTACATGATCAATCTCATCCAATCCCACCACCGTCCAGCAAGCCTACAAGGGAATTACTCACTCACAGCGGTGAGCATCATGGAATTGGCGATGGAGAAGGGTTGGTGATGACGACGGCGACGAATCCCCCTCTCCGGAGCCCCAAACGGACTCCAGATCAGCCCTCCGGAGGAAGAACAGGAGGTGGCGGTGGCTCTGTCTCGTAAAACGCGATGAAATCTTCTCTCTGATTTTTTTCTCAAAAAATATGAATTTATAGGACTGGAATTAGGGTCGGGGGAGCTGTGTGGGACCCACGACCCAACAGGGCGCGACTTGGGCCTGGGTCGCGCCTTCTTGGCTCGTGGCACCACGGCTGCCCTTCTCTGGTAGTTCTTCACTCCTAAATTCATTATATATTCTAGAACAAAATCGCAAAAAGTTTCGTCCAATTCTGAGAACTTTTATTTCTGCACAAAAATAACACCAAGGTAGTTCTGCCAAAAACAGCGTCAGTCCGGGTTAGTTTCATTCAAATTATGCAAATTAGAGTCCAAAGCAAGAGCAAAAGTGTTTGGAAAAGTAGATACATTGGAGACGTATCAACTTCCCCAATCTTAACTCATTGCTTGTCCTCAAGAAATTCAGTTGATAAACTAAAAGTGATAAAGAAAACTTTTACAAACTCTTCTATTCTTCTTGTTGTATATATACTTAGCTAGTGTTCAGGTTTTCAACATAAATCATAAATAACCATATCCATGATAACAATTAAACATCATATTTACTCATGGCAATACATAACCAACTAGTGAGAAGTAATAAGATATCTCACATGCCAACAATTTGTCAAAACAATCATGATATAGTATGATGACATGGTATTTCGCTAGCCCTTTCTGTGACCGCAAAACATAAATGCAGAGCACCCCCAAGGTTCAACCAGCGACTAAACATTATAATTCAGAGTAGGGAAGATCCAGTCATGCTCACATCCAACATTAACTAGACTCAATGCAAAAGAATGACAATAGTTCTCTCCAGTCTGGTGCTTTTAATAAGAGGGTGATGACTCGATAACATAAAAGTATATAGAAGGGCCCTTCACAAAGGGAAGCATTGATTTGCAGAGGTGCCAGAGCTCAAGGTCGAAAACAAAGATGAAATTGTATTTTTGGGTGGTGTGCTTTTCCTGTCAACGTTACGATAGAGTTTTCAATATCTTCCATGCTAAACACATTATTGGCGGTTCCCAAGTGGAATTGTAAAGTTTACTCCTTCCACCATACATACACAAATCATGGCTGACCGAATCCACGGGTGCCTGCCAACATATCAACTTGTCCCGGGAGTTTTCTTAATTATTTTTTATTTTGCAGGACTGGGCATCCTTTTTACCAGCCTCTCTCGTGCAATGATAGACGAATAAACGTCCATCTTGAGAATAACTCGCTTAGCATGGAAGATACTGACTTCTCCATCGCTTCATGAGCTGTACGAGCACACAAAACAGATGTTTATTTGAGTATTAGAGGTGGCACATGCAAATTTACTTGGAACGGCAGGGTAATACCGCATATAGGTAGGTATAGTGGACTCATGTGGAACAACTTGTGTTTAGGAGTTTGGATGCACAAGTAGCATTTCCGCTTAGTACAGGTGAAGGCAAGCAATAGATTGAGAAGCGACCAGCTAGAGAGCGAAAACGGTCATAATCATGCATTGTGAATAATGAACATTGGACATTAGCATGGGTAGGATATGAACACTCTAAATTTAAACATCATGAAGACTGAATTGGTTTTGAATCAACTACATGTTTGCGCATGGGCCAAGTGAAGCCGCTCGAATTACTCACAGGGAAATACCATACGACCATACCACATCATAACCATTTTATGCATGTTGACACATAAGATAAATCATTATCCACTCCTAGCTATTTAAGCATGGCATGAGAAACTATAATCTCTAATTGTCATCATAAACATGTTCACTCATAATATACTGAATCAAGATTGAACGATCTAAACATATTTACAAAAACGGAAAACAAAAAGAGTTCATACCAGCTTCCTTTGCCACAATCACTTCATCAAATATCGTCATTATTGCCTTTCACTTGCATGACCGAATGATGTGATATTAATAATAGTGCAAGTGTATCGTGGACTAAGCTGAAATCTTCAAAACAAATTAAAACAAAGGAGAAGACAAGGTAGTGGTGGCTCTTTTCGTTAGATCAACATTTATGCATACGAGAGCCACTCAACATTTTCATTGTGGTCTTGTCCTTTCAACGACTCAAAGAAAAGAAAAGAAGTTTAGAGAAACACACTAAAATATTTTTGGAGTTTTTGATTTTTTTCTCGAAGAAAACAAACAAGCAAAGGGAAAACAAAAACGAGAAGAACTATTTACACGGGAAAGCTCCCAACAAGTAAAGGAAATCTTTTTGGGTTTTCTTTTAATACTATAACTAATCAAAAAGGAAAGAAAAAATGAAAAGAAGCGGGAAATATTTTTGGATTTTTCAAAGTTTTTCAAACACACAAGAAGAAAGCAGAAAAATAAAACTAACATGGATATACAGTGAAAGAGGATGAACACCGACAATGTATATGAAGTGTGAACATGAATGTAAAGTCGGTGGGAAATACGTACTCCCCCAAGCTTAGGCTTTTGGCCTAGCTTGGTGATCACCACTGCTGGTTTGGATAATAGTTAGAGTGATAGCTCATGGAGGCGTTTTGCGCCGCCTCCTTAGCCAAGCGAATAGCCTCCAACGCATCTTTATATTCTTGCACCTCGCTCTCTAGAACATAATGTCTTTGTTTGCCCTGAAAATCAAAGAAAGCATGTGCAGGCAAAGTAACAGGAACATGTCTATATTTATCAAATATTAAGTTCTACTTATAATCCCTTGCGTCACTTGTAAGAAACTTATGTCGACGCATGGCTTCAAAATCTAAATATCTATCCGGCAACACGGGGTCATTAGGTTGATGTGAGACTCTTAATTTTGCAGCTACACGAGAGGCATAAATCCCTCCCTACAACTCACCAGTACTGGAATTACTTTGCAGTCTCCGGGCAACTATTGCACCGAGGTTATAATGTCTCTCACCTATTACTGCAGTATGAATAAAGCTCAAGTCAGGAGTGCATAATGCACTACAGTCCTGCTTGCCTATTTCACACTTCCCATTGAACAAAGCAAATGTAACACCCCAAAAATTTAATAATGTTTTATTAATTAAATTTTTGCCAGGAATATTTATTTTCTATTTCCTTGGATTTTCTATTGATTTCAGAACCACTCTTTTTCTCTGATTTATAAAATTCTTCTCTCTTATCAGAAACTTTTGAATAATGTTGTGTGACTTGAATGTTCTGTTAAACCATTTTATTTCATTTAGTAAAACCAGAGGAATTATTTTTATAATAAAACTTGCCAAGTTTTAATTCTTTTAATAGCATTTTCATTCTTTTAAAGGCCTAAGTTGCACTACAACCACTTCATAAATTTGGACGATCAGTTTGGCCTTCGAGGGCCAAACAAATTCAGCAGCTTAAATATCACCCTCATCGTCCGAATGATCACTATCATACTCAACCATATTCATCTTTGGACGATCAGTTTTATATCTATGCACTTCTTTGAGGTCCTTGCTTCGGCTTTCATGAGCCAAAGCCCTTTGTAAGACTTGGTTGATACTTATAAACTCATAGCCTTCTAGCTTTTCTCTAATTTGAGTTCTCAAACCATTAAGCACAAGATCTTCCAAGTCTCTCTCGGTTATCACTAAACTATAGCACCGGTTTTTTGTCTCTCTAAATCTCTTGACGTAATCGGAGACCGATTCGTCATGCTTCTGCTTAACCGATGTAAGATGTGACAACTTAAGTTCATTGTCGCCGCTATAAAAATGATCATGAAACTTTTGCTCTAGTTGTGACCAAACACGAATAGATCCATGCGGCAAAGAAGAAAACCATGAAAATGCAGTACCAGTTAATGACAAAGGAAATAAACGCACTTTCAATTCATTTATCGAGCCTGCTTCACCCAATTGTGCTAGGTATTGGCTAACATGCTCCCATGTGGTTTTCGTGCCCTCTCCATTGAACTTAACAAAATCTGGAATTTTATATCCTTGGGGGCACGGAATTGCATCAAAGTACTCAGGATACGGCTTTTGATAAATCCGATTCCTAGGTAATTCAACGCCAAAATTCTCTCGAAGCGTTTTAGCCATCTCCTCTCTAAAATTAGCTAAAGCATCGTCCATAGTAGACGATGGAGCTTGTGGCAATGGCATAGGAGGATTAGGGTTAGCAACTATGGGTGTAAATTGTGGCATGTTGGCCGAACCATAGTTCGGCGATGATCTAGCAATGTTTCCACCTATCGGTAAGGTTTGGTTCGGCGTTGCCACCGAACTCTGCATATTCATGAAAGGATTAAGCGGTGCAGCCACAATTTGATTGGTATGGGTGGGAAAATAATTCATCGGCATGGGGGGCGCCGATGAGATAGGCAAAGCTGAATTAGGGTTTCCCATACTAACAGGCATATTAGGCATATTCTTCTGAGCATTATTATTTTCTAAGAAAGCTTGATAGATCAGATTATTGCTATCAGAAATACGGCTCTCAATTTCAGCCAATTGCTCAGGAGAAAAGGTAGTACTTACAGAAGGTTTAACCTGATCGGCTTGAAGAGGAGGGAACTTGATTTCTCCAACCGGAGTGATATTGCCTTGGCGGTCCTTCTTGAAGTTTCCAAGGAACTCCTGCAACTCCTTCTCTTCACGCGCCTTCTTGTACTCCTCATAAGCTTGGCGATGCTCGGCCGATAAATCCTCCAGATTGGGCTTGATGATGTTATCGGCGTCAACTTCCGAGGGATTGGGAAGATTGGACATGATGGATGATGATGATGGATCAAAGTTCCCCAGCGGAGTCGCCAAAAAGTGTGTTGACACACGAACGCGTCACGCGTACCCTCGACGCCGGGGGTGATGCACCGCAGCTCACGTCGAGGGAGGCCTGCCGGAAGCGCGATGCGCAAGACAGTCCGGCTGGCGCTTTTGAGACCCGAAACCCCACACTCCCGGGAGGGACCCCGTCAGGGAGCACGGCGGCAATGGGCTGCCCTAGGTCGATTCGCTCGCACCTAGGGCCTCGGAGTTCGCAGCTCTCCAACACGAAGAACGACGAAGAACGAGGAAGAAGATACGAGGGATAGACAAAACGTAGATGAAAAAGTAGTATATTGATTTGTTCGATTGTGTGTTTTTCAATCGGCCATCACCTCTTCTATTTAAGAGGGGGTTGGACTTCCCGTACAAGTCATGGATTCGTCTTTCCTTA
Source organism: Elymus sibiricus (assembly GCA_039707655.1). NCBI lineage: Eukaryota > Viridiplantae > Streptophyta > Magnoliopsida > Poales > Poaceae > Elymus > Elymus sibiricus. Next base: position 445,458,037 of record CM077669.1, read on the forward strand.
CAAAGTATCAAAAACACTAGCCAAATTCGGACTCCTCAAAAACCTGCCCGAATCTGCACGACGGTAAGCGGTAGTACCGCTCTGGTCAAGCGGTAGTACCGCTACAAGCGGTAGTACCGCTCTGAGCATAGCTGAGTACCGCACTACTACCGAGTAAGGGTCTCGGGATACCAGAAGAATTTTCGTAAGCGGTAGTAATCGCGGTAGTAAAATACGGTACTACCGCTTAGCGGTACTTCTGCTCTGGAGGGCGGTACTACCGCTCTGGCTGATACTACCGCTCCGAGTACCGCGCTACTACCGAGTAAGGGTCTCGGGATACCAGAAGAATTTTCGTAAGCGGTGGTAGGCGCGGTAGTAAAACACGGTAGTACCGCTCAAGCGGTAGTACCGCTCTGGAGGGCGGTAGTACCGCTCCAGAGGCTGTCTTAATGGGCTGGCTTACGTCTCCTCGCGTCCATCTTGATCTTCGGTCTTCGACGGGCCGTCGCCTTCCCGGGAGTACCATCAGGATATCTTGCCGGGTCGCCTTGCCGGGTCATCTTCTTGCCGGATCGCCCCCTTGCCGGGCTGCCTCCTTGCCGGATCACCTCCTTGCCGGGCTGTCTCCTTGCCGGGTCGTTTCCTTGCCGGATCTCCTGCCGGGTCATCCCCTTGCCGGATCGTCTCCTCGCCGGGTCGCCTCCTTGCCGGATCGTCTCCTCGCCGAGTCGTCTCCTTGCCGGATCGTCTCCTTGCCGGGTCATCTTCAACCCCTGTTTGGGCCTCCACTGAAATCGGCAAGCACTCAAAATCGACAAGCCAAACCGGCAAGCCTTCAGCTCGAGCGGCAAGATTTCACCGGCAAGCCTTTCATGCCGGCAATGTGAATTTTCTCGTATAGATGACTTCTCCGCTTGAGTCCACCTTTACTGTATTTTGCACCGTGCCAAAATCGGGTGTCAACACATGCGCCCCTGTTTTTCGGCAAAGCTTGCATGCCGAAAAATAATTTGCAATAGGCTTGTTCTAAGGACGATGTCATCACTCCATCGGCCATTAATATGTGCTTAGGGCGATAATCATATATCGGCCATTGCCTATTTAGGCTTCTTGCCACACACTTGGGTGGTACTTCTTCAAATATTTGCCATTGAGAGCTCGAGGTAGCAATGTTCCTTGCACGGATTCCACCAAATATGAATTTCCGGGAACTATTCTTGCAATCTTGAAAGGACCTTCCCAACTTGGAGACCACTTCCCGAATTTTCTGTCCTTTGAACCAATCGGTAGAATCACCTTCCACACAAGATCACCAATCTGAAAATTCTTCAACTTGACCTTCTTATTGTAAGCCCTTGCTACCCTCAACTTGTCTCTCTCTATGGCCTTTAATGCAGCCAAACGCTCATCGGCAACCTCGTCAATATTATCCATCATCAAGTTATAAAAGTCCACTGCCGATAAATCATTTTGTTTGGCTATTCTCAAAGCATTCAAATTAACTTCCACCGGTAAAACGGCCTCTTGACCATATACGAGCTCATATGGAGTTACCTTCGTCGCACCATGCCTTGAGATTCTATGCGCCCACGAAGCCTCGGACAATAATTCATGCCATCTCCTTGGATTATCTTCAATCTTCTTCTTGATGAGCTTGATCAAAATTTTATTGCTAAACTCAGCTTGTCCATTGGCTTGAGCATAATACGGGGAGGAATTGAGCAACTTTATCTTATATGATTCGGCAAATTCTCTAACTTGATGTGACATGAAAGATGAATCTTGATCCGTAGTTAATGTTTGCGGAATACCGAATCTATGAATAATGTGCTCACTTATGAATTGAATTACCTCCGTATGTGTCATATTCTTGAGAGGTACTGCTTCAGACCATTTAGTAAAATAATCAGTTGCCACCAACACGAACCGATGCCCCTTTGAAGAGGAAGGATGAATTTCTCCAATAAAGTCTAATCCCCAACCTCTAAAAGGCCACGGCTTGATAATAGGATGTAACATAGCAGCGGGAGCCAACTGAATATCACCAAACTTTTGACAAGCTTCACATCCTTTATAATACCTGAAGCAATCGTTGATCATCGTCGGCCAATAAAATCCAGCACGTCGTAATAACCACTTCATCTTGGGGGCCGACTGATGAGTTCCGCAAATTCCTTCATGAACCTCTCCCATAGCAATTCTCGCTTGGTCTTCGTCCAAACACTTCAAAAGAACATCTTCAACCGTTCGGCGATAAAGACCATCGTCTCTCATTGTATATTTGAAAGCCATGCGCCGAACATCCCTGTCCACCCTTCCACTCAGATTGCACATGTAATCAATAATGGGCTTCCTCCAGTCATGATTTTCATCTGCACTAGATTTATTGTCAGTGACCGAATCAGTGGGCTCTGGTTCGGTCTCTCCTATGTTAGCAAGACAAGACATCGGCTTTAGAGAGATATGAAACATGCCATGATCGACATGATATCCGGATGCTTGTTGTGCTAACTCATTTGCTCTCCAATTATCATGTCTAGATATATGAGCAATGCTAAAATGATCCAAAGTAGAAATTATATCTAGACATTTATCAAGATAAACATTACGTGATTCGTCTAAACATTGAAAAACTTTGGATACTTGTTGTACTACTAATAACGAATCACCAAAAGCCTCAATATGTGTAGCACCTATAGCAAGCAACATCTCTAAGCCGAATAACAATGCTTCATATTCGGCTTGATTATTTGTGCAAAAATATTCTAAGCGGCATGAGGCTTCAAAAACAGCACCATGAGGAGATATATAAGCAATACCAACACCTTGGCCGTTGCTACAAACTGAACCATCAAAATATAATCTCCATGGTACTATCGAGACAAGGTTTATATCAATATCTTGCTTGTCATTAATCCGATGCTCAACGATAAAATTAGCAACAATTTGGCCTTTCATGGATTTTAGAGACTCATAAGCCAAATCATACTCAATTAAAGCATAAGCCCATTTACCAATTCTACCACTAAGAATTGGTCTATGCAACATGTATTTAATGACATCGGTTTGACAAGCTACTATGCAAGCACTTGGTACTAGATAATGTCTCAATTTTGTGCAAGCATAGTACAAGCATAGGCACAATTTTTCAATAAATGTATACCTTGTCTCGGCATCCAATAGGCGTCGGCTCAAATAAGTGATAGCATGCTCTTTTCCTTCGGTTTCTTGAGTCAAAACAGCTCCAATAACGCCTTCCTCGGCTGCAATGTAAAGTCTAAAGGGCTCTCTATGCTTGAGCGCCTTCATCACCGGAGGAGTGCACAAATAATTCTTAATCATATCAAATGCTTCTTGCTGTTTTGCCCCCCAAGTAAAATCAACATCATTCTTCAACCGAAGGATATGAGTAAATGCATCAACCTTCCCTGACAAATTAGCTATGAACCTCCTCAAATAATTGACCTTGCCAAGGAATTTTTGCATATCTCTCTTGCATGTTGGAGCCTCCACTTTTTGTATAGCTTCTATCTTTTTGGGATCAATCTCTATGCCATCTTCATGAATAATGAAACCCAAAAACTTACCAGCCGACACGCCAAACACACACTTCAAAGGATTCGTCTTCAGCCCATATTTTTTCATCCTCTCAAAAGCTAAACGCAAATCGGCTAAGTGAGATTCAAAAGCATCCGATTTGACAACAATATCATCAATATAGACTTCAAGTATAACACCGAGTAAATCATGAAAGATCAAATTCATAGCCCTTTGATATGTGGCACTGGCATTCTTCAATCCAAAGGTCATTACTATCCACTCAAATAATCCAAGGAAACCGGGGCACCGAAAAGCCGTTTTGGACATGTCCTCTTCGGCCATGAAAATTTGGTTGTACCCCGCATTGCCATCAAGAAAGCTAATAACCTTATGTCCAGAAGCATCATTAATAAGCATGTCGGCTATAGGCATAGGATACTCATCTTTGGGCGTATCTCTATTCAAATCTCTGAAATCAATGCACACCCTCAACTTGCCGGAGCCTTTCTTTTCCACTGGCACAATATTAGAAATCCACTCGGCGTACCTGCAAGGTCTAATAAAATTAGCTTTAAGCAAACGACTGATCTCTTCCTTGATCCGGTCATATATTTTTGGATTGAACTTCCTAGCCGATTGTTTATACGGTCTAAAACCGGCTTTTATAGGTAACCGATGCTCCACTAGCTCTCGGCTTAAACCTGTCATCTCATGATATTCCCATGCAAAGCAACAAATATATTCTTTCAATAGCTCGATTAACTTGACTTTACAATCGGCTTTCAAATTTTTGTTTACATATGTCGGCCTAGGAATTGAGCCATCTCCAATATCTACTTCTTCTAATGGATCGGCCGATGTAAAACCTTGTCCAAGTTTATCCATATCACCTAACTCCTCTATAGACTCATACATATCGTTCCCTTTGGACCGATATTCTGCAAGCCGCTTTTGTAACCACTCAGAGTTAGGATCCATTTAAATATGTCATACCTTGGAGCCGATTTCCACCAACCGGCTTTAAAGAAACGGGTACAAAACCACTCTTGGTGGCGCTGAGAAAGTCAAACTCTGATAAGTCTCGTCCCGTCAAACAAGCAGCATTGGGGTGTTGCCAATCCACCGGTGTATCGGCTAAAGCAACGCAAGACGAATTATCCGCATGAACGATCTCCACTTCATCATCAACCCATTGAATTAAAAATTGGTTCATAGTGGATGGCACACATTGGTTTGCATGAACCCAATCACGGCCTAGAATGACGTTGTAGTTACCTTGCACCTCGGCGACAAAGAATGCAGTAGCCAAAGTTTTGCTTCCAACCGTAAGCTCCACGTAAATCACACCTTTAGCTTCGGTTTTCTCTTTGCCTTCAAATCCATTGAGCATCATATTGGTATTCATCAATCCTTCGTCAGGCAAACCCAATTTCTTGAAGACTGAATAGGGCATGAGATTCACGATAGCACCACCATCAACAAGCATTCGAGTAATTGGTGATCCATTGATATGGCCTCTGAGGTACAACGGTTTCAAATGCGTCACTGGTTCTTTTGGCTTCTCAAATATTGCATTCTTAGGGCCAAAATCCAGCTGAGCCACCTCCCCTTCTTCATCTATAGCACGAAACTCAGCGGGTAAGTAAAACACCATGTTGATATCCATACCTTCATGTACCGGTGTATGCTCACAATCCACCATATCTTCCTTCTCCTCGGGCATGTCTATTGGTTTTGAAATTTGTTCGAGCGAAGCGGAATCAATAGGCGCCGCGGACGATGTAATAACAGTGGCATTGTCCTCCTTTGGTGGTACAGGCACTGATGTGACAGATGTAGAGATTACCGCACTTTGTATTTGCTTAGGCACCCATACTTGTTTTGTAGGTACCATGGGCCGAATGTCATTGAACCAGTTATCCCTTTGCTTTTCGGCCTCCTGTTCAGCCATCTCATGACTTCTCATCCTCTGTAGTTTTCTCTTTTGTGTTTTTGTCAGCCCTGGAGGACACCACTTAGGTTGCATATACTTTGGATCTTTGAACTTGGCCTTGCTTGTGCTAGCTTCATGATCATTAGCCGAGTGCTTTGGCGTGATAGCAAGTATCGGCTCAGTAGGGTTGTTCCGCACAGTCGGCTGTTGTATGGTGAATGTCTCAGTGCCCAAGATGAGTGAGTCGGCATCAACTTTTCATTTGCCCTTTCCAGACTCGACCGCTGCACTTGATGTTTTGGCACGCCACACTTGCTTGTTGGTTCTTTCTTGATTATTCCGCATTGGCCGATTGACCCCATTGTCCAAACGGCCTCGTGTGGGATAAGAAAACTTCTCACGCATAGGCCTCCTTGGTTCTACCCATCCTGGATGAAAAGCATAAGGGGCCATTGGGGGTTGCCCCCATCCTCCATTGAATCCTCCCATGTAGTATGGTGCATAGGGAGGTGGCGCCATCCACGGTCCTGGCGCCCATGACCCATATGGTCTTGTGTGATGCTGAAATTCCTGTCTCGGAGGTGATCTTGGGCGCTTCAAATTTGATGGCCGATTAGAGCTAGAACCGGCCGCTTGATTAGCATACTTGGACAGCAACATATCAAAAGTTGGCTTGGCTCTCTTGCGCTGCACTTTGGCTTCATTCAGCTTCCACTTGCCAACTTCCGGACTCTTGGGCTTGACAAACTTAACACGAGTGTCTTGTTGCTCCTGTGGTTGCCCCCCAAGTGTAGGATTCTTGACGGTGATCTTGATTATCTCTCCACCATCGGGTTGCTTGTCAAGCACCACTTGCCTTCCCAAGATCTTGTCGCCATCTCTGTTTTTCCTGAGCTCACCAATGACAACATTAGTTATTAGCGGATTCGGCCACCTCCGGCCGAATGAGTAACTTTTTCCCCTCCAAATCCAGAGTATTCATTGGGAAGGGCTGCTTATCCACTTGCATTTCAGAAAAGTTCAATCGTCCGTCATTAATGGCCGATTGTATCTGTCGTCGGAAAACATTGCAATCATTAGTAGCATGAGAAAAAGAATTATGATACTTTCAATAAGCACGCCGTTTCAGCTCTTCAAACGGCGGTAAAGTATGAGATATTCTAATAATCTTAGCTTGTAGCAAAGCATCAAATATTCTATCACATTTAGCAATGTTAAAAGTAAACTTCATCTCATCATCACGATTCTTATGAATCGGCTTTAGATCATGACAAGTAAAAGGTTTGGCCTTCGAGGGCCAAACAAATTCAGCAGCATAAATATCACCCTCATCGTCCGAATGATCACTATCATACTCAACCATATTCATCTTTGGACGATCAGTTTTATATCTATGCACTTCTTTGAGGTCCTTGCTTCGGCTTTCATGAGCCAAAGCCCTTTGTAAGACTTGGTTGATACTTATAAACTCATAGCCTTCTAGCTTTTCTCTAATTTGAGTTCTCAAACCATTAAGCACAAGATCTGCCAAGTCTCTCTCGGTTATCACTAAACTATAGCACCGGTTTTTTGTCTCTCTAAATCTCTTGACGTAATCGGAGACCGATTCGTCATGCTTCTGCTTAACCGATGTAAGATGTGACAACTTAAGTTCACTGTCGCCGCTATAAAAATGAACATGAAACTTTTGCTCTAGTTGTGACCAAACATGAATAGATCCATGTGGCAAAGAAGAAAACCATGAAAATGCAGTACCAGTTAATGACAAAGGAAATAAACGCACTTTCCATTCATTTATCGAGCCTGCTTCACCCAATTGTGCTAGGTATTGGCTAACATGCTCCCATGTGGTTTTCGTGCCCTCTCCATTGAACTTAACAAAATCTGGAATTTTATATCCTTGGGGGCACGGAATTGCATCAAAGTACTCAGGATACGGCTTTTGATAAATCCGATTCCTAGGTAATTCAACGCCAAAATTCTCTCGAAGCATTTTAGCCATCTCCTCTCTAAAATTAGCTAAAGCATCGTCCATAGTAGACGATGGAGCTTGTGGCAATGGCATAGGAGGATTAGGGTTAGCAACTATGGGTGTAAATTGTGGCATGTTGGCCGAACCATAGTTCGGCGATGATCTAGCAATGTTTCCACCTATCGGTAAGGTTTGGTTCGGCGTTGCCACCGAACTCTGCATATTCATGAAAGGATTAAGCGGTGCAGCCACAATTTGATTGGTATGGGTGGGAAAATAATTCATCGGCATGGGGGGCGCCGATGAGATAGGCAAAGCTGAATTAGGGTTTCCCATACTAACAGGCTTATTAGGCATATTCTTCTGAGCATTATTATTTTCTAAGAAAGCTTGATAGATCAGATTATTGCTATCAGAAATACGGCTCTCAATTTCAGCCAATTGCTCAGGAGAAAACGTAGTACTTACAGAAGGTTTAACCTGATCGGCTTGAAGAGGAGGGAACTTGATTTCTCCAACCGGAGTGATATTGCCTTGGCGGTCCTTCTTGAAGTTTCCAAGGAACTCCTGCAACTCCTTCTCTTCACGCGCCTTCATGTACTCCTCATAAGCTTGGCGATGCTCGGCCGATAACTCCTCCAGATTGGGCTTGATGATGTTATCGGCGTCAACTTCCGAGGGATTGGGAAGATTGGACATGATGGATGATGATGATGGATCAAAGTTCCCCAGCGGAGTCGCCAAAAAGTGTGTTGACACACGAACGCGTCATGCGTACCCTCGACGCCGGGGGTGATGCACCGCAGCTCACGTCGAGGGAGGCCTGCCGGAAGCGCGATACGCAAGACAGTCCGGCTGGCGCTTTTGAGACCCGAAACCCCACACTCCCGGGAGGGACCCCGTCAGGGAGCACGGCGACAATGGGCTGCCCTAGGTCGATTCGCTCGCACCTAGGGCCTCGGAGTTCGCAGCTCTCCAACACGAAGAACGACGAAGAACGAGGAAGAAGATACGAGGGATAGACAAAACGTAGATGAAAAAGTAGTATATTGATTTGTTCGATTGTGTGTTTTTCAATCGGCCATCACCTCTTCTATTTAAGAGGGGGTTGGACTTCCCGTACAAGTCATGGATTCGTCTTTCCTTACAAAGTATCAAAAACACTAGCCAAATACGGACTCCTCAAAAACCTGCCCGAATCTGCGCGACGGTAAGCGGTAGTACCGCTCTGGTCAAGCGGTAGTACCGCTACAAGCGGTAGCACCGCTCTGAGCATAGCTGAGTACCGCGCTACTACCGAGTAAGGGTCTCGGGATACCAGAAGAATTTTCGTAAGCGGTAGTAATCGCGGTAGTAAAATACGGTACTACCGCTTAGCGGTACTTCCGCTCTGGAGGGCGGTACTACCGCTCTGGCTGATACTACCGCTCCGAGTACCGCGCTACTACCGAGTAAGGGTCTCGGGATACCAGAAGATTTTTCGTAAGCGGTGGTAGGCGCGGTAGTAAAACACGGTAGTACCGCTCAAGCGGTAGTACCACTCTGGAGGGCGGTAGTACCGCTCCAGATGCTGTCTTGATGGGCTGGCTTACGTCTCCTCGCGTCCATCTTGATCTTCGGTCTTCGACGGGCCGTCGCCTTCCCGGGAGTACCATCAGGATATCTTGCCGGGTCGCCTTGCCGGGTCATCTTCTTGCCGGATCGCCCCCTTGCCGGGCTGCCTCCTTGCCGGATCACCTCCTTGCCGGGCTATCTCCTTGCCGGGCCGTTTCCTTGCCGGATCTCCTGCCGGGTCATCCCCTTGCCAGATCGTCTCCTCGCCGGGTCGCCTCCTTGCCGGATTGTCTCCTCGCCGAGTCGTCTCCTTGCCGGATCGTCTCCTTGCCGGGTCATCTTCAACCCCTGTTTGGGCCTCCACTGAAATCGGCAAGCACTCAAAATCGACAAGCCAAACCGGCAAGCCTTCAGCTCGAGCGGCAAGATTTCACCGGCAAGCCTTTCATGCCGGCAATGTGAATTTTCTCGTATAGAAGACTTCTCCGCTTGAGTCCACCTTTACTGTATTTTGCACCATGCCAAAATCGGGTGTCAACACCCCCCATGGCTGCAGTGCACTCCATCCCTCCCCCTAGACCCGTAGTGACCCCACCCGAGCATCATTTCGCCCCCAGCGGCCGTCTCCCTCGTCTCCGATCAGTTAGGCCGCCGCAGCCCTCCGGTCGATTCCGACCAAGCCAAGGCCTCCCTCTCTGCTTTATCCCCTCCATTAGCTCCAGTAGGATCCCGCGGCACCATTCCCAGCCCCAATTCCACCTGAGCAAGCCTGTGGGCAGAAGCCCCATCATGGCTGAAGCTCTCCCCCCGCCATTGATGTAGTGCTGCTCAACCTCGAGCTCCCCCAGCGCCCCTTCCACCAACAACCAACGCGGAAGTTTCCCCTGAGCACGAGGATACACCGGGCGTCGAAAATGGTGGCCTGTAACACCGGCAATCGTCGCCGGGATCGGCCCTCTGCTCTCTGTCCAGGCGCGCGTAGGGAGGGAGACGAACCCGACAGGTGGCCCCCACCTGTCGGTGACCCAGCCGGACTCCCCAGTAGCGCAGCCCCTCGCTTGCGCGTTCCCTCGGGGAAGGCATACTCCTGAAAGTACGCTTTCTCTAAAGGTACGCGTAATTTCTTTGAAGCGTTTTCTTTTATCTGTTTTAATTCAAAACAGAACTTTGACCAAACTTTGACTGGTCATAACTTTTAAAATAAAACTCCAAATGAATTGATTCTTTTTCCTACCTCTCTCAAATTTCACCTAGTTTATTTTAGGATTTATTTGAAAAATATTTAAGTCAACTTTTTGTACTGTTTTTGAATTGCGTGTTGATTCGAATATTTTCAAAATAGAAAATGGGGGAAGAAGTAAACTTTCAAAAGTTTTGTGATGGACCCTACCTCTCCACACATTGAAGGCAAGCATTCTGAACCTTGGTATAGTATTTGTTGTGTGATGTTTGATGTGTAGAATAAAACTACAACATAAGGAAACATGAAGCGCGCGTTATTTCATGTGAAGGTGTGATCATGCTTGCAAATGCATGATGAGGATTTCTTGCTAATGAACTTGAGATGCTTGTGGCAGTAGTCACCACCTCGTACCACTCATGCCTACCGGAAGGGATCCGGGATAAGTCTCTGTCTCGGGTGGACACGAGCTTGGTGCTGACATCTCGTTGGAGCGAGGACAGTCAGTGAGGCATGATGGGATGTGATGAGTGGTGATTCTATTTGGAATTGTGAAAAATATTTGTTGTGCTAATCATGCAGGGAACATTTAAACCTCCTGAGTCAAGCATAGATCGAGTCTTGTTCCATTAACCCCCATACTTGTTTCGTACTACCACTTGTCCCTACCGCAGGTAGGGTACGGTTCACTAAGTTGTCAACCCCTTTCTTGGCACACACCGTACAGAGAGGCCACAGTGGAAGATACCGGAGGCATCTGGTAGGCATGCCACTTGGTCCGGGGGCATGGGTGTTCCGGTGGATCCGAGGGGGTCGCTCCCCTGTGTTGCGCGCGATATAAATTTTGTGATCCCATGCTAATCGAGGTTGTAGCCTCCCCACTTAGAGTTTTGCTTAACGAGTGTCATGGGTGATTCCAGGCACCGGTAAGTTAAGCTGGTGTGTGCGGGTCAGGTATGTTTTCAATTCAAAGACCGTAAGCGGAATTAGTCCCGGTGGACTAAAGGAATCCGTTACTCGTGGGTAAAGAGTACACCCTCTGCAGAGTTTATATCTATTCGAATAGCCGTGTCCGCGGTTAAGGACTACAGTCTGGGACGGGTCGAGTGTCGGTCTTAGTGTCGGTCTTCGGAGGAATTCTTCTAAACCTGAATATTGATCATGAAGTGGGACAAGTGATATTGATGATTATTATTGTTATGGACTAACCATTTCTAATATGTGATTGTTGAGTATCCCTGGGATGGTTCTACCTCTTGGATACTCATGATATTTTTTTTTCATATAAGCCCTTTATGTGGCGTCGCTGAGACGCCCGACTGCGGCACAAATGTTATTTACTTTATATATAAGCCCTTTATGTGGCGTCGCTCAGACGCCCGACTGTGGCATGCATGTTGTTTACTTTATATATAAGCCCTTTATGTGGCGTCGCACAGACGCCCGACTGCGGCATACCTGTTATTTATTTCCTTCATAAGCCCTTTCTGTGGCGTCGCTCAGACGCCCGACTGAGGCATGTTTCATATTCTTAACCTTTCGAGGCGTCGCTTCAGACACCCGATCGGATTATTTTTAATTTCATTTCCTGATTGGATTATATTATTTTTATTCCCTGTTTATTTATTCATTTTAACATGAATGACCTGCTGGCTTGCATCATGAATTTTATTTGGTGACTGACTAAGTGATCATGGATTATTTCAGTGCATGATTATCACCTGCTATATTATACCTGTGTTCATGATGTTTGCGAGTACATTCAAAGTACTCACTGGCTTGTCCCTGGCTATTGTCTTGGCTAGATTTCTTGCTTGGAGAGGAGCGCAATGACGACAGTCCCGGAACCTAGGCAACGAATATAGCAGCCATGCGAAGATAGGAGTTATCCAAGTCAGTTGTTCCTGTGGGAAATGGAGTCCCATAGACGCCGATGATCCGCAAACCGCTTCCGCCATCAACCATTAGAAACTTTTGTTGTACTCATAGACCATCATGGTCTTGTACTTCAGATTTTGTATTTTGCTTGGAATGTCTGTATCAAGAATGTGCCTCACCAGCTAACAGTAATCTTGGGGTTGGTGAGCACAAGGACCATTTGCTGGGAAATTAATATCCTGGAAAACCGGTCCTGACAGCGAAGTAGCGGATAGAGGAAAAATGAATGCTTTTTATTCTAGATTGTATTACTCCTCTATCCTCTCCAATGCACATGCTGTTAAGAAACATATTATACTCAGTTGTTTGTGGTTTAGCTAGTGAGCCCCATAGTGGAAGTTTGCATGCCACGCTAAATTCTTCTAGAGATAAACTATAGGACTTATCGTAGAGGTTGAACAACACTCTATTATTATGAGGGTGATATTGAAATCCATGCGTGAATGTACGGGTAAGATTATAGCGTTGGACACACTTATCTGCAAGGAAGTCGGCGAGGTCGGTATTGTAGATATATTGATCAAACTCCTCCTTAATGCATGCACCTCTCATGAATTCTTCGCATGGACAAAGGCACGACTTGGCGTCCGCCATGACTATCAAACTTGTCCTAGGTTCGACATCAGCTTGCCGCGCCGAGCCCTCGCTCGATGATTCTCCCGAAGAGTGCCTTCTCGAAGGATTCCTCCTAAAGAAGTTCATCTTCCTATAAACAAATTTCTGAAAATTTTGGACCGTAAAATTATGTCAATAAAACTTTGCAAGATTGATAGCAACTACTCATATGGATGCCTAGAGGCCATATCAAGCACTCCCACTACTTGGAACTCAAAGAATTCAACATGCAAGCTTATTTTCAGTAGCACCAAGTGCAGCAAAATGTGCAAAGTATAAACCACTAAAGAAAAACCTAATTTGATGAATGGGAGAGTTACATACCAAGGAGCAATTCCTTAAAATAGTTTCGGAAACGAAGTTCCGAGCAAAGAGATCGAAAACTTCAGTTTCAGGAGCAAGAACACAGGAGAGAGAGAGATATGGAATTTTTTCTGGAGGTAAGGGATGAAGTGAGCTAAAGAGATAATGCAGGGGGGGCCTATGGGACCCACGACCCTACAGGGCACGGCCAGGGCCTGGGTCGCGCCCTGTTGGCTCGTGGCCCACAGGTGCCCCTTCCTGATGTGTTTTCAGCACCAAAAATTCTTAAATATTCCAGAAAAATTCATTTTAAAATTTTGTAGCAATCTGAGACTTTTTATTTTTGAGTCATTTTCTATTGCACGGGAAACTTAGAAAACGGTAAAAATATGGTGCTTTATTTTATTTAACTAGGAATATCAGAGAGTAAACTAATGGTACAGAGAGTTGTGCTTACTAAATTCATCAACCACATGTCTTTCAAAAAGGAATCATTAATAAGGTTGATCAACTCTTATTAATAACCGTTTCCGATTGACATGAGACCGAAGAATATTCGTATCACACTAAGTTGCCTCAATGGGGATTTGCATCTCCCTTCTTCTTGACAGTAGAAAGAGGTATTTTAAAACTTCCAATGATGACCGTGGCACTAGGCTCAATGACATTAATATTATTAACCAGAATTTGCTTCTTCGGGAAATGCATGGTATGTTGTTTGCCATTGACATGGAATGTGACCCTGCTTTTGTTGCAATCAATAACAGCCCCTGCAGTATTTAGAAAGGGTCTACCAAGAATAATCGACATGCTGTTGTCCTCGGGCATATCAATAATAACAAAGTCTGTTAAGATAGTAACATTTGCAACCACAAAGGGACATCCTCACGTTCCAATAGGTAGAGCAGTGGATTTATCAGCCATTTGCAAAGATATCTCAATGGATGTAAGCTTATTCAATTCAAGTCTTTTATATAGAGAGAAAGGCACAGCACTAACACCAGCTCCTAAATCACATAAAGCAGTTTTGATATAGTTTCGCTTAATAGAGCAAGGTATTGTGGGTATACCAGGATCTCCCAACTTCTTAGGCACTCTTCCATCAAAAGAATAATTAGCAAGAATAGTCGCAATTTCAGTTTTAGGTATTTTTCTTTTGTTGGTAATAATATCTTTCATATACTTAGCATACGGAGGCATTTTCAAAATATCAGTCAAGCGAGTGCGAACAGTGACAGGTCTAATCATTTCAGCAAAGCGCTCAAAATCCTCCTCGCCCTTACTCTTGGAAGGCTTACGAGGGAATGACATGGGTTTTTGAACCCATGGTTCTCTTTCTTTACCATGTTTCCTAGCAACAAAATCTTTCTTTTCATAACGCTTATTTTTGGGATGTGGGTTATCAAGATCTTCAGCAGGTTCTATTTCCAAATTATTATCTTGCTCTTTATTGCCTGGCTGAGCATCTACACGAGTCTCATCATTCTTATTATTATCATCGTTTTCATTATCACTAGATGCGTGTTCACTACCAGATTGTGTCTCAACATCATAAATAGAAACATCATTATGTTTTTAGCAGGTTTTTCCATAATAGGTTCACTAGAAGCTTGCAAAGTCCTATCCTTTTCTTTTTCTTTTTCTTATTAGATGGACTAGGTGCATCATCATTAACTCTTTGAGAATCTTGTTCTATTCTCTTAGGATGAACTTCAGGAAAGAGAGGTTCATGAGTCATTCGACCTCCTCTAGTCATTACTCTAACTGCATGATCATTCATATTATCATTTATTTCAGCAAGCAAATCATTTTGTGACTTAGTAACTTGATCTAGTTGTGTGTGAACCATTGAAGCATGTTTACCTAGACCCTTAACGTCATTAGCAATTCTAAACATCAAGTCACTCAAGCGATCTATCATCATAGCATTACGCCTTAATTAAGTTTTGACATAATTCTTGAAATGTTCTTGCTTAACAATGTAATTATCAAATTCATCCATGCATTGACTAGGAGTCTTAGTATAAGGTATATCGCTTTCATTAAAGGTACGGAGAGATTTTACCTCTACTACCGGTGTCGGGGTGTCAAGTCCATGTATTTCTTCAATAGGTGGTAATTTCTTGACATCTTCGGTTTTAATACCTTTCTCTTTCATAGATCTTTTGGCTTCTTGCATATCTTCAGGACTGAGGAATAGAATACCTCTTTTCTTTTGAATAGGTTCCGGCGGTGGTTCAGGAAGTGTCCAATCATCGGCATTTTGCAATATGTTATTCAGTAGTTCTTCAGCTTGTCCAACAGTTCTTTCCCTGAAAACACAACCAACACAACTATCTAGGAAATCCCTAGAAGCATCGGTTAGTCCATTATAAAATATATCAAGTATTTCATTTTTCTTGAGATGATGATCAGGCAAAGCTCTAAGTAACTAGAGAAGCCTCCCCCAAGCTTGAGGGAGATTCTCTTCTTCAATTTGCACAAAGTTAAATATTTCCTGTAAAGGAGCTTGTTTCTTATGAGCAGAGAAATATTTTTCAGAGAAGTAATAAAGCATATCATGAGGGCTACACACACAACCAGGAGCAAGACAAAGGAACCAATCTTTATCCTCGCCTTTTAGCGAGAAAGGAAAAAAGCTTAAGGATATAGTAGTAGCATATCTTTTCCTCATTAGTAAACAAAGCAGCAATATCTTTCAATTTGGTGAGGTGTCCAATAATAGTTTCATTTTCAGAACCATGGAAAGGATCAGATTCAACTATAGGGAATAACTTGGGGTCTACAGAGAATTCATAATCCTTTTCAGTAACAAATATAGGAGAAGTAGCAAATTTAGGATCATGTTTCATTTTCTCCATCATAGATTTTTCTTTTAGTTTGGATACTAGATTCCTCAAGTCATCTCTATTCTCACAAGCAAGAAGGTCCCTAGATATTTCCTCATCCACAACATAACCTTCGGGTACATACGGCAATTCATAACTATTGGGAGAGCGAGGTGTAGTAGGTGATTCAAAATCTTCATCAGTTTCAGCATTTTCAAGTTCTCTAGCTTTAGCAATATGAGCATCAAGTAATTCATTCAGTGGTGCAGTTTCAGTTTCATCAAATGTAGCAGTGGTAGTATCATTAATTTCAGAGGTAGCATCATCAAGTTCATGTGACATATCAGGACGATCAACAGGTGGTGGTGTAACAAGCTGATTCAAAATAGTAGGTGAATCAAAAGCAGAGCTAGATGGCAGTTCCTTACCTCCTCTCGTGCGAGAGGGGACGATCTTAGTTCGAGTATCTTTTAGATTCTTCATAGTGGCAATTGGATATCCTCAAGTTAACACAATAAATGTTGCTATGTTCCCCGGCAACGCGCCAGAAAAAGGTCTTGATAACCCACAAGTATAGGGGATCGCGACAGTCTTCAGGGGTAGTATTTCACCCTAATTTATTGATTCGACACAAGGGGGGCCAAAGAGTATTTATTGTCCTTAGCAGTTGAGTTTTCAATTCAACCACACTTGGGATATCTCTCTGCAGCAAAGATTTAGTAGCACGGCAAATAGTAGTAGCAATAGTAACAGTGACAGTGGTAGCAGCAATTTTGTAACAGTTGTAACAGTAGTAATGGCAGTAGTAACTTAGCAAGATTCAATATGATAAAAGAGTAGGCACGTGGATCGGTGATGGATAATGATTTGGATGAAATCAATCATGTAACAGTTACACACTAGGGCGACACAGAACTAGCTCCAATTCATCAATGTAATGTAGGCATGTATTCCGTATATAGTCATACGTGCTTGCGATAAGAACTTGCATGACATCTTTTGTCCTACCCTCCCATGGCAGCGGGGTTCTATTGGAAACTAAGGGCTATTAAGGCCTCCTTTTAATAGAGAACCGGAACAAAGCATTAACACATGGTGAATACATGAACTCCTCAAACTACGGCAATCACTGGAAAGAATCCCAATTATTGTCACCTTGGGGTATGCGGATCATGACACGTAATAGGTGACTACAACTTGCAAGATAGGATCCAAAACACTCTTATATTCATGAAAACATAATAGGTTCAGATGTGAAATCATGGCACTCAGGCCCTAGTGACAAGCATTAAGCATAGCAAAGTAATAGCAACATCAATCTCAGAATATAGTAGATACTAGGGATCAAGCCCTATCAAACTTAACTTGATTACATGATCAATATCATCAAATCCTACCAACATCCAGCAAGCCTACAAGGGAAATACTCACTCACGGCGGTGAGCATCATGGAATTGGCGATGGAGAAGGGTTGGTGATGACGATGGCGATGAATCCCCCTCTCCGGAGCCCCAAACGGACTCCAGATCAGCCCTCCAGAGGAAGAACAGGAGGTGGCGGCGACTCCGTCTTGTAAAACACAATGAAATCTTTTCTCTGATTTTTTTCTCCAAAAATGTGAATTTATAGGACTGTAATTAGGGTCGGGGGAGCTGCATGGGACCCACGATCCAACAGGGCACGGCCTGGGTCTGGACCGCGCCCTCTAGGCTCATGGCCCCACGGCTACCCTTCTCTGGTAGTTCTTCGCTCCAAAATTCATTATATATTCCAGAAAAAATTCACAAAAAGTTTTGTCCAATTTCGAGAACTTTTATTTCTGCACAAAAATAACACCAAGGTAATTCTGCTAAAAACGGTGTCAGTCCGGGTTAGTTTCATTCAAATTATGCAAATTAGAGTCCAAAACAAGAGCAAAAGTGTTTGGAAAAGTAGATATGTTGGAGACGTATCAGGTGTCAAGGATGTTATCTTCGACAAAGATAGACTTTGTAGTGCTTGTCAAGCAGGAAAAGCAAGTGGGTGGAAGTCATCCCGTAAAAAACATCATGACTACTAGGAGACCACTCGAGTTGCTTCATATGGTTCTTTTTGGTCCCAATGCTTACAAGAACCTCGGTGGAAATTCCTTTGGTCTAGTTATAGTTGATGATTTTTCCAGATTTACGTGGGTATTCTTTGTTGATGACAAGTCTCATGTGCAAAAGATCTTCAAGAACTTCGCTCGCAAGGCCCAAAATCAAGTTGAAGTGAAGATCAAGAAAGTACGGAGCAACAACGGATCGGAGTTTGAGAACACTAATGTGGATACCTTTCTTTACGAAGAAGGCATCTCACATGAATTCTCGGCTACGTACACACCTCAACAAAATGGAGTTGTTGAGAGGAAGAACCGGACTCTCGTATAGATGGCTAAAACGATGCTCGATGAATACAAGACGCCAAGAAACTTTTGGGCAGAAGTCGTGGAAACAGCTTGTCATGCTACGAACCGACAATACCTACACAAGCTTCTTAGTAAAATGGCATACGAGCTACTCACCGGTAACAAACCCCAACTTGGACTCTTTCGGGTATTCGGCTCAAAGTGCTACATTCTTGATAAGCATCGTCGTTCTAAATTTGCTCCTAAATCTCATGAAGGTTTCCTACTCGGTTACGGATCAAACTCTCACACTTATGTGTCTACAACAACTTCACTCAAAAGGTTGAAGAGACGGTAGATGTGAAGTTTGATGAGACTAATGGTTCGCAAGTCGAACAATTGCCAAATGATGTAGGAGATAAGGAACCTTCGGAAGCCATTCAAGATTTGTCCATCGGCAAGATACGTCCCATGGAGGTGAAGGAAAGCACTTCATCAACACAGGTGGAAGCCCCTACCTCACGTCAAGGAAAACCACAAATTGACATGGAGGCATCCACAAGTGGTACACGACAAGATGAAGAGGAGGAAGAAGTACATCATGATGATCCATCTCAACCTCCTTCACCACCACCTCAAGGGAACGACACCTTCAACAACAACGAAGAGGAAGTGATGATGAGGAAGCTCCACCATAAAAGCAAAATCTACAACGAGTTCGAGCAAGAGTGAACAAGAATCATCCCTTAGAGCAAATATTCGGTGACATACAAACCGGGAGAATCACTCGCTCTAAAACTCGTTTAGCTAACTTTTGTGAGCATTACTCATTTATCTCTAGTATTGAGACTATGAAGGTAGAAGAAGCACTTGAAGACCCAGATTGGGTGAATGCCATGCATGAAGAGCTACACAACTTTGAGAGGAATGAAGTGTAGACACTAGTGGAGAAGCCCAAGGATGAGCAAAACATCATTGGAACAAAATGGGTGTTTCAGAACAAGCAAGATGAATATGGTCAAGTGGTACGCAACAAGGCACGTCTTGTAGCTCAAGATTACACTCAAGTCGAAGGTATGGACTACGGTGAGACTTATGCCCCCGTTGCTAGACTTGAAGCCATTCGTATACTTCGTTTATGCCAATCACCATGATATTACTCTTTACCAAATGGATATCAAAAGCGCTTTTCTAAATGGTGAAATTGAGGAGGAAGTTTATATTAAACAACCTCCCAGCTTTGTGAACCCTAAGAAACCTGATCATGTTTATAAACTTCGTAAAGCTTGATAACCCACAAGTGTAGGGGATCGTTTGTAGACTTTTTCGATAAATAAGAGTGTCGAACCCAACGAGGAGCTAAATGTAGAATTAATACTCTCTCAAGTTCTATCGACCACGGATACAACTCTACGCACGCTAACGCTTACTTTACCTAGAACAAGTATGAAACTACTTTGTGAGAAGGAAACTAGAAGTACTTAGTAGGTGTAATGGTTAGTTTTGCATGGTAATAAAGATCAAGTAAATAAAAGTTAGGGTCTGTTTTAGATAAAGATTAATAAGTAAGTTGTTTAGTACAAAAGCTTTTTGTGTAACATAAGAGAAAGATTGTCCATAGGCAATTCAATATAACATGATAGATACTTGTCATATGCAATGAGGGAGAGGCATGCGCTAACACACTTTTCGTACTTGGATCATGTGCACTTTTGATTGGACCTCTAGCAAGCATCCGCAACTACTAGAAATCATTAAGGTAAACCCAACCATAGCATTAAACATCAAGTCCTCTTTACTCCCATATGCAAACAATCCGCTTACTCGGGTTTGTGTTTCAGTCACTCACCAACCCACTATAAGAGAATCATGAACATATTGCAAACCCTCCAGCGGGATCCCTTCATGTGTGCACCTCACGGAAGGCACCTTAGGACAGCACCATATCAACATACAACTCATATCAATAACATCATACCACAATTAACCCGTAGGACAAAAGAGATCTACTCAAACATCATAGGATAGCCACACATCATTGGATAATAATATATAGCATTAAGCACCATGTTCAAGTAGAGATTACATCGGGGAAGAGAGGTTTTACACCCCTGCATAGAGGGGGAGAGATTTGGTGGTGATGGCGGCGAAGTTGTTGGTATAGATAGCCGTCACGATGGATGCCCCGGCGGCGCTCCGGCGCCACCGGGGGAGAGGGGGAGAGAGAGCCCCTCCTTCTTCTTCCTTGGCCTCCTCCCTAGGTGGGACGAGGGTTTCCCCTCTGATCCATGGCCGCCATGGCTCCCGGAGGGCAGGAGCCCCTCCGAGATTGGATCTATCTCACTATTTCTCTTCTGTTTTCATGACTGGTTTCTGACCCCTTCACCGTTTCTTAAATATCCGGAGATCCATAACTCTGATCGGGCTGAAATTTTGAGGGGATTTTTATCGCAAAAATAAATTCTTACGGCGGAAGGAGAGCCTCAACCTACTTAAGGGCTGGCCACAAGCCATCAGGGCGTGGCCCCACCCCCAGGCCACTCCCTGTTGGCTTGTGGGGCCCTTGGGCATCGTCTTGCGTTGATTTCGACTCGTAAAATTCACCTATATTCCAAACAATCTCCGTAAATTTTTATCGTGTTTGGACTTCGTTTGATATGGAATTTCAGCGAAACAAAAAACACACAAAAAACAGGAACTAGCACTGGGCACTGGGTCAATAGGTTAGTGCTCAAAAATAATATAAATTGGTAAATAATTACTCAAAAAGTATCCTAGAATGATAATATAATAGCATGGAACAATAAAAAATTATAGATACGTTGGAGACATATCAAAGCTCTCTATGGTCTTAAATTAGCCCCACGAGCTTGGCACGAATGCTTAACAAACTTTCTTATCGAAAAGGGTTTTGAAATTGGTAAAATTGACGCTAACTTGTTCACAAAAAGAGTTAACGGTGAATTATTTGTGTGCCAAATTTATGTGGATGGTATTATCTTTGGATCTACTAACCCACATTTTAGTGAGAAATTTGGAAGGTTGATGTCCGAGAAATATGAGATGTCCATGATGTGTGAGCTAAAAAAATCCTTGGTTTGCAAATCAAGCAAACGAGAGAAGGAACATTTATCTCTCAAACCAAGTGTACCAAGGACTTGATCAAGAAGTTTAACATGCAAGAGTGTAAAGGTATGAAAACTCCTATGCCTACTAGTGGACATGTTGACCTCCCCAAGGAGGACAAACCGGTTGATCAAAAGGTTTATCGATCAATGATCGGTTCATTGTTATATCTATGTGCCTCTCGTCCCGATATCATGCTTAGTGTGTGCATGTGCGCTCGATATCAAGATGCTCCTAAAGAGTTTCATCTTAAGGTCATGAAAAGAATTGTGCGATACTTGATACATACACCAAACTTTGGCATTTGGTATCCCAAGGGATCTTATTTTAACCTTGTTGGCTATTCTGATTCGGACTATGCTGGAGACAAGGTTGATAGGAAACCCACCTCAGGTACTTGTCAATTTCTTGGGAGATCTCTTGTGTCTTGGTCATCTAAGAAAGAAAACTCGGTATCTCTATCTACCGCCGAAGCGATATACATTGCCGCCAGATCATGTTGTGCGCAATTGCTATGGATGACTCAAACTCTTAAGGATTATGGTATACATGTGAGACATGTTCCATTGTTGTGTGACAATGAGAGTGCTATTAAGATTGCTCATAATCCCATGCAACATTCTCGAACTAAACATATTAGAGTTCGTCATCATTTCATTTGTGATCATGTTACTAAAGGGGACATTAATCTCAAGCATATTCACACCAACAAGCAATTGGCCGATATCTTTACTAAGCCACTTGATGAGAAAGTGTTTTGTCACTTGAGGAGTGAGTTGGACATCATTGATGCTTCAAACTTTAGCTAGACTCACTCGGATGCATGCAAGGGCATGAGTTTACTTGACTATCCTTGTGACTATTGATATGACTCTATCTTATACCTTGGAAATCTATGCTCCCTTGTATTGCATCTAACATTCTGTAGGTACTTGGATGAACTACATTCCACAATATTGCCAACAACTACTATCAAAAGCAATCTTGTCTTGGCCAAGTATCAACAATCCAACTTTGTAATGGAGGAAGAAGACAACACAAACTATATCCTTGACATACATATGATGAAAACCTCACTCTTGTCATTTGGATATATCTTGTTCTTCCTTGCATGACTAACCCTTGTAGGAGGACCTATCTAGAAAGGAAAGAAGGATTGCCCCAAACTCCAACTCTTAGGCATCCACAACAAGTCCACCTACACGTCATGTCATCTACATCATGCAAAGGTATGTACTCATATCCTTGAAGAAGCTTTACTCCAAGTCATGAGTTAAAATAATTCTAAGTGATATGAAAACATCAAAATGCTTAAACGAAAAATGGTAACCCCATTTTGGGCTTAACGATGAGTATGACCTATGATCAAGTATTCTTGTTTGGATCCTAAGTCAATATACTCTAATATAGGTGACCTAGTCGTCGACCATTATCTAGAGGAAGTCCCTTGTTTGGTTCAT
Source organism: Elymus sibiricus (assembly GCA_039707655.1). NCBI lineage: Eukaryota > Viridiplantae > Streptophyta > Magnoliopsida > Poales > Poaceae > Elymus > Elymus sibiricus. Next base: position 445,480,833 of record CM077669.1, read on the forward strand.
CTTTCACTTGCATGCTTTCTTAGAACTCATTGCAAAACTTCTTGAAAATTCATTGCAAATCTTCTTGAAAATTCATTGCAAATCTTCTTGAAATTCATTTCAAATCTTTTAGAATCTACTAGCAAAAAGGCCCGTGCGTTGCAACGGGTAAAAATAAAAAAATACGAGCACATTTCCCTGCTAAAGCCACTATAGCACTGCTATACATGATTAATTTTCCACTGTATAAATAGAGTGGAACAAAAGTTGTTAAGGAATTAATCTAGAAGGTATGTCATTTTATTCACTGTTCGGAAATATGATGCAACAAAAGCTAAGAATTATGTGGCTGGTAAATCATATCTTGTAGAACATAGACGACTATTGACGAGGATATGAACATTAAGAGGCAGCAGAACTAATTGGCTTTTTTGGGGGTTTAATAGGAGTTATATTCCATAGTAACACCGTTATAATTCAGAGGTAAGATTTTCTCTATACATTAAGGTCCTCGATCCAACCACACAGTCATGCTAGATACGACTATATCTTGCTAGGCAATCTGCAACCTCTATTCGGATCTCAATGAATTTTCTCAGGAATAAAATTGATAAGTGAAACGATCCAAGCTATTACCAGAAAGAATGGGCAACGCCATCGCTGAATCTGACCGCACGGTGATAATTATGTCAGAATATTGTATAGCTAGCCCCATGCCAATTATTATCGCATGTACCTCCGATTTGAGAGGTTCGTTGCAATGAAATAAGTATCGATATGCAACGCATATCACCATCCTGCTCCCGAAGCACCATTCCGGCCGTTGCTGAGCCGTCAACTTCCACGAACACACCATCAACTGAGAGCGACCATGTTTGTCGGCATTGCCGCAACAGAACTACTGTTTTTTTTATAATAATGCACTATTGTGCCCCTAATTTGTCGAACAATAGCAATGAACCCGTTTAAATTTATGTATTCATGATTTTATGTTGATTGAATCCTAATGACATGGAGCCCAAAGCTGACATGTCTTTTGTACTGTCTAAGAGGGAAAATCCTAGGCCTCAAATGTGAAGTAATGATTTATTCCTCGCAAAAAAAAGTAACGATATATTAATCAAAATCAAACTATTTACACTCGGCATAAGACAAAAAAGTTTGTGTTGTAAAAATGATATTTGTTGCATATATAATACTAATGGAAGCAAAACGGGAATATAGCTGACGTGTGAAAAGCTGCAGTTGAACAGATGATGCCCTTCAGGCATGTAAAATAATAATTCAAGGCGTCAAGTTTAATTAGCTAACTGCATGCATGAAGCGCTGATTTAATCTCCATCATGGGCTCACGATTGCCGCTCTCTCCCTCCAAATATGTGTGTCTAGATTTAATCGTAGAGCCCCAATTCGTTCCATCATGGCTCATCAATCCTCGCTCTCTCCCATGTCTCACGAACCCCATCATAATTAGCAAAATGTGGGACTAATTATATCAGCTGAAAAACAACGTAGCTTGTAAGAAGTAACTACGTATCCTAAAACCAAATCAGCAGAAACACAAACCCCACATACCATGTGTTAGCACCGCTCTCGCTGCACCGAATTAGTAAACACATGCAGGTCCCTGTGTGTGCTCCAGAACAACGTTAGATTTGCAACACATCTGGCGTCAAACAGTTTTAAATCACGAGGTTCCAATATTTCATAATCGTGCTCCCATCTACTCAGCAACTTAATAAAATTCATAATGATAAGCAGAATGAGTAAGTTAGATGGAAACCAAGAAGCATGTCCCCTCTACACCCCCTAGCACTCCATCAACCAAACCTCTGCCACCGTTAAACTCCGTGGATAATATCACGCTCGAGTACACCTCCGCTCCGCCCGCCTCGATGGAAATGACGAGAAATAGATGCAGCTGAAGGGAGCGATGCACCGGAATGAATGAATGACGTGAGATCTTCATCTCCATCCCAATCCGTCCACCATTCCACCGTCCTTCACCGCTGGCTACAGTGACGCCTACATTCATTTCCATTCCCCCCTCCCACGCCCGTGTCACCAGAGAAAGAGCCAGCCTTCACTCCGCTCCAACCACCACCACATTGCAGCCCCTTCTCGGGCTAGCCCTCCTCGCCTTGCTCCTCCTAGCCTCGCCGGCGCCGGCGTTCTGCCGCCCGCGCCGCTGTCTCCACCGATGCGTGCCCCCTCCACCAGTCCCTTGCCACTACCGACACCAATGTTCTCGTCAAAGAGAAGCGCTCCGGCGGGGAGAGCGGCCGGCTCGCGCTGCGGCTCCACTTCAGGGACTTCCTCCCGGAGGAGCAGGGGCGACACGAGAGCTACATGTCGCTGGTGCTTGCCCGCCTGCACCGCGACTCGGCCCGGGCCGCCGCGCTATCTGCCCGCGCCTCGCTTGCCGCCAATGGGATCTCCCACGCCAACCTGAGGCCGGCCAACGCCAGGCCGATCTTCGAGCCGTCGGCGGCGGTGATACAGGGCCCCGTGGTGTCTGGCCTGGGCCGGGGCAACAACGAGTACTTCTCCCGCATCGGTGTGGGCCGCCCCGTGCGGCAGCTCTACATGGTGCTCGACACCGGCAGGGACGTCACCTGGTTGCAGTGTCAGCCCTGTGCCGACTGCTACACCCAGTCCGACCCGTCTATGAACCCTCCGTCTCCACCTCCTACGCCTCCGTCGGCTGCCACTCGCCGCGCTGCCGCGGCCTCGACGTTGCCGCCTGCCGCAACTCCACGGGCTCCTGCCTCTACGAGCTGGCCTACGGTGACGGCTCATACACCGTCGGCGACTTCGCCACTGAGATGCTCACGCTCGGCGACTCCGTGCCGGTCTCCAACGTGGCCATCGGGTGCGGCCACGACAAGGAGGGCCTCTTCGTGGGCGTTGTCGGGCTACTCGCCCTCGGCGGCGGCCCGCTCTCCCTCCCATCCCAGATCTCCGCCACCACCTTCTCGTACTGCCTCGTCGACGACTCGCCCTCCTCCTCTACCGTGCAGTTCGACGACTCGAAGCAGTCCGCCGTGACTGCGCGGGCTACTTTTCCGCCGGATCCGTGTGCGGGGTCTTTGCCTGCCCGGAGAACGCAAACGGTCGGCGGCGAGGGGAGGAGGATAGGAGGGGGGGAGGGCGGTCGCTGCCCCGGAGTGAAGCAGGTCGACGGCGAGGGGAGGAGAAGAAAGGGGGAGGGGCAGCCGTTGACGCGCAGCCGAGATGCAGAGCCGGAAGACACTGCCCAGGGGGCTTTTTGAAAAATCAAAACGTTTTTTCCACCTAAAGATAGGACTGCGGGTTGATTTCAAATAAACACAGGGGCTTTTTTGCAAAAACGCCGATGACGTACGACCAGAAGTTATCCGTGCTTTATTATTAGGTAGAGATTGAGGCTTTCTGAAAATCTTTTTCAACAAAATGGCCAAGAATGCCTTTGCCAAGTTTCTGTTAGCAACTCGGTCCCTCCGAACTGGGAAAATCAGTTTCACCGATAAAGCAGATATACTGCCAAGAGCTTCTTAGGTACCACCGATACAAATCTGTTCGGCTGTACCAATTTTACCCAGAGACCTAAAATTTCCCTATTGGTTCTACCGATTCACTTTGCCTCGGAGCTACCGACTTTTGCCATCACTTGAGTTCTTTGCCACTTTTTCATGACATCTTTAGTCAAAGTTCTCAATGACCCTTACTCTCAAGGATCCCTTACCCTCTGACTCTTTTTGGAAATTAATGCCAAAGGGGAGAAATATCAAAGCTTATGCTTCCAAAGAGTAAATATCTATCAAAGGGAAAAATATCAAGATCACCCAAAAGGGAGAAACACTACATTAAGGGAGAGAGCGAAAACCAAATCAAGACTTATCATTAAAGGAGAGAGAAAATGTGATTTAGATTTAATTGCCTTAGTGTTAGACTTGTCTCACCCTACCTACTCCCAATATCTACATGCTAAGATTCAGGGGGAGAGGAAGACTTACAAATCCATACTTAGGGGAGAAAGTTCTAAATGCTCTTGGAGACATATCAATTTTAAGTAATACAATTTCCTATATGTCTTCCATATCTTGGTACATTTGAATTCTGTCGCATTTGGATGAGAAGAATACTCTTGTGTTATCTAACATTGTTTTCTCGAGTGTGTTTCTTTTGTTAAAATGCTCAAGAACTTCAAGGTAAGTATATGCATCATATCCTTGGTCAAGATGATCTCTTGCTTCTTGCACATATTGTTTGCAAGAGTGAGTCTTGAACATGAAGACACCTCATTCACATATGTTTGATGCATATACCCAAGGTGCACATGACTTATCATGTCCTTTCTACTATGTGTGTGTTCATGCATTCCAACGCAACTATCCTCTAAAAGGGATTGCACACATTTAGGGGGAGCTTGTCTTAGTCATGTGTTTCTCAAAGCGTTCATATATCTTTGCATATCTCAGTTTGAAGCTTTGATTGTATGTTGTCATCAATTATCAAAAAGGGGGAGATTGAAAGAACATATGATCCCTTGGAGGTTTTGATAATTCATGACAACATACATTGTCTCTTGGACGCTTTACCTAGTTTATTTCAGATGAAGTCCACACAGATAATTGGCTGGAATGTGAGGAGAACCCCCAAGGAAAGAAGAAGAAGGAAAGGAATAGGATTGAAAAAACATCACGCTTCAAGACTCTACATTTTGCATTTTGTGAGAAATCACATTTGAGTCCATAGGAAAGCCAATACTATTAAAAGGAGATGAGGTATCCATGATGATCTGGTTGCTCAAGTGCTTACAGTTAGCCACAAAAAATACTCATGAAGTCTCCCACAAAAATACTCTGTCAAAACCCTAACACTCAAATTCGGTGCCACCAATATTTCCAAATCGGCCCTACCGAGTTTCACCCAAGACAGATCGAGAGCCAAACCCTAGCTTCTCGGTGACACTAAGTTTGATTTCGGTGCGACCGAAATCAGTGACCAACTTTCGGGTATCCAATTTCTAAGAATCGGAATTTCCGAGTTTTAGGAATCGGTGATATCAAAACTGGAAACTGCCTAGGCCAGCCAAAATCGGACCCACCGAGAATTATATATCAGTCTCATCGAAACGCCAAAAGTTGCCACATTTTGCACTAGTTGGTGCAACCGATTTTTTGCTTCGGTTTCATCGAGTTGGGTAGTAATGTTGTAATGGTTGGATTTTTGGAGAAGACTATATATACCCCTCCACCTACCCCTCATTCACAGAGAAAACACTCTAAACAAACCAACACTTGCCCCATCCATTTTCTGAGAGAGAACCACCTACTCATGTGTTGAGATCAAGATCTTCCACTCCAACCATATGAATCTTGATTTCTAGCCTCCCCATGTTACTTTCCACCCAATCAACCTCTTCTACCAAGCCAAATTTGTGAGAGAGTGATTGTGTGATGAGGAGACTATCTTTTGCAGCACAAGAGCAAGGAGTTCATCATTCTTACCACAACTATTACCTTTTGGAGAGTGGTGTCTCCTAGATTGGTTAGGTGTCGCTTGGGAGCCTTCGTCTTTGTGTGTGGAGTTGAACCAAGAAGTTTGTACGGGCAAGGAGATTGCCTACTTCGTGAAGATCTACCCAGAGTGAGGCTAGTCCTTTGTGAACGTAAGCCATGATGGAATAGACGAGGTTGCTACTTTGTGGACCCTTATGGGTGGAGCCCTCCATAGACTCTCGCGACCGCTACCCTTCGTGGGTTGAAGTCTCCATCAACATGGACGTACGATAGCACCACCTATCGAAACCACGGGAAAAATCTTCAAGTCCCAATCGCGTTTGATCTTCCTTTCTCTACTCTTACTTACATGTGATTGTCTTTACTTTTCGTTGCCATACTCGTTGACTTGCATGTGTAGGGTGTGCTAGACTTGATAGAATTGCTAAAATCTGCCAACCATTAAAATTGGGAAGAGGTTAGATTTTTAATTTGCCAAGTAGTCTATTCACCCTCCCCTCTAGACGTCCCTTCTTGATCCCACATTAATCCTAACAGGAAAAGGTGGTTTTTCAACATAAGTAGTGGGCACAACTGGATCAACATTATAAATAATAGTTTCTTCTTTAGCAATAATAGGTTCCTCTAACAATTCTTCAATGGGTGGATGATATTTAAACCACTTCTCCTTAGGGAGATCAACATGAGCAGCAAAATTTTCACAAAAGGAAGCTACTATCTCAAAGTCAAGTCCATATTTAGCACTAAACTTATGAAAAATATTGGTTTACATAAAAGATTTAACACAATCAAACTCAAGTTTCATACCTAACTCTTTACCTTCGTCGAGCTCCCAATCTTCAGAGCTGAATTTAATTCTTTCCAAAAGATCCCATTTGAATTCAATAGTTCTCTTCATGTAGGAGCCAGTGGAAGAAGAATCGAGTATTAATTGATCATCATAAGAAAGCCGAGCGTAAAAGTTTTATAGAATTATTTCTCTTGAGAGCTCATGGTTGGGGCAAGTGTGCATCATTGATTTAAGCCTCCCCCAATCTTGAGCGATGCTTTCTCCTTCATGAGGCCAAAAATTATATATATAATTCTGATCATGATGAACTAGATGCATATGATAAAACTTTTGGTGAAATTCAAGCTTCAACCGATTTCAGTCCCATGTTCCAACATCTTCCAATAGCATATACCAAATCAATGTCTTTCCCTCCAAAGATAAAGGGAAAACCTTCTTCTTAACTTTTTCCTCGGGTAAACCTGGAAGCTTGAATAATCCACAAATCTCATCGATATATATCAAGTGCAAATCAGGACGAGTTGTTCCATCCCCTACATAAGTATTAGCGAGCAGTTTTTCTAACATACCTGAAGGAATCTCATAATAAATATTTTCAGAAAGTTCAATAGGTTGGGGAGCGGACTTTGCCACTTCCATTTGAGGTGAATATACCTCCAACAAACCTCTCAAAGGGTTATTATCCATAGTGACAAGCAACGGTAAATTTCAGCACGTACCAAAAATGTTTCCTTACCAAGTTCCACTCACCAAAAGGCGCTTCACTCCCCGACAATGGCGCTAGAAAAGAGTCTTGATGACCCACAAGTATAGGGGATTAATCATAGTCCTTTCGAGTAAGAGTGTCAAACCCAACGAAGAGCAGAAGGAAATGATAAGAAGTTTTCAGCAAGATATTCTCTGCAAGTGTTGTAAGTAACAGTGATAGACAGTTTTGTAGCAAGATAATTCATAACAAGTGACAAGTAGCAAAAGTAACAAGTGTGCAGAAAGGTAGCCCAATACTTTTTGTAGCAAAGGATAGGCCAGGTAATTCTCTTATATGAAGCAAAGTGCTCTTGAGAACACATGGGAATTTATGTCAAGTCATGTTCATCATGTTGAGTTGATTCACGTTCGTTACTTTGATAATTTGATATGTGGGTGGACCGGTGCTAAGGTGATGTTCTTACTTGAACAAGAAACCCACTTATTATTACCCCCTCTTGCAAGCATCCACAACTACGAAAGAAGAATTAAGATAAATCTAACCATAGCATGAAACATGTGGATCCAAATCAACCCCTTATGAAATAACGCATAAACTAGGGTTTAAGCTTTTGTCACTCTAGCAACCCATCATCTACTTATTACTCCACAATGCCTTCCCTTAGGCCCAAAATATGGTGATGTGTGTCATGTAGTCAATGTTCACATGACACCAATAAAGTAAGAAACAACATACATATCATCAAAATATCGAACGAATACCAACTTCACATGATTACTTATAACAAGACTTCTCCCATGTCCTCGAGAACAAAAGTAAATACTCATAAATCATCACCATGTTCAAGGTCAAAGGTGTAATAAATATGAATAAAGATCTGAACATATTATCTTCCACCAAGTAAACCAACAAGCATAAACTACAAGATGTAATCAACACTACTAGCAACCCTCAGGTACCAATCTGAGGTTTTGAGACAAAGATTGAATACAAGAGATGAACTAGGGTTTGAGATGAGATGGTGAGGGTGACGATGTTGATGAAGATTAGTCCTCCCACGAAGAAGGAAGCGTTGGTGATGACGATGGCTTCGATTTCCCCCTCCCGGAGGGAAGTTTCCCCGGCAGAATCTCTCTGTCGGAGAGCAAAAGGGCCTCTGCCCAGGTTTCCGCCTTGAGACGGCGGCGATTTATCCCGAAAGTATCCTCTTGATTTTTTCTAGGTCAAAACACATCATATAGTATAAGAGGGCGTCCTGGGCCTGCATGTGGGCTCCCCAAATCATCAGGGCGTGCCTAGGGGGGTGGCTGCGCCCTGTTGGCTTGGGAGCCACAGGTGGCCCCCATCTGGCACTTATTTTGCTCTATAAATTCAGATATATTCCAAAAAAATCCTCGTGAAGTTTCGGGTCATTTGGATTCCAGAGAATTTTCAGCCTTTTCTTGGTTTCTATGTCCAGAATTCCAGTTTTAGGCAATTTCCCTCTTTGTGATGTACCTTGTAAATTAAGAGAGAAAAGGCATTAGAATTATATGATAAAATGGAATAATGTTCAAGAATAATATAAATATCAATAAGAAATCATGATGCAAAATGGATGTATCACCTACATATGATTGATGAATTGGAGCTAGTTCTGTGTCGCTCTAGGTTGTGAGTCTTACATGGTTCATTTCATCCAAATATCCATCGATACTCCATGCCTACTCTTTTCTCATATTGTGCTCGCTAAGTTACTACTATTCTTTCTGTTGTTACAATTGCTACTACTACCACTAGTAGAAAAATGGCTAGCCACAACTTATGTTGCTGGCACGCCAATTTGAAGCGACGCCAGCATTATTTTTTTCAAATAGCGCTGGCGTTGCACAAATTGGTACACCAGCTTTGTACAGGTAGTACTGGCGTGGATTTAAATAGGAACGCCACCAAGTGTGGGTCCTGCTGAGCTGACCAGTCGGAATATATTGATGGCATTGGATATCCTGCCACGTCACAACTATCTTTTGTAGTGATAACGTTCACTGTTCGGGAACGCGAGCACTATATTTTGCCTATATAAAAAGCCCCTTGTTTCTCAAATACATTCACTTCCAACTCTTAGTCTAGATCTAGTAGTTGTAGTAGCAAATTATATTTTTTATTGTTTATTATTCTTCTGTAATATATGTAAGCAGGCCAGATTAATTAATGAAATCTATGTTATTCTCATATATATGGGTGATAACCCACAAGTGTAGGGGATCGTTTGTAGCCTTTTTCGATAAGTAAGAGTGTCAAACCCAACGAGGAGCTAAAGGTAGAACAAATATTCCCTCACATTCTATCGACCACCGATACAACTCTACGCACACTTTAACGTTTGCTTTACCTAGAACAAGTATGAAACTACTTTGTAGGTGATAGGATAGTTTACACGAATAACACAAGAAGTACTTAGCGGGAATAAAACTACGAGTAAAAAGCAAGATAATAAAACTTAGTTGTTTAGTAGAAAGCTTTTGTCAAACAAGAAGGTTATTTGTCCCTAGGCAATTGATAACTAGACCGGTAATCATTCTTGCAATTTTATATGAGGGAGAGGCATGAGCTAACATACTTTCCGTACTTGGATCATATGCACTTATGATTGAAACTCTAGCAAGCATCCGCAACTACCAAAGATCATTAAGGTAAAACCCAACCATAGCATTAAGTATCAAGTCCTGTTTACTCCCATATGCAACAACCCACCTACTCGGGTCTGTGTATTCTGTCACTCACGCCACCCACCATAGGCAAATCATGAACACATTGCAACACCCTACAGCGGGGACCCCCCACGTTTGCGCGAGACGGAGGGCACCGTACGACAACACCATAATAAAATATACACTCATACCAACCACGATCATCAATTAGCCCATAGGACAAAACGGATCTACTCAAACATCATAGGATAGCCACATATCATTGGGAAATAATATACGGAGTTGAGCACCATGTTTAAGTAGAGATTACAGCGGGGAAAAGGGGAGTTACACCACTGCATAGAGGGGGAGAAAGTTGGTGTTGACGGTAGCAAGATTGTTGATGTAGATCGCCGTCACGATCCTTGCCCCGGCGGCGTTCCGGCGCCACCGGGAGAGAGGGGGAGAGAGCCCCCTCCTTCTTCTTCTTCCTTGGCCTCCCCCCTAGATGGGAGGAGAGTTCCCCCTCTGGTCCATGGCCGCCATGGTGGCGGAGGGGCAGGAGCCCCTCCTAGATTGGATCTCCCTCTCTGTTCTCTTCTGTTTCATGTTCCTGTTTTCTTGCCGAAAACCGTTTCTTATATTCCCGGAGATCCGTAACTCCGATCGGGCTGAAATTTTGAGGGGATTTTTATCCAAAAATTAGCTTCCTTGCGCCCGAAGGAGAGGTCCAACCGACTTAGGAGCTAGGCACAACCCACGAGAGCGCTCCTGGGCCCTTTGGGCGCGCCCTGGTGTCTCATGGGGGCTGTGGGCCTCCGTTTGCGTTGATTCCACTTCTCAAAATTCACAAATATTCCAAAAAAAATCTCCATAATTTTTTATCGCATTTGGACTTCATTTGATATGGATATTCTGCGAAACAAAAAACATGCAACAAACAGGAACTGGCACTGGGCACTGGATCAATAGGTTAGTCCAATAAATCATATAAAATGTTGCCAAAAATATGTGAAAGTTGTATAATATTGGCATGAAACAATCAAAAATTATAGAGATGATGGAGACGTATCAACATCCCCAAGCTTAATTCCTGCTCGTCCTCGAGTAGGTAAATGATAAAAAAGATAATTTTTTATGTGGAATGCTACCTAGCATAATCTTGATCATATATCTAATCATGGCATGAATATTAAGACACAAGTGATTCAAAGCAATATTCTAGTTTTGGCATAAAGACATTAATACTCAGGCATCCCAACAAACAATCATGTCTTTCAAAATATCAAGGCTAAAGAACGCTATCCCTACAAAATCATATAGCCTTGTCATGCTCTGTCTTCTTAACACAAAGTATAAATCATGTACTACCCCGGTGTCAGCCAAGCAATTGGTTCATACATTTTAACGCGCTTCAGCATTTTCAACTCTCACGCAATACATGAGCGCAAGCCATGGATATAGCACTATGGGTGGAATAGAATATGGTGGTAGGTTTCAAAGGGGTAAAAGTGGAGAAGAAAGTCTCGCATCAACTCAGCGTATCAACAGGCTATGGATATGCCCATCAATAGATATCAATGCGAGGAGTAGGGATTGCCATGCAACGGATGCACTAGGAGTTATAAGTGTATGAAAGCTCAATATGAAAACTAAGTGGGTATGCATCTAACTATAAAAATTCCCACTAGTATATGAAAGTGACAACATAGGAGACTCTCTATATGAAAAACATGGTGCTACTTTGAAGCACAAGTGTGGAATTAGCATGCCCCTTTTCCTTCCCCTTTTTTTCTTTCTTTTTTCATTTTCATTTTTTTTATTTTTTCCTTTTCTTTTTTTCTTTGTCCGGAGCCTCATCCCGACTTGTGGGGGAATCATAGTTTCCATCATCCTTTCATCACTGGGGCATGCTCTAATAATGAATAATGATGATCATCACACTTCTATTTACTTACAACTCAATACTACAACGATAGTAGAACAAAGTATGACCCTATATGAATGCAATGATCTAGCGTAGCAAAGATATCATGCTAGCTATCTTACGATCATGTAATGCAATATGACAATGAATGCTCAAGTCATCAAAACAGAAGCGGTGGAAGTTGCATGGCAATATATCTCGGAATGGCTATGGAAATGCCATAATAGGTAGATATGGTGGCTGTTTTGAGGAAGATATAATAAGGCTTATGTGTGATAGAATGTATCATATCACGGGGTTTGGATGCACCGGCAAAGTTTGCACCGACTCTCGAGGTGAGAAAGGGCAATGCACGGTACCGTAGAGGCTAGCAAATTGCGGAAAGGTAAGAGTGCATATAATCCATGGACTCACATTAGTCATAAAGAACTCACATACTTATTGCAAAAGTTTTATTAGCTCTCTCGAAGCAAAGTATTACTACGCATGCTCCTAGGGGGGAGGTTGGTAGGAGTTAACCATCGCGCGCCCCCGACCTTCACACAAAGATAGACAATCAAGGATAAATTGTGCTCCAACTTCCTAGCATAACGGGAGACTATACATGCATGCTTCGGGAATCACAAACCTTAACACCAATATCTTACTAAACACAATCATCCACTAGTACCTCCCACATATTATCATCTCTATATCGCAAAACTATTGCAAGGAATCAAACATATCATATTCAGTGATCCCTAAGTTTTATGTAGGATTTTATGACTAACCATGTGAATGACCAATTCCTGTTGACTCTCTAAATAGATATAAGTGAAGCAAGAGAGTTTAATTCTTTCTACAAAAGACCATGCTCTTATAAATATAAGTGAAGCAAAAGAGCATTCTACGAATAACGGTTTTCTATGTGAAGAGAAACAGGCAATCCAAACTTCAAATGATATAAGTGAAGCACATGAAGCATTCTATAAAGCCATACTCAAAAGATATAAGTGAAGTGCAATGAGCATTCTATAAATCAACCATGGACTATCTCATACTAGCATGGTGCATAAAAGAAAAGTGAAAACTAAACACAAAAGACGCTCCAAGATTTACGCATATCATGTGATGAATAAAAATATAGCTCCAAGTGACATACCGATGATTTGGAATAAAAGAGGGGATGCCTTCCCGGGGCATCCCCAAGCTTAGACGCTTGAGTCTTCCTAGAATATTACCTTGGGGTTCCTTGGGCATCCCCAAGCTTAGGCTCTTGCGGCTCCTTATTCCTTCTCATCGTGATAACACCCAAAACTTGAAAACTTCAATCACACAAAACTTAACAGAAAATTCGTGATATCCGTTAGTACACATAACACCAAATCCCATCGTGTCTTGCCATAAAATTATTGCATAATTATAATATAACATTACCCACTGTATGCTATCACAATTCTATGGCCCCCAAGTCAATGGGGCTCCACAAGAATTCAAACATAAGCACGCAAAGCAGCTATAACAACAATCTGTAAAAACAGGACAATCTGTAAAGATTTGTAGACACGTATACTTCTGTAACTCAGAAAATTCTGAAAAATTAGTACATGAGAAATGATTTGTATAACAGTACTGTGTTAAAATTTCAGGATTTTTGCACGCTCCAGTAAAATATTAAAATTCAAACACTACGGCAAAAGTTTCTGTTTTTGCACAGCACACATCAAACAAGCAATTCAAACATCCTAAAGGCAAATCTTGGCACATTATTTTTATAATACAATGGATTTGTACAAGGGGATAATTATTTTTGTTGTAAAAGTTTCCGTGATTCAAGATTCACAAAGTTTCCATGGGCATGAACAAAAGTTCAACGCTAGCCCCCACTTCAACGATGCTCATCATCTCTTCTCACTTTCACCTTTCCTTTTGTGAAGTTTTAGGTTCCCCTCTATATTTTTTTGTTTTTAAACTTTATAAAAGCACACAACAGAAATAAATGACTCTCTAAAACTTCCGGGTTGTCTCCCTGGCAGCGCTTTCTTTAAAGCCATTAAGCTAGGCATAAAGTGCTCAAGTAATGGATCCACCCGGATCCCAAGGTATATCAAAGAAAATTTTAATTAACAATGATTTGTAATTTAGTAGTGAGCACAAAGTGATATATATCATGTGACAATGAAGTCTAACTCTCTTCCTATGCATCGGCATGTCATACAAGAACAATTCATGCACATTAAGTAAAGGCCAATGCATAGTATAAACGGTTTCTTGCAATTTTATAGTATTGGAAACATAGAGAGGTGAAGATGTAGTTCCTCTCTCATAATAATTGCAAGTAGGAGCAGCAAGCACATGCATATTATATTCATGAAAATTGTCATGTGTAGTAGCTAAACGCAACCCATCTATATAATCCTTAATAAGAGCAAACTTCTCCGATATAGTGTAGTTGGGAGAATTCAAAAAGATAATAGGACTATCATGTGTGGGTGCAATAGCAACAATTTCATGCTTAACATAAGGAACTATAGCAAGTTCATCTTCATAAGCATAATTCATATTGGCATCATGGCAACAAGCATAGCAAGCATCAAGTTCATCAAAAAGGGATATTTCAAAAGAATCCAAGGGATCATAGCAATCATCATAGCATCCATCATGGCATTCATCCTTCGGTAAGCACAAAGGGTAATTAAACAATGTATGAGTTGAGTAGTTACTCTCATTAGAAGGTGGGCACGGGTAGCTAATCCGCTCTTCCTCCTTTTGTTCTTCGCTCTCCTCCTCATCTTTTTCATCTAATGAGCTCACAGTTTCAGCAATTTCTTTTTCCATTGGTCCCTGCAAAATATTAGTCTCTTCCAAGGCGGCGGACATTCTTTCAATAAATTCAATAATATCCCATAACAATTTCCCTTTTTGAGTCAAGCGATAATCTCTAAATTATTCACGTTGATCCAACATTACTCCCATTACCAAGTTGAATGGGGTCTTCTCAGGATTATCAAAGTAGTATTTAATACTTTGCACATAACTAGCATCGAGGGTTTTAGGAGGTTCCCCATCTCCATGAGTAGCAAGTACCACTAATTTTTTTGGTGTTTCGTGTTCCATACCCATAACTAAAGATATAAAACAACTAATAACAGAAAATAAAAATTACTTAGTGATAAAGCAAACAAGCACACACGAGAATATTCACCCCACGCTATTGCTCCCCGGCAACGACGCGAGAAAAAGGTCTTGATAACCCACAAGTGTAGGGGATCGTTTGTAGCCTTTTTCGATAAGTAAGAGTGTCAAACCCAACGAGGAGCTAAAGGTAGAACAAATATTCCCTCAAGTTCTATCGACCACCGATACAACTCTACGCACACTTTAACGTTTGCTTTACCTAGAACAAGTATGAAACTACTTTGCAGGTGATAGGATAGTTTGCACGAATAACACTAGAAGTACTTAGCGGGAATAAAACTACGAGTAAAAAGCAAGATAATAAAACTTAGTTGTTTAGTAGAAAGCTTTTGTCAAACAAGAAGGTTATTTGTCCCTAGGCAATTGATAACTAGACCGGTAATCATTCTTGCAATTTTATATGAGGGAGAGGCATGAGCTAACATACTTTCCGTACTTGGATCATATGCACTTATGATTGAAACTCTAGCAAGCATCCGCAACTACCAAATATCATTAAGGTAAAACCCAACCATAGCATTAAGTATCAAGTCCTGTTTACTCCCATATGCAACAACCCACCTACTCGAGTCTGTGTATTCTGTCACTCACGCCACCCACCATAGGCAAATCATGAACACATTGCAACACCCTATAGCGGGGATCCCCCACGTTTGCGCGAGACGGAGGGCACCATAGGATAGCACCATAATAAAATATACACTCATACCAACCACGATCATCAATTAGCCCATAGGACAAAACGGATCTACTCAAACATCATAGGATAGCCACATATCATTGGGAAATAATATACGGAGTTGAGCACCATGTTTAAGTAGAGATTACAGCGGGGAAAAGGGGAGTTACACCGCTGCATAGAGGGGGAGAAAGTTGGTTGTGACGGTAGCAAGATTGTTGATGTAGATCGCCGTCACGATCCTTGCCCCGGCGGTGTTCCGGCGCCACCGGGAGAGAGGGGGAGAGAGCCCCCTCCTTCTTCTTATTCCTTGGCCTCCCCCCTAGATGGGAGGAGAGTTCCCCCTATGGTCCATGGCCGCCATGGCGGCAGAGGGGCAGGAGCCCCTCCTAGATTGGATCTCACTCTCTTATATTCCCGTAGATCCGTAACTCCGATCGGGCTGAAATTTTTAGGGGGTTTTTATCCAAAAATTAGCTTCCTTGTGCCCGAAGGAGAGCTCCAACCGACTTACGAGCTGGGCACAATCCACCAGGGCGCACCAGGGCGCGCCTGGGCCCTGGGGGCGCACCCTGGTGTCTCATGGGGGTTATGGGCCTCCGTTTGCGTTGATTCCACTTCTCAACATTCACAAATATTCCAAAAAAAATCTCCATAAATTTTTATCGTGTTTGGACTTCGTTTGATATGGATATTCTGCGAAACAAAAAACATGCAACAAACAGGAAATGGCACTGGGCACTGGATCAATAGGTTAGTCCAATAAATCATATAAAATGTTGCCAAAAATATGTGAAAGTTGTATAATATTGACATGAAATAATCAAAAATATAGATATGACGGAGACGTATCAATGGGTCATCTTTTAAACTGTTATTTTAATTATGTATTCACAAAAAATGAAAATGAAAAATCATAATTAATGAAATAAATAACGTAATAAATAATAAACTAAACATATAAAGAAATACAAAATAATGTGTACGAAAAAATAAACTAAAATAAAAGTACATAGCAATGGCGTTGGCCACGTATGCTAATGACGCTACCAAACACACCACTGCCTGTCAAATCCAACCACCCATATACACATCCGGATCTATTCCCCACCCACCAACACCCCCAAATTCATCCCCACCTCGCCGCCGCCGCCAACGACCAAGCCCCCGGCCGCCGTCTCCATCTCTGACTCCACACCGCCGCCGTCTCCACCGTCGTCGTCTCCGTCTCCACCTCCACCGCCGTCGTCTCCGTCTCCGCCTCCCGTCGTCTCCATCGCTGTATTCCCCGCCGCCACCCCCTTGCCGTGGTCTCCGCCTCCATCGCCGCGGCCTCATCGTGATCTCCACCTCCACCACCGTTGTCAAGGACCCGACAGCCCCGTCGTCTCCATCGTCGGTGAGTTTTAGTGTAGTTTTAGTGTACAATTGTTAGTGTAAATGTAGTGTAAAATTGTACTGTAATTGTAGTGTATAATTTGTAGTGTGATTATCATATTTAAGATTTTATTCTAGTTGAAGTGTAGAGTTTAGTGTAGTTGTAATGTAAGATTGTAGTGTAGTTCTAGTGTAAGAATGTAGTATAAATTTTTAGGTAATTGTACTGTGAAATTTTAGTGTAGTTGTGTAGTGCATATTTTTAGGGTAATTGTAGTGTCAGATTTTAGTGCAGTTGTAGTGCAGATTTTTTAGTGAGATTTGTAGTGCATAATTTGTAGTGTAATTGTAGTTACAGCTAGTGTAGGAACTTTTAATGTAGTGTAATTGTAGTTGCATTGTAAGAATGTAGTGTAGTTGTTGTGCAAGATTGTAGCGTACGTTTAATTACATTGTCTAGATTGTACATCTATAAGTGTTGCAGGTACAGTCAGATGGCTTCGAAGTTTCGTGGTGTGCGACAGAAGGGTACTAAGTACTATGCAACCATCACGAAGGACAATGTCTTCCACCAGCTTGGCCACTAGGACACCCCAGAGTTAGCAGCGCACGCCTACGATGCAAAGGCGGTTGAGTATCATAAGGGAAAAAGCGATTCTGAACTTTGCTGATTGTCGTGAGTACGCGTAGTTCCTCGCGTCGGAGAACATAAGGATATGCACTAGGGCTGGGGAGAAGGAGAACCTCAATGTCGAGCAATAGTTGTTCGACCCATTAGTGACGGAGCTTGCGAGAGAGGACAAACTCTTAGAGACCAACAAGATGATGCTCCTTTAGTATGCAGTGAGGAAGAGCATAGAAGAGGATCCCATAGATTGGGATAAGCTCGCGGCATAGGAGGAGGAGGAGGAGGTTCAACCGATGCAGCGTCGTCGTAGGTCCGCCAGGGACGACCACGAGGCCGGCCCCTCTAGCCAGTAGCTTGCTAGATAGACGTAGCACTAGCTATTTCGTATATGAATGACTGTTTAACTTTATGCATTTATTATATGTTTGAACCGTGCACCGTTTGTAGAATTTCTTAATTACTAGTATATGTTCTATTTTGATGTGTTATAGTTATTTAGTTTAATGATCTATTCTTACTTTGGTCAACGATATTGAAAGCAGCAAATGGATGCCCCGTGTGAGATCTGTGGTGCTTTGAGATGCCAGAAGGATAGGAAGTTCTTCATAGATCTTCCTAAAGATTTCATCACTAAGACGGTATATATATGATTTACTTCAACTTGTTTTGATTGAGTTTCATATGGTACGGTTGTGGCCGAAATTGTCTAACTAGTTATTTTTTTTAATTTTTCTCAGGTCATCCCTTGCGGGGGAAGGCGTGACTTCTTAGAGAAGTTTCAAGTTCCGTTTGATGTAACCATCACATTCCAATGCACCATCATGAAGATGCTGACGACTCAACGCTTCAATTGTCTTGGCGCCAATGAGTCAAACCGCACCTATTTTGGTTGCCCTGGCTGGACAGCTCTTGCAACTGCTTACGAGATGGAAGCTGGGGAGAGAGCCACATTCTACCTTGACTACGATCGTGACGAGATCATGGTCTATTACAGGCCCGCTGGCAGCGATGATGGTTCACTTACTCCACACTATGATCCTGAGGCCGCCCGCCGAAATGTCGAAGTAGCATAGCTAGTATGCATGCATGCATGGCATATCTCATGTTGTTACCATCTCCAGTTTAGTTGAACTTGTGTACTTATGTTATTTGCCTATTTTTTATACTTTTTTTAATAATGTCAATAAATAGATATTGTTAAACTTAGATTCTGGTACAAGGTTGTCAGAAATCGCGAGTTTGAATCGGATCGGAGCTCTGGTGATAGAATCGCAAATCGTAGAATCTTCACTATCAGGATCGTAAAAACGTAGATTCTATGAACCAAAATCGTAGAATCAGATGGGTTAGTTTGGATCGTAAATCGTAGAATCGTATAACAGAATCGCGATTCTGACAACCTTGTTCTGGTATTTGCATTGTACTGTTTAATTACTGTTATAAAACTTTGATTATGCTGTCATTTTGGTTGGATCGCGCTGCTGTACAGATTTGGTTTAAATCTGACAATGAAATTGCTGGCGTCGCACTAACATGCAATGCCACTAGTGATGTATATTGCTGCTGGCATTGGCCACGTGGCATGCCATAAACATGTCAAATATTTTTGGCGTCGTCTCCAACACCAGCACTATTTTTTAACAGTGGCGCCATATTGGTGGCGTCGGGTGTCCACGGCAGCAAGGCCATTTTTGCCACGCTATAGGTAGGCTTTTCTGCACTAGTGTACCATTACCACTGCTACTCTTACCGCTACTGTTAAAACTATGAAACTACTGTGCTACTAATACTTTTTCGAAGAGAATTAATATCTCAGGTGTTGTTGAATTGACAACTCAACTGCTGAGGCTTATAAATATTCTTTGGCTCCCCTTGAGTCGAATCCTTAAATTTGGGTAAAATACTTCCCTTGAAGACTGTTGCGATCCCCTATACTTGGGGTCATCAATGGACCGTAGTCTATTTCAAAGAATTGTTAACCCATCAGCAACCAGTTCAAATGGATCATAGTGTTCCCGAGAGCAACATCATTTTTACTCATGAGGAAATAGTAAAACATTGTACTTTGCATGATTAGCATGTATATGCACTAGAAAAAAGAGGATACCTCGAGCCGAGCATTACACCGACCGAACTTATTCTCTAGTGACATATCTTGGAGTGTCACCAAACACTGCTAGAACATTGTTTTTCAAGAAACTAAAACTGCTAGAACATGTCCCTGGATGTGGACGCGGGAAATCTCATTGGGATATAGAGCTGGAAATCTGGGACTTAGGGTGCTCTAGACCGAAGGATTCGTAAAGCACGCACGGGTCAGCAACGAGCACAAACATGGAGTGGCATCGGCGGGAGGGGGAATATACATGTGCGCAAGGAGATGAGGAGAGAAGTGGGGGCGTAGGCTCTAGGGTTTGGGTGTCACCGACTAGAGTTGGGGCTCCACTGGGTGGCCACAAATGTCATCGTCCCACTCTTCGTCCCCGGCTTCCCACGGCAAGGCCGTATCGCGCCGCCGCCTCCCGCAAGGCAGATCGCGGATGGAAACTAGCACCTGGACCTTCTCCTCCCACCTACTCCTCTGTCAGCTCTGTACCACTATCGACGTTGCTCCTCCGTCGGCTCTGAGGCATCGTCGGCCCTTGCATAGGCGTGGAGATGAAGATGAGGACGTGGGCGTGGAACTCGGTTGTTGCCTTCATGGTTAAGGAAGATGAGGACCTCCATCACATTACCTAAGGGAGGCGTTATCCTAGGATGGTAGGATAGACGGTTGGCTTGATTTTTTCTACTCCTTCGGCTGTTCAACACAGCGAAAAAGTGATGACATGGAACACGCGAGCGAAGGCCCCGCGTCTCGCACATGGAAAGTGTAATATATGTCGGTATCCCTTTGCTTTCAAGATGGGTGAACCCCTGTGATTCCTTAGTGTATGGAATGTGATCCCTTAGTGTATGGATACACCATCATGCATGTGTGTTACGAGCATAGAGTTCACTAAATGGTTAAATACCTGCCCATTAATATAAAAATATTATTCAAGGAACATTTCATAACTCATGGATACAACATTATATAATCTCGTCTCTAGAATTGTCTCTAGGACATATTTCTAATTGGTAGGATATTTGCAGCCTCCATTGTGAGGCATGACTCGGCATGACGCTATATAAAACGTAGTATCTTGAAAAATGCAACATAGAAAAATGCAACTTAGTCGAAACTCGTGTCATCTTTAGTAGATTGACTTGCTTCGGTTTCCTTCTCTTATTAACTGTAGCTAAAATCGGCACCATCTTTAGTTGACTTGCTTGTTTTCGGCTTCCTTCATTTGTGTCCACCGGCTCCAACATTTACCTTAGCACCAAGACCGGCATTGGCACCTACATTTGCTCCAACGCTAGCTCAAACACCGCCACCAAGACCAACACCAATAGATTTATGTGCACTGATACCAAGACCGGCATTGGCGCCACCACCAAGACCGGCATTGGCACCGACATTCGCACCAACCCCAGCTCCAATGTTCGCACCAACACCAGCACCTCCGTTTGCACCGGCACCAAGACCAGCATTGGCTCCAAGACCAGCATTGGCACCAAGACCAGCATTTGCTCCAATACCAAGACCAGCCTTTGCTCCAATACCAGCTCCAGCGTTAGCGCCTCCATTCGCACCAACGCCAGCACCTCCGTTTGCATTTGCACCGGCACCAAGACCAGCATTTGCTCCAACACCAAGACCAGCATTGGCACCAAGGCCAGCATTTGCTCCAACACCAAGACCAGCCTTTGCTCCAATACCAGCACCAAGACCAGCATTTGCTCCAGCACCAGCGCCTCCATTTGCGCCAACACCGAGACCAATAGATTTATGTAAACCGACATTGGCACCAAGACCAGCATTGGCGCCTACGTTTGCCCCAACGCCAGCTCCAGCACCAGCTCCAGCTCCAGCACCAGCTCCAGCGTTAGCGCCTCCATTCGCACCACCACCAGCGCCGGCATTAGCACCGATAGACTTTTCAAGCCCAACATTAGCACCACCGTTTGCGTTACCGCTACCATCTTCATCTCCTCCAACATCCTCACTAGGCTGAGCACCTCCCGGTCTAAATCTTCCTCCCAGTAATCCCCTAATAGGAAAAATAGCAACAAACATCAAGAACAATATATACAAGATCTATTAACTACCCATGCAGGAGTGTGAAAGGGTTGCGGTTAAACATTATAAAAAAGACCCGCATACACACGCCATGCTATGCGGGAATAAGGTTGATTATAGCGGGAGTAACTTAGTTAGTAACATAACACGTCACAATAAAAGTTGCTTATGTGACATGTAGTTAATGAGAAGAGGGGTGTTTATGGTAACAAAATATTTACCGTAACATAACGCCCCACGAGACGGAATGAGTCTACATCTAAATAAACAAAGTCTTGTATAATACCACACATATGTTACTACCTAATAACATAGACTAGTAGCATATGCATGTTTTTCTCTGGTCATTTTAGTCTGCATATAAGCTTTCTCGAAGTCAAAGTATCTCTACTTTGATCAAACTTTTAGAGAAAAAGTATCAACACTCACAATGACAGATCATCATTGTTAGATTCATTATGAAATGTAATTTCATAGTATATATATATTTGGTATTGTAGATGTCAACTTTGCAAAGTTCGACTTGACACAAATATAATTCGCGGAGTAGAAAGGACCGAAGGGAGTACTAGTCTAAGTTAGTTCCCACTATTACTAGCCTAAGTTAATCGCAGACTTATGTTGTAGTGACATAGCTAGCATGCTTGTAGATGGAGATTAAGGAGTACCATGGTAGGTGGGACATCACCGGCGATGTCCCCCACGATGAGATGAGAAACGCCACGAGAACAACGGTGGTGCCAGTGATCTTCGCCATTGTTAATGGTTGTCTGTGTGGTTTACCTCTCCTTTTCTACCAACTGGACGATTTGCTCTAGGACGCGTTGGGGTACATTTATATAGAACCATCTCCCCTCCTATATTTGGCTATCTTTTACCAAGATGCGCGGCTCCTCCAGTTATTGTGTGGACAAGAGTGTTAGTGTCCCGGTAAACTATATTGGCCCCAGAGGGCACCGGGGTGTGAGTAGGGTAGAAAGTTTCGGCATGTAGTTGGAAACGGATTTTAAGGTGAGCCGGGAAGATGTAGAGGTGGAGGTTTAAGCAAAAGCCATTTATAGACTTCACTCCGCATGAGCTATTATAGCGTTCAAGTGTAGTAGTACTACTGCATTCCCGTGTTTCCACCTAGTGACCTGGAGAGATGGCAGCAAATACAACTGCTAGAGTTACGGATCCCTTTAACAGATCTTATGGATTGCGGTTACGTGGCAATTTTTGATTGGAGATTAAAGGGGGACATGGGCCCTACAACGTGAAATTCAGGTTTTCGCAACAAAAAAAAAATCTGAGCTGAAGGTGAAGTGAATCATCAAACTTTAAGCCTGCATATTATTATGCTACTAGTATGACGCTGAAATTTGTTGCACCCACAATGCATGCTTTAACATGACCAAATGACACCTACTGTGTTGGCCCAACGCGTATAAAAGAATAAAAACATTACACAAAGCCGTGCACCGCCAAGATCTGTATAACTGTAACTAGGCAGCCTCTGAGTCACTGGTAGTATCGCGGTGCTGATTCGTCGGCTGAGCGCCGACGCCGGCGTCCGGCAGGTTGGTGACCCTGACGACCAGCGGCGTGCGGACGCGGTGGTAGCCGTCGGACCAGACGATCTCGCCAAAGTCGTACCGGCCGCGCGACAGCTTCGCCGGCGTGACGGTGACGTAGTACTCGGCCCTGGCGCAGCGCGTGGAGAACGCCAGTGCCGGCGGCCACACCTCGACGTGCGCGCCCTGGGGGCTGATGACGGTAGCGTGGTACACGGTTTCCCTCTGGAGGCCCACGTTCGTCACCGTCCGCTTCACGGTCGCCCTGGCGCGGAGCTCGGGGAGCACGATGGCCGGGTAGTTGAGGTCGGCGTCGCCGATGGCACCGCCGGCGCAGCTGGTGTCGAGCGCCGGGGAGGGGAGCACCATCTGCCGCACCTGCGCCTCCGTGTAGCCGAGGCTGCAGAGGAAGCGCACGTGGTCGCGCGCGTCCGCGTCGTAAACCAACCCTGGGTCAAGCGCCCGCAGCGGGTCCACATGCCCCGCGCCGGTGTCGAAGGCGTCCGCAGCCTTCTGCGTGCCGCCGGCCAGCATGGCGTCGGACGTGTCGTCGTGCACGTACGCCGTGGTCATGAGGGCGGACTTGACTGCGGCCGGCGACCAGGTCGGGTGCACGGACCTGAGGATGGCGACGATGCCGGTGACGTGGGGGCACGACATGGACGTGCCCGTGTCGAAGTTCCACTCCGTCAAGCGCTTGTCCAGAGGGAGCACCGTCGGCGACGACTTGGGCGGCCACGCCGCCAGGATGTTCACTCCGGGCGCGGTGATGTCAGGCTGCGAGTTCAGCAACAAATCCGTTCAGGTCATACATATATATGTGCTCTTCAGTCTTCAGTCTTCACCATGCCAAGCTCAGGTGATCGTGTCGTCTACCTTGAGTATGTTTGGAGAAATGGAGCTGGGCCCTCTGGAGGAGAAGTAGGCGATGGCCGGCGCCGGCGTATTGCCGACGAGGGTCCTGCTCGGCGAGACGTGCACGGTCGGCCGTTGCCTGCACGCGGCAGACGATGGATGGATGGGCGGTCAGAGAAGATCGCGTGATCTCAGCCGTGCGTGCTCCATTGGACGGTTCAGACCCGACGGCGGTAGGTGTTTGAATGGTTACCTTGGACGGCTCTGGATGTAGTTGAGGATGTGGGTGCCCTGGCGCAGGTTGACGTGGACGGTGGGCAGGAAGTTGTCCTGGTTGGACCTCCGGGAGCTGGAGTCGGCGAAGATCACGCCGGAGCCGCCGCCGGCGTACACCGCCAGCGCCGCGCCCTCGCCGGACACCATCCCAATGGTGGAGAAGCACAGGACGATCTTCCCGGACGCCGCCGTGCGGTTCACCAGCTGGTCCAAAGAGCACGTCCTTCGGGATCAACGCAAATCGGTCAGTCAAAACAGATAGATGCTCTGTAGGCATTGTGTGTGAGAGAGATTACCCATCGGCAAAGACGCTAGTGCTCTCTACTAAAGGCATTCTCATGTCCTTCACAATGAAGCCCTCTCCCTGTGTAAATTACAAAAGAAAAAATTTACAGGAGTAAACGAGAAGTGCATGGTATGATCCCACCTCCTTGCATGCACCGCGCCATGCGTCCGTGGTCGGCCACTACTAGGACCAAGAGCTCACCACGAAGGAGGCATTGTTCCCGAGCGCGATCACCGTCGGGAACCTCCGGTCGATGGTGCTGGCGGCGACGGTGACCCCCCACGGTGAAACGTTCTGCACCATGGCCGCGTCGGTCCCGTCGTTGCCCGCGGAGAACACCGTCGACACCCCGAGCTGCATGGCGTGGAACGACCCGACCTCGGTGCTCGTCGCAAACAGCGGGGACAGCGGCGGCGGCGACCCGAGGGACGCCGAGATGACGTGCACGCCGTCGTGCAGCGCGTCGTCGAACGCCGCCAGGATGTCGGCGTCGTTGCACCGGCCCGTCAGGTCCTTGAACCAGCACACCTTGTACGCCGCCAGCCGCGCCCTGGGTGCGCCCCCGCGTGCCGCGCCGCGGCCCAGCCCGCCGAAGTAGCTCGCGTTGGGGGACACGGCGCCCACAGCCGTGGACGCCGTGTGCGTGCCGTGGCCGACGCGGTCCCGGGCCGACCGATACTCCGTGCCGCCGCTGGTGTTCAGCGGGCCGGTCTCGGCCTCGAAGCCGGCGAGGTAGTAGCGCGCGCCGATGAGCTTGCGGTTGCACGCGGTGGCTGGGTCGAACTGCTGGCCTCCCACGCACGTGCCTCGCCATGACGACGGCACGGGGCCTAGGTGGGGGTCATCTCTGAAGCTCTCGGATTCAGGCCACACACCTGTTGAGGACACACGCTGAAAGGCTAAGGACCACTGCACTGTAACCACTGACAGGATTGAGTATGAGCGCAGTGCTACAAAAATTTTAATTCCAGATCTTGATATCGCATGCCTGCATTCAGGAAATTATCATAGTATCTTCCACTTTCATGGTTGTTCATATCATTCCTCTTGCAGAGCTATGCCTGTGTGTTTAATTTTGTATCAACATGTCCCTTTCTTTCAGGCTACAAGATCATGTCATGTCTCATGTGTGAAGCCAGAGAAGCTACAAGCAGCAAGTACAGGACAGTGCAGCAGGATTTGCAGGGATATGAAATTGTTAGAGGACAAGTACCGGTGTCGAGGATACCGACAATTACGTCGCCTCCGTACTTCAAATGCATTTGGGAGGATGGCTGCTCCATCTGCAGATGCAGGTTGAGGCCCATGAAATCCCAGCTCCTTGTTGTATGGAGCTGCAGCATCCTGCTCCTGAATACTGATATGACCTCTTCTGTTTCTGATTATAATGATCATGGGGTTCCTTGTCAGTTTATGGCAATAATCAAGTGCACAATACTAGGTATGTACAGATATAGGTATGTTTTCTGACAACAAGGTCCACAGTGTTGAGTATAACTGTTACCCGACAATGTGGTGGCTTGCGTTGAATTGAGCACTGCCGCAAAACCAGAGAACCCATAACTGTAGCTATACAGAATAGCTTGTCTTGCTTCCTCCGGCCTGCAATATTGTGATTATTCATGTAAGTATCCTTTTAGCCACATTTTTCTTGCCAAATGAGAACAAATATCTCCAAATTATCTGAGACGCGAGGTTTTATGTTTTAGAGACAAATGGTTGAATCGCTTCAAGTAAGCATGCGATACAAATTGGATAAACTGAGAAACAGAATTAACAGAAGTTTCTACTACGAACCTGCAAAAAAAAAAAAAGTTTCTGCTATGGCATAAGGAGTACAAACGAAACAATTACCTAAAATTTAACTTCGGTTATTTAACTCATACTATTATTTACCCGATAGTCATAGTACTACTTGAAATAACTGAGATGACTTCATGTTATAAATGCATAAGATGGTGCTTCTGATTGCATCGCTTTTTTCATCAACTTCAAGAAATTCAATGGTCTTTATTTTCCCCTTTAATTTTAGCTCAGAAAGTAAGATAGTACTGATATTACTCTGCAAAGACTCTTGACAGAAGTTGGAGATGAAACCGTGTGGTGAGAGCAGGACTGAGATCGTTGTTGTGGCCCAAGTACACAATGTGAACCTGCGATGCAACAGAAGAGGGAGCAGACATGAAGTGAACATCTGATCTGACAAACAGATAGAAAGATGAGTGAAAATCTGCACAAAAAACACATACATGCGAACGAGAAGCTGTAGTGCACTGAACAGGATCAACGGCAGCAAATGAGAGCGAGGAAACGAGGAGCAGAAGCAGAAAAGCAGCCATTGCCCTTTACACAATGACGCTGGTGGAGTGGCAGAGAGACATATATAGACGCCATAGACAGACAAAAGGACACAAAGATATGATTCTGCCCGTGCCATGCCGTAGGGTGCTTGCAAGACAAGCTTTGCGAAGCTGCAGTAGCCCGGACAGCCCTCCATGGCTGCATCATTCCCCCTCCTTGCCTTGTTCATCTAGTGATCTAGTCCATAGATGGCGGGTGCGATGATTAAGCCTATCGAGTTAAGTACAGGGTCTAGCTGCTGAAGAGAGTACAGGATAACAGACCTAAAGTTTGTTAACTCCTACCTAACCCTCTCGCCCTCGTGTTTTAATCATCTGTGCCAGTGTTTTGTTAGTCCCTAGACAGAAGAGGCAAGGAGACAGCTATCAGCTACACACATACTGTATTTAACATGCTGTAGCTTTTGGGATTCTCCAAGGCTAACCTCAAGGGATCAGCTTAAATAAGTGCCAAAAGGCTAAGATCTAAGTTCTAGAGTTGAACGAAATAGGCAAGTGTCTGGAGTTATGGAGATAACATGTGTGCTCAAATCATTAGGCTTTCAAGATCTAGTTTAACGACGAAGACAAACCTTCTGCCCCACCATTAGTAGCCAGGTTATAGCATAGTACTTTTGAGTTTGTGAGAACTTGTAAAGTGTATGAAGAAAGTCTATAATAACTAGCAGTTGTCTGCTGAGCTAAAGCAGGGAATCTTTTCTAGCTCCTGCAACCTTCTATAGTAAAATCTAAAAATGTACTCCCTCCGTTCCAAAATACTTGTCGTGGTTTTAGTTCAAAAACCACGAGAAGTATTTCGGAACGGAGGGAGTAATAAAATGTTTCGCCTAAAAATGATAAACATAGTCTAGCTATGTACTGAAGTTTACTGCACATGTTTCCACTTAAGGACTGCGTGCAAGCATAATGCATTCGCAGAACAATGATAATACTGAGCACTCACTCTTTGCAGAAAAGCTAATTAACTCTTAATCTGTATGGACCATGCCAAATTAAATAGGTTTCCATCCCTCACGCTCCGCTTTACAGGCATTTAACGACTTGTTTTTAATATAATAAACTAATATATCTCACATGCTTTAAACCGGTAAAGAAAAGCAGCCTGCGTTAGTTATAGAATGCATAGAAATGGTAATCCTATTATCTGCAGTTTGTATTGCAGCCTGCATACAGTCAACGAGCACGCCTGACTGGTAGCGTAGTACAGTTTTAGCAGGACATGAAGTATGATGGATATCTCGAACTGCAACACTGTAGACATAAGTGCACTCTTCAGTGATGCTAAGATAAGAGCATGCCCAGAAGGAAAATATTGAACATCATTGCAGGTCTGGAAACCAGTCATATACTCATATCTAACATTATGAAGCTTACCACACAACCCTTGATGTGTCATTGTATTTCTTCACTTCAGAAAAAATTACCAGCATGCTTCACCGACCGTCAATCTTCCATCTTTTAGGTGCACTGACATATGTACGTGTGCATCATTGGTCACAGCAACCCAAGGAATGGTCTACACATGGATTCGGATCTGCGCTCATGCCAGTGTTTGCCTGACATCTGGGCAAGTCAAATTATTGTCAACACAATTGAGAGGACTAGCTGGTTTGCTTCTCTTCTGGAATAATGGTTAATGATCATTTTAGGACCCCCCCCCCCCCCCCCCCCCCTTAATAATTTTCTGCAGTGTATTATCAATTTAGGCAATGGATTTTTTTTTTGCAACTATGCGCCGTCCAAGTCGAAGTCTTCCTCTGGCTTCAGATGTGGGAGCAAATCAGGACGAGAGAGCTGCTACTACTCAGAGAATGAATTGATAATGACCAGAGACGTCTCCTTGTCAAGGAGTCGCATGGCCTGTTGCATGCAGGCTTTACCAGGATGAACTCCTGAACCTTCATCAGGCAAGGAAACTAAGGAGCCTTACTCAAACTGATTTCCCCAGCCTCTGTCAGGCTATCACACAGAAGTTACAACGATAACCTTTGGACCTGTCAACTAGGTTTTCCCAGGAGAGGCTAACATCCTAAAAACTGCTGAACTCAGCCTTTGGACCTGTCAGTGTGCCAGCAAAATCCATTTTGTATATTGCAAGAATGGATATGCACGGAGCTTTTGAAGTCAGGCTTACCAACTAGACTAAAGGACAATGTTGCAAAATGCATTTTGTATATTGAAGAATGGACATGCACGAAGCTTCATTTCACCTGTTAAGTTGAGGATATCCTCGGTAACATTTGGTTTTTTCCTAAGCTTCTTGTAAGAACTATGAGTCTTAACATTGCATTAAGGTGGCTGTGTGCATCAATCGATGCATAGGCAGGGATACCGAAAAAAAACTAGATTTTAACTCCAAAAGCCTCATGCGAGACTTGTTAAAAGTTAAAATATATAAAGGCACGGGGAAGAAAAATCAAATGAGAATATTATGAGTTCTTTTTTATGTTGAAAGAAAATCACTTTGCGTAGAGAATAAAAGTTACGCTATTTTTCTTTCAAAAGTACTTAAGTCAATCTTGTGTACTAAAATGGCAACAGAGCTTTGAACACTAAGACCACGTTATATTTATCATATAGAAATGGCAAAATCCTATAGAATTTCATGGAGGTACAGACCAACATGAGAACTACATACGATTTTTTTTATATTCATGAGTTTCTGAAGTTCATTTATATTTCAACGAAGTATTTTTTCTTGAAATGGATAATTCAGAAGATAGCTGAGGCCTATGAACCGTTAGCTTAATAGCTTGTCTGAAGATGTCAAGCACAGACTTCAGCTAGACAAGTGCCCTCAGAACTAACACTAGACAAGTAGGAAATCAAATAAGTTCTTAAATTTCCAAACAACAGGTCAACAAGCACTCTGCATTGTAGGAGAATCTAGAAGGCGATCGTCTCTTGTGTCACCAACAAATTGGGCTA
The DNA here is from genome assembly GCA_039707655.1 of Elymus sibiricus. Taxonomy (NCBI): domain Eukaryota; kingdom Viridiplantae; phylum Streptophyta; class Magnoliopsida; order Poales; family Poaceae; genus Elymus; species Elymus sibiricus. The sequence goes on from CM077669.1 coordinate 445,510,695, forward strand.
CCTTTAGGGCTTTCTAGGATCAGACAATTAGGGAAGACCAAGTGGAGCCAGTTACCTTTACGCGTTACTATGAAGATGCAAGTGTAAAGGCTTAAAGGGACCCAAGTCCAACCTCCAACTTATAAAGTCTTCCAGCACTTAAGCTCAAGGTAAACAAATCCCCTGTTAATCAAAAAGCTGAGCTGGTGAGGCATCCGTTAACCCAACAAGACCTTAGGTTTTGGTACATATATTTTCTCCCTTGAGGATCTGAAGTAAATTCTTGAGAATATTCTAGTGGTGACATAAAGGCTAGCCCCCACTCAAGAACGGGCTATTTTGGCAGACACGAAATGGGCAGGGAAACAGAAGTGTAGCACACCCAGAACCAGTGTGTGTAGCTAGCCACCACCAAAAGTCGCGTAGGCATTCGGTCGAACACCTGGTGGGCGCATGGAGGTCCTTGTCGCGCAGAGAGCCCACGCCGATTATCCAATCACGCCGGCACAGCTGTCCCCTCGACCAGTGGAAGCCGCTTTCATCCAACGGAAACAAGAAATGCACCTTTGCTGATCCCAAGTTAAGAATGGGAGATCAGCCTGACCTGAGCATGGCGATTGGCCGGGTAATCAGGGAGAGGACGGAGATGGCGACACACCCTAAAATCCACTTAGACAAAGGAGGATTTTCGTTTGACCTTATAAGATGATGAGGAGTGAGGAGGAGGAAGAGGATATGTCAGTTGGATGCTGGAATTGGAAGCCTGCCACTGGTCCAGGTATCTGATATCTCATATCTCCCACCACCACCAAGGGCAAAAAAAGCGACGCCTCCGAAGCTCCCACCGCCGCAAGGGGAGGCGAGAGAAGTCGCCGGAGATAGCATGACCGCGGGCGCACTTGCCCTGGCCCGGAGGCCAATGATCACATCACGGTGGAAAGGTAGCCAATGGGACAAGGATTAGAAGGAAAAAATTGGAGGTCTCCACCAAGAAACCCGCCATCATTCCGTTCCACCGCCATCGATCCCTGGCGCCAGATGAGCGCAATTCCTCGCCAGTCCTCCACAGAGAAAGCGGTCTGGAGAGAGAGGAGTGAGGGCAACGCAACTGATCGTGATCGTGATCGTGATCGTGATCGAGGTCAAAGACGGACAGACAGACAGAGGACGATGGAATCCAGCCACCACTACACTCCAACTCGAGTGCGCCCCGCTCTGCCTCTGCCTCTGCCTCACCGCTGCGTCTCCCACCACGCTTTTTCTTCCCTCCGACGCACCGAAAATCCCACGGAAATGTATTACGTAGAGGAGGAAGACGTCAGGACGAGATAAACTCAGGGGAGGGGAGGGGAGGGGAGGAGAACTCGTCCATGCCCTTCTTAAACGAGACGCCTTTGGTGTGAAGGACGGATGAAAGGGAGACTGCCCCTGCCTGCCAGAATTGAACTGCTCAGTAGCATCTTTCTTCTTCCTTTTTTTTTCCGTTTTGATTGAAACGAATGATAAATAGGGATAGGGATGCGCTCCACTTGCTGAGGCCTTCCTTCCTCTCAGGTTCCTCGTTCTGCGTGGCTTTCAGGGGATAGGAATCTGCACCTTCTCTCTCCCCTTGCTTGTTCTTTGTCTGGCTTGGTTTCGGAAGAAGGAAATAAGGTTTCTTGTTCTTGGTGAGAGAGACAGAGGCTGAGTTTGCTCCTTGGGGAGTTCTGTGCTGTCATGGGTAACTGCTGGTTTAAAGGGAGCCCATACTTCAACAGGGTTTCTTCCAATGCGACAAAGTCAGGTACCACTCATGTTCTTCCCTTCCTGGTACTGGCATGGCTTATGCGAAGTACGAAGTACAATACCTTCTGATATTTTTTTGATCCCCCCAGTACTGTTAGCTTTCTAGGTATATATATACTGGTTATTTACCTTTTAATAACAATTCGATGGCGTCTCCGGGCAATTAATTCTCAATCCAAAAAGTGCATACCTTCATGCTACCTCTATCTGATTGTGGCTATCCCAATAGTCTGATCCAGTCCATTCATCATGTATTCTTTCAACTTGTTTCTATCCAATCAAGCCAGTGATATGAACTTCAGTGATCTGTGGAAAGTATTCTGAACCACTTGCAAGTTAATTTTGGAACTTCTGGATTTTTTCCATTTGCAATCTTGTGACATGCATGACTTGACTCTCCCTTTCTATCTGTCGCAGAATCTCCAAAATTGCAGAGCCCGTCGGAGAGGATCGAGAAGGACGATAGCCTGCTGCCGTCCAACCCGCATGAGGTGGAGGCGCTGCGCAACGATTCGGCTCGGAAGAACCCTCTGATAGCATTCACGTTCGAGGAGCTCAAGAGGATCACCAAGAACTTCAGGCAGGACTCGGTGCTAGGGGGAGGTGGCTTTGGCAGGGTCTACAAAGGGTGCGTCACCAATGATCTCCGCGAAGGGTTGGCGATCGAGGAGCCGCTGCGGGTTGCGGTCAAGGTCCATGATGGAGACAACAGCTTCCAAGGCCACAGGGAGTGGCTGGTGATTACACTTCTCAGTGATATACATGTATTTTGGGTATGCTCTGGTTTACTGTTTGTTGCATATGAAGTTGATCTTTTGTGTGTGTATGTTTACAGGCTGAGGTCATTTTCCTTGGGCAGCTTTCACACCCAAATCTTGTGAAGTTGGTAGGTTATTGTTGCGAAGATGATCACCGGGTTCTCGTTTACGAGTTGATGCCCCTAGGGAGTGTGGAATCGCATCTGTTTTCGAGTAAGGCACCTATTGTTTCTTGTTTTGCTAAAAATTATCTCTTGATTATGACGCCAACCGGTTTCATTCACATGAACCATTTTATCATTCAATTATGCAGATTTGGAACCAAATTTTTGAACTGCCTAAAATGTGCTCCTATTTCGCTGTATTTCCTCAGTGACTTTTTAGAAGTTCAGTCAAACTTTTTGCCGTATTTCTTCATAATCGCATGACCAATGCGGTCGAGTATGCGCTATTTATTCACATGGTATCACACACTATATTATGTAGATTTGTTCAAGTGCTTGTGATTTACTAATGCAGGGGTGATGCTGCCACTGCCATGGGCCACCAGAATGAAGATCGCACTCGGTGCTGCAAGGGGGCTTGCCTTCCTGCATGAAGCCGAGAAGCCTGTCATTTACAGGGATTTCAAGACATCCAACATACTGCTAGACGAGGTATCTACATAAACCGTATCCGAGAGATCTGATGTTTGCTTGTCATCTTCTTCTCTGATTCTCTAGCAATGTTCATCATCAGGAGTACAACGCGAAGCTCTCTGACTTCGGGCTGGCGAAGGACGGGCCGGTCGGCGACAAGTCGCACGTCTCGACCCGCATCATGGGCACCTATGGCTACGCCGCCCCGGAGTACATCATGACAGGTAGGTAGCCATCATCTTGTCACTCAACTTCAGAGCATGAAAGCCATGGGAAATGGTGTCTGAATTCTGAAGTGTCGTGGTGTTGTGTGTTGCGACGGCAGGGCACCTGACGGCGATGAGCGACGTGTACAGCTACGGGGTGGTGCTGCTGGAGCTGCTGACGGGGCGCAAGTCGCTGGACCGGTCGAGGCCGGTGAGGGAGCAGACGCTGGCGGACTGGGCCTTCCCACTGCTGTCGCACAGGAAGAAGGTGCTGGGAATCGTCGACCCCAGGCTCGCCGCCGACGACTACCCCGTCAAGGCGGTGCACAAGACGGCCATGCTGGCATACCACTGCCTCAGCCGCAACCCCAAGGCCAGGCCGCTCATGCGCGACATCGTCGCCACCCTCGAGCCCCTGCAGCAGCAGCCGCAGCCGGAGCTGGTGGTGGAGGTGAGCCCGGCCAACGACTCCGGTGGCGGTGACGGCGTGGGTGTTCGGTGATCAGACATATGTATGCTGCCGTGTACGTACTTTTCTGCATATAGTGATACTTGTGTGAATTGTATTGCTCTTGGTCTGCGCACAGTGCTGGGTCTTTCTCTCTCTGCTTCCCACGAATTCTTCAGGAATTTCACAACTTGCAGAATCGAGAGAGACTTGCGGATCAAAGTGGCCCTCAAGACTTTAGGGACAGAGAAATATGATACATTACAGGATTCTCTATATCTCAATATTTATATGTTCTCCCGCGTGTTCCCGAAAAAAAAAAGAGTTCTCTGAAGGACTCCTTCGGTTCGTAAATATAATATTTCAATATGGACTGAAATAAGTGAACAAACATGCTAGAATATACCTATATACAATCGATTCAGAAAAAGTTAAAACCTTTTATATTTGTGAGCAATGGGGTAAATAGGATGCGTTTTTTTCCATTAAAAGTCCCACGCCATGTTACATTTTCATTGAAAAAGAAACACGGAGTAGCAAGCATCGTCAGGCTCCTGGATACATTACTTGCTAATGTACTCTCTCCGTTTCAAAATAATTAAAGTTATGAGTTTGTTCTAAGTCAAATTTCCTTAAGTTTAACTAAGTTATACAAAAATATATTAAAATCTACAACACCAAATGTTTTTATTAGATTCATTATGAAATATATTTTATATTTGTAAGTTTGATATTATAGGTATTAACACATTTTCTATAAAGAGAGTTTGACTTAGGGCAGCAGTGTAATTTCAGTTATTTCGGAACGGAGTAGTTGCTAAAATGTAAATGCTACTTAGAAACAAGAGCATCATAAGCTACGATGCATTTTTTATTGTTTCTACAAAACATGTTCATACCATTATTGTTAACGAAGGTTGGAAAGAAACTGAAAAAAGGTACTTCCTCCATTGACGATGCATACTCTGGTCAGTACCTCGATAGGGTTGCTAACGTGGCTGAAAATACTAGATCGGAGGTTGCACACGGGTTTTACTCAATTTCGAGCCTTCGGTGAGGAGTAATATCCTACGTCCTACTTTGTGTATTATTCATGGTGGGTATACCTCATGCGAGGGATTACAATGGAGTCCATGAGTTGCTACCGAGAGTTTGGTAGGGTTTTACAAGGGAGAGATCCAATCCAGGCCGCCGCCATGTTGACTTGGGAGGCAAGATGATCTATAGTTGTCTTATACACTCCTCCGGGCTCCTTCCCGTCGCAGGCCTACGACGGGTCTTCTGGGCCCCTCGGCTAGCCAGCTGCCGGGCTCCTTGGAGAGAAGCCACCCCCGATGTATTACCCCATTAGTAACCCACGAGCGTGTTGGAGGTCAATGTAGCCGATCTTCAAGATCTCTAGCGAGATCCCTACCTTTGCGTCTGTCTTTGAGACATAACTGAAAGTGCTCGGCCTTGAAGGTTTTTTATGGGCCTGGGCTCCCTGGAAGCTGGAGCCCCAGAAGTTGGGACTTACCGTCAGGTTTTCTGTAGATCAAAACGACACGGGAACGCCTCGCCCATTCAAATCGATTTTTGGGGAACTGTTTGAGGGTGCATGTTGGTTGCGCTTTGTCATGATGGTGATGATGGGATCCACCAACTCACGTCTCGTGAAATGGGAAACTGCAGGGAACGTGGGACGCGTGTCACACCATGAGAGTCGCCATTTAGTTTTACTGTGGTTATAAAGAGGAAAAGAGAGGGTGGTTCCCCATTCCCTGATTCCTCCATTTTTTGTCCTCGTGCATCCCGCCTTCTTGCTCGTTCTGCCATTACCAACCTTTGTAGCTCGGTTCCTTTTCATCCTTGACCTCCCTCGCACCCACCGAGATGGCCGATACCAGGAAAGACCAAGGGAGGACCCGTGCCCAGCCACTATCACGGCGGAGCGGAAACGAAAGGGGACCGCCAACGACGACGGGAAGAAGAAGCCACGGGTGGCCAACGAGACCACATGGAAGTGGCTCATGTTGGTTTTCTCCGTCAATGAGCTCAATGAGCTTGTGGCTGAGAGGTCTATGGCGCCATATTTGGTGCGTCGAATGCCCGGCGGCGAGGTACCGCTAGCCCAGGTCGCCGGCGAGCATGTGCTTCATCGGGAGTACTTCGGAAGGGGGATCGGTTTCCCATTGCACAACTTCTTGCCCTGGCTGCTACATTTCTTCGGCTGCCAGTTGCATCACATTCTACCCAATGAAATCCTCCACATTGCCAATTTTATCACTTTCTCCGAGTGTTTCATTGGAACAACTCCCCATTTCAATTTGTTCCGCTATTTCTTTCGGATTTGGGTCCAGATGAACGACGATACCGTCTGTGACCTCGGAGGGGCAAGCTTGCAACTCTGTCCCACCACCAAGTTCTTTCCCGTGGACTTCCCAAAATTTGTTCGAGAATGGCATAAGTTTTGGTTCTATGCTTCTGAGCTCGGGGACAGTTTGCTTCCAGTTTTCAACGAGCCCCCGAAGAAGTTGTGCTCTTGAACTCCATTGAGTCATCTATCCCCGAACTCTCAAGCCCTCACCAATGCCAGAACATGTCTGAAAGTTGTCGGGCTGAAAGGAGAGCATATCTTGAGGACAAGTGCGGGCGAGTGCGCGCGGAGTCCGTCATGTGCCAAGCGCCAGGTGCCAGGTGCCAAGTGCCACTTGTTGAGTACTAACCTATTAACCCAGTGCCAAGTGCCAGTTGTTGTTTTTCTGCATGTTTTTGACTTTTCAGGAATACTGTACCAAACGAAGTCCAAATACCCCGAAACTTTTTGATGATTTTTTCTGGACAAAAATAAGACATGGAAGCTTTGGAGGAAGACCGTAGGGCACACGAGGTGCCCCCAAGCCAACAGGGCGCGCCCTGATGGCTTGGGGCCACCTCCCCACTCTCCTGGTCCTGATCTCTGGCATATAAATTCACATATATTCCAAAAAACCCAGAGAGTCTCTGTTCTACCATGTGCCCATCGGGAGCCCTGTTCCGGTGCCCTGCCGGAGGGGGGATCGATCATGGAGGGCCTCTACAACCTTGTTGCTCCCATGGTGATGTGTGAGTAGTTCACCACAGACCTATGGGTTCATAGTTAGTACCTACTCCCTCCGTCCCATAATATAAGAGCGTTTTTTACACTAGTGTAGTGTAAAAAACGCTCTTATATTATGGGACGGAGGGAGTAGATTGCTATTTCTCTCTATATGTTCTTCATTGCCAAGATCACCGCGATTCCCGCGGTGATCTATCTTATGTAATCAATCTTTGCGGTGTGTTTGTTGGGATCCGATGAATTGTGGGTTTATGTTCAGATTATTCATGAAAATATATTGAATCCTTGCTGGTTATTCATGTGCATGATTGTTATAGCTTTGTAATGCTCTTCGATCTATCAATTTGGTTTGGCCAACTAGATTGATTTATCTTCAAGCGGGAGAGGTGCGTTGTAGTGGTTTTAATCTTGTGGTGCTGAATCCTAGTGACAGAAAGGGACATGACACGTATTGTATTGCTGCCACTAAGGGTAAAACGACGGGGTTCATTCATATTAATTGGATTTACTTTGTCTACATCATGTCATCATCCTCCAAGCATTACTATGTTTTCACTTAATACTCTAGATGCATGCTGGATAGCGATCGATGGGTGGAGTAATAGTAGTAGATGCAGGCAGGAGTCGGTCTACTTGTTTATGGACATGATGCCTGATACGTCTCCAACGTATCGATAATTTATGAAGTATTCATGCCATACACTACTGGAATCAGGGACTTTGCCATCTGCCAGCTCTTTGCCGTCTGCTGGCAGATGGCAAAGAGGATATTTGCCGTCTGCTTTTATAAAGCAGACGGCAAAGAACATGCTGATGGCAAAGAGGCTCTTTGCCATCTGCACTTCTGTGCCGTCTGCTGGCAGACGGCAAAGAGTTCTTTGCCGTCTGCCAGCAGACGGCAAAGAACAAAGTGGGCCCCACTTGGTACTGCACTTGCCAGGTCACACGGGCCACTTCTTTGCCAGCAGACGGCAAAGAGGTGAGGGGGCCCCACAGTGTAACGGCGGGGACGGGCTAACGGCCCCCCTCTTTGTCGTCTGCCAGCAGACGGCAAAGAGGGGGCTTAATTTTCGCCATCCCCCCGCGCCTCCCGCCTCTCTCTCTTTCTCACACCCGCGCCCGTTCCCCTCTCTCACCGCCGCCGCCGCCGCCGCCGCCGCCCCCTCCCCGCCCTCTCGCTGCCCCCTCCCCGCCCTCTCGCCGCCGCCCCCTCCCCCCCTCTCTCACCGCCGCCGCCGCCCCCTCCCCGCCCTCCACCACCGCCTGCCCCCCTCCCCGTGGCGCACCTCCACCACCGCGGCGCCGCCCCCTCCTCACGGCCTCCTGCCGTAGCCGTCCCCTCCCCGGCGGCCTCCTCTCCTCGCCGCCGGCCGCCCTGCCCCCTGCCCCTCTCTGATGAGCTTCCCCTGCCCCCCTTTTAATTTTTTTTTCTGTTTTTCTAATTAGATTTTTAGTTTTCTGTTTTTAGATGTTTTGCAAATAGTTGTTTAGGTGTTTGGGTAAATAGGAAAAAATATTTAGACATTTAGGTAGAAAAAAAACCTAGAAGAAAAAAAAGAAGAAAAGAAGATGAAAAAAAAGGAAAAAGAAAAAAGAAAAAGAACAAAAAATAATAATAAGAAGAAGAAACAGAAGAAGAGGAGGAGGAGAAGAAAAAAGAAGAAGAAGAAGAAGAAAAAAAGAGGAGAGGAGGAGAAGAAGAAGAGGAAAAAAGGAAAGGAAGAAGAAGAAGAGGAGGAGGAGGAGAAGAAAAAAGAAGAAGAGGAAGAAGAAGAAGAAAAAAGAGGAGAGGAGGAGAAGAAGAAGAGGAAAAAGGAAAGGAGGAAGAAGAAGAAGAAGAAGAAGGAAAAAAAAGGAAGAAAAGGAAGAAAAGAAAGAAGAGGAAGAAGAAGAAAAGAAAAAAAGAGAAAAAACCCCGACCCCGACACGGCACCTCGACCCCGACCCGACAACCCGACCCCGACCCGACACCCCGACCCCGACACCCCGACCTCGATCCCGACCCCGACACGGCACCCCGACCCCGACCCGACAACCCGACCCCGACTCGACACCCCGACCTCGACACCCCGACCCCGACCCCGACCCCGGCACGGCACCCCGACCCCGACCCCGACCCGACACCCCGACACCGACACGGCACCCCGACCCCGACCTGACACCCCGACCCCGACACCCCGACACCCCTGACACCGCGACACCACGACACCCAGACACGACACCCCCCGACACCCCGACCCCGACCCCGACCCCGACACCCCGACACCCTTGACACCCCGACACCACGACACCCAGACACGACACCCCCCGACACCCCGACCCCGACACGACACCCCGACACCCCGACACCACGACACCCCGACACCACGCCACCCAGACACGACACCCCCGACCCCCGACACCTCTTCGGCCTCCTGTTGACCGAAAAGGTGCTCTTCGGCCTTCCAGAGGCCGATGGGGTCATATATTTGTGAATTATGAGTTAGGAAGTATATTTCCCGATTTTATTAATGATGACGATGAAGATTAATATTATAGTTCATGTCAGGTATTCAATTATTATTATGTACATATATATTATTAATTGGTTCATGTTAGGTATTCAATTTTTTATTATGTTCATGATGATGATACACTTAAATTATATTCATGTCAGGTATTCATTTTTTTAATGTTGTACTAACTTCGTTTACTCTTTGTCATTGCAGGTGTTGACAGATGGTGGGCGCGGGTCGAGAGCGCTCCGAGGCTCCTTCCTCGGCGCGTGGTGGGAGGGGTACTTCCATCCCACCCCACCACCTCCGGAGAGCGCTGGATCTCAGTATGCAGACACCGGCGGGCGCTTCTTCTTCGACCGGGAGAGGTCGGGGGGGAAGAAGGTTGGTAGAGGTGGACGTGGCGGCGGGAGAGGTAGGAAGGCTGCTACTACGCCTTCCTCGCCGCCACCCCCAGCTGATTCACCCGACCACAGGAGTGCTCCGTCTGAGATGGAGCAGCCTGAGGTGCAGCCGTCTCGGACTCCGGTCCACGAGCCTCAGGCCGACGAGCCTACGACAGACGAGGCTACGACAGACGCGCCTACGGCCGACGAGCCTGGGGCCGACGAGCGTCGGGCCGCCGAGCCTTCGTCCCACGAGACTGGGGATCACGCTGAGTCGCAGCAGAACCCAGGTGCGGGCTCGTCGAGTGACCGTGCTGAGGGTGGCTATAGTTCTGATAGCTATAGCGAGAGTGAGTGGGTTGAGGGGCGCAAAGTCTACCAGCGTGGTGGTACAAAGCTCCCGCCCACCCCGGCGACCCCCGACCAGAGGTGGTTGATTGCGCTGCAGGGGGAGAAGTAAGTGCATTTACTCTTTTTTAACCTTTTGTCTTCACGTTTCTTCGAATATCTAATGCGTTGGCCTTGTCATACTGCAGGTCTTGGACACACGGGCCTGGTTGCCGCAAGCCCAACAGTGTCCTTGGCGTGATTTGTCGCCAGAGCTTCCCGGGGTGGGTCACGTTGCCCGGTGAGGGTCGGGTTCCAGAGCTAGGAATGACCTGGGAGCACTACTTGGCTGCCCCGGCCCCGCCGGGGCATAGGATCGGCAATGTCGAGTGCCACACGGTCGCCGACATTGTGATCCAGACGTTTTGGGTAATTTCTCCTTTGCCGTCTACGTTGTGTTTTCTTCTTTGATTGGCAACCCTAGTGATTGTACTAATCCGTGTTTTCTTGTTTGATTGCAGACCTTCTACAGGTGTGCTGAGGGACAGGAGGAGGCCGCGGCTCGGGTTATCGACAACGAGTGCAGGCGCCTACTTCAAAACTTTCGGCACGAGGCTCGGACGCAGGCTATTCGAGACTACTATGCCTCGACTGGTATTCGGAGGAAAAAAGAGAAGTGCCGCCTCAACTATCTGAGTAAGGAGAAGTACATGAAGGTAATTACCTATTCTTAAGGCCTTGTACTTAGTTCCTTGATTTGATTCGTATGCGTAGCGCTCAAATTTCTCTTGCTTAACTTAGGTGCCCCCGAGATGGTGTGCGGATAGGATGGACTGTTGGGAGGCGTTGGTGGATGAGTGGTGCACTCCCCAATGGCGCAACGTCCACGACGGTGCAAAGGAGAAGCGTGCCCAAATGAAAGGTGTCCCACACCATCTAGGCAGCTTCAACCTACGTGGGTTCGGGGAAAACTGGGTATGTGGTTTGCTTCATGATTCATGCAAATTCATTCTTCATGCTAGCTTGAGCCCTTAACTAATACTCTGTTCCTCTCTTTTAGGCGCGGCACAACAAGGCTCCAGTGCCAGAGCTGTTCGACCTCTATGCCATGTCCAATACTGCCTCGTACAAGAAGGCCAAGGCATTCTCTGAGTCTGACCTCGATGATCCAGAGAAATTCAGCAACCGCGCCTCCCACAACAAGCTTGTGAGGTACAGAGACGAGGGGAAGGCGAGGAAAGGGCCGGAGTTTAACCCGAGCCAGCAACCTCTTGATCCAAAGCTGGTGATGATATCTGGTGGCGGGAGGCACCATGGCTTGTTAGCCATTGGGGATGGACTGATACGTTGTACTAGCACTCTCCCGCAGATCAAGAAGCGCCAGACCAGCTCCGATCCTGAGATAAGGCCTCGTGCATGGCCAATGGAGCTCGAATTCCAGGTTAGTTATACGGACTCAGATACCTTTCCTCCATTACATTGTGTGTGCGGCCGTTGATGATTACAATGCTAACGAGTGGTGTTGTAGGCTGCTATTGAGGCAGAAAGAGCGAAGACCCAGGCTGCTCTTGAGGAAGCAGAAGCGAGGACCCAGGCGCTTCTAGAGGAAGAGAGACGGCAGGCGGCGGCGAGGGAGAGGGAGGCGGAGGAGAGGATGGCTAAGCTATTGGAGGAGGAGAGGAACCGGAACGAGGCGGGTCAACGGGCCCTATACGAGCTCTTCGTGGTAAGTTTCTTCTGCATATTAGCCAAATCATGCACGTAATGTTCCTTTCATTACTAACTAATATGACTGACTCGAGAAAACCAAATGTGCAGAGCATGTGCGAAAAGAATGGCACGACCCCTCCGCCGATGCCAGTCATTGCTCCGGCGGGCACGGTGAGTTTCATTTTAATGGTCATTAGTTAC